>JAQPPZ010000135.1:17644329-18966606 GCA_028583015.1 Wollemia nobilis
AAAACTACTACTCTTGAAGGAACAAAGTAAAATGGCTTAAACAACCTCCAAAAGAACAAAATCAAAATAAAATAATGGTTTGAAAAAAAAGCCACATTATGAGATTACCAGGTTGGCGAACTTGTACTCAAGTGGGATGAAGAGAGAAAAAAACTATAAAATAACTAAAAATTTTATTTGTTTTGGTTATGATCTTACCACATCATCATCAAACATGAACACAATGTGTATGAGCTATCAGAAATCAACGACCATATTTTGTTGATATCAATAAATGGCCTACATTTAAAGTGCTTTGTATAAAGTACCACCACCCTTGTAACATATGTATATAGAAAAGCAAAAAATAAATAAGCCATGACAATTTTGAAAATCTTAAATCCCATTGGCTAAAGCAAAACTAGCCAATGGTGATTTTTGAAATGTTGCATGTTTATTTGCCAAACAAGCATAGAAGTTGCAATTCAATAGACATGTAAATATCTCACACTTCCAAGAAATATAAAATTTTGATTTACAAAAAGGGTGAAAGCATGTGTTAACCACCATAATAATTGTGTTAATGGCTAGTTTTATGCTATTTTAAAGAATGTTTTGGCAAAGAATTTTTTCACTGAATTTGCTAAGTACAATCATTTTTTAGTAGAAAACGTATCTAGAGTAAAATTGTACAACAACTAACAATAATTAATAGCCAAGAAGTGATCATATAGGTAATGCAAAACAAGTCTATTTGTTATGGCTGAGAACACAAAGAAACTTGTTAAATAAGCAATAAGTTCTCGAAAGACCATGGAAGCAAGAAATATACAAAAGGGGAAGAAAGTGCTACAAGACAATACCTATAGAATATGAGATAGAGAACACCTTGGGAGCTAAACACAAATGTCTCTAAGAATCCACTAAAAAAAGAATGTGAGAAATATTTCCAAGTATCCCAAGTTCATTTTCATAGTACTCTTTTTTGTCCTCTTATATGCACAAGCCTATACACTCCTACCTTGAGTTAGTGTTGGTAATTGCACAGTATTATAATCCCCAAATGAGAGCTATCTAAAATTGTAAAATGGAGGTATTATTTCATGTTATGTATGAAATCCTTGTTGATTTATTTGCTATAGGAGTTGGACCTAGTGCAATCCCTAAAACAATCATTATCAAAGACCAAATAAAATATTATGATCTTAGGAAACACAAGGAAAGGTGTAAGTATTTAAAAGCTTAGCTAGAACAATAGTTGTATTATCCTCTACTTGGTAATACTCTACCCAAAATCCCAATCCCAATTTTAGATTTTAAATACTTGGACTGTTGAGCAAGGTGCAGCAAAAGAATTGCAAAAGTATTGTCATTGTTGTCAACACAGTCAGATTGATGCAGTTGATGCAGTTCAGAGGTCAGTCAGATCAAGTGCAGAAAGTTTCAAGGAAAACAGAAGTGACCCAGATTCAAAAAATGGCAAAAATAGACAAGGAAGAAAACTGTCGCGATATCACGACATGTTTTCTGTCACGATTTCGCGACATGATCTAGGAGAGAGAAGGCACAGCCGGAAATGTCACGATTTTGCGACATGTTATGTTTTCACTGAGGAGAGAGAAAATGTGTCGCGATATCGCGACAAAAAGTAGGAGAGAGAAAATGCACGCCAAATTGTCACGATTTTGCGACATGATCGAGGAGAGAGAAGATGCGAGCAAAACTGTCATGATTTCGTGACATGCTGGTAGAGAAGGGAAAAAGGTGTAGCGATATCGCTACATGTTGAAATGAAAGGAAACAAAGGTGTAGCGATATCACTGCATGATGAAAATACATGAAACTAAGGTGTAGCGATTTCGCTACATGTTGAAACAAGAAGAAACTAAGGTGTAGCGATTTCGCTACAGGTTGAAACAAAGAGAAAATAAGGTGTAGCGATGGCGCTACATGTTGGAACAAGGGGAATCTAAGGTGTAGCGATTTCGCTACTAGTCAAAAGTGTAGATCTGAAAGATGCAGCATTGATATTACAAGTTAAAATTTCATGAAAAAAAGGCAAGGCAAAAGCACAAGGCAAAAAATTGTAGCGATTTCGCTACTGCATGGAGAAAGAGCGTACGGATTCCAGAAGCGTCGTGATTTCACGACAAGAAGGATGATGACGTCAGCAAGAGCCAGAAGCGTCGCGATTTCGTGACATGTTCCATTTTCGCTGGAGTTGGCAAGGAGAGTTGTACGAAAGAACAAAGTGTCGCGATTTCGTGACATGTTCCTTTTCGCTACTGCGGCAAAGAAAAGTATACGGAAGCTGGAAGTGTCGTGATTTCATGACAAGCAAGATGATGACATCAGCAAAGTTGAAAAGTGTCATGATTTCACGACAGGATGAAAGGAAAGCTGCTGGAAGTTGAAAGCGTCGTGATTTCACGACAACATTGAGGATGACATCAGCAAAAGCTCAAAGTGTCGCGATATCACGACAAGATGCAGGAAAATCTTTCGAGGGCCAAAACGATCGTGATTTTGTGACAACTTTCAGGGTGATGTCAGCAGAAGTCAAAAGTGTCACGATATCGCGACAGGTAACAGTCTGGCAGATAAAACCCGTAGCAACATGCAAGGTGACACGTGTCAAAAAAGCAGACAGGAAAATCATGCAGCCAGTTACGTAAAAAGTAACTGAAGTCAGGCAGACAGTTAATTATTGACAGGTGTTGGACATGCATTGCAACAGCCAAACATGCATAATTTAAACGCATTCGAAAATCCGAATTTGAAGGATAATAAAAGCATTCGAAAGGTCAAATTTGTAGGCATTCGAAAAGACGTATTTGAAGCATACAGAAAATCCGAACATGAAGAATCGAAAAGCTTTCGCAGAATCATACATGGAGTTTCAAAAAAGAATTCGAAAAGCCGTATACGAAGAAATTGGAAAGTCAAAGTACATGAAACAAAATTTCCGTATTGCATGGTTTCCAAAAGACGTATTGCAGGGTTTCGAACAGTCGAAGTGCATGGAACCGAACAGCCGTATTGCATGGATTCGAACAGTCAGAGTATGTGATTCGATTGCATGCAGATTGAAAGGTTATAAAAGAATAACCGTACAGAGAATATTTTGTTGTTGTTGTTAGAGAGAAATTGTTGTAAAAGGAGTGTGAGAAAAGAATCAAGAGAAAAATAAGCAGAGCCGTGAGAGTGTGCAGAGTTTAGTTAATTGCAGACCAGTCAGGGTCGTGCATAAAGTGAAGACATTTTTATGTCATTCAAAATTTATCAGAATTGTAGTCCAAGTTGGTGCTTGGTACTAGGAGTTGGTGCTCCATCTGTTGCAGCAAAAAATTACAGGGGTTGGTGCTCCTTCCAGTTGGTGCTGGTAAAGTGTTTGTAAAATTGATTTTGCAAAGACTGGATTTGGATTGGAGTCCAAGCAGTCATTTTTGAGGAGTAGCCAAATTGGTGAACCTCGTTATATTGAGTGTTGTGGTTTGCTCTCTTGTTCAAGTTTTTTTATTCTCTTTATTTCATATTAAATGCTGTAGATATAAAAATTTAATATCTACACTGATTCACCCCCCCCTCTCAGTGTCATTGTGTAAACATCAATTGGTATCAGAGCACAGGTTCCTTGTACAAGCTTAATCAGCTAAGGAGATCTTAGAAGAAACAATGGCAGGTGGTGAAGGATTTTCATCCAACAAAGCTCCCTTATTTGATGGAACAAATTACACCTTCTGGAAAATCAGAATGCAAACATATCTGAGTGCATTGGGATACGATATTTGGGATTATGTAGATAGTGGATACACAAGACCCACTACCCCTCCAACAGATACTGCTAAGAAAAAGAAATTTGAAAACAACTCCAAAGCCAAGAATGCCATAATGTGTGGGCTTGTTGACAGTGAACTGATAAGAGTCATGAGTTGTAAATCAGCAAAGGACATGTGGGATAAACTTAAGAGCATCCATGAAGGAGACATTAATATTAAGGAAGCAATACTGCAATCTCATCGAGCACAGTTCGAAGCACTGCAAATGAAGGAAGATGAAAACATAGAAATTTATATGCTGAGAGTCAATGGAATTATTAATGCAATCAGAGGACTTGGTGAAGAAATTGATGATGTAGTTGTGGTGAAAAAGGTTCTCAGAACACTTCACAAAAGATTTAACTCCAAAGTCTCTGCAATAGAAGAGGCAAAATATCTAAACGACTTCAGCATGGATGAGTTGCATGGTTCCCTGACAAGATATGAAATGAGAATAGGACAAACCAAGTCTCAGAGACAGAGAAGCAACTTTTAAAGCACACAAGAATGTAAAAGCTGAATATGAATCTGAGGATGAAGGAACACTGGATGAAACAGAAGCCAATTGTTCGGAAACTCACAAAATGAAAAGGAAAATATAGAGGGAAGCTACCTTTTAAATGCTTCAATTATGGATGAGTCGGTCATTTTGCAGCCAAATGTCCAATGCAGGAGAAAACCAAAAATGGTGAAGGGTCACACCAAGAAAAATGTGACTGGAAGAAGAAACAAAATTTCAGAAAGAATAACTTCAAGAAGAAAAGCTTCATAACCAAGAATGTCAGCAGTTCTGAAGAAAGCACAGATGAGGAGTCTGAAGAAGAAGGAGGTGAAGCTCTGTTCATGGCACTTGAAGAAGAAAGAATAGAGGAAAATCAGGAAGGTGATGAAAATTCCAAGGATGAAGCTGAAGTGTATTTGGAAGGAGAATTGGTTGCTACACTTGAAGAGTTGAGTGCAGAAAGGAAGAAGAATAAAAAATTTTCAAAGAAATTAGAGAATGCCACAGACATAATAAACAATCTGAAAATACAGACAGAGGAATTCAAGAAAATGTCTGAAGTTCTTGATGAACAATTAACTCTAAAGACAGTTGAATGCAGCAAGCTAGAGGAAGACATCCTTAAGTTAAGGATGCAGTTAGAGGAGATGAATAGAAAATTGAACTATTTTCATAATTTTGAAGAAAGTACTGTAAAGTCGGATAAAATGTTAAATAACCAAAGGCCTTCTGGCATCAAATTTGGTTTAGGCTTTGATGAAGGAGAATCTTCAAATGATTCAAAGAACTTGAATATAGAACCCACAAAGAAAGAAGAAAAGATCAGGGTTGAACCAAAAAAACAAAATAATGCAAAAGAAAATAATAATGCCAGATTCAAGAAGAATACTGACAAATATGGATTCACAAAAGTCACACATCCGAGGAGGAGAAGATTCATGGCTCCTACTTCAAACTGGCAAAGACCAGCACCCAGGTTTAATCATGCATTTTCTGGATATTGTTTTAAATGCAATGCTTATGGCCATAAGATTTCAGATTGCAGACATAATGTATCTCAAAGGAATTTTACCAACAGAAATGTTTTTTCTCCTTTAATGAATTATGCAGTTGAATGTTATAATTGTCATAATTTTGGACATATTGCTAGAAACTACAGAAGCACTTTTTCATCAAATAATTATCAGGGCAGAAAATCTCAGCTAAGTGGGTTGAAACAAAAACAGAAATTTCCTGTAAAACAGGCACATGCTAATGAAAGGACAAAGGCAAAACAAATAGCAAAATATGCTATCAAACCAAAATGGAAAGAAAAGGAATCTTTGATTGTCCAGATCGCTTTTAAAGCTCGGAACAAATCAGCACCTTGGATACTTGACAGTGGTTGTTCCAGTCACATGACAGGTGACAAGCAAAAGTTTGAGAATTTACAGAATTATGAAGGTGGTTTTGTGAAATTTGGAAATAATGATGGAGCAAATATTGTTGGAAAGGGATCAGTCAAGATTAGTGATGGCAATATAAAATCAAAAGAAGTCTTGTTTGTAATTGGCCTGAAGCATAACTTGCTAAGTGTAAGTCAAATATGTGACAGAGGTCATGATGTAATCTTCAAGAAGGAGGGTCATGAAGTAAGAAAGACAAAAAATGGAAAGTTAATAGCCACTAGACTGAGAACTTCAGGAAATCTGTATACACTTTCAGAAACTGCAGAAGGAACATGCTTGATGGGATAGGAAGATGAAAACTGGCTATGGCACAAGAGGCTTGGGCATATTAGTTTTGACAATCTGGCAAAAATCAGTTCAAAAAGAGCAGTTAGAGACATACCAAACATTGGCAAACTCCGTAAATAGCATCTGTGAGTCATGCCAAAATGGAAAACAAACCAGAGCCACTTTCAAAGCAAAATAATACTTCACTAGCAAGCCATTAGAACTAATTCACACTGATCTATGTGGACCCATGAGAACTGAAAGCATAAATGGACACAAATATTTTATGTTGTGTATAGATGACTAATCAAGAATGACATGGGTACTATTTCTGAAACTCAAGTCAGAAGCATTTGAAATGTTTAAAACCTTCAAAAATCTTGTTGAAAATCAATCAGGAAAAATAATTAAATGCCTAAGATCAGACAGGGGAGGAGAGTTTATCTCCGAAGAATTTGCAGAATACTATCAAAAACATGGGATAAGAAGACAGTTTAGCATCTAGGACACCTCAAGCAGAATGGTGTTGTAGAAAGGAAGAATAGAACAAAGGCAGGAAATGGCAAGGACAATGTCGCGAGAAAACAAAATAGTCGACGTATTTTGGAAAGAGGCAGCTCATACTCGCAGTTTACATTCAAAACAGTTGCATGCTGAGACCACATGAAAGCAAAATAGCTTATGAGTTGTGGTTTGGCAGAAAGGCAACAGCAAGACATTTCAAAGTATTTGGCAGCAAGTGCTACATAAAACGGACTGAAGATAACCTTGGTAAATTTGAAGATAGAGTTGATGAAGGTATCTTTCTCGGTTACTCAACAAAAAGCAAGGCATACACATGTTACAACAAGAAGTTGAAGAAAATTGTTGAAAGTGCTGATGTAAAAGTTGATGAAGGTAGAGAACAAGAAAATACTTATCAAGAAAACTACCCTATGTATGAAGAAGTCATTGAAGGTGATGATGAAAAATAAATAGAGAAGAATCAGAAAATTGATCCAGATAGTGTAAAAACTGAATCTGAAGAAGAAGAAAACAGAAATTTAAAACAGGCAACTCGCAGAAAAATCATCCAAGTGAACAGATTATTGGGGATCCCACATATGGTATTCAAACAAGAAGAACAGCAGTGAGGAACTATTCTCTGTTATCTAGTATTGAACCTAAAAATGTTGCTGAAGCAAGCACTGATGAAAGTTGGATGAAGGCAATCAATGAAGAACTAGATCAGATAGAGAAAAACAATACCTGGGAATTAGTACCTAGACCAAAAAATAAAAACATAATTGGTACTAAATGGGTTTTTAGAAATAAATTGAATGAAGATGGGCAAGTTGTCAGAAATAAGGCAAGATTAGTATGTAAAGGCTATGCTTAGGTTGAAGGCATTGATTTTGAAGAAACTTTTGCACCGGTAGCCAGACTAGAGGCAATCAGTATGTTTCTGGCATTAGCAGTTCATAAAAACTTCAAAGTATATCAAATGGATGTAAAATCAGCATTTTTGAATGGAAAACTGGAAGAAGAGGTTTACATTGAACAACCCGATGGCTTTCAACTTGGTGAAAATCTAGATTTTGTTTGCAGGTTAAAGAAAGCTTTATATGGATTAAAACAGGCACCCAGAGCATGGTATGCAAGGCTGGATAATTATCTAATTAAACAAGGGTTTAAGAAATGTTTGGTTGATAGCAACTTATATGTCAAAACAGAGAAGGGTCATCTTATTGTTCTTGTTGTTTATGTAGATGACATAATATTTGGCAGCAGCATGGATGAATATTGCAAAGACATATCAATTAAAATGAAAAAAGAATTTGAGATGTTAATGATTGGTGAACTTTCTTATTTCTTAGGACTGCAGGTCAATCAAAATGAAAGAGGCATTTTTATTTCTCAAGTTAAATATGTAAAAGAAATGCTGAAAAAGTTCACAATGGAAGACAAGAAACCGGTCAGCACTCCCATGACAACAGGCTGCAAGTTAAGCAAGGATGATAAATCCCCAGATGTAGATCAAACAATGTACAGTGTCTATGATTGGAAGCCTCGATGTATTTAACGACCACTAGACCGGATATATTACAAGCAAGTGTGTATGGTTGCAAGATTTCAGAGCCAGCCCCAAAGAAACTCATGTAACAACTGTAAAGAGGATTTTCGGATATCTCAAGGGCACTATGGATTATGGGTTGTGGTACCCAAAAGGTAAATATTTCACTTTGATTGCATATTCTGATGCAGATTGGGCAGGATGTATTGATGACAGAAAGAGCACAAGTGGAGGAGCATTTTATCTTGGTGACAGGTCGGTAGCATGGCACAGCAAGAAACAAGAATCAGTATCTCTATCCACTGCAGAGGCAGAATACATTGCAGCAACAACATGCTGTACTCAGATATTATGGATGAGACAAACGTTGAAAGATCTTGGTATTCATTTCAATGAACCAATTTCAATTAAGTGTGATAACACTAGTGCTATCAACATATCCAAGAATCCAGTAATGCATTCAAGAACCAAACATATTGCAATCCGATATCATTTCTTGAAGGATAAAGTTGCAGAAGGAGAGGTTAAATTGGATTTTGTTCCAACTACAGAGCAAGTAGCTGATATATTCACAAAACCTTTGCCTAAGGAAGTGTTTGAATACCTTCGGAAGAAGTTGGGAGTAGTCACACCACCCAAGCACTGACTAGCTATGGGAAACACATTCTCAGGGGGAGCATTCAAACTTTTTAAGTCTAAGAATGTTGTGCATAGACTTAGGGGGAGTCTACAATAGCCCTTTGGTATTATTGGCAAAGGGGGAGAAGAAATTAAGCAAGGTTGCAGTGTGTTGCCAACAATTCCAAAGGGGGAGATTGTTGAGCAAGGTGCAGCAAAAGAATTGCAAAAGTATTGTCATTGTTGTCAACACAGTCAGATTGATGCAGTTGATGCATTTCAGAGGTCAGTCAGATCAAGTGCAGAAAGTTTCAAGGAAAACAGAAGTGACCCAGATTCATAAAATGGCAAAAATAGACAAGGAAGAAAACTGTCGCGATATCACGACATGTTTTCTGTCGTAATTTTGTGACATGATCTAGGAGAGAGAAGGCGCAGCCGAAAATGTCACGATTTTGTGACATGTTATGTTTTCGCTGAGGAGAGAGAAAATGTGTCGCGATATCGTGACAAAAAGTAGGAGAGAGAAAATGCACGCCAAATTGTCACGATTTCGCGACATGATCGAGGAGAGAGAAGATGCGAGCAAAACTGTCACGATTTCGTGACATGCTGGCAGAGAAGGAAAAAAGGTGTAGCGATATCGCTACATGTTGAAATGAAAGGAAACAAAGGTGTAGCGATATCGTTGCGTGATGAAAATACATGAAACTAAGGTGTAGCGATTTCGCTACATGTTGAAACAAGAAGAAACTAAGGTGTAGCGATTTCGCTACAGGTTGAAACAAGAAGAAACTAAGGTGTAGCGATTTCGCTACATGTTGGAACAAGGGGAATCTAAGGTGTAGCGATTTCTCTACTAGACAAAAGTGTAGATCTGAAAGATGCAGCATTGATATTACAAGTTAAAATTTCATGAAAAAAAAGGCAAGGCAAAAGCACAAGGCAAAAAATTGTAGCGATTTCGCTACTGCATGGAGAAAGAGCGTACGGATTCCAGAAGCGTCGCAATTTTGTGACAAGAAGGATGATGACGTCAGCAAGAGCCAGAAGCGTCGCGATTTCATGACATGTTCCATTTTCACTGGAGTTGGCAAGGAGAGTTGTACGGAAGAACAAAGTGTCACGATTTCGTGACATGTTCCTTTTTTGCTGCTGCAGCAAAGAAAAGTGTACGGAAGCCGAAAGTGTCGTGATTTCGCGACAAGCAGGATGATGACGTCAGCAAAGTTGAAAAGTGTCACGATTTCGCGACAGGATGAAAGGAAAGCTACTGGAAGCCGAAAGCGTCACAATTTTGCGACAGCATTGAGGATGACATCAACAAAAGCTCAAAGTGTCGCGATATCGCGACAAGATGCAGGGAAAGCTTTCGAGGGCCAAAACGGTCACGATTTCGCGACAACTTTTAGGGTGACGTCAGCAGAAGTCAAAAGTGTCACGATATCATGACAGGTAACAGTCTGGCAGATAAAACCCACAGCAACATGCAAGGTGACACGTGTCGAAAAAGCAGACAGGAAAATCATACAGCCAGTTACGTAAAAATTAACTAAAGTCAGGCAGACAGTTAATTGTTAACAGGTGTTGGACATGCATTGCAAAAGACAAACATGCATAATTTAAACGCATTCGAAAAGCCGAATTTGAAGGATAATAAAAGCATTCGAAAGGTCAAATTTGTAGGCATTCGAAAAGACGTATTTGAAGCATACAGAAAAGCCGAACATGAAGAATCGAAAAGCTTTCGCAGAATCATACATGGAATTCCATTATATTTAGGTTACCAATAGACAAGGAATTCCATTAATATCAAATTGTCATAGCATATGCCATATCTAAACCTAACTATTATGATATATCCTACTTTGATTAGTCTAATCCCATATTATTTTATTGGATTGAATTCTTATGTGAAATATTGCATGAGCAAATCATACAGTTGTAAATTTCAAAATTTGATAAGATTCTAGTATCCTTTGCGCTTGGTTTGGTTGTTCCTTTTCTCCATAATAGAGAGCATGACATGGATAGGAGTGAATAGAAAAAATAACCTAGGGAAAATACAGGGGTATTTGATTGGATAAATCTAATTAGAGCCTCCAATTCCTAATTTGATTCAAAAAATAATTCTTAGGGCCAATATTGAATATCATATGCAAGAATATTTCCTATTTACCTCATGTAGAAGTCATGAAACTACAATACCCTCAATTGGAATAAAACTAGTACTTCTTGATAAAATAAAATATGATAAGGTTGTATGGTTTCATGGTAAAGCCTTTTTTATTATCATATTATGTCATATATTGGGTGTTTGTTATGGAATATTATCAACAAGTAGATGAGATAAACATAGCCTTTGGTATAATTGTAAATAAAGTCAGCATATGTGAATTGCCATTCAGTTTTAAACTGATTATGCTAATAGTAAAATGGTAGGGAAAAATCTTGAAGGCTAAGCTTGAAAGGTTAAAATTACATGCAATACCACACAAATGAATGTATGACCCAATCAATAAATTTAAAAACAAATTGGTGGATTTGAACATAAGCAAACCGTTGGCATTCAAAAAGGTTAGTCGACCGGTATTGAAAACTCTAGAATAAATCTAAGGAGAATAAACTAGATTGAATATAAGCAAGATGCATGAGTTACCTCCTTGGAGATATTTATATGAACCTAAGCACAATTATAACCTAGATAAAAACAAATATCATGAGTTGACTCAAGATAAAATAGATACAATGATGGAAAAAATAGGTTGGAAAGAGGGAAAATCGTGGAATGGTAATTTTTTAGATATGAACATGGCACACAAAATAATATATACCCCTTGGTTATGGATAAAACATTTTCATAGAAATATAATTAAAACATAGATACTTGGAAACCTAGGGATGAGAAAGTCAAAGCCAAAATCATTGATAGTGAAGAAGAAGTACAAGAAGAATAATCTCTAGTGCAAAGAGAAGAAAGAGAAATGGAGATTAAGAAGATAAGTCTAGAGGAAAATGTATTAAGGAATAAGTACCAAATCTAGGAGATGAAGAAGTAAAAGGTATCATTGGAATAGATCCGAAGGGAAAACACCTAAAAAAAAACTCTTTAATATTGTCAAGAAACTTTGATGTTGTCCCAACCAATTTCTATCAAGAAATATATCCAACAGGGTCTAAAATTATAGAAAAAATGGGACACATTAGAGGAGGCTTAGGGGAAATGACCACCAAATAACAAGATCTTCTAAAAGTGTAGCAACATCCTCAAAATCTATCTTTAGGACCTCTATTTTCTAATATCCTATTTCTAAAACCAAACGAAAGAGGATAAATTGATCCATGCCTGAGTCTCCACTAAGGCCAGAACTAAGTTCGTACCAAGGCCACAAGAATACCAAAGCCACCTAGAACAAGATACACCAATAGAGACTATGCAAGATTTGGATCAAGTTGTAGAAAGCAACAAAGAATTTGATATGAGCATAAGGTCATATCTACAATAATTACTAGGAATTTCACCATCTAATTTATATCCCAATTAAATAATAGCAAAGATAAACCCAATACTTCAAGACAATTGCAAGAAACTATGAGAAAGAAACATAAAACTCAAGGCACAATCCCAACAATGGGATAGGTAATCACACCAAATTTGGAAAAACTACAAGTAGCAAAGATAGGTATGATCTCTCAAGTCCCTACTACCTCTTCTCCTCTTCTTGTTCCCACAAATATTCCCTCTCTTTCTTCTCCACCATGTAATTCTCCACCAAATTTAACTACTCAAGAAATAGTAGCACCTAAACCACATCATATCATATCCACTCTACAAACACAAACTCCCACAAGTATTTTTTTCTCAACCATTTAAAAAATCCCTCCATATTAATTTTGCATTCTCCAACCCATCTATCCACAATCACCATTAACAAGCTTAAGGAAATAAGTCAAAATACATAAGACTAGTGGAAAGATAAGCACCAAGGAAAGAAGAGGAGCAAGCACACCCTAGGCTAATATACATGGTCGATTTGACTATGTATTAACAACTAAGAGTCATCGCCACCTTAAAATTTAATAAGCTAGAATCTAAAATGATGTTGGATGATTACCATATAACAACATAAGTAATAGATATTTCTCATATTCCATTAAAATATTCCTTATTCGGTGCTTAGATTTAAGTTAACGCTATATACCTCCAAGGTGATAGGCTAAGAGACAAATGCAATAAATTGGAAGAAAAAATAAAAAACCTTGAATAAATAGAAAAATAAGAGCAAAATGTGAAGAAATCCATGGAAAATAATATTCAATGGCTAAAGAGGATGATTATGAAGCTCCTAACCCCTAATAACTACATGAAAAAGATGAAATGAATCAAGTTTTAACATAAAAAATACAAAACATGAGGTAATATTTGGAAAGAGAGGAAAAAATTTCAAGCTTCCCATTTATCTAGAGAAATATTTTTTTTTTGGTAATTTAAGTTGAATTAAAAGTGGGTTTTTATCAAGGATCCAAAAACCTGATTACATCAAACTGCAAGAGAAACATTCTAAGGATGGACATTAGGAAATACTTGAGGAAAGCCTTGAGGAACACCTTCAGGAAAGCATTTAGGAAGGTAGTGAGGAAAAATGCATGGAACAAAATTTGAAAATCCCGCCAGGCGAGAAAGGAGAAGGTGGTAGAAGAAAATAGAAAACCCACCTAAAATCAAATTTGAAACTTCCCAAAGGTGGGAAAATAAAATAGGCACCTAAATTTAAATTTAAAACATCCCAAGGGTGGGAAAAGGAAATAGGTGCCAAACCACCCATGGGAAACTAGAAACCATGAAAGATACAACTTCCCACGTAGGGAAAAACCAACCAGAAGTAGAAAAACCACCCTACACCAAAGGGTGGAGCAGAGAAACTGCTATTATAGTAAATCCCACCTAAACAAGGATAAGAAGTAAGCAGGGACACCATAGGATCACTCAAACAGAGAAAAAACTGAATCCCTTGTGAGCCTAAAAGGTGGAACAACCAACAGAGGATTTCCTCAGGCCATAAAATCCTCAAGCATTGAATCATAGGCCTAGAAAGTGGTTCAGTATACTGAGGAACTCCATAGACCATGAAGTCCTCATGCAATGAAGAAGGAAGCCTTCAAGGATGCCATCCCAACAGAGGAAGTAGTAGAAGCAGAACAACACACCATAGGAAAAATATAGGAAAGTTCCCAAGGAACCCAAGAGGAAGAAGTCATGAGAAAGCCCAGTTGTAGATGATAAAGCCCAAATAGAAATAATGCAGCCAAAAATCCCATACAACCTTTAGCACTACCACCAAATAGATTAGGGAAATAAATGAGGAAGTCCTACAAGGAAATAGTAGCAAGGAAACCAGAGGCCCTCTTTGGTAGGCCACAAAAGAAACTAAAATCCCTCTAGATCCACAACATCAATCCCAAAGAGCAGATTCACAGAAGAAAGAACATGGTCATCTCCAATACCAAAAGGATGTTGTGTAAAAATACTCATGAAACCACTTTCCTATAGCCCCAGCATTATGCAACTAAATAACCTCTAAGGGAAAACATCAAGAAGACACCTAAAAAACTTGGGAAAATTTGGGAAATCCAAGTAAAAAATACTTGAACAACCCAAAAAACCTAGGGAAAGTCCTAGGGAAGAATCCAAAATAATCCCAAGACCTAGGTATTCGAGGAAAACCCCACAAAAGGGTAAGGAAAGGGGAAGAACATTGGATCAGTGATCTCCCTCCCCAAAGAGATCATCTGCAACACCATCCTGCCAAGAAGGAAGGGTTAAGGAAGTTCCAAGGAAGCTAGGATAGGATCAGGGACCTGGGATAGGGCCAAGGAAGGGATGCAAGGAAGTGAAATAGGACTTCCAAAGGAATTCTCTTGTATAGCCCCTCCTTATTCCATTCTTATCTGGAGAAATATTAATACAAGTAAGAAAGGAGAGTTCGAATAAGATCCTCCAAAGCTCTCTCAAAGCCTTTCTAGTCATTGACTACCTAATATTTGGCATAGTAGTCATTTAAGTCACAAAATAAAACATACAAGCAACTCAAGACAACATGGAGGATAAAATAGAGTAAGCCAAATCACTCCTAAAATATGCAAGAAGAAACTTTGATCCATATTTTGTAGGAGTGACAAATATGGAATGGAATGTAGCAAAATATATAACCCAAAATATGATAAAAGGAAACAAAGTAATCCAACAAGGATATGAATTGCTAAATAAATTATGAATAAAATCAAAAAAATAATGGCCCTACCAAATGAAGCCTTAAGCCTTGGATTTTTAGGATTCTAGGATGATCAGGTCCAATCTCAAATAAGAGAAGAACTATAGGCCAAAATAGAGTTGATTATAAATAATGAAGAAGAGTTCAACCAATGGAAGGAACCCATCATAAAAGTTCCCATCTACAAATTCCTATAAAGGCTAACCATAATACAAGAAAATATCTAAGAGATGGCAAGAAGGTATCGAGACCCCTCATATAATAAACCCTTAAAAATTATGGTAATCAAAGAGATAAAATACCCAACTCTACAAGCATGGGATACCACTTTCTAAGTACTATATAAGATTGAATAAGTTGTGAGGAATAATCCTATGTAGATGATAAATATATGATATTATTCCATTCAATTAATTGCAACCTTATAACACATATATAGTATGAAATAAAACGTTGCTAGGGATAAAGATATGAGGATGGAAAGTTGGAGAGATAAGAGGAAGGAAAGAAAGGAGGAATAAGGGGAGAAGAAATATGAGGGATAAGGGAAGGAATAAGAGAGAGGAGAATAACGAGATTGCCGACATTTGAAAAAAATACAAACACGTTCACACTGCTACATTCTTCCCCTAAAAGTTGATAGGACTGACTAGAATATCTCAACTTTATAAATTGAGCTTTAGCCATGCCTTTGGTGAAGATATCTGCAACGTTCTCCAAAGTGTGGCAAAATTTAAGCTCAACAATATCTTGCTCCACCATGTCTCCGATGAAGTGATACTTCATATCAAAGTGTTTTGTTCTACTATGGTGGATAGGATTATATGCCAATTGAATGGCATTTATGTTATCACAATAGATTCTGGTCGGACCACTTTTCTATTCTCCAATCTCTTCCAGCACTTTTCTCAACCATAGGGCTTGAGTACTAGCATATGTGATCGCTATATACTCAAATTTTGTAGAGGACAATGCTACAACAGTCTATTTTTTGGAACTCCATGTAATTAGTCCTGATCCTAGACTAAAATAGTTCCATGAAGTAGATTTTCTATCATCAATGTTGCTTCCCCAATCACTATCACTGAATCCTACTAGCTTAACAATTTTACATTTGTGGTAATGGATTCCAAAATCCCATGTACCCTTTACATATCTAAGAATTCTTTTGGTTGCTTGCAAAAGTAGATCAGATGGATTAGACATAAATCATGAGACAAGAGAAATAGCATATTGAATTTCAGGCTTTGTGTTGGTGAGAAACATCAAACTCCCAACCATGATTCTGAAAGTGGTCACATAAAATTTTGGTGGTCCATAATTTTTGCTCAATTGGATCCCATGTACAATTGGAGTTGCAACTACTTTGCACTGCTCCATGGCAAACTTCTTAATCATGTCCCGAGAATACTTATGTTGAAAGATAAAGATACCTGTATATTTCTAGTGAACTTCCATACCAAGGAAATAGTGCATTAAGCCTAGATCCTTCATCTCAAACTGCTTCATCATGGAGTGTTTGAACTCCATATTCATATTTTCATTACTATCCATAAATATAAGATCATCCACATATAAGCAAACTATGAGGATGTATTTTCCTACCTTTAGGTATTAGAGAGTGGGTTCATTTTTACTTCTGGTGAACCCATATTCCTTGAAATAGCCATCAATATGAGAGTACCATGCTCGTGGTGCTTGCTTAAGGCCATACAATGCTTTTTTTAGTCTATAAACAAGGTTCTTACCTTGCTCTTGAAAACCTTGAGGTTGTTCAACATAAACCTCCTTTGTCAAATACCCATTGAGAAAAGCACTTTTTACATCCATGTGTTGGATTTTCCATCCTTTGTGGGTAGCTAAAGCAAGAACTGTTCTGATTGTCTCTTGTTTGGCTATAGGAGCAAATGTCTCCTCATAATCAATGCCATACTTTTGTGTGAATACTTTTGCTACCAATCTTGCTTTCTGTCTTTCAATACTTCCATCAACATTGAATTTGGTCTTGAAGACCCATTTACATCCAACACACTTCTTCCCTTTAGGAAGCTCTACCAGCTCCCAAGTATCATTGCTTTTTATAGAGGTCATCTCCTCTTTCATAGCATCTTGCCATATCTTCTGAGTAAAAGCCTTATCATAACTAGAAGGTTCAATATGTGCACTAGTCAACAAAGCATAGTTGGCTACATCTCCTTGGGGTTCTTGGGAGTCATCATCTCCATACAAATACATATTTTCAAGTCTTTGCAAAACTGAACTCATTTCATTATCTTGACTTCTAGTATATCTTCTTTGAAAATTTGTATCCAACATATGATAATATGGATGATGATAGAGTGTTCTCTTACCTCTGGATGGAGAATCAATAGCCATTGGTGAAGAACTGATTGATCTTTGTGGAGAAGGACTTGGTGAAGTTGTTGATGAACTTGAAGTAGAATGTCTACTTGGGCTTGAAGGGGTGTTTCCTTACCTTTATTGGTTAAAACCTACTAAATTTATGAAGAACCTACATCATGGGATTCATCATCAATAAAAAAGCTTTGATGTCCCCATTCTCCCCCTTCATCAAAAATCACATCCCTGGAAAGAAAAAACTTTTAGGTCTTCATATTGTAGAGTCTATAGGCTTTGGTGGACTCACAATACCCTACAAAAATGCATGCTTGACTCTTGGGATCAAGCTTCTTCCTCTGCTCATCAGGAATGTGAGCATAATCCAGTGAAACAAACACTAAAATGTTTGACATTTGGTTTCTTACCAAACCATGCTTGGTAAGGAGTTTTTCCCTTCAGACTTGAAGTAGGGCTCCTATTCAAAATATAGACACTGGTTCTGACTGCATCAGCCCAATACATGTTGCTCAGATGCTTTGTTTGAAGCATCGATCTGGCATTTCTATAATGGTGCGATTTTTCCTCTGTACCACATCATTTTGTTGTGGAGTATAGGCAGTAGTGAACTACCTTTTTATCCCATTTTCTTTACAAAATTTCAAAAATTCTTTTGAGGATTATTCTCTTCCTCTATCTATTCTGAGACACTTAACTTGATATCCATTTTCTTTTTCAACATTTATTTTAAAATAAATGAAGCAATAAAATGCTTCATCTTTATGCTTCAGAAAATAGACCCAACACATTCTAGAAAAATCATCTATGAAAAGAAGAAATTTTATGAGTGTCGTTGAGTCTCATCATTTAATCTCAATGATTTATCAATCTGGGGTGGTGTCCAAGGCTGTCTACGATAGAAGGCTAGGGCAGAGTACAATTCAGGCATTCATATTTCAAGCATTTATTGGTGAAGCAGATTTTGGTTTAGCCTTTTGGTGTCACACTAAACCTAGTTTGAAGAATGGAAACTGAAATAAATTACAGGAATTGAAAACTAAATCTAAATTGCAGAATTTAACAATTAACTACAATTGCATGAATTAAAATTTCTAAATTGAAATCTAATCTACTTTTGCAGAATTGAAATCTAGTTACTCTTGCATAATTGAAATGATGCTTGTAAATGAAACTTATTCTAAAAACACATGTCAATGCCCTACCACAAAAGGTCGTCAAGCTTCTGCTACAGGAATTGACAACAAAATGAAATATGCTAAAAATGGAAATTTGCTAAAATAGAAAGCAAGGAAAACATGGAAAGCAAAGGAAAAATGCTTAATATAATTTTTCAGCTGACATACACACAAATGTTGCACACAAACATAATAGAAAATATAAATCACATAATACAAAATAAAAACAAGAAAATGAAATCTAGCAAGCAATCTATTAATTCTGCTATAGCAAAATTACAGATTAAAACCTGCCATAAAATCCCTCCTAGATCTAAAATTGGGCCCATACTTCCTGATATAGAAGGAGGTGAAAAACACTCCTTAACTAATTAACACTCAGAACAGAAAATGATAAAATAGCTGCACTTTTATTGATGACAGAACATGCTGAAAACTATTACAAAAAATTATTGTACAGTCCTAATTACTGCTATTGAAAACTCTCCTCTATTCTAATTCCTAATTGACTCAACCAAATAGGGAGCTATGTTATTTATATAAATATTTACAACATATCCCATGCTCAAATCAGCCTATGTGCTGCTTTCCAGTGATTTGCCAATAATTTTGGATCTGAAATAAATGCAAATCTGGACAGTTTGTGTTGTAGTAGTAGTCATTGGCCCTTATAAAGCATCTTCAATGGTGGGAGTATGTGAGAGGAGTCTAGAAATATCTCACACATATTTCTCCACTTCAGAATATGTCATTTCTATCTTGCAAACAACTTTCTATTATGCTGCAGTTTTTCTGGGTTTATCCTAGAAGAGAATCAAAATTGATCTTTTCCATGTATGGTGGCTTTGGATGGCAAGGACGAAAAAGTCAGAAGGGAGATATTTTCCTTTAATATTTTCAACCTTCTTTCCCTTTTTCCACCATCAAAAATAGTCAAGTCAAAAAGCACTTTTTTGTTCTCATTTCGAAGATAAGTGGCTCATTCCGAAGAGACTGTATTTCTCATTCTGAAGATGTCTTGTTCATTTCGAAGATCTTCGGAATGAACAACTGTGTGCTCTTAAAATTATTTTAGCTGAATTTCTCAAGTGGATTAGCCCTCAATATCAGATTGTAATAGCCTTCATTCCTCTCCATGTGTGAATTCCATGTCTTGCCATTCATTGGTAGCTTGCTGGAATTTACATGGTAAATTACTGCATTTTCTAGTTATGTTGTACAGTTGTAAAATATTGATATTTCTTGCAAATTCAAACAAATTATAACATGGAAAAATTATTCAAATATCAACATGAAGGCATACATCAAGTTGCTACTAAATTTATACACTTCATTCACCAAGTAACCATGCTGAAATAGTGCAACAGTGCTGCACAATTGCCCCTGCTCTGTTATACCCTGTTGCTGCCTATTTAGACCATGTGGGAATGCTTATAAATAGTTCATATGTCTTCTGTAGTTATTTTGAACTCATTCCATCCATATCCTCATGCTTTTCTTGACAACTTCAAGGTGTTCCTATAAAGTAATAGCTTGCTGATTTTTATATGGCTATTTTTTCAGATTTTCAGATTTATGACAGTCCTAAACTTTTGGCTTCAATGTGGATTTGAAACAAGTTGAAGGGCAGGAAAACATTCAAAAACCATTGATAAGTTAATGGATATCAACATACCACATTTGGTTAATTGAAATGCATGTTCTTACTTGCTACTTAATCAAGCAAAATCAGTCATAAAATGCTGAAAATAGTCAAAAACAGAGATATAGTATTCCTAACATAAAATCATGTAAACACTTAACAAATAGTATATTTTAGTAAACTATTTGGAAATTAACTTATCATATGGTAGTCAAACATTGTACAATAATGAGGCACTTTTGGGCCTCATCAAAAGTAATAGTTGTTACCAAGACTTTTAGTCTGCATTGGACCATAGATGTCTGAATGCACTAGCTGAAGTGGATAGCTGGCCCGCCATGCTTGCCCTCATGGAAATTTGGCCTTGGTGTGTTTTACCAAAAAAAAACCTTCACATATTTCCTTGTGATCCTAAAATTTAGGAATTCTGGTCACCATCGCTTGAGAAGTCAACAATTTCAAATTGGCTGGACTCAAGTGACCATATCTCAAGTGCCACAGCACACTTTGATTTGTAATAACAATATTTTCCAATTGAACTTCCCCTGGTTGGCCAAAATTCAAGGGAAATAACCCGTTCTTAGTCATTGGTACCTGTGTAATTATTCTATTATCATTATTCTTATCAAATATTACACATTTACCCTCATCAAATACAAGTTTATAATTCTTTTCCAACATTTGACCAACACTAAGAAGATTATGTTGGATTTGAGGTGTGTAATAGATATCATTCACCTATTTGATGCCTTCTTTTGTTGGAACCTCCATGGCTCCAATGCCTTCAACTTCCAATGACTAATCATCTCCTAGCTTGAAGTGATATTTGTACAATGAATCAAGTGTAGCAAAGAGTTCTTCTTTGCCACTCATATGATTTGAAAACCCAATGTCCAATATCTAGGTGTCATTCAAATTCTGATATGATTGGCCATATGAGAGAAAGAGATTAGATGTCCCTTCCTCTTCTCCAAAATTTCCATACTAACTACTTAGACTGCTACTCCCTTGTGATGATTTGGACCAACAGTCATGAGCAAAGTGGCCTGGTTTGCCACAATTGAAACAAAATTTCTTCGACTTACCACTTCCTCTTCCTCGACCTAGATTTTTTCCTCTATTTTTTTGACCACCTCTGTTTTGACTTCCACCTCTACTAGAATATCCTCCTCTGCTTGGGGTTCCACCTCTTGGATTGTTCCTGACTCTTCCTCTTTGTTAACTTCTATCTTGGACTTTGCCTTGGTCTTTTCCTTCTTATGAAGCGAAGGCTTTGTCATCGCCTCCATAGCTGGTTGAAGGAGATTCCTGGAATCTCTCTTTATGTGAAAGTAAAGAACCAATAAAAGCATCAAAGGATAGTGTAGTTAAATCCTTAGATTCTTCAATGATAATTGCCACATGGTTCCACTTTGGAAGAAGTGTTCTTAACACTTTCTTCACCACAGTCTCTGGCTTGATTTCATCTTCGAGAGTGATAATTTTGTCTACTACTACTTTGAATCGTATGCAGTAGTCACCAACTTTCTCATCCTCTTGCATTCTGAGATTCTCAAAATCTCTTTTCAAATTTTGAAGTCTGACTTGCTTCACTTGACCACTTCCTTGGAAGCTTTATTTTAAGGCCTTCCAAACCTCTTGAGCTGTTACACAGGATACTATTCTAGGAAAGATGCTTTTATCTGGGGCTGCTTGTAAATGATACATGGTAGAGGAATTATTTTTCTGTGCTTCTTTCATAGCTTTCTTATCAACAACACTTAATGTGGTCCAATCAATAGGGGAGGGTTCTATGTAACCCTCTTCAACTACATCCCATAAACCTTTACCAATAAGTAAGGTTTTCATTTTAATGGACCAATATTCATAGTCGGACCCATTAAACTCTGGAATGGGTAGACTAGTATTCGAGGCCATAGTTACTGACTAGAAATAAACTTTGATTTGTCTAGTACAAGCAATTACAAAGAAAAGAAATTACAAATTCAAATCAAACCCTATTTTTTCTACTCTCTCACTGATTGCTTGATCTTCTTGCTACAGATATCCAAGCATTGGGTTACCAAAGTTATCGACGATCGATTCCTTGTCCTTGCTGATGAGGATGATTTTAGGGGCAGTTAGCTCAGGTTCTAGCTCTAGCTCAATTGGTTCTAGCTTTGGCTCTGGAGAGTGTGGGGAATAACTATCACTAGTTTGTTTCTCAGGTGCGATTTCTATTGAATTAGACTCCTCCACTCGTTGTCCAAAAATGTTGTTTTCAAAGTCGACCTCGTAACCAAAATCAGGATTCCTCTAGTGGGCTATAACAACATTCTGCAACTGACTGAACACAATGTATAGTTTGTTTCTTTGAACTCATTCATCAAATGACTCGACTGTCTCTCTCTGTAGTAGAGAGCACAAAGCATGGTAACAACCGGTAGATCGGATCATCTACTCAACAATGCAAAAAACTTCCTTAGAGCCTCTAAGGTTATAATTTTCACTACTTTACAGCCACTGAGGCTATTGCAAAAAAAAAAAATGGACTCTCATGATGGGGAGTCCAAAATATTCTGGGAGCGCTAAACGGGCACTCCAAAAGGCTTCCCGTCCCTTTTTTTTCTCTTTTTACAATGCTTGCCTCCTAGGAAATTACACAATTTTGCAAGGTTTTTCAAGCCCCTTGGGCGTTTACAATTTGCCTCTAGGGCAATAGGTTCACAATAAAATTTTAAAATTAAACTTAATAAAGTATTTAAATATTTCAAATTTAATAAAAAATAATATACTTTATAATTATTAAAAAAAACTTTTTTTTAAAATAATTTATAAAGCATTTTTTAAAATTTATTAAATTAATATTTAAAACTTTAACTAAGTTTAATTAAAAACTTTAAATAAAATTAAAAATTTTTGAACCTTTTTCCTATGGATCAAATTCGCAACCTCTTGTAACGGCCTGAACACTTCTTGCCACCATGCCCTGCGACACCTTTGAAAGTGAAGAAGGCACCTTGTGCCTATTATCCCCTTATCATCTGGCGATAATGAATAATAAAAAAAAATTACTTGGTCTGATGGGTTTTGAACCCGAGACCTAATGCTTCCCATAGAATTTCCTTAGCCGCTCGGGCTTATGTGTCCGTTGCAAAATTCTTTTTGCATGATGCAAATAAGATATGGGTAAAATTAAAAAAAAAAAATTTCAATTATCCCACATTGGTCAGGATATAGCCTGTGAGGGTGTTTTAAAACCCAAATGCACACATTTAAGTTTGATTGCCTTTGAGCAATCAGCCTCACACTCTTTTTGTTGCCCTCATCTAATAACTAATCACCTCATCATGACCAATCAATTTTCGCCACGCATGCACCTTATGCCACGTGTTACCCTACTCGATCGACCTCTACTATGCCTGCCATGTGTCACTCGCTCCTCATGCCACATCACCGTGATCAGCCATGTGGTTGTCTTCACACACTTCAAGATACCACCTTAGCCTCAAACTTCATGCCAACAGTGTCTAGTTCAGCACCGACCTCGAACTGCATGCCATTAGATGTGACAGACTGCCTTTGTCAGAGCCCTCGATCTGCATCCTCCTTGGTTCTCCTCAATTTCCATGCTCTCCTTGGACTGCACCTGGCACTCCTCGAACAACATGGACCCCTGGATTTGATACCAGAGTGTGAGGAACAATCCTATGTAGACGATAAATATATGATATTATTCCATTCAATTCATTGCAACCTTATAACACATATATAGTATGAAATAAAACATTGCTAGGGATAAAGATATGAGGATGGAAATTTAAAGAGATAAGATGGAGGAAAGAAAGAAGGAATAATGGGGGAATAAATAGGAGGGATAAGGGAAGTAATAAGAGAGAGGATAATAATGAGATTGTCGACATTTGAAAAAAACACAAACGCATTCACACTGCTACATAAGTGTTCACCGATCAAGAAGCTAAGGATGAAGAGCATGAAGAAGAGTCAAAATAAATTGGTGATGAACAATAAGAGCAAGATGTAGTTGTTGGAATATATTACATTATTTGGTACATGCTAATGTACCACCTTGGGTACATCTTTATATTGGAAAAGAGAGTCCTAGATTAGAGTGTGAGTATTTACATTATGCAATGTAATAAATGCACAAGTGTGCAAAGTATTCTGGTAATGTAAATGTGCATAATAGTCTATGTGCACATGAGTCCATAGAGTAGGAATATGAAGAGTCTCTAGAAGAGTGAAGGTCAAGAGTGCTCCATATGAAGAGTGTGGAGAAGTATGGAGTATTTGAGATCTTTATTAAATTGAGATACAATTGTTGTGAGCATTTGTTAATGGCATTTCTTTGAGTTATTTCTGAATTTGTTTATGATTTTTATATGTATAATAGTTTGTCATTATCATATATTTCATATTGCAACTTTATTTTAGATCTTGTGGTTATTTTATCTTAAATATTTAGCTTCAAAATCTAATAGTGGTATTAGAGCCACAACAAGATTTTGTTTTGCATAGGTTTTTAAGTTGCAAAAGATATTTCCACTGATTAAGGAGAAACCAATAAAGTTGAAGAAATTATATTTGGAAAAAAAACTAGAGAAGATAGTATTTTTTAGTTTTTTGAAGGAAAACCAATGAAGGTTGAATATTTACCTATTCCAAAGGCAAATTCAGAATAGAAAGAAATTTACAAGTCTTGAAAATACACCTTGACATTGATAAGACTAAGAGATCATAGAAGGAGGTCCTATTAAAAAATTTGATAGAGAGAAGAATATTCCAGATTAATATTTGGCTAGATTATTTCCATAGGGTTGAAGGAAAACTCGTGAATACTAAGACTCAACATAGATTTATTTCCACTAGTTTTTTAGAATAACTAGTGAAGTTTATTGATTTTAGAATTCTAGAAATTTGAATGTATTTGGTTACCTTTTATAAGTTTTTTTTGTAGAAAATTAGTTCTCAGAAGTTGAGAAACTTCCTACAATAGATAGAGAAGAATTTCACCTTTAGTTGTTTGAAAGTCTATGTGATTTCCTCGTGCAGGGATTAATTTTGAGTTGCAGTAAAATAGTATACATTGTAGATTAAGGAGGTCCAAAAAAGAGGTATCATTGAATATTGAAGACTTGAAGAGACCCAAGAAAGAGATCACATTGAATAACTTCTATATTTGGAAGATAAAAGATTGGAGATTTAATATAGAGAAGGGCTACAAAAATATCCTATTACAGAGTTGAGAAGTAGTAGAATTTGAAGATCCAAGAAAAATATATCATTGCAGAATTTCCATAGTTGGAATATTGAAGAGACCAAGGAAAGATCTCATTTAAGTTTTGAGAAAAATAATTGAGTAGCTGCTGAATTAGAATATCCAAGAGAAGATGTCTCAAGAGAATTTGAAGAAGAAGAGGAAGGCTAGATAAAGCCTTATTACAAAGTTGAATAAGTTGCCATTGGAGGAAATTTTAAGAAAGTTTGTGATAGAAAATTGCAATTATGAGAAGCTCCTAAAAAGAAGAATTTGGGACAATTGTCACCATCTGACAACAAGCCCAAAATGAAGAAGGATTTGACAAGAAGTTTTCCAAATTTTGAGAAGGTTTTTGAAAACCTCAAGACATTCAGATGCTTGAGAGAGAGTACAATGAACAATATCAGATTTGAAGTCAAAATTCAACAAGAATATTGAAGAAGTAAGAAGAATTGAAGAGGCCACATTTTTGAGAAGTTTAATGACAGCCACGAAAGTTTTTGAAGGTTGATTTTTAAAGGAGGATGTTGCTGATTTTTGAAGTAGAAGTTGGAAGGTAATAGGATAGCGAATTGAAGAAAGTATAGAACTATGATTTTGAAAATTTTAGGACAATTTTGGAAGAGCTTTGGGCAGCAAAACATAGGAATATTTGGCAGAATTTTAAGGAGGATAATTGCTGCAAATTTGGACAGCAAGAGGGAAGCATTTGTAGCTGCAAATTTCAGAAGTTGAAATCATACATTTGAAGGAAAAATAAGGATAAAATTTAACATCAAGAGAGCTGATTTTTGGGCAACAACTAGAGCTACAAAATTGATGATTATGGAGCAGCAAATAAATAGGGAGTGGAGCTACAAAAAATTTCATAAATCCAAGACAGCAAATTACCAAGAATACTAGATACAAAGGAGGCCATAAGAGGTGTGTAATATTGGTGCTATTAAAGTGTTCTTATACAAGTATTAAAATTAGTTGTTTCAAGTTTATTGAAAGCACCATATTAGAGTTGTTAAAATTTAGCAAAATTAAGTTAGAGTTAAGTGTCTCCAAGCCAAGAAAGGAGACATCATTATTATTTTTGAATCTGCAAAATATAATAGCAAGGATTGGAGTTAAAAGTGCTTGAAAGGAAGTGATAAGGAATAATAATATATGTTATTTTTTAATCAAAATAACTGCAGACTATTTATAAGCTCTATTGAATAAGAGAAATATTGAATAGTGCTCAAAGTTAAGGCACATTTAAGGTGTCTAAAGACACCAAGAGGAGCACCAAAATTTTTGAAAATATTGGTGAAGTAAAGTCACCAAAAAGTATGGTAGATCCTCTGAGCAAATGTGGAGACAACACCATATTGAAATAAGAGCCACCATATTGCAAAATAAACCATTAAACATAGAGGAGAAGAGCCATTGGGAATAAGAGAGGAGCCACCATCTATAGGAGAAGAACCATCATGAAGAGCCACTCGTAGAGCGTCATTTTAGAGAGCAACCATTGAAAGGTGGAGCCACCAAGCCTAGGAGGAGTAGTGAAGTACATAAGAAGAGAAGAGTCACCATTGGAGAAGAGGAAGCACTATTTGAAATATTAGAAATGTAAGTAACAAAATAAGACAATATTTAGATATTAAAAATACCTAAGGAGAAACCAAATGTCTAGGGTTTTGCAACTTCCAATAAGGCAAGTGAAGAATTGGTATACATAACATTGCATAGTTTTTTGAGTATGTTATACAGATAGCCAAGCATTAGAAGAAGAGGAAGAACGCATTCAAGGAGAGTAGTATGTTACCTGAAGTATCAAGCATTGCAAAATATCTTTTGCAAGGTTGTTTAATGTTATAAAAAATTTCATGCCACTTGTCACAAGGAAGGAGGAGCACCATAAGTCATTTGAAACAAGAGAAATGTTTTATAATACGTTGGAAAGAGCAAGGAAGAGTTTCGATGCCATTCATCACTTGGTATTAAATAAGCCAAGGGAATATATAATGTCTTGAAGCACCCATTTATTGTATAAGATAAAAATACACTTGCACAACCACATTTTCTACAACAAGGAGGGTGTATCATTAAAGTTTCAAGTACCTTGAAATACCTTGGAGAATAGTTGACCAATCAAGGAGGAAAAAGGGTACCCATTTTCCAAAGCAAGTCAAAATATGACAGTAAAGCAGGAGCATCTCAAGTTTTGGAGGTAATACTTTTCATTTGAAATCAATTATATGCCAAGATAGGAGTTATAAGGTTAGAAGAAATTATTATTGTCTAAGGTTAAGTTGAAATTATTTATTGAGATATAAGACCTTGAAGTATTATTTAAAACATTAGAAACTTTATTATTGCAATTTGAAAGCTTTTATGAAGATTTGAAGATTGAAGTAATTTTTTTTGAATATTTGTAATTAGATCATTTGAATTTACAAAACAATTTGAAATATTTGCAATTTAATAAGTTTGGAGAAATAAGGTATCCTACATCAAATTAGGAATACAAAACTTGCAAATATTCTTTCATAGAGTTTCTAAATTTTTAAACTTGAATTTATAAGGAATTCAACATCAACATAGATTTATGAAATTTAGAATTGGGAATTATATTCTTGAAATTTGGGAGATAAAAAGAATTTAACATAGAAATTTTGACAAAGAAAAATTGCATTGATAATTTAGTCTCTAATTCAAAATTAAAAGATACATAAGTTTGAAGACTTGAAATATTGAAATTGCATTTAAATTAATGATTGATAAGAGGAAAATAAAAGTAGTTATTTTGAAGAATTATGTTGAAACTAAGGAGATAAAAGGTTATCAACATAGTTACCAAGTTCAAGTTCGTGTTCGAATTCGACACTCTTGAAGTTTGAAATAAATTCGAGATGTTCAAAAATTTTGAAATAAAATTTGAGATAAATTTGACATATTATAACATATCCTTTTTCTATGTTGTCTATCTTAAAATATAGAGAACTCTCAAATTCTCAAATTTCTACATGGGGTCGAACCAGGATGGAGATGAAGTTGGAGCCCTCCAAAATCAGAGGTAGGATTATTTTAATATATACATCAAATTAAAAAAAATATGTATTATTATATAAACTTTAAGGAGAGCCCTCCAAAATCACTCTTTGTAGATATATCGATGGACCACAAAATCCATGAGTAACTTCTAACAACCACACTGGTTGTTGCATATTTGGCCTTACCAAATCTTATTTAAAACCTCAACAGGATGATGAACTCTCCACAGACTCCAATTACAAGCTAATGAAAGAGTCAACAGAGATGGAGATCTTACATAGAAGACTAACAATAAAAAATAGTAAAGAATGCAGGAACGAGTGATGTGTAGAGATGGAGCAGTTTTAAAGGCTATGGATTTCAGTGTTTGGTGTATGCAACTCTGTGTTTGTTGAGTGCTCACATTTGATGACAACTGCCCCAATATCTAGTTGGGGTCAAATCAAGATGGAGATGAACATGAAGGGGGATTTTGCATCAAAACTGTTGCATCACTGCTTTGTCATATCTATCTCAATATTGTGGTAAAAAATGCAAGGTTATCTGCATCTCTGTTAGGGTTGTGGAGCATCGTCTACCTGCTCATAGCATTGACGTTTTCTTATTTTTGTGTTTCGTTGCGACATTATCAAAAAAATTTGCATACATTTTCCCTCATTGCAACCATTTTCACCTATTTTCTACCAATTTTATTCCCTATCTAATTTAGGGTTTGTTCATCAAATTTATGTGCCACAGTTTTAAATTTGATGAATTTCAAATTTTATATGAAAAATTAAATGAATTTGGTAACTAAGGTTGTCAAAAAAAATGTCAAAATTGAACAATTATCCTTATTCTATCATTCAAAACTAAGGATAAATAAATAATAGAGAATTTGAGATTGCATCAAATAATTGTTTGATAAACTAAACTAGGGAGATATAAGGTAGTCTACTCATAACAACAAATAAATTATTTCTTTAAGAATATTTGAAGAACACAAGCTTATATTGAAAGGGGGTTGAACAGTATAAGATAAACTTTTACTTTTCTTTCCCAAAACATATTATCCAATATTATCATTTGCAATATCAATACTAGTAACAAAGCAATGCATAAATCATCACACACATGAGAGATACAGATTTAATGTGGTTCACCCAATGTGGGTTATGTCCATAGAGAAAATCCTTCTTATAAATTTTCTCAATAGATCTCTTGGGAACCAATTCCCTATTACAATATTTATGGACCTCTATCCAAAGGAGACACCAATTCCCTATGCTCAAGTTTGTGGACCTTTATCCATAGTACACCTCTATCCCTACTGTGTTGGTTCATGGAAATCTATCCACAATAGACTCCTCTCCTTTGCTCTATTTTGTCGAACTCTATCCATAGGAGAACTCTTTACCCTTGCTCTATTCTAGTTTTTGGAACTCTATCCATAGGAGAACTCTTTCCCCTTGCTCTGGTCTAGTTCATGGAACTCTATCCATAGGAGAACTCTTTCCACTTGCTCTGGTCTTGCTCATGGAACTCTATCTATAGGATAACTCTATCCCCTTACTCTAGTCTAGTTCATGGAAATCTATCCATAGGAGAACTCTATATCCTTGCTATGGTCACCTCCAAACTTGGTTCACACCTCTGCTTAATCTACTCATAAATTTATCCAAAACCTGCTTCAAGTCTTCTCACAAATCTGCTCTCAAATTTGTCCCAAATATAAACACATTAAATGCACATATATATATCAACTCAGTCCCAAATTTGCATGCATTACATGCATAAATATATCTTCAACTCTATCCCAAAACTATACATGTTACATGCACAAATCTATCTCAACTCTGTACCAAATATGCACACCTTACATGCACAAATCTATCTTCAAATCTGTCCCAAATTTACACATGTTACATGCACAAATCTGTCCCAACTCTATCCCAAATATGCGCAGGTTATATGCAAAAATCTATCTTCAACTTTATCCCAAATTTGTACACATTACATGCACAAATATGTCTTCAACTTTACCTCAAGTCTTCTCACAATACTTGCTCAAATCTGCCTCAAACCTGCTTCAAGTCTTCTCACAAGACTTGCTCAATTCTACCTCAAACCTACTTCAAGTCTTCTCAAATATACCATAAATAATTCTACTCTAATACATGATCAAAAAAACTCATAGCACATGCTCAACCAATCCCAAATCTTGCACACAAATGATGTTCAAAACAATGCTTATATATCTTTCAGAAATGCTTTCTTCAACTAGGTAGTTTAGACATATTCTACCTAGAATTCATTTAACCTCTTGAACATATAGAGAATGATATGTACTATCAAATACCCAATATGTTCTTCACATTCACATATCTTGCATTCATCAAATCAGATCTCTACCTCTTGCAAATCCCTTTCAAATCAAATCAAACTAGTGTATAACTTTTCTTCACAAAACTGGTTTATAACACTTGCCCATTCACATTCAATGTCACTCACATCAATGCCCAAATGCTTCACAAATTATTTCAACAAGAATGCACAATTTTCTCTCAAAACCCTAGCTCAAATATTTCCAACAATACACACTAATCAACCCTTTTATCTCCACCTTATGATTCTAAAATATTCGCTCAACCAAAAACCTTAGAGAAGGAATAATGTCAACATACCTCTTAACATGATTTAATTAAAAATGTGCTCTCAAAAACCTGTCTCAAAAGAATTTCCTCTTCCAAGTGCTACTTCAAAACTGATTAGTAGATTTCTCTTTCAAACCATCAACATTAACTTTCTTCTCAAAAATATGTGCTCAATGATGTTCAATGACTTTTCATTTGTTCTCAAAATATAGGACATTAACAATTATCAAAACCCCTCAAACTTACTTTTCACCATACAAAATTTCAACCAAAAATCAAACCACAATAACACCTTATAACTCCTACTCTCACATGCAAAAATTATCCCCTTTGTATTTTCTCTTTATGCTCTTTGCAAAATAAAACTTTATAAAACACCTTTATAATTTCTATTTGCAAAATAGAAAGCTTTTATAACATATCCTTATAACTCCTAATTTGCACACAAACTTTATTAACTCACACCCTTATGACTCCCTAATTGCAAAATCAAACTTTATTAAACTCAACCCTTATGACTCCCTAATTGCCAAACAACACTTTATTCAACTCAACCCTTATGACTCCCTAATAGCCAAACAAAATTTTATTAACAAAAATTAATGCCCTTACCAATTCTTCCGTTGAAGGGAGTCGAACGTGAAACCTCATGGAGCCCACGCTCTAGCATGAGCTAGAGTGTTGTGTGGGCTAGCTGCCCACACAAGAACCTATGTGCATGATGTACATCTTAAACCCTTTGTTGATTCCTTTGGTCAACAAAAATGCAAAAACATCACCATCGAGTCTCGACCTTGAGACCTCCTCCGTGCCACGTCTTAGCACAGGGACTCCCTACCGTCTGAGCCAACCACCCAGATGAAACTTCCACCATGATAATCAATATTTTTTTTGACCTGATTCTACCTTTGAGTTTGTGTGTTACTTCCTTCCTTCTCTACCCTCGACAATCATGCACAAAATATGTTGCCCTCAACTAGAGCTTTGTGTGTGCTCTCTCTGCCTCCACGTGTGTGCTCACTCTACTTCCACAATTCCAATGAACTCTCTTTGCTTCCATGAATTCAGTGAACAAAATGATTGGCACATGATTGCATATTTTTTTATTCACACCAAAGTGAAAATATTATTCCCCTTAAATATGCATATTGATTTTTATGAGGATGTCGACACTATTTTATTTTTGATTATATGACTTTACTTTGGCACCTTCTAACCTTGCACTTTATTATTATAATATTTTTTAAATATATATTATAATAAAACCTTTTGCCTTCCTTGTAGTATTTGAAACTCTATCAATCAAACGAAACCTTATCTTTTAAACCTTTTTCTAACCAAATGAAGTCTTGTCTGTTCCTTGCAAATACAACCATGGAGAATATTTTGCCTTGACAATTATTGTACCTTTGACATCAATTTTTCTGCCTCATGTACCCTTTGAAGATATTTACCTTGTGCTTTAATATTTCAACCTTGAAGATAATTCTCAACCATTTCACTTTTGACATCAATGACAACCAATGTACTCAAAATTTCCAACAATCTCTCCCTTTGTCATTGATGGCAACCCTTCTAAAATATTTCCTTTTACTACCACTAAATTCCAAAACTGCTCCCCCTTACTAATTTCTCTCCCCCTTTGACATCAATGGCAAAGGGCTCCTTTGGGGCTAAAAATAAGACTCTTAGCTCAGCCCCCTCACCACCTCCTCTCCTTGAGGTGATTAATTTTGGGGTGGGAGTAAATCTACTCCCAAATTACAATGCTCTTCTTCCTTTTCAACCTTATTTTTCAACACCTTTGTAATCATACCCTTTTGATCCTTTTGAGTGTCCCTGTTCTTGCTTGACTTTGGAAGTTCTGAAAAATTCTATTCTACACCACTTAGTTGTGTGCCCAAGATTATTGCAATTGTAACACCTGATGTTGTAGTTCTTGGAAGGTGCAAATGACTTGAAGTTCCTCTTGGTGAAGCCATAATTATTTATGTCATGAACCCTATAGTGTATAGCTTTATGACCAAAGTGATTACATGAGTAGCAATAGCCTTGAAATAAATATCCATATTTGAATGAGTTGAAGTTTCTCTTAGTGAAGCCATACTCCTTTCCATGAACCCTACAATGCATAGCTTTGTGACCAAAATGATTACATAAAAAACAATGCCCTTGGAAGAAATATTCATCTTGTCTTGAAACATTTGGTCTCTTAGTCCTTTCTTTGCCTTCTTTGTGATGGTCCCTGTTTCTTGTTTGTGCATTGTTTTCTTTCTTAATGAAGCTTCCACTCTTCAACTTATCAACATAGGTCTTAGGTTCTTCTTCAATCTCTTCCTCTGAAACTTCCTTTTCTTTTGAGCTTGACTCCTCTTTTTTTACCTCTTGACCCTCTTTAAAACCAAGTCCTATTTTGATAAATGAAGATCTTTGTGCATTGATAATGTTATCCAAAGCTTTTGAACTTTTCCCAAACCTGTGCAACTTATCCTTAGAATATTTCACTTCCATTCTTAGATAAACCACTTCATGTTCTAATCTTTCACATTCTAACTCTTTTGCCTCTAAATTTTCAACCATGACTTCTTTAAATCTCCTTGCCTTAGCTTTTGAGTTTTTGAGATCTTGTAGAAGCTTTTCTTTTATTTCCTCATCTTCTTGAACTTGAGCCTTTAGTCTTGAATTCTACTTTCTAACTCTTTTCAACTTTCTGAGAGAAACAATAAGTTCCTCTTCTAGATCAATTGTGCCTTCTTATTTTTATGAACATTTCTCTAGGTCTTCAATTATAGGAGCATCTTCTACTTGGTCTTCAATAGGAGTGTTTTCTTCCTCTTCTATTGCCAAAAATAGAATCTCTTCTTTTTCACTATCTAAGAGTCTTTCATCACTATCACTTGAAGCACTGCTTGCTATTTTAACATAGAAACTCTTCTTGTGCCTTTGAAAGAACTTATTTTCATGCTTGCCTTGACCATACCTATTTTTCTTTTCATGCCTAAATTTTCTTTCTTCATTTTTCTTATAATCTTGTTTCTCTTCACTACTACTACTTCTAGCTTGTGGACAATTAGATGCATAGTGACCAAAGTTACCACACTTAAAAAAATTCATAGTTTTTATATCTTTGTGTTTTCTTGAGTCCTTATTTCTTCTCACATAGTTAGCTTCTTCATTACTGCTTGACTCATCACTTGATTCTGGTTTCTTATCTTTTATCTTCTTTGAAACTTTGAATGTTGCCTCTTTCTTGGAATTGTGATCTTTTTTTATCCTCATCTCATAAGCTATGATAATTCCATGTAACTCATCCATAGTCAACTTATCAAGATCCTTCATCTCTTCTATAGCTGAAACCTTTGCATCATACCTCATAGGGAGTGATCTTAATACTTTTTGAGCAACACTAGAGTCCTCAATTTTGAATCCAAGTCCACACATGGTATTAACAACTTCATCAACACGAAGTAAGTATTTAGCAATATCTTCCTCATCTTCCATATTCAACTCTTCAAACCTTCTCCTGTGAGTTTGAAGTTTTGCCAACTTGACCTTGCTATCTCCTTCATATGTTTGCTTCAATTTTTCCCATATTTCTTTTTCTGATTTGCATTGCATAACTTTCACAAATTTTGATTCACATAATCCACTTAAGATTCCATTCATAGCCTTGGTATTATTCACATATAATTGCTTACCATCCTTATCTGTGGGAGGAGTAGTTGTAGGTGTGAACCCATCCTCAATAGATTACCATGTTTCATATCCTTGTGCCATAAAATAAGTCTTCATCCTCATACTCCAGAAAGCATAATTGTTCCCATCAAACATTGGAGCCTTATTTGTTGAAGATCCATTCTGATAAGCCATTTGTATTCCTATAATATCTTCCTTCAAGATTTTGGACTTTTTCGAAGGAACCCGCTTTGATACCAATTGAATAACACAATATATACTGAGGGGGGGGTGAATAGTATAAGATAAACTTTTACTTTTCTTTCCCAAACAATATTATCCAATGTTATCAATTGCAATATCAATAGTAGTAACAAAGCAATGCACAAATCATCACACACATGAGAGACATAGATTTAACGTGGTTCACCCAATGTGGGTTACATCCATGAAGAAAATATTTCTTATAAAATTTCTCAATATATCTCTTGGGAACCAATTCCCTATTACAATATTTATGGACCTCTATCCAAAGGAGACACCAATCTCCTATGCTCAAGTTTGTGGAAATATATCCACAGGAGACCTCTATCCCCATTGTGCTAGTTCATGGAACTCTATCCCTAGGAAACTCCTCTCCTTTGATCTGGTTTGTGGAACTCTATCCATAGGAGAACTTTTTCCCATTTCTTTGGTCTAGTTCATGGAACTATATCCATAGGATAACTCTTTCCCCTTGCTCTGGAACTCTATCCATAGGAGAACTCTTTCCCTTTGATCTGGTCTAGTTCATGGAACTCTATCCATAGGAGAACTCTATCCCCTTGATCTAGTTTGGTTCATATAAATACATACATAGGATAACTTTATACCCTTGCTCTAGTCACCTCCATACTTGGTTCACACCTTTGCTTAATTTTATTTGCTCACAAATCTATCCAAAATCTCCTTCAAGTCTTCTCACAAATCAGCTCTCAACTTTGTCCCAAATCTAAACACATTACATGCACAAATCTATCTCAACTCTATCCCAAAAATGTACATGTTACATGCACAAATCTATACTCAACTCTATCCCAAAACTACACATGTTACATGCACAAATCTATCTCAACTCTGTCCCAAACATGCATACGTTACATGCACAAATCTATCTTCAACGTTGTCCCAAATTTACACATGTTACATGCACAAATTTATCTCAAATCTATCCCAAATTTTCACATGTTACATGCACAAATTTATCTTCAAATATATCCCAAATTTACACATGTTACATGCACAAATATATCTTTAAATTTACCTCAAGTCTTCTCACAAGACTTGCTCAAATCTGCCTCAAACCTGCTTCGAGTCTTCTCACAAGACTTTCTTAATTTTACCTTAAATCTATTTCAAGTCTTCTCAAATCTACCACAAATAATTATGCTCTGATCTACTCTAATACATGCTCAAAACAACTCATAGCACATGCTCAACCAATCCCAAATCTTGCACACAAATAATGTTCAAAATAATGCTTATATATTTTTTCAAAAATACTTTCTTCAACTAGGTAGTTCAGACATATTCTACCTAGAATTCGTTTAACCTCTTGAACATATAGAGAATGATATGTACTATCAAATACCCAATATGTTCTTCACATTCACATATCTTGCATTCATCAAATAAGATCTCTACCTCTTGCAAATACCTTTCAAATCAAATCAAACTAGTGTATAACTTTGCTTCACAAAACTAGTTTATAATAATTACCCATTCACATTCAATGTCACTCACATCAATGCCCAAATGCTTCACAAATTATTTCAACAAGAATGCATAATTTTCTCTCAAAACCCTAGCTCAAATATTTCCAACAATACACACTAATCAACCCTTTTATCTTCACCTTATGATTCTGAAATATTCTCTCAACCAAACACCTTAGAGAAGGAATAATGTCAACATACCTCTTAACTTGCTTTGATGAAAAATGTGCTCTCAAAAACCTATCTCAAAAGAATTTCCTCTTCCAAGTGCTACTTCAAAACTGATTAGTAGATTTCTCTTTCAAACCATCAACATTAACTTTCTTCTCAAAAAAATGTGCTCAATGATGTTCAATGACATTTCATTTGTTCTCAAAATATAGGGCTTTAACAATTATCAAAACCCCTCAAACTTACTTTTTACCATATAAAATTTCAACCAAAAATTAAACCACAATAACACCTTATAAATCCATGCAAAAATTATCCCCTTTGTATTTTCTCTTTATGCTCTTTGCAAAATAAAACTTTATAAAACACTTTTATAATTTCTATTTGCAAAATAGAAAGCTTTTATAACATATCCTTATAACTCCTAATTTGCACACAAAATTTATTAACTCACACCCTTATGACTCCCTAATTGCAAAATAAAACTTTATTAAACTCAACCCTTATGACTCCCTAATTTCCAAACAACACTTTATTCAACTCAACCCTTATGACTCCCTAATAGCCAAAAAAAATTTTATTAACAAAAATTAATGCCCTTACCAATTCTTCCATCGAAGGGAGTCGAACGTGAAACCTCATGGAGCCCATGCTCTAGCGTGAGCTAGAGTGCCACGTGGGCTAGCTACCCACACAAGAACCTATGTGCACGATGTACGTCTTAAACCCTTCATCGATTCCTTTGGTCAACAAAAATGCAAAAACATCATTGTTGAGTCTCGACCCTGAGACCTCCTCCATGCCACATCTTAGTGTAGGGACTCCCTACCATCTGAGCCAACCACCTAGATGAAACTTCCACCGTAATAATCAATATTTTTTTTGACCTGATTCTACCTTCGAGTTTATGCACTACTTCCTTCCTTCTTCTCTACCCTTGAAAATCGTGCACAAAATATTTTACCCTCAACTAGCACTCTATGTGCACTCTCTCTACCTCCATGTGTGCGCTCACTCTGCTTCCATGATTCCAGCGAACTCTCTCTACTTCCATGAATTTAGTGAACAAAACAATTGGCACACGATTGCATATTTTTTGATTCACACCAAAGTGAAAACATTATTCCCCTTAAATATGCATATTTATTTTTATGAGGACGTCGGCGCTATTTTATTTTTGATTATATGACTTTACTTTGGTGCCTTCTAACCTTGCATTTTATTATTATAATATATATTTTTTAATATTATAATAAAACCTTTTGCCTTCCTTGTAGTATTTGAAACTCTATCAATCAAATGAAACCTTGTATTTTAAACCTTTTTCTAACCAAATGAAGTCTTGTTTGTTCCTTGCAAATACAACCATGGAGAATCTTTTGCCTTGACAATTATTGTACCTTTGACATCAATTTTTCTACCTCATGTACCCTTTGAAGATATTTGCCTTGTGCTTTAATATTTCAACCTTGAAGATAATTCTCAACCATTTCACTTTTGACATCAATGACAACCAATGTACTCAAAATTTCCAATAATCTCAACTACTCAAAGATCCCAATTACACCTCATGGAAAAACAAAGTGAGATCAATATTGATAATAGAAAATATTTTCAGACGAAGAGATCAAGGATGCTTTGTTTAACATGGATCCTAACAAAGCTCCTAGGCCGGATTAGGTTTCACCGCGGTTTTTCCAAGTTTGTTGGGATATTGTTGGAGCAGAAATTATTGCTGCAATCAAGGAGTTCCAAAGTTCAAATCATATTCCAAGGGGTTTCAATTCAACTTTCATTGCTTTTATCCCTAAAGGCCCCAACGCCAAGACTATGGCTGACTTTAGGCTGGTTAGCCTATGTAATATACCCTATAAAATTTTGTCCAAAGTTTTAGCCAACCGTTTGAAGAAAGTTCTACCGGTTATCATTGATCCAAGTCAAGGAAGTTCTGTATAAGGAATATCAATATTATATGGAGTTATTACTATTCATGAGGCTCTTCATACAGCCGCTCAAACCAAAAAAGTAGTCATGGATTTAAAGTTAGACATGAACAAAGCTTATGACAGGATAAATTAGGAATTCCTAGAGGCAGTTTTATTAAAATTTGGCTTCAACATGAAATGGGTCAAGTTAATAAGAGAGTGTATTTCTAAGCCTTGTTTTTTAGTTTTGGTTAATGGGTCTACTGTAGGTTTTTTTCAAAGTAAATGTGGTCTAAGACAAGGAGATCCCATAAGTCATATGTTGTTCATCATCGTAGTTGAGGCCTTGGGAAGAACCATTAAGGCAGCAATGGTAGCTGGACTCATATCTGGTATCAAGGCCACGTCGCTAACTACCCCGATGACACATCAACAATTTATTGATGATACATTTCTACTGACTTTGGCTTCTATGGTTGAGGCAAGAAGGATTAAAAATATTCTCATAATGTATGAAGAAGGGGCTGGACAAAAAGTGAATTTTAATAAGAGCAAACTTTATTTCATCAATACCCCTATTCCTAGGCAAAATAGCATAGCAAGGATCATGGAATGTCAGATTGCATCCCTTCCCACCTCCTATTTAGGTTTTTCCCTGTTTACGGGGAAACCTGAAGGATCAATGTGGAACATAGTTCTAGAGAGGATCCAAAAAAAGCTAGCAGGTTGGAAAGGACATATGTTATCTCAAGCAGGCAAAGCATTTTTAACTATGGCTTCACTTCAAAGTATACATGTTTACTTCCTATCAGTGTTCAGAGCTACCAGCAAGGTGTATCACAAAATTGTGCAGCTTCAAAAAAAAATTCTCTGGTCATGGACTGAGGATAAGAAAAGGATCCATTTAGTAGGTTGGAACAAGGTTTGCAAACCTAAAGCTGATGGGGGGTTAGGATTGAGGAGATTTTCTCATCTCAATACAGCTCTGTTAGCCAAACAAGCATGGCGGTTATTGACTAAGGTAGATAATTAATGGACTGCCATAGTTAGGAGGAAATACCTCCAAGGTGTGAACTTCCTTAATGACAACTTAGCAAGTAGGGGGTCTGCTTTTTGGAAGGCAATCCTCACGATCAGGGATCTTATCAAGAAAGGTCTTAGATGGATTCTAGGAAATGGGTAAACATAGACTTTTGGAAGGATCGGTGGGTGAGATCTAAGGAGTTATCCCAGAATCCTCGTTTGGCTAGGATTCAAGAGCATATGGAGCAGCATATTGGGAAGAAGGTTGCAAATTATATGTTGCAGGATATAAATATAAACAGGTGGAAACACATCAGAGTATAGGGTTTTGAAGTGAAGTCTGAAGAGCTTTATAACATTTTAACTCAGCAAATTATTCCCTCTCGAGAGGATGAAGATCACATTGTTTGGGCTGAGACTGAAAGTGGTGACTTCACAGTTAAGTCTGCCTATAATTTACTTCTCAATGTGGATGGTCAACAATTTCAACTGAGTTTAATTTGGATCAAAGGCTTAATTCCTAAAATATCCTTTTTTTAATGGCTGGTGATTCAAGGAAAAATCCTCACTATGGACAATATGTTATCCAAAGGTATGGTTATTGCTAATCGTTGCTACATGTGTAGGGCAGGATGGGAGACAACCCAACACTTGTTTCTGGAGTGTCCGATAGTGGAGTCCATCCTGGATGAACTTTTCCAAGCCTTTAGGATCTCATGGGTTAAGCCTGCTCTTATATCCAAAGTGTTCCATCAATGGCCTCAACCCTTTGTTAGCCTAAAACTTAAGTACCTATGGAAAATATGTTGGCATCATTTTCTCTGGCAGATTTTGCTAGAAAGGAACCATAGAGACTTTAAGGATACCATTCACAACCCAAAAACCATCCTCAATAGGATTATTGTCTTTGCAAAAGAAAACCTTAGCACCTTAGTGGATGAGAACCACTCAATTCCTCCCCAAGAAAAACAATTAGCTTGGGCCTTAGGTATTGAGGACAAACCTTCCATTCCTTTGCCCAATCCCAAAAATGGGATTTCTTGGGAGCCACCCCCCCAGGGTTGGTTTAAACTAAATTTTGATGGTGTAGCCAAGGAGAACCCAAGAAGAGCTAGAGCTGGAGGAATAATCAAGGATCATCAAGGAAATCTGGTCAAGGCCTTTGCTGAACCATTGGGAATCAGAACTAATAACGAAGCATAAGCTAGAGTCGTTTGGAGAGGGTTGCAAGTAGCCCAAGCAACTCAAGGTAATTTTATGATTGAATGTTATTCGATGAACATCATCAACCTGTTAACCAATGGCAAAAAAACTCCATGGAGAATTGAGGGAGTCATCCATGAAGTGAGAATCCTTTTTTCAGCAAGACAGAATAGGAGGGCTCGTCATGTGTACCGTGAGGCCAACAGGTCAGGTAAAAAATTAGCCAACATAGGTTTTGATGTTGGTAGTTTGGTGACATGGACACAAGGTGTGCCACATGAAGTGGAAAACATTATTAGTCATGAAAATAAACCTACCCATTAAGGAGAAATATGAATGGGTGTTCTTTCCCCATGGAGTTGGTAATAACTATGGGGTTTCCCTCTAAATCATACCAAATTGGAAATGAAGGTAATAGGGTGTAAGCCTTGGAGGATTCCGACAGAGAATAGGAAATGGGCAAGCAACAGGTTTCACAAGTGCAAAGTTCCAAACTTCAATTTCCTATCAATGTAAGTAATGTTTACAGTTATGTTTAGGTATGGGTGTGCCTTTTTAGTAAGGTGTTGTAGGGGATTCAACACAAATTTTGGTAAGAAAGTTTCAAGGATGACTAGAATCTACAATCTCAGTAGAAGGTTGGATATTGTAATAGGTTTTGGGTTAACCTGCAAAACCCGATAATTAATGAAGACTTTTATTTACCAAAAAAAAAAATAATAGAAAATCTTTGGGACATTGTTAAAGGAGCAAAAATTAAACCTACTAAAGATTCTAGGGAAATTAAAAAATATTATGAAGATGAAGCAAAATCACTCATGATAATAAAATTTGCAATTACAAATGATATATAGCCATACATTAGTTCAACAGTAACTTCTACAGAAGCATGGAATATTTTAGCCAAGATATTTGAAGGAAAGAATAAAGCCACTATCCTGAATCTTAAAACCCGATTGTATTCTCTAAAAGTCAATAATGGTGAAAGTATAGAATTGTTTCTAAGAAAAGTGGTAGATATAAAAGGCAAAATATTAAGCTTAGGAGAGAAGGTAGAAGACAAGTTTCTTGTTCAATTAATTTTGAGAGCACTTCCAGAAAGCTACAAGAATTTAGTCATATCTTTATAAATTCTAAGTAATGATATATCATTTGATGAGTTAGTCAATATACTACAATAATATGAAGTGGAAAATTCAATCAAATATGAAATGAAGTCTCAAAATATAATACACAAAGAAATGTTATTTCTTTCTCAAGAAACAAAAAAAAATGGAATAATAGATATTATCAAGTTTGCAGGAAAAGAGGACATAGTACAAATTATTGTAGATTCAATCCAATAAATTAGTAACAAGGGAATCAAACAAATTCAATAAGCCAATAAAATAGGTTATCTCAACCAAGACAATATCAAAATCAATATAGACCACATCATCAACAATTTTAGCATTAGTACAATAACCTCATCTACAATATTGACAAGGAAATCAAAAGGGACACTTAGTTCAAGAGATACAAGAAATTCAAGAACTAGAAGAAACTATAGAATAACATGAATCTAAAGCACTTTCAGCAAATATAGTATTTTATGAAGATACTAATCATTTATTTGATCTAGATACAAATAAGAAGAAAAATTAAGAAAGCAAAAAAGAAGAGCACAAGTTCTAGAAAAAAGGATGAAGATCATATTGAAGACTAAAATCTTCAATAACTAAATAATGTAATACAGGGAGGTTTTGGAATATATTATATTTTTTGGTACATGCTAATGTACCACCTTGGGTACATCTTTATATTAGGAAAGATATTATTATATTAGAGTGTGAGTATTTACTTTATGCAATGTAATAAATGCACGAGTGAGTATTTTGGTAAGGGAAATGTGCATAGTAGTCCATGTGCACATGAGTCCATAAAGTAGGAAGATGAAGAGTCTCTAGAAGAGTTAATGTCAATAATACTCCATATGAAGAGTCACATTCCATTACATATGTGTTTATGAGTGTGTGAGAGAGATATACAATTTGTACAATGAGAGTGTGGAGAAGTATGGAGTATTTAAGATATTTATTCAATTGAGATACAGTTTTTGTGAGCATTTGTTAATGGAATTTCTTTGAATTATTTCTGAATTTTTTTATGAGTTTTATATTTTTAATAGTTTTCCATTATCATATATTTCATATTGCAACTTTATTTTAGGTCTTGTGGTTATTTTATCTTAAGTATTTAGCTTCAAAACCTAATAGTGGTGGCATATGCCTTGGCCACCAAGACTATAAGAACAAAATATAGATGCTACTTGACATGCAATAGTAAAAGGATACATAACAAGCTTATAAAATTACATCCTAGCTCTCAAAGGATGAAAACAAATATAAGGTTTCCAAATTAAAGTCGATGTATTGGTAGAAGACCATTTGCCACAAAAGGGGAGCACATAAATGGGCCATCCACATAAAGAGGGAACTTTTTTTAAAAAGTGTTAGTTCAGGAAGAGGATTCTAGCTTTCAAGTTCCTAGAAAGTCCACCTAAGATAATTTACTTTTTTTTGCAAATGATACAATTCATTTCCACCTCACTTCCATGTTCAGTCCATTAATCGCCTTTGCTCACTCCATGATCATTTACACTCCTATATTAAAAAATTAAATATCATTGATACATTACATATATCTCCTTTGTAATTACCTTTTCTTACATAAATTCAAATTTCTATCACTTTTATTAAGCTTTGACTCCATACCCAATGAGATAAGGCTTTCTAGGTCCTTGATTTCCATAAGCAAAAATCCCCATAAGGTGCCAAGAATGTAGGTCAAATTCATTCCCTCATTTTCAAGTTTTTTTCTTTTTAAATATCACCTAAAATTTACAAAAATAAAATACCCCAATATTAGCTTAAAAACCCAAGAAACATAGATAGCAAATACTCCAATGCTTTAGCCAAATATAAGCTTCAAGGTGGTTCAAAAATTAGCTAATTCCTAAAAGAAATTTTGAAAATGCATTATATATAGAATTGAACAATCCCAAAGTCTAAAAATGTGTTCGAAAAGTCCAAAAATGTGCTAGCATGCATAAGATGGAACAAAGCCATATTTTCAAAAGATAAAGCAGTGTAACTTTGATGTCGATCAAAGAATACCTTCCCAACTCAAGTATGGAATGGAATAGCTTCGAACTTCTTCAAGAGATGATGTTAGCATTTCCACACCAAATTCTAAACATGTGCAAGAGGTACTAGAGAAAAATAAAACTGGTTTCCCAATGTAGAAGTGTCAATGAGGCCCAAAGTGCATAATATTGGGAGACCAAAGCATTAGCCAAGAGTGAACAAAATTAGGATTTTTTAAGCAGTGATGTCATAAAATCACCCCAAAGGTCCATATTTGTTTCAAGAGTTCCCCCAAAAAACTAAAAGGCTTGATATTTTCATAATATTTTCTTTGATATGTATCATCCTAGAGCTTCCCTTTTATAACTACAACTACCTCAATTCTTTCCAACTATCCAAGCCAAGACTTTTAGGCTTAAATTGACATCTTTGATAAATAGTCGTAGCAACCTGGCTATTTGCAAAAGATAGTTAAAGATCCACAAATCAGACTGTAAACACATTTGAATTTAGATGTGAGGCAAATTATGATATGACCACATCAGTAATACAAGTAACCAAACTAATAAAATGTGAGTCTGACAAGCTCCCAAGAGCACTCTCTACCAAACTGTTTGTCTAACAAACTTACAATGGCATTGTAAATCTTATGCTGCAAGATTCAAAAAGCAAAGTATAAATAGTTTAATTGACCTCAAAATAGAGGTTAGCTGTGTAGTTATTTTCTTGGGTATATATTGTGTAATCTTTGCTAATTAATAAAAGGTAAAATTTGTGTGGCCTCCATTGTGATTACATATTTTAATGAATGAATGATTATATTTTAAGTCATTTATGTTACACTTATGATTATTTTATTATGTTAAAGTGAATTGTACTCTTTAGATCACTATCATATTGCTTTTCATTGTCTTTGGAATGATTAAATCATATAACTGTAATTGAATAAACTTTGTTATACATTTGACAATGACTAGTCTATTAAGTATTGTCAAAATTTAATTGTGTTAGGCTCTTATACAATATGTATCCAATGTTGTTATGCTATACCCTATCCATAATTCAAAAATTTCTCTAACCCTTTACTCCTTTCTAACACTTCCATTTCTTACTTTATCTTAAACCCTTGTATTGATTCTATAAGCATTTTAAGGAGTCAGCCTTCTCTGAAGGTTGAAATTGAGAGAAATATTAGTTATACAACATTGGCTAAAGTCTCTAGTGCTCTTCATAGACTTTGGAATATTTTAGACCATAGTTCCTAGTTGTTTCACCATCCAAATTTTAAATCTCTTTTGAAATATTGTTGTAATAACTGAGTTTGGAAACCATTATGTTCAAGCTAGCTCAAAAATTTAAACTAGTGAAGAAATAGTTAGTAACATGGAATAAGAAACATTTTGGTAATATTTTTGAACAAAAATAATAGTTGGAAAATAAAATAGGATAAATTCAAGGGTAGATGGATGTGGAATAATAGATTCAACATCTACTAGTAAAAGAAAAGCAGTTCCTTAGCCAATACCATAATGTCTTTGCAAAAGAGGAAGCTTATTGGAGGTAAAATCGAGGGCCATATAGCCGAAGGAAGGGTATCATAATACTAATTTTTTTTACATTACAGTCATGCAATCCATATAAACACACATTTCATCAAATATATTGAGAATAAGCAACGTTAAAAATTCCAAAAAGAGGAGGATATCAATGGAGATATTGTGGATTACTTGAAACACCTTTTATATAAAGAATATGTAGAGGAAGATGAAGCAATTCAAGAGATTTTAGAATTTATACCAAACTATTCAATGAATAGATGAATGAAATCTTAAATGTCCTTGTATCTAAGAAGGAAATTAAGAAAGCAATTTTTAACTTGGGGAGGGATAAGGCTTTAGGGATTTATGGCTTTCTTATAGGTTTTTTCCAAGAATGCTACGATATTATGGGGAAGGATGTGGTCTGAATCAACGAATTCCAAAGAAGTAGTATGTTGAGATAATTAAATAACACCTTCATATACTTAATTCCTAAGAATCAAGATCCTTGTACATTTTATAACTTTATATCTATAAGTCTTATTAACTTGATGTATAAATTTATTACCAAAATTATAGCCAAAAAATTAAAATCAATTTTATCCCACATCATTTTGAATGAATAGGGAGGTTTTTTTTCAAATAAAATAGATTATGTATGGTATAACTATAGTGCATGAATCAATCCATTCTATTTTGAGGAGAAATCAAGCATGTATTATGGTTAAATTGTACATGTTAAAATTCTATAATAGAGTCAACTAGGACTTTCTCAATAGGAAATTCAAGAGGTTTGGTTTTGATAGAAAGTAGAAAAGTTGAGTTATGAAGTATTTCACTTCATCAAGATTCTCAATACTAGTGAATGGATCCCCTTAAGGTTTTTTCAATATATCTAGAGGTCTCCACTAGGGGATCCTCTTTTCCCATACTTTTTTATCATCTTAGAAAATTTTTTGGAGAGAAGTATAGTGAACCACAAATATAATGGGAATCTAACAGGTCTAATAGTCACTCATGAATTAAGGCCCATTACACACCAGTAATTTGTAGGTGATACAATATTATTGTGGGAATCCTTAGGTAAGAAGGCTAGGATCCTCAAGAAAGTTATTGAATTATACAAAAGAGCATCAGGAAAAAAATTCAATAATGATAAGAGTAAGATTTTGTTTCCTCAACATCCCTTATATGAGGTAAAGGAAGATATTAGACATTCTAGGATGGCAAGTGGGTAAATTACCTTCTCCTTATTTGGTATTTCCATAATTTATGGAATAATGACTACATCCTTTTGGAATGATTTTAGAGGAATTTTACCAATTGTAAAGGTAAACTTCGTTCACATGTCTAAAACCTACAACTATTTAAAGCCATGCTTCTATTGGAATAGATTACAATATTTGGTACATTTTAATGTACCACATTGGATACATATTTAGATTAGTATTATGTCTTAGATTAGAGTGTGATTATTTACTTTATGTAATGTAACAAATGCACAATTATTATTAGAATGTGCAAAGTATTCAATAATGTAAATATGCATAATAGTCCATGTGCACATGATTTCATACAATAGGAAGGTGAAGAGTCATAGGAATATGGAAGGTCAAGATTCACATCCCATTATATATTGGCCTTTGTGTGAGAATATGGAGACACAAAGTAGAGGAGTAGTAGATGATAAGGTAGATACACTGTAGAGCATGTATGAAGTATGGAGAGTTTGAGATCTCCATTTTATATCAATATACTATTTTCATGAGCTTTTATTAATGACAATTTTATGAGTAGTTGTAGAAGTTTCTTATGAGTTTTACATGCTTAGTATATTACCATTATCTTATATTTAATATTGCATGCTCATTTTAGACCTTGTGGTAGTTTTTTCATTAAATATATAGCATCAAAATCTAATTGTGGAATCAAAGCCACAAAGGAGATTGATAGGAGAAAGGGAGAGACTCAAAAGAGATTGAGAGGAGATAGGAATATTTAATTTTTAAAAAGAATTAAAGTTATTTTTTGGCTAGTCTTTCCACAGGGTTACCGAAAAACTCATAAATACTAGGGCTCAACATATATCTCTTTCCACTAGATTGAAGGATAACTATGAAGTTTATTGATTTTTAGAGATTCAGATATTTGCATGTATTTTCTTGGTACTAAGTTTTTTTTTGTAAAAAATTAGTTCTTATAAGTTGAGAATCTTCCTACAATGGATAGAGAAGAATTTCATATTTTATTTCCTAAAATTCTATGTGCTTTCCTTGTGTAGGGATTAGTTTTTAAGTTGCAACAATAGCATAGATGGTGAAGATTAAGGAGGTCCATGGAAAAGGTCCCATTCGATATTGAAGATAGAATATTGAGGAGAACCAAGAAAGAGGTTCCCATAGAAGATTGAATATTGAATATTGAGGAGACCCAAAAAGAAGGTTTCCATAGAATCTTGAAGATTGAAGACTCTAGATTAAAGATATAATAAAGCAACTCTATTAAAGTTTTAGAAGGAGGAGACCCATGAGAAGAGGTCCCCATTGCAAATTTTAGAAAGAATATAGATGAGGACTAAGAAAATATCAAATTGAAGAGTTACAAAATTTGAATACCCAAGAGAAGAGGTCTCAAGCAAACTTGGAAGGATAAAGAAGAAAATAGATAGAGAAGCCCCATTGGATAATATTTGAATAAATCTCAAGGTAGAAGATTGCAAGCAGGAGAAGCTCCTAAAAAGAAGAATTTGGGATAATTTTCGTCATTCGGCACCAAGCCCAAAAGAAAGAAATATTTGGGAAGAATTTTGTCAAATTTTGGAAAGGATTTTTTTGCAGATCTCAATACATTTAGATTCTTGAGGAAGAGACCAGCGAAAGAGGTCATATTTGAAGATAGAATTCAGTGAGAGATAAGGAGGAGAAAGGAGATAGAAGAGGCCATCGATTTGAGAAATTTTAAGACTGCCATTAAAATTTTGAAGGTTGATTTACGAAGGAGAAGATTGCTGATTTTTGCAGCAGAAGTTGAATAGTCACAAGACAAAAAGTTGAAGGTGACATAGTGCTACAAATCAAAGAAGAATTGGGCAGATATTTAAGTGCCCTTGAACAGCCAATTGAAGGAAGGCTTGACAGCAAAATAAGGAAGAAATTTGGAGGAATTGAATGTTGTTTTTAGACAGCAATATAAAGGAGGAGAAGTAGGAATTTTAAGGAAGCAATTTAATATATTTGGGCTGCAAAATTGGGCAGCACTAGAAGGAGAAAAGAGAGCTGAAGTTTTTAGAATTCTAGGGCAGATTTGAGAGCATTCTTAGACAACATAGAAGCTGATTTTAGACAGTATTCTTAAAGGAGTTTTGGACAGCAAACTAAATAAGAAGGATTCAATTTTTTTGGATAGCAAGAAGGTAGAATTTGTAGCTACAAATTGCAGAGTTCAATAGAACACATTTGGAGGAGAATTAAGGAGTTTTCAGAGCAGCAAATTAAAAGGAATTAAAGTTGTAGAAATTAGATTTTTGGGTAGCAAGCTAAAGCTACAAATTTGAAGATATAGAATAGGAATTTTGAGTATCAAGAAAGGAGAAGAGACGAGGTACAAAAGGAGGCCAAAAATATTTGAAAATTGATGCTATGAAAGTATTTTATTCAAGCATTATTTTAAGTTTTTTAAAGCATTATATTCGTTTTTCTAAAAATAGTAAAAAAAGGTCTCAAGTTTATGTCTTCAAAATTGAATAAGATAGCGTTCACATCCAATTAAAATCTATATCAAAAAATAGAAGTTATATATAGTATAAGGATAAGTAAGGATAAAGGTGCAAGATTTTTGGAAGATAAATAAATCAATAAGGAAATATTTTATTCAAGTTAAGAATCTTAGATATTTGGTTGAATAGCATTGAGGAACTACTGAGCAAAGAGGTAAAAGAGCAACCAAGAAAGAGTTGTTACAAGTGCCACCAAAGGAGGAGCCACCATTGGATAATAGGAGCAACCATTGATGAAGAAGAGCCACCACCAAGTGTTGGAAACAAAGAGGTACCAATAAGTGTTGAAGATAAGAACATGTCAAGCATTTTTTGGATGTTGAAGAGTTGTAGAAAAGAAATCCAAACAAAATATGTTGGAGGAGCAAATATTTGGAAGTTACAATGATCAATTAGCAAGTAACATTATGGCAATTAATGATTGATAAGATGGGAAATTTTTACTACCATTGAGCGTTAAGGAAGGGAAAGCAAGTTTGAGCATAAAAGAGAGCTAAGATATTACAAAAACAAATGCAGATGTTGAGAGGACTATAGTCATTGTTTGTCACTTTATTGAGAAGTTGGAGAGCTTGGATACCACTTAGCACAGAGGAAATGGAATTTTCAACAACCATTGAGGGAGAGAAAATATTTCAAACCATCTATTAATGTATGGGCATCCTTTGAGGGAGAAAGACTCAGTTTGCATTGTGAATTCAAAGCCTGAAGAGTAGCGTATAACAATAGAGACATGGAAGAAACTTGTCAAAGGTAATGTTCATATCATCATAATATCAGCAAACTAGGTAGAATAACATAGCAAGAAGAATAAAAATTCTTGAATAAGATGTTGAGTGCCATGTGGCACATGAGAAGAGGAACGTCAACAGGTTTGGAGGAGCCCAAAAATTTTATGAATACATATTAAGCACATTGATGGTTATAGAAGTCAAAGTTCATGCAGAAGAGAGTTTGAGTCCTAAAGACCAAATTTAATGATCATCATACACAAGAAGGAGCATTAAATACATTGCAGAGAGGGAATATTATTTTAGAGCATAGGTTGCAGAGTTGAGAAGACTCATGAGAAGAAAGTCAAAAAATGGCACGCCATATTCAAGGAGGTACTTGAAATATTTAAATTAATTTGCTTTTTACAAAGGTTTGGAAGTTTTTTGAAGTAAAAGGAATCTAATTTAAAAGTTTTTAAAACTACTTTACTTGAAATTCAAGCATAGAAATACTTGCAAATAATTTGACTTGGAGGAACAAGGATTTCTACATCGAAATAGGAATATTGAATTTGCAAATATATTTGTTTTCTAAATTTCTAATTAAGGAGTTATAAGGAATTCAACACCAACTTAGGTTCTTGAAATTTAGAAACCATACTATTGAAAATTGAAATATATAAGAAACACAACATAGAGTTGTTAGAAATTTAGAAAATTACATTGGTATTAGTCTCTTGCTCAAATTAACAAGACATGAGGAATCCAACATAAAGTTATTGAAAATGGATAATCTTATCAAAATTGAAATTGCATCAAGATTATCTTTAGCTTTCTATTCATAATTAGGGAGACAAAAGGAATTCAACTCAAAGGAAAAATTAGAAAGCTAAGTAATTTATCAAAGCTATATTATATTCAAATCACTAGGAAGACATAAGATAGTCTAAAAGTATTATCATGATAATAAATAAATTCTTTCTTTCAGAATCCTAACTTCTTAAAGGACCTAATTACACATCATGGAAAAGAAAAGTGAGATCAATATTCATAGTTGAAAATCTTTGGGATATTATTAAAGGAGCTAAAACTAAACCTACTAAAGATGCTAAAGAGATTTAAAAGTATGAAGAATATGAAGCATAATCACTTATGATAATAACATTTTCAATTCCGAAGGATATACAACCATACATTAGTTTAGCAATAACTTCTACATAAGTGTGGAATACTTTAACCAAGATATTTTATGAAAAGAATAAAGCCACTATTTTGAGTCTCTAGACGCAATTGCATTCTCTAAAAGTTAATAGTGGTGAAAGTATAGAATCGTTTCTAATAAAAGTAGCAGATATAAAAGAAAAATTGTTAGCCTTAGGAGAAAGTGTTGAAGACAAGTTTCTTATCCAAGTAATCCTAAGAGCACCTCCAAAAATCTACAATAATTTAGTCACATATTTAAAAATTATGAGTAAAGATACATCATTTGATGAGTTAGTCAATATACTACAAGAATATGAGGTAGAAAATTCAGTGAAAAGATGAAATGGCTAACAATGCCTTAGCCTCAAAAGATAATCCACAAGGAAATATTTCTTCATTATCAAGGGGTAGATCAAAATGGAATAATAGATATTTTCAAGTATGCAAAAAGAGAGGACATAGTACAAATTATTGTAGATTCAATCCAAGAAATCAGTATCAAGGGAATCAAATAAATTTTGGAAGTCAATCAAATAGGCCATTTCAACCAAGACAATATCAGAATAAATATAATTTACATCAACAACAATTTCATTGTCCATATACTTCTCAGAATCAATATAATCAACCTCAACTACAATATAGAGAAGGGAAATAAAGATGATACTTAGCTCAATAAATTCAAGAACTAGAAAAACCTACAAAAGAACATGAAGTTAAAGCTCTTTCAACAAAAATAGTATTTTATGAAGATACTAATTATTTACTTAATCAGAATATAAACAGGGATTAGAATGAATAAAAGAGAGCTCAAGTTTCAAAAACAGGACAAATACCATATTGAAGACTAAAGTCTTCAATTACCAAATAATGTAATACAGGGGGATGTTGGAATATATTACATTATTTGGTACATGCTAATGTACCACCTTGGGTACATATTTATATTAGGAGTGTGTCTTATATTAGAGTGTGAGTATTTACTTTATGCAATGTAATAAATGCACAAGTATTATTAGAATATGCAAAGTATTCAATAATGTAAATATGCATAATAGTCCATGTGCACATAAGTCCATAGAATAGGAAGGTGAAGATTCATAAGAATATGGAAGCTAAAGAGTCACATCCCATTATATATTAGCCTTTATGTGAGCATATGGAGACACAAGATAGAGGACTAGTATATGTCAAGGTAGATACAACATAGAGCATGTATGGAGTATGAGAGTTTGAGATCTCCATTTTTTATCAATATACTATTTTTGTGAGCTTTTTTAATGGTAGTTTTATGAGTAGTTGCAGAAGTTTCTTATGAGTTTTACATGCTTAGTATATTGCCATTATCTTATATTTAATATTGCATGCTTATTTTAGACCTTGTGGTTGATTTTCATTAAATATATAGCATCAAAAGCTAATAGCTTCATGCATTGTCCATCTACTTGATTGCATCCTTGATAATGTTGAACAAAGTGCAACATGATTTAGGAAGGATATAGCACTCATTCTTATGGGTAGGGATAGATAACAAATACATATTCTCTCTTATTTGTTGGGATCAAGTATACAAACCAAAGAAATAAGGGGGGTTGGGAATAAGAAGTTTGAGAGAAATGAATGAGGTCTTGAAGGGTAAATTATGGTGGAGGTTTGGGCTTGAGAATATTTTTTGGTCAATATTTGTAGCAGGAAACATTGGAAGTAGTATGATGAAAGAGCACAAACTATTAGTATAGTATCAAATATATGGAATCACGTAGTTAAGAACCGAGAGAAAATAGATAAAGATATTGTTTGGAAGAATGGAGATGGAACCAAGTCAAGTTCTAGAATGATATATGGTTGGGCTCCAAAAAACTAAATTGAGGAGATCTATGAATTACATCCTATTTTAAAAAAATAATATAGAGAAAATGAGAGTGATTATATCTAAGATAGAGGTGGCTTCTGGCTTTGGAGACCATAATCAATGAAGAATCTACTCAGGGAGGGTACTCTAGAGGAAATATTAAGAGCTTATTATATTCCTCAATTACCAACAAGTGATCCGTTGTGGTGGACATGGTACAAATATGGACAATATCAAGTAAAATATAGTTATCAAGTGGAAAAATGGAAAGGAGTTCTAGATTTCCCTTGGCTAAAGATTTGGATTAGGAAAGGGGTCCCAAAAGTAATATTCTTCCATTGGCTAGTTGTGCAAGGGAAAGTGTTAAGTATGTATAATATTTGCAAAAATGGCTTTGTAGGACCTTCAAGATGTGAGCTCTACCTAGATAAAGAAGATATCATGATCATCGCTTTATCTACTACCAATGCATGGTAGAAATCTAGGATAAATTTTTAGTCAAAATCAAACTTTCTTGGGTTTTTGTGAGTAAGTTGAAGGGCAGGGGAGGAAACACCCTTTTCAAATTATAATACTTTAGTTACTTTGGTATTTAATCCCACCCTACATGATATAGAATATCTAGTTAGAAAGGAACACAAGAATTTTTAGAGGGGAAAGGTGGAATGTGAATTGTATTGTAGAGCATATCGGTTTGAACATCAAATAAACAATGGAAAACCAAGACTGGAGGAATGGGACAAAAAAAGGGATAGAGAAAATTATAGCTAATAATTGGAACCTATAACAAATTCCCATTAATGGGGTCAAGAATAAAAGGAACAGTAGGAATATAGTAAAATGAAACCCACCAAAGGAAGGTTGGATCAAATTGAATTTTGATGGGACGTCAAAAGGTAACCCAAGATCAAGTAGAGGAGGAGGGGTTTTTTATGACTATAAGAGGCTTGTCCTTGGTTATTATGTTGAGTTTTATGGTACAACAACCAATACAATGGGATAAGAAAGGGTTGTTCTAGCTATAATTAATAAAGCTCAGTCACTTGGTTTTAATTTAATTCATGTGGAAGGTGATTCATTGGTTGTCATTAATAGCCTCCAAGGGAAAGATCTTTAAGTTGATTTCATCAAGATATTATTGATGACACTGAAAGGCTCCTAAGTCCTTTAAAGGAGGTGGAGTTTTTCCATATTTACAAGGAGGGTAATAATTTCGCTAATTGGATAGCAAACAAAGGAATAATTAGTAAAGGGGATAAGGCTTGGGATTGACAAAAAATTCTGCTGGATCCTTCTAAAAATAATAGTCAACCCACATCTCAATGATGAGAATATTTAAAAGGAAGGAAGAGGATATGATCTTTACCAGCCTTGAATCTTACTCCAATGATGATGACTAGATTGATGGTATGTGTTTGTTTTAAGGTTTCATATTTGTTACTCTATGTTTAAAGTTTTAGTTTTAATTTTGATAGTGTAAATAAAAATTTTAGCCAATATAATTTTAATATGTAAATATCTAATTTTAGTTTCTACAACTTATGAAAAAAATATTAGGGTAGAAGAAGGATTTTTGAAAGGGTCCCCAAACATTTTAATATAAAATTACAAAAGATAAGACAAAATTCTCCAAATAGAAACACATAAGAAACATTTAAGCATCCACCCATGCCCCAACATCCATATTAAACTAAGAAAACCATCCAAAAAATAGTCCAACTAGCAAACTACGATAACGGTAAATATGAAAACCAATAGAATCCTTAGAGGAAAGGATCAACACAAATAGGATATATCCTTCCTTATTCAAATTTTCTTTATAGGACTTGAGAAGAGTAACATTTTTTTAGGTCCTCAAGGGCATCATCCATATTACAGGATAGTATTTGATTCAATCTCCTCAAATATTCACTAAGATCCTTTAAAGAGATATAGTTGTTCTCTAGTTCCTCAAATATGTGCTTCCTTGGGGGCTCACCACCTAGGTCACTTACAAGAACCACAGTATTTTACTCCTTATTAAGGATATTACCATACTCAAGTAAGGATGTTATAACTAGTGCCTCCCTATTAACATCATTTGATTTTTTATAATCAAAATCCTTCATATTCTACTTGGTTAGATCAGCCACATTTCCTTTCTTATCTAAAATTTTAACCCCACTACATGAATTTGTCTGAGAAGCCATTAGGTGATCCTCCTACCTAGTATGATTTACCTTCCCCAAATGCATGGGAAACCTTTTTCTAGTTCTTGGTGGGGAATACTTGAGATCTCAAAAATCATGCACCAATAAAGCAATAATGATGTAAAATCAATAATGAACACATACACGTAATCAAATTACGTTTTATAAAAATAGTAAAAGTGAGTTGGATCCTTTTTATTAATTATAACTTATATTTATCAAAATATATTACAATAATGTCCTCTTGAGGTAGTTCATAAGTGTGATACAATCAATACAAATAAGCAGATTTTAATCCCCTCTGAATCATCTTGATGCACTAAATGATCTTCTTACTAACGTAAATTGTTTGGGGTAGGTTTTTTGTGATCACCACAAGGAAAGTGATATGAATCTGGATATCCTTTATCATCTGTTATATCCTATAGTCTACACACAAATAGATATAAATTTATCAAAATTATATGAAGAGCCACTAAAATCAAACTCATATTAATTGATATGAATGTGATAAATAAAGATAAAACTAGACTAAAACATGTATAATCTGAAATCTATCTAAATGTAGAATTAGTAAAAATACTAATATAAGTTATGCTAAAATAAAAAGTAGTGAACCATGTCTCTAGCTGAGACCATATCAGGGTGAGATGACCTTGTATATGGGTCATCTCAGGGCAAGATAGTTGCTATCGTAGGACTGTGTTTTTTTTAAACCAGTTTTGGATGATGTTCAGGATACCCTAGGTGTGTTGTTGATGGATTGGTATGATGTTGGAGTGGCTTAATGGATTAAATTAGTAAAAAAAATTGGTGTGTTCAATTACATGGAATATGGAAGCACGGTTTACAATATTTTATAGCAATCTAGCATCATGATCTCAACGATAGGAGGGTTTTTTGAAGGATTGAAGTGGGTAGCACTTTGTTGCCTAAGAATTAGGGATTGAATTCGATAGCACGTTGTTGCACAAATTTAAATATTGAGTATCTTTAAAACTTAGTTATGAGTGCCAATTTATAGACTTCTCAGATGGAATCTAAGAATGGCAAAAGTACCATGCATGAAAAAAGCAAAGAGGTAGTTTGCATTAAGAAAAGTGAATACTTATCTCTGAAATCTTATTTTATTGATCTTTGCATGCATTTTTTTTAATCTTAGCCCATTTAGGGCATTTAATATTGGATAAGGATCATGCATGGGTTTAACTAATAATTTCAACTGCCAGTTAAAATTCTTTTTATTTTTAGACTTGCTTTTAGTAGTCATCTCAGGTTGAGATGACTACAATTTAGTAGCCATCTCGGGTAGAGACAACCATGGTGTTATGGGAAATTGTACTCGTTTAAGTGGTGAAAACCATTGTTTTAGCCCTGAGGCTACCCAAGGTATATTATGTGATCTAAAAGAAGTTCATTTAGGTGGTATCCTCAAAATTATGTGTTTTAGGTGTCTACATATGCCTCTTTTTGGGATGCTTTGTGCGAAAGCATAATGTGGAGCAAAAATAAATAACCTAAAATGATCGATTTGATGGTTAATGATATTCATTAAACCAATAAATGTAAGATACCCCAATAATGGAAAGAGTGTATGCCTTTGAATCATTGCTTTTGATGCATTGAAGAACTTGATTTTGGTAATATTTTCAGACATGAGTAGACAAAACCTAGTCTATAAACGATGGTTGTGAGTATACCAAATTTTTGGTAATTTTTTTGGCATAGGGTAGACAAGATCTAGTCTATCAATGATGACCTTAGGTATACCAAATAGGCAATAGAATTTTTAGCCTATTTTATTTGTTTAAATTTGTTTTTGCTTATTATTTTCCCTAAGCAAGGAGGGTGTATGATTGTCTTTGGCAATGATTCTTGAATGAAAATAATTTATAAATTTTAGTGTTTTATTATTGATTTGATTTTGAATTTTTTAATTTATATAACTTACCCCTCAAGTGACGAGTCGATGGAGGATATGGAAAATGATGAAAGCAACGAGTCGCTTGACTAAGATAACCTGATTTGGGTTTTACCATATGGATGCGAAAGTTAAAGGGCTTTGGAAACCATAACGACCTTGATTTTGACCCTCTTTGACTTGTATTTTTTTGGGGATTTTTATGAGAATTTTTTTAGCAATTTTTGTAAAAACCACAACCATCTCACCCTAAGATGATCGGGTTGCACCATGTGATCGTATTAGACACCCATGGTTGTGGAATATATAAATAATAAAATTAGTGCATTCTGACATCATTATCACCATTTGCAATAAAATAAGAGAGATACAAGGAGGAGGAGAGTTAACCTTTCAATTTGAAGCACTTCTAGAAAATATATCAAACCTAACCATGTACCAACCCCAGACTTCTTCAAGTTGAGGAGACAGAGCGAGGAGGTTAAGTGCCTCATTCTCACTTTTTATCAGTTTTAAGGATAAAATTGAACCTTATTAAAAAATTGGTTAAGGAACATCACGTTAATAAATTAAGGAAATGAACCTCACTTAGATTAGTGTAATGGATAAAAAATTTGTTAAATTTGTTCTTTTAAATTTGATTTTACAATTTTTCATTTGTACGAAATGCTTACTTTTTGGATTTGGGGGCCATCTCAGGGTGAGACAGTCTCTCTTTTTAAATTCATTATGTCCGTTGGGGCCAACAGTTAAATTTTTTATTGTTATGGAGGTCATCTCGACCTGAGAAGACCTCACTTAGGGGTTGTCTTGATCCGAGATGATCTCACCTAGGGACCATCTTGGGCTGAGATGGCCTTTGTAATTGTAATTTGATTTTTTATATTTTTTTATATGTGTTGATTGATGTGAATTTATCAATTTATTTTTAGCTTCTTAAAGCACAACATAGGTTTACCCATGTTTTTAAGAGAGCACATGATGATCTCTTTAATGATGATTGGGAGTGGCTTAATACCCTTAACCTTATGCATATTACTAGATTGGAGTCAGTGTATGCATACCAATCCTATCTGATAGCCTTGGTAGACTAATGGGATAGCCATACCAATACCTTCCACCTTCTAACTAGAGATATGACCATCACTCTAGAGGATTTTTATAAGATTCTCCATATTTCAATAGAGGGAGAGCTCATTGTGTCATCATCCACTAGTCATTAGGTGAGATTACTACAGAGATTATGTGGATAACACTAGCAGCTTATAGAGTATGATGTGGAGAGTGGTAGGGTGAGGGTGGAGGTTGATTATGATACACAACTTTTGACATGTAGGCATGTAGTTCTTATGTCACTCATGTATAACTTGCTTATGCCTAATTCTTTGGGTGTGAGGTTCTCATGAATCCTCCTTGATTTGGTTTAGTATTTATTGGAGTGCATAATACAATAGCCACGGATTATGACTTGGGGGACTATACTATTGGAACAGCTCTTTGAGGAGCTATTTGAGATCTATATTATGGCCAACTTGTATTTAGGTGCAACTTCCTTCTGTAGTTTTGGGGTTGGGAGCACATTCAAGTGGATAGACCAAATGGGCTACCATGGGTGATGCAAATGTAGATGCTTGATAGGGAGATTCCTTATGATATTCATTGGATACATCATTAGGAGTGGGGCTAGAGTCACCTCTACTCAAGCATGATTGATCACTACATTGACTACCTAGATAGGTTGAGGTTGTAGCACATGATATGGTGGCCATGGAGAGATTTTCCACCTTGGGTAGAGGTATCTCAATAGTTAAGGTAGGTTAGATATGATTGATTTTTGATTGATCGACATGGCAATGTGTGTGAGTTATTTAGTACTCATGGGTGACTTACCATCTAGGGTTTTTCCAGGATATACTAGATGATATAGCCATTTATAGGCTATAGATATATGAGGTAGAGCTAGCTTAGCCTCAAGTTAAGCCATCAGGTGATGAGGTAAATGAGCCACTAGTCAATCCATACATAGAGGACCAAGGGACTCCCTCATATAATGATGCTTTGTGGGTGACTCAATTATGGTAGGGAGGTGAAGTAGGTGGTGGTCAGGCTAGGGAAGCTAGTGATGAGGGAGTAGGTGTAGTGGTGGATCCTTCATAGTGGTGAGTGCCTCATAATACTAAGGAGGAGTGGGTTTATACTTCTAAGAGTGGTGTAGATGAGGAAGAGGGAAAGTATGAGAAGGATCCTTAGGAGTATATAGCTACACCTAGAGAGTAGATTCACATCCTATAGGGGTAGATGAAGGATCAGGACACAACCTATGCTATAGAGTAGAGCTAGTGGGATGGTGATAGATAGTTATGGTGGAGCTTGAGAGAGGAGAGGGACACCCTTCAAGCTCAGGTGGAGAGCCTGAAGGATGAGGCTATGAGGTTGACAACAGAGTGAGATACTCTATATGTTTATGTTTTAGGGGTTACAGTAGAGTGGATGCTCTACAAATCTAGCTTTCAGGGGTCATAATAGAGCATAATGCTCTATAAGTGTAGTTGGTAGGGATGACAGCTATATAGGGATCAAGGGATGTAGCTAGACTATAGTCATAGATGGTAAAGCTATAGGGTAGAGTGTCCCATTTTTAGTATCAACATCAGTCAGACTAAGACTACATTACCATATTGGAGGATGAGCTGGACTGATGAGGTGGTGCCCTACCCTCATGTTCTTCAATAGGGGTATCCCATCGTAGTAGACATAGAGGGGCATATAGCGAGTCATCAGTGATATCACAAGTTCCATATTTTTTTGAGTTAGGTGCATCTCATAGGGTAGGGACCAATGGATCTAGGTAGCCTCATAGAGATGAGGTCAAGGGTGATGGTGAGAGTGGAGGCATAGGGCCATCTTGAGGGATTCTATTATGTATATGCTTCTTATTTTTGAGTGTGAGGTTTGAAGACCCACTCTATTGTAGTCTGTGGACATTTTGCACCTATTGTACTATTTCATGATATATATATGATCATTTTAGTTATGCTTATCATGTTTTTTAATGCTTATGTTATTTCTTGTATGGATGCAATGATGGATGATTGAATATTGCCTAGACACTGTAGATATAATTATGCATGTATGTTATATCTAGTATGTATGCATAGACCTAGGTATGTCTATGATGCATTAAAAATATGATGATGCAATGATGTGTATGTTTAAATGTTAAAACATAATGAATGAATCTAACATGCAAAAACAACCTAAATGTAAGCACCACATAATGTATAAAATTCATTAATAAAAATGTTAAAATTTTCACAAAATTCATATATTTGAAGGTGAATTATATGGGAGAAAATGTAATATAACAAAATGTAAATGATGTATAGGAAATAGTAGGATGTCATAAGGGAACAACAATATTTTTCATGATACTCAAATACCCTAGTTGACCAATCAAAAGTTGTATACTAACTATACATAACTCTAAAAGATTAAAATTTGCTAGGAAGACCTAGATATTCAATATCCCTCTATCTGCATAGTGATGTTCATTAATGTGAAATGTAAGACTACCCCATTTCTAGGTTAGCATTTATAGCCCATTGATGTAATGGGAATTTCCATTGGTCACATTGCCCTTATTTTGTATGCAATTGGACTTAACTACTTGGACATACAAGCAACCAAAAGCTAGCTCATCCACAATATGACATTGGTATGTATAAAATAAGATCACTAATGTGATAGACATATCACCATGTGTAAGGTTACTCTATTGCCAGGTCGGTGTCTATAGCCCATTGTTGATGATGGAGGTCACCTTATGGCTATCAAAAACTAAGAATTCCAAGGATTTAAGCTCTTCAACCCCTTTTTTTCTTTTGATATTCTTTTTAGGATTTTGGGATACTTTATCATTTTTTGGAAGAGCAAGGGACTTTTTTTTTAGGGGATACTGGCTCATTTTTTTGTGGAATGAGCAAGGAATTTTTATTGCTTTGGGGAGGAAGGAGCTTGTCCTATTATCAATTCTCAACATTCTATACCATACGCATAATAGGATGAGCAAGGAAACATTTTTCTTAAGAGGGAAAGGACTACATTGTAGTGTCATATTTCCTTGTTCAAAATTATATTTAGAAAATGTGAAATTATGTTAGGATTTTGAGATATGCTAGGTACAATAAAATCAAGACCCTAACTTCAAATATCAAGATAGATTTCTACAAAATCTAAAAAGAAAACTAGGGATGACTGAATAACCAAAAGACCCTATTGAACACCCTATAATAACTTACTAGGTGAGGGGAAAACACAAACACCAAGGACGGGGAATGTGGATGGAAATGATGTGTGGATGTGTGTGTTTTCCTTATGAACTTTTGAAAACTAAGAGATGTGTGTAAAATAGTCAATGCTAGTATGAACATCATTGTTGATGGTCATATGGTATCTATTCTATGTTATGAGGATATCTTAATAGTTAAAATATCACAAGAAAAAGTGCAAATGATGGCAATAGAAGAGGTTTTTTTAAGAATCATGACAATCATACAAGCATGGTGCTCTACAAAATGCAACTAGTGAAAATGAATGTGTGGTGTATGTAAGTCTTTTATGAACTTTCAAACATTAATATATGCATAAAATAGTCATTGGTCATATGAACATCATTTTTGATGGTCATTTGGTATCTATCCTATCTTACGGATACCCATAATGGTCAAAAGACCACAAAGACAAGTGTAAGTGATGACAATATGTAGAACGGGGTGATTCTAGTGCAATGAATAATATGCCTAATACAATTAACCAATGAAATGTAGTAATTTGTAATGCATGATGATGTAAGCAATGCAATACTTTTGTGATTTTTTATTTTGTATTGTTTTTGTTGTTTTGTTATTTTTTTATGCATTGTGTGTTATGCATGAAATGCTCATAGGTGGAGGATGTTAAGAGGTTCAGGTTCCTCAAAACCCTCAAGGGAAGCTAGACAATAAGTCCCTAACCCTACCTTTTGTATCATGGTGAATGGGCCTAACCAGTTAGCCATAAATTTATCTTGCAAATGGGATGACAAGTTAGAATTTTGTTGGTTTTCTTTAACCACAATATCACCAACATCAAAATTCTTGAGATGGAATTTTGTGTCATAGGCTCATTTAATGCAATATTGATAAACATGAATATGCTCAAGAGCATTGATGCACCATTCATTAAGAAGCATGAGTTGATCTAGGTAAGCTTGTCGCACAGTGTCATCATCACTGAACTTTTGCAATGAAATTCACAATGATGGAATTTCTAATTCCAAGGGCATGATGACCTTAGCACCATATATCAGTAAAAATAGATCTACCCCAGTCAATGTTCGAATGCTAGTTTGATAATCCCAAAGTGCTAGAGGTAGTTGAAGATGCCAATTCTTATGGTGATCATTTTACTATTTTCTTAAGGATGGCAATGACTATCTTGTTTGATGCTTCTACTTGCCCATTACTTTGTGGATAATAGGAAATTGAAAAAATATGTTGAATATAATATTTTGCACATAAAGCTCTCACATCCTTATTTTTAAAGGAAGACCCATTATCGAATATGATTTTGGATGGAATACCAAAACGACATATAATTTTATGTAATATGAATTCCGTAATTCAAGGACCTACTACTTCCACCCACTTTTAAAAGTATTTTGTGGTCACAAGAACAAACATGTGATGGCCAGATTATGGGGGAGAAATTTTTTTGATTAATTCAAAACCTCATTGCAAGAAAGGCCACAATGAATGAATTGATTGTAATACCTACGAAGGTACATGTGAAAAATTAGCATGATGTTGACATTTAATGCACTTCTTAACATAAGTGCAATAGTCTCACTCCATAGTAGGCCTATAATAACCCATTTTAAGGATTTTCTTAGTGATATCCATACCACTAAATTGGCCATCGTAAGTACCATCATGATCTTAGACAATGGCCCAAGTAGATTCTTGGGGTTCTAAGTAATAAAGGAGAAGATCATCGTAGCTTCAACGGTAGAGTATGTCTCCTACCAAGACATACTTTATCACTTTTTTCTTGAATTTTCATTTTTTAGTATGTGATAATATTGAAGGAATATTACCCAGCTTTAGGAAATCTCAAAGTTGAGAAAACCAATCTTGATATGAGTCAACTTGGACTAGATGAACTATTTATTCCTCTCTAGATACACCTTGCACGAATGTGGAGTGGGAGAGAACCTTAAGGTAGATGGTTGTGTTATTATTATAAGTATTTTGTGATACCAAGGACCCCTAAGAAGCACGGTTCAAAAAGTCTTGAATTGGGGAGAACCTGTGTTGGTAGGGTTCAACCTGTATCATGTGAACATTTATCTTTGGAAATGTCTCACAAGATCATATCTTTAGAGAGCATATTGAATTGAATAGTTGTGATATCATATAATGTGTTCTATAGAATTAGAGATCCCAAGGAACCCATCGTATCTACAAAATAGTTGGATGAATGAGGTACAACCTCGATGTTGTACCATTCAAATTTAACTAGCAATTTATCCATAAGATCTTTGTAGGATTTCAAGATTGGACACTTGCATTAGTAAATTCCATTAATCTAGTTAACTATTAACAAGAATTCGCTAATTATGTTTAATTTATTTATGTTCATGGTGATATCCATTTGAAGACCCAAAAGGAGGGCTTCATATTCGGTATTGTTGTGGGTGCAAGGGAAATTGAGTTTAAATGATAGGGGAATAGGAGCCCCTTGTGGAATGAAAAACATGATGCATGCACCACCCCCTTGTTTACATTTTGAATCATAAAATAATAGCATTATATTCACTTTATTTTTTAGTTCTTTAGGTTCTCCATAATCTGATAATGCAAACACTACATCATCAAGAAGTTCTATATTTAGTGGTTTATCATCGTCAAGAGGAGCCTTTATTAGCTGTTAAGTGATGACCTAATATTTAATAGAATTTTGACTTATGAATTCTAATTCAAACTCTATCATGAGCATAATCCACTTTGTGGTACGACTGTTGTGATAAGTATGACTCATCATATACCATAAAGGGTTTTCTTTGGAAATGATATACATTGTTTGATTTAACATGTAATATCAGATTTTCTTGGTGGTAAAAACCACCACTAAGCAGAGCTTCATAAGCATATTTAATCTTGTAACTAACCAAGGCATGACTAAGGTAATAAATGGCTTGCTTCTTATTTACCTCATTATTTTGGGCCAACATAGTCCCTAAGGCAAAATAAGTGGTCGAAATGTATAATAGAAATGGAACACCTAGTCAGGGTAGAGCTAATACTGGTGGAGATACCAAGTATTATTTAATCTTATCGAAGGACTTTTTACATTCATGATCTCAATCAGAGGTGACCCCTTTTTTCAATAAATGATTGAAAGGCTTGCATTTATCCAAAAGCTACTCTATCAAGCATTGAATAGATTGAATTTTTTCTTGCAATTTGTTTAGCTACTTAAGGTTAGTAGGGAAGAAACTTTCATGATTGTCTTAACCTTGTTTGGATCGACTTCAATTCCTAGTTTGGAGACTATGAAGCCTAATATTTTTCCACACATTACTCTAAAAATGCACATCTTAGGATTTAAGCGTATGTTGTACTCTAAAATACGATCGAAGAATCTCCCTAACACATCAATGTGGTCATGATCTAGTAAATATTTTGCTAAAATATCATCCATATAGTCTTCGAAAATCTTGTTCATGTAATCATAAAAGATGTAAGTCATATCCCGCTAATAAGTAGATCCAACATTTTTAAATCCAAAGGGCATGACTTTGTAATAGAAAGTTGTCTATGGTGTGGTAAAGGTTATTTTGGGTTGATCTTCGAGGTTGACCCAAATTTAATTGTAGCCTGATAAACCATCCATGAGAGAAAGCATTTCATGATCAGTTTTTGTGTCAACAAGCGCATCAATGTTCGAGAGTGAGAACTCATCCTTAGGACTCACTTTTTTTAGATCTTGAAAGTTTGTGTATATGCAAATCCTCCCATTCAGTTTCCCTATAGGGACCATTAAAAATCCACTCAGGGTAATTAATAGGTTGGATGAATCCTACATCCAATAATTTTTGTAACTAAAGAGAAATAAAGAGCCTCAATAAACTAAATTATAAAAGCATTAATAATAGAATCAAAATATGAAGATCATAGATTCACACATTACATAATAATTATCCTGGAAACTCTCAACTAGGATAAAAACCAACATAATATTATCTTATTATTGCATTAACTTGATCGTCTCCAATAGAATAATATTCTTCTTCTATCTTCTTCAAACCCTAATGCAAGTGTGATATATATAACAAATTCACATGCACGGATTTTACAATATCATGGGTGAAAAAGCATGGGTTCAAATATAGTAACCCCAAAAGACCATATGGGTCTAAAAATAACTTTAAAAACCCTAAAAATTTTGGTTGAGGGCTGTCATCCCCAGACCCCTACTTTTCAAATGGCTACTACCCCCGAACCTTGACGAGTATAGGTATAGACTATCCAATACCTTTTAGTGTTAACCCCACAAAAATAACATAGAAAATATTTAACATATTTCCAACACTCTTCCACTTGTTGAATATTTTCCATAGGGTCTAACAACTACCATTATCAACTATCAAGGGCAACTATACCCATAGATCTTCTACACCAAGAAAATTTTTGAGCAGGTTCAACCTTTCTTAACGAATCAGTAATATTCTTATTTGTATCAACTTTCTTCAATATCACTCTGTTCTCTTCAACCATATCTCTCACAAAATGGTACTTTATATCAATATGTTTTGACTGACCATGAAAATCAAGATTGTTTACCAGAAATATTGCACTCTAACTGTCATTGTTAATACTCACAATATTTTATTTAATGTCAACTATTGAACACAACCTTTGTAGTCACACTACTTATTTACTAGCATAAGTTGTTGCAATGTACTCTATTTTTGTATTGGATAAAGCAAAAACTGATTGCTTTTCACTCATCCAACTTACTGCCCCTCCAAACAACCTAAGCACATAAGCACTCATGGATCTTCTCTTATCAAGATCTATAGCCAAATCAGCATCCACAAACCCTTGTAGATTTAAAATATCAGTCTCCAAATTTTCCTTCATAAAAGATAGCATAATTTGTAGTTCCACACAAGTATCTAAATATCCTCTTCACAATAGTCCAATGTTCCTTTCCTAGATTTGACATATATCTGCTAACTACTCCCATTGCATGTGTAATATCAGGTCTAGTACAGACCATTACATACATTAGACTTTCCATAACACTAGCATAAGGAACATGATGCATTTCTTCAATTTTCTCATCTATTTTAGAACACTATTCAATGGATAACTTTTGACCAACTAGATATGGAGTACATACTAATTTACAATCATGTATCCTAAACTTCTGTAGCATCAAATCAACATATTTCCTTTGATTTAACCACAAATTTCTATTTGCATGATCCCTTATAATTTCCATACCAAAAATAAATTTTGTAGCACCCAAATCCTTCATTTCAAACTCAGAATATAACTGAGAATTTAATAACTTTATCATCTCCTTACTATTACCAATTAACAACATGTGATCCACATACAATACAATGATAACAAAAATTTCACCTTCCTTTTTGAAATATACACATGGATCTAATTTACTTTTCCCAAGCCCAAGTGTCAGGATAAACCTTTCAAATTTTTGGTTCCACATCCTTGGAGACTACTTCAATCCATAAAGAGACTTCTTCAACTTGCATACCAGGTCCAACCTTACCTTTTACCTTAAAGCATTATGGTTATGACATATATATCTTTATCAATTTCACCATGTATAAAAGTCTGTACATCCATTTGTTCTATTTCAAAATCAAAAGCAGTAGTAGCCAACAAAAATCTAATTGAAGTTAGTTTAGCCACAGGAGAAATTATCTCACCAAAGTCAATTCCCTCAACCTGAGAAAATCCTTTTGCTACCAAGCGAGCCTTGTACTTCTCCAACTTTCCTTCTATATTGTACTTCTTGAATAACCATTTACAACCAATAGGCTTTCCACCAAGCGGTAATTTCACTAGGTTCCATGTCTTATTGTTATCTAGAGACTCCATTTCTTGCTCCATAGCCCTTTTCCAAGACTTAATATCACTTGATTGAAGTGCCTCCTTTACAATCTTGGGTTCTTCATCAGTAACTGATAAATTAAATGCAAAATAAAAATTTGAAGAACTATACCTGTCTGGAAGTCTTCTCTCTTGATCTTATCTCCTCAAAATTGGAGTTCTAGGTTCTACATCTTCAGCTTCCTCCTCACCTTCTTTCTCTAAATATTCCTCTTCAGAATCTCTCTATAATTCAGGTTCTACCATATGTTCTTCCTCCTATTCCAATTTTACCTACACTATTCCTAAAGAACACAGGCTTATACTGAGAGGGGGGGTGAAAAGTATAAGATTTAACCAATTAATAATTTTAACTTTAGATAGCAGTGGCATCAACACAACATTATTCAAGACAAAAAGCATCACACATTGAAGACCCATTTTTAACGTGATTCACCCAAAATGGTTGGGCTACATCCACAAAAACTTTTCTCTAAAAGTTATCTCAAAGTTCTTTGGGAATCCTTCCCAAATACAATGTTTATGAGCCCCGGCCCAAAGGAGATACCTTCCCCCAATCAGAATTTATGAGCCTCTTCTCAAAGGAGATACCTTCCCCTCTGCTCCGGAAATGATCCCTCAGAATATCAACTATCTCTACCTCTTTCCAACACGTGGAACTCCTTTCCATCGAAGACCTCCTATCTTCAATGCTTAGCCTAAGAGACCTCTGCCTTCTATGATCATGTCTACAGTAGCTCAGCAACCTGTACCAAACACAGTCAGTAGGTCTAGCACAAGTCTTCCTCTTTATGTCTCTCTGATCACACTATGCACTGTCTTCGCATGTTCTATGCACTTCGATCAAATTTTGCACTCTGCTCTCGGCGATCGAACTTCTCACTCTACGCTCTATCTGTGAATGCCGCAATGAACAACACATACATTTTTTTTTTTCAACTCTCCAAACAACCCTCCTTTTATAACAAAAATTTCATGATGAAAAATTCAATCTTATTCATCTGTTATAACAAATGCAAACCCTAATCTTCGTCGATTGCAAGCCCTAATCTTTGTCAGCTAAAATTTGACTTTGTTGCCTTCACTGCCTCTATAACTCTTCTGTAGCTTCTGCTGTGAAAATACAACATGTCATGATATCGTGACACCTTTGCATCCATACACTTTCTTTTGGCTTTTGTCACGATATCGCAATACTTCTGCCTTTGTCGACTTCAACTAAGCTCTTGTCACGATATCGTGGCACTTCTGTCTTTGTCAGCATCAACTTTGCTTTTGTTGCAATATCACGACACTTCTCCCTTCGTCGACCTCCTTTCTGCTTTTGTTGCGAAATCGTGACACTTCTACCTCAGAAGACTTCATCTTCACTTCTATCGCAATATCATGACACTTCTGTCTTCATAGTTCACAACTTGGCTTCTGTTGTGAAATCGTGACACTTCTCCTGTTGAAGACCTGCTTTCTATTTTTGTCGTGAAATCATGACACTTTCTCCAACTAAACGCTGCCATATTAATATGTCATGAAATCATGACACTTTCTGCATCTGTTTGCTTTCTCTTCAACCTATCGCAAAATCGTGACGCTATCAACTTTCCGTATGCTTTCTTTGCAACCTATCACGAAATCGTGATGCTTTCAGCTTTCGTATGTTTTCTTTGTAGCCTGTCACGAAATCATGATGCTTTTAGCTTCCATACATCTTCTTTGCAACCTATCGCGAAATCATGACAGTTCTTATTTTAACCTCTTCCCTTTGCTACATGTCATGAAATCCCGACGGTTCTCACTTCAAACTCTGCAGCATGTCGTGAAAACGTGATAGTTCTTACTTCGAACTCTGCAGAATTTTGTGAAATTGTGACACTTTTTGAGTTACTTTCTCTCTCTTCGAACTTGTCATGAAATCACGACAATTCACACTACGGACTCTCTCTTCTGCATTATGTCATGAAATCATGACATTTTTTCTTTCGGACTCTCTCTCCTGCAACATGTCACGAAATCACGACACTTTTTTGTCCGTACAACATTCCTTGCAATATGTCATGAAATCGTGACATTTTTGACTTCATACATTCTCTCTCCTCTTTGAGTCGCGAAACTGTGACACATCGTGATATCGCGAAACTTTTCTAACTTGCTTTCTCTCTCCTGCTTAAGTCGTGAAAATGCAACATGTCGCGATATCGCGACACTTTTCCAACTTACTTTCTTTTGAACCTGTCAGCTTGGGGATTGCAAAAGACCTTTGAAACTGTCATGCCATAACCTTCATCAACACAAATTATTTGACATCAAATCAAATTCCTTCAAAAGCTTCTTGACATCAATGACAACTTATTCACTTGAGAAAATGCAATGTACCCAAAGTACCCAAAATTGCCAACAATCTCCCCCTTTGTCATTGATGGCAAACCTTTACTGAAAACACTTCTCAAGAGCCAAAACTAAAACCAACTATGCTAACAACTGACAAACTATGCCCACAACTGAGAATCGTCCTTTGAAGTTTTGTTCCCCCTGACTTGAAGCTTTCCTCTTCACTTTGAAGCTCTCCCCCTTACTCATATCTCTCCCCCTTTGTCATCAATGGCAAAGGGTCACCTTGGGGCTCAGGACTAAGAATGAGCCTCTTAGCTTGGTCCCTCCCCCACCTCCTGATGAGGTGATTAATTTTGGGATGGGAGTACAACTCCCAATTTCTCCCTTGGATACTCAAATGTATCTCTTGGAAGAGGTTTGGTGAAGATATCTGCAATCTGCTCTTTAGTAGACACATACTCTAGCTTGACCTGCTTGTCTTGCACTTTCTCCCTTAGAAAGTGATACTTGATGGAAATATGCTTTGTCCGTGAGTGCATTACCAGATTTTTGGAAATACTTATGGCACTTGTATTATCACAAAGTATGGAGATGGGTTGTTCATGCTTGACTTTGAAATCCTCCAAGGTGGTTTTCATCCATAAAACCTATGTACACCCAGCCACTGCTGCTATGTATTCAACCTCTGCTGTAGATAAGGAAACTGAAGGTTGTTTCTTACTTATCCAAGAAACCAAAATCTTTCCCAAAAAGAATGCTCCACCACTAGTGCTTTTCCTATCATCAGTACTGCCTGCCCAATCTGCATTTGTATAGGTCATGAGGGTGAAATCATTACCTTTGGGATACCAAAGCCCAAGGTCCATAGTGCCCTTCAGATATTTGAATATCCTTTTAACTGATATAACATGAGAATATTTTGGAGCTGCCTGAAATCTTGCTACTAACCCAACTACCTGCATGATATCTAGTCTGGTAGCTGTAACATATAATAAACTGCCAATCATTGATTTGTACAACTTTTGATCTATCGCTGGAGATTCATCATCCTTACTCATATTGCACCTTGTAATCATTGGAGTACATACTGGTTTGCTGTCCATCATCCCAAATTTCTTCAATATTTCTTTGATATACTTCCCTTGAGAGAGAAATACACCATATTTTGATTGAGCAATCTGAAGACCTAAAAAGAATGACAGATCTCCAATCATAGACATCTCAGATTCCTTCTGCATGGTGTTAGCAAAATCTTTGCACATCCGAGTCTTATTTCCCCCAAAAATAATATCATCAACATAGACAACCATAATCAACATATCATCACCTTCATCCTTAATATACAAATTGCTATCTACCACACCTTTCCTGAAACCTTGCTCATGAAGATAACTATCAAGTCTTGAGTACCAAGCCCTCGGTGCTTGCTTTAACCCATACAAGGCCTTTTTCAGTTTACACACATAGTCTGACTATTTTGAGAGAGACACTCCTTCTGGTTGTTCTATGTAGACTTCTTCTACCAACACCCCATTTAGAAAAGCTGACTTTACATCCATTTGATATACCTTGAATTATTTGAAGCTTGAAAGGGCCAAAAACATTCTGATAGCTTCAAGACAAGCAACAGGAGCAAACATCTCTTTGAAATCAACACCTTCTACTTGAGCATAACCTTTGCAGACTAACCTAGCTTTGTTTCTGACAATTTTTCCATCCTCATTGAGTTTATTTCTGAATATCCATTTTGTGCCAATGACATTCTTTTCCTTAGGTCTTGGAACCAAATCCCAAGTTTCACTTTTCTCTATTTGATTTAGCTCTTCATCCATTTCTTTTACCCAAAACTTATCTGCACATGCTTCACTAAAATCTTTTGGCTCAATCTGAGATAATAATGAAACATTTGTAGAATCACGTGAAGGAATGACTCTTCTTCTTGTTTGCCTACTATTTGGATCACCAATGATCAAATATTTGGGATGATGTTTCTGAACATGTCGTGAAGGAGTTTTGGGAAGCAGTTGTTGTCTTTCCTCTTCTTCATCTGAAACCTCTCTAAAATCTTCTTGACAAATTTCATCACTGAATTCCTTGACTGGTTCTCTTATCCCTATCTTTTTATCAACTGTTACATTTATGCTCTCTAAAATTGTATGAGTTATTTTGTTGAAGCATCGGTAGGCCTTGCTTCTGTTGGAATATCCAAGAAATATTCCCTCATCACACCTAGGATCAAACTTACCCAAATTCTGATCTTCCCTTCTGATGAAGCACTTACTCCCAAACACTTTGAAGTATTTTACTGTAGTTGGTCTTCCTTTCCACAACTCATAAGGAGTTTTATGATGATTGACTCTAAGTTGGGCCCTGGTGATAATGTAGACTATTGTACTAATTGCCTCTTTCCAAAAGCCATCCGAAAGTTTTGACTCATTTAACATAGCTCTAGCCATATTTTCAATAGTTCTATTTTTCCTTTCAACTACTCCATTTTGTTGAGGAGTTCTTGCTGCTGAATATTCTCTTTTGATTCCTTGTTGCTCACGGTATTCCACAAATTCATTTGAAGTGAACTCTCCTCATCTATCTGATATTAAGCATTTGATTCTCTTTTCAGTCTCATTTTCAATCATTTCTTTGAAACCTTTAAATTTTTCAAAAGCTTCAGATTTTTCTTTGACAAAAGTAACCCAAGTCATTCTAGAATAATCATCTATAAATAGCATGAAGTAGTTTTCTCCCTAAATGCTCTGAGTTCTGGTAGGGCCACATAAATCAGTATGAATAAGATCCAATGGTTTTGAAGAAGTACACTCTTTTGATTTGAAACTGGTTCTGGTCTGTTTTTCGTGTTGACAAGGACCGCAAACGATGTTATGGGGCCTTTTTATTTTGGGCAAGTCTCTAACTGCTTCCTTGTTACTAATATTGACAAGATTATCAAAGCTCAAATGCCCCAATATTTTATGCCATAACCAACTCTCATCTTCTTAAGTTAGAAAACACTTTTCCTTTTTTATCTCACTTAGCATGTACAGATTGTTTGGAGTCCTTGTAGCACTCGCAATGAGTTTTCCATTTTTTTCTTTACTTATCTCACATCTATCTGAAAAGAAAGATACTATGTGCCCTTGATCACAAAGTTGACTCACACTTAGAAGATTATGTCTTAGGCCTTCTACATAAAGCACATTTTCTATTTTAGATTTCCCATCCAAACTAAGAGTCCCTTTACCACAGATTTTAGTTGACCTATTATCTCCAAAACTAACTGTTCCTCTGTTTGTTTCTTTTAAGACCAAAAACTTTTCCTTTTCACCAGTCATATGTTTCGAACAACCACTATCAAGATACCATTTTTCTACTTTGTCTTGAGCATGAAAAGCATTTTGAACTATCATTGACTTAGATTTGATCTCATTTCTCTTTTTAGTGAACTCAAAGTTAGATCTATCCAAACTGCACATCCTTGCTTATACTGAGAGGGGGGGGTGAACAGTATAAGATTTAACCAATTAATAATTTTAACTTTAGATAGCAGTGGCATCAACACAACATTAATCAAGACAGAAAGCATCACACATTGAAGACCCATTTTTAACATGGTTCACCCAAAATGGTTGGGCTACATCCACAAAAACTTTTCTCTAAAAGTTATCTCAAAGTTATTTGGGAATCCTTCCCAAATACAATGTTTATGAGCCTTGGCCCAAAGGAGATACCTTCCCCCAATCAGAATTTATGAGCCTCTACTCAAAGGAGATACCTTCCCCTTTGCTCTAGAAATGATCCCTCAGAAGATCAACTGCCTCTACCTCTTGCCAGCATGTGGAACTCCTTTCCACCGAAGAACTCCTGTCTTCAATGCTTAGCCTAAGAGACCTCTGCCTTCTATGATCACATCTACAGCAGCTCAGCAACCTGTACCAAACATAGTCAGTCGGTCTAGCACAAGTCTTCCTCTGTCTATCTCTCTGCTCACACTCTGCACTGTCTTCGCACGTTCTGTGCACTTCGATCGAATTTCACACTCTGCTCTCGACGATCGAACTTCTCACTCTACGAACGCCGCAACGAACAACACATACATTTTTTTTTCAACTCTCCAAACAGCCCTCCTTTTATAACAAAATTTTCATGATGAAAACTTCAATCTTAGTCAGCTATTATAACAAATGCAAACCCTAATCTTCGTCAGCTACAAGCCCTAATCTTCGTCGACTAAAATTTGACTTTGTCGGCTTCACTGCCTCTGTAACTCTTCTGTAGCTTCTACCGCAAAAATACATGTCATGATATCATGACACCTTTGCATCTGTACACTTTCTTTTGGATTTTGTCATGATATCATGACACTTCTACCTTTGTCAACTTCAACTAAGCTCTTGTCATGATATCATGACACTTCTGTCTTTGTCAGCATCAACTTTGCTTTTGTCGTGATATCATGACACTTCTCCCTTTGTCGACCTCCTTTCTACTTTTGTCATGAAATCATGACACTTCTGCCTTAGTAGACTTCATCTTCACTTCTGTCGTGATATCGTGACACTTATGTCTTCATAGTTCACAACTTGGCTTCTGTCGCAAAATCGTGACACTTCTCCCGTTGAAGACCTGCTTTCTATTTCTATCATGAAATCATGACACTTTCTCCAATTGAATGCTGCCATCTCAATATTTCATGAAATTGCAACACTTTCTGCATTTATTTGCTTTCTCTTCAACCTGTCACGAAATCGTGATGCTATCAACTTTTCGTACGCTTTCTTTGCAACCTATGAAATCGTGACGCTTTCAGCTTCCGTACGTTTTCTTTATAGCCTGTCACGAAATTGCGACGCTTTCAGCTTCCATACGTCTTCTTTCCAACCTGTCATGAAATCACAATAGTTCTTATTTCAGACTCTTCCCTTTGCTGCATGTCATGAAATCACGACGGTTCTCACTTTGAACTCTGTAGCATGTCGCGAAATTGCGACAGTTCTTACTTCGAACTCTGCAGCATGTCACAAAATCGTGACACTTTTTGAGTTACTTTCTCTCTCTTCGAAATTGTCATGAAATCACGACAATTCACACTATGGACTCTCTCTTCTACATTATGTTGCAAAATTGTGACACTTTGTCTTTCAGACTCTCTCTCCTGCAACATGTCGTGAAATCGTGACACTTTTTCGTTCGTACAACATTCCTTGCAATATGTCGCGAAATCACGACATTTCTGACTCCGTACATTCTCTCTCCTCTTTGAGTCATGAAACTGGGACATGTCATGATATCGCAACACTTTTCTAACTTGCTTTCTCTCTCCTGCTTAAGTTGCAAAAATGCGACATGTCACGATATTGCGACACTTTTCCAACTTTCTTTCGAACCTGTCAGCTTGGGGATTGCAAAAGACCTTTGAAAATTTCATGCCGTAACCTTCATCAACATAAATTATTTGACATCAAATCAAATTGCTTCAAAAGCTTCTTGACATCAATGACAACTTATTCACTTGAGCAAATGCAATGTACCCAAAGTACCCAAAATTGCCAACAATTCCTGGTTCTTTGGTTGGTTGCATTTCCTATTTTAAAACCCCTTTTGTTTCTCTAAATATCTCATTATGACTGTAAACAACCTTCTGTGTTTCTAAGTTCCACAACTTATATCCTTTAACACTAGTACTATAACCCATAAATATACATTTTTTGTATTTATATTCTAGCTTAGTCTTTTTCTATTTTGGGACATACATATAAGCATCACAACCAAAATTCCTTATATGTCTGAGAGAGGGTTTCTTACCAGTCCATACTTCCTATTGAGTCTTGTCCACCAAAGCTAGGGTAGGAGATATATTGATGAGATAACAATCCATTAACATAGCTTTTATCCAGAAATTATTTTCTAACCCTGCACCACTTAGCATACTTCTAGCCTTATCCATCAATGTCACGTTCATCCATTCTACAATCCCATTCTGTTGTGGAGTATACGAAGTTTTTCTCTATATTTCTATTCCAAAATACTTGCAAAACTACTCAAATTTATTAGAGCGATACTCATCACCATTATCACTTCTCAAAACTTTTATCTTTTTCTCTATATGATTTTCTACAAGAGCCTTAAACTCTTTATATTTATTAAAAACCTCCCTGATTTATTCTGTAGAAAATATACCCAAGTATTTCTTGAGAAGTCATCTATAAATGTAATAAAATAGATAGATTTACCTAATGATGGTACTTTTGCAGGTCCAAACACATCACTATGAACTAGATGTAGAATTCCTTCAGACCTTGTAGCACTACTTGGAAACTTGACTCTAGTTTGTTTCCCAAAAATACAATGCTCACAAAAATAAAAATTTAATGGGCAATCAAAAATTCTTTCAACCATATCTTTCATTTTCAATGTTCAAAGTATTTTCTCACCAATATGCCCCATGTGTTGATGCCACAATATTAACTTCACTATAGGAGTACTCAAAGCCATTTTAGTCATATTATTTTCCTATATAAATGAAGTGTTATTGTAATTAATACTTACAGTGCTAGCCTCAAGTCTAAAAATTTTCCTATGTGAACTCCCCTTGCCAACACCAAGGATCTATGAACCATATTGCAGTTATCCTTATTGAATACCACATTCAAACCTGCATCATTCATCTTATTCATAGATATCAGATTCCTTTCCAAACCTATAATATGCAACACTCCAAGAAGGGTTTTAATTCTTCCATATTTTAGCATCAGTTTGACTCTTCCTTGACCTATTATTTTATATGTTGAATTGTCTCCCAAGAAGACTTTACCTCCATTTAAATTTTCATATTCATAGAACCCCTCCCTATGAGGAGTCATATGAAAATAAGCACTTGAGTCAATCAACCATGAGTCATTGCATTCACTTGAGCATGTTACGACTAATATTAAGTCCCATGAATCTTCATTTGTGATATTCATTTCTATAGAAGTTCCTTCATCAGATGATTAATTATTATCAACCTTTTTAGATATGCAGTCTCTTTTATAATGCCCTGCTTTACCACAATTCCAGCATTTCCTCTTTTTCGGGGCAATAGATTTACCCCTAGATTTTGATTTATTTTCTCCTAATTTATTTTTACTTCTTTCTTGAGAATTACATCTCACAACCAAAGCTTTATTTTGATGATAATCCTCATAATATTTTCATCTCGTCTCCTCAAACAACAAAGTTTCTACTATATCCTCTACTTTTAATGTAGATGTAATATTGGTGATAGTCATAAGAACATTATCCCATAAATCAAGTAATGAACAAAGTAAAGTAGTACATTTTTCTTCATTCATTTTTACTTCTATAGAGGTTAATTGACTTACAACAATTAAAAGCATTCAAATGTTCAGCCACAAAGTCACCATCATTCATTCGAAGTGAATACAACTTCTTTCTAAGAAAGAGTTTATTTCCTAGTGACTTTGTCTGATACAATATTTTCAACTTATCCCATAACAACTTTGTCATGGTATTTTTAGATACATTCAACAATACCAAATTAGATAAGCACAATATGATAGAGCTCCTTGTCTTCTTATCAATTTTCACCCAACCCTCATCTATCATTGATGTTGGTTTTATTCCTAAGATCGTAATCCATTGATATATATCAACCAACAGATCCTCCATCTTGAGTTTTCATAACTCAAAATTTTATCCATTAAATTTTTCAATATCTATCCATGTGCTTCCCATATTTCTCCTTTGCTTGGATCCTTTTTTGTATGGCTCCCACTCAAGAATTAATTTATCACAGGTTTAAAACCCTTACTCTTTGAACAAAGCTAAAACCTAGCTCTAATACCAAATAAAGAGAAATAAAGAGCCTCGATAAACTAAATAAAAAAAGTAGTAATAACAATTTCAAAATAGGAAGATCACATATTTACATATTACACAATATTTATCCTAGAAATCCTCAACCGAGAAAAAAACTAGCACAAGATTATCTTATTATTGCATTAACTTGACCGTCTCCAATACAATAATATTATTCTTCTATCTTCTTCAAACCCTAATGCAAGTACAATATATATAACAAAGATACATGCACAAATTTTACAATATCATGGGTGAAAAAGCATGGGTTCAAATATAGTAACCCTAAAATCCCATATGGGTCTAAAAATAACTTTAAAAACCCTAAAAATTTTGGTCGGGGGTTGTTGCCCCCAGACCCCTTATTTTTAGAGGGCTACCACCCCCAAACCCCAATGAGTATAGGTATAGAGTGTCCAGTACCTTTTAGTGTTAACCCCATCAGAATAACATGGAAAACATTCAACATATTTCCAATAGTAACTCATATTTTACCATAGAGGCAATTGTTGGGTGTATTTTATGAAGTTTTTCTTGACCGGTTTGATCTTTGGATTGAGCATTAAGTTGTGAACAATCAAGGTTGGATCAAGACTTGGCATATTTTTATAATACCAAGCAATTTCTTTCATATATTTTGTTAGGAACATTGTGAAATCGGCCTATTCTATAGTTGAAAAACTTTGTCCTAATTTGAAAACCTAAGGATTTTCATGATCGATACAGATATCAATATCAATTGTTTCTTCCACTGAAATGTGGGATCCCTCCTCCAATTGGTGAGGTATAGGGATCAAATGAATATCATCAGCTGAGTTTAGAGAATCGAATGCATCATTAGGCTCAACCTCAGCTTGAAAAATATCTTTGGATGGACATGAAGAAAAGTGAAATGGTTATAACATTTCCTCATAAGGTAGGAACTCTTTTGGTGATGGTGAGGAAGCTACGTGATCAAAATCCATAGCCTCAATATTGAGGTGCAAAGGTTTTTAAGGGTTGTTTGGGTATTGAAGTGGCATGGTAAGGTCAATGGAGATCATATTGATGGTTGGCAAATAATCTCTATTCTCAAGTGGAAAAATTCGATTGAATATGGATGGATGTAGATGTACTGGAGGGTGGTTGTGGTCGTGGTGGAATAATAGGGTGTAGCCTAGGGGGAGTGTTGACGCATAAGGGATAATGGTAACTATGAAAAAATATGAAGATAAAATTTATCTAAATCATTTAGGGGCCTGATGGCAGCTGATTCATCCTCTCAGCTAGCTGAAGCAATAGATATTACATTATAATCTTGGTCGGTTGAATCGATAGATATTGCATCACAATATTAGTGAGATTCATCATCTTATTCAACCCAATCATCTTCAAGATTGTCATCAAAGATATAATAACTTATATACTCCTGATTAGAGGAGGAAGAATGGTGGATGATAATTGTAGTTATTTGAATATGATCTCAAAGCAAATGCATGTTTCTCAGATTAACATATTCGTTAGGATCGATATACAATCCACATCCTAAAGTTAGGTGCTAGAGATAATCGACAAGGAGTTCATCAGGAATACATATGGAGTAGGCTAGTCCAAAATTATCCATAGGTAGCTACTATTGGGGCTCCAATAGGGTTCAAAGACCTTGCTCATACTGACCTAAGCCATTTTCTTACCAATGGTAATGGTAAAGATACTACAATGCAAAATAATAATTAGACATGTACTCGATGTTGGCTTGAAATGGTTCTTTGTCCTCTTCTATCCTATGGGGTGTATTTAAGGGAACATAAAATCCCCCATGAACAAAATTATTTGATTCTATGGATGCCCTAGGTAAACAAATATGCCAATGGATAACGACGTGATCAAATGTTGGACTGTCTTGAACTATATCGATAACGGGAGTGAATGTGACATTCTATACTATATACTCCAAAAATTCTAGGTTAGACATATGTATTATGACTTATGAAGGGCTAGGTGATGATGATGGGAATGTGGGTTGTTATGGGGAATATGTTGAATGTGGAGGTTCTTCCCTTATCTGAGTGATGAAAATAGGTATTGTGGAAATTATTTAGATCAAGGGTGTGGGATGTAACTTCGATGAGTGGGATATGGATGTGTGGGTTGGTGATAATAGAGGTAATGATATGGGTGCCTTCTTAGGATTCTTGGTGGGAATTTATGATGCATGATAAGGGCTCTCCTTGTCTATTGATGATGATTTTTATTGTGATAAATACATATAATATATATGTTGGAGGATTGTATGAATTTTGGGTGGATTGGGTTGGACCTCTAGATGCGTTGATGGTAAAAAAGACTCATTGGAATGTGAGACCATATTACAAAGTTTAAATGGTTTTTAGTCTGTAGGAACACAGTGCACTTGATCTTCATGTATGTATTTAATGCATTGATGTAAGTTTGAAGGTATGCACCTCATGTCTCGGATCCAAGGCTGACCAAGTAGCAAATTATATTACATGGCCCCTTTGAGAACATGGAAGAGTGTGTAAATTGTTTTTAGTCCAACCTGAATAGGAAGAACTACTATCCTGACGGTAGAACACACTGCATTATTAAATTCCTGGAGGGTGAATGTGGATGTTGTAATTTGGTATGGTGGTAGGTTGAGGAATTGAAGGGGTGGATGTTGTGATGATATCGATTGAGGAGCTTGTGTTGATCAAGATAAACTTATAAGGGATCTAATCTATACTAGAGATGATATGGAGTAACGGATCTGTTATATCAGTGAGTATAGTCTCGATATCATGGTCATGGAAATTTATTGCAGGCTCGTTGTAATGTTGTACTTGCCCCACAAAATTAGAAAAATCATTTGGATCTTACAATTGTAACTCGATTAATTTTAATATCTCCATTAGAGCTTCTCAATGTGGCTTTGATTGTTGTATCAACTTGTAGATGGAGAGCCTAGCCGATGTTATCCTTAGACTTTGGATAATTCTATTCCTTATTGTCAGCACTAGTCGACATGAATAAGTGTCATCAAATTGGGATGAGGAGGTACCTACAATGTCGAAGGAATGTTATTAGGACTTTCATTATGTACGGGTCAATTTGGATATCATTAATTCCTTGTGACTATACTAATCATCCCCATAAACTCTTGGTGAGGTTTATTGGTATGCACCTGATTCACCTGCTTTGAGTGTTCTACTTGGTTAATAGGTGTTGTGTTTGTCTCATGTGTGGGAAAAGGGTCTTTTAAGACTCCTATGTTTTTATTATTTGGGGCAAGAGGATTGTCAATCTGAATCTCTTTTCTCTCGATCATATCATGTACTATATCCTTAAAGGAATAACATGTTTGAATGTCATGACCCCTTTATAAATGGTAAGCATAGTATAGATCCTCCTTGTAAGCTTTATATTTAGGTTGGTTAGGATCTAGCAGATGAATCTCAAGGATATTGATTGTGTGCACCTCGCATAATTGATTTAAAATTGATGCTAATATTTTTGGCAAAAGCATAAATTACCATGATGTTCAGCATCATTGGCCTTGATTTTGGTTTTGTTGTGGATGATATTGAGATGGTGGAGACTGAGCCTGGTAATTAGGTTGATTTGGTGGTTGCGGAGGTGCGATTTCGTTTGAGGATCTAAGGATACTCAAAAAAACTTGATTTACTGGAGATGTCTTCTATTGCATGTTGCCTCCTTTAGCATTCTTATTCGTCCATTCCTTTCTACAGAGATTAATATCACCTTCTTAGACCTTAATATCCTCAATGACCTTAGCCTATGCTAGTACCTCTTTAAAATTTTGATATTTTTGGAGTTGTAGTAGAAGCAAAATTTATTTCGAACAACTCCTAGTGAATAGTCTAGTAAGCTCCATTATAGGCAAGGTGAAAGGTAACTTTGTTATTATTGTTTTCCATTGATTTTCATAGTCCATAACTGGATCCTATTTGAATTGTCTAAGATTGACAAGTCAGTAAATATTGCATTTTTTCTAATGCTAAATGAAAATTCTTCTAAGAATGCATTTGCAAGTTGTTCAAAGGAGTGGATGCTATGTTGTGGTAGATGATTATAACATTCTAAAGTAGGCCCTACAATAATTATTAGGAATTCTCTTAGCATAAAGGCATCATCCTCCTAAATATGAAAGCATACATTCATGAAATGAATGACATGCTCTTGGGCATCTTCCTCTCCTTTTTATTTATCTAATTTTGGCATTTCAAAGTGTTCACAATATGGAGGTAACAAAATGGATGGGTGCAATGGTTGGGTATGAAGCTTATGCAAAGTAGGTCTTTGATAACCTGATCTTGATGCTTGTTTCTCTAAGGAATTAATGCGGTCTACTAGCAACTTATATGCTTTCAGTAAAATGGTATTGTTTGCTCACCTTTGTCCTTGAGGAGGTGAAAGTGGTGGGTTTTGATGTGTATGTGGTGATGGTTGAATGTTATCAATATGCATATAACCATCAGGATATGTCTCAATCTATTCTTGGTACTCTAATTGTGGTTCCTCATAGGGATCATACTCCTCTAGATAAGTGTATGGTCTATTTTATTTTAGGTAATTGGTGCCTTTAAGGATGTATGGACAGTTGATTTTGTCATGCACGAGGCAAATGATTTGGTTTTGGCTGTGGTGGAAGGTTTTGATATTGTGTAGGGTACCTTATGCATTGTTGTAGCCTATGGGTACTAGGTCTAGGTATTGTTTCATGCAATACCTTTTGTAATTGTTCTTGTTGTACCTGTTATTGATACAACTTTTGTTGGTGTAACCATTGTTGGTCCACCCATTGCTGATTTTATTATTAGTGGTCCAGTTATAGTTGGACCAATCATTGTTGATATAAGTATTGTTGGTCTAGTTGTTGTTGTTGGTTAATATTTTTCCTCATTATCTAATAAGTGTAGTTTATTTGATCAGATGTATGGGGTATGTTTATCCATGTATTGGTAACAAATATGTGCTTGTCTGGCCTTTCACCCTTGGTAAGATCTATAACTTATTTTTTGGGATCCATATAGGCTGCATTGACCTCATATTTTGATTTAAAAATGAGCTCTGTGTAATCAGGTGGTGAAGAGACACAACGTTCTTGAATGAATGGTCTCTCTGGAAACATATTAAGATTTGGATCCCCCTCATCTATAACAAATGTGAGATATGACATGGGTAATATACGAGGACAACGGTTGACATACCCATCCTCCTGATCATGGTCCTATTTAGTTGATAAATGTTCAATTGGGAAATCTTGGTTGTATTCATATTGGTATCGAATGTTCTCTTGCTCTGCTTCTAATGGATCGACGGGATGAGCTAGGATGTGAATGCATGACACCATCCTACTAGACCCCTTAGTGGGAAGATTATTTTTCTTATAGAAAACAAGCAAGGTGTCTAGATCAAGAAGGTCTTCTTTTTTATCATACTCAAGACCTGTAGGTGCTTCCCACACTGGTATTTCCTAAAGGTCAAATTCCCTATATGATATGTTTAAATTTTGACATGTGCCAGGGTGTCAATAAGGAATAGCAAGGTCCTTTAGACTGATTTAAAGATATTCCATGTCTCCTTGTGGGTGTTTAGTAGTGATGGATCTTGATTGATATTGGTTGTGTATTGTCACGATGATCTATGCTATGCAAATAATAAATAAATAAACAAGTAAGAAAATAATTTTTTTGTGTTTTTTTATCTTTATCATTTTTTTTGTTTGGTTTTGGTGTGTTTTAATTTAAACTTATCCCTATGGTAACTAAAAGGTAAAATAAAATGAAAAATATGAAATGTGGTTTACACACACCCCCTGTCGAGGAATGGAATGCAAATGGCAAAAATTGGCTTCCTAGGATGTTGGATATGGTTTTTGGGTATCCTAAGAAAATAGTGTACCTCTCAAAAGAGGCCATGCTATCTGAGTCCTACTACTTTCCCAGTCGGTATTTTGCTTCACACTTGGGCATGCTTGGACAAGAACAACAACTATGCTCCACTAATTATTAAGCCATGTGGTTAAGGGGCATCTAATCCTGACCTAGCCTAGGATGCATCCAAGATTAGGGGAATTTTTTGTGATGAAGTCCAAAAATCCACTCATGGGAGCTGCTATGGTTTGTAAAGGGGTCAATCCGCAATGGGAGATGAATTCCCATGTTAAGTGAAAGTTATCGGTTGTTGGTGATGAAATCCAACTAACCAACGTTATATGCCTCATGTGTGTGGGTTCATTTTAAACTTTTTGTACAAATAAAATAAAGAGCATTCAAATGATATTTCACTAAATGTAAAAATATACATCTAATATTTAGAAAACCCTATATGACATTCAAAATTTAAGCAGGCAACAAGGTAATAAAACCAAAAAACAATATACAAAGGTTGTCTTACACTGATATGACTATAAATAGAGGCCATTTGGACCAAATATGACCATATACAAAGATCTTTTGGACTTGATATGACCATTATCAGACTGGCCTAAAGCTAAAGAGCATCTACAATTTTTACTGTAAATGAGATTTTTCTTAATTTTCTTTAGAGAACATAAAATGATTTATCTTTCTTTACAGAAAACATGATAGAGAAATATAGATAGACTTATCTTGAAAGCCTAATTTTTATGTACATATCCTATTTTTGCTATTGTTTTACTTTTACTCTGGGGGTCATCTTGACCTACTATGGTTGTAGTACAGGGGTTGTCTCGACCCAAGACAGTTATGACTGTGTACCTGTAAAATGCAAAATATATCAGTAATCAATCATAAAGTTTAAAAATGGACTATATCCCATCATGATCACCATATAAGAGCTCAAAAATCATGCATCAATAAAGTAATAATATTGTAAAAGCAATAATGAACACATGCACATAATCAAAACACGATTGATAAAAATAGTAAAAGTGAGTCGGGTCCTTTTTATTAATGATAACTTGTCTTTATCAAAACATATTACAATCATGTCCCCTTGAGGGAGTTCATAAGTGATACAATCAATACAAATAAGAGGGTTTAATCCCCTTTGAATCATCCTGATGCATTGAATGATCTTGCTAATGCAAACTGCTTGGGGGTGGGTTTTCCGTGACCATTGTGAGGAGAGTGATATGAATTTGGTGCTCCTTTATTTTCTATTAGATCTTGTAGTCTACACACAAAGAAACTAGAAATGTATCAAAAGTATATGAAGAGCCCACTGAAATCGATCTCATATTAATCAATATGAATGCGATAAATGAATATAAAACCAGACTAAAACATGTATAATATGAAATCTATCTAAATGCAAAAATAGTAAAAATACTGATCTAATTTATGCTAAAAGAAAAAATAGTAAACTAGGTCTTTGGCCAATATCATCTCAAGATGAGATAGCCTTGTCTATGGATCGTCTCAAGGCGAGATGATCAAGATACCCTAGGTGTGTTTTCAATTGATTGGTGCACTGTGGGAGTAGCTTAATGGATTAAATTAGTCATAGAACTGGGAATTTTTTATTACATGGAAGATGGAAGCACGACGTACAATACTTTGCAGCAATCCAGCATCATGATATCAATGACATAAGGGTTTTTTGGAGAATTGAAGTGGGCAACACTTCGTTGCTTGAGAATTAGGGATTGAATTTAATAGCACTTTGTTGCACAAACTCAAAGACTGAGGACCTTTAAAATTAAGCGGTGAGTGCCAATTTATAGACTTCTCGGATGGAATATAAGAATGGTAAAAGCACCCTACATGAAAAATAAAAGAGGTAGTTTGCATTAAGAAAAGTGAATGCTTATCTCTAAAATATCATGTGATTGATCTTTGCATGCATTTTTTTTAATCTTGGTCCATGTGGGGTGTTTAATGTTGGTGTGGGATCATGTGTGAGTTTAACTGAAAGTTTTGACTACTAGTTAAGCTTCTTTTTATTTTAGACTTGCTTTTGATGTTCATCTCGAGCATAATTTCCCATAAAATAGTGGTTTTCACCACTTAAACAGGTATAATTCCCCATAAAACCATGGTTTAGTGATCATCTCAGGTAGATAGGACCATGGTTTTATGGGGAATTATGCCCATTTAAGTGGTGAAAACCATTGTTTTAGCCCTAAGGCTATCCAAGGTAGGTTATGTGGTCTAAAAGGAGTCCATTTAGGTAGTCTCCTAAAAATGACGTGTTTTAGGTGTCTACAATACTCAGGATCTTCTCTAAATCTCTTCTTTTCACGACCACCACAAGAGGAAATCTTTGACCCATTGTATTTTGGAATCTCTTCTTCTCTTGGTAGCTTTATTTCTTTGGGTTTCCATAACACCTTCCTGTTGGTCAAAAATCTACCTTAGGTATGGAATGTTTCATCCATACGCCCTAGACTCGACCAACATTGAAAGGCCAAAAGGATGGAATGGCTTCTGTGCTAATCTCCATAGATGGGTTGTTTCTCTTGCTATTCTAACTTGGGGGGATTGAGATTAGAGAATAGGAAAGAGATTAGAAATGACTGAAAGGGATGGTAAATATGGCCTCAGGCCAAGTTAGAATGGGGGTGATGAACTAACAACATGATAACTTAAATATACATTGAATCAATAGCACTCAACACAAAAAAACTAACAAAACCAGGAATCTAACATGTGCAATCTCTAGAATCATTCGAGGGTTCACATTTTATCAGAAGATAAATCCAGATATTAGAATTCAAGCCTACAGAAAAAGCAAAGAATTTAATAGAAATGTAAGATAGAAAATATACACATAAATAGAAGTCTAGAATTAGAGCCAAACATTCTTTGTATTGATAGCAGAATTCAAATTATAGCAAGCCTCTAGCAAATTTCCATCCTTTTACAATAAAATTACCGATCTTTATAGAGAATTTTTCCACTTTAAATATTTAATGCACACCTACAAAACATCATAGTGGCAAAGAAGATAATATTTGAGAGAAAAAACACTCATGAAATAATAACCAGGTATGGGCTGAAACCGATGATTCCCTAAATGTAGTTGCCCCTTTTCAATGTTCTAACAGTTTTAGCTAGTGGCATCATCTCCTTGCTTGTTGAAACCATCCTAGTGAAATATAGGATTCTAAAATCCTAGGAACATCAAGTCTAGAAGCTTCTCATACTTAATGTATTAAAATAGATAAGGATGCACCTTGTTTGACTGATGAGGAGCATTTATGGGGAGTCCTGACTGAAGTGGGGAGGGTTAGACTAAAATAGGTGCTAGATGCAAGTCTGAACTACTACGTTTTGTTGTTTCTTAGCTCAAAACAGGTTTGCACTTCAAAAACTATAGAAAAACAATTTTCCATTTTGAGAGCAGTGCAGACATTGAAAATTCAAGGGTTAAAGCACTGCTAGTTACTCCCAAAACTACTTTGCATCTAGAAAATAGAGCAAAGCACCTTGGAGCCTCGGGTAGCATGCTGGCATGGAAAATTTAAACGTCAAAGTGTTGATAGTTTGGAGTGAAGATGCCTTGTACTGGGAAATAGAGCGAAAACATCCATGGCCACACTTAGCATTTTTATTGAAAAATGGTGCTGCCCCAAGAAAATTCAAAGGTGTTTCTCTCCCTCTAGGTCCAAAATGGAAATGTGCTTGGAAAACTAGGTGAAATACTTTTTTGCATTGGGAAGGGCACCCGATTTTGAACTATCAAAGGCTAAAGCATTGTAGATGGAAGTGAAAGCACCATATGCTTGAAAATGGGAGTAAAACATCTTGGAGCCTTGGGAGGTGCACTTAGGTGGAAAATTCAACAACTATTGCACCCCTTACTTGGCTTGAATTTGCCTTACACATGGAAAATGGAGCGAATATGCTTGAATCCTTGGGAGGTGTGTTAGTCAAAAAACCAAAGCACTACTAGCTTGGAGTGAAAGCACCTTGCACTGAAAAGTGAAGCGAAACTACATAGAGACTCGGGAGTGGTTCCAAAATTAAATTTGAAAAGTCAAATATTGTTGTGCTCCCACCTGCTTTGGATTGGCCTTGCACTCAAAAAATAGGGTGAAATGACTATTTCAACATTGAGCAATTTTTCTGTCTAGTGAGTGGCACCTTTGAAAAGTCAAAGCTCATTTATCTCCTAATAGAAGTGAAACTACCTTGCGCTCAAAAAACAGAGCAAAATAGTTGCCTCCATACTTATTATTTTTTCATTTAAAACTCATGCTCTTTGTGCCCTTTGAAAATTCAAAACCCCAAGCACTCCTGGAAAACTTTGAAAAGGCTTTTCACTCCAAAACAAGAGTGCAAAGGATATGGACCCCACATAATTTCAAGTAGGTTTATATTGAACAGCCAAAAGATGCTTGCACTACTTTTTGCTTTGAAATTGCATTGCGCCTTGCGCTCAAAAAACAGAGCAAAATAGTTGCCTCCATACTTATTATTTTTTCATTTAAAACTCATGCTCTTTGTGCCCTTTGAAAATTCAAAACCCCAAGCACTCCTAGAAAACTTTGAAAAGGCTTTTCACTCCAAAACAAGAGTGCAAAGGATATGGACCCCACATAATTTCAAGCAGGTTTATATTGAATAGCCAAAAGATGCTTGCACTACTTTTTGCTTTGAAATTGCATTGCGCTCTCCAGTTGAAGTGGAAATATCTTGCTACACTTAACATTTTCTTTGTAAAATTGTAGTCTTGCTCGATCAAGGCTAGAATTTGGCTCATGCTCTTCTCCAGGGGTGAAGGAGTATTGTGTTATCACGCTTTCTTTCCTAGATTTGGTCTTTGCTATTGTCTAACTTAGAATGGTCCTATGCTCTACTTCTACCCTAAAATAAACATGTGCCTAGAGACATGGCACAAAACTACCTTCGCATTTGAAAAGGCAAATGCCCTACATAATGGATGAATAGAAAAATTGCACTAGGCCCTAAGCACAACTAACAAATTATGACAGAAAAAGCATGAAATATAAAATGCATTATGTACAAAGAAGAAAGCTTCATGTAAGGAGAAATTATAGAATAATAAAAATTTATATAGAGGAAGTCAATGTGGCAGGAAATACCAACATCTTTGATGACTCACAGGGGGATTGAGCTCACCTCAATGTTGAAATCCCAGGCCTTATCTATTGGGATAAAATTCATCATCATTGTCCTCTTATAGGTGCTCATTGCTGGCAGTAGACTCTTCCTCCAACATATCTATTTCTACTTATTTCTCTTCTTTTTGGGGCTCACAACCCTCTTCTTCTCCTTTGCATCCTTCCTTTTTAGGGTCCTCATGATGTTGGGGAGGCTGCATCTATGGGAGGTGCTCATGAATTAACTCATAGGTGGCTTCGACCAGGGCCCAGGATTCTTGGAATGGAGCACAGTCTTGGAGCTCTTTAATCAGGTATTCAAAAGTTTCAAGCTAATCTACATCAATAAAGTTAGCCCTTTGGCTAAGGTCCACTAAATAGGACTCAATCCATGTGAACTTTGCTATCAACTGGAGTACCTGAGCTTCTAAAATAATCTCACTCCAACCATCAATCTCCGAAGTATCATCCTCAAAGGCATCCCACACTGGGCTAAGATCTTATTTTGTCAAAATAGTCTCATCCTTGTCGATGAATCTAGGGAAACCAAGCTATGCAAGAGCATAAAAATACATCAAAGAGATACACCTTTCTTGCTCGAACATATCTAATAGCTTTCTCGCTTCTCAGGCTCTTTTTTTCTTGGTGATAAATCCTGTAATGTCATCTTTACAATTTTCCAGGACCGAGCAAGCAAACACATAAGAGCAAGCTAGAAGTCCATTTTTTATAGGGTTTATGCCTTGATTGCCAACTCCAACCTTCTCTCAATGTACCTTTTAGCCTCCTCCATGATGGGTCCACCATTATAAACCTTCTACTTGTCCTCCCAAATGAACGTGAGGACTACTATAGCCTTGTGTGCCCTTACTCTAAAATTTTATAGGAAGTGATGATGAATCTCTTTGATGTGGTATTTTATGAAGACCTTTGTTTTCACTATCCTCTCCATCAACTAAGCTTGCAGTTCTTGTACCTGAGTTTTAGAAGCTTACAACTAGATTTCTATATTTGAATGTGCTTTGAGGCATTGCTCATATTATTTTCTAAAATTCTCCACTTCCTACTCCAGGTTGATCATGCATTGTTGTAACTGCTTGGATTTAGCTTGAGCCTCTTCTAGCTACATCCTTGTGCGTACCAGGGTCTCCTCTAGCTTTGCATTTTTAGACTTGGCCTCGTAGAAGTGAGTCTTATAATGCTCATCATGAAAATAGGTGGTGCCCATTTCAACCTTGATGTTCTCCATCTTGTCCATTAGAATGATCGTTCTCATGTCCTTGACCATATGTTGAAAGGAATAGTCCGTCGGCGTAATTTACTCCAGGGTCTTTTGCACCTTGGTCACCTTCTCCATTCTGTGGAGTCACATGTTTTTTGGATCAAATATGGCTCTCCTTTCCATCTGGTATGGATCCTTTTCTTCTTTTCTAACCCTTGATCTAGCATGAGGAATTTTGTTGTGCTAGGTGAATGTTATCTACAATAGGACCCTCTTGAATAACATCCAACTTTGTCTCCATTGGTTCCTCTATGTCGAAGAGTAGTGCAAAAGGGAATAAAGCTCATTTTAGATTAGCCTTAGAAGGGGACTCAGGGACATCCAAGGAGGTAATTATGGTGACCATGGGGGACACTGAGGTTTACACAACGGTAACTGAAGTACTAGGGAGCGATGTTGAGACATCAAGGGGCTCTGTTTCTACTACTGAGGAGGTGCATAGGGGTGATAATAGGCTAAGACTAACTACAACAATAGATACAACAACTGGGTGGACAAAATCTTCAGGGACAGGGGTGGAAGATACGGTAAATGTGAATGTGTTAGAAACTAATGCAAAAGCATCAAATGTCTAAGATATATGAGGTAAGGATGAAGGGGGAAGCACTTATGATGTTGGGTGAGGAGCGACTGAGATGGGGAGATCGAATGTAACTTGGGTGATAACTTGGGTTTCAACATTGAAAGGGAAAGTCACTAGAGGAATATAAGAGAGAGGGGGAGAAAGAGATAATGCACCTGTAGGCTCAAACAATGCTAGATCCGAAGTAGTGAACTACTACGTGATTGGAATCATTCCTCCTTCTTTGTCCTCTACTTACGCTTCTAAATCAATGAACTTGATCTCCTACCAAGTAGGTTGCATTTTTGGATTTTTCACACCTACTGCTTGAGCACAGGGACATTTGTAGCACTTTCTCCCATAGCTACTAATATTATAGGAATACTAGAACTAAATGGGTGTATTGTACAAATCTGAGGCTTCTTCATGACACTGGTGGGCAAAATTGTTGCAATATCACTCCTCTTTTTTGGAGTGACCTCCTCTTCATGGAGTAGTTGCTTGCCCTTATTTTCTACAAGGGGGTCTTGCTCAGTGTTCTGCTCTTGTACTTCTACTGTGCCTTCCACCCAATTAGGGCTTTGTGTACTCCTAGGTACCATGTTAGTGAATAGAATAGGTCGATAATGTTGAATTTTACATAGAATTCCTATGAGAAGGTCTCATCTATCACAAGACCTAGATCGAACGTCTCTTTTTTGTTGTGGACCCTCATGATCCACCAATTGTAAAATTTTTCTTTCAACCAATCGGGTTGTTTGTCCTTCATAAATTTGAACAACTCATCATCAGGGTCATGCATTGGATTTTATGAGGGGTCATACTCTGCTTCTATTGTATAGAAATTGTGCCATGGAGGTAATGACATCATCCTCCCCATTGCCACTCCAAATCAAGCCCTGAAGGATTGTTGTACTAGGCCACAATATTTGGGTGTGGACAACTATGAAAGGTCTTTACCCTAATCCTATCCTTGAAAATATCACTCAGTTTGTACTTTCAGTGCTAGGGAAGCTCGACTAAGCAAAAATCATACAATATTGTTTCCAAAAAAGTGTTATACCCATTATCTATGACCTTGATGTCATCAAGCTGGAAAGGCCAAGGGTAGGTGTGTGGCCTCCTCCTTCCATGTCTATACGTTTCATCAACGAAGTCGCACTGTCGAGTGACTTTGAGGGTAAATATATATTTCATTATGTAGTAGGGTAATAGGAAGGGTTTTTTAGTAAACCCATAGATTTGGACAATAAAGCCTTGAGTGAGCTGGAAAACATCATCAAGGTTCCCATGCACTACTCCATCTCTCATCTACTTCAACACTCACTCGCAGATGTCATAAATAAGCTCTAGGGCTAGACCGAGAAATATCTTGTTAAAATTATAATAGGACTCACGTCTTGACAGACTCTAAGTCCACTAATAAATGGGGAGTGCCTTGCCTTCTGCATTCATGTGATTTGTGTTAATTAAATAAAATCAGTTGTGCATGTGGTAGAAGAAATACCATCTAAAAAAATAATAGATCTATAATGTCATGTCTCTCCCACTCTGCACATCGGTTAGTTGGAAGTGCATTTGTCATGCCACCCATTCTATCCAATAAAAAATATGGGCTTGGTACCCGGCTTCATAGTGGTAGGTACGTATAACTCACCATGTGAAATGCATTCAATAAGTGAAACCTACCACTTATATACTATTGTATCTATGGCCAATCCCATGACCCATGCCAACATTGAGTATAAGCCATGGTGCTTAAATACCTTCAAGGATACAGGCAGGTTGTGCAATACCCTGGGAAACTTTGGTTTTTCTCTCTGTTGTGAATCCATGAACCGACACATTTGTTCTATTTTAGTGTACCTTTTAGTCTGCTTAGTACATCTAATTATTCTTATTATGAAGTCCCCAAGGGGCTTCTCTCCATAGATGAAAGCCTCCTATATATCCTTGGTAGATATGTAGAACAACTTCTTTTTAGCATTTTAGACAGTTCTAGTCATAGGGTCATAAACATTGGTGATGGTGCAAACCAACTTCGGTTAGTGGTGCATAAGTATGCACAAGTACCAGTATAGGTGGGAATAATAGGTAGTCGCTCACCTATTTTTGGTATATTCCTTTTTCAACATGAGTTCTATAGACACCTAAATCATGTCATGTGTAGCACCCTAAAATTGGCGCAATAAAATTGGAATAATTACATTCACCTTAGTAAATAAATTTAAATTCAAATTTAACCTCCCAAACCACCCGTTAACCATCAAGAAACCTGTTTCCTCTTTTTTTGTGCCATTTTTAGCAGTTGTTTTGACCGTTTGACGATATCGTCTTCGATCAGACGATATCGCCCCAGATTTGACGATTTCGTCTGGACTAGAACGTCCAGACGATTTCATCGCAAAACTAAATTTGCATAGTTGGAATCCATTCCAACGGGTCTCCAATCCAGGAAGAAGTGTGTCTGCACCATTGGGACCCTTCCCCCGTTGGAGATCTCCCAAATTGGGATGATCTCCAACCTCCCAACAACTATCCTATGCCTATTTAACTCTAAGACTTTTCCCTCCCCAACCCCTGGCTGAATTTTTATGTAAATCAACTCCCTATGCGCTAAAACACTTCAAATTTGCTCTTGCACTAGTCCTATATTAATTTTATTGCAGGTAAACCACTGGTTTTTAGCTGGAGCCAGCATCTATCGCAGCCGATGAACCTGTCAAGATCGGAGGCGATCTCATCAAATTCGGGACGATCTCGTTCTGATGCGAGACGATTTTGACTACAGCACACATCGAGGCAATCAGTGCCTGGAGTTTGCTCTTCTTTCTCTTTCTCTATCATTTTATGCTATAAATTAGATTGTCTATTCAGTTTTTATACTATATTGCATCTGGAGTTCACCCATTTTGTCTAGTTTTCATATTAAGATCATATTTTGCTATCTAAACACAGTGATTTGCATTTACTTTTGTTCTTGTATATTGTTCAATACTCATATTACTTTTTCATATAGTTTGCCCATGTTTACAAAATAGAATTTCTTGTATTTCGCATCTGTTTATTGTTTTGCAGGTCTCTGATGAATTCGTCTGATGAATTCGTCAGATTACAGACGATCCTGTCAGTTTAGACGATTTTATCAAATTGAAGGCGATCCTGTTGAATTGCAGACGATCCAGACTGCTACAAGTAATCAAAAACTTCATCAGACTTTCGGATCAGGTAATCTTCATTTGGCCTCCTGCAAATTCTTTGTTTTTGCTTTCTTTTTTGTTTGTTGTATTCATTTAAATTACATTTTCATGTAGTTTAAGTTAGAATCATTCGGCCAAACCTAGGATGAATGTTTAAAAATAAAAAGAACTCATCAAAACTCATTCCCAAAACCTAGGCATGGAAACTGCCGTCAAATGTTTCCTGGTGAACCCACCATTCGTCGACAAATCACCAAAATGCACCTCCCTTGAGAGGCGGTACCTTCGCAAAGTCCTCTTGTCCGAGGTACCGCACCATCCTTTTCCCATCCTCCTTCCGGGCGTCTATCTAATAGTCTGAAGGTAGGGATGCAAAAAATTTGGAGCGATACATTTTGGTGAACCCGACGTGAATGCATCATAACCTTTTGAAAACAAAAACAAAAAAATATATATGTGTGCAAAAAAAAATATAACAAAATCATCATTTCAAGTTTGTATGTTTTTAGATTCAATTCTAAATAGTAGATGCTAAATATTACTTTTAGAAGTACTAAAGAAACCATGAGTTTTTACTCAAATCAATATGAGCCCATTAGTAATGTTGGAAGAATTCATCCAAATACATTTTTTGATTATGACCAACCTCATCCCTATTCAACACCACCTGTATCACACTCTTCTTATTTTTCATCCATAACCCAACAAAACAATCCCTTTGCCAATCCTCTTCATAATGATATTATCTATTCTCCCATATATCCATATTATGTCTATCAACCCACATATAATCCTCCACCACCTTTTCAATACTCTTCTTTCAATACAACACATCCATTTCAACAAGAAAATACTTATTCTTCCAATTCTACCATTCACTCACCTCCTACATCGCAATCTTCCTATCATAATTCTACCCAAAATGAAGAAAGTAGAGGTGAGAAACCATTAGGTCATTTTATGACGAAATTCCTAAGGCATTTATCAAAAACCTTCATCACGTAAATTTACTAGGCTTAATCAACCAATGGATATAATTCTCAAGTATTTACTTGACACAAATATTATTGAACTTCCTTCCATAAGACAACCTGATACCACATCAGATTGGTTTAAACCTGAGCTACATTGTGAATATCATAGAGTATATGGACATATGACACAAAATTGTAAAGATTTAAGATGTGCAATTCAAGATTTGATTGATAAGGATATTTTTAATATAAAGGAATTACAATCTACAACTGATTATAAATCTCCAATAAACTACCAAACTCCTACACAAAAAATACCAATAATCAATCAAGACATGGGGATCTCCCAAGAACCCCTACTCAATTATCAACAACAGGAAACCAATCAAATATTTCATGTTAATGTGTCCCATCATGATGATATTATTAATATTGTAACAAAAACTACAAATAAGCAACCTCCAATTCAATCAACCCAATCCGATATTCAAGATATGGATTCCTCATTTGACCAACCTTCAAAACTATATTTGGCTATAGAGAATGATCCAAAATGGAATGTAAGCATAGAAAGATCATATTTAGAATCAAGATCTCAATCTGAAATCAACTTTGATAATCAACAACAAGTGATTAATCCTCAAGCAAAGATATCCCTTTTAGAAGTATTCCAAATTTATCACAAGGAAATTTTGTTCAAAATACCTAGCCAAAAATTTGTTCCTCATCATATTTTTTCTAAGAACATAATTAATGATGTAAACCCTCTTGAGGTTAACCATATTTCATTCTATGATGAGGATATTACTTCCTCTACTCCACAAGAAAACTCCTATCTTTACATTACAGGATCTAGTAAAGAAACACCTGTTAAAACTATCATGGTAGATAACGACTCCTCTCTTAATTTATACACTTATCAATTATTCCAAAAACTCAAAACAAAGGAAGAAGATAGTAATAAATCAAATGTTATTATAAAATCTTTTAACAATGAAATTCAAGAAGCTCAAGGTATTATAATTTTTCCCCTTAATATTGGATCCAAGATCCTGGATATTTTATTCTATGTAGGATATTGTCCTTCACCTTACAACCTACTTTTCCAGAGTCCTTGGATTCATACAATGAGGGTTTTCCCTTCCACTCTTCACCAATGTTTGAAGTTTGAAATTGCAAATAAAATGGTTACCATACAGGGTGACCCAAAACCATTTGAATAATATTTAACGATTGAAACATCAAGTTCTATACATTATCTATTATCACAATTATCTTCTATCCATCACTTTTATTCATCCATATATGATCATCCTTGTTTATCAACATCCATGCATGTCTTTCACATATACTTTCTCCATCTTATCAAAACTTGGAATATAATAATAAGAATGAAGAACTTTCTTATATTTATGACATTTTATTTTGTAATATGATCAATTTTACACATATAAAAGTCAAATATTTTGCTACATTATTTTACATTATAACAAAGCTTTTGTTATCACTATCTTTTACTCATCACCTTTTGTTCTTACCTTCAACACAACCAGATTATCCTTCAAAACCTCCTTTGATTTTGAATCAACCTTAGACATGATATAATCAAATAACCTTGTATAGTGTATATAGATCATCTTGTATATACCATCAATTTCAATTCATAAATTAAAATCAAAATACAAAAAAAATCAAAATCCTCAAAATCAAAAAAATACAAATGCAACCAAAGAACTTAAAGGTAAATTTGAGCCCAACTGGCTCGGACCGTACATCATTACTGCAAAATTTGAATCAGGAGCGTATAAATTATCTACCTTAGATGGTAAAGAACTTAAAGAACCCATGAATATTTTACATCTCAAACGTTATTATGCATAAATTTGGTCATTTCATCCATGTATATATTTGTTCAAAATCATTATCGTGTATTTCTTTCAATTTATTCAAAAAAAAAACCTCAAAAACATTCATAAAATATTCAAAGATCTTCAAAAATATTTATTGCATTTTTTTAAAAGCACTTGTAAAGGTCCTTTTGCTCCAAAACAAAAATCAACATAAAAATCCAAAAATAGCTATATGCTTGACTCTTTCGAAACCAAAACAATATACAGAATAAAGAGAGAGTCAACATTCTCAAAACTTTCTCAAAATCATTATTTTCTTACAATTATTGCAATTCTATGTTTCAACTTATTTTGGATAAAACTAGCATTTATTTGGCATCCCTCACTTGCACATTCACACAATAAATATCTTGATTTTATTTGGCATGATTACTAATCTCTCTTATATCAAAGTTCACAAAATTCAATTAAATAAAGTTTGAGCATAGAGAATTGATCTTGTTATTTACTTAAACCAAGCACATATTTTCACAATGAAATGATTATATTTGTAATTTCCATGTTTTGTTACATAGTAGAACTGATTTCTTGAGTGAAAAGTTTCCCCTGCTATCCTATCATGCACATGGTCTAGAATATTTGAGAATTGGCAAAAGGACAAGCTCACCCCTACCTAGAATAAAAATCCCTTGCTCTACAGACTAATCTGAGCAAGTATCCCTAGAAAAAGAAAAAGAAAAGAAAAATTCAAGAAAAAGAGAAAAGAAAAATGTTATGTCAGCAATGTTCCAAGCATTATCAAGCAAAAGAAATACAAAAAGAAAAACAAGCAAAGTTCAAAAGAAAGCAATAAAAGCAATAAAATCCCTTTCCCTACCCTTTGAAAAGAAAAGAAGGGTGAATGAGCTTGAATCCCTAGAATTCTCAATTATTCAAAAACTGTGAGGTAAGCCCCATAACAGGTGGTTTGTGCCCAACCTTCTTGGCCTTGGGTAACTCCTAGCATGGCGATATGTCTGTCACATTAGCGACCTTCTTTTGTATAGACCTATGTCTGCTTATGGATTAGCTAGCTCTTGATAATCCGATCTACATAGTAGCCTAGTATGGTTATATGCATCTACATCATGGTTAATGAACACTTAGTTGGTTTCTTCAAATCACTTGTATCATAGTACCTTGCTCAAAACTGGTAAATGAACAATGCAATTGCACACACATTTGTATTTGAGATATTTTGTCTATCATTATGATAAATCAAGATTGGCAATGAATTCACTTATGCACATGGGATTCCTTATAAATTTAACTTTTGTCTTCAAAAATACTTTGAAATATTATTTTTGCAACTTTTTTGGAATAATCAAGTACAATTATTTACCACAAAGACAACTATATAATAGAAGAAATCAAAAATTTCAATCAAAACATGTCATATATATCTTATCGACTTTCGCAACGATGGTATAGTTTCAAAACCAAAATTGGAATTTTATGCTTAGCGCAAGTCCTCATTTTCATCTTTTCTGTTCATCAAAAATCAATCATGCAATAAAACTATCCTTTCTTTGATCTTTGCGATGATGGTATAAGTCTATACCTACATATTCTATGCCTAGCGCAAATCATTGTAACAATTTTTTTTTCCCAATTTATCAAAGATCATACAAAACATATGACTTCATTTTACACAAATTATGCTTTTGCGAAAGCAAATACATTTTTACTATGTTATGTCATTATGTCACCTTTGCATTTTGCAATGATGGTATAATTCTTAAGGAATTATTCACAAATTTTATCACACTTAAGAATTTAGGCCTACCAAAAATCATTTTACAATATTTCATGCATAATATTTTTATGGAAATCTGAAAGCAAACCATCATCATCATCATTTGCATCATTACAACAAAGTCTTAAGACAGTCTCTTAAGCACTCTTTTCTTTTAACAATATTTCTATCCTGGGACTAGCTTGACGATCGAGTGAGCAGTGACTCCATGAAATGGTCTATAATAGAGACAATGTCCTTTGAAATTATTGTTAGAAATCTCTTTTTATTTTTATCACATTTCATTACAACCAATCAATTTGTTACATCAGATTATTTCATTTAAAATATTTAAAGCATGACATCCAAGTTCTAATATTTTCCAAAATGACATAATTACCTGAATCATCAATAAAATCATTACATCAATCAACTCAATCAATCAATCAAACATAAAAAGCATCATAAGCATCACATAAGACAAGTCATATGATCAAAAATATCTCATCTATATATATCAACGGAATATATACATCAACAAACCGGATTGGTATGCCATAATCTGTACCTCGGCATACTCAATCCTCTATCAATACAAGTATAATACAATATCAGTGGCAGTATCCCGCCCTCTAGCCTCGAGAGCCTCTAGAGCTCTTGGCCTCATCTCCTCCCCTTCCATGCAAAGGGCGAGGTGGTCCCATCGCAATATGTGTGGTACTGCGAGTCCTCATCGTCGACCGAGATGAGCTCCTCGTCGACCCTGTCCTGATAGGATCTACTATGGCAGGTGGCACCTGTACCCTCTGGCCCTCTGGCACCACCTGGTAGTATAGCGCCTAATAGAATGCGATCTGAGAAACCGACCGTAGTAGCTCCTGAGTGCTTACCCCTCCGCCTCATGCCCTGAGACGAGCATTCTTGTCTCGTAGCTGTGACACCTCAGCCTGGTGTTGTGTAGCTGCATCCTATAATATTTGCACCTGAGCTCGCAGACGATCTCTCTTTGCCCGGAGAGTAGCCATCTCGCTACTCTCGCCAATGTCCACACCCTTGCCCTCATCAGGCGATGGTGGCCTCTATGGAGATGGGGGTCTTGCCTCCCTCCTCTCCCTCTCCCTCTGTCACGGCCTCTCCTGTGCCTGTGGCCTCCTTCGCTCTCCTCTACCGCGACCCCGGGCTACCTCTACCACTGCCTGGCATCGCCTCCCTATCCGATGCACAGCTACATGGATCGGTCCCTGAGCCCTTATCATCTGAGGAGGGCGGATGCCTGCATTCCAGGCATCATAGCCATTGGCTACCCCTGCATCGTCCCCATCCACTGGCTGAATGGGTGCATCGTCTGCGTCCTGACTCCAGAATCGCTACATATCTGGAGCCCCACTAACTGTGGTGTTATCCTGGATAGTCTGGGAAAACTCATAATCCCTGAGAGATGGGATCCCCTACTGTAGACCGAACTTTCGCAACACTCGATCATAGCGGTGGAGCTCCACCTCTCCCCTCTCCATCCACAGCCAGTAGACTCACCTGATGCGAGCCAGATCCTATGCATCCTCTGCCCACCCTGGATGCTGCCTCCATGGCCTCCAGGTGATCTGGTCTAGGACCAAGTCATCCAGTAGTCTCCGGGACACCGACAGGTCGATCCGTCGCTGTGCCCCTCTCCGGAGCCACCAGTAGAAGACTCGGGACCTCTCCCTGTCAACCCCTGTCAGTGGAAGCCCTATCGGCCTCCACACCGCAATGTGCTCCTAGCACCAAACCTGTAGGAGCGATGTCATGACCAGACATCATTCACCTTTGTACACGACCCCGTAAAGGATCTTGTACAGTCGGCATAGAACAAAGCTGCCCCAAGAAAATCTGTAGCCATGGTCGTGCATGTCACAGATCGCATCTGCCAGCATCCATGGTACCCTGCATCCGCTCTGGTGGCACAGCAGAAGTCCACCAACCACTCCAGCCAGAACCCGTGTGAGTGTAGATGCCCCAGGCATCTGGCGTAGTGCCTCGATGTTAACTCCGCCCTTCTCTAGGGCGAAGCTCGGGTCACCGCACAATCGTCCCATAGCGTGGCCCTGCTTGGCCATAGGAATAATTAGTCGTCCTTGTATGGGGATTCTCAGAATCCTCCATACATCCTCCAAAGTGGGAGTCATCTCCCCTGTAGGTAGCCAAAAGCATGAAGAGCCCGGATACCACCTCTCTGCTAGGGCCGTCAGTAGCCCCATGTCTGTAGATACCTGCGACATCTCTACCACATGCTGCAAGCCGGCCTGTTCCAGCAGATCCCACTCTGCCTGGGTGAGAGCAGCCAAGTCGTCTCTTAGCCCGCTGTATTTCCACTCTTTGCTCTTTAGTAATCCTCTCTGCAAGCATAAACAACCAAAACAACAAACAATCATTAATAACAATTTTAGCAATCAATAATGCAAATTAAAGATCAAATTTTTGTAATTGATGATATCGCCCACTATTGGCTAATATCGTTCGAAATTTGAGCAAAATCGTCTCCTATTTCGCGTGTCGAAATTGTCTCTAATTTGACGAAATCGTCCCTTTTTTGTCGATTTCACCCTTGGGCGAAATTGATGAACTTGAGACGATTTCGTCGAACTAGGGATGATTTCGTCCGGACGACGTCGATGGCCAAAAACGGCCGCGATGCTCAAAATTCATCCTAAAATTCATTTACAAAGCATGTAAATTCAAATTAAATCAATCTAAACTAAGTTTAAACCCTTACCCGTAGACCGCGGCGGACCTCTACAGATCTGTGCGTTGTCTCTACCATTTTTTCTCCAGAGCTCTAAAAATAGTAAAATGAACAGTAACAATGAATTAGGGTTTTACCCTATTTTTCTTAATTTTATTCAAAATAATTCAACAATAATTTTTGCTTTTCCATGTTTTTACCGCAAACGTTCGATTTGGGTAAAAACACGGAGGGGGCACCATAGTAAGATGTCGTACGATTCGACCAAGAATCGTCGCCTAAAAATGGGAATAATTTTTTGTTTTCTCGTAGATCGAGAAGAACTCATCTTTAACGCATTTTCTTCGAAAAATTCACTAAAGAGGGGGCAAAATGTAGCACCCTAAAATTGACGCAGTAAAATTGGAATAATTACATTCACCTTAGTAAATAAATTTAAATTCAAATTTAACCTCCCAAATCGCCCGTTAACCGCCGAGAAACCCGTTTCCTCTTTTTTTGCACCATTTTTAGCAGTTGTTTTGATCGTTTGACGATATCGTCTCCAATTAGACGATATCGCCCCAAATTTGACGATTTCGTCTGGACTAGAATGTCCAGACGATTTCATCGTAAAACTGAATTTGCATAGTTGGAATCCATTCCAACGGGTCTCCAATCCAGGCAGAAGCGTGTCTGTGCCGTTGGGACCCTTCCCCCATTGGAGATCTCCCAAATTGGGATGATCTCCAACCTCCCAAAAACTATCCTATGCCTATTTAACTCTAATACTTTTCCCTCCCCAACCCCTGGCTGAATTTTTATGTAAATCAACTCCCTATGCGCTAAAACACTTCAAATTTGCTCTTGCACTAGTCCTATATTAATTTTATTGCAAGTACACCACTGGTTTTCAGTTGGAGCCAGCATCTATCACAGCCGACGAACCTGTCAAGATCGAAGGTGATCTCATCAAATTCGGGACGATCTTGTTCTGATGCAAGACGATTTCGACTGCAGCACACATCGAGGCAATCAGTGCCTAGAGTTTGCTCTTCTTTCTCTTTTCTCTATCATTTTATGCTATAAATTAGATTGTCTATTCAGTTTTCTATACTATATTGCATCCGGAGTTCACCCATTTTGTCTAGTTTGCATATTAAGATCATATTCTCGCTATCTAAACACGGTGATTTGCATTTACTTTTGTTCTTGTATATTGTTCAATACTCATATTACTTTTTCATATAGTTTGCCCTCGTTTACAAAATAGAATTTCTTGTATTTCGCATCTGTTTGTTGTTTTGCAGGTCTCTGATGAATTCATCTGATGAATTCATCAGATTACAGACGATCCTGTCAGTTTAGACGATTTTATCAAATTGAAGGCGATCCTGTTGAATTGCAGACGATCTAGACTGTTACAAGTAATCAAAAACTTCATCAGACTTTCGGATCAGGTAATCTTCATTTGGACTCCTGCAAATTCTCTGTTTCTGCTTTCTTTTTTGTTCGCTGTATTCATTTAAATTGCATTTTCATGTAGTTTAAGTTAGAATCATTTGGCAAAACCTAGGATGAATGTTTAAAAATAAAACGAACTCATCAAAACTCATTCCCAAAACCTAGGCATGGAAACTGCCATCAAATGTTTCCTGGTGAACCCACCATCCGTCGACAAATCACCAAAATGCACCTCCCTTGAGAGGCAGGACCTTTGCAAAGTCCTCTCGTCCGAGGTACCGCACCATATTTTCCCATCCTCCTTCCGGGCGTGGATCCAATAGCCTGAAGGTAGGGATGCGAAAAATTTGGAGCGATACATCATGCTTAGGGGAGCTGCTCACATAGACATACTCATAAGATCATAAGAAATAATCTTGGACTATCCAAGCATCAACAGTGGTTCTCACCACTCATTTGGGGCCTTTTCAAGCCATCCAAGACTAGCCGCTCAAGCGAAGAGCGATCAGATTCTAGTCGTTCAATCCTAGAGCGGCCATACCTTAGTCGTTGTAGACGACAACAGTCAGATCTTAGCTATTGTAAATGACATCGATGAAGCCATAAGAAGTAGTTTGCTAAAAAATAGACCTAATCACAGGGGAAAGTGGTAGTCTGCATGCAATAAAGGTGAGCGGGATTAACTTTGCATTCCTTTTCATGACAAGTTCACATAGGAGGCTTGAGTTTGCATTTAAACTTTAGTTAACTAACCTCCAAACATAGACAAAGGATAAAAGCTTCTCATGCTAACAACCAGTTTGCATAGAAGACTAAAGTGGGCAGTTGGATTTTAGTTAACTGGTCTTCAATCATAGACAAAGGACAAAATCTTCTCATGCTAAATTGCACTACGCATGAGAAATTAATTCCTAGGGCTTGGACATAGACCTAGGGTTTTACACTATAAAAGGTGCAAGCCTAAGAGCACCAAAGGATCATCTTCTATCATCGAGACATATTTTTGAGGAGAGCTTTTGAGACTTAGAGAGTTCTCTTTGAGATCACATGTATGGTGAAGCCCTTATGGATTGAAGAGCATAACACTTATTATTTCAACATCAGATATAGGCTTTGACCCATAGCTTTGGGGCAAAGAGAGCAAGGTTTACCTTAGCGACCGTTGTCTTGGAAAGTGGCCCACAGTATTAGCTTAGGTTTTAGACATAGCTTCTTTTATTCTATTTCTTCATGTTTTCATATCATTAGCATAGATTTACATAATTTCATGGCATAGTTTCATCATATTTTTGTTACATTCTGTTATTACTAACAACCTCATTCCGGGAGGCAATCTCAAACACCTAAGTGTGTGTTGTTGTTTCATTGCTTGCAGAGCCACAGGTTCATCGAACGAAGTTTGAAACATACGAGAGCAAAAGGGATCCCTATAGGAAATATACCTGGAGGAGGCATCTATAAGACCTCATACATTTTTGTGTGTGGAACTGGGAAGCTTTTATAAGTGCACCACCTCTTTGTGAAAGGGGAACTCTTTACCTATTTGTAACTTATTGTATCGAAATGGGTATCCCTAAGAGGGACATATAAATCACGTCATTCTTAGGGGAGCAACTCACATAGACACACTCATAAGATCATAAGACATAATATTGGACTTTACAAGCATCAACAGTGGTTCTAACCACTCATTTGGGGCCTTTTCAAGCCATCCAAGCCTAGCAGCTCAAGCCAAGAGCGGACAGATCCTAGCTGCTCAATCCTAGAGTGGTCAGACCTTAGCCACTACAGATGACAGTGGCCAGATCTTAGCCACTGCATACGATAGTGTCTAAGCCATAAGAAGCAGTTTGTTGTTTAATAGGCCTAATCATAGGTGAAAGTGATAGTCTACATGCAATAAAGGTGAGCGAGAGTAACTCTACATTCCTTTTCATGACCAATTCACATAGGAGGCCTAAGTTTGCATTTAAACTTTAGTTAACTGACCTCCAAACATAGACAAAGGACAAAAGCTTCTCATGCTAACAACCAGTTCACATAGAATACTCAAGTGGGTAGTTAGATTTTATTTAATTGGCCTTCAAACATAGACAAAGGACAAAATCTTATCATGCTAACTTGCACTACGCATGATAAATTCATTCCTAGGGCTTGGACATAGACCTAGGGTTTCACACTATAAAAGGTGCAAGCCTAAGAGCACCAAAGGATCATCTTCTATCATCGAGACATCTTTTTGAGGAGAGCTTTTGAGACTTAGAGAGTTCTCTTTGAGATCATGTGTACGATGAAGCCCTGATGGATTGAAAAGCATAACACCTATTATTTCAACATTAGATATAGGCTTTGACCCATAAATTTGGGGCAAGGAGAGCAAGGTTTACCTTAGCGATCGTTGTCTTGGACAGTGGCCTGCAGGCTTAGCTTAGATTTTAGACATAGCTTCTTTTATTCTATTTCTTCATTTTTTCATATCATTAGCATAGATTTACAAGATTTCATGGCATAGTCTCATTATATTTCCATTATATTATTTTATTACTAGCAACCTCATTCGAGGAGGCAATATCGAACACCTAAGTGTGTGTTGTTTCATTGCTTGCAGGACCATAGGTTCATCAGATAAAGTTTGCAACATACGAGAGCAAAAGGATCCCTCTAGGAAATAGACCTGGAGAAGGAGCTATTTGTAAGCCCTCATACATTTTTGTGTGCAAAACCAAGAAGATTTTATAAGTGCACCACCTCTTTACGAAAGGGGCACTCTTTATGTATTTTTAACCTATTGTATCAAAATGGGTATCCCTAAGAGGGACCGACATGTAACCAAGTTTCAATATCAATAAATAGATCTACCTTTGTTATTTCGTGTTATATGATTTTTCTTCTTGTCTTCCATTTCATCTCGGGTTTTTAATAAAATTGCAAGTAGGGTTAAAAAGGGGGCGATGCATGCATCTCGGGGTCGCTACAGAAGGCAATCACTATGGGACCACCACTAGTTTTTCATTTTCTACTAAAATACTAACTTAATTTTGTGTGTAGGTCTAGCCACTCTAAGCTACAGCGGCCAAAAACTATCCATTTTGAGCTGAAATAGCCAGTAGATCTTAGCCACTCTAAGCTACAGCAGCCAAGAACCAACCGCTCTGGTCAATAGCGGCCAGAACTGGAGTGCAGCAGAGGTCAAAACACCAACTCTTTGAGCTGGATAAAAGGTTGGTATAGCTTCTCTGATATTTTACAGCTTTCTATCTATTTCTATGTTTCTAAAATAGAGAACTTAATGCACATTTATGTTTGGAAATTCAAAGAATGAAAGAAGAAAGAATTAAGCATTTCACATATCTTAGATCTTCTTTTAAATTTTCCACTAGGTGTTGCTAGGAACAGTGGCTTATGCTTGAAAATTTTGCCCTAGAATCTAATGTGCTAGACATTGTATTTTGTTTGCTTGCTTTGAGGCCCTGCTAGAGGCCATAGCTACAAGAAATAAAGTGTGCTCCTACAAATCATAGTAGTTCATGCATCTTTCTAAATATTGAAACATATTTTTGCACTTAGGCATATAGGAAAAATTCATTGTTGCTATATGATGCACTTTATGTTATGCAAGCTTAAAATGAACACCACACACGCACGTCTCATTTAAACATTGGGGAGTTAGATTTCATCACCAACCTTCAATTCAATCCAATGATATTGGAATTCATCTCCTTCCACTGGTTTGCCCCCTAGATCTTCCTAGAAACATATTGAGAAACTTATTTATAGTGATACTAAGCTATGTGTGCTCAAACTGTCTTCCCATTATTGGAACAATCATTGTCTCAGAGTGGAAGAGCTAGGCGAACCCTCCATTGGGTCTTCAGTGATGTACCCTAGCTTCTTTTGAGAAAATCATGTTTGGCATGAGTGTACTTGATTTTCACTATGGATGAGTCTTCTCATTCTTAATCCAAGAACAAGAACAAATAAATCAAAATAACAACACATCAAAACACACCAAACAGATTAGGGCACACTCAAATTGGTAATCAAGATAAACATTTATTTGGTATTGTGTGGTTATTCCTAAATTACAACTCAAAAGATCAATTCATAGAAAACATGGTCAAAACAAGAAGTAAGCACCCTCGATCTGATATCGAGAGAGAGATAGAAGCAACTCATACCCATAGGTGGAGTCGTAGTAACATTGAATTACCTACCCGTAAGACCGTGAGACATAGCTCCACGAGCCTAAGGGGTAATAACTAAACCCTTGGGAGATATCCTTGAGAAATCCTAAGCAAGGAACCACATCATGGAACAAATTCACATAAACAAAAAGAGGATTCACATCCATCCTTATCAAGGATACATGAGGAGACCTCAAGGGCCTCCTATAAACACATAGATACATCTCAAAGACGTGAGGAAGCTTCAAGGGCTTCCTCCTCACATGGACATAAATAAGGTTCTAAAACTTATTCTTCACATAGGTATGACGATACTGCTACATATCCATCCACATGGATAAAACATGTTACCACAAAGCCCTCTTCATCAAGAAAGCAAACAAGAATTACAACACCTCAAGACTCACAATAAACATATGAAACAAGTTTGCCTACTGAAGGGCAAGAAACTAGAGCTACATCTAGTCATGAGAATCAGATAGAAGAAACCATTCACACAAAAGGAAATATTCTCATATACTATGACCTCATAGGAGTGAATGGCACCCCATGGTACTATCCATGGAAAACAAGACAACTAGACGGGTTGTATCAGTTTCCTACATGACCAACTCAAAGAACTATAGCTACTAAGAAATCTACATCTAGAAGCTCACAAACAGTGACTTCTAAACATGTCTCTCAGTTTGGGGGTACCTTAGAGTGACCCCATAGTAAACACATGGAGTTTTATCATAGGGATACTCAACAGTACATTGAACAAGTCACATTAGCTAGCAAGAGTACAGATACAGTAGAAACCTCCTTAAGGAATCTGCGAGTCAAGACAACAAGAATAGAGTCAGATAAACATGATTCATCTGTAACAGTGCAAACTAACTAAATGAGGTGGTTAGAAAATGCATTAAGTAAGGAGAGAGAGCTGGTGGAAGTCTCAAACAAGAGAAACAAAGAGAAAGACTTGCGCCAACATGAGCAGCGTTTAAGAGAACAGGTTGAGCGGCTAGCTCTTAACAATTTATATACAAATAGTGGTGACGACCAACAAACAAGACGTACTGACTTACATAAGGAGAGGCACACTCAAAAATATATACCACAACAAAATCCCCCACAAAATAATGAATGAAATCCAACTAATGGGGGAAGGGCAAACACAAAAAACCAAGATCATAATCCTGAGTCCCCTCGTAGGAGGGAGGAAAATAGAACAAATCAAATGGAATATAGTTACCTCCATTGCCAATGTAAATATGCTTACAAGAGGAGGAAATTTGTGCATCAAATGCATTTCAAGAGCTTTTTGAAAAGATGAAAACCTTTGAGAAACAAGAGGCAGCTGGGAACTCACCAACATTGAGAAAAATACACAACCAACCATTGTGCCCATCAATCCCTAGCCCTTCATATCCTAAGCACTTTGATATGCCTAGGTTAGAAAATTTTAAGGGTGAAGAGGATGCACAAGAGCATGTCACCAATTTTATAAATGCCTATTTTCATCTTGAAGATAGTGACGCTCTCATGCTAAGAACATTTATAATGACATTTTCAGGTGTTGTCACTCAATGGTTCAACCAACTACCTAAGCATAGCATAACCAAATTTGAACAACTAGTAAACACATTCTTAAAATGTTTCTCCTTTGGTGCTAAGAAGAAAGGTGAACATTTTGGACCTGGCCAACTCAAAATAGTATGATGACGAGCCAATAATGGATTATGGGAATAAATGGAAAAAAGTCATGGTAAAATTATCATTCTCCATTCCCATAGAAGAGATCATTTGCATGTTCATAAAAATTTGCTCTAAACACATCTACCTCTTGCTACAACTTCAGCAATATCCTTCATTTGAGGAATATTTGGCACAGGCCAAGCTCATCAAAGAAATAAAAGTAGATGAGGGAACCATTAAACTCTAAAACAAAAAGAAGTGGAACAAGAATGGTAAGAATGACAAGCATAAGCAGAAGCAGGGCAACCCTGCTCTAGTCAATCAAGTCGTATTGGCCACACCCAAGGATGGGGGTGTACAACAACCCCAGAACTATCAAGCACATCCTCCATCAGCCAAATACAACCAAAAGAACAATTAGGGAAGAAACTGAGAACGCAAGTCGCCTCGTTATTTCATGCCTCTAACAGAATCAATGCAATCAATATTTAATCAATTTAGTGAGGCCAAGAGGATCAGATTTCTTGATATGCCTCTTATAGATCCCAACCATCCTAAGCCAAAAGGATATAGGGAAGATCAATTTTTCCCTTATCATAGGATACTAGGGCATGACATTGAGGCTTGCATCGGTTTTAAGCATCAAGTGCAAAATATGATTGAGGCGGGAGAACTCAAAGTTGACAACCCACTGGCTCTCGATAACATAGACATGGGCATATATAGAAACCCATTGCCCAATCATGAGGTCCCTCAAGATCAAGGGGCCTAAGTCAATCAAGTTCAAGCTGAAATACCTACCCATGGATGCATTGGGATGGTTGAGATTGTTAACATAGCAACTAGGACTAGACGGTATGGTCAACCACAACCACCTGCAGCTCCCATGAACATCCCAACCACTCCTAGGCAAAGGTAATATGACCTTCCAGGTCCACCAACGTGACCTATGGTAACTATTCGGAGTAGATTGGAGCAAAACCTACAGATGACTCCAGCTAAGCTATCCATCTATGAGCTCATACAACAATCCCCAAAGCATAGGGAGAATTTAATGGAGATTTTAGGAATAATTGAAATCCAACCGCAATATGCGAATGCATTCACTCACTTTGTGGGACAAGTGCAAGAATTCCAAGAACCTGTAATTCGATTCTATGATCATGAGATTAAGATAGTTCCTACTACCTTACCGGACCCTCTGCTAAACATTGTAGCGACAATAAATGACTTACATTTCAAGAGGGTCTTGGTTGATACAGGTTCATCGATAAACATCATTACAACAACGGTAATAGAGCACCTTAAGATCCCCAAGTCCAATATCATTCCAGGAGCCTACACATTGAGAGCTTTTAATGATGCTTTATGCAATACTATGGGAACGATAGTCCTACCCATCAAGGTGGGGCACAAGACCATCCCCATGATGTGTCATGTCTTGGAAGGGGTTATGCAGCACAACATCCTCTTAGGGTACCCTTAGAGAAGGGCCATGAAGTGTGTGCCTTTGATCTTGCACTAGTGTGTCAAGTATGTGCACGAGAACAAAGTCTATGTGGTTTTTGCCGATGAAGAGCCTTTTAAATATGTCCATCAGGTGGACATTCTGGGAGAATTTGTAATCCCTTCTACCCACCTGTACGTGGCACCTTCATCCCCAACCATACAAGTGGATAACAAAGACAAAGGGGTAAGAAAAGACCCATGCACATCAACACCTCCTGGTGCACTCAAAATAGTCAATGCTTCTAAAGTACCATCAACGTCAAAATCAAAAGATAATCAAAATCTAAAGGCACCCTTAGTTAAGGAAGAAAAGCCCAAGGAAGTGGCAACTATGGCCATTACTGAAATACCAAGTCCTATAGAAGTGAAAGATCTTCAAGATCAAGATGAAGATAGTGATTATCACCTTCCTTTGTCAGTATCATCCATAGGGTCATCCACGTCGCATGCATCAATACACTTGGCAAGCACAAGCATAGGGGAGTACCTTGTGCATAACATCACCTTTATGCCTATCATTGAGTCTACACAAGATATGGGAAGGCCTAAGGACTTAAGGCCACCAATGGGAACAGTGGTTCCACTTGGAATCCCTCCCAACCAAACCAATTTTATCTACACCGGCCTGGATTGCGCCCATAAGTCTTTAGATATAGAAGAGGATAGTGATGAATTATTCATGGTCAATGTTTGTTACCTCTCTAACCCCAAGTTTTCTCTAAGCTACTTTGAGTGTTACCATTGGCATGGCTATGGCCTTGGTATATATGAGCAGGGGCGCAGGTGGCCATACGAGCCACAATATTAGCTTCCCTCTAACATATTTAGCTTAGGCTATTATATCGGAGGTCGAGATGACTCTCTTGTAGCGACATTGGAAATATTAAGCTTAGGGTTAGGAGAAGACATTGATTTCATTCCTTATCATCCCCTAAGAATAGGACATTTGAGCAATAGATAAGTGGCTACGATAAATATATCGCCATCAAAATTTTATCATCCAAACATCTCAATTGATTCCACCCCAACAGGGTACAATTCATGGGATGAAGATAATGGATATGAAGCAAGTGATGATGAGGTGCAACTTGGCTTAGCCTATTATGGGCCTCACTATTTAAAAATATTTACATGGTCCATCCATGATGAGAGTGGATATACATCAGATGAAAGTGACTATGAATCAGAAGACTCAATAGAAAGAGCCTACTTAGGCCTAAGCCATCAACCCATGACTTTGGGGCAAGAGATAAATGCAAATGGATTCTTCATAAGTGATGAAGAATATGAAGATGAAATATAGATGGCCTACTTAGGGCCAAGACATGAGCCCCTTGTCTTAGGGCCACATACCAATGCTAACTGTTTTTGGATAAGTGATGATGACTTTGAGTATGATATCGAGATGGCTTATCTTGGGCCTCACCACTTGCAACAAGTCAATAAGCTAGTAGAGAGAGAGGCGACACTCCATAGCATAGACCCTCATATCCAATTTTTTGGGAGACCCGTTGACCTAGCTACCATTCATCAGATGGTCAATCCCCCTTTGCATACATTCAAAGAGCTATTAGAGCCCAATGATCCCATTGTCTTCCCTGCTCATGGGCTAGATCCAAAAATTCCCATTCCTCCAGAACCTCATCACAAGTATGGAAGGGAAACCCCTGAGACAATATTACACCCATGTGGTCCTAGAGATTTCATCCCATCCATCAACATGATCTCCATTGATTTGACCACTCCACTTCATAATCCAACAGATCCTACCAAATCATTGCATCTTGATATAGAGGCTATTGATTGGGATCATGCTAATTCACCCATAGAGCCTAAAGACCTCTTCCCCAATGAAGAGATGTTACAACCATTCCATTTTGCATCAGGTTGTGCGTATGACGTATTCCATATTAGTTTGGATCCTGAGTCAGTAGGTCCTGTGAATCCCATCGATGACATTCATTTGATACCCATGCCTCATAAACTAGAGTATGGGTCACATATGGCTATAGAAGTGACTTTCAAGGTGGACATCAATGATGATCCTACCCAACCAAGGAAATTCAAGTTTGAAGAAAGTCTATCTCTAGAGGAACAAGCCATCCTAATTCCTCTCCTCAAGGAGAGGCCAAATATTTTTGCTTGGACTTACAAAGACATGCCAGGGATATATCCAAAGTTAGTTATTCACAACCTTTCATTGGATCCCATGAAGAAGTCAGTCAAGAAAAATGAAGGAAAATGCATCCAACCATCGCTCTGATGGTGAATAACGAATTGCAAAAACTATTGGATGCAGTATTCATAGTTCCTATCGACTACCCTGAGTGGGTGTCAAACATGGTACCCATGGGGAAACCTAATGGAAGAGTCCGTATCTGCACGAATTTCAGAGATTTAAATAGGGCAACACCAAAGGATTCATTCCCATTTCCAAACATAGATGCTCTTGTAGATGCAACTATAGGTCATGAGATGCTCTCCCTAATGGATGTTTTTTCTGGATACAACCAGATCCGGATTAAACCCGAAGATCAACATAAAACTAATTTCATTACTCCATGGAGAATATTCTATTACAAAGTGATGCCATTCGGTCTCAAAAATGATGGTTCCACATATCAACGAGCCATGACATACATATTCCATGACTATATGCATAAGATCTTAGAATATTACATGGATGACTTACTGGCCAAGTCCCTATTGCGGCAAGAGCATGTCGAAGTCCTTAGAAAAGTCTTTGATCGCCTCATTGAGCACAATGTTAGATTGAATCCTAAGAAGTGCGTATTTGGCGTAACTTCTGGAAAGCTTTTGGGATTCATCGTATCCAATAGAGGCATCGAAGTCGATCCTGTAAAGGTAAAGGTTATACTAGAAATGGCCGCCCCTACCAACATTAGGGAGTTGAGGAGCCTACAAGGCAAGATAGCATCCATCAAAAGATTCATCACGTAATTATCAGACAAATGCCAACCTATGAATCGATTGTTGCGCAAGGAGGTCCCCTTTCATTGGGATGAATAGTAGCATCAAGCATTTATAGAGATCAAGAATTATCTCATAACATCACTAGTATTGGCTCCACCAAGGCTAGACATGTCGTTTTTACTATATATATCGCTATTGATTTCGCATTGGGCACCATGTTAGCCCAAAAGAATGAACAAGACAAAGAGCAAGCCATATATTACATTAGTCGCACCTTGGTGAGTTATGAGCTAGGATATGCATATGTTGAAAAGTTGTGTTTAGCAGTGGTCTTTGCAACTTGAAAGTTGTGACACTACATGTTGAGCCATATGACCTAAATCATATCAAAACAGAATCCTTTGTAGTACATGATGAGCAAGATATATCACAATACACATACTACAAAGTGGATCATGCTATTGATAGAATTTGATCTAGATTTTATAAGCCAAAATTCCATCAAGGGACAAGTCATAGCAGATCAATTAGCAGAGGCACCTCTTTAGGATAACAAGCCTCTCACCATAGACTTGTCTAATGATGTGGTCTTTGCATTATCATATCCTCCATAACTCAAAGAACCTAAGAGAGAAAGAGACATGTCATTATTATTTGACGGTTTAAAGTGTGAACAAGGAGGTGGAGCAGGGATTGTCTTTATCACACCACAGGGTACCCCATTGCCCTTATCATTCAAACTAGACTTCCCATGCACAAACAATAATATAGAATATGAAGCATTGATCCTGGGACTCCAAATAGCCATAGCAATGGGTATTAAAAATTTGAATATCTTTGGTGACTCCTTTCTCATAGTAAACCAAGTCAAAGGACTATTCCAATGCAGGTGCCCACTCCTAAAGAATTACAAGGAACTTGTTGACACCTACCTATCCCGGTTGGAATGGTATGACATCGAGGCAATCCCTCGTACATCAAATAGATTTGTAGATACCATGGCATATTTGGGATCCTTAATCCCTCAGAATCCGTCTGCTTATTTTACAACCGTTCATGTGAAAGTGCTTTCGCACTTAGCAATACATTGTGAAGCTTTTGAAAATCAAGAATTAGTCAACATGATCAACATCGAGCCAAATAAGGATTGGTCCTTCGTAGCTAGAGATTTCTTGCAAATGGCACCTTGGGGATCTTTGATCTCCCAATGACCTATGGAGTGTGGTGCAACCATACACCATAGAGTTGTTCCTCAATTCATGTTCACTAGCTCAAAAATACAAGAAGAGCAAGTTGTCTTTTCTATAGAAGTCATGGCTTATCAAGATTGGCTTTCCCAACTGTGGTACTTCCTGAAGCTTGGAATAGTACCTCAAGGTTTGTCGTATACTAAAATATAAATGTTCAAACAGAGAGCAACAAGATACATCTTGCTAGGATAAATCCTCTACAAATGAGGATATGATGGAGTATTACTCCGTTGTCTTGAGCCCCAGGAAGCATCCTGGGCAATTTTGCAAGCTCATGATGGTACATGTGGAGGGCATTTTAGTGGCATGGCCATCATTAAGTGCATCTTGAGAATGGGTTACTATTGGCCCACCATGGAAAATAACTGCTGTGAGTATGTCAAGAAATGCAGTAAGTGTCAGCATCATGTGAATCTAACGCACTTACCATCACAAGCCTTGCAACCCATCCAGGCAGCATGGCCATTCTCATAATGGGGACTAGACTTGATTGGGAAGATCTCACCCCCATCCTCGAGCCGACACACATTCATCATAATAGCCACAGAATACTTCACTAAATGGGTAGAAGCGATCCCCTTAACATCGAAAAACTGGACCAAGGATTGTGGAGTTTATACTCCACAATATCATAAGTCATTTTGGGGTCCCTTCAAAGATAATATCGGATAATGGGCCATCTTTCAAGAACAAAAATGTGCATGCTTTAATGAACAAATACCATATTCAACACAATTTTTCAACACCTTATTATCCATAAGCAAACGGGCAAGCAGAAGCCTCAAACAAAATAATAGTCTCCATCTTGAGGAATATGGTGCAAGACAATCACAAGGATTGGCACATGCAGTTACCTCTTGCACTATGGGCATACAGGACTAGTATAAGGATGCCCATTGGGGCAACACCATTTTCACTAGTATATGGTGCTGAGGCCATCATGCCACTAGAGTTAGAAATTCCAACTCTACGCATAGCATTAAAGGACTTCATAGATGATGATGACGCGTGGCAAGACCGCCTTGATCAATTGATGCTTCTTGATGAATGTCGAGTCAATGCTTTAGAGCATCTTTGCATTTACCAAAATCACCTCATGAGAGCTTACAATAGTAAAGTCCATTTAAGGGAATTCAAGGTTGGAGATCTAGTGCTCAAAGAAAACCAGCAAAATTCGAATTTGCCACCGCACCTGCAAGATAAGTTCACGGTAAACTGGATAGGCCCATACATGATTTCACAGAGAGTTGGGCCTAGAGCATATCGCCTTATATCATTAGATGGTGTTGAAGAGCCTGAACCTCTCAATATCATTCACTTGAAGGCATTCTACACATAAAATACAAAAACATTCAAATATTTCATAAAATACAAAACATTCAAATATTTCATAAAATACAAAAACATTCAAATATGTCATAAAATTCAAAAACATTCAAATATGTCAAAAATTTAAAAACATTCAAATATGCCAAAAACAAAACAAAGCATAAAAACATAAAATTCCAAAAATCCAATCAATAAAAGGCTGCAAGGGTAATTCAAGCCGCTTGGTCAAAATCAATTCAAAAATGCTCCAAGGGTAATTCAAACCGCTTGGTCAAATCCAATCAATCAAATACTCCAAGGGTAATTCATACCGCTTGGTCAAAATCAATTCAAAAGTCTCCAAGGGTAATTCAAACCGCTTGGTCAAATCAAATCAATAAAAGGCTCCAAGGGTAATTCAAGCCACTTGGTCAAAATCAATTCAAAAAGGCTCCAAGGGTAATTCAAACTGCTTGGTCAAATCCAATCAATCAAATGCTCCAAGGGTAATTCATACCACTTGGTCAAAATCAATTCAAAAGGCTCCAAGGGTAATTCAAATCACTTGTGTAGCACCCTAAAATTGGCGCAGTGAAACCTTAATAATTACATTTACTCTAGTAAATAATTCAAATTCAAATTTTAACCTCCCAAACCGCCCGTTAACCGTCGCTTAATCCGTTTCCCCCTTTCCCGTGCCATTTTTAGAGGTTGTTTTGACCGTTTGACGATATCGTCGCCGATCAGACGATATCGCCCCAGATCTGACGATTTCGTCTGGGCTAGGACGTCCAGACGATCTTGTCCCTAAACTAATTTTTCACAATTAGCTTCTGTTCCAACGAGTCTCTAATCCGGGCAGAAGCATGTCTACGTCGTTAGAGACCCTTCCCCATTGGAGATCTCCCAAATAGGGATGATCTCCAACCTCCTAACCTCCCTCCTAAGCCTATTTAATCCTAAGCCCTCCCCTTAGCACCCCCCTGGCTGATAATCCCTGTAACTCGACTTCACACACGTTAAAACATCCAAAATTTCTATTTGCATTAGTTCTATACAATTTTTGTTGCAGGTACCTTAGTGTTTTTCAGTCGGAGCAAGCTTACATCGTCGCGGACGATCCTGTTCAGATCGGAGGCGATCCTGTCGAATCAGAGACGATTTCGTACCAATGCGAGATGATTTCGACTATAGTCAACATTGAGGCAATCAGTGCCTAAAGTTTGCATTTCTTCATCTTTCAATCTGTTGTTTTATGTTGTAATTAGCTAGTTTATTCAGTATTTTATGCTATTCTACATTTTGGAGTTCACCCATCTAGATCAAATGCATAATTAAGTCATAATTGTGATTAAATTAGCATAATGCATTCATGTTTCTGTTTTCAAGTTTCAGTTTGAAAATGTTACTGTCAATTTACATTGTTTCCCTATGTTAGCATAGTTGTATTTTCTGTGTTTTGCACCTATTTCTCTGTTTGTAGGTCTTTGACGAATTATTCTGACGAATTCGTCAGATCTCAGATGATCTTGTCTGATCTCAGACGATCCTATCAAATCAGAGGCGATCCTGACTGCTTCAAGAATCAGAATCTTCATCAGACATCCGGATCAGGTATTTTCTTTTAACATTCCTTAATTTCTCTATTTTTTGTCTTAATTCTATTTTTTGTATTCATTTAATCTGCATCTTCATATAGAATAGCTTAGACGCATTTTGGCCAAACCTAGGACATGGATGCTTAAGGCTAAAATGAACACATAAAACACATTCCCAACCTAGGCGTGGAAACTGCCATTAAATGTTTCCTGGTGAACCCACCATCCGTCGAAAAATCACCAATATACACCTCCCCCGAGAGGCGGGACCTTCGCAAGGCCTCTCAGTCCGAGGTACCGCGCCATCCTTTTCACATCCCCCTTCCGGGCACGGATCCTATAGCCTGAAGGTAAGGGTGTGAAAAATTTGGAGCGATACATTTTGGTGAACCCGACGTGAATGCACTTAAAACCTTTTGAAAACAAAAACAAAAATAAAATAAAACAACTAAAACATAGATGCATTTCAAATCATTTCAAATTAATAAGTTGCATATTAGATGGTAGCTCCTAAGAAAATATTAGCAGTTACTATAAATGTTGAAAACCAATTGGCAGCCATAGAAATCAATTATGTGCTTAGTGTGCCTGAAACAGATAGAAATCAACTCTTGTGGGACGAACTTGATAGAAGACTTAGTGTCATTTCATCTAGGTCAACAAAATTTAAACAAATCAAGAGGCTAGTCCTAGATAGAATCCTGGATCCTCATCAACTCGTCTTTTATCATGAACTTCAGAGAGCCTGCCATAGATGGTTAGCTTATAGGAGAGCTCTTGTATCTTCAGAATTGTTCACCTTCGAGGAATACCTCGAGAACGCAGCCATTGTACACCAGTTCCTAGGTCATGTAGAAGACCAAGAGGTTGTTCTTACGGATAGGGAAAGATGGAATAGAGTTCCTCGAGCTGTGCTATATCGAGAGTATTGCCACGAGCTTTACTTCTATCAACCAGCATCTGAGACAGATAATATCACTATAGCCCTTTTCATTAAATTTTTGAAGGAAAACTTTCAATTTGAAGAAGAACACTTCATGACTCCTGAAGAACTTGAGCCCATTAATGATATTTATAAATTGTTTATAGAAAACTAGATTATTACTTTCAGTATTATTTCTTGCATTTATTGTGATTGTTTGCTGTCTTTACAATATTATTTCAAAAAACAAAGAAAAACTAAAAAACATAATAAAAAACCAAAAAACATTTCATTTTAAATATTGTAGTAGGTATATAATTAATATATACCTCTTAAGCTTGTTGCATATATATATATATATATATATATATATATATATATATATATATATATATATATTTGCTGAAATCTAAAATTAAGGCACAATGCCTAAACTTAGGAATGGTAAACAAACTGAAGGAGAAGAAGAAGATTGGTTAGAAGATAAAACTAGAGACCCAAATGTACTTCCTGAAGATCCAATTCCGGAAGGAGAAACTCTAGATCACCCAGAAGATGACTTAGGTGAAGACAATGAACAAGAAGAAAATGTTAAAGAGGATGGACCCTCATCCCCTAGAGTAGCTCCAGATGGAACTATTGCTTTTGACAACGTAGATCATTTCCAGAAATTTCTCAATGATAACATTGACGCTCTTAATGTGGTAGTTCGTATTGATAAAGGGCAAATTAGTGACACTCAAGCAGCCATGGAACATACGTTTGATGTACGCACTAATCCCTTGTCTTTCATTGATCAAGAAAGTGATAAGGCTGGACCATCCAATACAGATATGGTCACTATGATTCAAAATATGTCAAAACAATAGGTTACCCGTCCTCCTAAGGAACCTGTTATTCAACCTAAAATCATTCCCACACAAAAGAAAACTTCCTTCACTACTTTACTTCGCCAAACTATTGATCAATATGCTTCAAGTAAACAAAAACCTAAAACGAAGCCAAACACCAATTTTCAACAATCTGGAATACAACATAATACAACTTCAAAATTCCTTCATAACACTTTTCCTACCAACAATTTACACAATAGCAACATAGCATCTAATCTTCATGTCCCTCCATCATATGCTCACAAATCCCATATCAATGCCCTACCGAACCAATATGGTGGGCAAACTAGTAATCCGGAAGCCATGGTGAAACAAGTTAGCTTCGCGTATGGACCAGATAGATCCTTATCGTCCCTCGTACAATTATCGAGAGATCCGTAGTCAACCTTTGGATCCCATAGTTGTAGCTCAACCGTACCCTAAGCATTTTCCCATGCCCATCTTGCCTATATATAAAGGAACCGAAGATCCCATAGAGCATCTTCGCATGTTTAGGATAGCATGTCATGATATATCACATGATGACTTGCTATTACTAAAAATGTTCCCAAAAAGTTTAGGTGGAATGGCATTAGAGTGGTACTATCAATTGCCCACTCATTCCTTGAGAAACTTTGAAGAAACAAATTGAATCATTTGTCCATCAATTTAGTGCCTACATCGAGAGGCATGTAACCATTAAAGATTTATACAACTTAAAACAAGACAAGGATGAATGTTTTGCCGATTTCTTAGCTAGATGGAGGCAGTTGACAGGAAAACTGCACTTTGTGCTACCTTATAGGGAAATGTTGGACATTTTTATCAATAATTTACAAGAACAAATATCTTATGAGTTATCAATTGCTACTTTAACTACCTTCGATCAGGCTATAGATTTAGCTCGAAGAGTAGAAGATGCCCTCATTAGGAGAGGCCAACTTAGGAAGAAGGATGATGAGAAAACTTCCAGAAATCAATATAAAAACAAACAAGTTGTAGGTGACGGAGTCACTGATAGCAGAAATGTTGCTAATATCAACGCAACGAAGACAACAAAAAAATTTATATTGAAACCTCCTGATAAACCTCCTCGAGAATTTACTAGATTGAATCAACCATTATCAACTATTTTACCTCAATTACTCGAAAGAGGTTTGATCCAATTACCATCTATCCGGGAACCTGATCCAACTATACCCGGATACAGAGCTGACTTACACTGTGATTTCCATAGAGGACCTGGACACTCTACCAACGCTTGTAAAAGGTTGAAACATAAAATACAGGATCTGATTGATAATAATGAAATGGAGGTGCAAGCCTTCCAACCTAAACAAAATGCTCCTAATAATACTCAAAAGACCATTCCCCAAAATCAAAATCAAAATGCTAATCAATCATTAGACATATTTCAACACCCTTTACCAAGACATGGTAAAGAGGTGGCCAATCAAATTGAACATCATAATGTTCCTCCTCCTACCCGATATGTAGGAACCATTAGTGGACATTTACTTAATCCTGATCCTCAAATATTTGACACAACTTTCTCCATGGTTACGACCAGGCCCCTACATAATATTCAAACTCCAGATTCTAGTGATGTAGAATCAGATACTGAAAGTGAAATAGACATTACTTCAAACCAATCGAATAGTTCTGAAAATGAATCAGATCCTATTCAACCCATCACAGATGCTATGGTTCCAGAAGAACCATTTCCTAGAAGAGTTACTACTCGACCCTCTTCTAATCAATTCCTCCCTAATGAACAAGCCATAAACGCTCGATCGAGACCAGTTCAGCGTCCTCAATATAACATTGTAGGTACCATTGGAGTCGTTACCCGACAACAGGCTCAAAATTCTCAACAAGAACCAAACAGAATGATGGATCAGTTCCATTTGTTTTGAAAAATCCCAATAAAGGGAATCATGCTTCCCATGTTCAACCTAAACCCCCTTACAATATTAATGAGCAATTATCCAATACTACAGCCAGAATTTCCCTTTTGGATTTATTAAGATCTTCTCCCACCCATAGGGATGAGTTGATGCTTACATTAAGCCAAATGATGGTACCTCAAAACATTCAACTTGAAGCTATGGCCAATACTATCATCACTCGAGAGGTTGATTGTATTGACTTTCGGGATAAAGATATCCCACAACACAGTTTACATAAGGATAATCCCTTATATATTACTGCTCTAATTGGAGATGTAGCTGTCAAACGAGTCCTGATTGATAATGGCTCATCTCTAAACATTTGCACTTTTGACTTCTACCAAATATTTGGCTTTAGAAGTGATGAAATGAAGAAAACTGACATGATCATCAAAGCTTTTAATGACGAAACACAAGAAACGTGTGGAGTTATTACCATCCCATTGCAAGTTGGTCCTAGAACTCTAGATACCACCGTGTTTATTGTACATTGCCCCGCATCGTACAATATACTCTTGGGTCATCCTTGGATCAATGCAATGCGGGCTGTCCCATCAACTTTACACCAATGTGTTAAATTCGAATTTAAAAATCAGTTGGTCACTATCCATGGTGACCCTAGACCCTTTGATATGTGTGCTTTGGCAGAACCTTTTGGAGTGCAATTTTGCCCTGCTCTGTCATCCACACATCCTAATTCTTATTTTTCATCTAAAACTATGAAACACACACCCATAGCCTCACCTATTTCCCCTCCGCTAATTTCATCCTCCTATATAGATCAACAATCTTCTAAACAAACCACTCTAGAACCTCAAAAAGATCTTCAATCTACAACCAATCCTTCATGTTCTATCCCTATAATTTCAAAACCTATAGACCCATCTATTAACACTTCCACATTATCAACATCTATTATACCTTCCACATCTAAAGATATAGGGAATGATCCTTCTACATCTTATGCTCTTTCTGATGAACTTTTACCAGATTTATCCACAACCTTAATATCAGAAAAAACAAATGCTTTCATGCAAGATTCAATTCTTTTAAATAACTTGCCGCCATCTCCTCGTACTTTGGGCCTCCCACAACCTATGGGAAGTACTTACCAAGTCGGGAGTTGCGCCTTTATTTATAAAGGATATGACTGGGGAAGAATCCTTCGGAATATCAAAACTCATCATGAGGGATACGCTCGGTGTTATTTTACCAATGAATATATTAAAGCTAAACCCATAATGCTTAAAATGGGATATAAAGGGAAAGGCTTGGGACCTTTCCAAAATGGCATGAAAGAACCTTTCGAGGTAGAACCGTGGCCTTGCCCGCTGTGGTGTGGGCCTATTTCCTAGTAAGGGTCAACCCTTTCCTTTTGAAGATGATGATCAACTCATATGTTATCAAGATTATTTGGATAGGTGTGATGATTTGCCTCTAAAAAATCAGCCATTTACATGTAACATGCTATCCATAGCTTACCCTGAAATGATTGCTGACTCCGATGAAGAGTTGGAAGGAGATATCTTCCATGATGTCTCCGTTGAAGAGATGTTACACAATGGATTTTACTTTGATGGTTCTATACCAACTATAGCCCAACTTGAGACCGCTAATCCTCAAGATGAATTATCCAAATTAACCTTACAAGAATTACAAGAATTGGGCGTTTCACCCGCCCCACCTAATTTTGAAAGAGATCTACACATGGAGGTAGAAAATGTCATTAAAATTAACATTGGAACTGAGGATAATCCTCACATAATCAATATTGGATCAGAATTAAGTCAAGAAAAACAAGAGCAATACATTGCATTCCTTAAAGAGTATGAAGATGTCTTCGCTTGGACATATGAAGATATGCCAGGTCTAGACCCTTCCGTAGTCATGCATCATCTAGTGGTCCATCCGGATGCTAAACCTCGTTAAACAAAAACTTAGAAAAATGCATCCCAAAGTGGCTCTGCTAGTCAAAGGGGAGTTAGAAAAACTCCTGAATGTTGTTTTTATACAAGCTATTGATTATGCTGAATGGATCTCAAATGTAGTTCCAGTCACCAAGAAAGAAGCTACCAAAGTTAGGGTTTGCACAGATTTTAGAGATATTAACGCTGCATGCCCTAAAGATGATTTTCCTCTTCCAAATATGGATCAAATCATTGAATTTACTGTCGGGAGTGGGATGATGTCCTTAATGGATGGATTCTCCGGTTATAATCAGATCAGGATAGCTCCTGAAGATCAGAGCTAAAACAACCTTTATTACCCCCTGGGGTACCTTTTGTTGGAAAGTGATGCCATTTGGCTTAAAGAACGCAAGTGCAACCTATCAACGAGCTATGACTTATATTTTTCATGATATGATGCATGATATCCTACATGATTATGTAGATGATATTATAGCCCGCTCTATTAATGAAGATAATCATTTAGATGATTTGAGAAAAGTTTTTAATCGATTACGAGAATATCTTATTCGATTAAATCTAGCAAAATGCATATTCGGAGTTAAGTTCGATAAACTATTAGGGGTTTTAGTTTCTTTACGTGGTATTGAAATTGACCCTCTCAAGATTGCGGCTATCACTGATATGCCCGCACCTACTAATATATCTGAGTTACGAAGTTTACAAGGTAAGCTTCAAGCCATCCGTCGCTTCATCGATAAGTCGGCGGACAAAACTGGTCCCTTTCTTAAACTCCTTAAGAAGGATGTCCCTTTTAATTGGGATGACGAATGTAGAGAAGCTTTTGAACTTCTCAAACAATACCTCCTTAATCCACCGGTGCTTTCACCGCCTAAACCTGATCGCCCATTTCTCCTATATATTTTAGCTTCAGATTCTGCCTTAGGAGCTATGTTAGCTCAGCTTGATGATGAAAAGAGAGAACGGGCTAATTATTATATTAGCCGAACCTTCATCAGTTATGAAACCCGATATACAACATTAGAAAAACTATGTCTAGCAGTCGTGTTTGCTACGCAAAAATTATGCCATTATATGCTTAGTCAGAAAACTTATGTCATTGCTAAATATGATCCCTTAAGGTATCTCATGAGTCGACCTTATTTATCGGGTCGCACAGCCAAGTGGGTTCTTGCTCTAAGTGAGTTTGATCTCACATTCATAGGACAAAAGTTTGTTAAGGGTCAAATCATAGCAGATCAATTAGTTGTTGCACCCTTAAAGTCTACCCATCCCCTCATCATCGAGTTTCTTGATGAATGCCTTCAATTAGAGGCAGACCATATTGAACAATGGTCCTTATACTTTGATGGAGCCCGATGCATGAGTGGGGCTGGTGCGGGTATTATTTTAATATCCCCACAAAAACATCTTATTCCTCTGTCCTTCAAATTAACATTTGCTTGCACCAACAATATTGCTGAATATGAAGCTCTAATCCTTGGATTACGAGCTGCCTTGGCGCTAAAAATTAAACATCTGTTAGTTTTTGGTGATTCTCAACTGGTTATAAACCAAATTAATGAAGTTTATCAGACCGGAGATGATAAACTGTGCCCATATAAGGCCTATGTTTTACAACTAATGTCTCTATTTGATCAAGTTACCTTGGAAGCTATTCCTAGAACTTGCAACCGTGCAGACTGATGCTATGGCCGCAGCTGCATCTCTCCCGCCCTTGGAGTTAGATGACGAATATGCCACTATCATTATTCATCGACTCCAGGAACCCGCTTCAAATAAGTCATGCTTAGAACCTTTGGATGTGTTTCTAATCAACGAAACTACTCCTGAACCTTGGTATACGGATATATTTGATTTTCTCCAAAATGGGACTTTCCCCGCCAATTCTAATAGAAACCAGCATCGGTTATTACGTAGACGAGCAAGTCGATTTGTAATAATTGGCAATACTTTATATAGGAGATCTTTTGAAGGTATCCTATTAAGATGTTTGAATTTAGAAGAATCTAAATCAGCCTTGAGTGAAGCCCACGATGGATCTTGTGGAGGACACTTTAGTGGTAGTGTCATTGCTAAAAAGCTCCTTCGGATAGGATACTTTTGGCCTACCATGGAAAAGGATGCACATGATTATGTGCGCCATTGCGACAAGTGCCAAAAACATGCTGACCTTGTCCATGCGCCTGCACAAGAGCTACAGGCTATTTCATCTCCTTGGCCCTTTTCAAAATGGGGTTTAGATATTATTGGCAAAATCAATCCTGTGTCATCCGATGGACACAAATTCATCATAACCGCCACCGAGTATTTCACGAAGTGGGTTGAAGCTATGCCTTTAGCTTCCTCGCACTGGCACCCAAGTCTCTAAATTTATTTTTAATCAAATCATTTGTAGGTTCGAAATTCCTGCAAATCTCATCTCTCACAATGGAACTTGTTTCAAAAATAAAGATGTTAAAAAATTATGCCAAAAATATAAGATTCAACATCGCTGGTCCACTCCCTATTATCCTCGGGGTAATGGTCAAGCGTAAGCATCTAACAAAACCTTAATCAAAATTCTCAAAATATTGGTCAATAAAACTGGCCGTGACTGGCACATTCAGTTATATCCAGCCTTGTGGGCCTATCGAACTAGTGTTCGAACCCCCACGGGAACTTCACCATTTGTTTTGGTCTATGGTGCTGAAGCCATTTTTCCATTTGAATTAGAAGTTCCTTCTTTGGCTCTGCTACTTCAAGATACCGAAGTAGGAGATGAATATCGTGCTGGCAGACTCAGTCAGCTGGAACTCCTAGATGAAAAATGCATCAATGCTTTGGAGCATCTCCGTGCCTACCAAAACAAGCTTAAAAGATCATATGCTAAAAAAGTTCGTCATCGATCCTTTGAGATCGGCGACCTTGTTTTAAAAGAAAATCAAAAAAATACTAATGCAACTAAGGACCTTAAAGGTAAGTTTGAGCCCAACTGGCTTGGACCATACATTATCACTGCTAAATTTGAATCTAGGAGCATACAAATTATCTACCTTAGATGGTAAAGAACTTAAAGAACCCATGAATATTTTGCATCTTAAACGTTACTATGTATAAATTTGGTCATTTCATCCTTGTATATATTTGTTTAAAATAATTCAAAATCACTATCTTGTATTTCTTTCAATTTATAAATTCAAAAACACCAAAAACATTCATAATCATCAAAATCTTCAAAACTATTTGTTGTATTTATTTATGGCACTTGTTAATTTTGTGTTCAAAAACAAAAATAATAAAAATAAAAACAGCAATATTCTTGACTCTTTCGAAACCAAAACAATATAAAGAAGAAAGAGAGAGTCAACATTCTCAAAACTTCTCAAAAAGTATTTATATATATCTTCTTACAAATGTTGCAATTATATGTTTCAAATTATTTTGGATAAATTAGCATTTATTTGGAATCCCTCACTTTCACACTCACAAAATAAATATCTTGATTTTATCTGGCATGATTACTAATCTCTCTTATATCAAAGTCCACAAAATTCAATTAAATAAAGTTTGAGCATAGAGAATTGATCTTGTTATTTACTTAAACCAAGCACATCTTTTTCACAATAAAATGATTATATTTGTAATTTCCATGCTTTGCTACATAGTAGAAGTGGTTTCTTGAGCGAAAAGTTTCCCCTGCTATCCTATCATGCACATGGTCTAGAATCTTTGAGAATTGGCAAAAGGACAAGCTCACCCCTACCCGGAATAAAAATCCCTTGCTCTACAGATAATCCGAGCAAGTATCCCTAGCATAGGAAGAAAAGCAAAGTTCAAAAAAAAAAGAAAAAGAAAAATGTTATTTTATATCATTACAGCAATGTTTCAAGCATTATCTCAAAAATCAAGCAAAAATACAAAAGAAAAGCAAAAAAATACAAAAAGAAAAGCAAAAAGCAAAAGCAATAAAATCCCTTTCCCTACCCTTTGAAAAGAAAAGAAGGGTTGATGAGCTTGAATCCCTGGAATTCTCAATTATTCAAAAACTGTGAGGTAAGCCCCATAACAGGTGGTTTGTGCCCAACCCGCTTGGCCTTGGGTAACTCCTAGCGTGGCGATACGTCTGTCACATTAGCGACCTTCTTTTGTACAGACCTATGTCTGCTTATGGATTAGCTAGCTCTTGATAATCCGACTTACATAGTAGTCTAGTATGGTTATATGCATCTACATCATGGTTAATGAACACTTATTTGGTTTATTCAAATCACTTGTATCAAATTATCTTGCTCAAAACTGGTAAACGAACATAGCAATTGCACACACATTTTATATTTGAGAGATTTTGTGTATCATTATGATAAATCAAGATTGGAAATGAACTCACATATGCACATGGGATTCCTTATAAATCTAACTTTTGTCTTCAAGATACTTTGAAATATTTTTTGCAAAATTGTTTGGAATAATTCATTTTCTTCTTTAAAAGTACAGTTGTTTAGTATAAAGACAACTACATGCATAATAGAAAAATCAAAATTTCTTTCAAACCATACAATCAAACACACACACACACACACACACACACACACACACACAATATATATATATATATATATATTATCGACTTTCGCGACGATGGTATAGTTCTAAAACCAAAATTGGAATTTTATGCCTAGCGCAAGTCCTCATCTTCATATTTTCTGTTTATTAATCAACTATGCAATAAAACTATCTCCTTTTGGATTTCGCGATGATGGTATAAGTCTATACCTACATATTCTATGCCTAGCGCAAACCATTGTAACAATTTTTATCCCCCATTTATTTAAAAATCATGAAAACCATATGACTTAAATCATTCTGTTATACAATTATGTTTTTGAACAAAAAGCATGCACATTATCACTATTTCATGTCATTATGTCAACCTTCAATTTTGCAATGATGGTATAATTCCTAGGGAATTATCCAAAAAATTTATCACACTTAGGAATTTATGCCTAGCAAAAATCATTTTAACATTATTTCATGCATATTATTTTTATGAAAATCTGAAAAACAAACCATCATCATCATCATTTGCACCATTGCACCAAAGTCTTAAGACAGTCTCTTAAGCACTCTTTTACTTTTTAACAATATTTCTATATTGGGATTAGCTTGACGACCGAGTGAGCGGCGACTCCATGAAATGGTCTATAATAGCGACAATGTCCTTTGAAATTATTGTTAGAAGTCTCTTTTTCTCTTTTATCACATTTCATCACAAACAACCAAATTGTTACATCAGATTATTTCATTTAAATTTTAAAGCATGACATTCAAACCATAATATTTCCAACGACATAATTACATGAATCATCAAATCAATCAATCAAACATAAAAGCATCATAAAAGTACATAAGACACAAGTCATATGATCAAAAACATATCTCATCTCATATATATATCAACAGTATATATACATCATATCAAAATTGGATTGGTATGCCACAATCTGTACCTCGGCATACTCAATCCTCTATCAAAAAAATAATAAATGCTATCATATCAATCTGTACAATGCAGTGTAGTAGTCTAGCCTCGAGAACCCCTCGAGCTCTCAGCCTCATCTCCTCCCCCGCCCTGAGGTGGACGAGGTGGCCCCATCGTAGTATGAGTGGTACTACGAGTCCTAGTCGTCGATCGGGACGAAGTCCTCGACGACCCGATCCTGATCGGCTCTACGATGTTAGCTGAAAGTGGTAGTCTATCCTCCTCTGGCACCATCTGGTAGTATAATGTCTGATAGAAAGTGATTTGGGCAATAGCCCGTGCCAGCTCCCTAGTGCTCGCCCCTCCACCCCGTGCCCCGAGGCGTGTAATCTCGTCTCTGAGCTATGTAACCTCAGCCTCGATGTCGTGTAGCCTCCTCCCGTAGGGTCCGCACTCGTGCCTCGGAGGTGGATCGTCTCCGCTCAGAGAGTCACTGTCTCGCTACTCTCCCTAGTGTCGACACCCTTGCCCTTATCGAGCGATGGTGGCCTCTCTCTCTATGGAGAAGGGGGTCTCTCCGCCCTTCTCTCCTGTGGCCTCCTCTGCTCTCTCCCGCCATGACCCTGGGCCGCCTCCATAGCTGCCTGGCATCACCTCCCTATTCGACGCACAACTATGTGAATCAGACCCTGAGCCCTCGTCATCCGAGGAGGGCGGATGCCTGCGTACCGGGCATCGTAGCCATCGGCTACCCCCGCATCGTCCCCATCCACCGGCCGAATGGGGGCATCGTCCGAGTCCTGACTCCGAAGCGCTGCATGTCTGGAGCCCCGCTCACTGTGGTGTTATCCCGGATAGTCCGAGAAAACTCGTAATCCCTGAGAGATGGGATCCCCTGCTGTAGACCAAACTATCGCAAAACTCGGTCGTAGCGATGGAGCTCCACCTCTCCCCTCTCCATCCTCAACCAACAAACTCGCCTGACGCGAGCTAACTCCTGTCCATCCTCGGCCCACCCTGGGTGCTCTCGCCATGGCCTCCAGGTGATCTGGTCCGGGACAAGGTCATCCAGTAGTCTCCGGGACATCGGTAGGTCAATCCGCCGCTGTGACCCTCTCCGGAGCCACCAGTAGAAAACTCGGGGCCTCTCCCCATCAATCCCTATCAGAGGAAGCCCTACCGGCCTCCGCACCGCAATGTGCTCCCAAGCACCAAACCTGTAGTAGCGATGTCATAACTAGACATCGGCCGCCCTTGTACACGACCCCATGCAGGATCTTGTACGACCGACATAGCACAAAGCTGCCCCAAGAAAATCTGTAACCATGGTCTCGCATGTCGTAGATCACATCTGCTAGCATCCATGGTACCCTGCACCCGCTCTGGTGGCACAGCAAAAGTCCACCCACCACTCCAGCCAAAACCTATGTGAGTCTAGATGCCCCAGGCATCTGACGCAGTGCCTCGATGTTAACTCCGCCCTTCTCCAGGGCGAAGCTCGGGTCACCACACAACCGCATCATAGCATGGCCCTGATTGGCCGCAGGAGTGATCAACCGTCCTTGTATGGGGATTCTCAGAATCCTCCATACATCCTCCAAAGTGGGAGTCATCTCCCTGTAGGTAGCCAAAAACAAGAAGAACCCGGATACCACCTCTCTGCCAGGGCTATCAGTAGCCCCATGTCTGTAGACACTTGTGGCATTTTTGCCACATGTAGTAAGCCGGCCTGTGCCAGCTGATCCCGCTTTGCCTATGTTAGAGCGGCCAAGTCATCTCTCAAACCTCCATATTTCCATTCTCTGCTCTTTAGCAATCCTCTCTGCAACATAAACAACAACAATAAAAAACAAATCATTAATAACAAACTCAAGTGATTAAAAATGCAAGTTAAAATAAGTTCAATTTCATACAACTGATGATATCGTCCACTATTGGACGATATCGTCCCAAATTTGAGCACAATCGTCTCCGATTTCGCAATCCGAAATCGTCCCTAATTTGATGAAATCGTCCCCCTTTCGTCGATTTTGCCCTTAGGCGAAATCGGCGAACTTGAGACGATTTCGTCGAAATCGGGACGATTTCGTCCCGACGACGTCGACGGCCCAAAAATGGCCGCGATGCTCAAAAATTGATCAAAATTCACCTAAAAAGCATGTAAATTCAAATTAAAGCATTCTAAGCTAAGTTTAGACTCTTACCCGTAGCCCGCGCCGGACCTCTGTCGATCTGTGCGTCGTCTCCACCATTTTTGCTTGTCAGAGCTCTAAAAACCAGAACAATGAACTAGTAAAAATGAATTAGGGTTTTACCCTATTTTTCTTAATTTTATTCAAAACACAATTAAAAACATTTTTCAAATTTTGCTTTTTTTGCGTTTTTACCTCAAACGTTCGATTTGGGTAAAAACACGGAGGGGGCACCATAGTAAGTTGTCGTACGATTCGACCAAGAATCGTCGCCTAAAAATGGGAATAATTTTTGCTTTCTCGTAGATCGAGAAGAACTCATCTTTAACGCATTTTCTTTGAAAAAATTCGCTAAAGAGGGGGCAAAATGTAGCACCCTAAAATTGGCGCAGTGAAACCTTAATAATTACATTTACTCTAGTAAATAATTCAAATTCAAATTTTAACCTCCCAAACCGCCCGTTAACCACCGCTTAATCCGTTTCCCCCTTTCCCGCACCATTTTTAGAGGTTGTTTTGACCGTTTGACGATATCGTCGCCGATCAGACGATATCGCCCCAGATCTGACGATTTCGTCTAGGCTAGGACGTCCAGACGATCTTGTCCCTAAACTGATTTTTCACAATTAGCTTCTATTCCAACGAGTCTCTAATCCGGGCAGAAGCGTGTCTGCACCGTTAGAGACCCTCCCCCGTTGGAGATCTCCCAAATAGGGATGATCTCCAACCTCCTAACCTCCCTCCTAAGCCTATTTAATCCTAAGCCCTCCCCTTAGCACCCCCCTGGCTGATAATCCCTGTAACTCGACTTCACACATGTTAAAACATCCAAAATTTCTATTTGCATTAGTTCTATACAATTTTTGTTGCAGGTACCTTAGTGTTTTTCAGTCGGAGCAAGCTTACATCATCGCGGACGATCCTGTTCAGATCGGAGGCGATCCTATCGAATCAGAGACGATTTCGTACCAATGCGAGACGATTTCGACTACAGTCAACATTGAGGCAATCAGTGCCTAAAGTTTGCATTTCTTCATCTTTCAATCTACTGTTTTATGCTGTAATTAGCTAGTTTATTCAGTATTTTATGCTATTTTGCATTTTGGAGTTCACCCATCTAGATCAAATGCATAATTAAGTCATAATTGTGATTAAATTAGCATAATGCATTCATGTTTCTATTTTCAAGTTTCAGTTTGAAAATGTTACTGTCAATTTACACTATTTCCCTATGTTAGCATAGTTGTATTTTCTGTGTTTTGCACCTATTTCTCTGTTTGCAGGTCTCTGACGAATTCGTCTGATGAATTCGTCAGATCTCAGATGATCTTGTCTGATCTCAGACGATCTTGTCAAATCAGAGGCGATCCTGACTGCTTCAAGAATCAGAATCTTCATCAGACATCCGGATCAGGTATTTTCTTTTAACATTCCTTAATTTCTCTATTTTCTATCTTAATTCTATTTTCTGTATTCATTTAATCTGCATCTTCATATAGAATAGCTTAGACGCATTTTGGCCAAACCTAGGACATGGATGCTTAAGGCTAAAACGAACACATAAAACACATTCCCAACCTAGGCGTGGAAACTGCCATTAAATGTTTCCTGGTGAACCCACCATCCGTCGAAAAATCACCAATATACACCTCCCCCGAGAGGCGGGACCTTCGCAAGGCCTCTCAGTCCGAGGTACCACGCCATCCTTTTCACATCCCCCTTCCGGGCACGGATCCTATAGCCTGAAGGTAAGGGTGTGAAAAATTTGGAGCGATACAGCTTGGTCAAATCCAATCAATTCAAAAGGCTCCAATGGTAAATCAAACCGCTTGGTCAAAATCAATTCAAAGGCTCCAAGGGTAATTCAAACCGCTTGGTCAAACATCAATTCAAAATATCCAAGGGTAATTGAAATCACTTGGTCATAATCAATACCAAAAGCCCCAAAGGCATAATAATCCCTTTGGTCAAATTAATCAAAAATACAAAAACAACATAAAATCAAAAATATAAAAACAATTGCATTTCACATTTTGCATCCACATCATTGCATTACATTTTCATATCCACTACAATTGTATATGTCATGAGAGCCTTAAAAGTGATACCACAATTGTCGTGCAAATCATTCAAATACATACCTCCATTAACACGTGTGTAATTGTGTTTTTCAACACAACCATTATTTTTTGCTATACATAATATACTAAGGTTTTTCGGTTAATCAACCACAACTAGTGATCTTATCAACTTTTGAGGAAAACAACTCTGATTATTAGAAGGTAAGGTCTAGCTATGATAATGCCTTGGATATTAAAGATCCTGTCACTAATTGAAACACTAAAGTCCTAGCTAGTATAAGGAAAATATGAAAGTTACAAAAGTAGTCTAGGTTAGCTTAAGCAAAAAGGATTTTCCTTGCTTATCCCCCTATGCAACCAGTTTAAAGGTGCTGAGAATTGGCAAAAGGACAAGCTTTACCCTATCCAAAACCCTTGCTTAAATCAAAATAAGCAAAATCCCAAAGCAAAGTACATATTCAAAAGGCCAAGCATACAGTCAAGATTTCAAAGCAATAATCCGATACACAAATCATATATTCAAAATTCAAAGAAAAAATCATAGCTCAAAAAAAATCAATCAAAAATAAAGAGTGATTTTCATCACTACGTATGAGCAAAATAAACAGTGATTATCATCACTACAAAAAATCCCCGCTCAAAGAAAAAATAAATAAAAAATAAATAGTGATTTTCATCACTACATATGAGAAAATATCCAAAGCCAAAAAGAAGCCAAAAATAAGGGAATAAAGCTTGAATCCCTAGAATTCTTAGCATTGTACAAAACTGGAAGGAGAAATCCTTACATATGATGATATGTCTACCACAAGTGCTTCATGCATCTATGTAGACAAATGTTTGAATTTGGATGAGCTAGCTTAGGTAACCCAATATTGCCTAGTGGTATAATCCAACTAATTCCAACATAAGGATGAGATGAACACTTGAGGATCCCTTATCTTAGCAATGGGCTGAAAGAATCCCGCATGACATCGGAGGAAATGCTTGAGTTCTACCTCAAAATATACAATCACATGCACACAGAGAGATCATGAAAAACTAGGTCCATAGTAAAAACCTTACTTTTCAAAAGTCTAAGTGGTCAGTAGAAAGTGGTTGATAGGGTAACTAGAGTGTTTGAATCTCCAGAAAGCCCAAAAATTCTTACATAGCAACAAATCATAACATCATTCACACAATCACTTTCTTTATAATATTCTATAAATTAGGGGGTATCAACATAGTAGGATAGATACCACATATATATTAGAAATAGTATATAGACGACCACTGACTACTTTATATCTTTTAATTTACATAAACTTATTAAGAAAAAAAATATTACACACCATTACATCTCATATATGAATACTTAATCAATTCTTATGATAAGAGTGATTATTTAAATTCATGATTAGTTTTTTACTTTCTATGGTATCACCCATTAAGATTGTCAATTTCATATGCATTTCATATGGTTTAAGTGATTAGAGCATATAGGTTCATTTATACCATTCCACCACATAAGTTAGATGTATATAATTAAAGCAAAGTTAAAACATGCATTTAGAAATAACATCGCATTCACAAAAACAAGTCATTAATCATCCATAAACCACATCATAAAACATATAGGCAACATCCATTTGCATACAATCATAAATTCATCATTCATCATCAAAATACATCGTGTTCTATCATCAAATCATATAAGCATCTACACATCCATCTAAGCATATTCAAATATCATCTATCATCTAACATATTCATCAAATCATCATAATACCATCATCGCATCATATCATAAAACAAAATAACAACAAAAACATGAGCAATAAATGATACACATAATAAGTCATAATGAAAAGCTATCATAAAAGTATGTGTGTCAAGTCCAATGGATGTACAAAAATACCCGTGGGCTACAGTCATATAGGTCAGTTGACCTCAAAAATGAAGCAAGGACTAAGTAAAGCATCAATCAAATACCGGGCATGAGCCCCCTGCATCACCTCCTCTAATGCCACCTATCCCTATGGCGATGTCATGAGTCGAATGATGTGAGTCTTTCGGTCTCTCTATTCGAGTCTGGTTCCTTTGGCGAGGATGGGCAGAAGACTACCTCGAGGTGGAGCACCCACTGACCTACGAACCACCCACACCAGTTGTATCCTTAGGAACAATGCCATGCCTCCTGAGCTGCATCTAAAGAATAGTAACATGATCCACAAGTCCCTGGATCCGCTCCTCATGCTCACCCAACAAAGACTAAAGTTATCCCACATCGACTCCTAAACCTGCCACTATAACCTCCTGTGGTGTAGAAGGAGGAACAACAAACTACATTTTGGCATCGCCACCCCAATAGTAGCCTACAAATATTGTATCTATATTGAGAGCTTCTCAATGGTAGCATCTCACCGTTGTACCTAGATCTTAGTGGTCTGAAGCTCGACCTTGACCTCATGTAGTTGTGCTCTCAGAGGAGAGTCTCTCTCCTCAGGCTCTAACTCCTTCTCCTCAGGAACATCAGGATCCTTCGTTGCCACCTACTCTGCTAGCTAGCCCCATACCTCTGTCCTGGCTCAGACTCTACGTCCTGTCAGATCTGCACCATCACCCCCGCCATCATCCTTGTGCCCTAGGTTTCCAATGTCATTCCGCATTTGATCACCCCACCACTGAGTGTATGCCTCTGTAACTCCTCTAGCCACTCTAGGGTCAATAGCTGGGGCAACCTCCTTGTCTTAAAGCTCTGTAATCTATCATGGAGGTAGGTCCTTCTCTACTGTGAGGCGCCTATACAAGAACGGTATCAAGGGCACATCCTACTGCAACCCATACTGACAAAGGACCTGCGAGTATAAGAAATACTCCTGAATGGCAACCTTACAATCAATGAGCCATCGCTCACACCATGTCCTAGCAATAAAACTAGATGTATCATCCTAAGCAGGACACTCATAGTAAGGCCACCACATGAAATCTATGGTCAAAAGTCTAGTGAAAGCATCAGCATAGTGGGACAGCTCCCCTATGAAATTGTAGCTCTTACACTCCTCATGCTCTCGAGCCCATCTAGCAGTGTAGCACTGTGTCCAAGCATCGACCATCATGATCTCGATCAAGAGCCCCTTAGGGTGATCTACCATAATATGCTCCCATCCCCAAACTTGTAGAAGCAAGTTGTAGGTAATGCTGACACGTCCTCATCGACAGATGTGGTACAACTCATCATAGCACTGAGCCAATAGCGATCTACCCCATGCATATATGATAGGCTCCTCACTTTCCAATAGATCTTGCACCATCGCCAAAAGGTTCCATAGGAAATGAAAACACGAGATTCCGGAAACAAAAAGGAAATACTAAACAAAATTGTATTAAAAGGAAAGAACACAAATGAATGAACACAAGATATAAAAGCAATATAAACTATGGCCCTTTTTTTATTGATATTCTTTTCAATTCGTGTTACAATGCGTCTCCTTCCTTTTTAGGGGATAGGAGCGTTAGATATTGATCTCTACAACTTGTTTCAGAATTCCTTCTTCCGCGTGCCCACATATAAGATGGGCGAACCAAAACGTTGTCGCCGCTTGCGTTGGTACAGGTCGATTCCTCGCTGCTCCTCCAATGCTGCAAATCTGCGTTCAAAGAAACAAACAAAGAATCAGTAGCACCTGTGTATGAAAAATAAAAGATAAATCTAACTATGGCTAAAATGAATCTAAATGAACTGAAAACTTGATAAAAGCATAAACATGAAACTAGCTAAAAAACTACAAAAGCAATAAAGCGGGAGGGGTGCCCGAAGGCAAACCACCCGCGGGTGAAACTTTGCTCCGACACCAATCCGCTTAGGATGGGTCCGAAACCTGATGTGATGTGTTGTCGACAAATTGGTAGGATATTGTGGTCAAAAGAATGGGGTGTTGGTTCTTGATTCGTGCCTTCAAAAGTCACCCAATAACCTCTCTTTCGATTAAGAGATTATGGATGTTGAAAACACAAATCGCAAGTAAATGAATTAGCAGCACTTCGTCGCTCAAAATGCTCCAGCTCGGTATCTCTTTTGGGTGAGGAAACTCACCATTTTATAGACCCGAGGGGTCTCTTTGAATTAACATGCAAAAGTGTTTCTTTGCATGAATGCTTTTTGCCTCAAAGAAAGACTTCTTCTTGATCAAGGGATTCTTAACTGTCTCTGTGCATGTCTTTGTGTGTTTTAGAAAAGCTCACTTGCACTCCCATGCAATGAAGGGATAGCTAAGTGGCAAATCTGAGTTGTCTTAAAAAGCTTACTCTTATTCCCATGCAGTGAAGGGAGAGTTAATTGGTAGATATGAGTTGTCAAAAGAACTCACTCGCACTCCTATGTCATGCGAGGAAAGCTAAGTGGCAGTTCTGAGTTGTTACATGCCGAGATTTGACTTTTTGCCGGTCAAACCTGACATTCGTCCCACCCCGAAGCGAGCGCTGGTAATCGTCCCTGGGTGAGACGAGTATAAGTCAGCACTCGTCTCTGGGTAGGACGAGTAAAACTTTCACTCGTCCCTGGGTAGGACGAGTAAAACAGCACTCGTCCCTTGGTGGGACGAATAAGCAATAAAGTGTCTAAAAAGTGCCAAATTGGTTTCTGACTTGCAAAACTGTTGTGTGAGTGGTTAGAACCACTGTTTAACCTCTGAGGGCTGCCCTGGGGGCTGTGTGTGTTAGTGCGATCAGTGCTTGTCGTCACATAATCGGATTGGTGTTGTTTTGGTGTCTACAGATGCCCCTTTTTGGGAAGCGTTGCACATGGTGCAGTGCTGAGCAAAAATATATAACCAAAGCACTAATGATTAGGGTTTCTCAGTAACCTAACCAACTCTTGATGCCCCAAGTATGGAAAGGGCACGCATTCTTGAATCCTTGCTTCTGACGAGCTAAGGAACTAAAATCAAGCATTAACCTGGTTCGGTGAGGTATTACTTGAACTTAGACATTGATCAGTCATGAATAGGCAAAGGGCGCAACCTTTTGTCTGTGGGAACCTTGAGTTCATGATTCACGAATGCCAAGTATATGATCAGTTTGTGATGATTGCTTGTTTGCTGCCCCAAGCAGGGGCGTGATTGTCTTTTGCAATGATCCTTTGAATGCGTGTCATTTCCCAGACTGGGTATAATGGTGTTGATTGGCAACTAAGTGTGACTACCCCCTCAAGCGACGAATCGATGAGGGAATGACCGACATGAGAAAAGCGACGAGTCGCTTGACCCAAGATGACTTGTGCAAGGGTGCCTTTAGATGGTTTACCGCTAAGCATGCTCGACTGTTTTGACCTTTTTTTTGTTTTGTTGGCATTTGTCATTTTTATTTTTTATTTTTTTTTTTTTTTTTTTTTTTAATCGTCCCGGGGGGGGACGAGTGCCAGGATGGTACTCGTCCCGGGGTGAGACGAGTGCGTCTCCGACGGTACTCGTCCCGGGGTGGGACGAGCGCGTCGAAAAGCGCTCGTCCCGGTAAAGGACGAGTACCAGCTGACAAAAAGTATAAATATGCGAAAATGACGGTTTTGGCTCATTTGCACTGTTCAGCGATTGCGATTTGGAGCTCTGGGAGGAGGAGGTAGATTTCTGACGCGAAGCGCTGCCGGATCATCCAGCCACCATGAGTGCACAGACCGGGTCGTCGAGCGGCGGAGCCGAGGCGAGACCAGTAAGTGCACTATCTCCTCGATTGTGAATTTGAAAAATGCAAATTTGTTTTTATGGTGTTTTTCTTGTGTTTAAACATGAAACCCTAATTAATTAAATTAAAAGGTAAATGAATGACACCGAATGAAACATGGATGCAAACCGATGGAAACTTAGATGGAAAACCATAGGATAAACCCAAAATGAAACTTAGAGTAACACTTTAGGGTAACCATGGTTAAAAAATGTTTTTCTATGTGAATGGTAAAACTTAGGTCGAAACCGTAGGTAAACCATGCCCATATTTTTGTGTTATGTTTATGGAATTTTAAAAATGGAAAATGAATGAATTTTTTTTTGTTGAAATGGTAAACTTAGGTAAAACCGTAGGTAAACCATGTCAATTTTTTTCATTTGTTTTGATGAAATTAAAGATGAATTTTTTTGGTTGAAATGGTAAACTTAGGTAAAACCGTAGGTAAACCATGTCAAATTTTTGTCATTTTTGATGAAATGAAAGGTGAATTTTTTTGTTTTGAAATGGTAAACTTAGGTAAAACCGTAGGTAAACCATGTCAAATTTTTATTTTTTTTTTTTTTTATGAAATTAAAGATGCAAAATTGATGAATTTTTTTGTTTTGAAATGGTAAACTTAGGTAAAACCGTAGGTAAACCATGTCAAATTTTTATCATTTTTGATGAAATGAAAGATGCAAAATTGATGAATTTTTTTGTTTTGAAATGGTAAACTTAGGTAAAACCGTAGGTAAACCATGTCAAATTTTTATCATTTTTGATGAAATTAAAGATGCACAATTGAAAAATGGATGAAATTTTTTTTTTTTTGGATGTACATGTGAATGAAAGATGTTACTATACAGTTATGCATTTTTGTACATGTGATGGTAATTTGATGCATGTTTTTGATGTTTGTTGTTTTTTTGTGATGTGCAGGTGGTGAAGAGTCGACATCGAGTACCGACCATTTTTTCTAATGCCCGCGAGGCATTGAGTGATGATGACTGGGAGTGGCTTGATGCCCTAGGGCTCAAGCATGTGGCTCGGTTGGATGCAGTTGTGGCGGACCGGGCGTACCTTACAGCACTGATTGGCCTATGGGATGTTCGGACGAACACCTTCCATCTTTCGACAGGGGAGATGACTGTCACCTTGGAGGACGTGTATCGGATTCTTCGGATTTCGATAGACGGGGTTCCCATTCGGACGACACCACGGGGCCAGAGGACGGCAGTACTGACGCGGTACTTTGGATATGGAGAGGATGATGATGGGATGACTTCATTGGAGAGGGCAGAGCTGGATTGCCACATTGGGGGGATCTTGGTACGATATTGGTATGCGAGGGGAATGTTGGGAGTGAGGCATGCGGTACTCATGAGCCTCATTTCCAACATGCTCCTGCCAGACTCGTCAGGAGCGAGGTTCCCATGGAACCTATTGGAGGTGGTATGGCAGTTAGTGGATTGCCCGGTGACAGAGCCGGTTATTATGAGATGGGGTCAGACGCTGTTGGCGCAGTTGTATGATGAGCTATACGAGGTCCGCTGTCGGAGGCGAAAGGGGATGGGGTGCAGTTTCTTGTTGCAGTGCTGGGCATGGCAGCACATAGCCATAGAGCGACCACGAGGGTTGCCCTGGACTACCCGAGCTGAGATGGTGGACAGGGATATTGGGTATGGTGCTTTATGGTATCGGTCAGAGGAGCGGGGGCATAGTCGGCGGTTTGCGGGAGACGTAGACCATTACAGAGATGCATTGGCATGACTGACTCCCGGAGATGTGATATGGCGGCCATATCGGGATTGTCCCGCATGGCCAGAGGCTGATGAGTGGCTTCGACGGGTTCGGAGGGGGAGATGGGTGATTGGTCGGCATGGGACGGAGCAGGAGTACTTCCATTACCTCCGAGTGACGCGACAGTTTGGGGTACGCCAGGGGTTGCCTGGGGAGCCCGTAGCCTACCGACGTCGGAGTGATGAGAGGACCCTAGCTGCGCCGATCCTCGAGCCATTGGGGGAGGAGTCGGATGCCGTACTAGACATTCCAGACGTAGATGACGTCGGAGTGACTGCTGAGTACCAGGAGTGGTGGACGCTGCGGCAGTGGCGAGGTGAGGGGCCATTGGGCGGAGAGGAGGCAGCGGGAGGCGGAGAGGGTGCGGAGGCACCAGGAGAGGGTTGGGGAGCTCCTACGGATGTGGAGATGGTGGAGGTGGCAGAGGCAGGAGATGACTTTGGGGAGGAGGAGCAGCCGGAGATGCAGGATGCTCCAGAGCAGGCTGGCTTGGGGGAGACAGAGGCGGGGTTGCGCGGGGAGGTAGCACGTCTGACGGGGTTACTGCAGAGGCGGGATGGAGAGCTTGCCGAGATGACGCAGGAGAGAGATCTCCTGCGGACACAGTTGGTAGGGCGGGGGAGCGCAGGGGCTGCGTCTCACCAGAGGGGGGATACGGATGCTGCACGGGAGAGGGATCTCCTACGGGTGCAGCTAGCACAGCGTGATGATGCCATCTCGTACTACCGTAGGCGGGAGGCAGAGTGGAGGCTACGGGAGGAAGATTGGAGGCGACGGGAGGCAGATTGGGGGTGACGAGAGGCCGCTTGGGGGCGGCATCGATCGGAGATGGAGGGTGAGATTATCCGCCTGGGTGGGCGAATACCAGAGCCTCCGGCCAGTGGCTCGTCATTCAGGACGAGAGACAGCGGGACAGAGCAGTCAGCATCATCCCGTCGTCGGTGGCGAGAGGAGGGAGGAGCGAGCGGTCGGGATGCAGGGGCGAGCAGTCACCCTGAGAGGTCTCAGAGGACGGATACCGCGGGGGGTAGCTCTCGTCGCACCGATCCTGCGTGATCATGGTGGCCGACGCCCTAGGCTGGGGGTTTTTGAGATTTTGGATGGTGGGAGTGAGGTCCGAGGACCGGTGCACTGTAGCCTGCGGGCAATTTTTGTTATATATACAGATGATTCTTTTTGGTGTTTATACTTTTTCCATGATTTATGTTGATGTGCATGTTTTTACATTGATGTATGCATATGCGATTATGAATGCGATGATTCTAATTTGTATGATGTATGCTTATGGAATGAATGAAATGAATTGTTGATGGTTTGTCGATGCACCATAGACTGTACAAGATTTGGATTGGACTTGCTAGAGTAATGAGATTGATTTATGGAATGCGTGTGCATGTGAAAACTTTGTTTTTGGATTTTGTCGAGTTGTTTATGGTGATGTATGGAATGAAATGGATCGGTTGTTCGAAAATGTAGTTAAGCTTTTCTGAGATGCAGATATTGTTAACTAACTAGCCAAGACCATACATTTATCTCGCAAGACTTCTAAACAAGGTCTAAATCCGACTTGAATTGAACCAAGTTATTTCACATCCCTGTGTGTGCAATTGAGTTCATTTATGTGGTATTTGTCAGGATACCGCCAGTGCCAGATGGGCTTTCAACCGAACCTGTACTGAGGATCACCTAAGTAGCTCCACTAACTCCTTTATTGTATTTAGTTAGATTAATCTGCGATGCTATCTAGGATACCATAAGCTAGCTCATCCACATGCAAACATTGATCTGCACACAAGTTAATGTGACAGATATATCGTCATGCGGGAGGTTTACCACCAGTGACCAATAGGCTATCAACCAAACCGGTACTGAAGCTTGCCTCATGACTTGTCGAAATACTGAGAGTTCCAGGGATTCAAGTTCGACTCCCTTCTTTTCTTCAAGGGTATTGGGATACTTGCTCTTTATAGTGATGAGATCACTGTTTATTTTTATGATAATACTCGTCTTTGTTTTTTTTTTTTTTTTTTGAGCAAGGGATTTGAATATGGAGTGACGAGAATCACTATTGTTTGTGCCTTTTGATGTGTGCACTGTAGGATGTCAAATTTTAGTGTTTTGACGTTTTGCAAATTTTTGATGTTTTTGCAACTTTTGAGAACTTGGGATTCATGGGGAATTGGGTAGGGAGGATGCTTGTCCTTTTGCCAACTCTCAGCATTCCTAGGGTCAATTGCACAGGGGGATAAGCAAGATAGTCGTTTCGCTTATGGTAACCGGGATTACGGTGCAGGTTTCATCTTTCGTCCACACAACTTAGGAATTATTTTATGTGTGTTAATTTGTGTTGGGATGCTACGTACCAAGGTGGGGTCCAAGTAAAACTTTCCCATGTAAAATCTGCTTAACTGTGTACAGTTTTTGGCTAGAAATTTAAAGACATCTGAATGACGAAAACCCTATATACATTAGGCGACACTGACGATGCTAAAATAAAAGGGTGATATGCTGGATGTATGTGTTTATGAAAATGGACTTGAGGTGAAAATGATGGAATTGCCAAGTAATGACAGCCTATGGTGCTTTTGACTTGTATGACCTAGCGAAGTATGCAATGTATGGATGCAATGCTTAATGCAACCTATATTTTTGTATTTTGATTTTTATGAGAATGCATGGAATGGAAATGCAAATGTTTTTGTGATTTTGTTTATTTGTTTTTTTTTTTTTTTTGAGAATGCATTGAAATGCAATTGTTTTTGTGATTTTGATTTTTATGTTGTTTTTATTGATTTTTGAATATTTATGTTGACCAAGCAGTTATGGTAATGCTTGGAGCTTTTGGGTTGACCAAGCGATTGTGGTAATCCTTGGAGCGTTTGGGTTGACCAAGCGATTGTGGTAATCCTTGGAGCTTTTGGGTTACCAAAGTAAATCCTGGTTTATTACCAACATTTGATAATCCTTGGAGCTTTTAGGGTTGACCAAGCGATTGTGATAATCCTTGGAGCTTTTTGGGTTGACCAAGCGATTGTGATAATCCTTGGAGCTTTTTGTTGGGCTATGGCTCTCTAGGTGTGGAATGGCCTCAAATGAATGATGTTCAAGGGTTCTGTTTCCTTGATTCCTTCAAGAGAGGCAAGCCGGTATGTTTCGGGTCCTATTTTACTGTCAATGATGTAAGGACCTAACCAGTTTGTTGCAAACTTATCCCGTAGATGGGACGGCAAATTAGAATTCTCTTGGTTCTCTTTTAAGACCAAGTCACCAACCTGAAATTCCCTAAGATGGACTTTCATGTTGTATGCTTTCTTAAGTCGCTCTTGATAGATACGCAAATGCTCGAGAGCATGAACGCGTCGTTCGTCGAGCAACGTCAGTTGATCTAACCGGGCTCTGCCGTGCAGTGTCATCATCGATGAACTCTTGCATTGAAATGCGCAGGGAAGGAATTTCCAACTCAAAAGGCATGACCGCCTCGGAGCCATACACCAGCGAAAATGGAGTTGCCCCAGTGGGCGTCCGAATGCTGGTGCGATAAGCCCATAGGGCAAGCGGGATCTGAATGTGCCAGTCTTTATGATTGTCTGCAACTGTCTTTTTAAGAATGGCGACTAGCATTTTGTTTGACGCCTCTGCTTGCCCATTTGCCTACGGATAATAGGGTGTCGAAAAGCTATGTTGAATCTTGTACTTTGTGGTCAAAGCACGCACATCTTTATTCTTGAATGGTGTCCCATTATCCGAGACAATTTTGGATGGAATACCAAAATGACATATGATGTTATGCAAAATGAACTCCGCAATGCGGGCTCCAGTCGTAGTGGTCAGTGGAATTGCTTCCACCCATTTGGTAAAGTACTCTGTGGCCGTTAAAATGAACGTGTGACGACCAGACGACGCAGGGGAGATCTTTCCAATTAGATCAAAGCCCCACTCGCAAAAAGGCCAAACCGATTGAATCGGCTGTAAGGCCTGAGAAGGTACGTGTGTCAAATTAGCATGGTGTTGACACTTCACGCACTTCTTCACATATGCGCAACAATCTCGCTCTAAAGATGGCCAATAATAACCCATGCGAAGAATGCGCTTTGCAATGGCCATACCGCTGAAGTGGCCACCACATGTACCATCGTGAGCTTGGGTGATCGCCCAAGCGGACTCTTGTTGGTCCAAACAACGAAGGAGGATTCCTTCATAATTTCGACGATACAAAATGTCTCCTAACAAGACATGCTTTGCCGCTTTCTGTTTGAATGATCTTTTCGCGGCTTGTGTCAATCCAAGTGGGAGATTACCTAGCTTGAGGTAATCCCGAATGGGTGTATACCAGTCTTGCTGATCAGAAACCTCGATAGTATGAACGGCCAATCCCTCTTGAAGCCTATCCCGAACAAAAGCTGAGCAGGAAAGAACTTGTAAAAACAACGTGGTGTTGCTAGTAAGAGGAGTCGGGGAGAACAAGGACCCCCAGTTGGCTTTAGTCAAACAATCTCGAATTCGAGAGAACTTATCCGGAGATGGTTCAATCTGAATCATGTGGATTCCTGGCGTCAGATCAGAGCTTGCACGCTCCATCGCAGATTGCGATAATGTTTTAACCTGAATGGTTGTCATTTCACCAGAAGAGTCTTGCGGGATGAGTGACCCCAAGGAGGCCATAGTATCCGCAAAATGATTTGATGATCGAGGGAGTGCCTCGATGTCATACCATTCAAGTTGTGCCAAGAATTTATCCACAAGGGCTTTATAAGACTTCAAAAGTGGACATTTACATTGGTATATCCCTTTTACTTGATTGACAATTAACAGCGAATCACCAAAGATATTCAATCGTTTAATGTTCATGGTGATTGCTGTCTGAAGACCTATGAGCAAGGCTTCGTATTCTGCATTATTGTTGGTGCACGGGAAGTCTAATTTAAATGACAAGGGCATTGGAGCACCTTGTGGAGTGAAGAATACAATTCCCGCACCACCCCCTTGCTCACATTTAGAACCATCGAAGAATAGGGTTATGTCAGCCTGTGACTCAGGCTCATCAGAATCTGGCGACTCGAGACATGGAAGACCCCATCATCAGGTAGTTCAAAAGTCAGAGGCTGATCGTCTTCAAGAGGAGCCTCGACTAGTTGATCGGCGATGACTTGACCTTTTATAGATTTTTGTCCAATGAACTCTATGTCAAACTCCGTCAACAACATGATCCATTTCGCCGTGCGGCTACTATGATAAGTACGACTCATCATGTATCGCAATGGATTCTCCTTAGACACAACATACGTCTTATTACTAAGCATGTAGTGGCGTAGCTTTTTGGTAGCAAACACCACTGCCAAGCAGAGTTTTTCAACATATGCATAGTTAAGTTCATAACTGACCAGGGTGCGGCTAAGATAGTATGTAGCCTGTTCTCTGTGAAGTTCATTTTTCTGGGACAACATGGCGCCCAGTGCCACCTCAATGGCTGAGATGTATAAATAGAACGGCACTCCTGGTCTGGGTGGTGCCAATACTGGCGGCGAAGCCAAGTACTATTTAATGTCGTCAAAGGCTGACTGGCACTCGTCATCCTAATGAAATGTGACCCCCTTATGCAATAATTTATTCATGGGTCGGCATTTGTCAGATAACCGCGCTATGAAGCGCTTGATCGACGCAACCTTTCCCTGCAGACTCTTGAGCTGCTTGATGGTGGTTGGGGGACGCATTTCAAGGATTGCCTTGACTTTGTTTGGATCAACCTCAATTCCTCGTTTGGAGACTATGAAACCCAAGAGCTTTCCAGAGGTGACGCCAAAGACGCACTTCTTGGGGTTTAGTCTGACTTTATGCTCAATGAGGCGATCAAGGACCTTACTCAAGTCACCGATGTGATCTGGGCGCAAAAGAGATTTGGCCAACAAATCATCCATGTAATCTTCCAAAGTTTTGTGCATGTAATCGTGAAAGATGTACGTCATGGCACGTTGGTAGGTAGCTCCGGCATTTTTAAGGCCAAAAGGCATGACCTTATAGCAAAATGTCCCCCAAGGCGTTGTGAATGCCATTTTTAGTTGGTCCTCAGGATTAATACGAATCCGATTGTATCCTGAGAAACCATCCATAAGGGAAAGCATTTCGTGGCCCGCTGTAGCGTCTACCAACGCGTCGATGCTCGGCAAGGGAAAATCATCCTTAGGACTCGCTTTGTTAAGATCTCGAAAATCAGTGCATATGCGAATCCTCCCATCGGGCTTCTTGACGAGGAACCATGTTAGACAACCATGGCGGATAATCCACACAGATGACAAACTGGGCATCCAACAACTTTTGTAACTCATATTTTACCATTAAGGCCACTGTTGGATGCATCTTGCGTAGTTTTTGCTTGACTGGCTTGATTGTCGGATCAAGCGTTAAATTGTGCGTGACTAGCTGTGGGTCTAGTCCCGGCATATCCTTGTATGACCATGCAAAAACCTCCTTCTTTTCCTTAAGAAGGGCAACATAATCGGCTCGCTCTTCGGGGGAAAGACTTACCCCTAGCTTGAGAATCCGTGGATTCATTGGATCTGTGCCGATGTCTACATCAGTCGTTGCTTCAATCGACATATGGGATCCGTCTTCCAACCGGTGTGGAATTGGGATCGGATGGATATCGTTTGCTGAATTAAGATCATCATTAGGAACATCAAGTTCCTCTTCAAGCATGGAAGACATCCTGAGTCTGTCCCGGAGTGAAATGGAACATCCCACCGCAAGGCCAATACTCTGATGGAGATGGTGGTGTGTCAGCGCGATCCCAATCGATAGCTTCTATGTCTAGATGCAATAATCGTGTTGGATTGGCTGGATCATGGATGGGGGCGGTCAAGTCAATGGAGACCATGTTGATGAAATGATTGTAATCTCCATTACCGCAAATGTGACAACTTTGACATTCTGGATGTTCTTGGTGCTTTGGATCTGGCTCTGTAGGCACTGGCACAAAGGGATCAGCCCTATGCGCGGACCTACAAACAGGGTCTACCCTAGGTACTGATGGTTTGATAGGGTCTCCAGGCGAAAGATGCTCGTTGTATGCCTGGAGTGGCGGGTGCAGTAATTGCTATAACTGTGCCAGGTTGAAATGCCTCCTAGGTCTTGGATCTATGTGTAAGTTTTCAAACATGTCGTCTATGTCCAAAGGATTTTGTTGTTGTTGAGGTAGCCTATGCTCACTAGGATCATTCAATGGGAACATCATCAAGAAGCTGTCCTGATCGTCATTCATTTGATATTCATGCGAATGATCGTACTCCGACTCATCTTCAGAAGACCCTTCGTGGTCTTGTCCATCTTCCCCTTGTGGGTGAGTCCATGAGGTTTCTCCTTGTTCGGCCGTAGGGAAAGGGTTGTTGAGGTCAACAAGGTTATTTGTTTGCAATGGGAAATAATCCCCCAATGTATAAGTTGTATTTGGATTGGCATATGGATCTGATGCCAACCCATCCTTGTTGCCTATCCCTAGGCCTTGCATGTTTTCGACCAAGATGTCGAGGGGCAAAGGGTGATTAAACCCTACTCCTGACTTGTCATAAGGCATTTGGTATCTTGGTTGACACAAAACACGCATTCCTTGTTCATACCGGCCTAACCCATATCCATGCCAATTGCATTGGCTAAGATATCGTAATGCGAAGTCTGGGTTAGCTAGATAGTTGACATCTTCCACAAAAGGATCTTCATCTTCTTCTTCATGTCGAGAAGGTTCAACGCCATGATCTAGGCCCCCAAAAATAAAGTTTGTCTGATTAGGTGGGTAACCTAAAGGAACCACGGAGCCTATGGGGAGTCGAGGTCTTCCCATGTCTTGCATAGATTGAAGTGTGGGCGTTGCAACAACATTGCGCACTATATACTCCCCCATGCCTGTGTTAGACATCTCAACAGTAATTGTTGGTGATTGAGGGGAAGTGAATGGGAGTTCTCCTTGAGTCCACTCCATGTGGGGTGAACTAGGCGTCTCAACTTCCATTCTATTAGGCGTCTCTTCTGTAGAGATATTGGAGACTAAAGGTGGTTCCGTTTCCAGGGGCTTCTTTCCTTTGTCCGTTGGAGTGGCCACCGTAGGTGGCGTCATTGTGAGAGGACTGGATGAAGAAGATGATCCCGCCTGAGAATTTGATTGATTTGGTGATGAAGATTCTTGCTTAGTCGGACCCCGTTTAGATGGATTTAACTGGAAATCCACGTGCGTTGAAGGAAGGGTCGACTGTGGCATGATTTGCACTGAGTTGCAATATTTAAAAGGTTCCAAATCTATGGGGACCACATGTACTTGTCCTTCAAATGTATATTTCAAACATTGATGAGCAATTGAAGGGACACACTTCATATCCCGGATCCAAGGCCGCCCAAGCAAGATATTGTAAGCCATCTCACCTTCTAAAATGTGGCACAACGTATGAATGGTCTTTTGTCCCACTTGGATGGGCAGGACAATTGTGCCAACTGTCGAGCATATCGTATCATTAAATGCTCGAAGGGTATAAGTGGAAGGTGCAATGTGAGAGGCTGGTAGTTTCAAATGTTTCAGTGCAGCGGTTGTAATAAGGTTACTGGACGAACCAATGTCTATCAACACCCGTTTGTATGGAGTCCCGTTGACCCGCGCAATAACGTGCAAGGGTGGATCCGTTACATCTCCAGTCATAGTTTTTAGCTCATCTTCCCTGAAGGTAATGACTGGTTCAGTACACTGTTTGACATGCCCCACAAAATTGTTGAACGAATCCGCTTCGTGGGGTTGCAATTCAATTGCCTTTAATATCTCCATAAGAGCTTCCCGATGGGGCGCTGATTGTTGAATAAGCTCATAAATGGAGAGCCTAGCCGATGTGGTCCGTAGACTTTGAGTAAGTCTAGTTCGAATCGTGGCCACTGGTCTAGGTGGGGGCAACTGTGTAGGATTTGGTTGATGTTGTGACATGGATGAAGCTTCCCTAGGGGCTATTGCAGGGACAACTCCTGGGTGTCTCTTGTTTCTTGTCACAATGCTAATCATTCCAACATATCCCTCCATGGGGTAACTCTGTTGCACTTCATTGACATGCAGAGGTTTTGTTTGTGCATCATGTGTGGGTAAAGGATCTTTGAAAACACCCATTTGTTGGTTGTTGGGTGCGATGGGGTTATCCACTACCAATGTGTGATTATCAATGAGATCTTGCACTAAACCTTTAAACGACCAACAGACATTAAGGTCATGCCCTTTCCTTCTATGGAATCTATAGAAAATATCCTCTCTATACCCTTTAGGCTTTGGCGCATTAGGATCAATTGTTGGAATATCTGGCAGATTAATCAAGTTTGCCGCTGACAAACGGTCAAACAAGGAATCCCTAGACTCAGTGTATGGTGTAAATTGTCGCTTGGGGTGACGCTGCTGATTTTGATCCTGCTTCTTGTTATCTTTCTCATAATTATTGTGAGGCACCGCTCGATAGTTAGCCTTTGAAGGTCTGTGTTGCTTGGGCAGGCGTAGGGGCATTAATAGCAACTTGATTGACCGCGACGGGTTTCGTTGCGTATTCCCTATTTTGGTGCTCTTGTTCCACTCTTTTTTCTTAGGCTTGGCAATTTCACCATCCCATATCTTGATCTCTTCGATACGTCTAGCTTGCGCCAGAGCTTCTTCCAAAGTGGCGTATTGCTGCAGCTGCAATAGCACAGAGATCGATCGCAAACAACTCTTTGCGAACATTTGAGTTAAGTCGGACATAGGAGGGAGGTAGGACAACTTTGAAAGCACTGTCCTCCATCGATTCCCATATGCTACCATAGACTCTTCCTCATACTGTTTGAGGCTAGCTAGATCACTGAGTGACGCCTTTTTCTTTGTATTGAAAGCAAAACGTTCTAGGAACGCGTCCACTAGTTGATCCAAGTTGTAGATGCTATGCTTTGGTAGATGGGTAAACCAATCCGAGGCAGACCCTGCGAATGTGGTTATGAATGTTCTCAATAATAATGCATCATTGTCTTGTATACCAAAGCACTGGCTCAAAAATCTCGTCACATGCTCTTGAGCATCCTCATCCCCTTTAAAGAGTGCCAACTGGGGCAGCTTGAAATGTTCGGGGTATGGAGGTGCTGGCACTGACGGATGTATCGGATGACTACGGAGTTGGCGTAAGGTAGGCTTTTGAGGCCCACCAGTCTTAAGTTCCATATTCTCCAAGCGTTCTAACAACACTTTGTAGGCATCGGAGGATATAATTTCCTCCTCCTTAGTTTGTTCCCGCTGTGGGTTGCGGGGAACTTGAGGCCTTTGAATGACTAAATGGGTAGCATCCCTTCTGCCTTGATAGGGCATTTCAGCCCGCTCTTCTTCTTGGTAATAATCCTCATAATCTTCTTGAGGAGTGTTTGGCCTAGGCCTGTAAACATGGACGGGTGCCCGCGGAGGATGCCCATCATGGTCACGGGGAATGGCCTCCCGCTCAGGTCTAAGAGGTCTTGGAGGCAATGTTTGCTGAGGTCGCGGAGACCTGTCTCGCACTAAGGGGTTGTGCCTCACATACATCTCATATTGTTGTGCACGAGGAACTGGGGCCCTCTCAGGTGCATGGTTGTGAAGCAATTCAGCTGTCTGACGCTGAATGCGCTCTTGATCAAGGTGACACAAATGTTCTAATTCCTGTTGTTCTTGCTTAAGCCGCGTGATGTGCGCTTGGCGGGCGGCTAGTTGTGCAAATGCCAAGTTACTTTGTTCTGTTGTCTCTTGTTTAATAGGCCTAGATGTCTCTCCTACATATCTGTTTCGATCATAATGCTCTGAGACTCCTATATGTTGCTTCCCTCCGTCGAGGTTGGCCGCATTGACTTGAAACTCTGGTCTCAATAAGCGATCTGGATATAATGCAGGTGCAGACGTGCATCGTTTTGGCACTGGATACTGGCCTGGAGGAATGTAGTGATCCTCCTCTCTCTCTCTGTGATATGCATAAAAAGTGCGAGCAGAATTGTCTTGCCCTGTCGGGAGAACTTGTTGTTCTGGATATGGTCTACTATGTCCGACATTAATTGGGGGTAAATTAGGAACCACAAAATCATATGGTTCTTCCTTTTGGACCCTTTGTTGTTCCATAGCAGTACACAATGCTTCATCACTAGGCCACCCATATTGAACTTCAAAGGGAGGCCTCGTACTTAGACCAGGTGGTATATATAAGTTATTTTCTTGAAAAGATTCTTGTTGCTTAGGTGTTTCCCTTAGAGAGGGAGTTCTAAAGTCTCGTCTATTGATGGTCTGACTTGGAGAACCATTCCTTGAGGCACCTCTAGAACCATGTTCTATGACTGTATGGGTTGGAGTACCCCTCACGGAGGGGCCTCTAGAGCCATGTTCTGCATGGTGTGAACTAACTGGTGTACCTCGCCGTTGAGGCGGGATGAACAAGTCTTCAAAGCTATATCGGAGACGATTTGTCTCTCTTGGTGCATGTTCTGCAGCTTTCGCCCGTGATTGGGCTTGGCTACGAGTATTCACCATGGTAATGCTAACCTAAAAAATGCAAAAGTTCTTTTTGTGATTTTCTTTTTATGATTTTTTTGTCTAAACAGAAAATAGCATACACACTCACAAGCAATGATTATCTCTTTTAAAGATTAATAGTGTGCCCTAAATCTGGTTTAGTGTGTTTTTGTTGTTTGTTTTGTTTTTGAAAATTTTTGTGAAACGTTTAAATGCAAGTATGAAGGCTCTTATGACTCCCAAAATGGTCGCCCCTTCAATATACCATTGTCGGACCGATATACCAACCTCTCTATATACCCGCCCTTACGTGAGGGAGACTATAGGTACGTGAGAGCAGATGATACGTGGAACATAGGCGGTACGGAAGGGGAATCGCTCTGTTTATGACACCTACCATAGAAGACTTATCCTCGCGTGCTGGGAATCACCCCAAGCTACACTCGGTCAGCTTTCGTCAGGATTTACGTCTAGCAACAGTCGCGATCGAGGTAATGGATGCAATATCTCAAGCCAAAGTGATAATGGAATCCACCTTTGGTCTTGCTCAAGGGTTGGGGTTTTACGACCAACGCCTTGGTTTAAAATGTCACGTGATGTGTGGGGTTCATTTTAATTTTGCAAAATTGAAACAGGCAAATGAAAAGAAATCTTTCCCTAAGCCATACAAACTGAAAACCAGAAAATAGAAAAACAGAAATTTGACAGAAGCTGTAAAAACCCCTACCTCTTCTCTGCCTAATCGGAAGTTTCTGATTTGCTCTGAAAATTTGCACAGATCTATAATCGTCCCTGGGTGAGGCGAATAACAGAACCGTAATCGTCACAGGGTGGAACGAATAATTTATTCGTCCCGGGTGAGACGAGTACCAATTCTGTAATCGTCACTTGCAGAGACGAATAACAGTCCGATGTTGAAAAATAGGTACCTGTAAAAAACAAGCAATTTTAGATCAGTAAGTTAACCTAAAAAAAATAGAGGACAGAGGTCCCACCGTGATCGCCATTGAAAACACGAGATTTCGGAAACAAAAAGGAAATACTAAACAAAATTGTATTAAAAGGAAAGAACACAAATGAATGAACACAAGATATAAAAGCAATATAAACTATGGCCCTTTTTTTATTGATATTCTTTTCAATTCGTGTTACAATGCGTCTCCTTCCTTTTTAGGGGATAGGAGCGTTAGATATTGATCTCTACAACTCGTTTCAGAATTCCTTCTTCCGCGTGCCCACATATAAAATGGGCGAACCAAAACGTTGTCGCCGCTTGCGTTGGTACAGGTCGATTCCTCGCTGCTCCTCCAATGCTGCAAATCTGCGTTCAAAGAAACAAACAAAGAATCAGTAGCACCTGTGTATGAAAAATAAAAGATAAATCTAACTATGGCTAAAATGAATCTAAATGAACTGAAAACTTGATAAAAGCATAAACATGAAACTAGCTAAAAAACTACAAAAGCAATAAAGCGGGAGGGGTGCCCGAAGGCAAACCACCCGCGGGTGAAACTTTGCTCCGACACCAATCCGCTTAGGATGGGTCCGAAACCAGATGTGATGTGTTGTCGACAAATTGGTAGGATATTGTGGTCAAAAGAATGGGGTGTTGGTTCTTGATTCGTGCCTTCAAAAGTCACCCAATAACCTCTCTTTCGATTAAGAGATTATGGATGTTGAAAACACAAATCGCAAGTAAATGAATTAGCAGCACTTCGTCGCTCAAAATGCTCCAGCTCGGTATCTCTTTTGGGTGAGGAAACTCACCATTTTATAGACCCAAGGGGTCTCTTTGAATTAACATGCAAAAGTGTTTCTTTGCATGAATGCTTTTTGCCTCAAAGAAAGACTTCTTCTTGATCAAGGGATTCTTAACTGTCTCTGTGCATGTCTTTGTGTGTTTTAGAAAAGCTCACTTGCACTCCCATGCAATGAAGGGATAGCTAAGTGGCAAATCTGAGTTGTCTTAAAAAGCTTACTCTTATTCCCATGCAGTGAAGGGAGAGTTAATTGGTAGATATGAGTTGTCAAAAGAACTCACTCGCACTCCTATGTCATGCGAGGAAAGCTAAGTGGCAGTTCTGAGTTGTTACATGCCGAGATTTGACTTTTTGCCGGTCAAACCTGACATTCGTCCCACCCCGAAGCGAGCGCTGGTAATCGTCCCTGGGTGAGACGAGTATAAGTCAGCACTCGTCCTTGGGTAGGACGAGTAAAACTTTCACTCGTCCCTGGGTAGGACGAGTAAAACAGCACTCGTCCCTTGGTGGGACGAATAAGCAATAAAGTGTCTAAAAAGTGCCAAATTGGTTTTTGACTTGCAAAACTGCTGTGTGAGTGGTTAGAACCACTGTTTAACCTCTGAGGGCTGCCCTGGGGGCTGTGTGTGTTAGTGCGATCAGTGCTTGTCGTCACATAATCGGATTGGTGCTGTTTTGGTGTCTATAGGAACCTCAAACCCAAGCAATTCGACATAAAAACATTGTTGATCATCATCAGCAATACGGCAGCCTTGTCATAAAGACACCATCCTCGTGCCAGTGGCTGATGGACACTCCTTAGGACTTATTATCCTTGAGAGCATCCGCAGAGTGCCCTCTAAACACCTAAGTGAAGACAACCACCTGATCATTAGTGGCCAAAGAGACAATGGCCACCCCATCAAATGGAATTCGAAAGATCCTATATACATCCTTCGACGTAATGGTCATCTCGTCGGTAGGGAGGTGGAAGGTATTAGTCCATATGTCCTAGTGATGGGCCAAAGTCATAAGGTAAGCCTAATATTCCATGATGTAAGGTATCCTAATGATGTATTGCAACCCTCAGGATTTGAACCATGCCCAATCTGTATCATCAAATCTAGGAAGGAAGTCAAGCAATAGATTTGGGTCCCAAGCCCGAGCAGTAAGGATCTAAACAAAGCAGAAGAAATACAAAACATAACTACAATGCATCTAAGGCATAATTCGCAATAAACATGAAAAGGGTGCAAAAGAGTATGGACTATTATATGTCTAAGCAAAAAGGATAAGATTGCACTTAATAAAAATTCCAAAAAAAATTGTTAGGAGGCGAAAGTGTCGTCCGCCTATGTTTTGAGGTGTGGGTCATCTTTTGTAAGGGTGTTGCTCTTTGTTGGCGATGTAACCTCAGTAGGGGGCTATGGCCAGATTGTCCCTATTGAGGCCTTGTTCCGATTCAGCTTTGTGTTGTTGTTGTAATAGGTTTTGGGTCAACCTGTAAAACCCGGTTGTAATGAATTTGTACCTTAATTACCAAAAAAAAAAAAATTCCAAAAAAAATCAAATATGTCATAAAATCCAATAAAAATGCAAGAAAACATAGTTAAGGGTTTATCTTTTGTTGCCTACAGTGAACGGAACCTGGTCATTGGAGGCAGTAGCGACCAAGACTCAACGGTAAAATTTTTGATCGTTGGGATTCAAGCTTGGCCGCTCTGAGCAACAACGACTCAGAACCAGACGTTGTAAGCGACAGCGGCCAAGGGGCGACACGACAAACTTGTGAACCCTTGGCTAGAAAAATAAAAAAAAATTGCAAAGTTACAAAATAACTTAAACAGACCAAAAGAGGGAGGGAAAACAAACAAAATAGAAAGCAAATACCCCCACCCAAGCATCAAAAACACTCAAAATGGCGACAGCAGGTGAATAACAAAAAAATTCAATAAAAAACCTAGGCTAAAGCCATTAACAAAAAAATAAAATTAGGGACTAACCCACCATAGCAAAGGGTATGCTAAGCCTAATTACAGATTTTGTTCGTTGCCAACAGGTTTAGTGAGGTTCAGTTTGCCCATTACTTAGTGAGGTTCAATTTTACTCAAACAAGGAAAATAGAGCTAGGGTTTAGAAAAGAGAAATACCTGAGAAATTGTGGCTCCTCTAGCAACTAATGTCTCACCCTGTGCAGCCATGTCCTCAATGCCAGCAAATTTTAAATTCGTAACCCTCGCCATCACACCAGAGCTCCTAAAGCGAATCTTCAAACAGTGAAAGTGAAAGGTCAAACCCTAGAAATGCAAATTTTATATTTCCTTAATTACACCTTGGCCGCTACTGACGTCAGCGGCCCAAACTTCTTTGTCACTCAAGGCGACAGCGGCCACAAGAAGAAACTCAAAGGCCGCTGGACCTGACAGCGACCATATCCATAGGTAAAAATAAGGGACTTCTTCCTTAAGGGATCCCACAAAAATATCAAATAAACACACTTTGGTGGTTTTAGATCATTAGAATGTTCAAAATAACAAAAAATCACATAAAAGCATAATCTCAGGTAGGCCTCGTATTCCATCCCCTAATCTATCCACTCGGTGATTGCAGCAAGTTGCACTCCATGTATTTCAATGATATGAATAGATAACCATAAGGTCACTTAGGGCAAAAACCACTCATTTTGGAATTACAATGTACCACCCTTCAATCCCGAAGAATACCAAGATGGTCGGACTGCTCCACGGGTGCGAAAGGATCATCCTAATTCCCCTATGACATCAAAAATATTAAGTCAAAGTGATACAATCTAAACATAAATAGAATCACTTATCCTAACTCCCTAATAAGGCTATTCATAGTTGGACCGCTCCTTGAGATAAGGATAGATGATTATCATAAACAATTGGAATCACACTTGGATATGGGATTGCCCATTAAAAGCAACAAATGCTAAAAAGGAACGAGATTAGTCATATTGGTCAAGCGACTTATCGCTTCATTCATTGTCATTTCTTCACCAATTCATTGTGTGAGGAATTAGTTCAAAACTTCAACAAAATCATAATGAAAATTAGGAAAATATCACTCGATCATAGCAAAATTGTGTTCATCCTACGAATCATTGCATACAACAATCACAAATTTCCCTTGTTTTCTGGGAACGTAAGCAGACATGACATCTTCAATTGTAGCTCTCCTATCGGTCGAAATTGTTGTAGCAGCTGAAGCTACCTGATTGAGTTTGAGGAACGAGTGCAATTTAACATGCCCAAGCCACTGAGCTAAGTCCTTCAAACGTTGATACAATGATTCAAGGGACACACGCCATCTTGCATGATTGGGCCATCTGGCGTTGATCAGACCATTGATCACCATACACCCTACAAATAGATCAATCTATGTTTTTACTCAGCGTTGTGTTTTCCACACAGTACGTCGCAAAAAGGGGTATTTGTAGACACCTAAATCATGTCATGCTTAGGGGATATACTCACATAGACATACTATTTGAGGGTGGGGGTGGGAGGAGTAAGTACAGCAAGTTTACAGCACACTTGTTGTACTTACTCCCCCCACCCCCACCATAAGATGATAAGACATAATCTTAGAGTTTCCAAGCATCAACAGTGGTTCTCACCACTCATTTGGGGCCTTTTCAAGCCATCCAAGCCTAGCCTCTCAAGCCAAGAGTGGCCAGATCCTAGCCTCTCAAGCCTAGAGCAGCCATACCTTAGTCGCTACAGACAACAACAGTTAGATCTTAGTCGCTGCACACGACAGCGGCTAAGCCATAAGAAACATTTTACCGACAAACAGGCCTAATCACAGGTGGAAGTGGTAGTCTACATGTAATAAAGGTGAGCGAGAGTAACTTTGCATTCCTTTTCATGACTAGTTCACATAGGAGGCCTGAGTTTGCATTTAAAATTTAGTTAACTGACCTCCAAACATAGACAAAGTACAAAAGCTTCTCATGCTAACAACCAATTCACATAGAAGACTCAAGTGGGCAGTTGGATTTTAGTTAACTAGCCTTCAAACATAGAAAAAGGAAAAAAACTTATCATGCTAACTTGCACTACGCATGAGAAATTCATTTCTAGGGCTTGTACATAGACCTAGGGTTTCACACTATAAAATGTGCAAGCCTAAGAGCACCATAGGATCATCTTCTATCATCGAGACATCTTTTTGAGGAGAACTTTTGAGACTTAGAGAGTTCTCTTTGAGATCACATGTATGGCAAAGCCCTGACGGATTGAAGAGCATAACACCTATTATTTCGATATCGAATACAGGATTTGACTTATAACTTTGGGGCAAAGAGAGCAAGGTTTACCTTAGCGGTCGCTATCTTGGATAGTGGCCCGTAGATTTAGCTTAGGTTTTAGACAGCTTCTTTTATTATGTTTCTTCATGTTTTCATCATTAGTATAGATTTACATGATTTTATGGCATAGTTTCATCATATTCCCATTACATTCTGTTATTAATAACAACCTCATCCGACGAGGCAATCTTGAAAACCTAAGCGTGTGTTGTTGTTTCATTGCTTGCAGGGCCATAGGTTCATCGGATGAAGTTTGCAACATACGAGAGCAAAAGGGATCCCTCTAGGAAACAGACCTAGAGAAGGAGGCATCTGTAAGCCCTCATACATTTTCGTGTGCAGAACCGGGAAGCTTTTATAAGTGCACCACCTCTTCGCGAAAGGGGTACTCTTTGTCTATTTGTAACTTATTGTATCGAAATGGGTATCCCTGAGAGGGACCGACATGTAACCGAGTTTCAATATAAATAAATATATCTACCTTTGTTATTTTGTGTTATATGCTTTTTCTTCTTGTCTTCCATTTCATCTCGGGTTTTAATAACATTGCAAGTAGGGTTAAAAAGGGGGTGTTGCGTGCGTCCCGAGGTCGCTACAAGTTCAACGTTTTGGTGCAATTTCTCCATACTTGTTCTAGAGAGCACACAGTCACAAATTTTGCTCAATTTATCCTCAAGCGGGGATAGTGGCGCTTTCTCTTTCTTCTCTTTTTTCTCACCCTTTGCCTTCTTTGTGGCCCTCTCTTTCTTTGAGGTCTTCTCCTTCTTATACTTTGTAGTCTTCTTTCTCATTCTTACCCTTGTACTTGCCCAAACGCTCACTCTTAAAAATGATGGAAACAATGCCTCACTGCTGCTTAATCAGACTGCGCTTTATCAACAATTATTTTACTCTAATATAGGCAAGTAATGCTACAGCAAAACCTCCAGTAATTTTTGTGAGTTAAAATGATCACTCTTAAAAATGATGGAAACAATGCCTCACTGCTGCTTAATCAAACTGCACTTTATCAACAATTCTTTTACTCTAATCCAGGCAAGTAATGTTGCAGCAAAACTTCTGGTAATTTTTGTGAGTTAAAATGAGACGGAGTGATGGCCTTTTTTATAGCCCATCCATTTACCTACCATATTAATGGTGTTTGGGTGGAGTAAATGCCTAGAGTTATTGTGGGCATAGTGGAGGATCTTTAGTGTGCCACTCAGTGCGCTTAGCACACTTTCCAATGATGAATTACTACACAGGGCTAAAATATTTCTTGGAAGGCGTGATGCACCATCATTTTTTAAAGTTCCATGTGTAAATTTTGGCCCTAAAAATTTTCCTCGAGGCGTGTGCTTGTTGGGTGCTATCTTGGACTGTGAGCCCATCATCAAAGAAAGCGAAACTTGCCCTTGTACTAGAAACTTTTTCATTATTGCCTAGGGGCACAAAAATAGTTTTTGCTTAGCAAGTGGAGTTGCGCCCCTAAATTGGAGTGAAACGGTTGTCTCGGGAGTGACGTCAGGGAAGAAAATTCAAAGGGACTTTCTCCCTTAGGAAACCCGAAATCACCCTGCGCTTGGCAAACTGGGGCAAAATAGGAAATGGGACCCACACAAGTTTCTCCTCCTCGGGTTGCGCCTTTGGAAAATTCAAAGGCATTTTTGCCTTACTAAACCCCCGAAATGGAGTTGCACTGTAAAATAGGGGTGAAATGACTTTGGGTCACACTGCACTGGGAGTTGTAGGATGGTGGAAAATTCAAACGTCTAAGTGCTCTTCCTTGACCCTAAAATACCTTGCACTCTCCAAACAGGGCGAAAAGGCATTACGCTCCTCTGATAGGGTGAAAGCACCTTGGACCGAATTTGACATTTTTAACCCAAAAGTGGGTTTTTCCTAGATAAGGGCCGAAATGGGCCTTCACTATTTTTCTAGGGTGCAAAGGTCTGGCACTCAATGTAACCCTAAAATAGAGTTTGACTTCGACCTTGACGACTGAAGGAAGGAGCTGATTTTATAAGGTGTTTTTCCTTGTTTTCTTTGATATGTGGTGCTTGCAACCTTGGGTTCCCGATTTATATTTCATCTATAAGGGGGAGCGCAGGTACCTTTCGCTCTTTAAAAATTTGAAAAGGATTTGTGCTACTTGACTGGTGTGAAACCCTCCCTTGCCGGGGCAGCTTTATAGCACTAAATTTTTTTCAAGCAAATGCTAAAAAATGGTGAGACAAATATCTTTGCAGCGCATAAATACCTTAACTAGCATTCTACGCTTGAAAATTGCTAACCCTATTTTACTTGGCTCATTAAAAAATGTACAAACTAAACTAAAATAAAAAAACTTAAAGACTCTTTGGAACCACTCCCTTCCAATTAGAACCCTGGATCAAAATTGCGCTTTTCATAGCGCAAGAGGGGGCGAAGAGACTTATACTCCTGAAAAACAAATATGCACAAGCAAACAAGGAAAATAAAAAATATATATCTAGCTGATAAAAAAATTTCATACTACCTCTCATTGGTAGTACGCCTTAAGATGAAAGCCATTAATAGATAACAGAAGAGTAAACTCATTCAGATCTTGTAGGGTGAAGGAGTTAACCTGATGTACCTCAGAAATTCAAAATGGACCCTCCCTTAATACGTTAAATTTATCATGATTTTTGGGCTTGGACTTCTTGTTCCATTTCAACACTAAGTCGCCAACCTGGAAGGTCCAGTCAGAGGTCTTTTTACCAAACCAATTTTTTGTGGTCTCGGCATCCTTCATGAAAGCCTCATAGTATTTTTCTCTTTCCTCCTCCAATTGTAGCAATTAGGCTATTATAACACTGATAGGGTCAAACCCTTCATCCTCACCCTCCAACGATCGAAGGGACTACAATGCGGGCAAATCGATATGGATGGCGAGCACTGCTTCCTTCCCGTACACCAGGGAATATGGGGATGTATTGATTGATTTCTTAACAGAAATATAGTTAGCCCATAATACAAAGTCCAAAAGTAGATGCCAGCTTTGCTTGTTGTCTTCCAATGTTATCTTCAAGATTCTAAGTTCTTATTTGTGGACTCCACCAAACCATTGCCCTACGGGTAATAATTAGACAAATTTTTTAGGTAAATACCATACTACTTGTGAATGGGCATATTTTAGCATCATTAAAATAGATGCCACTATCAGTTATTATCGAATTTGATATTATGAAATGAGTTATCAACCCTTCCAGAAAGGCAATGACCACATCCTGGTTATCCTGCTTGGTGGGCACTGCTTCTGCCCACCGGGTAAAGTAGTATGTGGTCGCCAGGATATACTTATGCCCTAATGATAAATTTGGATCTATCACCCCGATGAATTCCAAGCCCCACTGCTGAAATGGAGCCTCGACTTGAATTGGTTGCAAGGGCAGAGAAGCATTCCTAGTACGGTCGACATACCTTTGACATTTATCGCACTTTTGACTAACACTAAAGGTATCAGCAAAAATTATAGGCCAATAGTAGCCTGCTTTTATTATTTTCAAGGCCATAGGCCTTCTTGAAAAATGACCCTCAAACATTCCATAATGGTACTTATCTAGGATTTTTTGTTTTTTCGTCCCCCTAACACATCTCAGGAGGACCCCGTCAATATTCTTGAAAAATAACCCACTTGGTAGCAACACATATTTGTAATATTGTAGCCTGAACCTTCTCCTCTACGAAGCACTGAGGTCAAAATGACACCGTCCAGTGATGAAGTACTCCACCAGGCCTTCTGTCCAATCTCTGTCAAGTGCAGACCAATTTACGAGATCACTCTCCTACACTGGATCATCCCACTAGAAACCCGTCACCTTGGATGCGACACTTCGGACAAGTTCCTGGCATAAGGCTCGACCACATAATAGTTTAGTGGGTCAAACCTCTATATCAAATTGTTGGATCTTGGAGACCCAACCTACCCTTTTGTTGCCTAGCTCGCCTTGAATGATAAAGTTTTTGACATCAAGGTGTACCACATACACTATTGTTTTGCTCTAGGAGACAAAATGGTGAAACTTCTTCAACGATCGCATCATCGCATGTACTTGTCTTTCGATGAGGTTGTACTTTTCTTGATATAGTTGAATGACTTGGCTCAGGAATGCTATTGGTCGCTCATCCCCATGCTTGTTCTTCTGAGTCAGGATAGTTTCATAGCTCTTTGGTTCTCCGATGGTGTAGAGGATAAAATCCTTGGAGTAGTCAAGGTTTACCATAATGGGGGCCTGAGCGATTCTTTCTATCTCCCAAAATGCCCACCTTCTCTCCTCGGTCTATTGGAACTCAGCATACTTCTTGATGAGTTCAATCATCGAATTTACTACCTGGACGAATTCAGAGATGAACTTCCTAATGAAATTAATCTGCCTAAAGAAGGATTGGAGGACCTTCTTACTTGATGGCAAAGGTAGCTTGAGGAGGGCTTCCACCCTGGTAGGATCAATAGCTAGTCTTTTCTTTGATATCACATGGACCAGGAGCTTACCTTTCTTTATCATAAAAATGGACTTTTTCAGGTTTATGGAGATTCCAAACTCCCGAAACTTCTCAAACACCTGTCGCAAATGTAGATCATATTCCTCCCTTTTGTGGGAAAAAATAGTCATGTCATCAAGATATATCACAATGATGTGATTGAGTAACTCACCAAGGCTAAGTCCATCGCTCTCTGGAAAGTTTCTTCGACATTTGAGAGGTCGAACGACATGTGCTGGTAGGTGAAAGTGCCCCACTTGGTTGTGAAGGTAGTCTTTTACTGGTCCTCGTCTTTTACCCATATCTAGTTGTACCTCGAGAAGTCATCCAACAGAGAGAATCTATGCACTCCCACCACTATGTGAAGGATTTAATAGATTTGGGGCAGCGGGTAGTGATCCTTCAGCAAAGCTTGGTTCAGGTTCCAAAAATCAACGCAAAGCCAAATTTCCTCATTCTTCTTTCGAACTGAGACCAGGTTTTCCACCTAGGAAGAGTGCTTTATGGGATAAATGATATTTGCTTCCAGCATATTCATAAGCTCAACTTTCATCAACACTTCTATTTTCGGGTTAACTAGCCTTTGCTTCTACCAAAAAGGTTTGACCCCTTCTTGCAGTTTAATAGTGTGTTGAAAGATAGCTTTTTCATACCCCTTCAAGTCTTGATAGCTCTAGGTGATGATATTCGGGTATTCTCTATAGAGGGTTATGATTTTCTCAATTTTCAATGTCATGCAATTAGTTCCCACCTTTATGGATTTCTCGGACTCCAGTTCCAACTCCTCGTATTCTCTTGCATCCACCTTGATCTTGTGGGTGAGGGACATGTCATCTTGGTCAAACAAACTTTCAAGGGTGATTAAACCCTTCAAGATGTGCTTGTTTTTTAGCTAAATCAGGCCCTCATATTCTTCATCGTCGAGGGTTCTATCATTGATATTTCTTGCTTCATCAATCAAAAAATTGATGATCTACTCATCACTTTCAAAGACCTGTCAATAAATATTTTTATCTGGTACTAAAATCATGTAGATCACTATCACTGCCTTTGGTTTTTATATTATGTTCTCGGTAGGGGAGAATCTGGCTCTGATAGATGTTAGACATTGGCATGCTTATTCTGCTCTCATGAATAGACTGGATATTCAGATCTGAGAAAGACTCGATAAAATCCCATACCTTATTATGGTATGATTTTAGATAGTGTTGCTTGGCAACACACTTATTAGTTACTTGGTTACAGATTAACTTCGAGTCCTCGAAGATCTATAACTGCTTTATTTCGAGCTTCTCTACCTTTTGTAACCCTAAACATAGGGCTTCATACTTGACATCATTATTTTTATATCTCCATGCGAGCCTGTATGAGTACATCTTTTGGTTTCCAGAAGGAGAGACAAGGATAACTCCAGCTCCAACACCATTCTTGCATCGAGCGCTATCAAAAAAAGTTTTCATAGTTGATTGGCCATGGGGTCTTGATCGCTTGGTACCTTTGCCTTTTAAGGCTTGGTAATTGAATAGCACCCAATATCAGACTTGATCATGGTGTTAAAGTCATGCATAGAAAACTCATCTTCTACGCGGAGTTCATCCAGATATTCTTCCTTCAGCTCTACTTTCTCTTCCTCCTTCACTTCCTCGATTATATTAATCGAGTCTAATTTATTTTCTACATATCAGATCCTTTCAATGTGAAAGGTAGAAGGATTTTCATTAAAAAATTTGATCCTCATTTCTTTGAAGGGGATCTCCAGGTGCAAATAATCTAGAGATAGATAGCCTCCAAGTTTGGCAGTGAATTCCCTTGATAAGCACATGCTAAAATAGGGCTCTAAATCCACCACCACAACTTCTTGAATTTGAGTGATATGTGGCATCTTGTGCAACACGATAGGGATGTCCTTGATAACCCCCACTGTCTTAATTGGAGTTTCATCCAATTGAAGCACTCTAGGACTGCTCTTGGTGTACTCCATGCCCATAATCTCACAAATAGCCTTGGGCATCACAGTAGTGGCAGCACCAAAATCCACCATGCAGTTATGCATGATCCACCCTTCCATCCTGAGGGACAAATAGAACGATGGCAACCTATTCTTTTCAATGGTAGAGGTAGTCAACGACTGTTTCAAGACGATCTGAGTTGGTTTCCCCTTGCCTTTGGTAGACTTTAGGGATTCCTACAACAGATCAACCTGACCAGGTAGTTGAAGTGCATTGAAGAGGCTTACCTTTGCTGAAGTCTTCCTTAGCTCTTCAACGATGTTGTACACTCCTATATCGGACTCACCTGCCTCCTTTGTAGTTTTATACCACGTTCGATACCGCTGCATCGCTTTAACTCTCTAGCGCTTGGTCAGCAAGGGGTACCTGATCCCTAGCCTCGGTTTGGGATTAATAGGTTGAATCTTATGGTTGAGGGTGTCTACCTTTCTCTCTTGGAGGCAGAAAGTCTTTTAACCGAGAAGAATCTGCTAGTTCTAACACTTGAACAGGCTCCTTTTCTGGTGGTGATGACTTCTCACTTGGCAACTTGGAAGTGGTAGGCACTTTCAATGGTTCCATCTGAATCAGATCAATCTCAATGGGCTTCTTACCCTTCCTCATGAGAATGAATACCTGCTCAATAGGGGGAATCATAAAATTATGGTCATTTTCCTTATCATATTTACCTGCCCACTAGGAGCGCTTTCTGTAAGAGTCTGTACATAGTTCAAATGAACCATGCAAGTTTCTTCTCCATGAGTATCGTTGCAGGTGGAGCACCAATAAGCTCTATCAGATGAACCAGCTTCTTCACTTTCTAACATCACATTTATTTTAGGAGCTCTTTTGGTGGAAGCGGCTTGCTCCCTAGTGATCAGGGGAGGAAATCGTCTTGACTGGAAGCTTTGATCATTTTGCCTCCTCCTCATGATGGTCATCTTGTTTTCCATCATTTTCATTGAGGCTACCTGAGGTATGGACGACAATAGCACCAATGGTACAGGTAATGCTGGATATGGAATAGGGACTGGGAGCTGAGTAACAATGGGTGCTTGGTACTGTGGAGTGGGTACCACTTGATTCTAAGGGTTGAGATTCCATGATTGACTTGGGTACATCAGGGGTGAAGGTAGAGACTGAGAATATGCACTAGGATACATGTTTTGAGGGAATTTCGAGTAAATTGGTATAGTCATCTTTGGAGGTAACTTTTCGATAGCTACTAGGTCAACCTCAGCCTTCTGCACTTGCTCATACAAAGCAGGGAAGGTGTTGATATTAGCATATTGGATGCTCATGCTAATATCAAAATGGAAACCTCTCAAGTAATAGAACGTTGCTTACTCTGGGATGGGTTGAAGGTCGCAGTGACTCTCTGCTAGGTCCGAGAAAACCTAACGTTGAAATCCACTACCTCCTCCTGGGGATGCCTTTGGATGGTGGTGAAATGGTGCAACAAAGAGAATGGGTCTACCTGTTTGTTGAAGCCCCTTATCAATTGTTCTTCCAGGTAGTCCCATGTAGTGATGGTGTTGATCAGCAGTATTCGATACTAGTAGAGGAGCTTACCTCAGAGTGAAAGAACTAGCAGTCTCACCATTATATCTTCTTCGATGATGTGGTGAATTGTTGCTAGCATCGTGACATCTTGGGCATGCTCATAATCCATCTTTCGTGTACCGTCGGATGTAGGAAAAGCCTTCAATGCTGCGGGTGGTACTTGCTTATGAGTCATAAAATCCAAAGGTCCTGAATGATTCCATGCAAGGAACTGCCTGGGGGTGGCTTGCTACACCATCTGAACTGGCAGATTTGGTGGAACCGGAGGATTTGGTGGATTTGGTTGGACTAAAATGTTTAGAATGTTTGATTGAATCGAAGGATTTAGTTGTGGGGGTAAGTTAGTCGTTGAATTGGCAGGACTCAGAGTCTGCGAAGCTACAACAACTACTTGTGAGGATGTCCTATCTAACGGGATAGTTGGCTGGACCACTCTAGGATGTTCTCCCAAAGCATCATTCTCAAGCTCAAAGAACTTGATTTCTTTTCTATATTTTTAGCCTTCCATCTCATGTACATGAAGGTGTGGGCTTTTAAACTAACTTTCAAGAATTGAAGGTTTTTGAGTTCAACTGAGTCGCTAGATGTTCATATTTGACAGTAATCAAGATGAACATTAACTTCTTAATACTGCTTTGACGTGGAACGTTTACGTCCCACCAGGTGTGCCAGAAACTATTGGTCAAAAATTTGCCTTAGGTATGGAATATTTCATCCATGCGCCCTAGACTCGACCAACATTGAAAGGTCAAAAGGAAGGAATGTCTTCTATGCTGATATCCAGAGATGGGCTAGTTCCCTTGTTATTCTAACTTGGGGGATTGAGATTAGAGAATAGGAAAGAGACTAGAAATGACTGAAAGGGATGGGAAATATGGCCTCAGGCCAAGTTAGAACGAGGGTGATGAACTAACAACACTATAAATTAACTATGCGTCGAAGCAATAGCACTCAACACAAAAAACTAACATAAATTAAAACTAGGCATCTAGCATGTGTAATCTCCAAAATCATTCCAAGGTTCATGTTTTATCAGAAGCTAAATCTAGATATTAGAATTCAAGCCTACAAACAAAGCAGATAATTTAGTAGAAATGTAATATAGAAGACATACACAAAGAGAAGTCCAGAATTAGAGCCAAACATTCTTTGTATTGATAACAAAATTCAAGTTACAACAAGCCTCTAGCAAATTTCTATCCTTTTACAATAAAATTGTCGATCTTTATAGAGAATTCTTCCACTTGAAATATTTAATATACACCTACAAAACATCACGGTGGCAAAGAATATAAGATTTGAGAGAAAAAACACTCATGAAACAGTAATCAAGCATGGGTTGAAACTGATGACTCCCTGAAATGCAGTTGCCCCCTTTTAATGATTTGACAGTTTTAGCTGGTGGTGTCATCTCCTTGCTTGTTGGAACCGTCCTAGTGAAATATAGGATTCTAAAATCCTAGGAACATCAATTCTGGAAGCTTCTCAAACCGACTGCATTAAAATAGATAATGATGCACCTTGTTTGACTAACGAGGAGCATTTATGGGGAGTCCTGACTGAAGTGGGAAGGGCTATACTGAAACAAACGCTAGATGCAAGTATGAGCTGCTATATTTTGTTGTTTCTTGGCCCGAAACAGGTTTGCGCTTAAAAAAATATAGAAAAACAATTTTTCATTTTGAGAGAAGTTCAGGCGTTGAAAAGTCAAGGGTTAAAGTGTTTCTAGTTACTCTCGAAACTGCTTTGCACCTAGAAAATAGAGTGAAGCACCTTGGAGCCTCGGGCGACATGCTGGAATGAAAAATTCAAACGCCAAAGCGTTGCTAGTTAGGAGTGAAGATGCCTTGCATTGGGAAAATAGAGCGAAAATGTCCCTGGCCACACTTAGCATTTTTCATTGAAAAACTCGCGTTGCCCCAGAAAAAGTCAATGGTGTTTTATCGCCCTCCAGGCCCGAAATGGAAATGCACTTGGAAAACTGGGTGAAACACTTTTTTGCATTAGGAGGGGCACCCGAGTTTGAATGATCAAAATACAAAGTGTTGTATATGGAAGCAAAAACGCCTTGCACTTGAAAATGGGAGCGAAACATCCTGGAGCCTTGGGAGGCGGGCTTGGGTGGAAAAGTCAACAACTGTTGCACCCCTTACTTGGCTCGAATTTTCCTTACACCTAGAAAATGGAGTGAATCTGCTTGGATCCTTGGAAGGTGCATTGGCATTGAAAAGTCAAACACCAAAGTGTTGCTAGCTTGAAGCGAAAGCACCTTGCTCTGAAAAGTGGAGTGAAACTGCCTGGAGCCTTGGAAGTGGTGCCAAAATTTTAAAATTCAAAGGTTGTTGTGCTCCCACCTGCTCCGGATTGGCCTTGCACTCAAAAAATAGGGTGAAACGGTTGTTTCAACACTTAGCAATTTTTCTATCCGGTGAGTAGCACCTTTGAAAATTCAAAGCTCATTTCTCTCCTAACAGGAGCAAAACTACCTTGCGCTCAGAAAACAGAGCGAAACAGCTACCTCCATACTTAGCATTTTTTATTTAAAACTCATGCTCTTTGCGCCCTTTGAAAAATCAAAACCCCAAGCGCTCCTAGCAAACTTTGAAAAGGCTTTGTGCTCCAAAATAGGAGCGCAAAGGATATAGGTCCCACATCATCTCAAGCAGGTTTATGTTGAACAGCCAAAAGGTGCTTGCACTGCTTTCTGCTCCAAAATTGTATTGCGCTCTCCAGCCGGGACGGAAAGACCTTGTTGCACTTAGCATTTTCTTTGTAAAATTACAGCTGTGCTCAGTCAAGACCAAAATTTGACTCGCGCTCTTCTCCAAGGGTGAAGGAGTATTACGTTTTCACGCTTTCTTTCCCAAAGTTGACCTTTGATGTTGTCTAGCTCAAAATGGGCATGTGCTCTACTTCTACCCCGAAAAAAACTTGCGCCTAGAGACATGGCGTCAAAATACCATCGCTTTTGAAAAGATAAATGCCCTACATAATGGATTAACAGAAAAACTGCACTAGGCCCTAGGCACAACTAACAAATTGTGACAGAAAAAGCAGAAAAGATAAAATGCATTCTGTACAAAGAAGAAATCTTCAGGGAAGGAGAAATTACAGAACAATAAAAATTTATACAGAGGAAGTCAATGTGGTAGGAAATACCAACACTTTCCCAGCATTTCGCCTTTTCCTAGAACATGTTTGAACATAATAAGAAAAATCCCTTGGTGGAGAGAATCTGAGGCTCTACCTTGCTGCACATCCAAAATAGTTTTTTCCATATATCTAAAAAGGAAGGCAAGGATTTTCATCTTTCTACCTCTACGAAGAAAATCCAAAAAAATAAAATGGAAGCTCCTAATGACATAAGGCTTCACATCTAGCATAATGTACTTGATAATGGGCATAACCACCTTCTAAACAACTGAGGCAAAGAATATGTAGCCACCCCCTTTCCTTTCCTTCTTGGATGCTCACCTTCAGATAAGAAACGATCTATTTTCCAACCAAAGTTGTTTTTCTATCTTAATGCACTCACATTTAGTAGCTAAGCCTGAAACATTTGCAAGAAAGGCCATGTTGATAGTGAAATTATGGCCAAAAACTTTCACTCCACCATCAAACCAAGAGTGTGCAATTTGTCTTGAAAGCTCAAGGTTATACCCATCAAACTTTTTTAAAAACTACAGCAAGCCACCTTTCCCAAGGATCCCCTGGACCTTATCATCCACATTGAGAATCAATGGCTCAATTCTAATATTCTCATCTCCCATAGCTAAGTCCTTCAATTAGAATCAATATTTTCATCCCAAATCAAATTACTTCCCACCAACTCTTGTGGGTTAAAAGGAAAATGGGTATCTAGAGTCACCAAAAACTCATGAATTTTCATCATAGGACTTACAAAAAAGCCATCTTGATCACCGTTGTGAGCACCCATAATAGTTTTTATGGTAGCATTACTCTGAATGAATCCCATTTGATGACAAGATTTGAAGCTACGAAGCCTTGTCCCTATATTTTCAATTTCCTTGATACACAGGTAAAGACCCCAATGCAACACATCCCAAGAAAAGCAATTAGTGTCATACGTAGGCCATATACTTGAATTAATGTCCATACAAAGAGTTTGTGCCAAAGGGGAAATGAGGATCATGTAATCCTTTCTCATGGACACAAATGCATCCTCTTGATTAATCTAAATGGGAAAATCTCTCAGCACCAAACCCTTATGTTGATAGTCCTCGAAAAAACGTAGCCTAGTTCTCATTGTATTCTAAGATTATTGGCTAAGATTATTCCAAAGTTGTTTTCTTATTGTATTCACGACATAAACATTAGTGATAATCCATTGATTGTTAGTTTCCTTACAGTGAAGAAGGGAGGTAATGACACGGTCTGTTTGGATAATAGTTCTTCCTTCAAAATTGTTCTTGCCCCATAAGCAAAGTAACCCCCTAGAAGCCCCACAAGTCAGGTTGGCTGCAAACTCCTCTTTCCAAATTCGACATTTAATTGCCTCCACATTTTTTTGATCCATTTTGGTTTCTTGAAGAAGAAAAATCTACGGTTTCTTTTCTTTTATAAACACTTTAACCAGTATTTGCTTTGTAGGGGCATTGAGTCCCCTTATATTCCATGACAAAAGTTTCATTTTTTAGGTTTGTTGGGTGTTCTTTTCCCTCCCCCGCCCAAAGATAAGATAATTTGAGTTTCATTGGCGATGTCAGCCATTATCTCCCGTTCCCTAATTTTTTTCTTGGGTGGCCTACCTTGACATTTTTCCACACCAACATCAATTCCCCCTTTTTTCTAGTTCCTTATTAGACGATTTGGGGTTGAGCTGCCTGATTCAGGATCTCCCTTTAATTTATAACCCTTTTCTCCACCCAAGGAAACAACCTCCTTGAGAGGTATTTGGAATTGTTCTTGTGATTTAGTATCAGACTTGGACTAGAAACAACCTCCTTGAGAGGTATTTGGAATTGTTTTTGTAATTTAGTATCAAACTTGAACTACAAAGAATCTCCCTTAAACCCCTCCAATAGAGAGTTGAGTAAATTGGGATTGCTAACTTCTAAATGATTAAAAGCATTTGAAATGATTAAAAGTATTAAAAGCATTTGAAAGCATTTGAGGGGGTTCTTTAAACATACCTCTTGCATCTTTGTCGGGGTCTAACCCATATCTAGGGAGGTTTGATAGGGTGAGACATATACCTGATTTTCATAGTTCCCATCCAAATTAAACCTTTCCTCCCTAACCTGTCTAGAGCTCTCCCCTTCGACTTGTTTCTTTTGCCATACTTTTTGCTTCTAGGAATATTTTTTGCACTTAGGACATACATTAGCTGCATGCCCTAATTTCTTGCACACTCCACATTTAACTAAAGCATTCTCATTTTCTATTGGTTGGTTCCAAACGACCAACTTTGAGACCAAACTAATTGATACGGGTAAATCCTTCTCTAGGTCCACGTTAACACATTCTTGCATAAATCAAGCAAGAACAAGCCCTATGACAGGATCAATGGCCACAAGGAACCCAATTTTTTAAGCTATACCATCCAACACCTCCTCATTCGAGAGATGATAGGGCAAACTTGGCATTCTAACCCAGATCGAAGCTTAGGAGAAGCTTTGGGTCTTCGAATCAAAGTCCAAGCTCCATCTTTGAAGGAAGAGATCGCGCCTACCCAAAAACCACAGTCTGCTCCACAAATTTTTATTTGAATCCTCCCTAGAGAGCAGTTTGACCATGAAAAAACCTTTCGACATATCAACAATTTCCATATGGCCATTGGACCTCCATTTAGCCACAACCCACTTCCTAACCACGTCTATATCTGGACGGTCACCCTTGAAATGCCCCACCAGATTCAAAGCACCTTGTTCAACCTTCATGTCTACTAGCTCGATTGAGACAAAAATAAATAAAAATAAAAATAAAAAATTACCACCTTCAAAATTTAAAACAAAACTAGGTTCACAAGCTTTCTTCTTACCGTTGACTATAAAAGCCCACGAACAATCCCCAATAAAAAGCTTTCGTGGATCCCTCTCATTTTACCCCGGCCATAAAGCCACATCATCAACACCCAAAACAAAATCCAAGTCCAAACCCTTATTCGCATCTTGTTGGAACCTATTGCCACTAGCAACACCCACTCCCACTCCCACTCCCACCCTCTTCCTTCGCCGCACCCACCCTCACCGCTCCTCCGCTTTCTTTTTGCAACTTATAATTATTACTTACATAAACATTATTTTTCAATTTTTATATTATTAATTTTTTTTTTAATTTTTTTAATAATTCTTTTTAAGTAGACAAACTACAACCATAAACAAATCATATTAGTTGCAATTTTGGACTTACTAGTCTACACTATTACATTTACTTTTATCCAGTTACCGTCTCAAAGTGTTTTAACTACAATTATATTTGCTTTTTACTTTTATCCGCTTATCTAGGCAAATTTAAAAAGTTAAAAATGTATTTTGTTTTTTAATTAGGGAAAAAAAAATTGTGGAGTGTTTTGGTCTGAGAAATTATGATTAGGAGTTTTACACCGTCAATATCACAGTTAACCACTTCAATATTATCAATTGAATTTTGGGTAAGGTAGATTCAAAACATAGGATTGTCCTACCCTCTTCAACTCACCTACAGCACAAGATGTTTTAAATATACATTTTAAAACAAATTCCATATAATTTTTCAGTGAAAAAAACTAAATCAACTATTAAGGTAAATTTTTTTCAATAGTCAAATCAACTATTAAAGTTAATTTTTTTAAAAGACTATTGAAAGGGTAGATAAAAAGACTTATTTAGATCAACATTTTTGTTGGTTTAAAGGTATACGATAATGTTTTGTTATAAAATATATATAATGATTGTTGGGTAAGGTTGGTTGGTAGTGGGTAAGTGCTTGTCAACAGGTTGTTTGTTAGTAGGGCCTTGAGTGCTTGCTTGTTTGTAGGCTGCTTCCAATGGACTAGGGATTTTAGAGGTTCCCTACACAACAAAATAATATATATATATATAGTAGGACTGAATTTTCTCACGTGTTGGGTTCTATTGGCTGCTTGCTAGTAGACTGCTCCATTTTGATTTCTTGGAAGGTCATATCCATTGATGTAGTCTCCATCCAGTAAGTTAGAGATTATAGAGTTCCCTACACAACAAAATAATATATACAATATTGCTTCATCTTTATACAACTAGCTTAGGTTTGTAAAAATTCTAAAAGCAACAAAATAAAATATATATAATGTATTCGGATAAAGCAACAAATAAGACAGATAAAGCGACACACAAGGAAAGATAAAATTCAAAAGATGTTAAGCAGATTTCTTATCGTTTTTGTGTCCACTCATTTGGGCTCGCGTGTATATGGAAGATTTTTCACATAGTTGGGATAGGCACATGAATGAAATACTATAGCTAGACGTTGAAAGATAATAATTAATTTGGACAATGGGCTAGACGTTGAAAGATAATAATTAATTTGGACCATGGGCAAAAAACAGTGGCAATATAAATACATGAACTTTGGGCATAAAAAGCAGGGCAGAAGCACGTTGTTTGTCTCCTATTTACATAACATTCACAGTCTGTTGATAGTACGTTGTGGAAGGATTCAAATACAAATATATGTGTCACCCCAATTATGAGGGATTCATATTACCAATAGATCTCGTTTTGGATACCCAAATCAAACCAGGAAGGATGAAGCAAAAAAATGAAAGCTAATTCCCAATGATTTTTTTAAAACTGAGAAGCTTTTGAAATCTCAGGATGAAGTGTTGGGTATTTTTTTTTAGTAACTGATTATATGGAGTGAGTTACGTTGTTATAACCATGATCAAACCATGTTAGAGTAATATTATAACAAATAATGTTATCACAGCATCCATGAATATATTGGATCTGATGGATGTTTTGTAAACAAACATTTTCACTACTCGGATTTCAATCCCATTGTTAGATTCTTACTACCAAGCTCAAGCTCTCAATACCTCTGAAACTTCAGATATTCAGGTCGGCTGTATTTTGCAGATGTCAGTTTTTTTTTTTTAATAAACAAAAGTTTTCACTTCAGTAAGTAATTGATTTGTTACCAACCTCTTTGAATGCCTAGGCTTCTCAGCATCACAAGTTGTATGTTAGTTTGACAGATAGTACAACTATTGACATTTTAAATGGTGCTTTAGTACCTAATATCACACTACTTCTGATAATCTTACCACATATTCATTTTGCTATTCTGTACTGCTCCTGTTAGTAACCACTGACAGTGCAAGGGAGTCTCTAGTAGAATACCACCACCCTGAGAAGTCAAGTATCTGAGATTCAGAAGACCAGTGCTTGGAATGTTGTTGCTTGAAATTGAAATTGACAAAAACACACACACACACTCTATATATATATATATATATATATATATATATATATATATATATATATATATATCAAAAGCTTGATGGCCTTGCAGCCCTTGCAGTTTATCATTTATTAACAAAAAAGAATTTTACGAAGAGAAATTTTAAGCAGCAAACACGAGCTAGCCCGAATTTATGGTCTCCAAAGAATGAATAAGAGACCTGTGAAATTTTTGATAGAATTATTTGCTCAGCCAGAATAGTTACAACTATGCCTCGGTTTCAGATATATATCTACAAAAACAACCTATACACATAATTTATTAAAGCATGCCACCTAGAGCTAGTAAGATCCCATCTCACTTTCCAGCCATGATTTAACACATTCCACAGGACAGTGAGAACAGTGTTGGCAAACTGACTTACAACATAGAAAACTACCGCTGGGCTTGTCAGCAAAATGGAGCAGAGAATACAAGTCATCTTCTAACACATATTCCTGGGGAACGGGAAATGCTTTTTCCTGTATGAACCAATCAATTTGAAGGCTAGAAGTATATCCACTACTTCTGAACATGATATAACCTCGAAGGCCTTGCTTTTAGGATGCCAAGTTGTTCCTTTCATTGGGTTGTATGACGTTTTATCCAGTGGGCTAATTTCCCATTCTGACGAGGGATTGAAGAAAGATCCATCTGATCTGAATCAGCCATCTTGAGAAAGAACCACAGACAATAACTGTCATTCCATTTCCACCTAAAGAGGACTACTATTGTGCAGCGGTAATGTTTCTTACTTTTTTGTTATAGGATGCTCACAGAGCCTCATCCTCTGATATGTTCTCCAAAGCAGGTTTCCACACTCCAACTCCCACCCCAAACCGGCTGGATCTCCGGCCTTCAGACCTCTTTCTTGGGTGATCAGATTCCCTGACATCCTTTTGAGCCTTGATAGGTTTCTCATTCTGGCACACCACCTGTGACACACACTGCTCTGAGACGACAACCTTGGGCACGTCCCCTAACTGCTTTACCCTCAAAGGTCTCTGTTTGGGTAACTCAGATGGATTCACATTCGCTTTTTGAGAGGATGTCAGTGGTGGGCGTGGGCGTGGGGATGGAGATGGGGATGGTCCCTTTTGCACTTTCCTTTCTGAAGCCCTTCTTGCCGAAGAAGGGTTTTGAAGAGAGGGGGCCTTACAATTGTTAGTATGGGAACCAGACTTGTGGCTCCTGTGTTTCTGCAGGGTATAAGCAGGAATGAGGAAGTAGATCTTTCCTCTTTGAAGCTCTGCATCAGGAGGCAGCACAACTGTCTTTTGAACCAATTCTTGATAGCTAGGCAGCCCCAACACATGCTTGGGATTGGCCTTCATAACTTCCCCAGCCTTGACAGGCCTGCTATACTCCTCCACATGCCCATTTGCATGCACGACTCTCACCACATCAAGAGCACCACACGGAAGCATACAAGCTATACAACACTTGATGCTGTTGCCCATCCCCTTGACACACTGATGACTACTTCTTTTGCTGATTTTCCTCTCCCAAAGATTCAGTGGCATGCATTCATTCATTCTGTACAACAAACAACAGGCATCTTACGCCTTCAATCCTACTCAGCCTTCAAAAGAGCATTGAAAGCAAATAGGAAGAACCCTCTCAGACGACAACGGAGGAACAGCCATCAATTCCAGGAACTGTCCACACATGAGGGTGGGGCTTGCCTTCAGCATGAAAGAAAGCAACAAGCTCACTTCCCAACAGCTAATTGTACTATTGAATAGAGAACAATGCTCTGTAATGGGTCCCTCTTGTTTGGGCCTAGAATGAAGTAGGCCCTACAGTCAAAATCCCTGTCTGTGATACCTCCTCCAAATCCTCTGGGTTCTCCTTTCCCCCTTCCTTTTCATGCCCAATTTTAGATAGCCTGCTTTATACTCCTTACCATGCAATGATTTAAGGGCTACATTTGGGGAAGAAGTAGGTGGACTATAGACGATAATGGGGCAGTTGTGGGTGGAGAAATATGTGGAAGGTCTGCCTTCCTTTCGATTGGATCTCAAAGCAGTCAAGATAAAGCACGGAAACGCTATCATGACGCAACCTTTTCTCCCGTATTCCCATGATGTACTAGTTTGGGTAGCATTTAAAAAATTCCTGGTCAGTCAGAGGTTACTGTTATCAAACATTCCATTCTTAGCTGCACTAAAGACATACCCTCAAAACTTCTGATTCATTTTAAGCCCCACAACCCCCCAAAAAAGTTTCGTTTCATTCCAGGTTGGGGAATGGGGATTCCAGTAAATTCAAAGTTGAGTTCCCCTCCCACTTCGCTCTACTTCTAATAAACAAATATACTCTTTCATTAAGTTTTTTAAGAAATGTGGAGCTAGTCACAATGTGTACACGTGACTGGTTCTAACCATTCTCAAAGTTCTAAAATTCCTTTTTTGGCTGGGCTCGGATCTACCTGAAAGGGCAACAAAATCCAACCCACTATCTAACTTCATTCAAGCTGAGTAAGGGAACAACTCATCCCAAAATAATGATCTTCTCGATCTAAGTAGTCAATCTTGTCATCCTTGTAAGTGTCGCTTCATTCGTTACTTTATACCGTATGTAATGTTGTTAAGCATCCGGTCGGTGGGGATCACGGCATTCAAAAAGGAACGTTGTTTCCACCGAGACCTCGTGGGCAAGGGCAAAGTAGGTTGTGGAGAGTGGTCTCCACCTCCTCTGTTGTTTGATTGCTACGTTGAATTGACGTTGTCTCCAGATAACCACCAAGAACGTTCTTGTCATGTCATTACTTTTATGAAGTGTCCATGGCTTTACATGATTTTTGTGCTTACCTCAAGGCAAACATGAGTACTAGCGGAATGTTTTCTTACTTCCAATATTGTTAACAATAGGCATGGTGAGAGTCATGTAAAACCAAGTACATCTACATTGTAGATGGTAACACCAACTCCATCTCCTACAAAAGGACATTGCCCAAATTAATATTGGGTGTGCCCTTGCATGACAAACAAAACATTCAAGTTACATGAAATGAAAAACTTTTATAAAAGTAGTTATTATGGTTGGTTTTTAAAGATATTTAAAAAAAAATTAGATGGATGAAACCAATCAAATGATTTCAAACTTTAAAACAAGAAGATATAAATAAAGATAAAAAAAATAAATAGATGTAACAAATTTAATATTAATATGGATAAATCTTTAAATAATAATAAAAACATAAAGAAATTTATAAAAAAAAAAATGTAAAACAAACTATGTGGAAAAAAATTTAGAAAGAATTAGAGAATATGATTTTGTGGATATATAGGAAAATGATCATCACTAAAATATATATAGGAGTAACCCCCAAGGGCTAAGTGGATTGGTAAGTGCTAGTCTGGCTGGGCATTTACCAAGAATAGACCTAGGTTCAACCTTGAGGAAAGCCTGTTGCAAAGGGAGTATGATCTGAATCCTTTGAGTGCGCGCCAGATTGATGATGACGATACGAATCTCAAGCACTTGGTGGTCTATTTCATGTTGGGTTATAAAACAATGAGGTGGAATAGGTTTGGTGGATGCAACCCTTGTGTTTTGAACCCTGCGCTTGCCAACTACTAAAAATAGTGTGGTTGTAACCAACTCTTCTATCAAGCAAATATATATATATATATACCTGGTGGTCTATTTCATGTTGGATTATAAAACAATGAGGTGGAATAGGTTTGGTGGATGCAACCCTTGTGTTTTGAACCCCGCTTGCCACCTACTAAAAATAGTGTGGTTATAACCAACTCTTCTATCAAGCAAAAAAAACACAAGGGTTGCATCCACCAAACCTATTCCACCTCATTGTTTTATAACCCAACATGAAATAGACCACCAGGTATATATATAAGAGCAGACATATTAAGAAGCAAGGATGTTTTGGCTTAATTGAAAACTAGCTCACACCAACTTAGATGTGAAACAAACAAATAAAAGAGACCAAAAGAGAAATGGGAAGAGATGATATGTACCTTTTGTATATAAAGGACAACTGAGACAAAGAAGCATTTTATTTTGAAATATAAAGCATTTAGTGATTTCAAGCTAGCTATAATGATAATCTAATGGTTGCATTAAAGCATGAATTATTCCAAGAGGGGAAAGTATAAAAAGTAGCATAATTCATTATTAGATCAATAATAAAAGATCAATGTAAAAAAAATAATGATTGGATTAAATTTTGGGATTGGCAACAATTGTTGTCCTCTTTGGCCCTATGAAAATTTAAATTTTTTTATTCTATTGTATTCTTTGAATGCATTTGATTTAATATTGATTTACATAAATAAGATTCTTAACAATGTTTTAAAAAAATATATTAAAAATAAATTATATAGTAATTAATGGTTTAACATTATCATAAACTTTTAAAGATAAAATATGTGTTTATAATCAAGATATAAATGTTAATATGTGTTCTCCTTTTATTTCTTGAACCTCTAATCTATCTCAATATCTAAATATAAACAATATAAATTATTCCAAAATTTTATAAAGCTAATACTTAATCATGTAAACTATAGAAAAATCAATTGGGTATTGGGAATTATTACATCATAATATTGGTAAATCATATAAAAGACAAATTGAGTGGTTAGAACCACTCACATAGGGGTCCTTGTGAGTTGATTATTAAGTCAAGTTGTTAGAAGTTGTTAAGTAGTTAGTTGTAACAATAATTTATATTTGAACTGTTGGTTGAGTCTATTATTGGTCAAAATATTGTATAAATATGCTTATTTGATTAATGCAATTTGTTAATCCCCATGGCTATTCCATTAATGGTATCAGAGCAAGAAGAATCGAAAGAAGATCCTACATTCCATCACAAATTGTAAGCTCATTTTATAGAATTTATCAACTCCATTAACGATCGGCCATATCAAGTAATGGTAGATGAAACATCATGCTGCAATGAGGTCATCATGTCAGTAAGAAGCATAGGCAACCCTCAACAAATATTGAGCAGAACTAAACCTTCGCAAAATATGGAGTAATTCAATATTCTCGTTGATGTAGTATAGGGCAGGGGGTTTGATGAAAGACAACCTCTTCTAGCAGCTAAATATTTCTTAGCAAACTCACAAACTCGAAAATTGAGCAAAAACAATAATATGTCATTATTACTTATACCTATTATGTGGAAAAATATAGCAATACATCCTATTTATGCTTTTCCTTCAACGAAAAAAAATATGAAATCCGTAAGGCTAAAAACATGCCCCTTTTGTCTTCCAATCCTTCTCCAAAAATTTATTTATTTATTATTTATTTCTTGTGATTGTGTAGCAATCACTTTTGTAGAACAATGACAACAATCGTATTAATATTATTATTATTATTATTATTATTATTATTATTATTATTATATTTTTTTACCTGGATGTTCTTGCATCATACATGCCAAGTAAGAGAAATGCACCATGAGCTCCAGCTTATGAATATTTTGGGAACTTTGGAACCAAATCCATACTTAGCAACTTTGGATGCACTCATCCATGTTGCTTCTTTAGCTACCCAATTTTTTCACTTGACCAAATACTCATAATAGTCTTTACCTCTTGTCCTCTTGGCCACTCTAGAATCTATTATTGCTTCAATCTCATCTTGCTCTTTCTTTGTCAACTATTATACCCACTCTCCATCAAAAATTAGAAGTGATATCTCCATTACTATCTACTTATTTGTCATAATATGGATATAAATCAACCACATTAAAAATTGATGTAATACTACTCCTTTGAGGAGTTCAATTAAGTTCCTTTCGAGAACCTTTCCTTTTGCAAATATACCAAAACCAAGTTTCCAATCTAAAATTCTTGTGTCCTACACTTGAGATCAACATGTTGCTTGTATATCATAGTAGTCTTCATCATATTTCACCTCCTAATGTAAATCATGCATATAATAAACAAAATCCACTATAATAGTTGACCTTCTCAAATCAGTTGTACTTCATAGCTCATCCACTCCTCTTGGACATATTATGTACACAATTTGGAATGGGATTTTGGTTGTACTTCTATTTATGAAATTATTATATGTAAATTCTACTTATGCTAAGATGGTATCCCACAACTTTGGCTTCTTTCCAACTAAGCACCTCAACAAATTTCTAAGGCTTCTATTCACAACTTCGGTTTACCCATCTATTTGTGGATGATAAGCTAAACTAAAACTCAATTTTATGTCCAACTTCTTCCACAAAGTTCACCAAAAGTGACCTACGAACTTAGTATCTCTATTCGATACAATAATTTTTAGAAAACCATGCAATCTTACAATTTCTCTAAAGAACAAATCAAAAATATTGATAGCATCATTCTTTTATTGGCAAGGCAAAAAGGAAGTTGTCTTTGAAAATCTATTGACAATAACAAAAATAGAATCATTATCTCTTTATGTTCATGGTAATCCAAGAGCAATGTCCATACTGATGTCTTCCCATGGTCTTTTTGGTATTGGTAATGGCTGATACAATCTAGTGTTTTGGATCCTTCCCTTTGCATGTTGAGAAATTTGACAACCCTACACAAATCTTCTTACATATACACTCATTCTTGGCCAATAATAACTTTTATAAAGTTATCCCATGGTTTTATCTACTCCAAAATGTTTGGCAAGTCCTCCACTATGTTTTTCTCTTATCAAATTCTCTCTCATTGAGCTTCGTGGTATGCATAACCATTGCCCCTTGAATAATAATCTCTCTTGGATAAAATAATCAAGCCATGGTATCCTATGTACTGTGATAGGGTTATTGCACACTACCCAAGCTTCTTTGAAATTCAAATTATTAACATAAAACTCTTTCATAGCATCAAAACTAGTAACTTCAATTCTCATTGCATTCTTCAACAAACTTCTACTCTAAGCATCGACTATCCCATTTGAACTTCTGCTTCTATGCTTCAAAATAAATAACTTTGAAGATATATGTCTTTAGTTCAATTTGCCTTGGTTGTTAATGAATTACAAAGCATGTTAAATTGTAAACAACACAAACTCTTTTGGTAATAAGTAATGCCTCCACTTCTTAAGTGCTTGCACAATAGCATAAAACTCTTGATCATAAACCAAATATTTTCTCTTTGCTTCATTTAATTTCTTATCAAAATAAGCAATGGGTTTACCTTCTTGGCTCAAAATTCCACCTATAGTTGTCTTGCTCGCATCACAATATACTTGAAAAATCTTGTTAAAATATGGAAAAGCTATAATCAGGTGTTTTGTTATCTTCTCCTTCAATATTTGAAAACTCTTTTTTGTTGCAACTGTCCATTTGAACTCATGCTTGTCGTCCTTCATTATTTCCATGATTAAAGCATAAATCCCACTAAAATTTCTAATAAATTTATTGTAAAAGCTTGCAAAAACATGAAAACTTCTTATCTCAAACATACTTCTTGGTGATGACCAATCCATAATAGCTTTTACCTTTTTGGGATCCATCTGCAAGCCTTCTTGTGAAATAACAAAGCCCAAATACACTAACTCTTTCTTCATAAAGCTACATTTCTTCAAATTGACCAACAACTATTCTTCTTTTAACCTTTACAAAAACAATCTCAAATGCACCAAATAATCTTCTTTATATTTACTAAATATCAAAATATCATCTAAATAAACAATAAATTTACCAAGAAATTGTTTCAACACTTCATTTATCAATCACATAAAAGTACTCGGTGCATTGGTCAATCCAGATGGTATGACTAGCCACTCATACAATCCATACTTTATCTTAAATATAGTCTCCCACTCATACCCTTCTCTGATCTAGATTTGATGATAGCCATTCTTAAAATATATATTTGTGAAGTACTTTTCCTCACTCAAGCAATCCATGAAATCATCCATATGTGATAATGGAAACAAAAATTTTATGGTTATCTTGTTAATGTCCCAAGAATCTATGCACATACACTATTCTCTTCCCTTGTTGAGTGCTAGTATGACTAATACTACACAAGGGCTCAATCCCTTCCTAATAAAGCCATTGTCTAGAATCTCTTGGACTCGTATCCTCATTTCCTCATTCTCCATAGGTGTCATTCTATAAGCTACTTTATCTGATAAGCTCAATTTAAGAATAAAATATATGTGATGACTAATGCTCCTTATAGCTAGAAACCCATCTGATAATTCTTTTGAAAGAATCATTGTATATTCCTCCAATCAATCCTTCACTTCATATGTATTTTTTACCATCTTGTTCACTATCCAATATTCCATTGGTTTTGCAGTGAAAGCAAAACATGCTTCCTTCTTCTTCATCCCTTTCAAGAATTGATTTCCCAAGATCAAGCAACCTTAGAACTATTGTCCATCTCTTCTTCTTTGTATCTCAATGGACTTAAGGTTTACCTCTTTCCATCCTTCATAATGGTATAGGTGTTCACCCTACCATCATGCATTGTCTTTCTATCAAACTACCATGGCCTTCCTAACAAAACATGACAAGCATCCATAGGCATAATATCACATAGTATCTCATATTTATAAGAACCAATTTGAAATTTTACCATATATTATTCACTTACCAAAATTTGATGTCTCTTTTGTAACCATGAGACCTTATATGGATTATTTTATGCATTTATTTTTATTATGTTATGTATTTCCTTTCCAAATTTGTAATTCTACAATTTACTTTTCCATTCTATGTTTTATAGTTTCAAATATTTACTTAAAATTGTATAGTTAATAATATATACACTAGTTACTTTTTATGAACTATATAGGATGAGCAATGAATGATGATAATATTATAGTATGAATTGGGGTTTTAGGTTCATGAGAGTTGATAAATAGTCCAAGGATGTTTCATGATCCCTTTAAATTCTACATGTAGTTTAGAATAAAAAATAGCTAGTTAGTAAAGTCAAAAGGGTAGTTTTGTAGTTAACATCAATAGTAGAGTAGTGAATGGACAATTTCATTCTATGCATTTCATTCAGTAGTAATAAAAGCAAATAAATAAATATAATCAAATTTTGAGCATGTACATTCTTCTTTTCCCACCATAGGAGTACTCTTATCCTTGGAGTTTGGTCCCACTATAAGTGTGCAGTTTGTGATAGCTCCCATGATCATTCTATGTTTTTATATTCAATATCTAGTTACTTATTTGTAGTTCTGAATAAGCCTCCTTTAATTTTGCTCTTTCTAGTTTCTCATAGTTAGTTGTATGAGTGTGATTAATTTATGTTATGCATTTTTTTTTTTTAATATTTTTCCTTTTCATTTTTTTAGTTCTACAATATACTTTTTCATTTTGTGTTATGTAGTTTTTAGTTTTTACTTCTAAATTATATAATTAATTATATATACATAAGTTAATTCTCGTGTACTATCTAGGCTAAGCAATCAATGATGATAATATTGTAGTATAAATTAGAGTTAACCTATAGGAGCATTTAGATTAGGTTCTCTAACAAGTACTATAATTGCATATATTGTGCTTAGTGCCTCGTAAGTGCACCTACCTAGCTTTACATACTAAGTGCTCATCTATAGGTACTGCTTTTGAAACTTGAATTTATTTTCTTTGATATAAAATTCAAGGAGGTGAAATGTTGATATATGATACTTCAACGAGACATTACAAGGAAAAATAAATAACATTATCAAATAAATGCTAATATAAAAAATGTAAATGAATTTTCTTTGAACAAGGATAATGAAAAACTATATAAGAAAACTCAATGTTAAACTAGAATAATTAGATTGTTAGTATAGGAAACAATCATGAAAATATATATAATAAGGAATTTCCATATAAATATTCATTCCAATATATAGTTTTTAAACTTTTAGTTTATAAAATTTGAAAATAACCATAAATAGTCCATTTTCTTGTTTTTTTAACTTAAATAGAAGCAGTTATCTCTCTCTCATGAGTTGACTTATCATTTTCTAGGACTATATCCAACTAAAAGATCTTTTTTTTCATTTCAATACACATAAAGAAGGGGAGATTCCCTAATTTACTCTTTGTATAATGGAGAGAGAGAATTGATTTCCATAGAGAATATATAGACAACATAAACTACCAAGTCTAATTTCTACATTGTATTATAGCCTTGTCATTATTGCCACAACTTTAACCAATCTATGTAAGAAAGAATCACAATAATTATACACAATGTGGAATTAGCACATAAATTTCTATTAAAATACATACTCTCCAAAAATTCAAATAAAAGTCTTTTTAAAATAACCATAAGCATACCATTTTCTTTTATTTTTCACTTAAATAGTAATTATTTACATTTTACAAGATGATTCATTTTCTAAATATAACCATCTAAGAGCTATATGTTTTATATTTTACAAGATGATGCATCCTATTTCATAGACTATAGGATGAAGAGAGAATAAATTTCTATTGAGCATTATAAACAACAAAGACTACCAAGTTTAATATCTACATTAGATTATAGTCATACCATGTAGACAAAAATTATGAAAAATAAGCACAACAAGGAATTTAATGTATAATTGTTAAGACGTCCATAAAGATCTCATTTCTATCTATCTTTCACTTAAATAAGAGTACTAGTCATATTATCTTATGAGATGATTCATCATTTGCTAAGATTATAAGCAATTGATTGGTAACCCTTCATCAAAATAAAGACTGTTGCTTTAAAATATAATTTAATAAATAAATGTATATCATTCATTCAATATATATAATGATATCCATTCAAAGATCCAATTTCCTTCTATTTTTAAATTTATATAGTAACATTTACCATTTTACTAGATTGTAGATGCCTAATGAAAGCTACTTTAACTACCAAAAATGAAATCCAACATTACACCTTTCTAAAACATTAGATAATAATTTGAATTAAATCCTTTGGAAATATAGAATCAAACATTATTAAATTGTCTTTGTCAAACTACTATGAAAGATATTTTCAATGTTCATCAAGCTTGAAACAAGATGAGCAATTACCCAGGTGTTGTAGGTGAGTTGGAGAGGAGAGGGCAATCCTCCAAGGGAGGTCTCGGGTTCAAATCTCCACCCTAACAAAAAGCTGAATTGGGTATCCAAAATCCAATTGATAATGTTGGTGCGGGAAGGTTCGAGTGCGACTTTCGGGTGACTTTGATGGTGTAGAACCCCTTGTTCGTGGTCTCTCAGACCAAGGCGGCCCCGCAAGGGGTTTTTCGCTTAAAAAAAAAAAGAGCAATTAACATATTGTATTACATATATTTATTATCAAAGTTATTTTCACTATTTCAAGCATGAAATAAGATTAGATATTTTCACTAAGAATTATGAGTTAGATCATATAATTCATTTTTTTTTTGCTTAATCAATGATAAGTTGTTTCTCAATTTTAATCTTCTTTTATTTCATGTATAATATATAGTATCCCACTTGTTCTTGATTTCTTGAGGTTTCATGATATTTATTGATACATGTTTTAGTTAACCGCCTCAAAAATCTCCTTTTAATTCATGAGCAATTGTGGGAAATATTTTATTAATGAATTGAAGCTTTATTAAGATCTCAACAAATGAAACCAATGACTTATTTTGGAAGTTCTAAAAATTAAGACTCCATCCAAAAATTTCTCAAAATTAAGTATTGTTTATATTGGCTCCTTTATTTCTACATCCCATTATGACTAATCAAATCCTATTGTTACCAAGAATAGTTTAGAATTGGATATAATATTTTTATCTACAATGTAAGTTTTATTTCCAAAATTAATTCCTATTTGAAGCATATAAGATCCATTGTCAATGCTAAATTTCTAGTCATTGGGATTACGAGTTTCCCTTTTAAATTACAATTGCATTGAATACTTTTTTGCTCTCCTAAAGTAGCTATATATTCTTGTTTACTAGCATCTTCCTTGTAGTTCCTCAACACAATCCTAAAATCCATAACCTCTGTATAGTACTTCAAGACTTTCCTAGATTCATAGATGAAGTTTTTACATAGTTTTATCAAGTAGTCCATCAATATCTTTACTAAGTTACAACATAATCAAGCTCATAAAAGTAAAATCTTCTTACATGAATACAATATGTATTGATATTTTAGACTACTCTAATGTAGAATGGATTATTTAAGATTCATGTTCCTTATCATGCTATGGTTAGATCTTTTCACCTTTATGTACATATCCACTCTCCTACTATAATTAATATTTTGTGAGTATCCCCATAAAGTAGTTTTGTTTAGTCAATTTTATGCTCAATTGAACTAGTAAATTAATCATAAATTGTTTGATATATGTAGCAGTCTCGATCATACCAATTGATTCACACATTTTCACTATCGAAAATATTGTGATAGACAATTTGCAGTCTTCTCTACCAAACTTTTTTACTTCAAAAATACCTTGTTTTAGTTCTACAATTTTATAAAAAAATTGTTTTTTAGAATAATCATACTTCCACTCGCTTTTGAATTTTATTTTCCACTTATCTAAAAGTTTATCTAAAAATAACTTGGAGATATCAATAATGAGTTTCATGTTATCCATATCTTGCTTATGCATCATGATTTGAGTTATGAAGCCATCACAACTAGAGGGTTTCTAAATTTTTATAACACTACCTCCACCATTCATTTAAGTAGACCTATACTATCTTCCATCCATGGATTGATCATCCACAATAATTCCATGTTTAATGTCATCTTCTTCATTATGTGTCTGAGTGAAATATAAAAAACAATGCCCTAATTTCCTCCTCCTTTTCTCATTGTTATTACATACACTATTAGATGGATTTGATACTCTAGTATATTTTTGGACCGAGGATTATTTCTTCTTCCCTTGGAGCTGAGACTCTATACTTCATATTTATAATATGGATGGTGGTTCCCCCACTACCAAGTGTAGAAGCACCACTTTTAATGGTCTTAGAAGGATTTTCTAAGACTAAAAGAATACTAGATGCTAGAATCACTTTATCTAAGAATTATGTAGGATTATTAGATGATATGACATTTGAAGAATATTCAACCCTAGTGCAATATTTATCGATTTCATCATCTACTACTTTTTCTATTTGATTAGGTACAAAATCAACTCAATTTTCTACACTCAATTTTATGCTAGGAGATTCATTTTTCCTCATTTCATTGGGTAGTGAATCTCTCCATATTTATTTTGGGTGCAAGTCCCTTCTCTCTTTACAACACTATTTATTTTAGGTCTGAGAACTATTGATCCTCTCATTATTCCCTTATTTGAGCTTCATTTCCTGCAAAATTCTCCTCTTCTATTTGTATTCCAACTTCTTTAGAATTTCGCTTTCTTGTTTGAGTTATACCTTATGGAAAATTCCGCTTTCATATTTTAAGTTTCACCTTATGTGAAATACTCCTCTTATATTTCTTTATATCATTAATATGGAAAATTCTTGGCTCTAACCTCTCCCATACTCATATATTCACTATCAAATCAATTTACCCATATGTCTTTTACATATCCCAAGTGATTGAGCTTTATATTTTGTTTAATTTATATATTTATTTAAAAATATTTCTACAATCATAATATTCCCCTGAAGGGACCTAATCAATTTAATTTTGAAAAGGAATAACATTGAATTTTTATAATTATTTTAAAAAAATGTATTCTAGTAGCAGTTTCAATTTTCTCATGAATCCCTTTAGGATGAATTAATAAGTTACAAAGGAGGACATCATTTAAGATCTAGATTTCCTTTTGAAAACCATTATGTATATTTGAGTTTGTTGTCAAATGAAGTAGTCAAGCATCATGTAAATAACTTGTTAGAATTCCTTAGAGAGTTTTATATTCTTATTTCCTATAAATTTATCCATTAAGGGTTAAAATCATTAACTGATTATAATACAGTTAATTCTCCAATGTTATTTATAAAAAGAAAAACATTTTGAATCATGTTATTTTTAATCTATTTTCTTCTTCAATGCTAAGGAATTTGTAAGGTGGAAATTATGGGTCAAAGTAAAAAACAAGTATGATTTATATAAAAGTCCCAAAAATCTAAAACATGTTCTAACTATCGATATCAATTTCTAGTTTTGATTTTTATGAAAAAATGATTTCCAAAGATATAATATATCCAAGAATAGAACTTGTAAGACACCTTTTATCCCCTAGCTTGCTAAAAAAAATTATGATATCTACCTATTCTTGTTTGAAACTCTTATTCATGTTGGCCATAGAATGTAGGGTTTTCACCTCCTTGGAAATTACATAGTTAATCCCTTTATATATTAGATGTTCCTTCCAATTGTTTTTGGGTAATGGTGAAAAAAGGGGTTTTGGAGGGCCCCAACCCTATTACAAAATTAAGTTATCCAAGGTTACAAGATAAACATCAACCTCCTACCTAGATAACATGAGACAAAAGCAAAGTTGTAGCAAAAATCCCAAAATAAAATAAAAAAAACAACACTGCGGCTGATATCAAAATATATTTCTAGCAAGGGGGCAAAGGTTGACCTAACTATTTTATATTCATCCTTTCCACACCAACAATAGTAGCAATCACTCCAATTCTTAATAATAGGTAATATAAGTAGCAACAACAAAAGCACAACTCCTTCAGTGCATGGTTATCACCACCCTTCAACATAGATTAGGGCACCATGATTCTAGAGAATTTGATCCCTCGCTCATAATGATCTCAATAACTCTTGGAAAGGTTAACAAGGTGTTTTTTCTTGGAACAACTTCTAGTGTGATAGTTGGAATGAAGGTGGTAAACATGGTGTTCATCGTTATGAGTCTAAAAACCCCTACCTTCCTAACTGGTTGTGTGATTAGGAAAGTGTTCTACCTTCTCCATTTCTTATGATTTTTTACAAGTATCTGAGGCCACTAATTGAAAAGAATGTTTGCATTTATTTATTCTATCAGGTAACTCTTAAGAATTTTCATGTGTCAAGGTGGTGAGTTAGTTTTATCAAGGGGTGGCAAATTTTCTAGTGCCATGAGTACATTTTAGAATGTAAGGAACTTCATTAGAGGTAATATCGAAAGTATAGCCTCCCTAATATTGGAGCTAAACTTGTTTATTATCAACAAGGATGTTAGGAAGATACTAAAAAAGGGCAACATCCTCCAGTGCTTATTGTGTTGGACATTTTGAGTCCCTAAGCCAAATTTGTCATTGATGTCAAGATGCCAGTGAGAGTTCTTCTTCAGTTCAAGTGCAAAGTTTAATGGAAGTTTATAATGGGTTAAAATATTTTATTTTACACCCAAAAAGATTGGGTCAGAAAGAGGTTTTTTCCATGGAAGCAATTCATCCGAAGCATTGGAAGGTTAAAAATATTATAATTTTTATTATAATACTTACCAAAGTGGTAAAAATATAATTAAATATTATAATTTTTAATTATAATATAATTAGATTTTAAAGGATAAAGTTCATTTGATTAAAACCCTAAGGTTGGGTTTTAGAAAATTAAAATATATTCGAGTGCAAAGTTTTTAGAGATTAAAAACCCAAAGGTTGGGTTTTACTAAGGCTTTCGAAGCCTTAGAGCACCGACATGATGCATTCAAATCAAAGCACCGACATCCTAGACAAAGGAGGAGGGCAATATAAATATATGCCCAAAGTTGTTCATTAATCATCCTTGCTCGAATGAAATTTGTGTGGCATATGCGAAAATGAGCTTGTGTGGTTTAAAATGTTTGGCAAAGGAAGCAGAGGATAACACGGAGAGAGACCACCCCCAATTCACATTGGGCAGTGTGGCCTAGTGGCATCTTGGAGAGTGCAAAGGTGTTGAGAGCATGGAGGTCATGCGTTCGATTCTCGCAAAGTGGTTTTTGGTGGTAGTGTTGAGGAAGCGCCCAAGGCGCATGTTTTTGTTAAACATGGGCAAGGAGAAGCACAAAGAGGAAGCACGTGGTGCTTCCCCCTTTGTGAACAAGCATGTAGCTCATGTGGCAACCTTAGCCATGGCTAAGGCGCTCACGATGAGGGCAAGTCGTGGGGTCAAAACCCCTTGAGGCAGGTACAATTTTTTAAATTAAAATTTTATGATTTATGCCCTAAGGTTGGAGTGATAAGGTTGTTCTAAAGTTTATTAATTTTTAATAAACTTTATTAAATAAAGGTTGTGGTGATTGATTTTTGAAGGTGAAGTGTTGATGATTATTTGAGTTCTATAATTTGGAAATTGTTGTTTTGAGAGTTATGTTTTAGGAGGTATAAGGAGTTATAATAAAGGCTTAATTGAGATTTATTTTAAGACTTGTTGGCTATTATTTTTGATAAGGGTTTCTTCTAAAAGGACTTTGGTGGATGTTAAAATTAAGTTGGAGTAATAAGGTGTATTTTGCATTGTGATTTTTATTGAAGTCTTCTAACCCTTATTGAGATTGGAAAAGAGAAATTTGTGAGTGTGGCAGATTTGTGAGATCAACTCCTTGACATTCAAAAGGTATGGGTAAATTCTTCTTTGGTTGAGTTGATTGATTGGCTTTATTGAAAATTAAGTTTGGAGTGAAAAGGACTTGATTAGGGTTTCCTTTTTGAAAGTGGTTGAGTTATTGCTTCAAGGTTTTATGAAATTGAGAGTTGTGATTAAAACATTGTTTGATGAGCATGGTTGTTGAAGTGAGTTGTTACGCAAAGAACTTGAACTAGGGTTTGAAAAGATCATGAGTATCATTGTTATGTGAGATTTGTTGTTGAGCATTGTTGGAAATATTTTGAGTTGGATGATACATGCTTGGACTAGGGTTTGTGAGCAAGAGTTGTTTCTTGAAGTGATTGGTTGAGTAGAGTTGATTGAGCCTAGTCAAGTGGATGTATGAAGTGATTGTTCAAGTTCCATAAAATAAACTATTCTATATTCTGATTTGAGTTGAGATTGAGTTTGTGAGAATAGAACATATTGAGTCTCTAACAATTCTCTTTATGCTTCTATGAGATTGAGTTGAGAAAGTGGTTGAGTTTTGAGAATAGAACATATTGAGTCTCTAACAATTCTCTTTATGCTTCTATGAGATTGAGTTGAGAAAGAGATTGAGTTTTTGAGAATAGAACATATTGAGTCTCTAACAATTCTCTTTATGTTTCTATGAGATTGGACAAGTTCTATGTGAGCTTGTTGAGCAGAGTTGTGCAGGTTCTGTGTGGACCTATTGAGCGGATTTGAGCAAGTTATGTGTGGACCTATTTGAGAAGATTTGAGTAGGTTCTGTGTGGACCTATTGAGCAGATTTGAGCAGGTTCTATGTGGACCTATTGAGAATATTTGAGCAAGTTCTAGAGAGGACTTGTGGACAGTTTGGTGTGATATTTTGAGAAAGGTTGCAAGGAATATTTGAGACAAGTATTTGAGAAGACTTGAGAGCAAAGTTGATTTATTTGTTCAAATCTTGATTTAAGGTTTGGGGCAAATCCAATAGAGTTGATTCAAGCCTTGAGTTAGATATTGAGAACATATATTGAAGACAGATTTGTGCTAGACCAATTGGACTATGTTTAGTGTAAGAGATTGAGCAGAGTTATGCTAGACCGAATGAACTATTTTTAGTGCAATATATTGAGTAGAGCTGTGCTAGATCGAATGGACTATGTTTAGTACAAAATTGAGATAGAGCTTTGGAGGTGACAGAGTAGAGAGGATAGAGTCTCCAGTGGATAGAGATCCATCATCCAAGATATTGAGGATAGGTCTTCTGAGTGAGGACAAGAGTCTTCAAGTGGAGAGATATCCACCAGTCAGTGCAGTGGAGGTAGTGTCTTCTAGAGGATCACCAACAAGAGAAGAGGAGAAGGATTTCTCCTATGGATAGAGATCCACAAACCAGATTTAGGGGATCAACATCTCCTTTGGATAGAGGTCCATAAACATTGTAATAGGGAAAGGATTCCCAAGAGATTATTTGAGAAATATTTAGAAGAAACATTTTCTCCATGGAGGTAGCCATATTTGGGTGAACCACGTTAAATCTGTGTCTCTATTGTGTGTGATAATTTGTGCATTGCTTTGGTTATTGCTATTGATATTGCCATTGATTATATTTATTAATACTATTTGGGAAAGAAAAGTAAAAAGTGGTCTTATAATGTTCACCCCCCATCTCAGTATAAGCTTGTGTTCTTCAATTGGTATCAGAGTCGGTTCCTTCGGAAAAGGTTTAATAGCTTGAAGGAAGATCTTACAAGAACATAAATGGAAAAGAAAGGCAAAGGCAAAACCATGAGATACAAGAAGAAAAGAACACACATGGTCATGAAAGAAAAGGAAGATGAGTTTAATATTGTTGTGTTGGGAGGACAAATAGAAATAGATTCAAGAGATGAATCAAGTAATGGAGAAATATCCAGACTGATAAATTTTTGTACCAGATGTGGGAACACAGGTCACCATGCAACTTACTGTCCACAAGAATGTTTTGTTTGTGGTCAACTCGGCCATGATGCAAATTATTGCAATGGGTTTTGTATCAGTGAAGATAATGAAATCCTAGAGGTTGGTTCAAGAAAGGATAACAATGAAAATCAAAATAGGTATGAAGAAGAAACTCTACTTTCAGTATTAGAAGAAAATGCTCCTATAGAAGATTCAAAAAAGGAAAAAGAGAAAGCCACCCTTAAGGAACTCATTGAATTGAAAAGAGAGAATTTAGAATTGAAGGGTCAAATACAAGAATATGAGAAATGTAAGACAAAGCTTCTACAAGATATTTTTGACTTGAGATATAAGGTTGAAAAGGCAAGAAGAGTTGAAAAATGTATGGTTGAACATTCAAAGGTAAAAGAGATAGAATGTGAAAGGCTTATGGTTACTCTTGAAGAATTAAAAAGGGAGAACTCATGATTAAGGGTTCAAGCTCAAGAAGATGAGAAAGCAAAAGCAATGTTTCTATAGGAACTCACCAACTTCAAAACCAAAGTTGAAGAGACAAGAAAAATTGAAGAAGGTATGGCAAAAAATTAAAGACAAAAGATCTAGAGTGTGAAAAATTAGAGCATGAGATAGTTTCACTAAGGATGGAAGTAAAAGGTTCTAAGGACAAGCTACACAAGTTTGAGGAAAATTCAAAGACTTTGGACAAGATTATCAATGTAAAAAAGGTCATCAGTCACCATAAAAAGACTTAGTTCCAAATAAGAACAAGGGAAAGAAGAAGCAGAAAAAGGAGATTCAAGCTCAAACACCAGAAAAGAAGAAGAATCAAAAGAAGTAAGTAAAAGAGAGAGTGATACTTCTAAGGATAAGTTGGACAATATAAATTTCAACAAGGAAAGGAACAATGCACAAGTAAGGAACATGGAACAAGAAACATGTAGAAGAGACTAAGAGACCAATGAGGTCAAGACAAGGAAACTTCAATGGAAGATGTTTTTCATGTCACAGGTTTGGGCACATGGCTTCACAGTGCAGGACACATGAAAGACAAGAATATGGGAATGGAAAGCTTTTCCATGGGTATTGCTACTCATGTAATCATTTTGGTCACAAGGCAATGAATTGCAGGGTTCATGACATAAGAGGATATGGCTTCACTAGGAGAAATCCTAAGACATTTGCACCTCCAAGGAATAATAACATTAAGTGTTATAAGTGCAATAATGATGGTCATACATCAAAGTGGTGTAGAGAAGACATTCCAGAAATATGTATGAACAGGAACATGAACATTAATAGGAATATGGATATGAACAAGAATAGGAATAGGAACATGGATAGGAACAGGAACATGAACATGGATGTGAATAGGAACAAGAATAGGAACAGGAATGATGACATGGATAGGAACATAGGTATGGATAGAAACAGTGAGAAGAATTATAAAATTCAGATAAGAAGGAAAGAGGACTTTCAAAAGGGTCAAAAAGGTATGATTTCAAAAGTATGGAAAAATAAAGTTGAAGAAGAAAAATAATAGTGCTTTTGGGGAGTAGAAATACTCCCACCCCAGAATTAACCACCTCATGAGGAGGTGGGGGAGGGGCTAAGCTAAGAGGCTCATTCTTAGCCCCGAGCCCCAAAGGTGACCCTTTGCCATTGATGTCAAAGGGGGAGAGATTTGTGTATTGGGGAGATATTTGATATCTAAGAGAGCATTGAGCCAGGGGGAGCAATGTCCCAGGGGGAGCAAAAGGAAAAAGAAAGGTCAGGTTTCAAGTAAAAATAATGTGGGTTGCCATCAATGACAAAGGGGGAGATTGTTGGACATTTTGAGTCCCTAAGCCAAAGTTGTCATTGATGTCAAGATGCCAGTGAGAGTTCTTCTTCAGTTTGAGTGCAAAGTTTAATGGAAGTTTATAATGGGTTAAAATATTTTATTTTACACCCAAAAATATTGGGTCAAAAAGAGGTTTTTTCCATGGAAGCAATTCATCCGAAGCATTGGAAGGTTAAAAATATTATAATTGTTATTATAATACTTACCAAAGTGGTAAAAATATAATTAAATATTATAATTTTTAATTATAATATAATTAGATTTTAAAGGATAAAGTTCATTTGATTAAAACCCTAAGGTTGGGTTTTAGAAAATTAAAATATATTCGAGTGCAAAGTTTTTAGATATTAAAAACCCAAAGGTTGGGTTTTACTAAGGCTTTCGAAGCCTTAGAGCGTCGACATGATGCATTCAAATCAAAGCATCGACATCCTAGACAAAGGAGGAGGGCAATATAAATATATGCCCAAAGTTATTCATTAATCATCCTTGCTCGAATGAAATTTGTGTGGCATATGCGAAAATGAGCTCGTGTGGTTTAAAATGTTTGGCAAAGGAAGCAGAGGATAACACGGAGAGAGACCACCCCCAATTCGCATTGGGTAGTGTGGCCTAGTGGCAGCTTGGAGAGCATGAAGGCATTGAGAGCATGGAGGTCGTGCGTTCAATTCTCGCGAAGTGGTTTTTGGTGGCAGTGTTGTGGAAGCACCCAAGGTGCACATTTTTGTTAAATGTGGGCAAGGAGAAGTGCAAAGAGGAAGCACATGGTGCTTCCCCCTTTGCGAACGAGCATGTAGCTTGTGTGGCAACCTTAGCCATGGCTAAGGTGCTCATAGTGAGGGCAAGTCATGGGATCGAAACCCCTTGAGGCAGGTACGATTTTTTAATTAAAATTTTATGATTTATGCCCTAAGGTTGGAGTGATAAGGTTGTTCTAAAGTTTATTAATTTTTAATAAAATTTATTAAATAAAGGTTGTGGTGATTGATTTTTGAAGGTGAAGTGTTGATGATTATTTGAGTTCTATAATTTGGAAATTGTTGTTTTGAGAGTTATGTTTTAGGAGGTATAAGGAGTTATAATAAAGGCTTAATTGAGATTTATTTTAAGACTTGTTGGCTATTATTTTTGATAAGGGTTTCTTCTAAAAGGACTTTGGTGGATGTTAAAATTAAGTTGGAGTAATAAGGTGTATTTTGCATTGTGATTTTTATTGAAGTCTTCTAACCCTTATTGAGATTGGAAAAGAGAAATTTGTGAGTGTGGCAGATTTGTGAGATCAACTCCTTGACATTCAAAAGGTATGGGCAAATTCTTCTTTGGTTGAGTTGATTGATTGGCTTTATTGAAAATTAAGTTTGGAGTGAAAAGGACTTGATTAGGGTTTCATTTTCGAAAGTGGTTGAGTTATTGCTTCAAGGTTTTCTAAAATTGAGAGTTGTGATTAAAACATTGTTTGATGAGTATGGTTGTTGAAGTGAGTTGTTATGCAAAGAACTTGAACTAGGGTTTGAAAAGATCATGAGTATCATTGTTATGTGAGATTTGTTGTTGAGCATTGTTGGAAATATTTTGAGTTGGATGATACATGCTTGGACTAGGGTTTGTGAGCAAGAGTTGTTTCTTGAAGTGATTGGTTGAGTAGAGTTGATTGAGCCTAGTCAAGTGGATGTATGAAGTGCTTGTTCAAGTTCCATAAAATAAACTATTCTATATTCTGATTTGAGTTGAGATTGAGTTTGTGAGAATAGAACATATTGAGTCTCTAACAATTCTCTTTATGCTTCTATGAGATTGAGTTGAGAAAGTGATTGAGTTTTGAGAATAGAACATATTGAGTCTCTAACAATTCTCTTTATGCTTCTATAAGATTGAGTTGAGAAAGAGATTGAGTTTTGAGAATAGAACATATTGAGTCTCTAACAATTCTCTTTATGTTTCTATGAGATTGGACAAGTTTTGTGTGAGCTTTTTGAGCAGAGTTGTGCAGGTTTTGTGTGGACCTATTGAGAAAATTTGAGAAGGTTCTGTGTGGACATATTTGAGCAAATTTGAGCAGGTTCTGTGTAGACCTATTGAGCAGATTTGAGTAGGTTCTGTGTGGACCTATTGAGCAAATTTGGACAAGTTCTAGAGAGGACTTGTGGATAGTTTGGTGTGAGCTTTTGAGGAAGGTGGCAAGGCAAATTTGAGACAAGTCTTTGAGAAGACTTGATAGTAGAGTTGATTGATTTGTTCAAACCTTGAGTTAAGGTTTGGAGCAGATCCAATAGAGTTGATTCAAGCCTTGAGTTAGGACTTGATAACATAGATTGAAGACAGATTTGTGCTAGACCGACTAGACTGTGTCCAGTGCAAGATATTGAGCAGAGTTGTGCTAGATTGAATAAATTGTGTTTAGTGCAAGAGATTGAGTAGAGCTGTGCTAGACCGACTAGACTATGTTTAGTACAAAATTGAGATAGAGCTTTGGATGTGATAGAGTAGAGAGGACAAAGTCTCCAGTGGATAGATATCCATTAGCCAAGACATTGAGGATAGGTCTTCTGAGTGAGGACAAGAGTCTTCAAGTGGAGAGAGATCCACTAGTCAGTGCAGTGGAGGCAGTGTCCTCTAGAGGATCACTAACCAGAGCAGAGGAGAAGGAGTTCTCCTATGGATAGAGATCCACAAACCAGATTTAGGGGATCAACATCTCCTTTGGACAGAGGTCCATAAACATTGTAATAGGGAAAGGATTCCCAAGAGATAATTTGAGAAATATTTAGAAGAAATATTTTCTTCGTGGAGGTAGCCATCTTTGGGTGAACCACGTTAAATCTGTGTCTCTATTGTGTGTGATGATTTATGCATTGCTTTGGTTATTGCTATTGATATTGCCATTGATTATATTTATTAATACTTTTTGGGAAAGAAAAGTAAAAAGTGGTCTTATACTATTCACCCCCCCTCTCAGTATAAGCTTGTGTTCTTCATATTGAATTTTTTTGGGCACCATAGAGAAATGGCCAAGCATATGGTCTATTCATGGTGAAATGGGGTGGTTAGGGTTAGGACCCTTGAATTTGAAATTAATATTCCTTTGATTATCGAGGTGACAAGATTGGTGGTGGACGGGTTCGTACACAACAAAGGAAAAACATTCTCTAGCTAAGGAATCTCAAAATTTCCTGGGTGAGAAAGAAGAATTAGTTAGAATTTAAAATGGGTTCAAGTGAACCTTGCTAAAAGCACCCTAGGACAAAGTGGCATTAGTCATAATGCAAAACTTTACTCTTGATGAAAACCAATACATCCTTATAAGCCTTCATTTCATGTTTTTGAATCATTTTTGGCACAAGAGGTTGATGAACATCCCCTTGTTCTTGTTTTAGTCCATATCTAGGTTGATAAGTAGGGTAAAAATATATTACCCCTAACCCAATTCACTGGGACCTGGAAAAAATATTATTTGACCACATGGTTAAAATTAGAGGTCTGTCAATGGAAGACATCTTGAGTTCCCTCAATAGGGAATCAACTCCCATTGTGGATTATGTAAAATCATGAAACTTAGAAGGAACCAAATTTATTAGTCGATAAGTTGTTAATGCTACCCCCCTTTAGGGGTCTATGACTAGGATGGTAGATTCCCCTATGAAAGGGATAGGTGTTAGCGATGAGCAGATTAGATGATCCAAGCACTTGGTCGCTAAGTTATCCAACCCTAGAAAGGCCCCATTATATATTTAGGACTTTATGTATAAATATTTTATCCAGCTAGCTAATAAAGCCAAGCTCATACTAGGTGTAAGGAGTTCTAAAAAGGTGCATGATATTTGTGTCCAAGGGTCGAGATTGACCCTCAAATAACTCAAGTGGATCCTCATAAAGTTGTAAAAATATTTGATTGACTCTATGAATCCAACTATCTCATACGCAAAGGAAATTTTGGTTCTCATGGGTTATGAGTAGTGGGATATGAAGGATCATGAAATGAAGAATGGTACTAGACCCAATGGGATAAAAGAGTGATCCTCGACTTCCTAGCTTGCGTTTTATTTTGGTTTCTATTGCCTATATCTCAACTTGTTTAGTTTATGGATCCTCCCTTGTGTGGGGGGCCTATTCCTATTTATTTGGTTGGGCTAGTCTATTTTAATTTTATTTTGGGGTAGGTAGCTTATCTCACTATGGATCTCACTAGTTTCCTGGTTGGCTAGTTCACTTATTGTTGTGTTAGTGCTTTGATATTCCTTGCTACCATAATCGTCACTTCCTCAATCTCAAGTACCCCATTATTGGTGGATGATTATACTTCTTCCACCCACGAGTGTACCTGATATCACATATTAACAATATGTCAGCAATACCATGTTATTCCAAAAATCAAACTAATAATCACACAACTATTCATTTGCACAAAACTAGGCATCAAAACATCATTAATCAATACATATTTTTCACACCATAAGGCATGCCAGGGAGGGTCATGACATACTACCCCCTAGGGCTAAACACCATCCTAGGTGTTTCTTGTTTTACAAAAATAAAAATTATTACATTATATTTTCAAACAAGAAGGAAAAATATTTTTGCATGTCCTCCACTTTTTCCCAAGTGGTATTTATTTTAGAAAAATGGTCCCATTGGACCTTACATTGTTCAAGAGTCCGGTTCCACATAGACTTAGAAAGAAACTTAAGAATATTTACCGACATTACTTCAATAACCTCGGGGTTTACCATATATAATTTAGACACATCCCATGCATGTTTAGGGTTAGCAACATATTTTCTAAGCAGGGATATGTGGAAGGTGTCATGGATATTTGATAGGTTAGGAGGTAAAGAAAGTCGATATGCAATCGAACTGATCTTCTCAGTGATCTCAAAGGGTCCCACAAATCAAGGATCCAAATTTATGGATTTGATAGCACTCTTCATCAATTTTACCCTTAAGAACACTTTATCTCCTACAGAGTACTCTCTTGGAGTCCTTTTTAGATCAACATAACTCTTATATCTATAAATAGCTTTCTTTAGCATTTTCCTGATCACTTTTAACTGATCCTCCATTTCTTTTACCATATCTGGTCTAATCACAACTCGATCTTCCATATTATCCCAAGATAATGGCGTTCTACACTTTCAGCCATACAAGGCATCAAAAGGAGCCATTCCCAAAGAGGAGTGATGTCCATTATTGTAGGCAAACTCCACAAGGTGTAGATAGTCTTCCCAATGAGACTTTTGATCCATGTAGTACATGCAGAGAATATCTTCTAGTACTTGATTTACCCTTTCTGTTTGACCATCTATCTTAGGGTGGTATGTCAAGCTCATATTCAATTTCATACCTACTACATGATGTAGAGATTTCCAAAATTCAGAAGTGAATCTAGAATCCCTATATGAAATGATTATTTTAAGAAACCCATGTTATCAAAATACCTCTTTGGAAAATCTATTAGCCACTACCTGAGCACATCCTTAATGTTCCCTGGTATGAAATGTGAAACCTTAGTCAATCTGTCAACTATTACAAGGATTTCATCATGTTATTACCTGGTCTTGGGTAAACCTACTATAAAGTCCATAGATATAACCTACCAATTCTACATAGGTATATTATGTGGATACAGTTGTCTTATAGGATGCTTGCATTCAACCTTAATCTTATGACATTTGAGACACCGAATGACAAAATTAGTAATATTCATCTTCATTCCTATCCAGAAGAAGTTTATTTTCATATTTTCCCTCATTTTGGCCCCTCTAGGGTGAGCAAAATAAGGGGATCTATGGGCTTATTGCATTATTAGCTTCCTTAAATTACCCATTTTTGGTATGATGATCCTTCCTTTATAGCACAATAGGTCATATTTTATGCTAAATTCCTTATTACCTTTAGGGTACCTACTCATATTAGTCCAAATTTCCTTGCAATAATCATCTTGAGATTGCTCCTCCCTCACTTGATCCATTAGATCTATTTGACTCCTAGTTATGGCTGCTATATGTTTCCTTCTACTTAAGGCATTGACAACCTTATTATCTTTCCCCTTTATATACTCAATATCAAAGTCATATTCAATTATAAACTCAACCCATATTATCTATCTCACATTGAGTATAGGTTGGGTGAATATATACCTTAGACTTTTATGGTCAATTTTTAACTCAAAGGGCCTTCCTACCAAGTAATGGCACCAAACTTTTAGAGTGTGCACCATTATAGCTAGCTCTAAATCATGTGTAGCATAATTAATTTCATGCTTATTAAGCTTCCTTGAAGTGTATGCTACTACTAGCTCATATTGTGAGAGTACTCCTTCTAACCCTTCTAGTGATGCATCCATGCATACTAAAAAGTTCCCTTGAGGGTCTAGAATTTTTAATATTGGTGTCGTAGTGAGTTTTTGTTTTAGCAATGCAAAGGCAACTTCACACTTTTTTGACCACTTGAATTTCTTTCCCTTTTTTTGAAGGTTAGTTATTACAACTAAAATCTTGGAGTAATCCTTTATATAACATCTATAGTAGCCCGTCATCCCCATGAATCTTCGCACTTCTATCACATTGGTAGGGGGTGGCCAATTTAAAATGGCTTCAATCTTCTTTGGGTCTACTATAATCCCTTATGTAGATATAATATACCCAAGATATCATACCTTTGAGATATAGAAATCATTTTTTGCTAGATTTCCATAGAGTTGGTTCTCTCTTAATAATTCTAACATGATCTTGAGATGTTTATTATGCTCCTCCCTATCTCAAGAGTATATTAAGATATCATCTAAAAATATGAGGACAAACTGATCTAGATACCTTATGAACACACTATTCATTAGATTCATAAATATAGATAGGGCATTTGTCAGCCCAAAAGGTAGGATTATAAATTCATAATGCCCATACCTAGTTTTGAATTTTTTTTTGTGAGTATCCTCCTCATGTATTCTTAATTTATGGTACCCTGATTTTAGATCAATATTTGTGAATATTATGGCATCCCTTAGTTGGTCAAAAAAATCTTTGATTCTTGCTAAAGGGCATCGGTTCTTGATTGTAGCCTTGTTAAGTATCTTATAGTTAATACATAACCTCAATGAACCATCTTTATTTTTAACAAATAACACCGATGCACCCCATGGTGACACACTTGGATTTATCAATCCCTTTTCCAATAGCCCTTGCAGTTGTACCTTTAATTATTGCATCTCAATAGGATTCATCCTATATGGAGATCTATGGATAGGTTTTTCTCCTAGCATAATTTCAATAGTAAAATAAAATACCTACATAGGGGGAAGCCCAGGTAAGTCCTTAAGAAACACATCCTTAAAGTCCTACAAAATTGGGTGTTTCTCCAACACTTCTCTCTTCTAATATTCTCCAAATTCATTGAGTTTTACAACATAGACTATCCCTCCCTTCTTGAGGGCTTTCTTTAGCTGCATAGTTGACAACATCTAGGGTTTAAATGACCCTTGTTCGCTATGAATTTTTAGTCTCTCCTTACCATTTTCTGAATATTTGATCCATCTATCTTGTAAATTCATCGAGGCTTTATGAGACTATAACTAATCCATCTCTAGGATCACATAAAAAGCATGAAGTGGAGCTACATACAAAAAACCTTCAGTGGTACCACTAGTTAAAGTAATATCTACCATTGGAAAACATTGGTTTACTGAGTAGGTTTTCCTAGAACCATACTTGATCTTCCACCCATGGGCTAAATATCTTGGCCTTTTTGGCATATCCCTTGCTAAACTAGAAGAAATAAAACTATTTTTGGCCCCACTATTAATTAAAATATTTACTTATTTATTAAAAATCTTACCTTTCACAAGCAATGGGGTAGCTTTCCCTTCTAGCTTTTGATTCTTGGTTGCAGCATAAATTCGATGGGTGGGTTCCTTTCCCTTGGAACTGGATGTACTTGGACCTGGTTGATGTGGATATTGGCTAGCATAATGAGGGCCTCTATAGTTATAACACCCATCCTTGAGTCCTTGATGCTTTTCTAGCTTCTTCTCCCCTGATTTACTTACTGGAACTAAATATTGTGGTTTCTGAGGTTGAGGTTTAGTATTGTTGGGTTTGTTGTTGTTTTTCTTTTGGAAGTTCTTCTTGAACCTCCTATGATTTCCATTATTTCTCTTCTCAAATTTTAGGGATTTCTTAGCCTTATAATCTTGTTCTTATTCTCATTTCACAAATTCGTCGCTATTCCTTTTCCTTAGTGCTTGTTAATATTGCTCAGATAGGATGGTATAGTTGAATTGTAGGTGAGACTCTACCCTTTTTGTCAAGTCATACACCCTTTGTAGTGACTTGGATTCATGCATGTTTACATCATGTCTCACTCTAGATTCTAACCCAAGAATAAACTTGTGGGTCCTCATATTTTCATCATAAGCAGACACATACTTAAGCAACCGAACCAACTTCTTATAGTATATCTCCACTATTTTGGTCCCTTGTCAAAGGTTGGCAAATTCTTCAAATTTTAATGCATAGAAGTGTTCCGTGAGGAACCTCTTTTTGAAGATTACAAAAAAATATTTCCATTTAAGATCGACAACTTCGATCTTATTCTTTTCTTGGTAGGTTTCCCACCAATCCAATGCAACCCCTTCTAGGTATATTGTTGCCCAAACTATTCGGGTTCCTGGGGAGTAGCCCTTCACTATGAAATAAACTTCTAATTCTCTCAACCAGGCTTCAATCGCATCCCCTTCTCCTTCTCCACCAAATTTGGAGATGCAAACATTTTTCAGATCCTTAGCTAGTTCCTTTTTCAAAAGAGCTCTAGCTTCCAAATTTTCTATATTTAGTTCATCGGCTTAGCTAACCTCTAAACCTCTACCTTGTGAATTTTGATCTTGCATGGTGGTAACCATACCAATGAGGTTTTCTACCTCTTTATTACTCTATCGATTTTGCCTAGTTGAAGGCATAGGCTTCTCTTTTCTAGCCCTAGGTACCATTTATCCTAATGAAAACCAATAATAGAAGCTTAGGTTATAGTTTCACCTTGAATTGAACTACTAATACAAGCCATAATACATAGTTTTTCTTGCTAAAATCCTCCAAAATCCAATTAGGGTAGTGCCAAAGTTATGATATATATTTTATGCACAATTCCATTCTGACTATAAGCAAGGTGTTATGCTCCAACCACCCCTAGGGTTAATCCACATTTGATTCTAGCAAGTAGGAATCCTAGATCTTTTTTACTTTATACCAAAGTATGAATAGAAAGACATATAATCCCCTAAGCACATTAAGAAGCTCTATACCTCGTACCTAGATCTCTAATACCATATGTAATGACACACAAACTACCTAAAATAAATACAAAAGAAAATAATTTTTTTTACTACTATGGGGAGGGATTCATAAACCCTTATCCAGCTTTTGGTTAATTTTATTGCTTTAAGTTTACTAAGTTTTCCAACTTTCCCAAAGAGTTACATCGCATTCAATACCCTACACAAGTTTGTATGTGTAGGTATACTATGTGTACCATAAATAAGCTATCCATCTCATCCTTCTTGATGAGCTAAACTTATCACCTTTTGTATAGTCGAAGGTATACACCCATCACCATACCATACACAAGTCTATCTGTGTAGGTATGCTATGCATGTACTGTAAGTTAAGCTATCCATCTCATCTTTATGATGAGCTATCTTAACTCCGATGTAAGAAATCAATTTACTTAGTCAACATCATCCTAAGGGGGTCTCAATCCCTTAGGTTTTTCCTATGTTCACCCTAAGAGGTCTCATTTTATTAGGTTACTTTTATGTTTAGCAAGAAGACAAGAATAGCTCTATCTATTTAATCAATCAAGGAAAAAAATTTATAAAGCATATAAGAATTACTTTTAAAAGAAAACAATATTAAATGAGAATAAATATTAAATAGAAGGAGAAGATAAATAATAAAGCATAGATACTTCATAATAGTAAATTAAATATACATTCCTCATTCATTCAATAAACTATTACATATATCCAAGTATGGTAAAACCTCCATACTTTTAAAAAATAAAGTAATACATCCATATCCATCTAGGGATTTCTCCCTACAAGTCTAGTCTATTTTTTCCCCCCCCCCTTGGCTGCGATTTCCCTCCCTCCCAACTCTAAAGTCTAGTCTATTTTGAATCACGAATAAACTATTGTAATTATAAATAAAACCAGTGCATTGGTTCCAATTGTCTTCTTTGGTACTCCTTGTCTTTCCATTGTTCTTTTGAGGATAGTAGGGGATCAGGACAACTCATGGTTCTATGAAAGACATGCATCTAAATGCATCTACTAGTAACATGAAACCAGTGCATTTACTATTTACTTTGCCAAATTGCAACTATACAAATTTAATTAAAGCATTCAACCATCTACTATCTAGTTGATATCATAAGAATTTCCTCATTTCTATTCTTATCTCTCATTCACTCAAAGAGAGTCATTTCAACAAATATAGCTAGATCACAAGTCTTACTTTAATCAAATCATTTCAAAAACCATTATTTCAAATAACTAAGGTCTCATTCCTTAATTAAGAAAATAATCTATATTCCTTTTATTTGAATTAATCAAAGTCCCATTCCTTTAATTAACCAAATAAACAACAATTCCTCTACTTAAATTAATCAAAGTCCCATTCCTTTAATTAACCAAATAGACAACAATTTCCTCTATTTTAAATTAATCAAAGTCTCATTCCTTTAATTAATCAAATAGAAAATAATACATCTATCAGATTAACTAAAGTCCCATTCCTTTAATTAACTCAATAATCCAATAATTACATTTATCAAATTAACTAAAGTCCCATTCCTTTAATTAACTTAATAATCCAATAATTACATTTATCAAATTAACTAAAGTATCATTTCTTTAATTAACTTAATAATCCAATAATACATTTATCAAATTAACTAAAGTCTCATTCCTTTAATTAACTTAATAATCCAATAATACATTTATCAAATTAACTAAATTCTCATTCCTTTAATTAACTTAATAAACATTAATTCCTCTTTTAAATTAATCAAAGTCCCATTAATACATTTAAAAGATACTTTAATTTAATTAATTAAATACCCAAAGTATATATACTTAATCAATTAAAGTTCTTTTCCCTAATAATTTAGATATTCAGATAATACTTTAAAATAAGAAAGCATCGGGTAAAGCTTACAAAACCTAAGCTTCTATAAACAATAGGGAATTTAGACACCAATGATCCCTATGGATCGAAAGTATACAATGACCACACTAAGATCGATCGAGTGAAGAAGACTAGGAGGAATGCCACTGCCTATGTGGTGTACGTGTGTCCATCCTTGTTGATTCCATTATGGATAAAATAACCTAAAGGAACTCCTAAATCGAAAGGGGCTTTAAAGTTCCTTAGGCAAGTGCAGATAGGGCATAATTTACCCATGATGGGCAACATACAAAGGTTGACCAAGCATTGGAGACACTCAACACACACTGGGAATCATTGACCAAGTATCAAGGTTGAAGAGGAGGATCTCAGTCGCAATAATTGATGACGCAAATAGCATCGACTAACGTAAAATGGAGGATGATGTCTATCGCTATTGCGACTACACCAGGTTCAAGGTGACAATAGCAATGACCAACCTGGATACAAGGGAGAAGGCAACACCTCTACCAACTCAATCTCATCTTCCCAATGAAACAAATAACGCCCACCTACTGGTTTTCAATAAGAATCCCCACACAGTTCAATGCCTAACAATTGTAGTGCTAGCCAACACCTTGCCAAAAACATAAGAAAGACGTAACACAATAGTAAGCATAAACTAATAATTTAGATACCTAGAGCTAGAAAGGGACTGACGTGAAACCCAATACCTTCAATACTTGATGACACCAACACAACAGTTCAAATTACACTTGTCACGAGGGATAGGATCACCCCAAAGTGGAAAGCAACAAAATAAGGACAAACAAGGGGTTTCACACTTGAGAGGTAAGGACATCCCAAAAGGGACTTGGAAGTCTGAGGTAAAAGGATAAACAACATGTCTATGTTGTTACTCAACACAGAGAGCAAAAATTCATCTTAAAACAACCAATCCATATTTTAAAAGATCAAAGAAGAGTAAATTAAAACCAACTTGCAACTTATCGAATCAAATTTGACTTCCCTTTTAGAATGTTGTTCCTTGATAAGCATGCATCCCCTTCTACATTTTCCCCCCTCTTCCTTCTAGTGCGCCCTCCTTTCTACAAGTCCTCTTTTCTTACTTTTATTCCCCTCCTTCCTTGAGTCAAGTTCTCCTTACACGCCTTTCTCTTGTCCTTCAATAACTCCACCTATCTGCTATTAATTCCTCCTCATCCAACCTACCACCCAGTAGGATAATTTTTTATATTTTAAATCATTCTTCCATTGCTTCGAAATCTCACCGTAAATTAAACTCTTTCCTCCTGATGGCAAGAAGCTTCCATTCACCAAGGTACCTTATTACCTTTGATTAAAATAAATTTCTTATCTTATTTTAAAATGAGATCTTTCTAGATATTAGAATAATATTCTTATATTATTTTAATTATGGACTTTTACTTTATTTAATTGAAAAACCCATTATCATTTAAATAAGGCTCTTTGTTATCTATTCAAATAAAAAAAAATTATTATTTAAAATAGATCTTTACTATATATTTAAATAAAGCTTGATTATTATTTAAAATAGATTTTACTATATATTTAAATAAAGCTCTTTTATTATTTAAAATAGATTCATATTATTTATTTTAAAAAAATTCTCTTATTATTTAAAATAGACTATTCTATATATAATTTTGTATAGAACAAGTCCTAGAAACATGCTATATTTAAACAATTCAATGAATTTAAGGGCATCCAAAATCATGCACAATTTCCAAAACCAAGATGTAGTAGTGCGGTGAAGTAAAAGACAACCAAGAATATGTAGCAAAAAAAGAGGGAGTCTTTCCATCAACACAGTCACCTACCTCAGTTGGAGACTTTATGATAGATACTAGGCTATCAATTGTGGCTCTAGGTGGTTGATTAATTGATGATTATCCTAAAATCGATAATGCATACCTATGTGAGGGTAGTCATTCATGTTACCCTAAACTATCATAATTATCTCTTCCCCCACCTCAAGTACTCCATTCTTGGTGGATGATTCTACTTCTTCCACCCATAAGTGTACTTGACCCTGCATATTAACAATATGTCAGCAATACCATGTTCTTCCAAAAATTAAACTAAACATCACACAACTGTTCATTTGCATAAAACTAAGCATCAAAATATCATTAATCAATACATAGTTTTCATGCCATAAGGCCTGCCAGGGAGGGTCATGATAGGAGAATACACAACAAGATGTGGATATAATGTAAAGCACCAAAAAATAGATATGCCATAAGAATATAGAGAAATATTTAGGATAGACTGAGCATTCCAAAAGTTAAAATATTTGTATGGCTAGTAGGTCACAAGAAAATTTAATCCTTGAAGAACCTAATAAAAAGGGATTTTCATGGCCCTTCACAATGTGTTCTATGTAAAAAGGAGGAGGAGAGTATAGACCATCTCTTGGGACACTGCTCAATAGTCCAAGATCTATGGTAATGTATTATTAATATGGTTTGTAAATGCATGGTGATGAATGGAAAAATTGAAGAATGGTTAAAGCAATGACAAAGCACTTTTTAAAGTGAGGTATTATAGATAATTTAGGATACATCAAAAGATACAATACTTTGGACTATATGCTTGAAAATGAATAGAAAATTATTTAAAATAAAGGAAATCAGTTTAGAGGTAATGAAAAGGAAAATTTGTTTATCCATAGAGGACTCTAAACCAACCCTATCAACTCACCCAATCCCTAATATTGAATTAGAGAGCCTTGATAAATAGAATTAAGTAATAAATTGGAATTATGATGTTGGGTATAAGAGAAACAAAAGAAAGGTAAAAAATATAAAGTGGAAACTACCAGAAGCAAAGTTGATTAAGTTGAATATTGATGGAGTTTTTAAAAAAAATCTAGGACTAGCAAGAGGAATAATAAAAAATAATAGGGGTGAGTTTTTATCATATTATGATTTCAATAATGGATTTTAGATAAATAATGGAGCTAAAGCTTATGTAACTTTGGAAGGATTAAAATATGTAGACAAATGAAATGGAATAAATTATGGATGGAAGGTGATTCATTAATAGTACTAAATGCAATTTTTAAGAAAGCAAAGGATCCATTGAACATACAAGATATCATTGTGGAAATACAAGACCTTGCTACAAAGTTTGAAGAAGGTAGGTTTACACATACATTAAGGGAAATGAACAAATGTGTAGATAGGCTAGCTAATAGAGGGGTTTTAATAGAGGACCATGAAGTTAAAATATATTTTCAATGGTTAGAGGAAATAGTAAGTTTAGCTAAATCTAACAAGAAAAATTTAAAAGGAGAAAATTCAAATTAATGTTCCAAAGGATTACAAAATGTTTCAAGGGATCCATTTATAGATCAATGCATTAGAGGAAACTAACAATCCAGATTTGGTAAAGTGGACTATGATTTTGTGAAGCAAGTAGAATTTTTGTATGTTGAAGTAGAAGAAGATGATATTATATGGACTTCATGGCTGAATGGATTATTTGAGTTGTTGGTTGTCGGTTGGATTATAAGACAAAGTGTGGATTGGAACTTTCAACTTTTGAGACTACTTATTAAAATAATACCATTGTGATTTGTTAAAAGGTCATGATGCCACTTGCAAGGATGCCACTTGCATTATCGGTGATGTGACCCGGGTTCAATCCCCACAACGGATATGTATATGTATAAGAAGTATTTACTCAATTAAAAAAAAATGTCATTATAATATGAATGATATTCTTTTCATAATTCATTAAAATGGTAAAATGTTTTTTTTTAATTACTTAGGATTAAAATGGATTTGATTTTTATTATATAATGACTTATAGTTTAGTTATTATGCATATATTCCTTCATAATATTTAGTCATGCAATTTTAATTTTTTGAGACTACCAAATTATTTATTATAGTTCTTGTGGTTGCACTTATGCTTCAAGAAGGAAAATAACAATCCAGAGCTGATAAAGTGGACTATGATAAAACGAAGTTTTGGAAATATTACTCTACTAAGATGCAGTGCATAGACAATAGAGGTGGATTTTTGGTATTGTGAAGGCTTATATAGGAAAATATCAAGAAGAAGGATGCTAAATTCTAGAATATTTGTATTTACAAAGAAAATTGAAGAATATCCAAAAAATGAAAATCAAGAATTTAGACTTTTCATGAAAAAGTAGTTATATAGCTATAGCAACTCATTTTGAGATGAGAATTGAATTGTTTGTAAACTCTCAAGCCTAAAGGAGAGAGTTGTGATTTTTTAAGGGTAGGGGACCTAAGTACAACCTTGTCTATCAAGAAATATATGTATGAGATGGTCCATGGCCTCATTTTACAAAATGTAGAGTAGTTTATGAAGGGTTTATTGTTGGGAAGCATCATCAAGTAACATCTAATTAATACAATGGATGAATGTATGAACCTTAACTAGGGCTTATACATAGTAGTCTATGTAATATAAATCATATTTTTGTTGAACAAATTAGGCATGTGTTGGAATTTTTAGATAATTGGTCAAATATAACTTGGGTATTTATCCCATTGAACAAAATATTAATCTTTGAAAGGGATTTTCCAACCTCTAGAATTTGGTTGAAGCATTTGACTCCTAAAATCTCCTTTTTATCTTGGTTATTCATGCAGAAAAAGACTCTAACTATTGATAAATTGAGGAAAGAGGTTCCCATTTTCTAAAATATGTGTGTTATGTAATTCCAATGAAGAATTAGTGGATCACTCTCTTTTTTCTTCTAAAATTTTATAGTTAAATACTTTATATTTGCATTGGGTTAGTCTTGATAGTTTTGTCAAGCTCTTTGAAAAATGGAATTCCCTATTTATTAGTAGGAGGTTGACAATTTTATGGAATATTTTATTACCTCATTTCATTTGGGGTATTTAGTTTGAAATAAATAATATATTTTTTAAGGAATTTTTTAGTAATGAGATGGTTACTTTCCATAGAATAAAATCAGTTGTTAAAGACAACTTTTTTAGCGTAGAAGATCTTGAAGGTTGGGAGAATTTTCAAAAGGCTAATATATCCTCTTTGTGCACATCCTCACATTATAGATTTGCACATCCAACTCTCACACACTCAAGATATCAAGATCTCAATATTCAAGTAATAAGCAAGCTCATCAAGCTTCCTCAATACAAAGAGGAAATCCACCTTAGCATCTTGGAGCTACAAGTTTGCTTGGGTTGTGATCTCTCCTCTTTGTGTCTTTTGCTATATTTATTTTTGTATCTCTAATATTTGATCATAGCTTACTAACTGTTGGTCATGAATCTGCCTAAGTACAAAGTATTATCACTTGTGCGCCCTAGACCCGACCAACATTGAAAGGCCAAGGGAAAGAGAAAATCCCTTCAGGCCGATCTCCAGAGAGGGCTGGCTCCCTTACTAATCTAATTTAATTTAAAGCTTAGGGTAACAGGAAAGAAATGAGAAATGATAGAAAGAGATGGAAATATGGTTGTAATCCAGAAAAGTGTGATGGGGATAAACTAACAACAAGAAACCACATTCAAGTTCGAATTAGCATAAAATAGAAAAGTAAGCACAGGAACCACTCACAGTTTGCAGAGATAACATCCAAGACACATTTCAGTGTTCATTCCCTTACTAGCAATAATTAAATTTAGATGCAGAATTTAAAAGCAGCTAATAAGGAACATAAACGTAAGTAGAAATGACAAGTAGGAAGTGATCAACCACAAGACTACTTTAGGAACTAGAAGACAAATATCTTTCTATTGATGTAGAAAACTTAAAGTATTTTTTTGCAGAATGTCTATCCTCCCTTATTACATAAAAATGCTTAGTATTTATAGAGGATTATGCCTCTTTCATTTAATGTACAATACAATAAAATTTTGGCTGGTCAAAAATCAACAACAACAATTCTCTCCTCGGCAACAACAACGAACCAATTAGCAAATGCATTGGAAAATATCTACCGATTTCATCACATGGTGTATTGGGGCTTTGACAAAAATCATCGGTCTAATTTTAATCTTTATATCAATGCCTTAGAAATGCATACCCATCAAAGTGGATGGTGCTTCTAAAATGAATAAGATTACACCAGAGTCAAAGGAGCAATACTTAAATCCTGCAGTTTTTCAGCAATAATCCCGGATATATCTATTGTATCACCACATGAATTAATTTTATTGGCTTTAATTATTTTCCAAAGAAGATTTGCACTAAAAACGTAGGGGCAATGGTGTTTACCTCTAAAATGGATTTTATCTCAACATTTTTCCCAAAATGGGCCTTTATCTTCATTTCACCCAAGTTATGCCCGAAATGAGCTTTCACCGGTGAAACACCCAAGAAGTGTTTTCACCAGCGAAATACCCAAAGAATGATTTTCGCTATAGTTGGTGGATGAAAAGGTATTTCATGGTGCATGAGAGTGAAAAGGCATTTCACTTGAATCTTACCCGAAACTACACCCATCAGATACTTAGAAAAAATTTCAAAAAAAAATTAATGTGTGAAAAACACTCAAAATGAATTTGTGAGTTTCACTGGCAAAATGCTTACATATTTCAATCAAAACTTTACAAAATTTTAATGTGGAAAAAATGCCAATATTTTTGGTGGCTCGTGGGGTATTCAACTCACTTGAATGCAATCGATCCTAGGCCTTTATTCATTGGGCTCAGAGTCCCCACTATCAGCTACATCTAATGGCCTACTACTTGTACTATCCTCGTCCTACTTTTTAAGATGTGTCGTTGTGGATTCATACACCACCACTGCTTCAGCCCATGCATCCATACTAATTGCCTCATGAGCACTGAGTGTACCCACAATGTATCAAAAAGTCTCAACCTTCTCTAGATCAATATATTTGGCCCTTTGGCTGAGCTCTAGTAATCCAGACTCAATGCGAATGAATCTCCTCATTAATGGCAGCACGTGCTCTTCGATGATGGGCTCTTCCAAGTTATCAATCTCTAAAGTATCATCTATGAAAATAGCCCATAACACATCTAGGTCCTTCTTTTCCAAAATATTCCCCTGATCATCAATGAAACTAGGGAAACCATTAGCTGCAATCATATCAAAATAAACCAACGAAATGCGCCTCTCATGCTCAAATGTCTCTTGTAGCTTGTGGGCTTCTTTAACCAAGTCCATCTTGGAGAAATAACTATGTAGCGTGATCTTAGAATTAGCCCAAGCATGGGCTATTTCGCTCATTGGATGAAACCAGAGATCCATTTGAGTCATTTCTTGGATCTTCATTGTCATTTCCAATTTTGGCTCTAAATCTTGCTTTGTGAACTCCACTATATGCTTGTCGTATGAAACGACTACCTATACTTCCTGAAGGAACATGAGAACTAACGCAGCCTTTGTTGCCATATTTCTACAATCAATCAAAAATTGACTATGAGCTTCTTTAATTTTCTCCTTGGTGAGGGTCATCGATTGCATTGCTTTTGCTGCCAATTGATTCTGTAGATTCTGGAGTTGGTCTTGCAGGGCCTGGATCTGTTGTTGTGCTTCCTGCTCCACTATCTGGTACTGTGTAGCTGCTTATTTAATTTCCTTTATTTCACCCTCCAAACGCATTACCTTTTGCTGCCACTATTGAGATCCAGATTGAACAACATCTAGTTTGGCCTTTTGTGCTGCCAAGGCTTCCTCTAACTCCCTGATATTTGCCTTAACCTAGAAGAAATGATCCTTATAATGCTCATTATGCAGGTAGATCAAACTTATCTCCACTTGTATGGTGCCCATTTTCTCAGCTGCATCTATTTTTGTGAGGTCCTCGATGACAACTTGGTATGAATAATCACTGGGTACCATTTCTCCTTGAGGTTTCTGGACCTGAGGAACCATCTTCACTATGTGCACCTCCATTGCCACTGGATCAAAAGTCACTTTCTTCATCGGTTTCTCCAGGGCTAACACATCCTTTCGCTTGCGATTCTTCAACCATCATGATGAACTCTATCGTGCTCTATTGATTTTTTCTACTATCAGGTGCTCTGGTAGCAACTCCATCTCAGAAGCTAGTATCTACTGCACTACAAAAATTAGGGAAGATAGGAAAAGGGCTTGTTGATGGTTTGACTCAACCACAGGGATGGAAGTGAAGGGTGCTTTAGCTATGCTTACTCTAAGAGGGGCTTGTGTGATTACAGAGGTAATAGGATTGGAAGGCATGGAAGATGAAGTGGAGGACAATGGAAGGGCAAATGGGTTTGGGGCAGATGAAAATGAACTAAAGGAAAGAAAAAAGGAGGGAATGGGTGAAACTAGGGAAGCACTAGTGGCCTACAACTATAGGACAAAGATGGGAATGGAAGAGATAGATGTAGAAAATGGAGGTGAAGTAGATATGGGAACTGTAGATGGGAAGACGGTGGTCACCAAGTGCTTGTCAAAAAGAGAAGAGGAAATAAAATGCGTACCTATGGGCTCTAACACCATTTGAGTCGATGGTGAAGGTTGTTGTACTAAAATGTCTTTCTCTTTCTTTGCTCTTTCCTTCTCCACTTCCAGATCTACTATTGTCACCATTGGGCCTGATTGTCCCAACCGATTCGAAGAGGGTATATCCTGAAAAATAGTCTGCTCAATCATCTATGAAGGAAGCGGTTTTGTGCTAAGCAAAGAAATGGCTCCACTTCTGGGCTTCTTCACCACATTGGGGAAAGGTACTCTTATAACCGTGCTCCTCTTCCTAAGTGAAAGCTGCTTCTCCAATGACAATTGCTCATCTTCTTATTCATCATATTAAATAGTTATCCTCTCTTCTTTTGATGCCTCCTCTTGTCTCACCATATCTTCTTCTTTATTGGGACTACTAATACTTCTAGGCACCAAATCAGCAAGGGAGAGGGGTTGGTACTTTTCACATTGATCATCATAAATCAATGAAAATGCATCATCCATAACCAATGGATAACTTACCCTAGGCTTACCTCGATGGACCCTCATGACCCACCAATTGGTAATATTTTCATCGGACCAATCAGACAATTTTTCTTTCATTTGATCAAACAAACCTGGAGGAGGAACTTGCTCTGGATGATTTGCAAGATCATACTCGACCTCCATATCATAAAAATTATGCCAAGGAGGGAGTGACATCATCATCTCCACATGCCATTCAAGGTCGCACCCCTTGGGATTATTCCTCTACTGTAAGATGTCTTCTCGAGGGTAGAAATGAAAATTCTTGGCCTTAATGTGACTTGCAAAAACACCCAAAGGATCATACCGCCATCGTTGAGGAAGCTCAACCAACCCGTGGTCATACAATGTCTCAACAATCAATTCATTTTGTTCGTACTGTGTAACCCTTATATCACCAAACTAGAAAGGCATAGCACATATAGCTTTCTTTCCCTTGCCTGTCCCATATGTATCATTTGTGAAATCGCTTTGTCGGGCTACTTCCAGGGCGAAAAGGTGTTCAGTGGTAAAATATGGCAACAAAAAAGGTTTGCTAGTGAAACCAAAAATTCTAACCACCACTCCTTGTGTCAGTAAAAAGACATCACCTCTTTTCTGGTCAACCACCTCTGCTTTCATTTCTTGAGGCACTTTGTTGCATACCCCATAAATCAACTCCAAGGCGAGTCCCAAAAACATTCTGTTAAAATTATAATAGGACTTTTTTCTTTATAGGCTCTGAGTCCATGAATACACTGGCAATGCCCTCCCTATTTCATCTATCTTTCTTACCACTATAAAATCAAAATGAGAGTGCATGTGATAGAAAAAATACCATAATATAAGGGAGAAATGTTTGAAAGTAACATCCTCTTCGCTTTGTACCTTCCACAACTGTGAGTGTATCCTTCATTCCAAGAAATCCACCCAATCAAAGAAAATCGGGTTTGTAGTTGTTGTCATGGCAGTCGGAGCGTAAAACTCCACTTGTGAAATGCACTGCACCAATGATGCTTGCCACTTGTGCACTATGGAATCTGAAGACAATCCCATCAACCATGCTAGCATTGAGTATAAATTTGGGCTCTTGAAATCCTTTAGTGGTGCTGGTAATACTGGTAGCTCCCCAAAATATGGTGTCTTCAACAACTGGCTCTCCATAAACTATCGCATGTGGACAGTGGACTGATATCTTTCCTCCTGCTCCTTAAAATTAAGCTTTTTAAATATGACATAGGATGGAGGTCACGCACCACAAGCGAATGCGTCCCTTATGGAGCTAGCTGAAATACTGAATAGTTGATCTCCTTGGGCATTTTGAACAGTTCTTGAACCAGAGTTATAGCATTGCACGATCGCCTAGACCAGCTCGAGACATGGGTGTACAAGCGTACACAGGTACCAGAAGAGATGAGAGTAGAATGTCATGGTACAAGAACTTTCAGCAGACACCTTTTGCACAGTGAACTCGACATCCTGACATAATTTTTCCACCTCCTTATTGGTGATGGTGCAATCATTGATATGTGACAGGTGATCATCATAGGGTGTTAGTTCTACTTCTTCCTCCTCTTCATGAGCTCTTCGCTACCTTTTTTCTATTTTAGCCCTTTTCTTAACTTTCTCCTTCTTGGCTCCTATTGTTTTCTTCCCCATATTTAGCTTTCTTCGAGCACACGGTGAATAACTACAAATATTAGAGCAAAACGAATTTGCAACTCTTTACACAAGAACCTTGCAAATATTTTGATTTTTAAACTGAAGTGTTGGCCCCTTTTATAATATTTTATCCATACCTTTTGGAATGAATTTTTGAGGTGCACTTGCTAATTTATGGGGGCATGGCATTCATCCCAATGATTTATAAATTTTGGCCACCCCTTCTTTGAGTGCTTCGATTGATTTTTTTAATTTTCGAATTGCTTTTTCCTTTGTGGGTGTGGGAATGGTTGTTAACGATTATTTTTGGAAACATACACGGTTGCTTTTCTACCTTGGAAAGCGTGAAGAGTGGCTTGAGTGAATGACATGGGGCATGAAGATATGCAGATTTTATGGGTAGAGCAACATGTAAAATGAAGGTTTAGGGAGAAAATAAGGGTGGAAGGGTTTGTATGGTTTTTTTCTTTAACCAAAAAGAAACATAAACTAAAAATATGTACATATTTACATTCATAATCTCTATTTTCACTGGTAGTAGGCCTTCAAATGAAGACCATTGATCGGAATTGGCAGTGCATGACCATCCATATCCTGCAAATAAAATGAGTTAATTTGATTGACACCTAAAATCTGGAATGGACCCTCCCATATTACCTCAAACTTGTGGTGTTTACCCGAATTTGCCTTCTTTTCATTCCACTTTAGTACAAGATCACCAACCTTAAAGGTCCTTTCAAAAAATTTCTTACCGAACCACTTCTTCGTCATTTGAGCATGCTCTATGAAGGCTTTGTATGATTTCTCCCTTTATTCCTCCAACTGTAAAAGTTGAGCTAACCTCATGCTCATGGGGTTAGACTCATCGTCCTCATCATCAAGCAAATGCTAGGTTTGGAGGGCCGACAATTCAATATGGATAGGCAAGACTACTTCTTTACCATATACCAAGGAATAAGGGGATGTCTTGATGGATTTTTTCACTGAGATGCGATCGGCCCACAATGCTTGGTTCAAGAGCAGGTGCCAACTCCACTTATTGTCGCCAAGGGTTCTCTTCAGAATTCTGAGCAGGTTCTTGTTTGTAGACTCGACCAGACCATTCCCCTACGGATAGTAGTTAGATGAAGTTTTTAAATAAATTCCATACTTACCCACGAATTCACTAATTTTGGCACCTATGAAGGGGGTTCCATTATCTGTTATGATTGCATCTAGGACACCAAAGTGGGTGATTAACCCCTTGAGGAAATTGATGATCGTGGCTTGGTCTGCTTTCTTGGTTGGGATTGCTTCAATCCATCTGGTGAAGTAGTCAGTCGTAGTCAGGATGTACTTGTGTCTGGATAGATGAGTTAGGATCAATGACCCCAATAAATTCTAAGCCCCATTGTTGGAACGGTGCTTCTACTTGAATCGGGTGGAGGGGTAATGATGCATTCTTGCTCCTATCGACATATCTTTGGCACTTATCATAGTTCTGACTGACTTTGAAAGCATCTGCAAAGAGAGTGGGCCAGAAATAGCCTACTCGAATGATCTTCAACACCATGGGTCTACCTGCATAATGACCTCCCAAAAATCCAAAATGGAATTCTTGTAGAATTTTCTCCTTCTCCGATTCTTTGACACACCTGAGAAGAACTCCATCAATATTCTTATGAAACAATCCATTTGGCAGCAAGACATACTTGAGGGCCTGTAATCTAAATCTCCTTCTCTGTGAGGCATTAAAATGTGAAGGACACCTTCCTGAATTAAAATATTTGATCAGTTCCTCTATCCAATCTTGGTCAACTGTAGAATGATTGGAAAAATTATGGTTACCCACTACATCTTCATATTGATAAACTATGGATTCAAAGGTAGCACTCCTTGCAAGTTCTTGGCACAATGCTCGACCTCGAACAAGTTTGGTTGGTCGGATCTCAACATCATACTCCTAGATTTTGGAAACCCAACCAGCTCTCCTATCTCCAAGTTCTCCCTGGATGATGAAACTTTGGACATCTGGATGAACAACATAAACTATTGTCTTACTTTGTGAAACAAAGTGCCAAAACTTCTTCAGAGACTTCATTACCGCATACACCTGCTTCTCAATGAAGTTATACTTCTCTTCGTGCGGTTGGATGACTTGGCTTAGGAAAGCAATCGGGCGTTCATTTCCATCATCTCCCCTCTGCGTGAGCACCATTGCATAACTTTCTTGCTCACCAACAACATATAGGATAAAATCCTTGGAATAGTCAGGGTTTACCAAGATCGAGGCTTGAGCAATTCTTTCTTTGATCTCCTTGAATGATTGCTTCCTCTGCTCAGTCCACTTAAACTCAATATTTTTCTTTAAAATCTCAATCATTGGCTTTACCACTTGGGAAAAATCTGTAACAAACTTTCGAACAAAATTAATTTACCCAAAGAATGATTGCAAATCCTTCTTATTGGCTAGCAATGGAAGCTTCAGAAGAGCTTCGGCTCTAGCTGGATCAATAGCTAAACCATTTTCTGAAATGACATGTCCTAGGAGCTTTCCCTCCTTTACAAAAAAATGGACTTCTTCGGATTGATGGATATTCCAAACTCCTAGCACTTCTCGAATACTTGCCTTAAATGAGAGTCGTGCTCCTCCCTGTTGTGAGATAAAATAGTCATGTCATCCAAATAAATCACAATAACATGATTTAACAACTCACCAAAAGCTACGTCCATCACCCTTTGAAAGGTCGCTCCGGCATTTGAGAGTCCAAATGACATTCGCTGAAAAGCAAAGGTTCCCCATTTTGTGGTGAATGCCATTTTATGTTGGTCCTCATCCTTGACCCAAACTTGGTTATATCCAGAGAATCCATCCAACAAAGAGAATCTCTGAGCTCCTACGACTACGTGAAGAATCTGGTCAATTTGAGGTAAAGGATAATGATCCTTTAGTGATGCTTGGTTCAAATTTTGAAAATCCATGCACAAGAGAATATCTCCATTCTTCTTTCATATCGGGACCAGATTTTCCACCTAGGTTGAATGCTTGATTGGGTAAATGATCTTAGCATCCAATATTTTTAGTAGCTCCACCTTCATCAACACTTCAATCTTAGGATTGATCGGTCTCTATTTTTGTCTGAAGGGTTTCACCCCATCCTGTAGCTCAATGGTATGTTGTATCACATCTTTGTTATATCCCTTCAGATCATGGTAGCTCCAAGCGACAATGTCAAGAAATTTGTGGCACAAGTCCTTGATCTATTCTAACTCTTCGGGAGTGCAATCCATTCTAATCTTGATTGATTTTTGGGGGTCCAACTGCAGTTCAGTGTACTCCTTCTCATCCACTTTGATCCTATGCTTTTTTGCTCTATCATTTTGATCAAAGAGGCTCTCGAGCGTAATCAATCCTTTTGGGATATGATTATTCCTCAGTTGAATCAACCCTTTGGCTTCCTCCTCATCAAGCATTCTCTCTTCCATAGTACTCACTTCTCTTATCAAAAAAATTATAATCTGCTCATCGCTTTCAAACACTTTCTAGTACATGTTCTTGTCCAGGGATCGAGGGTCTATAAACCAACCTCACGGTCTTAGGTTTCCTCACTACGTGTTCAATCGGAGAGAAGTTTGCACCAAGGGATGCTAAGAGATCAACATGTTTGTTCTTCTCCCGTGAGATGGCTTGAATATTCAACGTTGTGTAAGCCTCAAACAGGTCCCAAAATTTGTTGTGGTACACCTTGAGATAATGCTGCTTGGAGATGCACTTGTTCATTACTTGGTTTACAATTAATTCAGAATCACCAAAAATATATAGTTGTTTAATTCCCAGCTTCTCCACTTTCTTCAAACCTAGGCACAACGCTTCATACTTGGTAGCATTGTTGGTACAACTCCAGGTCAGCCAGTATGAATAAGTTCTTTGTATGCTAGAGGGAGAAATGAGAACAATCCCTGCTCCCACACCATTCTTACATCTTGCACCATCAAAATATAGCTTCCATAATTGATCGAGAATAGGATCCTGATCATGAGACACCTTCACTTCAACCTTTTTGGGCTTGGTAATGGTGTAACAACCAATTTTGGTCTCCATAATGGCATCAAAATCGAGCATTGAAAACTCATCTTCTAAGCGAAGCTCATCCAGAACTTCATCCATCAAATCAGGTTCTTCCAATTCCTCAGTTACCATGTTGAAAGAGTTTGTGGACTTTTCTTCCTCTTCAATCTTCTCTATATGAAAAGTAGAAGGCTTCTCATTGTAAATTCAGATTCTTCTCCCTTTGAAAGGAATCTCTAGGTGAGAATAATCTAGAGAAAGGTAGCCTCCCAGCTTGGCGGTGAATTCTCTTGACAAACACATACTAAAATATGGCTCCAAATCAACCACAACTACCTCCTGAATTATCGTGATCTAGGGCATACTATGTAGGACAATGGGGATATCCTTGATGACACCCACTATTTTTATGGGAGTTCCATCCAACTGCAAGACACCAAGGCTACTCCTTGTATATTCCATACCCATGACTTCACAAACTGCCTTTGGCATGATAGTTGTCGCAGCACCAGAATCAATCATGCAATTGTGCACGATCCAACCCTCCATCCTGAGAGACAAATAGAAAGGGGGTGGTCTATTATTTCTAGTGGCTGAAGTAGTTAATGTTTGAGCAAAAACTATTTGAGTAGGATTCTTCCCGTTATCTTTCACAAACTTCAATGATTCTTGTAACAGGTCGACTTGCCTAGGTAATTGCAATGCATCATAAAGACTAACCTTGGTTGGAATCTTCTTCAATTCCTCGACAATGTTGTATGTGGATGTACCAAACTCCTTTTCATTGGTGACCTTGTATTTGCTTTGATATTGTTGTGTGGCTTCTACCCTCTGACGTTTAGTCAAATATGGGTACTTGAGTTTTTCTTTGGCTTGTTCCTCCGTTTCAGCTCTTGTCTGCAAAGTTGAGGCTTTTTCTTGCAATTTTTCTTTCGCTCATGGAGGCAAAATATATTTTAATAAGATAGGTGCATCTGGATTTGGCGTTGGAATGGGTGCTTTCACTTGTACTTGTTTCTTCTCATTTTGCACCTTTGGGTCAATAGGTACCTTTAGTGGTTCCATCTCAGCTGGATCTACCGTGATTGGCTTTCTCCTAGCTCTTGTGAGAACTGAGACTTGTTCTTCAGAGGGAACCATGAAGTTGTGATCCACCTCGATAATCATGTTAACCTGACCTCCAGAAGAGCTTACGGCTAGCATTTGCATGTAGTTCAGATGAACCATGCAAGTCTCCTCATCATGTGGATCATTACAGGTAGAGCACCAGTATGTTTTATCTGTTGGGCTAACTTCTTCATTTGCCAATACAATTGGGTTCCTCTCAGGTGCCTTGTTGGTCGAAGCTACTTGCTCTCTGGTGATCGACGGAGGTTGAAATATCCTAGGTTGGAAATCTCTCTCGGCCTGTTTCCTTTCAATAATTGTAATATTATTGCCCATTGCTCTTATGGCCGAATTCATGGACTGCAATTCTTGCAACTTCTCTTGTGAATCAGGATTTGAGGGTGTTGGGGGAGCTCGTAATGGAAGTGGTAAAGGTGGGGAAGGGAACGATAGTGGAACTGGTGGCATAGGTAATATTTGGAAAGGAATGGGTACAAGCAATTGCATAAATCTTGGAGCAAGAAGTTGTGGGACCAAAATGGGCGTGATTTGAGGTGCACCTGAGCTCCATGATAGAATGGGATACATGGAAGGCATAGGCTATGAAAATGAACTAGAATACAAATGTTGTGGAAGGTCAAGTAGGATGGGCATTGTTACCTTCAGGGGAAGCTTACCTATGGTGATCAAGTCTGCCTCAACCTTCTATGCCTATGTGTACAGATTTGGGAATGTATTTACATTGGCTTGTCGGATAGCCATGCCAATGTTAGAGTTAAAGGCTCTGAGATAATAAAATGTAGCTTGCTCATGAGTGGGTTGAAGGCCATTAGGAACTCTCTACCAGCTTTGGGTGAACCTGACATTGAAGTCCACTATCTCCTCCTATGGATGCCTTTGAATCATTGTAAATTGATGCAACAAGGAAAATGGATCAGCTTGTTCATGAAAGTTCTTGATTAGTAATTCTGCCAATTGATCCCATGTGGCGATAGTGGCGGACGGTAAAGATCGATACTAGTATAATAACTTCCCTCTAAGTGATAACACCAGTAACCTTACCATAATATCTTCATCTACAATGTCATGGATTATCGCCAAAGAAGCCACATCTTGGATATGCTCGTATGCAGTCTTACCGATACCATCATAGGTAGGCAAGGCCTTCAAGGTTGCTTGGGGGACTAGATTTTGTGCTTGTAAATTCAAGGCTCCTAAACTATTCCACATTGGGAACTGCCTTGGTGGTTGTGGTTGTTGTGGCGAAGGATTCTAGGCCATATGGACTGGTGTGTGTGGTTGAGGAGGTGGAACGCTAGTAGTAGTACTAGTTGGACTCGAAGGAACAAAAAACACACCAGCTATTTGTGAGGATGTTGCGGATGATGTAAGTGGCGGGGTGACTAACCTAGGGTGTTCACCTAATTTTTGGGTGTCGAGTTCAAAAAACTCAATGGGGTTTTCAAAAATTTTGGCCTTCGATCTTGTGATCATGAAGTACAACTTTCATTGTCTCCACGTTCAGAGGCTTCTGGGTAGTGCTGAGTCGCCAAATGTTCTAACTGTACAACATGAAGGTGAACATCAAACCTCAATACTATTGAAAGTGGAACTTTCGGGGTCCCATCGGGCATGCCAAAAACTATTGGTCATGAATCTTCCTAAGTACAAAGTATTATCACTTGTGCGCCCTAGACCCGACCAACATTGAAAGGTCAAGGGAAAGAGAAAATTCCTTTGGGCCGATCTCCAGAGAGGGTTGGCTCCCTTACTAATCTAATTTGGTTTAAATCTTAGGGTAACAGGAAAGAAATGAGAAATGACAGAAAGATATGGAAATATGGTTGTAAGCCAAAAAAGTGCGATGGGGATAAACTAACAACAAGAAACCACATTCAAGTTCGAATTAGCATAAAATAGAAAAGTAAGCACAGGAACCACTCACAGTTTGTAGAGATAACATCCAAGACACATTTCAGTGTTCATTCCCTTACCAACAGTAATTAAATTTAGATGCAGAATTTAAAAGTAGCTAATAAGGAACATAAATGTAAGCAGAAATGACAAGCAAGAAGTGATCAACCACAAGACTACTCAAGGAACCAGAAGTCGAATATCTTTCTATTGATGCAAAAAACTTAAAGTATTTTTTTGTAGAATGTCTATCCTCCCTTATTACATCAAAATGCTTAGTATTTATAGAGGATTACACCTCTTTCATTTAATGCACAATACGACAAAGTGTCGGCTGATCAAAAATCAACAACAACAATTCTCTCCTCGACAACAACAACGAACCAATTAGCAAATGCATTGGAAAATGTCTACTGATTTCATCACATGGCGTATCGGGGCTTTGGCAAAAATCATCGGTCTGATTTCAATATTTATGATGGTGCCTTGGAAATGCATACCCACCAAAGTGGACGGTGCTTCAAAAATGAACAAGATTACACTGAAGTCAAAGGAGCAATACTTAAATCCCGTAGTTTTTCAGCAGTGATCCCGGATATATCTATTGTATCACCACAAGAATTAATTTTACTAGCTTTAATTCTTTTCCAAAGAATATTTGCACTGAAAATGTAGGGGCGATGGTGTTTGCCTCTAAAATGGATTTTTGCTCAACATTTTGCCCGAAATGGGCCTTTATCTTCATTTCGCCCAAGTTACGCCCGAAATGAGCTTTCATCGGTGAAACACCCAAGAAGTGTTTTCACTAGCGAAATACCCAAAGAATGATTTTCGCTGCAGTTGGTGGGAAAAATGGAATTTCATGGTGAATGACAGTGAAAAGGCATTTCGCTTGAATCTTACCCAAAACTACACCCATCAGATACTTAGAAAAAAATTCAAAAAAAAATAATGTGTGAAAAACACTCAAAATGGATTTGTGAGTTTCACTGACAAAATGCTTACATATTTCAATCAAAAAATTTCAAAATTTTAATGTGGCAAAAATGCCAACACTAAATTTAATTTTGATCATCATACTTGCATCTAGTTGTCATGTTATATTTTCATTATTACTAGCTTGTGTTTTACACAAGCATTGCTAAATTATAGGTTTGATGGTCCTATCACTCTATTTTAGTCATAATCATAGAAAGAAAAAGCATTGTTAGTTGAAAAAAGTGTCAAGAGTGCTATGGCTCACCCAATGGCCTTTTGCCACTGAGCACATAGTTCTTATTTTTATCATTTTATAACTTTATGTCATATCTAAATAAGGGTCTAATGCTGGTCAAGGGAGCCACCTACTCTCGTCTATATTAGATAGACCTCTCTATTGCTAATTCATTTTTTTTAATCTATTTTGTAGGTGAATAAAAGCACCATCAAGAAGTAGTAGCATCGATGGTATTTTTGTAGAACCAACAATGCTTTTACCAATAGAACTTTTATATAACTATAGAAAATTTACCTCTATGTTAGAAAAACTAGTTTTTTCTAATCTATATTCTTTCATTTCAGTAATTATGTCTTAGAACTATTTGGTGTTTGCTCAAATTTTGCTTCTGTTTCTATATTTCTATTTATTCATCAAGAATAAAATAAAATAAAATAAACTAATTAGAATTAATGACCAGAGAACCATCTTTAATATTATTATCATCAAAAGAAAAATCTCATGTAGTTTTCATTAGGCTTGCTTGCTATATATCCCTTGAACCCTTACTCTTGAAAATAAAATTTATCTTTTATTTATCATCAATAATCAAAGTTGTTTTTGCTGTTACGTTATTATATTACGTGATGAATTTATAGCTAACTAGGACTAGATTAAGGTTAATCTTTGTCTAAGAAAAATCTTAGGAGAATTGTAGGTGTTCTCTATCTAATCCACTAAACCCTAGACATTAAGCTCATAAACTACCCTTATATTCAAGGTGAATAAAGAGTAGGAAACATTATAGTAGATACATAAGTATGCACTTTGTGATTTCCCATTCACCCTTCTCACAAGGCCAAATAAGAAGGATGAGTTTGTTGCATAGGCACCATTGGATTTTGTTATTGAATCAACTAAGGTTATTGAGGTACTTGACTATACTACATCTACCTACATGATATTTGATATGTGATTACTTTTTTGGAGCATATGTTGGTTTCTATTCAAGATATTAGATCCATTGTTGGTATATCACAGCTTGGTAACTCAGTGCCTCCACCTATTATTGTATAAATTATTACATTAGTTGATGAGATTGCATATTTGGTTGCAGTTCTATAAAAAGCATTCTTGATCTTGGGGAATCTATAGATATTGAGGTATTTAAAGACTTTTAGCCCATGATATATTTTATACTCTCTAAAAATTCTCCTATGGGTGAGCCACCATAATGTTTCCCAAAGCCCAAATATGTCAAAGATAGGAGCAAAGCTTGTATGATTTCCTCTATTCATGGGGAGAGATTGAGGTAGCGTCCAAAGAAAAATGGGTTGCTTTTTCTTGAATAAAATTGGTCACTTGATTTTGTTGAAGTTTATAATTGCCATCGTAATGCAAAGAACTATCCTAGATCCTCCGATGTACATACCTGTTGAGTGGTATTTTCACCCAGTTGTGAAAGTACACTCTCCTTTAGGATTTGGGTTCCAAATCCCCTCTTGCAAAGAAGTTAAACAAACAACTTCTCCAAGGTCTCCGTTGTATTAGCATTTGCATATGTGTATTAGTAATCTCAAATATAAGATATTCAATTTGAATGCTTGGAACACCTTAGTGATTGCAAGTAACTGTAAACAAGGGGCAATGTTGGTTTATTTCATCATGAAACTTTAGTGATTGTTCATTGTTTTTTTTTGATTTTGATATTTTTTTAAATGTTTATTTTAATGCCTTGAAAAGTTAAAACTTCTGGAACATAAAAAGAAATAAAAAATGCAGAAAGAATGAAAATGAAATGCAGAAAACTGAAAATAAAATGCTTCCAGTATGATGCTATCCTATTACGACAAAACCGAAGATGTGAGGTTTTCGTGCATGCAACCTAACCTATTGGACTTGCAAAACAAGCACAATCCCCATAGACTAAGTGTTGGTTCCTAGGGTACGAAATAAAATTCAGATTTCAAATATTCGCCTAATGTAACCCAAAAACATGGCATTAACATTATCTATAAATTCGAAATCTGAAAGAATGAAAGAATAAACATTAAATCCATAGCATGCAAAGAAAATCTCCTTCTTTCTTGCCCATAAGATGCAAATTTATGAAAACTTCTGCATTAAAAATATGTCATTTTACAATAGCAGAACTTCTGGTTTTCCCAAACCAGTCTGTGGAAGAAAAACAACTCAAACAGGTCCAGAAAGGTCTTCTCGCCTTCGACTCTGCAACTCTGCTTGCAGCCATTCTCAATCCTCCCCTTTGGCCTCTTTGAATGGCGTATTTAAACTTGTGAAAGAATTGTTTCTCCTTCCATGACGGTTCACTTTCATTTTTCGATGGCTATTCATTTCACCTTCCCTGACTGTTCGTTTCACCTTCCCTGCATGCGTGTGCTTCGGTTTCCATTTTGTGGCCCTTTGCTGCATTTTCTCCACATAGGCTTGTGTCCATTTCCTTCCCTGTGTAACGACCATCTTAAATGATTTCCAATCATTAAATATTTCTTATGTAACGCTTGGTCTTATTTACTGGATTTTGTCCTTATGTCCGCGTCATTATGCAGGTCTGTTACCTTGGCAAAAATGGGACATGTCGCGATATCGTGACACTTCTTGCTCCTCAGCCTGCCTACCCCTTTTGAACCACGAAAATACAACATGTCGCGATATCGTGACACTTTTGGCCCCTTCTGTCTTTTGTTGCTTTCAGCCATGAAAATGCAACATGTCGCGATATCGCGACACTTTTTCTTTCTTCCCTCTCTCTTTGCTTTGAATCACGAAAATGCAACATGTCGCGATATCGTGACACTTTTTCCTGTACGACCGTGAAAATGCAACATGTCGCGATATCACGACACTTTTTCTTGTACGGCCACGAAAATGCAACATGTCGCGATATCACGACACTTTTCTTTTCTTGTTCTTTCTTGTCTTGTTTGGTCGCGAAAATGCAACATGTCGCGATATCGCGACACTTTTTCCTTTCTGCCATGAAAATGCAACATGTCGCGATATCGCGACACTTTTTCTTTCTTCTCTTTTCCTTTGCTTTTGCCGTGATGGAGCAACATGTCACGATATCGCGACACTTTTTCATTTTTGGCCACGATGGAGCAACATGTCGCGATATCGCGACACTTTTTCATTTTGGCCGCGATGGAGCAACATGTCGCGATATCGTGACACTTTTTCATTTTTTGCCACGATGGAGCAACATGTCACGATATCGCGACACTTTTTCATTTTTTGCCGCGATGGAGCAACATGTCGCGATATCGTGACACTTTTTCTCTTTGTGGTGTTTTGCTTTTTTTCTTTGAACTTTAGCCTATGGGCCACTTCGGTCTTCTTGGAACACATGCAAAAGGTGGGTCCCCAATTTTGGGGTACGTTGTGGATCAGCCACAACAAATGGCGACTCTACTGGGAAATGCTCCTGAGCATTTCGGTGAGAACTCAACCTGAAAACACACAGACTCAAATACAAGCGTTAGCAAATATCCCAAGAATGAAACTAGACGAGAAATACATGAAACATTAGAATTATTAAGCATCAGCTCGGTGTGTGCAATGTGCTTCATTCCCTATCATTTGAAATTGATCAACATTCCATTGTCAGTTTCACTTATGATTCGTATGCAAGGCTATGAATGATTTGTGCAGGATTTGATGTATGATGAAGATGCTAGAGATATAGCAACCTGCGTTGCAAAGGCTCAGACCTTCTAGTATCATGAACACACATATTAAAACTGTCAAACCCTCTTAGGACCAAATATATGTATACTGAATTAATTTACTAGATCCCAAAGTTGGTTATGTGTCACTACCATCTTGAACCCATGTGCAGGTGTAAGTGAAATCAGAGCTTTGGGGAATCGGATTCCCAACATAAGCGAGATGGGAATTTAACCCTATCCTTACTACTACGATCTGGAGTTCATTATCTCATCTTGAACAAAATGATTTAACCTGTTATGGATGAAACTGTCAGAGCTAGCCTATCCGTTTGAGCGATCGATGGTCTTGCTTTTAGACAAGACATGTTGCCACGCATGAGCATACTCCACTGCCAACCAGGCGTCTATAGCCCCGGTGGAGATTAACCCCATAATCCAGGATTTGACTTTACTATGATTTCTTGGACCTTGGTGATGACTACCCATCCTTGCAAGGGACATGTAGTACGATCCTTCCAGTCCAATATTAATAAAGAAATGAAAAATATTTTCTTTTGAATTTCAAGTTCTTGAGTGGGCAAAATGGAAGCTTTGGGGAATCGGATTCTCAACCTAAGCGAGATGAGAATTAGACCCTATCCTTACTACTCCATGAAGGTCAAATCAAAGCTTTGGGGAATCAGATTCTCAACCTAAGCGAGATGAGAATTAGACCCTATCCTTACTACTCCATGAAGGTCAAATCAGAGCTTTGGGGAGTTGGATCCTCAACCTAAGTTCGATGAGGATTTAACCCTATCCTTACTACTCTGATTTTAGGCTTTAAGCACTATGGGAGTGGTGAAAACCACTATTTTAAGGATTATGTTGCATAATAGGATAGACACGAAATACTCCTTTCGCCTCACCTTTTCTTCCAAGTATGGTTTTGACCATTTTGCTCAAGATTCTCTTTAATATGCGTAGAACGTGCTTGGTTCAAGATAGTTCGGGCGTCAGTTCCCAACCTTAGGATCCTTTTAAAATATGTTATGTAATAACCCTAAGAGGATTCGACACCTTTTCAATGATTGCACATGAAATGAAGATGCAACTGAGATGGAATGTATATGCAATGCGGAATGTACATGAGATATGAATGCATTGCTCCTTTTGAAAGTATACCACCTACTTTGCCATAATTTACAAAACTGACAACTTCCTGCATCATAAGTTCCAAACGATATTTTTTTAAATGTGTTTGCGAAATTCGTGGAGCTTTCTGCCATAAAATTCAGATGTTTCATATTCTCCTTGTCTTAGTCAACATTCATAAGGACATAAGTTAACATCTCACTTTTTTTTTTTTTGAAACAAACCCAAAATGTCGAAAGGACCAACGCACAACCTGAAACCAAAACAGAAATGCAAACCAACATCAAAACCAGAATAAAATGAATTATATACGAATATACAATATGGTACAAACCTCACATGATTTAAGGGCTAAAATAGTGCTTTAGAAATTGCCCGTTAACCGGTAACGTCAAATATTTCCCATCCAAAGTTTTTAGTCTGAAAGTACTCTCCCCTAGAATTTCCAAAATTTGATAAGGACCTAACCACAGACAATCAAACTTTTTGTGATCCCCTTTCTCATCATGTTTTTTATCCCACAATAAAACCAAGTCCGAGATCCTGAAAGACTTAATTTTGGCTCTTCTATCAAACCATATTTTGACCACATCTTGATGTTTGCTCATGTGGAGCATGGCTTCTTCTCTTTTTTCATCAAGGTGCATTAGGTAACTCAATCTGGCCTCAATGTGATTATCAGTCCCAAGGTATTCTTGTGTGAAACGAAGGGTTTGAAGCTTCAAATTTGCAGGAAAAATTGGATCTTGCCCATAAACTAGATGATAAGGTGTATTTCCTATTGATTCTTTTTCTCTAGTCCTATCTGCCCAAAGAGCAAATTTTAATTGGTTGTGCCAATCCCGAGGATTCTTTTCCAATAACTTCTTAATGATGGTTAACAAATTTTTATTTGAAGATTCTGCCAAACCGTTGCCTTGAGGGTAATAGTTAGACGAAAACTTCAAACTCACCTTATTATCATATGCCCAATTTGCAAATTGAGTGGAAACAAAAGCCTTACCATTATCACTTACAATGGAATCGGGCATTCCAAACCTTGTTACGATATGCTCTTCGAGGAATTTTATTACCACATCCGTAGTAGCATGCTTCGTAGGAATTGCTTCTGCCCATCTAGTGCAATAATCCGTAGCTGTGAGTATGAATTTATGGGAATCTGAAGAGTTTGGGTTAATAACACCAATGAAGTCTAATCCCCATTGCGCAAATGGTCTCATCTCAACCACAGGCTGCAATGGCATAGCCGCATTCCTTTCTCTATTGGCAGCCACTTGACAAATATGGCAAGATCGCACGTGTGCGTGTGCATATTTAAAAATGTGGGGCCAATAATATCCCGCTCTTAGGATTTGATGTGCTGTTGAATTTGTCGAACCATGGCCGGTTCCGTATTTACCATGAAACTCTTGCAAAACACTAGTAGCTTCTTCTTGATTTAAGCATCGTAGGTAAATTCCCTCGTGATTTTTCCTGTAAAGAACACCAGAACTGATAAGATAATTAGCAGATTTAAGTTTCAGGGCTCTTCTTTGAATAGAATTAAGATGTGATGGACACTTACCATTTAATAGAAAATACACAATATCAACATACCAATCATCTTTAGAAATGTGCTCTCCATCTGAATATTGACATGTGACTTGGGGATTGTTCTCAGCAATTGCTTTCACAAGTCCTTGTCCACGGACTAATTTCATGGGCTGAATTTCAAGGTCAAATTCTTGGATGGTAGAAATCCATTTACCTCTTCTTTCACCTAGCTCATTTTGCACAAACATGGTTTTGATAGCAGGGTCAGGCACAATGGCAAAGACTCTACTATGCACAATGTAATGTCTGAATTTTTTTACTATTTTGAAAAGTGCATACATTTGCTTGTCGAGGATAGAATACCTCAATTGAGCATCCTTCAAAGGAGCGCTTAGAAAAGCTATGGGATTTTCTGCGTTATCTTCACCTTTCTGAGTCAAAACACTCGCAAAAGAGTGTTCAGATGCGAAAACATAAATAAAGAAAGGCTTAGAATAATTTGGACTTATAAGGACAGGGGCTCTAGAAATAGCATCCTTGATGCTTTGAAAGGCAACCTTACTTTCTTTGCTCCATTTGACATTCACATCCTTTTTGAGCATCTCATTCAGAGGTTTAGCTATCTCAGCGAAACCAGAAATAAACTTCCTCACAAAATTGATTTTCCCAAAGAAAGATCTCAATTCCTTTTTGCTACCTGGGAGAGGCAAGTTTTGGATAGCTTCTATCCTTTCCGGATCAATGGAGATACCTTCTTTTGAGATGATATGGCCAAGCAATCTTCCTTCTGTCACTCCAAAGATGCATTTTTTTGGATTTAAAGAAATTTCGTGTTCTTTACACCTTTGGAGAACTTTCCTCAAATCTTTCACATGGTCCTCTCTTTTCTTTGAAAACACAGGAATGTCATCCACATACACAATGATACATTTACCTATGAGCCCTTTGAACGCATAATCCATGGCACGTTGAAATGTTGCACCTGCATTTAATAATCCGAAAGGCATTCTTCTATAGGCAAATGTTCCCCATTTGGTTGTGAAGGCCGTCTTCATCCTATCATTGGGATGAATAAGAATCTGATTGTATCCAGAATACCCATCGAGAAAAGACATCATTTCAGATCCATTCACCGTTTGCAAGATTTCATCAATTGATGGTAGTGGGTAATTATCCTTTTGTGAGGCTTTGTTGAGATTTCTAAAATCTATGCATAGCCTTATCTCTCCATTCTTCTTTCTCACCGAAACAAGATTAGCGACCCAAGTTGAGTGTCTGACGAGAAATATTATCTTTGCGTCCAACAATCGCTTGACCTCTTTCTCAATCAGGGGCTCAAGCAACGGGTTAACAGGTCGTTGTCTTTGTCTGAAGGGTTTGGAATCCGGTTTTAGAGGGATGGTATGCATAATAACGTTCTGATCATACGTTTTCAACTCATTGTAATTCCAAGCAATGCAATCCCTGTAATCCTTTAGTGCCCCTATTATCTTTTCCCTCTCATCAGTTGTACATGCCTTTGTGATGTACACTTCATGCGGATTATCCACACTCCCTATATTGATAAGGTCACAAGCATCTTTAGGAGGTGGAACCCTTTTCCCTTTTCTGGTTTTATATCCCATATCAAATACCTTCTCCAATGAAACAATGTTCTTAGGTATCTTGTTGGATTGAAAAGTAACTTCGCTCTCTCCTTCTGTTCCTACTTGCCACCTTTGATCTTCATCAATCACTTGGTTCTCAAAAATACCTGAATTGGTGACAAATTTGAAAATGTGTCTATCATTCTCAAAAACTTGCAAGTTTCTGACATTATCAGGTATCGATGGGCAAGGGACTAACTCGATGGAAAACTCCTTGCATTTTTTTATGTCAACCGGATTTAACATGCCTGCAATGACCGCCAAAGAATCAGCTGTACGATTTCCTTTCCTCGAAATAACGGATATATTAAAAGCATCAAATTCCTCAATGAGGTCCCTCACCCTAGTTCTGTAAAGGCTTAATCTCTTATCGCGACAGGTATATTGTCCTTTCACCTGTTTGACCACCAACTCCGAATCTCCTAATACTTTCAAACACTTAACCTTCTTGCTCAGAGCCAATTGTAATCCAAAGATAAGAGCTTCATATTCTGCCACGTTGTTAGTGCAAGGAAATTGCAATCTATAGGCAGCAAACAACGGTTTACTTCCCTGACAAGTGAGTTCAACTCCAGCTCCTGCCCCTTGTTTTGACTTAGATCCATCAAACTTGAGTAACCACACGAGATTATCTTCTTCAGAAGAGCTATAGGAAACTACTTCTTTTTGAGGTTCTTCGGTAGCTCTTTCAACATCAAAAGCATAGACCCCTAACTCAGGTTCAAAAAATTGAACTTCATTTGGCTTGTTGAATTCTGTGATGATTTCCTTAAGCCTTGGCTCATTTTCCACTCTAATTTGATTAGCAATCCCTCTCCAGGGTAGCCACATGTGTGAGCAATCAGTGGCAAAATAACCATTCAAACTTTTCATCCAATCCCTAGCAAGTAACATTCCATATCGACTTGGGATATTGACAACCAAAATATCAACCACCTGTTGGACCCTAGGTTCAGAATTGAGTTGGATCTTAACATCGTAGAGGGTCCCTACCACATTTACCTCAGACCGGTCCAGTTGCAAAACCCTGCATTTGGCAGAAATAGGCTTTAGACCTAGCATTTGACAAATTTCTGTAGGCATGAGGTTACTTGTGGCACCTGTGTCCACCAAACAATTGTGCAAATTTTTGCCGGCAATCCTCACAGTCAATAAAAAAGGAGGGACATCCCGTATTTCCTTTCGTAAAACCATGTGAGATTCTACTTCTTTTCCTTCCTGTATTTGACTAGATGAGCCCAAAGCCTTTATCAATGCTTCCTTTTGGCCAGGCAACCTAGCCGCCTCTAAAAATGAAAGGCTAGACTTGGACTTCCTTAAATCCTCCACTATGTCATAAGTTGACTTCTCAGGCTTCCATGTTTTTTGCGTGTCCTTAGACGTTTCTCTTCCAGATGGAGGAGGGGGATTATTATCAGCCTTAACATCGGGAGGAATAATAGAATTGTTTGGTGGAGTTGAGGATGTTTTAGGGGATTTGAGTTTACTCCTCAAATGGTATCCATGGTTCCCCTTTCTAAATTCTCTAAAAGCTTGCACTTCCTGTTCCAAGATTTCATCCTCTTCTTCCTCACTCCCACTTTCTTGATGATATAAAGTTTCTACCACCAAAATGTTGTCTTCTTCTTGTTGATGTTGGGGTGGACCCTCGTTTGGCACAAGTTCCAAATCATCCACTTGAGCTTGGAGACAATGGGTATACCTAGCAATTTCGGGACAATTCCTTTCATTATGCTCCTTTGTATTATGCAATCTACACCCCTTTTCCCATGCAAAATCAGAAATATTAAGAATGGAACTAGAGTGACCTGGTCTTGCAGAAGTATCTATCTCGATTAGCAATAGGGGAAGGCACCCCCCATTGTTTGGCTTCGTATTCCACTGTCTCCCTCTATTGTTGAAATTTTGATTTGGGTGAGAGGCATGGGATTCATACTTCTATTTTTGAACCAGATCATTACTCAATTTGTGAACTATCCTTTTGAGTTCTTCAACCTCTGAATGAATCTCTTTTGGTTGAGCTATGTTATTGCTAGTTCCAATAGGATTTGCGTGATTGGTGAGATCTTGACTCAATACTGGAGTTGGATTTTGAGCCACTTGATTTGCGTAGGGATTCACACTTTGAATCGGAATTGGATTGGGGAGAGGAACCATAGCCTGAGAATTAACCAGACTAGCTCCTTGCATAGTCTGTTGACTATTTTGCAGAAATGGAGGAATGGGAGGAATTGATGTGATTGGTTGAATTGAAATGGGTGCGTAAGCGGGTGTTGATGAATATGGTTGTTGGTAAGGCAAAGCATTTATGCCTGATATTTGCGGTGCCATGATCTGATTCATCATAGGAGCTTGACCATATGGACCATATTGTCCTACCATAGGCATCTGGGAAAACCCATAACTCTGCGGTGTCATTTGTTGTTCAATGGTCATAGCTTCATTGTAGGCTAGAGCAAGCATGGTAACTTGAGGATTTTGCCTTGCAAACATTGCCGTCATAGGATCCAATGCCCCAAAATATATTTGCAAAGCTACTGCGGGATCAATGGCAAAATGCCGAATTGCTCTATTATAGCACTTCTGAAATCTCTGATTAAAAGTTCGGATTGGTTCACCCTGGCCCCTTTTGCATGTAATGAACTGATTATAGATGATGGTGGGATCTAATGGTGACCTGAATTGGTTGACAAAAGCATCCTCCATTTGCGTCCATGACGTAATGGAACCAGTAGGTAAGCAAATATACCATTCGTAAGCGACTTGGTCTAGGCTCATGGGGAAGAGTCTACAAGCCACATCCTCATGTTGGACTTGCAATCTTATCAAAACATCCCTATAGGCCTGAATATGCTCTTCTACGGTCCTTGGGCCATCCGGTTTGTATTTGGGCAAGAATCTCTCTATATTTTTAGGGATCTCGTGAATATCCCCTGCAATATTCAAAGGAATGTTATTGGCTCCGTACCAAGGAGGTGGTGGAGGTTGGGCCATTTGATTCAAAATCGACGATGATAACCCTACAAGAACCATGGAAATGGTACTGATAATTGGTACACTAGTGGCAAATGACACCACCGATGCAGGTCCGCTAGGTGCGCCTGAAATAGAAGGATCTTCTGTAACAGGAATATCTGGCGGGACCACAATTTGCTCGGTTTTATTCCTTGGATTCCTACGAGTGAGTGGGAGGCTTTGGAATATGGTTTCCTCGGTTGTATTGGACCTAGTTGTGATGCGATGCGGTGGGTCCAGCTTGTAAATGAAACTACCCTGCAAAATCTGACAAAACTCTCAATACCTCAACGAAAACCTGCGACACAAAGAAAATCCTGTAATTAGAGAAATTCCAAGAATGACTTCACAACCAATTTGTTAGTTGTGAATGAAAGCAGGAACCATAACAAAGCAATATTCTAAAACAATGCACAATCAAAACACCTCGTTCGAAACACCTTATTCCTGTATGAACAATCAAAAGCGTTAAAACAATGCATAGTAATTCATGTCCTCCTTTTAACACTACAAGGTTGTATTGTTAAAAGAGGGCTAAAGATAATAATCAATAGGGCATGAACTATTCAAAATTTAAATCCCTATAGCATTTAAATCATACTGAAATAAACCTATTCGAGCCCTCCTTCTAGCGCCAATCTGTTGAGTGGTATTTTCACCCAGTTGTGAAAGTACACTCTCCTTTAGGATTTGGGTTCCAAATCCCCTCTTGCAAAGAAGTTAAACAAACAACTTCTCCAAGGTCTCCGTTGTATTAGCATTTGCATATGTGTATTAGTAATCTCAAATATAAGATATTCAATTTGAATGCTTGGAACACCTTAGTGATTGCAAGTAACTGTAAACAAGGGGCAATGTTGGTTTATTTCATCATGAAACTTTAGTGATTGTTCATTGTTTTTTTTTGATTTTGATATTTTTTAAATGTTTATTTTAATGCCTTGAAAAGTTAAAACTTTTGGAACATAAAAAAAATAAAAAATGCAGAAAGAATGAAAATGAAATGCAAAAAACTGAAAATAAAATGCTTCCAGTATGATGCTATCCTATTACGACAAAACCGAAGATGTGAGGTTTCCGTGCATGCAACCTAACCTATTGGACTTGCAAAACAAGCACAATCCCCATAGACTAAGTGTTGGTTCCTAGGGTACGAAATAAAATTCAGATTTCAAATATTCGCCTAATGTAACCCAAAAACATGGCATTAACATTATCTATAAATTCGAAATCTGAAAGAATGAAAGAATAAACATTAAATCCATAGCATGCAAAGAAAATCTCCTTCTTTCTTGCCCATAAGATGCAAATTTCTGAAAACTTCTGCATTAAAAATATGTCATTTTACAATAGCAGAACTTTTGGTTTTCCCAAACCAGTCTGTGGAAGAAAAACAACTCAAACAGGTCCAGAAAGGTCTTCTCGCCTTCGACTCTGCAACTCTGCTTGCAGCCGTTCTCAATCCTCCCCTTTGGCCTCTTTGAATGGCGTATTTAAACTTGTGAAAGAATTGTTTCTCCTTCCATGACGGTTCACTTTCATTTTTCGATGGCTGTTCGTTTCACCTTCCCTGATTGTTCGTTTCACCTTCCCTGCATGCGTGTGCTTCGGTTTCCATTTTGTGGCCCTTTGCTACGTTTTCTCCACATAGGCTTGTGTCCATTTCCTTCCCTGTGTAACGACCATCTTAAATGATTTCCAATCATTAAATATTTCTTATGTAACGCTTGGTCTTATTTACTGGATTTTGTCCTTATGTCCGCGTCATTATGCAGGTCTGTTACCTTGGCGAAAATGGGACATGTCGCGATATCGCGACACTTCTTGCTCCTCAGCCTGCCTACCCCTTTTGAACCGTGAAAATACAACATGTCGCGATATCGTGACACTTTTGGCCCCTTCTGTCTTTTGTTGCTTTTAGCCGCGAAAATGCAACATGTCGCGATATCACGACACTTTTTCCTTCTCTCTTTTTTTTTTGAACGCAACATGTCTGATATCGCGACACTTTTTCTTTCCATGAAAATGCAACATGTCGCGATATCGCGACACTTTTCTTTTCTTGTTCTTTCTTGTCTTTTTTGGTCACGAAAATGCAACATGTCGCGATATCGCGACACTTTTTCTTTGTGCCGCGAAAATGCAACATGTCGCGATATCGCGACACTTTTTCTTTCTTCTCTTTTCCTTTGCTTTTGGCCGCGATGGAGCAACATGTCGCGATATCGTGACACTTTTTCATCTTTTGCCGCGATGGAGCAACATGTCGCGATATCGCGACACTTTTTCATTTTGGCCGCGATGGAGCAACATGTCGCGATATCGCGACACTTTTTCATTTTCTGCCGCGATGGAGCAACATGTCGCGATATCGTGACACTTTTTCATTTTTGGCCGCGATGGAGCAACATGTCGCGATATCGCGACACTTTTTCTCCTTGTGGTGTTTTGCTTTTTTTCTTTGAACTTTAGCCTATGGGCCACTTCGGTCTTCTTGGAACACATGCAAAAGGTGGGTCCCCAATTTTGGGGTACGTTGTGGATCAGCCACAACAATACCTAAATAGACAAAGTTTCAAAATCAAAATTTGTAAATTTTAAAAAAATCCTATGCAATGATTTGCTTGTAAAGTTAGAGTGACTCACTTGCAATTTTGGAATGATTTAGTAGCAAAAAGTGATTTTTAAGAGTGCATGTAGAGCATTTCATTCAAAATTTGCATCCAAATTGCTTGTTTATTTTGAATGATTCACTTGCTAATTATGGACTTAGAAAAAAATTTCATCAAGGAATCCAAGAAAATTGCTTAGAGTGAATCTTACTCCAATGTGAAGCAAATCACCTTACCATAAATGAGGAATAAAGAAACTTTTATTTCCTAGTGAATCACTTCTTATATTTGGAGTGAATTGCTCATCAAATTCATCTTTGATAGGCTTTACTATTTTAGAGAAAACCACTTGCTATTTTGATATTTGGAAAATTAGCTTAGAATCATCCTTAATGATTTCTATCAATTATAGATGCACATGCAAGGTTAGATTCAAGATTTGATAATGCTCAAATGACATTGAAACCATTATCTTTGCAAAAAAATCAAAATTATGGAGTTTTTATTGGAAACATCATTTGTAAAGTACATACAAAAAATGAGCACAAATAAGACAATTTTGATTAATTTCAATGTCATTTTGAGACTAGAACAAAAAAACAAGTCCCTAATCTTAACAAACTGCTTTGGATTTAACCTATAAAAGTGCATAATATTTCTAGCAAATCACTCATTGAAACATAGCAAATTGCTTGTATAATTCAAGAAGATTGCTCACTTAAATGCCTCAGTAAAATTTTAGTGTTTTACTCAAAATGGAACAAATCACTCTAAATTTTAGAGTGAATCACTTCTAAAACTTGACTTTGTGAAGACTTTATCAATTTTTATCCAATCACTCCATCAATGATAGATGGAATTTTGGCATGAAAATCAAGGCATTAAGTGTAAATCAGAGAAAATTAGGGTTGGTCCCACTAGGCATGCTAGAAACTATGTTGAATGGTGCATGGTGGGAAATCTTGGTAAGAAAATTGCTTAGGATTTCAAACCATGTAAATGCATACAATTCAGAGCAAGACACTTATTAAAAGAGAGTGAATCACTCATAGGAATATACTTAAACGATTTTCAAGTGATAGACCCAAAATGGAGCAAATAGCTCCAAAATTTGAAGTGAATCACTTCCTATGGATAGACTTAACAAAAACTCTCTCAAATCTAAGCCAATCACTTCATCCATGATGAATGCAAATTTGGCACAAAAAGTTGAGAAATTTTGCCAAATTTAAGCAAAAATATTAGAAAGTGGGGGCTTAAGTCTTATCTGGAATGCTAGAAACTATGTTGAATTGAGGATTTATCCTTACTTCTAATTAAGGTTTTGCACCCCCAACCCAAGTTTCAACAAAATTGGACATGATTACCAATGGATTCCCTTACTTTCTGAATTTAGGCCTTAGGTCTCCATTGTCCTTGCAAAAAACTCCTACACTAACCTAAGCTAACTTGTATGAAAGTAAAATGGAAAATGGAAAATGAATGAAAAATAACATTTCTTTAAATTTTAAGAGTGCAAGTCATTTAATCAAATATGAATTCTATATCATAGTGAGGAAAATGTGTGATCAATCAACATATGAGAAGTCAAATAACATCTTAACTCACGTGTTGTAGGTGAGTTGGAGAGGGTAGGGCAATCCTCCAAGGGAGGTCCTTAGTTTGAATCTCCACTCTACCAAATGCACATTGGGTACCCAAAATCTAGTTGATTATGTTGGTGTAGGGGTTGGGCATGACTCTCGAGTGATTTTGATGGTTTAGAATCCTCTGGTCATGGTTTCTCAGACCAAGGCAGCCCCACAAGGGGTTTTTCGCTAAATTAAAAAAAAATCATTGTCCACCCATTCATTTGATTATGAAATTGATAAGAGAATGACAAGATGGACTGGAAAGACCATGTCACAACCATCATGCACTTGACAATCAAAATGGCAATGCCTCTAATGGAATACCTAAGGATTTGTCCATTTCTTGCAACCTCATGAGTACAAAGCATAATGTGGGTTTTATAGAGTGTAGCTATGAATTCTCATGGCCAAAATATGACTAAATAAGTGTCCTAGGCATTTATTTATAATAAATGTTTACCCCTGAGTTAACTAAGGTGAGAAATAACTACTAGTAAAAGTAAATATTTTGGGTAACTTCAGCTAAAGTTTGCACCACTAAATGTTACATACCTCTTATTGGCTTAAAAGGTTTCTAAAATGACTTAATGCACCACTACATACTAAAATATTGCTTACTAGAAGATTTACCTTGGGATTAATACCTTCAATTTATCTTTTTGATTATCTAAGTGGTTCACTCTAGCTTGGCAAGCAAATTACTCATATTTTGAAAGCAAGTTGCTCACATATGCAAGTGGATCGACCCCTTTTGTTAAGTAAATCACTCCTGTAAGTCAATCGGTCCATTTTGTGAATGAATTAGAACTTGAATCAATCAGCCCGCTTTAAAGACACCCAGATTTTGTCAATTTTATAAACTTTGGCTACTTTCCAATGTTGTTCATGGGTTTGTAAAATGCATTTTCTATGGATAATTCCTTGGAATTAGAAGGTAGTGTTGAGATATGTATAGTTATTTTCATTTAATTTTTTAAAAAGGATAAGTATTTATTGTTCATCTAAAAATAAAAATGTTAAAAATTGGAAAGTGTAATTACTTTTTCATTCATCCACTAAAGATCGATATTTCCAAAAAAAAAAAAATTCAAGCAAAGGATTATAAAAATAATTGAAGAAATCTATTTTTTTCTTCTTATGTCCTTGTTTTATGCCTTACTTTTCTCATATATGTAAATAACTTCTATGTGTTGAGTTCAATAATTATGTAAAATGGAAGAATCTCAATACTAGAACTCTACTATACTACTAAGGCAAAGGTACTTTAGTAAAACTAAACAAACTCCAATTGTGAATGATCTAGAGCTCTTTGGAAGCAGTGGGTTTGTGTCTCAATGCTTAGCTTCCTTGAGTAGCATACCTACAAATATATAGTTCCCTCATGTACATATTTATTCCCAAAAAATCCTTCTCATGATGCATAAATCCCTCCCATCATGTTACATGGGAACCTACCCCTACAAGCTCCCTCCTCCAAAAGATGGAGGTAATTTTGTAATTAGAACCCCATAAAATGCCTTCTATAATTGTTGAATCCTCAAAATAGTTTCATTTTGAGATGTTCAACCAACTAAATACCTTGACTTAGCTTCATATGCATTTCCACCTAATGTAGACACCCCCTAGACGCTTGCTTCATATGACACATCAAGCACCCTATGATATTTTCAAACCCTCCACTATCTTCATCCATAAAAGAAATCATTCTATTGTTCCCTATTCAAGTTGATCCTTTCCTATTGAATTTTTTTGTAAAGCTATGGTTCAATCCAATAGTAGAAAGTAGTTGTTGCTCCTAGATTTGTCAATGTTTTCCCTTCTATGCATGCTTCAAGTGGTGAGGGGTTTTACATTCTATCCAAGTTGAAACCCCATTCTACTTCAATTATCTCCTTACCTAAATTCATGATGTAAAAGGCCCTAAGTTGTTACCTTAGAAGAAACCACTACCTAATTTATTACCTTTGACAATGTCATTGTGTTATAAGATGTTGAATCCTCGAGGTGTGCACTTAATGCAAAGTTTGTAGGAAACCATGCAACAATAAAAATTGAACATCAATTTGAAAATCCACTAACTAAGGGAGGAGGTAATCCACATTGTTTCTCATTACCATATGAAATTAATAGATTTATATGATTTATCTAAAAAAAATGGTTCTATTTTTTAAGGACTATTTTGGGAGATTAAGACTTTTTTTAGATGGATTAAACTAGTTTGAAAATATCATAGAGGTTCATTGGTTGAAGCAATTAGGGCACTACATAATGGTTATGTTTTTGTTGTTTTCTTTAACCCCTTCATCCATAATATTCTCTTCATTATGGGGCTTGGGTACAATGTGAGTACATAATATATTTATTGAGTTAGTCTCTAGATTTCCACTTGGAAAGGCCCTCATGTTTACAATATCCTATGTAGGTAGAGTTTCCCTTCTTGAATTACTCAATACAACTTTTGTAGTGAAATATATTCATTAATAGTACAATCCATCCTATGGCCCTCATAGAAATAGATATCTCTACGACCCATCCTACCTTCATAGAACTCGTTGACCATGGTTTCTTAATCTCCCAACCACTCCATTACCTAAATATCCTAAATGCATGCTTCTATTTCTAAGATGTGGGTTATTCAATTCATGATGGAATCAAGAATATTTTCAAAATAGCAAATGAAAGAAATAATTACTAATATTGAATCCATGAATTTAGTGAAAAAAAAAAAACCTCCTTTTTTATCCCTCCTAGTTTTGAGTATAGAAAATTGAGGTAATTTAAAGGTAATTTGAAATAACCATAATAATTAAACCCTAATAGATATTGCTTACATAAACGTTTGAGGGAATGCCATGAGGTAAATTGAGATCATTCACATAATGATATTAAAATTTTATTTTAGGTTAAGTTGATTTAGTCCTACGAATGGACTAGGGTTTAACTTTATTTTAGGTTAAGTTGATTTAGTCCTACGAATGGACTAGGGTTTAACTGGAGTTCAAGATTGAGTTCACGTGGAGGTTCAACTCGAAGAACCTCATTCTGTCTCTAATTTTAATATAATTTATCATGACAGAGTAGATACGTTTGACGGAATGCAATGAATTTGTGGAGGAGAAAAATTAGCAAAGGAAGTAATGATGAGTGTTTCAAGGGAATAGGCAGAAACATCAAGTGTTGCATAGCCTGTATGCTTCCATTCAGTGTTCTTGATGTAGCCAGAATTGTGCATGCGAATCAAAATGTGGAGTCGTATAGCTGGGGAGGTTACGAAGGCCAATCCCAAGCATGTGTTGGGATGCCCAGCTATGAAGGATCGGTTCAAAAGACAGTCGTGTTGCCTCCTGATGCAGAGCTTCAAAGAGGAAAGATCTACTTCCTCGTACCTGCATATACCCTGCAGACACAAAGAAGCCACAAGTAGGGTTTATCATGTATTACCTTCTTTTTAAACTTCATTTTTAGTACAATCATAATCATAATGATTTTCTAGTGTAAATGATTTTTGCATTTTTTTCAACGTAAATAAATTAATTTATCTTCTCATCTTTCTTAGCTTAAAACTATTAATTGTCTCCTAACTTTTTTTTGAATAGGTTATATGTGGCTTCTATTGGGGCCACTCCCATCAAAATACAAGAATATTATATTTGTTGTAGCAAAACAATTTTATCACTGTTTTCTTCTTTTTTTTCTTTCTCTTAAATATATTCTTCAACTTTCTCAAATTGTTATGCTTCCACAATCAACTTCTTACCATCATTTTGATTAAGTTGTCTTCTAAAATTTGAATTTCATGGGGATGTAGATCAACACCATAATTCACTAATTTATCTGCTACTCGATTTCCTTCTCTATAAATATGCTCACATTGCCAAGAGATTGCCTCTAGTAATAGATGATGAACATCAACAATAATATTATTTTTTATCCAGTCTCCACATCCATTTTTGTTAATAGCATTGATGATAATTTGTGAGTCCCCCTCAATTGAAATATATTTCCATCCTTTTTCTGCTGCAATTTTAATCCCAGTAAGAAGTGCCCTAGCCTCTGCATAATTGTTAGTTGAAGTTCCATATGATTCTGAATAAGTGAGGAGAATTTTGCCTTCACTATTTCTAAAAACACCACCTCCACCAACTTTTCCTAGATTTCCTTTAGAAGCACCATCAAAATTAATTTTGATAAACCCAATTTTTGGACATTTTCATTTTACCATAGATCGAAGTAGATCCTTTGTTTTAATTTTGTTGTTGCAAATGACTCTTCCATGTATGTTCAAATCTTGTAGCCAAATTATTAGCACTTTTTTTTCTGCAATTGAGACTTCCCATGATGAGCACCATATTTGTAGACAATCTGCAAGAGAGGCACTGATACGGTTCCAATCTTGGGAATGATTTTGATATTTATTATTAAAAATTCTATTATTCCTTTCAAGCCATAAATTCCAACAAATAATGGCAGGGTCAATCCTCCAAAGAATACATAATGCTTTAGCTTTGAAATAATTTATCCAACATTTTATCAACTCTTTCAATGTTGATGGAGATACCCAATATAATTTCATATTTTTTAAAAAATAACCCCAAATGGTGTGAACAAATGGACAATGAAGGAGTAAATGGTTTGATGTTTCTAAATCCTTCTCACACAAGGCACATCTGAAGGGTTCATAATATCCTCTTCTTTGTAGACTCTCTCCTGAAAGAATCTTACGTTGAACTACTAACCAAAGAAATGTTGAGGCCTTAGGGAGAGCCTCTAATGACCAAACATTCTCTAAGGAAAATCTTTGGGATAAGGAAATTTTGATTGTTCTAAATTCTTATATCTCAACTTTAATGAGTATCCACCATCCTTTAATCAGTTCCAAACCAACTCATATTTTCATGTAAAAATTGGCAAATAAAACTCTAGAAGCATATTTTTAAGTTCATTTGCAATTTTTTTTCGTTCCTCTCCTTCAACCAGGTCACTAAAAGAAATTCATGATATGGTGTTTTTGTTCATAATAATATAATCTTTGACCTTTGGACCTTTACATGCTAGGCACGCTTGAGCCAATGATTTCCATTTTGAGTCTGAGATGAGAGGATAAGACTTCAACCAAGCATCAGACCAAAAATTTGCATAACTCCCCTCATTGACCGACCATCTAATATGTTTCTTTATCAATTGCAAACTCTCTGATATAGAGTTCCATGTTGATGATACTTTGGGTAGAGTTCTTTTAATAAACAATTTCATTGCATCAAGAGAACCTATATATTTTTGAAGTAATATTTTTACCCAATTCTTTCCCCGATATTTGAATAATCTCCACCCAAGATTTGCTCCTAATGCCAAATTTATAAGTTTGCAATTCTGCAATACTGCCCCTCCAATATTCTTTCCTCTACAAACCCTTTCCTACTTACAAAGAGGAAAACTAAATTCTTCCTCACAACCTTTCCATAGAAATTCTCTTTGAATTTTATCAATTTCTAATGCAATACCTGTTGATAGTCTTGAAACTGACATCATATAAATAGGAATGGATTGCAAAGTAGTCTTTATGAGTTGTAGCCTTTGTTGCGGGCCAAACAAGGTGAATGGTTTCCTATTTTTGTCACATGCCCGTGCATTTAATTATCAACCCAGGGAGCTTCGTAAACTTGCAAAGAGTCGGAATTAGGTTACTACAATACCACTGGAGGTGAATCTGCTAATCCTACGTTTTGGGGGGTGTTCTTGAAATGGTTGTCAATCATTCCCGCACTCCTCAATAAATTACGTAAGAACATAATTAAATGTATAGAAATAAATCATGTACATATTCCTGAAAATAAATCTACTACAAATACTGGAACTAGCAAACTAATGAACATTCTTATGAAAGCAATAAACTAATTAAAATAAATAAACAAAAAGGAAATGGGGAAGAAATACTGGCTTGGAGTGGGCCCAAGCTCCAGCATCTTCTTCCCGATCAAACACGCGCTTAGAACTTCTGGAACTGTAATATATTTATCGATGTATTACAATCTATCTTCTGTAACTCTAAATGGATCTTTATTAATTATTTCTATATATCTCTCAGAATGATCTGCGTGTGTTTATATAACACACCCGTAGAAATTTTATTACAGAGGTAGTTACAACAGTCGATCTTTCCCAGACTAAATTAGAATAGTCTGGCAAATGCAATCGACTTCTGGCATTCTGTTTTGATGGCGACGTGTTCGTTTTGGTTCGTGCTTTGCCTAACATCAGTAAGACGTTTCGATACATTGATGCAATCTCCAATTTAGGTCTGCATGATGCAGAGCTGGAACTGCACCAGCCACTGTCGTCCACGTCGTTCAAATCTGGTCAATGGGCAAAGAATCAGTGGTGCCTTCCTTATGAGGAAGGTACCTTGTTATCGCAACGCCTTTTGGTTGTAGGGAGGTGCTTGCCTTCTATTAGTGCCTTTCGGCTATGGGGAGGCACTTGCCTTCTGTTGGTGCCTTCCGACTATGGGGAGGCGCTTGTCTTTGGTTGGCACCTTTCGGTTGCAGGGAGGCACTCACATTTAGTTGACGCCTTTCAATTGTAGGGAGGCGCTCGCATTCAGTTGGTGCCTTTCGACTGCAGGGAGGCGCTCGTATTTAGTTGGCACCTTCCAACTGCAGGGAGATGCTCGTCTTTGGTTTGGCACCTTTCGATTACAGGGAGGCGCTTGTTCCCTTGGTGCCTTTCGATTGCAAGGAGGCACCTTTGTTCTCTACATTGACCCCCGATGAAATAAAGTGCCAGGTCCATCAAAAGACCTCGACCGTTCCAAATCTAACTAAATCAACTACAATTCCACAAAACATACTAAAAGCACACAAATTAGATAACACGCATAATTATATCAAATATCTATATAATCATTCATAAAAGTACGCAATCCTTATTATACAACCGCATATTGATCAAAGAAATATGTACAAAATATGAGCATTTCTGGTGCTCATCATCCCCCCATGCTAACATATGCCATGCCCTCGTGGCATCCAAGCTGCAGGTAGCCCTCTAAATTTTCATCGTCGTCATCTCTTGTAGGATTCTGCTGCCCCTGCGGCCCGAGTCTATCTTTTCGTGTCATCATTTGAAGGTGTGGTTCACCTTTGCCTATGGGAAACTGCGGCTGTCAATTGTCCTCTTCTTGTTCTGGCCGCTACTGGTGGTGGTCTAGCTAGCGTTGTTCCTATCGATTGAAATGCAGCTTCGGTAGCTTGCCAGAGGTCTGCGTCTGGAGGTCCGACCATTTCCGGAGGGATATCCGAGTTATCCCCTCCGGAAGGCACTACTTGGGCCTTGTATAATCCGACCGCTTCAGGGGTAAGCCCTGCATTCTCTTTTGCAATCGCAACGGCCTCCAATTGTGGGCCATATACTCCCCACCGTTCCAAGTACTTCCTCATCATGGAAGGTCGTCCTTAGGATGAACCATAGATGTCCCAAAACTGGCTGTCTTCTGCCGGATTGATGCAGATGCCAAAATCTCCTTTTACCCTCGAGGATGCCTTCCTGGCCTCCTTGGCTACTTTCATTTCGTTGCGCAACTGCTCAAAATATTTTTGCCTTTCGACAAACAATTGCATGTCCCATTTTTCCTCCTCTGACTCGACAAAGGTCACTTTCCCCTTCTGTCAAGCCGTCCTGGGCCTCTTTACCTTGGCCTCTGTAGAAAATGTGGCGGCTCGTACCGGGGTCTCTTCTTTCTTCTTCGGGGACTTTTCCTTGCTCTAAAGGATCGGCTGTGCTGCTATCTTCGGGGGTGATCCTTCGTTCGCCTGTCTACCTGGTGTCGACCCCTCAGGCTCTTCTCCTTCTTCATGCCTGGGGAGGTCCTCCTTATGCTCTGGTCTTATCTGTTGCTGGAGACCTTCGTCCTACTCTGTGTCACTCAAGACAATGACAGGGAGCATGGTAGGACTTCTTTTCTTTTCACCCCTAAAAATAGAGGAATCCTCCCCTGCCTCCGGGCTACTCTGTCGGGCATCCGATCGAATCTCCCCCGAAAAGAATACTCATTCGACAGATGTGGGAGAGTTCATCAGAACTTCTTCTGCCCAATCAGTCTGAGTGGATGCCTCATGTCTTGCTGTTCCTCTATCCTGGAGCATTTGATTTTCCTCCTGCAACTGTCAGACCATCTGCTCGAGCTGAGCAATTCGCCTATCGCTTTCCTCCAATTCCATTTTATGCTGGTTCTGGCAATTTTCTAGAATCTGTTGTGCCATCCAACAATCAGTTTGCCATTCGAGTGCCTCCTCCAAGGCCGCATCGATCTGGTCGTTACCCCCAGAAGTTCTTTCATTCTGTGGGCTCCGGTTCATTAATTCTTGAAGGGTTTGGGCGGCAACGTCTATCTTCGGGTCACTTTGTCCTTCATCTATCAAGAGGAATCGTCGTAGACGTTTCCTCCTGGGGATTGGTTCGTCCACAATGAGTGGCGCTCCTTCCTCCTCATTCTCGAGCACTGGGGAATGCCCTCTATCCTCTATGTCTTCGGGCACCAGTGACTGTTATGCTCCTCCTAGAAAATAGGGCAACGCCAATTGCCTAATGTTTGTTATCTCCTCTATAGTGGATGCTTCGTCTTGCCCTAATTCGGCAACTGCATTGTGTTGCTCTATTTGGTTGCCATCTCCCTCTGCATCGCGGTTCTGTCCTTATGCTTCTACATGGCGGACCAATGTCGATATCAGCCCATGGTGGGCTAAGGCGGACAATGCACCCTTCTGGTATCGAGCCGATTCATCTTTCAGAGAATTTGCCAGGTAGAAAGGTATGTTTAATTTCCTCCCATGCACTAGGTGATTGAGGAAGTGCACATGATTAATGTGCAGATGGGTATACTTCCCTGTGCATGTGAATAATCGAGAAATCTGCTCGAACATATTTTGCATATTCATGGGGAGACTATTTTTGAGTAACCCCTCCCTGTCTATCTGCACATTTCCTCCTGGCAGCAGTATTTCGGTGTATAGTTTTAACACTCCACCCTTGTATGTACATTCCCCCGTGAGAGGCAATCCAGTCGCCTATGAGATGAACTCAGGGGTGACTGGAATTTCCACCCCTCGTACTTGGGCCGCATCGCCCCTCAAAGAGACAACAAATTCTCTAGTCGCCTCCACGTCCTGGCCCCGACTGACCAGGGTGCGGTATTCAAGCCACCCCTCGGCTTCAAATTGGGTCTTCACTATCCCTCTGATCCCATCAGTATCAGTGGGTTCATTCTTCTTGATCGCGTGGTTCTTGGACATTCCTCCCATGGCGCCTTCTGCTGCTGTATATTTTTTTGTCCTTCCTTCTTCAGGAAGGCGCCTTCTTATAGAAAATATGCCTAACCCTAGCATTTATGGAAGATGCCCTATCATTGGCACGCTATTCTGGCTATGGGGGGATACAATCTCTATGACGACGATATCTTTTTCGATACTGCGTATTTATAAATAATTATATAAATGATTTGATTTAGTATGCGCATACCTGATTCGTTGTTCTAGTCATCGTGGTAGCCGCTGATTTTCTAACTTGTGACACGAGGGAGGGTATAGTCCTTTGATGCCGCTCATTCGTGCGATGCTTCGTTCGGCTCGAGGCATCCGATAGATGTAAATATTGCACGCGGGAGGCATTCTTTGGTACCTTTCCCATGTGGATGGTGTCCTTGTAGCACCTTTTCGACGATGTCGGTGCTCTTCTTCGAATGAATGCACCTTTTGGTGCTACGAGGTGTCTCTGATTGGTGGGAGGCGCTTTTGCCTGCATGCATCTTCCCAATGTGGGAGGCGCCTCCTTCTGGTTCGCACCTTCCCGATGTTGGAATGCGTTTGTCTTGATGAATGTGCCTTCTTGATGTTGGAAGGCGTATTTGGCTGGATGAATGCGCATTCCTGATGTTGGAAGGCGTCTCAGCTGGATGTGACCTTCTTGATGTTGGAAGGTGTATTCGGTTGGCTTCTTTTTTTTTTGACTTGGTGCCTTCCTGCCACGAAAGGCGCCTACATATGTATATATATATATATATTTATTTTGTTAAACTTCTGAATGGATGGAAGGCACTGTCTTCCGATTTGGTGCATTTCGGATGCAGTAAGGTGCCTTCTTCTGGATGGGCGCCTTTCGGGTGCAGTAAGGCACCTTCTTGTGGACTTGGCACCTTCTTCTGGATGTAGTAAGGTGCCTTCTTCTGGATGGGCGCCTTTCGGGTGTAGTAAGGCGCCTTCTTTTGGATGCAGTAAGGAACCTTCTTCTGGATGGGCACCTTCTTCTAGATACAGTAAGGCACCTTCTTCTGGACTTAGCGCCTTCTGGATGCAGTAAGGTGCCTTCTTCTAGACTTGGCACCTTCTGAATGCAGTAAGGCACCTTCTTTTGGATGGCAATTTGATTGGAAAAAGGGTGATCAAGCCTTCCCATTTTTTCATGCTACCCAGATTCTACCTACGAGCTGGTGTCGGAATGCTGAGCCGAATCAGGCCTGGTTTCCCAGATACCTATCCCTCATGTTGTCAGGTCCTCCACCTACAAAAGGCAACCAAAAAAGAAAGGAAAATAAAGGTAGTTAGACGCATTCCGTGCCTGTTAGGCCATGGATTAGGATGCCTGCAGCTTGCATGTGGGCGTCATCCCTGTAAAAACACACATTACAAAAAAAAACTATATTAACTAAAAAAATTTGGGTGAGCACTTCCATGCCCACCATTTCACCTGTGAGAGTTCGGTCTAGATCTAGCAAGATGGGGTCTCCCCCACACCTACTCTGGATTTCACCTGTAACATTTTGGACGTATTATAGGGGCGTAGTCGGTGCCCATTGACTGTGAACATGTTGTTGCTGTCGTTAATTGTCTTAATGTGCACCGCCCCATTCCTAATGAGCTCTGCCACCTCATACGGCCCCATCCACCTCTGCATAAGTTTGCCCTTCCCTTCCTGGAACCGAGAATCGTACAAAAGTACCCATTCCCCTACCTAGAACTTTTTCAGCTTGATGTGGTTACCATGCCACTTCTTTCTCTACTTCTGTATAATCTCTGTCCTTTGCAAAGCATCCAGTCGGATTTCGTCCAACTGATCTAGCTGGCGAATCCTCTATTTTTGAGCTTTGTCCAAGCTCAAATTTAATTCTGAAGCTATCCTCAGAGTTTTGATTTTGAACTCGATGGACATCATCGCATTTTTTCCATAGACCAGTTGGAAAGGTGTGCATCCTGTGGTGGATTTCCACGTGGTGTTGGATGCCCAAACTACCTCCGATAACCGTGTGGCCCAATATTTCTTGTGTTGCTGCATGGTTTTGGTCAGAATTTTTTCTATCTCCCTGTTTGTCACTTCTACTTGCCCGTTCACCTATAGATGGTAGGGCGTGGTTTTATTGTGCCAAACTCTATACTGCTCCATCAGCTCCTCAATCAATTTGGAGGTGAATTGGGGCTCTTGGTCTGTTGTTATCTCCCGAGGAACCCCAAATCGTGTGAAAATATGGGCAAATAAGAAATCGGCGAATATTCTTTCCTTTGAGTCCCTTAATGCCTACACTTCCACCCATTTGGTGACGTAATCCGTGCAGACCAAAATAAACCTCCTTCCCATCGAAGGTGGATTAAATGGTCCCATGAATTCCATGCCCCATTTATTGAAAGGTTCCAGTTGTACCTGGGGCTACAGGGGCATTTCATCTTGATGGGTTGGTCTACCCATCCTTTGGCACTCGTCACACTTGCTAGTATACGCTGTCGCATCCTTGAATAGAGTGGGCCAAAAATACCTAGCCTACAAGATTTTGTAGGCAGTTCATTTCCCTACAAAGTGTCCTCCGCATGGCTCATCGTGACATGCCTTGAGCACTTCTGAAAACTCTTGTTCTGCTACGCATCTTCTTATAATTTGGTCCCGTCCTATTTTAAATAGGAGACCATCCATCCAAAGGAATGATGCGCTCTTCTCTATGACCGCCTGCTTTTCTCGGTAGGAGAGAGCAGGTGAGGTCCTTCCGGTGGCCAAGTAATTGGCTATGTCTGCATACCATGGAGTTTGTTCACTAATAGCGAATAGATGTTCGTTCGAAAACTGATCTTCCACTGCTTGATGATCTGCTGGTATCAATCTGGACAAAAAATCCGCCATGATGTTGTCCTTGCCCAGTTTATCAACTATAGTGATGTCGAATTCCTACAATAGCAACATCCATCTGATAATTCTGCCACCAATGGTCGGCTTGCTCATCAGATACCTAATAGCCGCATGGTCCATATGGATGAAGACCTTGTATCCCATTATATAGTGGCAGAATTTGTTTATTGCATGGACAACTGCAAGAAATTCTTTTTCTGTCACTGTATAGTTGAGCTCCGCTCCCGCCAAGTTTTTACTGACATAATAGATGGCATAAAATTCTTTGCCGTATTTTTGCCCGAGGACTGCTCTGATCGCACTGTTAGATGCTTCACAGTAAATATGGAACTGTATGGCCTAATTCGGTCCTCTCAAGACCGATGCAGATATTAATTTTTCATTCAGCAATTGGAATGCTTCTTTGTAATCTCCCGTCCAATTGAACTCTACGTCCTTAGAAAGTAGGGTGTGCAGTGGTTTGGCAATCTTACTAAATTTGACGATAAATCGCCAGTAGTACCCGACTGATACAAGGAAACTTCTTATCTACTTCTGCATTCTGGGGCTAGGTAGGTCTCTGATGACCTCGATCTTCCTCATGTCTACTTTTATTCCTTCCATAGAGAGGTGGTGTCTCAACACGATGCCTTCCTGCATCATCATAAAACATTTTTCATTACTTAGGTACAAGTGATTTTCCTTGCTCCTGTCGAGCACTCTTTCTAGATTTGTCATTGCCTCCTCGAAGGTTTCTCCATAGGCGGTGAAGTCATCCATGTATACTTCCACCCCATATCCTATCATATCAGAGAATATGCTAAGCACCACCCTTTGAAAGGTGGTCGGTGCGTTGCACAATCCAAAAGGCAATACCTTATAGGCAAACGTTCCCCATGGACAGATGAACGTTGTTTTATCTTGACCTTCTTCCCCTATCTGGATCTGGTTGTAACCACTGAAACTGTTCAGAAAGGAGAAATATGTGTCCCCAAGACCTGATCGATGAACGAGAGTGGGAAGTGGTCTTTCTTAGTCACCTTGTTCAACGCCCGGTAGTCCACGCAGATCCGCCATTTCCTATTCTTTTTGGGGACCACCACTAATGGTGATACCCATTCACTGTCAAAAATTGGATATATGAGTTCGACAACCAGAAGTTTGTGCGCTTCTTCTCGACAATGTCTTTCATTCGTTGGGTTCATCCTTCTCTCGTGGCTACCGACTAGGAGTTGCCTCGGTCATCTAAATAAATCCGATGGGTACATATTTCTCGGGCTGATGTCATGCATATCTCATGTAGTCCCATGCAAATGCTTGCTGGTGTTTTACTAGAAGCTCTTCCAATTTTTCTATCTGTGTGGGCGTCAACCTGCTATTGACGTTTAATATCCTCCCTGGCCCAACATGTATTTATCAGATGTACTGATCTTGAGCGCCAGTCAATGATGATCCAGGTGTGGGGGTGGACGATTCTCCATGGAGAAACTCCATGATAGCACCATCCTCATCCTCTTCTGCAACCTCCTCCAATGTCATCACCGACTGGATTATGGAAAACTCCGTAGTTCCATGCTCGATGATCTTGGGTTCTTCTATCGAGTCCATAGACTGAGCTAGCGGTGAAATGGTCAGCCTTTTGATGTTTTGCCCATTGGAGATGGTCATTAGCCCATCCCGACAGCTGATGTAAGCGTAAGATGTTGCCAGCCATGGCCTCCCCAAAATGAGTGGGTAATCGCCCAGCCTGTTCTTGGTTTGCAAAACTAAAAAATTGGTTGGATATTCCCATGCACTGACTATTACGATCACATATTCCAGCATCTCTTTCGACGACACGGTTGATCGATCGGCTAACTATAGCACTGTCGTGGTTGGATTTAGGTTCGTGAGCTGCAGCCTCTGCATGGTCTCTTGAGGCATCATGTTGATGGCTGCCCCGAGGTCAACCAATGTGTTGGACAGGGAATGTCCTCCAATTTTTACGGTCAGCATTGGGCTGCCTGGATATGCATACTTCGGATGACGTGTTCTACCCATCATTAGATCTGCCAGTTTACCCATGACGTTGATAATCTGGGTAGCTTTTCATCTTGGTCTCCTTAGACACATTTCTATGATTGCCTTGGTGTAAATGGGGACATCTCGAATTGCTTAAAATAATGGGATTGTCACCGTGAGATTCTTCAAGCTCAACAAGATATCAAATTCTGGCTGTGTTGTTTTTCTTTGTTCCTGCAACCGGCTAGGAAATGGAGCCTCTGCTCTCTCAAGTGCTTTTCCCTCTTCTACCAGAGGTGTCTCCTCTGTTTCTTCCTCCTCTTCTACCAATGGAGGTGTCTTTACTATTTCTTCCTCCTCTTCTACCAGATGCGGTTCTCTACTCCTAGCTGCCTACCTGATCTAAGCTGAATATTGTACATATGATACATCTCACCTTCTATGTTGTATGTCGTCTAATTTACTCTGTTGTTCGGGTTTGTTGTCGGTTGTGCTAGTAGCTACGCAGGTCTCACTGCTAGCAATGCTGGTAAGTTCTGTTGGATGTGAGCAGGCGCTGCACTCTGTGGATTCTGATTCCACGCATTGTGGCCTCTCCACTGCTACCCAAGATATGGATATGGCATCCATGGTTTCTGATTCAAAAATGTTGCTGGGGGTGCGTTAGTCCAGGGTGATGGTCCCCACCACCCCATATTAGGTGGTTGAGGGGTCCTTGGTGCATGTATGGCCCTCCCCCATATGATGGCATTCCGGTTGGTATATTCCCTGCGGGGGGCTGTGGCCAACTCTTCCTATTGCCTATGAAGTAGGCCTCCATGCTCTCAGCCGCTTCCTGGTTACTGGGCAGTTGTGGGCACAATCGAGTTTTATGATTCAGCCTACAAACTGCACATACTCTGACCTTGTTTTTTGGACATGCATTCTTTGCGTGCCTTCCTCTGCATTTTGGGCAAAAATAGGCTAATGTTGCATCATTTTCTTGTTTCTTCTTTTCTAACAGTAGTGTATCCATCTGTAGTGCTATAGATGAGAGCATTTCGCTCTTCAAATCCTCCAGCATGTTGCCCATTTTTGTTTTGGTGACTGAAGCAGTCGCCTTCATGGTCCTGTCGATGATTTTGCCTTGCCTTCTCGAGTAGTTTCGGCATAATTTCCAGATGTCGTCCATAGCATGCTGATAGACATCACCTCCAGAGATCATGTTGAGAGCCTCCAATGACTCATTGGTAAGTCCCCTTAAGAAGATTCTTTTGAGGGACTTATCAGATAGCTTCGAGTGAGGGGAACGTTGAAGATTAAAGTTGAATCTCTCCCAATACTCCTCGAGAGACTCATCTTCTCTTTGTGTCATGCTCAGGACCTCCTCCCTGGAGTCTCTTGCTCTCCTAAAATCTTGATATTGCTCTAGAAAGAGCTTCTTCATCTGGTCCCAGGTGGTGATGTGTTTGTCTCCTAGATCGATGAACCATCGCAGAGCTACATCGTCTAATGTAGAAGGAAATAATTTCAACTTTTGTGTGTTTGATTTGTAATCCATAGACCTACACAAAACATCAAACTTGAATAAAAACAAGTCAGGGTCCTCAGTCGGGTGTCCTCTGAAGGACGGAAGGTGAGCAGGGGATATGTTTTTCATTTTGGTATCTCCTACTCCCTCCTCTATTGGGAAACTAAAGCTAGATGAGACTTCATCGTTATCTACCATTTTTTTGAGAAATGTGGTTTCTAATGTAGTGTTTATGGCCTTTCGATCGTTTAAAACTTTTTGAGTCAATGCTCTAAGGTTGTCTGGCGAGATCGTCTGATCCTCCATAGCCTTCCACAACAAGGCTTCCTCTAGAGGAGTCCTATTAAACAGGGGATTTATGATGATTCGTTCGTCCCCTTGTTGATGGGATGAGGCGGCACTTTGCACAAAGTGCGGTTCCTCACTCCAATGGACTGCTGGTAGGTCGGGCGAGTCTAACTCAAATCCAAAATGCTCGGCTGACTCGAGTCCCGATGGATTAGTTCTTATAAAGTGACCGTCAGGTCCTCTTCTTCTTGAAGAAATCATACAAGGTCAGATGGAAGGTTTCAGGGTATTGTAAGTAATCTAATTAAGACGCTTCCCCGACAACAATGCCAAAATGTTGCAGGCCAAACAAGGTGAATGGTTTCCTATTTTTGTCACATGCCCATGCATTTAATTATCAACCCAGGGAGCTTCATAAACTTGCGAAGAGTTGGAATTAGGTTACTACAATACCACTAGAGGTGAATCTGCTAATCCTACGTTTTGGGGGGTGTTCTTGAAATGGTTGTCAATCATTCTCGCACTCCTCAATAAATTACGTAAGAAGAACAAAATTAAATCTACAAAAATAAATCATGTACATATTTTTGAAAATAAATCTACTGCAAATACTGGAACTAGCAAACTAATGAACATTCTTATGAAAGCAATAAACTAATTAAAATAAATAAACAAAAAGGAAATGAGGAAGAAATACTGGCTTGGAGTGGGCCCAGGCTCCAGCAGCTTCTTCTCGATCGAACACGCGCTTAGAACTTCTGGAACTGTAATATATTTATCGACATATTACAATCTATCTTCTGTAACTCTAAATGGATCTTTATTAATTATTTCTATATATCTCTTAGAACGATCTGTGTGTGTTTATATAACACACCCACAGAACTTCTATTACAGAGGTAGTTACAACAGTCGATCTTTCCCAAACTAAATTAGAACAGTCTGGCGAATGCAATTGACGTTTGACATTCTGTTTTGATGGTGACGTGTTCGTTTTGGTTCGTGCTTTGCCTAGCATCAGTAAGACATTTCGATACGTTGGTGCAATCTCCAATTTAGCTTTGCATGACGTAGAACTGGAACTGCACCAGCCGCTGTCGTCCACGTCGTTCAAATCTGGTCAACGAGCAAAGAATCAATGGCGCCTTCCTTATGAGGAAGGTACGTTGTTATCACGGTGCCTTCTGGTTGTAGGGAGGCGCTTGCCTTTTATTAGCACCTTCCGGTTGTGGTGAGGTGCTTGCCTTCTATTGGTGCCTTTCGACTATGGGGAGGCGCTTGTCTTTGGTTGGCACCTTTCGGTTGCAGGGAGGTGCTTGCATTTAGTTGGTGCCTTTCGACTACAGGGAGGCGCTCGCATTCAGTTGGTGCCTTCCAACTGCAAGGAGGCGCTCGTATTCAGTTGGCACCTTCTAACTGCAGGGAGACGCTCGTCTTTGGTTTGGTGCCTTATGATTGCAGGGAGGCGCTTGTTCCCTTAGCACCTTTCGATTGCAAGGAGGCGCCTATGTTCTCTACATTGACCCCCGATGAAATAAAGTGCCAGGTCCATCAAAAGACCTCGACCATTCCAAATGTAACTAAATCAACTGCAATTCCACAAAACATACTAAAAGCACACAAATTAGATAACACGCATAATTATATCAAATATCTATATAATCATTCATAAAAGTACGCAATCCTTATTATACAGTCGCATATTGATCAAAGAAATATGTACAAAATATGAGCATTTCTGGTGCTCATCAGCCTTCCTACCATGGTTAAGAACTTACCTTTCCAACCTGTCAAGCAAGCTTTCATTCTATCCAAAAAAGAGATCCAAAGATCCTTTTTATTTCCTTTATCAGACAAAGGAATACCCGTTAGATTGGTGGAAATTTTTCAATTTTATAACCCAAAATATTCACAATAATTTGTTGTAAATCTAGGACAGTATTAATGAAAAAAATCCTAGATTTTGAAGTATTTACCAACTCTCTAGTAGCCTTTTCATAACATGACAATATTTATTTAAACTCCATGGCATCACTGACTGAGGGATGATCCAAAAGAAAAGTATCATCAACAAATTGGAGATGAGATTCAAAGGGACTATATTTTGCAACTTGAATACCTTTTATTTTTCCTTCCATTTTTGCCTTTGAAAATGCTCTTCCTAATTTTTATTCCAAAATAATGAATAGATAAGGAGAAAGAGGATCACCTTGACGAAGTCCACAAGATGACTTGAAGTACCCAGTAGGAGAACCATTGATCAAAACAAAAAATTTTGCAGTGCTATAACAACATTTAATCCACTCACACCAACTATAATCAAAGCCAAACTTTTTGAGAATAACATGTAAAAAATTCTAGGAAACCCTATCATATGCTTTGTTCATATCTAATTTCAAAAGCATACCTGGTTTTTTCATGGAATGAAAATAATGTATGGCCTTTTGTGCAATAATTATACCATCAAGAATTTGTTTACCCTGAACAAAGCCACCTTGTTCCTCTAATATAATACACCCTAGAATGCCCTTCAACCTTGTTTGCCATAATTTTTGAAATGATCTTGTAAATCATATTACAAAGGCTTATTGGACGAAAATTATCTCACTTGTTATAGCCTTCCTTTTTCAAGCCTCTTCCATTGCATCTAACATATCACTCTTGAATAAATCCCAAAAATTTTGAAAGAAAATTGTAGAAAATCCATCGGTGCCAGGTGCCTTGTTAGGATGGAAAGAGAAAACCGCTTCATGGAGCTCCTCCATAGATATCTTTTTCCTCAAGCTTTTATTTTGTCTCTGAGTGATAATTGATGGAATATTTTACAAAAAAAATTCTTGTGCCTCCTTATCTTGCCTAGAATATTAAAATGTTTTTGAAATAATTTATAGCTTCCTTCCTTATATCTTCTTCATCCTCAATATTTCTTCCATCTGGAGTTATAATATTTTTGATATGACAAACAGAAAATTTTGTTTTTGTTGTAGCATGAAAAAACTTTGTATTTCTATCTCCTTCCTTGAACCATTCTCTCTAGATTTTTGAAACCAATATGACTCCTTTTTCAATGCATTATGATAATCAGAAAGTAATTGTTTTTCTTTCACATAAGAATCCTGGTCCATTCCATTAATTTCTACTATATTTTGTAAATATTGGAGTTTGGATTCAATTTTTTTTTTTTTCTTTAAAAATGTTACCAAAATATTCGATATTCCATATCTTCATTTGCTCCTTTACATGTTTCAATTTTTGAACAAACCTGTACATACATGATCCTCCAAATTTTGATTCATCCCACCATAACATAACCATCTAGAAAAAATCAATGTCTTCTAGCCACATAGACTAGAAGTGAAATGGCTTTGGATGACCATTGTTAGGTGACTCACAAGTCAAAAGAATGGGTTTGTGATCTGATCCTGCTCGTAATAAAATATCCGAAGAGATTGTATACTTTGTTTGCAACCAATTATTGGATAACAAGAATCTATCCAATATTTTTGCTATATCATTTTTCCCAATGCATATGTTATGCCATGTGTATTGAAATCTTGAGGGATTAACATCCCAAAGGTCATTTGAATTGATAAATGAAGAAAAATATTGCATTGATTTAGACCATCCTAGAATGTCACCTTCTTTTCCAAAGGAGATATAACAGTATTAAAATCACCTCCAAGAATCCATAGATCACAATGAATCATCATTGTATTTGACAAAAAAATACTAATGTCCTTCCAACATCTTTCACGTGGAGTAACTATAGTTGGAGCATATACATTTATAACCCCAACTTTGATGTTTTCCTCTTTCCTACAAAATAATTCAGCAACCCAATTACTTTTTTCTTCTAATAGTTCTCCAACCCATTTGCATTTATCCCATATTATTGCAATACCACGTGAAGCTCTTGTAGAAGAAACTGCTAAACAATCATATGTCTTCCAAATATTCTTAAAAGCATCCTTACATTCCTCATCGCTTAATTTTATTTCTTGTATTAAAATAAACTCGGGGCTATAAAAACATATTAATTCCTTAATAACTATTTTTTTAGGGGTTTTATTCATACCCCAATATTCCATGATATCATTTTCATCATCAATACTTTTTATTTTTGTTAGTGGGTTTAGCCCCAGTTCTTGTTAACACCTGTGATATTTTTGTTTGGCTTCCAAAATCAGTATCCTTCTGAGTTTATTTTTCTCTTAGATCGTGGTTTGATGGCCTTCCTCTCTTTCTTCCATTCTTGCCAACACTCTCATCTTCATCAATCTCTTCCATTTTTTCATATTTTTCAAAATGAGACTTATCTTCTAAAGGTTTATGTTTCCTTAAAGATCCTAAAGTGCAAGGAATAGCCTCATTAGCATTTTCTTCTTTATGTTGCCCTAAAAACTCTAAATTGCAAAGATGATCCTCCATAGTCATCGATTTCTTATGTTGGCCTAAAAACCCTAAATTTCCTTGGATATCCTCCATAAGATTTTCTTTAATATACTACTCTTGAAAACCTAAAGTGCAAGGAACACACTCCATAGTACTTTCATTTTTATTGGATGGAGAATATTTTAAGCTACTTGAGGATAGTAAAGGTGATTTACCTGAATTAAGCTTGACCTCCTTCTCCTTATTTGATTTAAGATTTATTTCCTCATTTTCCTTTGTATTAAAATTTGCCTTCCCCTCTTCCTTCACACCTTGAGCTCCTATATTTGAACTTGCACAATGTACTTCCTCATCTTCCATACCATTTTTTTCTTCTAATGGCTGATTTGAGTGAACTATAATTACCTTTTCCATTTGATGATGTAGAGGGATTTTTCTTGCCACTTTCTTAGGAATGGAAAATCCTTGATTTGACCTAGCTTCTCCTATGATATGGTCTACTTGTTTCAAATTGAAATTACCCTCATGCCAAAAAAATTCCATATCTTCCTCTATTTTTACTTTGTAGTCTTTTGCCATGTGCCCAGTTTCATGACATTTGCGACATCAGAATACAATGTTTTCATAATCCACTTGCTGATCCCATTCTCTTGATTCAGTTTTAATCCTAATGTATTGCGGTGAAGGTAAAATATCCATGGAAACACATATTCAAGTGTATACAACATGTCTTCTCTCCTTAGTATATGGTCCCTCATGGATGAATTTTCCTAGAGTATTATCAATACTCTTCACAACCTCCTTATTGATGAGTTGATAAGGAAGTCCAAAAAGCCTAATCCATACCGGAAGCCTTTTAATAGTTTCTGCGTCCATAGAAAAATTCTCACTCTAAGGTCTTAAGTATAATGCATCTTTACCCCTAAACCATGGGCCTCCATCCATTATTTTCCCTTAATTCGAAACTGGAGAAAATAATGAGGAAAAATCATTTTGGAAGAAGAGTCATGGAGTAATTTGAACTCAATATCCACTTCCACTTAATTCAATTTTGAATCTCTAAAAAACATGGCCAGTATCTATAAAACTTACAAATTAACCCTCTAGTTTTAAGAATCATTTTATCATGCTCAATCATCTCATCTTTGATAATCACTTCTGGTGTAGAATCTGCTACCTGAACTGGGTTTTCCATAGATTCTCTCTTACCCTTATTTCTAGCTAGGGCATCCAAACTTCCAACTTGGCCATTCATACTTTCAGTAAGGACTTTCACAAATGACTTTCTTTCCATGTTACCTAGGTTTTTTTCAAATGAATCCTCTAAATTTTCTTGAGATCTGGAACAAGAAGTGACTGGTCACACTTTTCTTTTTACTATTTTCTTTCCTGCTCACACTTCCTCCTCACTCTCAGCTTGCACTCACACTTTCTTTTGTATGCACTCGCTCCCAGTTGTACACTCGCTACCGACTGCACTCGCACCCAGTTTGCACTTGCACTCTTGTTTCTGGTTATATTCACTCTTGGCTTATGCTCGCACTTGTTTATGGTTGCATTCACTCCTAACTTGTGCTTTCACTTGCTTTTGGTTTCCCTCACTCCTAGCTTGTGCTCCCACTTGCTTTTGGTTGTGTTTACTTGTAGCTGCGCTCACTCCTGGTTGCCCTCCCAGATTGCACTCGCACTTGCTACTGCACTTACTCTCGGCTCACACTCGCACTCGCTGTTGCACTTACTCCCGACTCATGCTCGCAAATGTCTCCAAAATTTTATATTAATATGAATAATTATTTTATTAATAAATCATTAACATAATTGATTGGCTCCCTCTAGATTTGGTTATTATCAATCATTCCCTTCTTGCTTTACATAATTTCTGACTAGATTTGGACTCTTTCAGAAAATGGACTACATAAAAAATGGAGGTCAAAGGGGGATTTAGAAGTGGTGGCATTTTCCAAAGGCTTTATGCTCTTTAATTTTAAGACCTCAAAAGACATGCAGGCTATGGTTATGAAGGGACCATGGTTCTTTGGTTGGAAAGGCCTCTTTTTGAGGAAATAGTCCTTGAACTTCAATCCGTCCATCGAGAATTTCAATAGGGCACCCCTTTGGGTGTGTCTGCCTAGGCTACCCGTGTTCTTCTGGGATTATGACATCCTTAAGGGTATTTCTAAATCAATGGGCATCTTGATTGTAGTGGATCCAATCACTAAAAAAAAAATAAGGATGGTTTTTACCAAGTTTTTTGTTAACTTTGATCTCTCTAAGACTCTTCCTTCTTCTATTACGTTGGTTTCAGATTATGGAGTTTGGGTCCAGGATATATAATATGAAACCTCTATGCCCATTTGCATTAACTGTAAAAGGGTTGGTCATTTATAAACTAAGTGTCCTGAGAAGAAACCTCCTCAAAATCAGGAGGTACAGATCTAGAGAAATAAAAAATAAGACTGCTCTAATGTTGTTGGATTTTTTCTAGAAGTTTATGGAAATTCCAAGGGTGTAGAGGTAAATTCAAATAAATTTGTTGTATTAGAAGAGTTGTTGCCATCTGGTCTTGAGGTTGTGTTGGATGCTCTTCCAGATAAAGGAGTTGAGATCCTATATTGTCAAGGGGATCAACTACCTTATGCTCAGGTTCCTTTGTCCCCCCTTCAAGAGGCTCATTTTGAGGTGTTTTTGAGAGTAGTTTCCCTTATTTTGTATAATAAGAGGGTTGTTTCCCCTATTGATAAGGAAAAATATGAAGCTATCATGGAGTCTCTTTGGGATGTAGAAGCGGGAGAGATTTTTACAAATTCATTGGATAGGGAATCAAATAAGGTATGGTCTTCCTCAAAAGCAAAAAATTAAACTAAATAAGATAGCTCAGCAACAACAAATCCTCCCTTAATCAGTAGAATCAAGAAATAATGGAACGATTGGCTCTATGTAGCCCATCAAAAACACCAGAAAAGCAATGAATTTAAGTAGTGGGAAGGTGCTAGGAAGGCCAAAAAAAATTGAGGTGCTCTTAAATAAAATGGCTCAAGATGTGGCTAATGACTCCCAACCTACATTACCTTTGAGTGGAGGGAAGGCTCCGCAATCCTTGAAGTAATGAAGATTATCTCATGGAATATTTAGGGTTTGCATACACTAACTAAATAAATAGTGTTAAAATATTTAAGAAAATATTTCAATCCTGATATTCTTTTCTTACAAGAAACTAAGATGAGCAATGCGGATTTTGATAGATTATGGAAGTTTGTTTGGAAGGGGTACGAAGGTGTAAGTAGTATTGCTCGTGATTCTTTTGGAAGGTTGTGTATGCTTTGGAATCATAATTCTATGGAGGGTAACCTCATTCATCAGGTTGATAGGTTCTCTTATTTTTTATTCTGCTATAAAAACTATTTTTTCTTGGATTTATACCAATGTGTATGCTCCCAATGTTGTTGTGGATAGAAAGAAACTTTGGGTTTATTTAAAAGCTCTTGGTTCTTAATTTGACCTTCCATGGTTGCTTGTTGGTGATTTTAATTCCATTCTACTCCCTTGCGAGAAACTTGGAGGCTTGACTATTTTTTTGGATAAGATGGAAGACTTTGGTAATTATTTTTTTCTTTTTTTTAGATTTGGTTAGCGTGAGAAACCCCTACGACCAATGCACAAGGCTGAGTAGTCTCCTCCCAACCATGACCCCTCATAAATCTGAGAGCTATGCTTATCAATAGGGAATTTAACACAACCACCACACACCCGTCTCCTCACACACTCGCCCACACCACGGTTTGAACCTTGGACCTCTCAAATATCCAAGTCCTGAATTGTTGCATTGTTCCCCCTAGGATAGACTTTGGTGAATTTTAGACCTCCATGGGACTCATAGATATTGATTTACAAGGTTCTAAATTCACTTGGTCCAACAAAAAAATGGGAGGAGGTCTGATTCAATCTAATTTTGATAGGACCCTTGCTTTGGTGAGTTGGCTTGCCATGGTTCAAGATTGCTCTTTGAGGAATTTACCAAGAATTGCTTATGACCACAACCCATTACTACTAGAATTCATGGAGGAATGTTCAAAAGGTTATCCTTTCAGGTTTGAGACAATGTGGTTTTCTCTTCCAAATCTTGAAGGCTTGATTAACGCTTTGTGGAATATGAATGTCTATAGCACAAAGATGTTTCAAGTGCCCAATAAGCTAAAATTCATCAAAGCTAACTTGAAGAGGTGGAATCGAGAGGTTTTTACGAACCTCTTCCATAGGAAGCAAAAAATATTTCAAGAATTGCAAGAAATTGAGGAAAAAGGCTGAAGTGAAGGTTGGTCATAGGAGCTAGCCAACAAAGAGCAAATTACTCTTGTAGAATTTCATAATATTCTTGCCAGTGAGGAGTCTTTTTGGAGGTAAAAATATTAAGCTATGTGGCTTAAGGAGGGGGATAGGAATACCAAGTTTTTCCACCTCTCAACCTTGAAATATAGGAGTGCTAATAAAATAAGAGAAATTACATTGGACTCCAGTGAATGCCTTAAAGATAAGGAAGAAGTTGCTACTGCCAGGTTATCCTTATTTTAGTATTTTTTCTAGATATAGGGAGGAAGATAGGGATGCTTTAGAGGAACTTCTCAGGAATATTCCCTAGGTAGTGACGACTAATGTGAATAATGCTTTGAATGCCCCCTTTTCTAATAACGAGATCAGGATCAACCTATTTAGTATGAATAATGACAAATCACCTAGGCCAGATGGGTTCCCTATTGGTTTTTTTTAGAAATTTTGGCACCTTCTTGGTTCGGATATTTTGGAAGCCTTAAGAGAATTCCAATCTTCTTCCTCTTTGTTGTAGGTATGGAATACGACTTTCATTGTTTTGGTTCCGAAGAAACATGGTGCATGTTCTCTAAGGGATTTTGACCTATCATCTTATGCAATACCCTATATAAGTTGCTTACTAAGACACTTTCTAATAGGTTGAAAAGGCTTCTCCCCATATTAATTTCTCCTCTTCAAGGTGATTTTGTTCATGGTAGGCAAATTATGGATGGGATCTTTATGATTCATGAGACTTTACATTTTATGTCCAAAAACACATTGGCTAGAATGCTTCTTAAACTTGATATGCAAAAGGCTTATGACATCGTCTCATAGGAGTTCCTTGACAAGGTGTTGCAAAAATTTAGTTTTGGGGATCTATGGAGGAAGTGGATTAGAGTTTGTATTTCCTTTGCTAAATTTTCTATCATCATCAATGGGATTTCAAGTGGTTTTTTGGGGGTCAAAGAGGTATTAAGCAAGGTGATTCCTTGTCTCCACATCGTTTCATTTTGATGGATGAAGCTTTAGGAAGATCAAATTTTCCTGCTACCTTATCCTCTAAGATTAAGGGTATTATGCTTGTTGGTATTGTAGAGGTAGTTTCTTATCAACAGTTTGTAGATTACACTGTACTTATTGGTGAGGCTACTATGAGATATGCTAAGGAATTCATGAATATTTTGCAGTTATATAAGAAAGCTTACAACCAACAAATTAACTTTCATAAAAGTCATTTTGTTTTTGTGAATGCTAGGGAGCAACTTTAGCATAGAATTGTAGAGATTTTTTATTGTGGGATTGCTAACCTTCCTTCTTTATATCTAGGTATGTCATTGTTTATTGGTAGGATGAAGGAGGAGTTGTGGTCTCCTGTATTGGATAGGATTCAATGTAAGCTATCTGGATGGAAAGGTAATCTCCTAAGACAAGCAGTTAAATTGCAATTGCTTCAAGCTACCCTCAAAAGCATTATCGTCTATTATATATCTCTTTTCAGAATGCCCTTTAAATTTAAGAGGAGGATTGATCAAATATTTAAGATATTTCTATGGTTTTAGTTGGAGGATAAACAAAGGGTGTCCCTTGTATCTTGGGATAAGGTCTACTCTTCTAATAAATAAGGTGATCTTGGGATTAGAAATTTATTTTTGTTCAATAAGGCATTGATTGTAAAAATAGCCTAGAGATTATGTGTTGAGGAGGACAAATTATGGAAATATATTATGAGAGGTAAGTATCTAGAAAATAACATTTCTTTTTTAGAAGTGTTGCTCCTCCTAGGGTCTCTGTGATTTGGAATGGTTTGTTGGGGGTCAAAAGTTTGGTTATGGAGGGGATGCGATGGCAAATTGGGAATGGCAAGAATGTGTTCTTTTGGAAGGATACTTGGATTCTTCCTAAACCCCTCTTTATTAGTCCTTAGTTTTATGAGTTGAAGGCTCCTTTGTCACTAAAATATAGGTAAAAAGTAATTGATTATATAATCATCACTAATGGCAAGAGGATTTGGAAGCATATGACTTTACATACAACTGATATTCGGATCCTTCAAATTTTGGCAAATTTGAACATGTTGTTGCAACAATACTTTCTTCCTCAGTAGAATGACAAGGACTTCCTTCTATGGACTCATTCTCCTAAAGGCCTTTTTTCTATCAAGACTACATATGAGGCCCAAACATTGTCCAGGGGAGGATATTTTTTGGTGGAAAGGGTTTGGTATCCTCATTTGATCCCCAAGATTGCATTTTTTTGTGGTTGTGTTTGCAAAATAAAATTTTGACTATTGATAATTTATGCAAGAAAGGCTTCCATATTTCCAATATTTGTCTCTTTATGTTCTAAGGATGTTGAATCTATAGATCATCTTTTCATCCATTATGATTTCTCAAATAAGGTGCTCAATGATTTACTAGATTTTTTTTCTGTCAAGTGGACATTACCTCAAACTTTCAAGGAAAATTTCACTCAGTGGAAATCCCCCTTCATCAGTCACAACCTCACTAGGGTGTAGGATATGGTTCTTCCTCATTTTTATGTGGTATATGGTGGGAGAGGAACAAAAGAACTTACAAGGATATTGCTAGGGATGATTCCTTTGTCTTTAGAAGTATTAAAGTTGCTATTGAGAATAACTTAGTTGTTTTTTTGTTGGAAATGGTAGGGATAAAGTTGTAGAGAAAGGGGTTGCTAGTAGTTGAAAATTGAATCTAGGGTCTTATGCTTATGTATCCACTATTCAAAAAGATTGGCTACTAGATGACATAAACCAGATAAAGGGTGGGTCATTCTGAACTTTGATGGGGTTGCCAAAGGTAACCCTAGGAGGGCTGGTGGAGGGGGTGTTGTCAAAAATGATAATGGTGAGGTTATTTGGGCTTACACCAAAGATTATGGTATTCAAACCAACCACCTAGATGAAGCTAAGGCACTTTTCTCGGGTGTTCAATTTTTTTTTGAGAGGGGCTTCAGACAACTTCTTGTATAAGGTGACTCCTTGAACATCATTCGAGATTTGCAAGCTAAAAATATTGATAATTGTTTCATCTTGAATATTATTAAGGATACCTCGAAGATTATGGAAGGTGTGTTATAAGTTAAAAATGAGCCTATTTATAGGGAAGGTAACCAGGTTGTTGATGTTATGGCCAATTTGGGGGTGGATAGTGGCCAATTCAAAATTTGGGAAGATAATTTCCCTTTGCGGTTAATGATAATTATTGCTTTGGAAGCATTGGGCCTACCTATACAGTAGACCTTTTTATTGTCTTTCTACTTGGTTGAGGTCTTCTTTGTGTTGTAGTGATCCTCTCTTTAGGGAGTCTTTTTTGGGGGCTGGTCCTTTTTCTCCTTGGTGGTTTCCATTCTTAGGGAATATGCTTGGTGGTTTGCCCTCACCCTTGCTCTTTAGGATTGGAGATTTGTTATATGCATCTTGATGTATTTATGTCCTTCTAGTCTTATGCAAAAATAGAGTTGTATCATTGGTGACTCTAAAAGAAATTTGAATAAAAATATCTTCTCTATGCCCTGTTGGCTAGTGGGTTGGTCTATGCTCTTGGGTGGTTGTTGGGGTTTAATTTTTGTTCTTTTGACCTTGGAGGTTGGCATGTGCTAATTGTCCTTCTCTTTCTTTAACTCCTCTAATGTAAAAGGTTTTGGGACCTTTCAAAACCTTGCTTTTTCACCATTAACAATATATATATATATATATATATATATATATATATATATATATATATATATATATATATATATATAATTATATTATTAATTATCTATTAAAGCAACTTTTTAAAAAAACTCAAAAATCAGTGATTTAAAAGATACAAGTTTCTTTTATACTACAATCATAATGATTTTCTAGAGTAAATGATTTTTGCATTCTTTACAACACAAATAAATTAATTTATCTTCTCATCTTTCTTCTTACTTAAAACTATTAAATATCTCCAAACTTTTATATTATATGAATAATTATTTTATTAGCAAATCATTAACATAATTATATACCTATTAAAACAACTTAAAAAAAAAACTCAAAAGTTAGTGATTTAAAAGATATTGGTTGACAAATTGGGAAGTTGTCTAAGGATAGAACTTAGCATGATAGAGATAACTAGTTATGATGTATAAATGACATGAATTTTAGGTCACTATTTAAATTTTTAAGAAAAAGCCAAAGAGGCTTCTGAAGAATGTAATTTTATATTTTCTTAATATAAAATGTCCCCATGGGACACCCATGTTGTTAGGGCTTTGGGTTTTCTTTCGAGAGACCCAGATTCAAACCACCGTGGGGCATGGTGTGTGTGCATGTGTGTGAGTGAGCTTGTGTATGATTTTTTTTCGAGGAAAATAATAATAATACTTAATTATCTATCAATAACTTCAATTATTTTAGATATTCATCCTAACATGGAACCTCATATAGCTACAAGCTTACCATAGTGGTAAAGTTCTTGTGTTTTCATTTAGGAGATCCAAGTTCAAACCGCACTTGGTACGAGGGGACTAGAATCCCTTATAAAAACCCGTGTAAAATTTTATTTTTGCAATCAAGCGATGGAACAAAGCAATAAATTTGGCTATAGTCTTCACAAAAGGGATGCAAACCCTAGGTGCAATCAAGCATTGAAGGAAGAGGGTTGTTCGTAGATCGTCTCTTTAGTTTGTGAGAAAGCCTCTTTGATCAAAAGAAATATCTCTTAGGGATATTTGGGTTTGCGAGTGGATGAACCTCTACCCTCTATTAGGATTTTGAGGATGAATTTGGGTTGGATCTAATTGATCATGAAACACAAATATCTACAAATTAAGGGCGAAATACCAAGCCTAGAGGAGCTCAAAGGATACATTAAATATTGGTGGACTAGTACAAAATTATAAGTAACTCTCCTACCCAAAAATTTATTTTATGTTTCCTTTTCTAATTTAGCAAATAGATAGGAGGTAATGGATTATAGATATAATTGGTTTTTCGAACAAAGGAGTGTCTATATAAGAACTTGGACTCCTAGTTTCAACCCCTTTATAGAGGAAGTTAATGGATTCCTAGTCTGGGTGAATCTTTATGCTCTCCCTGCGGAGTTTTTGAGAGAGAAGGTATTCACCAAAATCGATAATGCCATTAGTGCATTCTAGTATATGGATGCCCAAACAAAAAAAATTATTTAGTAAAATTAAATTAACGAGTAAAGCAAGAATGGTTGTTTGAATTGATGTTCAGTTCCTGGGCATCAATTCATTACTATCTCCTCAAGCAAAGGGGAATGGATCCAAAATATTGAATATGAAACTTCTTCCTAAGATGTTATGGTTGTCAGCAATATGGCCATCTGAAGAAGAGATGCCTGATCATTCGATCATGCTCTGAGTCATCCTTGGTGGACAAGAAGGCCTTGCATGTGAATGATTTGAAACCTTCAAATGTATCAATTGAAAAGAAAGAAGCTCATCCTCTAGATGAACCAATTGTCTAGCAAGAATTATGCAAGCAACTAAAGACTCAACCCCAAAAGAAGAATTTAAATCAGATTATTGATAAAATTCAGATTATTCCATAAAAAATATTAGCACCTCAAATGGCATTCTTAAAATCAATTATGAAACAATCGAGGACAGTTAGTTTTCTAAAAATGAAGATCCTATAAAATGTGTTACAACTAGATATTACCTCATGAGCTTGAAGTGCAAAAATGCATTCTCAGATCTTGTCACTCTAAAGGAGGAAGAACCTCTGCAACAGAAGAAAAATAATCAAACTAATTTCCTCTTTGATGGAGGATTTTTATGATTGTTTTCCTTCTATCTATTTATGTGTCATGTAAGGGTTCTTTTTGTTAGTTCCTTAAAAAAAAGAGTTGATTATGAAAACTTGGAAAATGGAGAATATCTTTGATAGAAAGACAAAGATGGATATGCTTTAATTAACTTGTTAGAAATGTAATGAGAGCAATGTACTGTTTTATTTTTGTAATGGGAGTGGCCCCCAATAGAAGCCACACATAGCTTATTAAGAAAAAACATGGAACCTTGTAAACAAAAATCAATTAGATAAAATTAACAAAACCTCATTAAATTTTAAAGATAAAATTACTTGTAATAACTAATTATCAAGGCAAATGCTTAAACGAGGAATACAATATTACAATTATATATATATATATATATATATATATATATATATATATATATATATATATATATATATATATATATATAAAACTAGCGATTGATGAACAAAATCACTATTGATTTATATTATGTTGATGTTTTATTACACAATGTTTTATACTGTATAAAATTATGACTTTCATATGCAAATGTTTTTTTCTAAAATTTATATTAAATAATAAATTAAAATTTTATTTTTAATAAGTATTTATTTTTTTATATTTTAAACGAAATTTTATGTTATTATAGCTTTATTTTTTAACACAATTATGACAACACATGAATTTATACTAGATAAAAAAATAATATTTTTTATTATTTTTTTATTTGTGTTGGTCACGAATCTGCCTAAGTACAAAATATTATTTGTGCGCCCTAGACCCGACCAACATTGAAAGGCCGAAGGAAAGAGATGTCCTTCGGGCCAATCTCCAGAGAGGGCTGGTTCCCGTACTAAAACTAATGATCGGTTTAAAGATTAAGGTTAACAGGAAAGAGATGGGAAATAACAGAAAGGAATGGGAAATATGGCTATAAGCCAGATATGAAAGGTGGGGATAAACTAACAACAAAAATTCACAACAAGTATTAGTTAGCATATAACAGAGAAAGCCACTCACAGTTTTGCCGAGATAACTTCCAAGACAGCATTCCAGTATTCACTCCCTCACAAGGAGTAATTAAATCTAGATGCAGAATTTAAAATCAGCAAATAAAGGACATGAACTTAATCAGAAATGACAAGCAGAAAGAGATCAAACACAATACTACTCTAGGAACTAGAAGCCGAATGTCTTTCTATTTATGCAGAAAACTTAAAGTGTTTTTCTGTAGAGTGTCTATCCTCCTTCATTACATTGAAATGCTTAGTATTTATAGAGGATTTCACCTCTATCATTAAATGCACAACACAACAAAATGTCGATTGGTCAAAGATCCGCAACAACAATTCTCTCCTCGGTAATGATAATGTTTGGATTAAATCATTCTTCAGGGAGCAATGATCCGGTTTTCATGGAACGCGCCTGGGAAATCGGCAAAAATGGACAATGGAAAAAACATCCCAAGCGTCGGTGCATTGAAACTCTGTAACGTCGTCCGATAATCAGGAGCTTGGATATTAAATTCTGGGCACCATTACATTCTCTCCTGCCTTGGAATCTTACCCTTGCCAATGGAAATCAACGAAATTTAATTCTGCTTCGAAAAGGAATGAAATCCATAGAGGGTGCCTCAAAAATAATCGGGATCACGTCGGATTTGAGGGCGTAGCATTTAATCCTGGCAACTTTTTAGCAAAAATTTTGGATCATCGCTCTTACTACCCCAAGCATTAAATTTTATCAATCTTTGTCCTTTCTCAAAAAGATCTGCAGTTATGGCACCTTTGAAAGTAACCTTGTTGAGAGAGTAAAACTTGATTTACCTATAATGAAAGGCATTTCTATACAGAGGAAAAAACATGTTACTACATTGATGATTACCTTCAAAGCTAGAATTTTACCTTTCATTTTAATTGATTTCATCCCAGACATCTTCTTGTTTGAATGATAGGCAAAAATGGGAGTTTCACCCCTCAACATACTTTCACCCCTTTCCTAGGTAATTTCACCCCAAAAATGATAAAAAATATCTTTTAGAAGGAAGGAGGCAAAAATAATTGATTTCACCCCTGAGAGGGGTGACAATGATTTTCACCCAACCCTAGGGGCGACGTTGACTTTGAATAGCAAGAAAAGCTGCTTTCTCCGGGACTTTCGCCTCAAGACATCTTCATTTGGAAATTCACCTCGAAGGAGGGTGAAAATGATTTTTGCCCCTCTTGAGGGGTGCCTTTGACTTTGACCTTTTAATCCTTGCCTAGATGACATCATCTTTATGTTTGCACTTCAAAAACATTTTTCACTAGGATTTCACCCCAAAGAGGGGCGAAAATGATTTTCACCCCTTTGAGGGGTGACTTTGACTTTGACTGCACCAAGCAGGCTCTTCCTTCTATTTTCGCCTCGAAGATGCTTTTAATTAGATTTTCACCCCTGAGAGGGGCAAAAATGATTTTCACCCCTTTCCAGGGGTGCTTTTGACTTTGACCCATCTATGTCACTTGCAAAAATTTTTCTTCTCCTTTATTCAGACGAAATCATTCATCAAGGTAGTTTCACCCCAAAGGAGGGGCGCAAAGGATTTTCGCCCCTCCATGGGGTGAAAACATCTTTTCTTTAATTTTCATGGTGCCTTCATCTTCAATAAAAACTACCAAAGTCATAGTTGATTTTTCATTAATCCTTCAATCCCGAAATGCCCATTGTCGTTGATTTTCCTTCTTACATTTTGCTCACAACTTTCATTAATTTGTTACCAGTAAAACTATTGTGCATCTCTAGAAATAAACTCAACCTTTTATTTAATGAAATTGCTTACAAGGAAGGAAAATATTAAAACAGAAAAAACAACACAACTGCATCATTTATCTTCTTTTCAAAAAATTTACAAGCAAAATTTAGTGTGGCAAAATTGCCAACACTTTTGGTGGCTCTCGGGGTATTCAGTTCTTCTGAATGCAATCGACCCCAAGCCTTTATCCATTGGGCTTAATTATCACCATCATTGGCTGCATCAGATCTATCAATTGTATCAGATGGTGCATTTGATCCTGCAACCTCCTTCTCTCTTTCCTCCTGTGCCTGCTTCTCCTGTTCTTCTACTACTTGTTGCTCTGCTTCTGCTCATGCTCGGGCTTCATGCTTGGCGAGGCTCTCGCTTGTAGTTTCATACACGACAACTGCCTCAGCCCAGGCATCATCTATGAATGCTGAGAATGTGCTCAGTGAATCTATGACAAAGCGTAACATTTCAACGTGATCCATGCTGATGCGATTAGCTCTCTACTAAAGTTCCAGTAGGGAAGATTCGATGCGGGTGAGCCTCTCCATGCAAGGCAGTGCTTGTTCCTCCATTATTGGTTCCTCCCAACTATCGATTTTTGAAGTATCTTCTATGAAAGCTTGCCAGGTCATCTTCAACTCTTTTGTTGGCAACAACTCACCCTGCTCATCAACGAAGCTCAGAAACCCAACATCGGCTAGAACCTCGAAATAAATGAGTGAAATGCAATGCTCCTATTCAAACATAGTTATCAGCTTTCGGGCTTCTCTTGCTAGCTCCAACCGAGCAAAATAGTCATGCAATATCATTCTGGCCTTGGACCAACTGCGATCCATCCCGCTCATCGACTTAACCTAGAAATCAGAGTTCGCCAATACCTGAATCTTTAGTGCCATTTCCAGTTTTGGTTCTAGCCTCTCTTCAGCATATTCCAAAGTTCGCTCTCCAATAAAAATCACTATCCAAGCCTCATGAATGTACAATAGAACCTTGAGTGCATCCATCACCAAAGTCACACAATCTTTCAATAAATGGTGGTGAGTCTCTTTGATTTTTTCCTTGGAGAAGCCCACTGATTGCATGGCTTTCTCAGCCAGTTGTTTTTGTACAACCTCAAGTTGGGTTGTTAATGCTTGTACTCACTTCTCTACTCCTACCCAAGCTGTCTGGTAGCCCTTGGCTTCTTTCTCCCATTCCTCTACCTTCTTCTACCAGCGCTCTACCTCTGATTTTGTTGTTTCCAGTTGATCTCTATTTTCGGCCAGAGCATCATTCAACTCAATAATATTTGCCTCAGCCTCGAAGAAGCTTTTCTTGTAATGCTCGTCATGCAAGTAAAGAGAGCTCATGTCCACCTGCATATTCCCCAACTTCTCCATGGTGTCAATATTTGTCAGGTCCTCTGTAATGACTTCATAAGTGTAATCACTTGGAGCCATTTCTCCTTGAGGCTTCTGGACCTGGGGAATCATTTTTACAGTATGAGACTCCATAGTTTCAGGGTCAAAAGTGACCTTCTTCAATACCTTTGTTGGAGCCTGAGCTTCTTTTCTCTTATGAATCTTTAGCCATTGTGATGCACTTAATCAAGCTCAAATCATATTCATCGCAATAGGATGCTCTGGTACAATCTCTATCTTCGACTCCGAAAACACCTACAAATCAAGAAAAGGAGTAGGGAGAACATGAGTATGCTGAAGTTTTGGCTCAGGAAGGGAAGTGGAAATGGGAATGGTTGATGTAACAAAAGTGGTTAAGGGGATAGAAGTGAGGGTTTTAGCTATAGTTACACTCACTCGAGGAGGAGCTTGTGTACTTATAGCCATGGTAGAAACTACTGGAATGGAGGATGAAGGGAGAAAAAATGGGTTGGGACCAGATGTAAAAGAACTGAAAGAAAGGGAAATAGTAGAAGTGGGAATAGAAGAAGAGGGAGCATCGGTGACTAGGGACTGGGAAATAGGAAGTGAAATGGAGGTGGTAGGTATGCCGAATGGAGGGGATACGGAAGCAACAACTACAGAATGGGGTGCAACAATCATCGAATGCTCAAGAGAAAGGGAAGAAGGTGTAGAAAATGTACCTTTGGGCTCAGACACCTTCTGAGCCAGTGATGAGGGTGATTGTGGCGCTGGTTCACCCTTGTCTTGCTCCTCCTATGCCTCCTTCTCCAGATCTATGACTTCCATGTGTTGGTCAAGTTGTTCTACCTGAACCAAAGGAGGATCTTCTAAAATGTTAGCTTGTGTGGCTTCGTCTACAGGAGGAGGGTTTACCCTAGATGAAGGAACTGCACCTGTTCTAGGATTTTTGGATATCTTCGGGAAAGGGAGCACCTCATGCTTATTCTTCTTCTTCCACTAGAGTTGCACCTCTAGTGATGGCTATCTTTATTCTTCCACAAGTGGCGCTTCTTCAACCACATGTTGCTCATGTTCAGCCATGATCTCTTCGCTGTCAGATCTTTGAAAAGTTCGAGGTACAATCTTGGTGAAAGATATTGGCTGATAGCCATCATAGTACTCATCATAGACATCCAAAAATACATCATCCATTGCTAGACCATAAGCTGACCCAATTTTCCCTCTATGGGCCCTCATAACCCACCAGTTGGTAATTTTTTCATCAGACCAAGCTGGCAGTTGTTCTTTCATATTTCCAAACAAACCCGAGGGAGGAATTTGATGCCTATAAACTATAGGGTTGTACTCAGCCTCCATCTCATAAAAATCATGCCATGGTGGAAGTGGCATCATCTGCTCAACATGCCATTCAAGATCATGCCCTTCTGGATTATTTTTGTGTCATTGAATATCAGGTCTAGGACAACAATGAAATTTTTTGGCTTTAATGAAATTTGTGAACCGACCCAAAGGGTCATACTTCCACCATTGAGGTAACTCCACCATACCCATGTCATAAAGTGCTTCATTGATCAATTTATTCTAGCCAACCTGGTCTATCTCAATGTTGCCAGAGCGAAATGGTATGGTACATGTTGTCTTCTTGCCTCGTCCTACCCCATAGATTTCATTGATGTAGTCAGTTTGATGGATGACTTCCATTGCAAAGAGGCGCTCGGTAGTAAAGTATAGAAGGAGAAATGACTTGCTAGTGAAGCCAAAAATTTGCACCACGATGCCTTGCATCAACAAGAAAATATCTCCTTTCTCCTTAGTGACAATTTCTTCCCTCATTGCCCTTGGCACTCTCTCACTTGTGCAAAAAATAAGTTTGAGGGCGGGGCCCAAAAACATGCGATTAAAATTGTAGAATGACTCCCCCTTAGACAAACTTGAAGTCCATAAATATACTGACAGCTTATTATCTGCCTCATCAACTTGCTTTACTGCAATAAAAGAAAACCACTGGTGCATATGGAAGAAGAAGTACCAGGCCAAAAATGAAGTGTGCCTGAATAAAATTGCTTCTTCACTCTGAATTCTCTCCAACTGGGTGTGCATCGCTCGAGCCACATAATCTACCCAATCAAAGAAAATGGGGTTTATGCTTGCTTGCATGGTTGTAGGGGCATAAAATTCCACCTATGAAATGCACTGCACCAGCGATGCTTACCATTTGTACACTGTGGTATTGGTAGAAATAACATACCCAAGCCAACATAGAGTACATATCTAAGCTTTTAAATTCTATCAAGGGTTTTAATAAAGCTGGAAACTCTTTGAATTGGGGTGCCTTTATCAACTAGTTCTCCATGAACTGGTGCAACGTTACGGTTGATTGGTACCTTTCCTCTTGCTCCTTTAGATTCATATTTTTGAACATGACATCTGAGGAAGGCTTCACCCCACAAGAAAATGCCTCTCTAATTGCACTGGGTGAAATGGTAAACAATTTATCTCCCTTCGCATTTTGGATGGCCCTGGTTGTAGGTTGATAAAACTTTGCGATTGCCATTACTAGCTCAAGGTAAGGATGCACAGGTGTACACAAGTACCAGGAAAGTTATGCATGATAAGCAATGGTTAATGGGATTTCCAATGTCAAACCTTGTCTGACTGTAGTCTCCACATCCTGGCACAATTTTTCTATGCCTTTGTTTGAGATAGAACAATCTCCAATACTAGCCAGCTTATCAGAATATGGGTCCAACTCGGTATTTTCATGTCACCTAGATTTTTTTACCACCCTATTATTTTTTTAGCTTTGAAGCTTTCTTTGGATCAACTACCTTCTTTCCCATCTTTGTAACACAACTCCTACTGCAACAGTCTGGTAAATCTACAGCAAAGCAACAATTCGGGACACTAAAGGATAACCTGGCAATGGTCAGAAAAATAATCTTCGATTGCAAGCTTCTAATTCACCTCTTTTTATAACTTTTGCCCTCCAACCACCAGATTTAATGCAGGTGTTGCACCTGAGGAATTTGGGTGAACGTGCTCCTCGATTCTCTTGCTTGGCATATTTTTTAATGAAAAATCAACTGCCCATTAACTGCCAATAATGCCCTTGCACTGTGAATCTTCCTTGGACGTCGAACTCAACCACTTTTTTGCCTTGGAGGACACAATCTGGATATTTAATAGCTCATCTTAGGAAAAGCAAGCACCACATGTGAGAGATGGGGGCAAAAATAATTAATTTCGCTATATAAAATGTCGAAACATCTTCTAGAATCTTTGCAGGTGAAATCAATCCAATATCCTATATTAACTTTGAAATATTTCCTAAAATTAGCGTCATTCAACAAAAAACATTGAGGGAGCACGTCTACTTAGACAAACATATAGTGGGGCAAAAATATTCACATCACCTACACTCTAAAACTGCTTCTTCTACCTACTTTGTGGAGTTACATGCCTCTCAATCCTTTTTAAAATAATTCTTCTCTAATTTCACCTCGAAAAATATTATTGCTAAAAGCAAGCTTTTACTGAGAGTGCTTTGCATGAAAAAGTAGGGCAAAATTAATTTTGCCTTCTTCCTTGTCGAACTTAGCACCATCAACTGGAGTTTGGAAAAAGCATGCATTTATTTTTAATTCTTCTCTAATTTCACCTCGAAAACATCTTTGAGGAAATAAATGAGGGTTTCGCCCCAAAAATAGAAAAAGCATGGTAAATCCTCCTTGTGGGGCGAAAATAAAATTTTTAAATCCTTCTTGCTTTCATATTTTGCTTTTCTTGGCAACTTTAAAACAAGTGGGGCGAAATTTAAAAAAACGAGTGCTCCCCCTTTTTTTAAACTTTTACTTTTGCTTTTCTTTTCTTCTCCTCCTTTTTCCCTCTTTTAATATTTTATTTCTTTTGGAAAAATAGGAGTGTTTTTTAATGAAAAAGCTAAACCCATGGCACTTTCATAATTTCTAAAAAAGAAATATGCTTTCTTTTCCCCCTTTTCACCCAAAAATAATATAAAAGCCTTTTAAAATGTTTTCAAGCGAAAATGATTTTTTGCTAGTGGCAAGGTGCTTTTGGGGTGAAATCATTTTCTTTGGGGGCGAAAATGATTTCTCGATGAAATCAACTTACTTATATATTTTTTTCTCTTTTTTTTTAATATTATATATTTAACTGAAACAAAACAACATAATAATTTATGTACATATATACATACTCGATCAAACTTCTATCATTGATGGTAGGCCTTCAAATGAAGACCATTTACGAGAATTGGCAGCACATGACCATCCATATCCTACAAATAAAATAAATTAATTTGATTGACACCCAAAATCTAGAATGGGCCCTCCCATATTACTTCAAACTTGTGGTGCTTGTCGGGCTTAGCCTTGTTTTCATTCCATTTCAGCACTAGATCACCCACCTCAAATGACTTCTCAAAAGCTTTCTTTCCAAACCATTTCTGCATCATCCGGGCATGTTCCATGAAGACATTGTATGATCTCTCCCTCTCTTCTTCCAACTGTAAAAGTTGTGCCAACCTCATGCTCATAGGATCAGATTCATCATCATCTTCACCATACAACAAGTGCCAAGATTGAAGAGCTGGTAATTCAATATGAATGGGCAACATTGCTTCTTTACCATAAACCAAGGAGTAAGGAGATGTTTTAATGGATTTCTTCATGGAGATACGGTCGGCCCATAATGCTTGGTTTAAGAGTAAGTGCCAACTGTGCTTATTGTCACCTAGGGTCCTCTTCAGAATTCTCAACAAATTCTTGTTTGTGGACTCAACCAAGTCATTCCCTTACGGATAATAGTTAGATGATATCTTCAAGTAAATTCCATACTTACCCATGCAAATTCGTTGATCCAAGCACCAATTGCATCAGGTATGCCAAAATGGGTGATTAAACTTTCAAGAAAAGCAATAATTGTTGCTTGATCCACCTTCTTGGTTGGGATTGCCTTTGACCATCGGGTAAAATAGTTGGTTGTAGTCAGGATATATTTGTGTTCGATAGAGGAATTGGGATCAATGACCCCAATAAATTCTAGGCCCCATTGCTGAAATGGTGCTTCTACTTGAATCAGATGAAGGGGTAATGATGCATTCTTGCTTTTATCGACATATCTCTGGCACTTATCATAATTCTGACTGATTTTGAAAGTATCTGCAAAGAGAGTAGGCCAAAAATATCCTACTTTGATGATATTTAATGCCATTGGCCTCCCTGCATAATGGCCTCCTGATAGACCAGAGTGAAACTCCTCTAGGATTCTTTGTTTCTCTGATTCTCGAACACACTTGAGAAGTACTTCATCAATATTTTTATGGAACAACCCATTTGGCAGCATCACGTACCTAAGGGTCTTGGAGTCTAAATCTTCTTCTCTATGAGGCATTAAAGTGTGAAGGACATCTTCTTGATTGGAAATATTTGACAAGGTCCTCTATCCAATCATGATCGCCTACAGAGCGGTTAGCAAAATTACTTTTGCTTGCTGAATCTTCAAGTTGGTAAACCATGGATTCAGATGCAGTGCTTTTTGCAAGCTCTTGACATAGTGCTCGACCTCGAACTAGCTTAGTTGGATGGATTTCAATGTCATATTCCTAGATTTTGGAGATCCATCCAGCCCTCTTGTCTCCAAGCTCTCCTTGAATGATGAAACTTCGAACATCTAGGTGGACCACATAAACTATTGTCTTGCTTTGAGAAACAAAATATCGAAACTTCTTCAAGGATTTCATCACCGCATATACTTGCTTTTCAATGAAATTATATTTTTCTTCATGTGGTTGGATGACTTGAATCAAGAAAGCAATTGGTCACTCATCTCCATCATCTCCTTTATGCATGAGCACCGTTACATAGCTCTCTTGTTCACCAACGACGTATAGGATAAAATATTTTGAGTAATCGGGGTTCACCAGCACTGGAGCTTGAGCAATTCTCTCTTTTATCTCCTTGAATGCCTACCTCCTTGGCTCGATCCATTTGAACTCAACATTCTTTTTTAACAACTTTATCATTGGCTTCACCACTTGGGTGAAATCTGCAACAAACTTTCGAACAAAGTTTATTTACCCAAAGAATGATTGCAAATCCTTCTTGTTGGCTGGTAATGGAAGCTTCAGGAGGGCTTCAGCTCTAGCTGGGTCAATCACCAAACCTTCTTCTGAAATAATATGTCCTAGGAGCTTTCCTTATTTTACCATGAAGATGGACTTCTTCGGGTTGATTGATATTTCGAACTCCCGACACTTTTTGAACACTTGTCTCAGATGTAGACTATGCTCCTCCATGTTGTGAGAGAAAATAGTCATGTCATCCAAATAAATCACAATAACACGATTCAACAACTCACCGAAGGCTATGTCCATTGCTCTCTAAAAAGTTGCGCCAGCATTTGAAAGACCAAATGGCATCCGTTGATAAGCAAAAGTTCCCCATTTTGTGGTGAACGTCGTTTTGTACTAGTCTTCATCTTTGACCCAAATTTGGTTATAGCCAAAGAATCCATCTAACAAAGAGAATATTTGGGCACCAACAACCACATGAAGAATCTGATCAATTTGAGGTAGTGGATAGTGATCCTTCAGAGATGCCTAGTTTAAATTTTGAAAATCCACGCACAGGTGGATATCTCCATTCTTCTTTCTCACGGGGACCAGGTTTGCTACCCAGGTAGAGTGCTTGATCGGGTAGATGATTTTGGCTTCAAGCATCTTCAGCAGTTCTACTTTCATCAAAGTCTCAATCTTGGGATTGATCGGTATCTACTTTTGTCTGAAGGGTTTCACTCCTTCTTGCAACTCGATGGTATGTTGGATTACATATTTGTTGTAGCCTTTCAGATCCTGGTAGCTCCAAGCAACAATGTTTGGGTACTCATGACATAACTCTTTAATCTGCTCCAGCTCTTCTTGAGTGCAATCAGTGCCAACTTTGATCGACTTCTTAGGTCCCAGATGCAGTTCAGTATACTCCTTTTCGTCCACCTTGATCCTATGTTTTTTTGCTCTATCATTTTGATCAAAGAGGCTCTCAAGTGTGATCAACCCCTTTGGGATATGATTATTTCATAGTTGGATCAAACCCTCGACTTCTTCCTCATCAAGTGTTCTCTCTTCCACATCACTAGCTTCTCTTATCAAGAAATTAACAATTTGCTCATCACTTTCGAACACTTGCCAGTGGATATTTTTGTCAGGGACTGAAGGTCTATAAATTAATCTCACAGTCTTGGGCTTTCTCACCACATGCTCCACTAGGGAAAAATTAGCACCAAGGGATGCCAAGAGATCGGCATGCTTGTTTTGCTCCCACGAGATTGCTTGGATATTCAACATTGTATAAGCCTCAAACAAATCCCATACCTTATTTTGGTATGCCTTCAAGTAGTGCTTCTTGGAAACACACTTACTGGTTACCTGGTTGATGATTAGCTCAGAATCTCCAAAGATCTATAGTTGCTTGATCCCAAGCTTTTCTACCTTTTTTAGACCCAAATAGAGTGCTTCGTATTCGGTGGCATTGTTCGTGCAACTCCAAGTCAATCGGTAAGAGTACGTATTTTGTATGCCAGAAGGAGAAATGAGAACAATTCTAGCTCCTGCACCATTCTTACACCTAGCACCATCAAAGTACAACTTCCATAATTGATCAAGAATAGGATCTTCATCATTAGACACTTTCGCTTCAACATTTTTAGGCTTAGTAATGGTGTAGCAACCAATTTCAATCTCCATCATGGCATTAAAATCGAGCATTGAAAACTCATCTTCTATCCGAAGCTCATCCAGAACTTCTTCCATTAAGTCTAACTCCTCCAATTCTTCGATCATCAAATTGACAGAATTCATGGGTTTATCTTCCTCTTCAATATTCTCTATGTGATAAGTTGAAGGCTTCTCATTATAAATTCAGATTCTCCTCCCTTTGATAGGAATTTCCAAATGAGAATAGTCAAGAGAAAGGTAGCCTCCCAACTTGGTAGTAAACTCTCGTGATAGGCACATGCTAAAGTAAGGCTCCAGATCAACCATGACCACCTCTTGGATCATAGTTATCTGAGGTATTTTGTGCAATACGATGGGGATGTCTTTGATGACCCCCACTATCCTGATAGGGGTTCCATCTAACTGCAAGATGCCAGGGCTGCTCCTTGTATATTCCATACCCATAACATCGCACACTACCTTTGGCATGATAGTCATTGCAACCCCTGAGTCGATCATGCAATTGTGCACAATCCAACCTTCCATCCTGAGGGATAGGTAGAAAGGGGGTGGTCTATTCTTTCAGTGGTAAAATTTATTGATGAGCACCAAAAATGCTCATATTTATCTATGGATTTCTAACATATTATGTGGCATTATTATTATAGAGTGTATGTTTTATGAAAGTTTTATATATTTAATAGTAAATTATGTATATTATCTAATATTTATTTTTAAGTGAATTGTGTGCAGATTTAGTGGTTTTTATGGTATTTTAGCATGTTTACGTCAAGGTCCCACTCGGACCTGGCACTTTCAATTTGATGAAGGTAAAAAATCTGCAATACACTAGTATGAAGCGCTAAGTCAGACGCCCAATTTCCTTTGAAGTGTTCGACTTTCATTTGACGCTTAACTGACGGGTGCCTGCTTCCTGTTAGGCGCCTACTTCTCATAGGCATGTGCTTCCCATTAGACGCATGATTCCCATTAACATAAAGCACCTGCTTCCCATATAAAATAAGGCACCTGCTTCCTAGTGACATAGAATTAAAACGTGATTTCTGTTGACGTAAAATGGTAGTGCGACTCTTGTGGTCGGCATAATAGAATAAATATTTCAGTGATGGATGTGGATGATATTTCAGCAAAGATGAAGATGAAGGACAATATCAAAGACCATGTGTTTTCTATTTTTCAGTAATATGTAAACAACAATGTAAATAGATAAAGCATATTATTAAAACATATTTTGTTATGATAAAAACATAATACGTGACCCAGGTGTTGTAGGTGAGTTGGAGAGGAGAGGGAAATCCTTCAAAAGAGGTCCCAGGTTCAAATCTCCACCCTACCAAAAAGCTGAATTGGGTATCCAAAATCCAATTGATAATGTTGGTGCGGGCAGGGTTGGGTGCGACTTCCGGGTGACTTTGACGGTGTAGAACCCCCTGTTCGTGGTCTCTTATACCAAGGCGGCCCCGCAAGGGGTTTTTCGCTTAAAAAAAAAAAAAACATAATACGTTAAATCAGTCTGAAATTAAATGTATTTGCTTTATCTCCCTATTTCTATGTATTTGTTGTAACCAAAAAATTAGGAATTGATTTGCTCTCAAATGTAACAGGGCATGGTTGCATATTTTATAAATATGTAGGGTACCCCTGATAAAAATAATCTTGGACATGAGAATTATTCTACAATTTTCTAAAGTTGTATTATATTTATTTGAGTGTTTTTGTTAATCTCAAACTAGAGTCCAATGAATGAATTGATCGGGCGAAAGACTGTTGGAGCTTGGGCACACTCTAAACAGTATCCCTCCCCATTTTACCTTGTTTTCTATAGTTAATTTATTTACTATTTTTTAAGATTATTTATTTCCTTGTTATTTTTTCTTATTTTGTATTATTTCCAGCAAAGTACCATTTTAATTTTTGTATGCATTTAGTCTTGTTTTTATAAACGTAGGATAGATTATTGGTTTGGAATTTAGAATCAAAACTTCAACAAACATCAAACACCCTCCAAACCAATAGACACAAGGACTCATTCCTTGCACTACAGGCATATATTGTGCGTTATGCTCACAAGTTTACGAGCTACCTTGGGTTGACAATTAAATAGAGGCAATTAATTGAATTGTAGAAAACTAACCAATGTTTTGCCCAACATTTTGGCATCGTTGTCGGGGAGTGTCACAATTGTAGTGTATGATCCATAGGTCAGTTAATTTGAAAATTAATTTTAGATTTCCTTGCCTGTAGATCATCAACCTGTGAAGCATGAGTCCACCAAGAGCCTAAAAAATCCAATAGATCATTTATTGAAAAAAATAGAAAACACCTCAAACTTAGGATATTTTAGAAATATTTATTAAAGAGAAAATCCCATCCATTTGAGTCATCTTATCATGAAAACTTATTATATAGAATATTTTAGTGTCCAATATGGGGAAAATTTAGCAGTTATTTTAGAAGTATTCTAGTAAGGAGGAAAAATTGTCAATACGAGGAATAGCCTCCACAATTAAAACAGAAATAGGAACATTGTTTAATGGTGTGAAGAGTGAAATTTTATCTCTTGCTTTATATTCAGACACATTCTAGAAGAAAAAGCAAGAATCTGAAGCAATGTTTGTATTTTTCTATTCGAGGTGTAGAGAAAACCATGAAAAAAATAAATATTCGGAGAATATAGTAGAAATTTATGAAAATTGTCACTTGGATTATCAGACCAGGTTGTATCCAAAAATAATACAAGAAAATTTAGAAGAAGTAGAAACTTACTTCGTGGATCTACCTCCACAGACACAACTATCAAAAAATCTTAACTTACTAGTTTCACCTTCTACCAGGCCAAAACAGTTGTTGGCACCACCAAAGTTGAATCCCAGGAGCAATTGTTTAAATTCACTAGCTGATCAGGGAATAATGGGAATAAACCCAATGTGTCATAATAGTGTAGAAATAAATTGTGTTGCTAAACAATCAAGTAATGAAGGACTTCCACCATATCCCAAAAGGTTATGGAAAACCAGAGAAATGACACCACCTAAGTTTGATATTATGAAACAGTTGAGAAATATTACTGATATCATTCCTCAAACTATCAGGGTTGTGCCTATTTACACTGAATCCATTAGGGATTTTTGCCTCAAGAGACCAATATGGGAACCACAGTAAAAAATAATGAAGGTGATAGGTCAACATGTTAATGTAATATTAGACAAAACCTGTCTCAAATGCCTAGCTTTAATGATAAAAATTTTAGGCTTAATATTTCCCAACACTTTGGTAAAATTTAATGTTGATATTAGATGCAGAACAAGAAAAATGATAAATAATGAAAAATTGGACAAATGATAGTCATCCACCTGCCTGCACAATCTGCCAATGAGTTGGACGAATCTGGTTTTGAGGTCATCCAAGAAGATTCTCTTCCCATGCTACAATGTATCATAAAACTGGATAAAGAAGGGGATGGGACAAATGAAGTCTTAATTGTATCAAATTTTAGACACAAATTAAGATCTTATAACAAGCCCCAAATTCCAAAGGCTTGCTCGATTGCAGGCATGGGGGAGACCCCACCTTCAATGTTATCACCCACAGCACGATGAACGCTATTACAACGTTCAATTTAAAAAATAATAATAATTAGATTTTTCTTTAACGCAATTAGTTTAGGTTTTTCTTTTATTTTGTTATGTTTTGCAGACAACAAGAGGCTCAGTGTAGATTGTAGGCATCCAAGGCAATCTAACCTACCAGCATGTGTTGTTCCATTCTATTTTCCAAATATATATATATATATATATATATATATATATATATATATATATATATATATATATATATATATATATATATATATATATATATATATATTTATTTATTTATTTATTTATTTATTTATTTATTTATTTATTTATTTATTTATTCTAGAATTTAAAAATTTCAAAAAATTCTAGAATTTGAAAAAAAATCTAGAAAATTCTAGAATTTGAAAAAATCTGGAAACTTATGAAAAAAATTTGGAAAATTCTAGAAACTGAAAAAAAATTTGGAAAATTTTAGAATCTGGACAATTATGAAAAATTCTAGAAAAACATTCTAGAATCTGGAAAATTTTGAAAAATTCCATAATCTAGAAGAAAAAAAAAATGGGGGCGCAATTCTTGGGACTTCCCAGGTGGTCACCCATCCCAGTTCTACTCTATGCCATAATGCTTAACTTTAGAGATTTTATAGGATCTGCTACGAGGCACTTAATAAAACACATTTGTTGCATACGGTTTGGCACCACGAGCAGATGTGCAACACTTAGCCATGGCAGCACCAGCTATGGTGGACAAAAGATGAGCTTAGATGGTTTACAGTACTCTGTTGAGTAGCACATCTCTACTCATATAAAAAAAAAGAGTTGGCTATGAAGATTTCACAAGTGAGGGATTTTTACAGAGATTTCGTAATAGCACACGATGTAACAATCAATGGGCTCCATTTACAGCTTTGCCATGCACCTCACATTCGTGAGATTGAATCAAACGCAAGCATGGGGGAGACTCCATATTTTTAAATCCATACCAGCCATTTGATGAATGTTCACGTATTCATCATAAAAAAAAGGAAAGACGACATGGAACCTATTTTGCTTAACATCAATTTTCTTTTATTTGTGTTTTTATTTTCTAGGTATCGTACTATGATGCAATCTGTAGGCAACCTGGGAAATTTAGGTCTATCAGGTATAGACTCCACGAGCCTATATTTTACTGCTTTAAAGTTTTGTTTTGCAGGAAGGATGCCCTGAGTGCAATCCTTAGGCAACTTGGGAAACCTAGGCCTAACGGGCATAGGATCCATGAACCTACGCATTTCCAACTTTCTAGGAGTAGGAGTAGCTCATCCCTCAAAAGGGGAATACTAAACCTGAATCTGCACAAGAATGTTTGTATTGGTATTTGTGGACAATAAAACACTCAACTAACGATTCAAGTACGGATGCTGATTTTGTTCATGTTCATCAAGTAGAAGCACTGAAGGGTCTGATTAACCTAACAACGCATATTCAAGCAAAATTCGACACTCGTTGAATAAAATAGAAGCGTCATTTTTATGTATTTTATGGGAAGGTGCCTGCTTCCCGTTATGACAAAAGGCGTTTGCTTTCCATGTACGATAGAAGGTGCCTGCTTCCCGTTGTACAGTAGAAGGTGCCTGCTTCCTATTATACGCTTTATGGCACCTAACTCCCAGTATGTTACGAAGATGGCATTTGCATCTCGTCTTCTAGCAGACCGACGCCTGATTCTTGGTTTCTCTAGGAGGGCGCCCGACTTCCAATTTTCGAGAAACTAACACCAAATATTCTTACCATATGTAAAAAAAATGTATAAAGTTTATTTTAAGCAAGGCACACAGTTACCACCAAAAAGTACCTACTTCCTATTTTTACAAGCACTTACGTTCCATGAATTAAAAGAAGGTGCTCGATTCTCATATAAGAAGGTGTCTGCTTTCTATTTTCATGGATGTTTGTACCTAGTATGAATAATCTTCAACATTGGGAAGTGGCCCGTGCCACATCAACAACTCATCCACGTGCATAAAGTCAAAATCTCTCATGGATAAAATTATCTTAATTTTTTCATTAGAGATTTATGCATGTTCCAAGGTCATCAATGAATAGCTTTCGAGGAGGGGATGTGTGTCATCCCGCGAAGACATGTTTTTTTCTAATATTTTCTTGAATTTGTGCAAGAAACCTCAAATGAATAAATTGCAGTAATCAAGAACCAGTCATATGGAGAAAAAAATTTCACATGGGAAATAAGCATGTTGTTCTTTGTTCCAGTACACATGGTCATCATCAAATAGCTAATACAAGTGCACCACGAACGTTTGCACATTAGACATGCACAAAACATAATATATGTGTGTACTTAATTTTCTATTTTGTATATATATAGTTTTCATAGAAATATATTTCTGTAAAATAGTGTCGACATGATCCTCATTAAATTGTTCATCCAACCATTTAGCCCCATTTGGTATTTTATCCACATGCAAATATTATGTTGCGAGAACACTCATGGTCATCATCCACTTAAAATCTGACACATGCTTTAAATATATCTTGCACAAATAACTTTAATTATTTCTAATTATGGTAAATGACTATCTGCATTCATGTATGTAGTTGGTTCAGAAAAACTATAAGTTATCAAGAATCTATGCAGAATAACAAAGTTGTCGGATTAAAAAAAATAGAAAGTGGAAAAAACAATAAGATTTACCATGGGGAAATCCACAATTCATTTGTTGAAAAAGAATGAGTTGCACAGCCACAAAGAGGAGAAATAAAAACAGAGCCTATTGGACAATCATTGCTAAAAATAAAAATTATAAACACTGAGTGTCACAAGGGCGTGTTTAAGCATTTGGGGTGTCATGAGGACGTGCGACTCTTTTAAGCATGGGGGGATGATGAGCACCAAAAATGCTCATATTGTTACATGAATTTCTAACATATTATGTGGTATTATTATTATAGAATGTATGTTTTATGAAAGTTTTATATATATTTAATAGTAAATATGTATATTATATAATATTTGTTTTTAAGTGAATTGTGTGCAGATTTAGTGGTTTTTACGATATTTTAGCATGTTTACGTCAAGGTCCCTCTTGGACATGGCACTTTCAATTTGATGAAGGTAAAAAAATTGTAGTACACCAGTATGAAGCGCTAAGTCAGGCACTTGATTCCCTTTGAAGCGTTCGACTTTCGTTTGATGCTTAACTGATGGGCGCCTACTTCCTGTAGGTGCCTACTTCCCATTAGACGCCTACTTCCCATAGGTGCCTGCTTCACATTAGATGCTACTTCCCATATAAAATAAGGCTGTAACAACCCTCCTAATTATAGCTCTTGCTTTTTTTATCTACAAGATCATGGTGTTGCTAATCAATCTGTGGATGCAGGAATAGATGTGCGTGCTGGCAGGGAGTAATACTAAAGCATTGGTATCTTCCTCGATCTGCGAGCAACAGGTATCCAGGAAAAGATAAGTTAGGATGGATGAGCGGTGGAGTTTTCGCCTATGATAGGGTATTGAAATCCCTTCTGGCAATCCTTCCACCAACGGTCCATGTAGATTGCATCCACGTAGCTACATATTAGGATTTTGTGTATGATTAGCAAAAATTTTATCATGTTTAATAGTTTAGGAATATATTATATATATGGAAATACACAATAATAATAATAATAAAATATCTAAGGGAAAGGTGACCAAAACAATAATGGTGGTAATTGTTATAATCATAACAGGGGTGGTGATAAAATAATAATAATAATAATATATTATTATTATTAAAATAATAATAAGCACTAATTAAAAATAGTTATAATCAATATTATAAACCATGTATTAGAACTAAGCATAAGGTTGACCTATTATAAACCATGATCTAGAGCTTAGCCTAAGGTCAACCTATTATAAACCATGAACTAAAGCTAAAAAAAAAAAACTTAAGTTCAACCTATTTTAAACTATGACATAGAGTGCATCATATAATAATATTGTGGGAAAACCTTAAGTCAACCCATACCCTAATTAGGCGGATGAAACTAAATTGACACGCGTGGCAGAGAGGAACCGTGTGTTTCACAAGTGGCATCTCTCTGAATTGTTATCGTTCTTTATTTAAATGTAAATAACCTTGTTTGAAAGGGGGGAAGCGAGGGTGCAAGAACTGGCGGTAAGATGAAAGGGTTAAGGCAGATGACACACCAAGTCAGGTCGACTCCTTTTGAAAACAATCTTAAAAATTTAATATAAAAAAATAAGGGGTTTAATTCAATGGTGGGAAATTTTATTGGAATAAAGTACAAAATTTGCATGGAATCGTATCTGTATGTTGTCTGTGTTTTCTCCTACAATAGAACTACTGTTGAGTTTAATATTAAGGGATTTATCAGTATTAAGGGCATTGTTTTGATTACCCATTAAGAAAAATTTAACCAGAAAAAATCTGGTTGAACTTCTCACTTTGTTGTAACCCTAATAATATGATTTTGTAATGGGTCTCTTCATTATGAATATTTACTGCATGGTTGTAGATGTTTTGGTGTGTTTGTGGGTGCATTTTAACAGTAATGGGTAAGGAATAATTCCTATGTATTTTATGGATGCCTATACATTTCTTGTAACACAAATTCTTCTCCCAAATTATGGGTGCTACGGGTGAATGTGGCACTGGGTGTTGAAACGAGGATATGGAAATAATTCTTGTGTGCGTCTATAATTTTAGTGTATTGTAAATGGAATGGAAAAGTTTGGCATAGCTTCTGTATTCATCTTTTTTTTATTCTGTAGAATGTATTTTTTGTATGAAACAATTTTTCTGTCTGCATGGATTTGAATGTGAGTGCATATAGGGTAGCATGCATTCATGTTAGTTGGCCGCTCTAATCCCATGATTTTGAAATTTTAAACCCTAGCTCTAACTAGACTGAGGTGAACCTGACACTTGCAGTAGGCATTCAACAACGACGCCGCCATTAAGTTTTTCATGGTGCATAATTTAGAACCGGATATATATATATTGTTATCCGGTTGTGAACTCCTGGATTTGTATATGTTATCTATTTTGTACTTTGTTATTGGTTGTGTTTTTGGGTTTCGATAAGTGGAGATCTATGTAATTTGGTGGCTCTACCTTCAGTATTACTCATTATATTCTCTATTACTTAATCAAATTTTTGTAGCATTCACTATGTGATTATAATTCTGATATTTCTTTTAAACTTAGGAGAGAACCCGTTGGTACTCTTGATGCAATTTTAGAACACCAATTTCAGTAATTAAAAAGCATATGATGCCACTGTTAAAATTATGGCCTTTGTACGTGTATCAAAAATAGTTTGGGACAGTGATTAATTCCACCAAAAGTATACTGATATATTTGTTTATAGACCTAAGTTTGTTTTCTAAGATTGCAATTTAGGAATGGATATTAATATAAATTATTAAATCTTTTGATTATGCCCTCAAATCCTGTGAATGTCATTGGTGGTTGATCACTAAGTTCCCTAGGTTGATTCAGTAATATTTTCTTCAAAAAGTATGGACGCAGCCTGTATGGGTTTCTGAACTCAACACCATAAACATTATATTGTTTCCCTTGGCATTAATTTAGAAAAACATTTTATGGCAGCGACACCCAAATTGTTCTCTTTAAATCTGTGTTGAAACCTTTCTAATAGGATTGTGTGTCGGAGATGCTTGGAAGTGAACAAACTGAATTCTTAAGTATCTTTAAGGTGCAGTGTTATTAAGACAGTAGCTTCCCTTACCTTCAAAGATCTCCTTGACCTTTGGACCCATCTGGGTGTCACCATGAGTTCCTAGTATTTATTAACCGCTGAATTATATCATGTCTTCTATGATATGGCTAATCGATTATCTCTTCATCTAAAGGATGGCACTTAGTTGGAAGCCTTAATCGCAATTCCATTAGATGGTGAAATTCTTATGGCGTGTCATATGCAGTGTTTGACCTCATATGCTTGTGATATCCGAGATCACACCAACCTATAGATATCCGTGTCTTAAACTTGATGCATAATATTTATTAATAATAATACCAACTAGGATGCCGCGCGTCAAAGTGTTGGAAGATGAAAATTTCATCATAAGGCACTTTAAACAGAGGTATATCATGATGTTTTGAATTTATTGAAAATTCTATGTTGATATGGAATTAATTAGTAATACTTTCCTTCACGTAATTGTTATTGGGTTTCAGGTGTCAGTGATCAATAAGGATATCATTAGAACTTATATTCAAAAATGAGAAGAAACATTATTTGTCTTATGCTGTCAGAATATGAAACCTGTCTTTATTTGTCTTATGTTGTCAGAATATGAAATATGTCTTTAATTATTTTATGCTGTCAAAATATGATACCTATCTTTAAATAGAACGGGGTAAATAGTTATATGGCTGATTGAGAAATATCCCTAGGATAACGAAACATGGGAAATGTTTTAAAACAAAAGAAAAATCAAATAGAAAATGAAATTTGTCAGAAACTGTATGTTGTTATACTTTTGATTAAGTTATATGTTTTTCTTTGAAATTGGAAAAGTGATGACATTTGCTTGGTTTTATGTATAGTAATGTCAATAGATCTTATGTTTTTAAGATAAGGAAAATTGTTTAAAGAAAATGATTACTTCTTTTAGATGAAGAGGAGGAATTAACATTCATCTTTAAGTATCAAAATATAGAGAGGTTATGTCTTTATGCTTTCAAATTAAGAAGTCATTTATTGATATGCTTAACATGGATGTAGAGGAAATTATTATTATGAGTGTTAAGCTTTGGTTTTCTTCTGATATGGGTAACATGAAATAACCAAGTTCATGAAACCTAAACCTGAGAAAATTTTGAATATACCTTAATAATCCCTTCGAAACATTATAAAAAAACATCAACCATATTTTGTTAACCCTATATGAACCTTGTTAGATTACCTCTGAATGTGGGAAGTTAATCCTCGATATTGTGGGGAGACAATCTCAGTGATGTTACGGGTAGGCAACCATTAGGAATATAAAATTAATGATGATGCGGGTAGGGAATAATCATGGTTTAGGGCTCTAACAGTATTTCTGACAGGAAGGTCAGAACAGGAGGTAATGAAGGGTTGTATGGGTATCCCTTCTAGGTTATACCTACTAGTGATTGAGTGGCAGAATGTGTTGACTAGGTAATACTGACAACACGATGGTATGGGACTCATGTTGGTTAATCAATACTTAACATCGGGTGGGTATCAAGGTATTGGTAAAATCTTAGACGATGCTCCAAGGCAAGTGGTTGATCGTCTAGCTCAAGCATGCATGTGCTAAGCCTTATAGGGTAAAAATGTTTAAATACTAGCCAATCCTGTAAGATATGGGAAAGTAAGCGTCACACCTCTAGGTGAAATGGGCCCTAGAGGATAAAAGGAACCCATTGCCTGGACTTAGGACCTCGGGATGAGAGTGAAGTGCCAAAGGGCAACTAAGTAGGACCTGGCCAAATCCTAATCTCATGGGTATTCTAATTGTAGTGGAATGGCACTCATGAAGATAATGTTAACATGCTCAAACTAGCAAAATAAATGAATAAGTTAAAATAAAGAATAAAAAGAAAAAAAATTATGACTCCCAAGTGGTTGTGACTTGGGGAGAATAGACAACTAGGTGGTTGTGACCTGGGGTGTTACATTCGATATCAGAGCCAAGGTTGTGAACTATTTTGATAAATATCTAACCTAATAAATAATTGAATATCTAAGAAATTACTGGGCTCCTTTTTCTTTCTCAAGCCATGGCTATCTCCTCAAAGAGATATGTGGTGGTACAGTGGGAATGGCTGACCGAAAATCCCAAAAGGGTTATCAAGAAGGTTGGGAGGACCAGGGACACGAGAGGAACCGCAGAACCCCCTCGAGTAGTTAGGAGGGAAAAAGAACCTGCCCCCCCAAGAAAGGATAAATTGATTTGTATGATGCAATTAATGCAATATCAAATGAATGAACAAAAAGAACAAATGGAGCAACAAAGAACCCAAATGGCCAAACACATGGCTCAACAAAAAGCTCAAATGTTGGAGCACATGGAACAACAGAAAGCCCAACTAACTCAGCAGTAAGAGATGATCTCCCAACAACATAAAATAATAGAAAATTTGTCCAAGAGAAAGGAAACGGTAACCACTAAGGAGGAGACATCTATTGACCCTGAAAGGTGACAAGTAGGCTTTGTGTTAGATAGGGATATGCAAAAGATATATATAGCCAAGTTCTATGGAAAAGGAAACGGGGAGGAGGCTGAGAGATGGTTAAACAGTGTAGAAGCCTACTTTACCATTAGAACCCTCTCATCTAAGTCTAAGACTTCTTGGGCAGTATTTCGACTAACATGAATTACGGCTGATTGGTGGGACACCTATAAGAGAACTCATAATGTAGAGGTCATTGATGTACACTGGGAAACCTTTGTAAAAGCTTTTAAAGAAAGGTTCTTAACTCTACAATTTTACTTAGAAATAATCATGAAATTTTCAAGATTGACTCAAGGTAATATGATCGTTACCAAATACTATCAAATCTTTGTATAATTGCTTAAATACATGCATGAGTATGAGCAAAGAACTGAGATTAAGGTCCAAAAATTTCTTTTAGAACTCCACCCAAAAATTGGGCACCTGATGCTGATGTTGAAACCTGCAACCCTCACTGATGTCTGTGACTTGGCTAGGTAGGAAGAGGACAACTACAAGGCCAATAAGGCCTATTATCAAAAAATATTTGATAGGGAAGAACCTTAGAAAAATAAAATTATGTGTTCAGCTAAAAGAGATAGGAACTAGAAGGATAGGAATGAGAACAAGAACCGATTGGGTAAAAATAAGAATCGGTATCAGGTATCCCAGGGTATCAGAGGCATCAATTTAGTCAAGGTGACCAGGATAGGATAAATTACAGAGATATTGTAGACACTAAAATCTTGTCAATCTGATTATGCTACCATAGTGTAGACACTAAAATCTTGTCAATCTGATTATGCTATCGTAAACAATGGCTAAATGACACACCAAGACCCCTAGGGCATCCCTTAGAAGGTATATAGTGGTCCTAACCACTCAGTGCAAGGTTTTGGAAGGTTTCAAGCCACTTTTAGGACCTTTTGAACACCCTATTTCTAGTCATCCCACCCTGGGATGAATACAAATTCTATTCGTCCCACCCTGGAGCGAATAGTAGCATTCGTCCCAAGGTGGGGCAAATAGCAGGTTTAACCAGCAAAAACTCAAATTTGGGCCAAGGATGCCCAGTAACGATCAAATTCCTAGCTATTATTGCCCACAAGTTAGGGCACACAGTAGATCTTATGACATGCTCAATGAATGAGGTCAATTTGGGAGATTCTCTTCTCCCTCCAATGCATGCCACCTCCATGGCCAAATGGCGCCTCTTGCCCTGCACGCCCTTGCATGCCCTTTGACCCATGAAGCCTCCTTGGGCTATAAAGTGGATGCATTTTCCACACAAAATATACAGAGGAGTATTAGTTTTATGCAATAGAGTGTTGCTAAGATTTCCTCTCACCTTTTGTGCCCATTTTTCCTTCGAAATATCTACCTAGTGAAGGAGGTTCACGAGTGAACTATGAGGCACAATTTGTCACATAACCAAACCATATGAGTGAATTCCCTCACCAAATTTGATGAAAATACCTCCCATAGTGTTTTTCATCAACCCTTAGTGGCATTGGTGGTAAAATTTAGGTAGAAACGGTGGCCGTCCCACCCGAGCGCCCCCCAATTTATGACAGTCCTATTTGGTCCACCCTATGATGAATAGAAATATATGCCTTATTTTGTTACTATTTTTAATTAGTTATTTTCTACATTATAATATTATTTTGTAGTTCAAATTTTAGGTCGTTATGAGCTATATTGGTCGAGATATTACGATTTTAGTGTTTTGCAGGGTCTCATGCAGGTCTCCGACGGTCATTTGAGGAAACATCTAAACTATTACAGATTTTGCAAATTTGATCAAATGAGTTTCTTTCAAATAGCATTTTATGTGTTTTATCCAATTTTCATGTGTTTTAGATATGCGTAGGGCCATAAATTGTTTTCTTTGTGTTTTACAAGTTGCGCACAGTCATTGCAATAACGAGGCACCAACGAACACAATTTCAATGCGATTTTGGGTGATCTCTTCCCAAAACCTTCTATTCTGCTTATCTCTATAATTTCACAATATTTTGAATTTATTTGATATAGGCGTGTCATATATGCTCTTTCTTGCCTATGGGTATTTCATGTTTTACATCATACGCACTTGCTATTTGACATTTCTAGTTTCCTTGTGTGCAGGTGTAGGTTTTACAGCGTATTAGGAAGGAGGGCAAGACTTCAAGATCAAAGATGCAAGTGATGGCAACATAGGCCCACCCACTTCAATTGTGGGTATGAGGAAAGACATTGGATGTGCACTCGAGTTACTTGAAGGATTTTAATCCTTGGGCACCCGATTTGTAAACATTTGTATCATCTATTTGAGACTTAAAAGGGGACATTTTGCAACCTGGATTTGATCTTCCCAATTAATAAGAAGTTGGTTTATTTTGTATTATTTCTTGTTACTTGCATGTTACTTGCATGTTACTGTTTCCATATTACTTGCATGTTTCTGTTTGATGCTCATAAGCAATAGGATATAGATACGCATATTGTTTATAATAATTTGGTGCATCGCTTTTCCCTACTTTAGTGGCAATCGCGGTGGAATAGAAAACAAGCACAAATTCAATAAATACTTGACATTATAGAATCATCTTTATGACTAACAAATGTCCAAGATCAAGTCAACCTCAATAGAGAGGTTGTACTTGAAGCAATTTTCTTAGCTCGTCAAAAGCAAGGATTCAAGAACGCATGCTCTTTCTAGGATTGGGGCATCTAAAGTTGGTTGGGTTATTTGAGTAACCCTAATTATTGAAAATTTAGTCATCTATTTTTGCTCAACGATGTGTTGCACACAATGCATCCCAAAAATAGGCATTTTTAGACACTAAAATCTAGTCAATCCTATTATACTACTGCAAAAATGGCTAAATGACACACCAAGACCCCTAGGGCATCCCTCAGCAAGTATACAGTGGTCCTAACCACTCAGTGCAAGGTTTTGGAAGGTTTCAGGCCACTTTTGGGACCTTTTGAACACCCTGTTTCTATTCGTCGCACCCTGGAGCGAATAGCAACATTCATCCCAGGGTGGGGCGAATAATAGGTTTGACCAACAAAAAGTCAAATCTGGGCCAAGGGCGCCCAGTAACAGTCATATTCCTAGCTATTATTACCCATAATTCATGGCACACAGTAGATCTTATGACATGCTCAATGAATGAGGTCAATTTGTGAGATTCTCTTCTCCCTCCAATGCATGCCACCCCGATGGCCAAATGGCACCTCTTGCCCTGCATGCCCTCACATGCCCTTGGACCCATGAAGCAATTGTAGTTTTATAGAAAATTATAGCAATCACACAGTTCTGATCACACACAAAAAACTCAGTGAAACTGATGTTTTATTTGTAGCCAAACATGCATAGCAGATCTAATCTCTCCAACTAATTTATTCAATGAAGCACCAATGCAAATCCCATGTGACTTTGCCCTAAGGAATATGTGAGCTTTGGGGTTTCAATGGAATTGAAATCACAAAGCCTCTAAGAGGTTGGAATGCTCTTAGGGTTCCTTCTCTTGAAGCTTGTCCACTCTTCAAGATCCAAATACAAATTGCTAGCCACAACAAATTTTCTAGAAATATCAAAATGAGAATAATAATCAAGTCTGTTTCACAAATGAGATGTCTCATCTTTATATAGGCTTCCCTTCTCAATGGATGATTAAATCATGACCCTTAGATCCAATATGAAATAATGAATGGTGGGGATTTCATATTGGAAACAATGAAATTTGGGTGTAATGTATTTAATGCCAAAATGGGCACTCAAACCACCCAACTTCTAGCTAAAATGGTCCCAAATTGCCTCACAACACCCAATGTTGGCTTGGGATCTCTTCTAAGTCCAGCCATGCCCTTTTAGAATGCCTCTAACTTGCTTTAATAGTCCAAACCTCATCCTTATCTTCAAATTAGTCTTGGAACTCACACAATATGAACCTCATCCTTATCTTCAAATTAGTCTTGGAACTCACAAAATATGACTAGGATCAAAGACTTTGACTTACAACTACCAAATAGCATTAAACAATGCTTGGTCTTATCCACACATCACACCTTATCCTCAAAACAGTCTTGGGAGTTGTAATTTTTGGATATACACTTACCAAGGCAATAAATACACTTGGTCTTTATCCCAAAACATAACTAAACACCAAAATAACAATACTAAGACAATTATTTACATCATACTTAGCGATTATTTCTAAAGAACACCCTAAAATACTCTAAAACATGAAAAATAAAATATATACAATGCTGGAAAATATTTGGGACATCACAAGTCCTCCCCTCCTGAATTGCTTGCCCTCAAGAAATCCAAGAAAGTTGGGTGTTGAAGGATAGCAGGTCCTTCCCAAGTAGCACCCTCAATAGGCAAGTCTTTCCACTTAATCAAGTACTCACTACGAACCTTATTCCTTAGCTTCTTATCCCTTGTGCCCAAAATGGTTTCAGGTACTAAAACAAGTTTTGCTTCCTCGTAAAGGGGTGGTAAATCTGTAGATGGTACAATATGTTGTCCCAAAGCTTTATTCAAACAGGAAACATGAAAAACATTGTGAATCTTATTGTTTGGTGGCAGTTCCAGTTCATAAGCAACCTCCCCAATACGTTTCAACACCTTATATGGTCCATAAAAACATGGTTGAAGCTTCTCAACTCTACTTCTTTTCAATGTGGACTGCCTATAGGGCTATAAGTGCAAATATACTAAATCATTTACCTCAAAAATACGTTATGTTCTATTTTGATCAGCATACTTCTTTTGCTTATTTTGGGCATGTTGTATGTTGTCTTTCAATACTTTCAGAATGTCATGATGTTGTTGTACAAAATCAGTTGTAGTAGGGACCTTGTTGTCCTCAAACAAAAAATTTGTAAACTGTAGTGGTTCATAACCATATAATGCCATGAATGGAAATATTTTAATGGACATATGGTATGAATTACTGTAACAAAACTCACCTAAGTACAGCCACTTTATCCAAGTATGTTGTTGTCCCAAAACATAGTTTCTCAAGTAGTTTTCCACCCATTTATTTACTATCTCAGTTTGGCCATCAGTTTGGGGGTGGTAACTAGTACTTGGATTCAATTTAGTACCACATAACTTGAACAACTCCTGCCAAAACAGACTTAGAAACTTTTTGTTCTTGTCACTAACAATGGTTTTTGGCAACCCGTGGAGCCTAAAAACCTCCTTGAAAAATAAATTAGCAAGTTGTGGGGCTATTGTAGTGACTTAAATTGCAAAGAAATGAGCATATTTTGACATTCTATCAACTACAACATATATGTAGTCCTTACCTTGGACTTTAGGCAAGCCTGTGATAAAGTCCATAGAGATACTTTCCCGTTTTTTATGAGGAATGGGCAATGGTTGTAACAAACCAGCAGGAAGAGTATGTTCAGCCTTATTTTGTTGGCATATGGTACACTCCCTCACATGCCTCAAAACATCTTCTTTCAGCCTTTTCCATGTAAACCTTTCTTTCAACAACTTGTATGTCTTGTAAAAGCCCGGATGGCCTGCCATGGGTGCATCATGCAAGGCTTCCAACAATTTGTCTTTCATTTTTTATTCTGGCACAAGAAAAACTCTATTTTTATACAAAATCAGTCCATCCCTAATTTTATACCTATCATCCACATGTTGCCCATCAAGTATGTTAGTAGCAAAAACATTCTTAACATACTCAGCCATGATTTGGGCTTTCCAATCAGCTAAAATAATAAAAATAATATGAAAAGAAGGATTTCTAGAAAGTGTATCAGCTATTGTATTTTTCTTCCATTTCACAATGTTAATGTGCGAACTACAGACAAAGTACGCTAACATCCCCCTTTATTACATTATTTGGGTAATGTAATAACTAATAGCTATACTAACATCCCCTTACATTATTTTGCAATACAAAGTGAGCTGCGAAACAATTCAAATTTGACACGTCCAAGTGCCTTAGTGAAAATGTCTCGCAACTTGAGCATCGGTGGGAATGTTCTGAAGCTGAATTCGGTGCTTTGGAACTTCCTCTCGAATGAAATGACATTGTGTGTCAATGTGCTTTGTTTTTTCATGATGGACTGGATTCTTGACGAGGTTCGAACACCCCGATTGTCGCAAAACAAGTGTATTGGAGATTTTGATGGATGGCCCATACTTGTTAGAATGCGACGTAACCATATCACTTCGCACACGGCTTCACGTGCGGCGCGATATTCTCGCCTCTGTTGAAGAAATAGCAACCACCTGTTGCTTCTTGTCGTGCCAAGAGACAGGACCGGATCCCAGATGAAAAATGTATCCAGAAGTTGACTTGCGATCATCAAATGATCCGGCATAGTCGGAGTCCGTGTATCCTTGCAAGAAGAATTTGTTGTTCCTCTTGTATTCTAGGCCATATTCTATAGTACCACGAACATAGTGAAGAACACGTTTTGCTGCTTTCCAATGAGTAATCTTAGGCTCCTGCATGAACCTCGAAAGATAGTTTACAGCAAATACGAGATCTGGCCTAGTATTGGTCAGATATATGAGACTCCCAATCAACTGTCGATAGAGAGTGCCATCTACCTGGGGTGAGTCATCATGTCGCGATAATTGAAGTCCATTCTCCATAGGAGTTGCCATTGGCTTGCGATCGATCATGCGATATTTATCGAGCAATGTCTTGGCATACTTTTTCCGAGACACTTTGATGGTGTGCTCCTTCCGGCTGAATTCCGGACCAAGACAAGTAATGGAGAAGTCCAAGATCTGTCATCTCAAAAGATTTGCACAAGTTTCTTTTGACGAGAGAGATCAAATCTTCCGAACTCCCCGTAATGAGCAGATCATCCACATAGAGTACAAGCAACACTATCTCGAAACCCTGTTTCTTGAAATAGAGGTTTGCATCCGACGGACATCTCTTAAATCCATGCCGCATTAGGTGATTGTCCATTTTTATATACCAAGCTCGAGGAGCTTGTTTCGGACTCATACAAGGATTTGACCAATTTGCAAACTTTCTGCTGTTGGCCTTCCACTTCAAATCCTTCAAGCTGAGTCATATAGACTTCTTCTTGGAGATCACCATTAAGAAAGGCACTTTTGACATCCATTTGGTGAACTTTCCACCCATATTGTGCTGCCATAGCACACATAACCCGAATTGTGGTCATCCGAGCAGTAGGTGCAAAAGTTTCTTCATAGTCGATGCCTTCTTTTTGAGCATAGCCCTTTGCAACAAGACGGGCTTTATGCTTATCAATTGTTCCATCTGCCTTGTATTTGACTTTGTATACCCATTTGCAGCCAATAGGTTTCTTTCCATGAGGCGGATCAACAAGCTTCCAAGTTTTATTCTTCATCGGAGACTCATACTCCGTATCCATAGCGGCCTTCCACCGAGGCTCACTAAGAGCATCTTGCACCGATGCGAGTTCAAGACTATCTATGGTAGACATGAATGCCCTGTCATCATCAATATCCATATCCTCAACTTCTCTACTTGGAGTCACAGAAAGTTCCTCAAAAGATTGACAAAGATCATCAACCTCACCGGTTTCTCCGGCTTCTCTTTCCTTTTGAGCCATACTGCGTGTACGAGGTCTATCCAAATTCAAATTGGGAGGAGTGGATAAATTTGCATCTCTCGATTGTATTTGTACACCATTTAGGATTCCGCTTCGGTGGTGGTGAAGAAGATGTAGAAGGACCTCCTGTCTCGTGTTGACGAAGGAATCTCCTCTTCCTTTGGTTCCACAATATCCTCGGTGTACTCGTAGATGTGCTCTGTGATGTGAAAGCTTCATCAAAGACAACATCTCTCGCTGATATGAATTTTCTTGGTCAAAGGATCTATCAACCGATATCCTTTAGAGTGCTCAGAATATCCAAGAAAAATACATCTCAGTGTTTTCTCATCTAGCTTCTTCCTTTTTTCTTTCGGTATGTGCATGAAAGCTTGACACCCGAAAATACGTAGATGAGATATGGAGGGTTTTCGACCACTCCATGCTTCCTGTGGAGTCATTCCTTTTAGGGCCTTTGTGGGTGCCCTATTCAAAAGATACACTGCAGATGGTGACAGCTTCTCGCCCAATATTGTTGCCCAAGAGTTGCACCTGTGAGCATACAACGAACCATTTCCATGATAGAACGGTTCCTTCTCTCAAGCAACTCCATTCTCACGAGGAGTATAGGCGGTTGTTAACCTGTCTCTTGATCCCATGTTTATCTAGGAATGCAGAAAATTCATTAGAGGTAAACTCTCCCCCTCGATCTGAGCGGAGGGTTTTAATAGAAGCCCCCGACTCCTTCTCAACGGATTTCTTGAACTCGTTGGAAGAATGCGAAAGCTTCGGATTTCAGTTTGAGAAAGAAAACCCACATCTTTCGTGAGTAGTCATCTACGAATAACCGAAAGTACCTCTTCCCTCCAACACTCTTGGGTGTGAAAGGACCGCATAGATCGGTGTGAATTAGCTCCGGAGGTTTTCGTGCTCGTGTAGAGCTCTTCTCAAATGGTACTCTATGTCGCTTTCCTGCTAGCGATCAGAGCACACCGGCAATGTGGCGAAAGGGAAGGAAGACCCTTTACCATCTCATACTTGCCGAGCTCAAGTAAGTAGCCGAACTAAGATGCCCATATCTCTTGTGCCATAGGGAAGTTGCCTCCTTGGTAGAGACAAGTCATGGCAACATGTGGAATAGAGATAGCATCTAGTGCAAATAAGCCATGCTTATATGAAGCTGTTGCAATCTGCTTACCCTTCCTGGTAATTGTACAACACTTCTTTCCATTCTCAACACGAAAGTTGACAACCATATTTCTGTCCAGGATTTGTGTCATTGACAACAAATTGTTGGCCAATCCCGGAACATAGAGGACCTTGTCAATCTGACACTTGCCATCAGGAAGAGTGATCGAAACCGTACCCTCTCCCCGAACCCCGTAGGTTTTATCATCGACAATGGTGACAGGTTTGCCCTCCTTGGCCACAAATGATTCAAACCACGATCCGTCGCCGATCATATGTTTACTAGCTCCGGAATCGACATACCAAATAGGATCCCTCCGAGTGGAATCTGTGGTAGTCATGAGCACCTTGTGTGCCCATTCGGAATCCGAGTCGGATTCTTCAACGAGCAACATTCGCTCGGGGTTGCTTGTTTTTATTTTGTGGTTTGTTTTGGCCTTTTTGCTTGTTCTTATGCCAACACTCGTTGGTGTCATGGTTGTCTTTCTCACGGATCTTGCACCACCTCTTCTTCCGTTGAGGTTGCTTGCCTTTTCCTTTCGTATCCTGTTGAGAATTTCCTCCTTTCCGAAAGTTGCCTCCTTTTTGCCCATTACCTTTCTTCCTAGAACCCCGCTCGTTGGTGTATAGGGCTGTATTGGAAGAATCATCCTTGTGAAGTTGGCGTGCCTCCTGTTGTTGAAGCAGATTGACCAACTCGATGTAGGTAATTTGTCGTTGGGACACCTGGATGGAGGTTATCAACATGTCAAATGAAGAAGGTAAAGCTCTCATCACAAGTGAAATGAGAAGCTTTTCATCCACAGTATCTCCTAGAGAACTCAATTTCTCTTTCAACTCAGACACTCTGCACAGAAAGAGTTCAACTGTTTCACCCTGTCTCAAACTCAAGTTATGAAGTTGTTGTTGAAGATGAAGAATGGTGGATTCATTCTTCCCCTCATAGATGGTTCTAAGGGCATCCCATGCCTCTTTACCACTTGCTTTATCAGCTATATGAGGTTGCACTTCATCTGAAACAGCAAACAAAATGAGCACCTTTGCTCTACTGTCTTTCTTGTCAAAAGCAATCTGATCTGCTGAAGGACCTGTGGATCCTGCTGTTGGTGAAGGCCTTGTTGCTACTCCAATAACAATATCCCACAAATCTTCCATTTGGAGAATAGCCTTCATCTTATGTTTCCATGGTGTATAATTTGGACCTTTCAATAACCGATGCGGATCTGTCATCAATTTTGCAACAGCGGCCATAGTGAAGGTTCCTTATATCACCAAATTGGTCCCCCTTTCGATATACCTTTTGCTAGGCCAATATACCGTACAAAATACCCGCCCTTACGTGAGGGAAACTATAGGTATTTAGAAAGATCAACAAAAATCACCCGCCCTTACGTGAGGGAGACTATAGGTGAATTTTAGAGATCATACGATACGTGGAACATAAGCGGTACGGAAAGGGAATCGCCTTGTTGATGGCACCTACCATAGAAGATTCTTCTCATGCGTGGGGCGTAACTTCCCCTAAACACTATGAAGAATACTTCGTCGGGATTTACGCCTAAACACAAGTGCGATAAAGGGTAGTGGATGGAGTAAAAAATGCAAAAAATGGCGTACTTATTCCTCCCCGACGATTTATAGAGAACAAGCTCAGACGTCGTTATAGCAGCTATGTTAGGCGGTGGATACAGTAGCCAAATCACGACAACTTTACTTGTAAGTGCTGGCCAGAGGTATCGCAAATACCGAACGCTGCAATGGCAAATAAATTGCACAGATGGGTTTTATATTCCGGGGACTTTAAGGAGTGTTTGATTTTAATTTTTAATGTTATAGTGCAAAAATGAAATATGCAACATACAACAAAAAAAATGCCCACTAGAATAACCCACTAGGTGTCGGTCACAGCCGAAAATGCACCTTTTACAATGCCAAATTGCTATTTTTCATAAAAAATTACTCTCAATCCCCCTTTGATTTTTTTGAAAAAAATCCCCCCTTAAAAGGCTTTCTTTAACAAAGCATTTTGATAATTATTATCAATTTTAAAATTAAAATAAATAATTTTAATTTCTATAGTTTTAAACTTTAGAAGAAATAAATTAAAATTAAATTTAATTTATTAAAGTTTAAAAACTATATTAAAAAAAAATTAAAATTAAAAATTTTAATTAAAAATGATAATAATAAAAAAATGACTTTGACAAAAAAAAAATTATACCTTGGGGGAGTCGGCGGGATTCGAACCCCCGACCTGTAGGCTCCCTGAGCCTTACCGCACGGCTCACGACCACGTGAGCCAGCGGGCTGATCCGAAAAGATCAGTAGACCTCCTCCCTTATCAACCCGAATCCTCCTCCTCCTCGGCCTCTGCAGCTGCCGGCGCTCCTCTCTGCCGAGGCAAAAACACAGAAACACCGCTCCTCTCTACGGCTGCAAAAAAAATCTTCCACAGACCAATTTTTTTTTTTTTAACGGGAAGGGGGGGTGGCTCTGTGTTTTTTTTTTTCTTTCTTTCCCGGCCGCGCGCGATTCGCGCTGTGCGCCCGGTGGGGGGGCCGTTTTTTTTTTTTTTTTCGGGAGGGTTTGGGGGGGGTGCCGCGCCCTTACGCGCAAATGGCGCCGGGGGGGGTTTATACCCCCTCCAATTCCCGCGCGGGCGGGGATTTAAAAATCCCGCGCGGGGGGGGTCCAGCGACGGGCCGCGGGATTTAAAAAAATCCCGTGCGCGGGAGGGGGGGGTTCTCCCCTCCTGTCGCTGTCGCAAGCCGCGGGGGGGGGGTTTATACCCCTGTGGGAGCGGGAGCGGAAATTTAAATTTCCGCTTCCCGCATTTTTTTTTTTTTTTTTTTTGGGGGGGGCCTCGAGGAGCGCGCGCGCAATGTGCGCGTCGCGCGGGGGTGGGGAGGGGAGGGGAGGTTCTCCGGACGTCACTGGACGTCTAACGGCCGGGGGGGGCGGGACAACTGTCCCTCCTCGCAGGACGTGACGTGACAGCGCTCGGCGCGCTGCGTCCTGCGGCTGGCGCTTCGGACGTGGCCGTCGCGTGCTGTCCGTGACGCGCGCAGGTCTGTGTGCGCGGGGCTCCCTTGCAGCGACAATTTTTTTTTTTTTTTTTTTTTAAATTCTTCTCCGGCTGATATCGCGCGACAGACAAATCACGTCGCCGAGAGAGATAAAAAAATTAAAAAACCACACTATTCTCTGCCTCTCGTTGCTCCCTGCTCGTCGCTGGCTCTGATGCCATGTTAATGTGCGAACTACAGACAAAGTACGCTAACACACAAATTCTCTCTCAAAATCATAAGCTTGCAGTTTTGTAACCCATTTTTGTTGCCTATCATTGAGATCACGCTGCCCAAGGAAATGTTTAATACTATTATGATCAGTTTTGACTACAAACCTGCTGCAAACTAAGTATTGTCTAAATTTAGACAATACATGCATTATAGCCAACATTTCCTTATCATAAATGTTGAATATCCTTTGAATAGGACTGAGTTTCCTACTCTCAAATGTTATGGGTTGTCCTTTCTGCATCAAACTGCACCAATACCCAAACCAGAAGCATCACATTCAACTATAAATGGCTATGAAAAATTAGGAATTGCAAATATAGGACAAGAACGCATGACTATTTTTAATTTCTGAAAGGCTTGTTCTACTGTTTCACTCCATACAAATGCCCCATTTTTAGTCAATTCAGTCATTGGGGCTGCCAACTGTGAAAAACCCTCTTATGAATCTTTTGTAATAACTACACAACCCTAAAAATACCTTTAATTCAGTCAAGGTGTTTGGTTTAGGCCAATTCTTGATTGTTGTAATTTTTTCTTCATCTACATGAACACATTTAGAACTGATTATGTGTCCTAGATACAAAATTTCAGTCATTCCAAACTCACATTTTGACATTTTTGTAAAAAACTGTTGTCCTAAAATTGTCAAAATAGAATCCAAGTGTTGCATGTGTTTTTCCCATGTGTTGCTATAAATCAGAATGTCGTTAAAAAAAACTAGCACATGTCTTCTTAATTCATTCCTAAAAATATGATTCATAGCATATTGGAAAGTGGCAGGTGCATTGGTCAAACCAAAAGGCAACACTAGAAACTCAAAATGACCAAAATGACACCTAAAAGTTGTTTTAAGTACATCCTCATCTCTCACTTTGATCTTATGGTAACCAGATCTTAAATCAATCTTAGAAAAGAAAACAGTGCCATGCAACTCATCAATCAATTCATCCACTCTAGGTATAGGGTATCTATTTTTTATTGTCTTCTTGTTCAAAACCCTATAATCAATGCACATTCTCATAGTCCCATATTTCTTTTTAACCAACACAACTGAAGATGCAAATGGACTAGAGCTAGGACGAATATGACCCATTTCAAGCAATTCTTTTATTGTCTTTTCGATCTCATCCTTGTAGATCCTAGGGTGCCTATAGGAGGTGATCATCATGGGTTTAGAACCTAGTTCTAACTAAATTATATGCTAAAATCCCCTATCAGGAGGTAAACCCTTAGGCAAGTCTCCAAAAATAGCATTATGCCTATCTAATATTGCTTGAATTTGTGGATGAAAAGTAACATTTTCCTTCTTGGAAGGGGTAGTTATACCTTTTAGCATGAAGAATGTGGCTCCCCATTTTATGTCCTTCTTCTTGAACAATATTTCCATCCCATTGGCTGAAATCTGCTGTGGGAAATACTCATTTATTCTTCTCAAAACAACCAGCTTCCCATTGGATCTGAACTTGATTTCCAAGGTTCTGTAGTTGCAGCAAATTTCCCCTAAAGAGGGCAACCATTGTACACCCAAAACAGCTTGGGGAATTCCTCCCATTGGAAAAACATAAAAATCATCAACCACATCATAATGTCCAAAACTGATTTTTGCTTTTCTAACCACTTGGTCACACATAGATACTTCACCATTAGCATTTTTCACACTAAAACCAGAAAATGTTTTTGTTTTCAGTCCTTTCCTACTAACAAAATCAACATCTATGAAATTATGTGTAGCTCCTCCATCAACCAAAACAACTACACTATCATTACCAATTTTACCTTACACCTTTATGGTCATGAATTTGGACTCTCCTGACATGGTAGCCAAATCTCCTCCTTCACCATCATTTTCTTCTTCTTAAGGTGGTTGTAGTGATGGTTGATCCATCTCAAACTTGGCAAAATCAACCTCATCAATTTTTGGTTCATCATAAAACTATTCTTCAAACTCAAAATCATCAACTTGTTCAAGGTTTTTATGATGTCCACACTCATGGGTTCTACTCCAATGTTGTTGACACTTCAAACACAGTCCTCTTTTCATCAAATCTATTTTTTGTGGCCTCATCCAAGACTGGTCTTTGCTGGTTCTAATTTCTCCAAGGCTGAGATATTTGATTTTGATTATAGTTTTGCTAATTTGAAGGTTGAAACTTTTTATTTTGGGGCTGATTTGGCTTTCCCCATGACTATCCACTTGGTTGGTGTGCTTTAGATGGCCAAGATCTATTTTATGCACCAAATTTTGATGGTTGTCCCCATGTGGAAAATCTGGATCTGCTACTGTTCAAGGTGGGTTCTAGATCCAATGCCCTATCTACAACATCATTGAGGGTTTGGGGTTTGAAAGCCCTCACATGCCCTCTCAAGGGATCCATAAAACCATTTATAAAAAGATAAACAACCCTATATTTAGCCATATCAGGAACCATTATAGAAAGCTTCTAAAATTCATCAATGTAATTTGCTACAGTATTTTTCTGTTTAAGGGTAGCCAACTCACCAAAATAATCATTATATCCTTTCCTATAAAAATGCTCCAAAATCCATTGTGTAAACACATCAAATTTAGTAATGGTGCTATGCCCTTGAGTAACAAGGCCATGCTGCCACCAATCATAAGCTACACCATCTAAATGCAAAGATGCAAATTGAACTGCTTCCTCTTCTACCATAGGACTAAGACAAATATATGTTTGTACCTTAAGCAACCATGCCCTAGCAAAAATTTTATCATCACCACCAAAGTAAGGGAGTTGCATCTTACTCAATTTATGTTGCAAATCTCTCTTGTTGTCACCTCCATAGTTGCCACCATGATATCTAGCTCCATTTTGCTTCTTTCCCCTAATTTCCAAATACCCATCAAATGAGACTGCATCTTTGAATGCTCGATATTTGGCTGCATATTATTGAAAAAGAATATCAACTTCTTGATTTATCACTTCAGGTACAACTTCAGTTTGAGGCTGAATGAACATGGATCTATGGGGTTTCCATAGCTTAGAAACCCTAGCCATGAAACTCCCATGGAAATTTCCTCCATAATTGTTCCCTCCATGTGAAGAACTCTCTCCTTGAGAGACATTAGGATTAGGAACTGCATTGGCACTTTGTTGTTTGTTGAATTATCTGATGGGGCTCTTGTTGTTGCTTTTCAAGCCTCTCTTGCCTCTCATCCATGGAATGAAGGGATTTCTCCATTCTTGCCAAGATAGTTAACAAAGGACTTTTCTCCAATGCCACAACTAAAGAATATTCTATAACCTTGGCAAGCTTTTCCTTTTCAAAGGGTTCTTGTTGTTGTTCAACCCTTTGCTTAGGTATTCTTATATGCTGATCTTCATCATTTTCATCTAAACCAAAGTGTGGTCCTCCACCTTCCACTGGCTTAGTGTTTTGCTTTCCCTTATTCTTCTTACTTCTGGTATCATAATGATGAGAACCACTCATCCATAATGATCACAGGATGGCAGGAATTTGGCTCTGATACCACTGTAATATTCTAGCCAAAAATAACACAAAAATTTGTAGTTTTATAAAAAATTATAGCAATCACACAGTTTTGATCAAACACAGAAAACTCAGTGAAACTGATGTTTATTTGTAGCCAAACATGCATAGCAGATCTAATCTCTCCAACTGATTTGTTCAATGAAGCACCAATGCAAAGCCTGTGTGACTTTGCCCTAAGGAATATGTGAGCTTTGGGGTTTCAATGGAATTGAAATCACAAAGCCTCTAAGAGGTTGGAGTGCTCTTAGGGTTCCTTCTCCTAAAGCTTGTCCACTCTTCAAGAGCCAAATACAAATTGATAGCCACAACAAATTGTCTAGAAATATCAAAATGAGAATAATAATCAATTTTGTTTCACAAATGAGATGTCTCATATTTATATAGGCTTCCCTTCTCAATTGATGAGTAAATCATGAATCTTAGATCCAATATGAAATAATGAATGGTGGGGATTTCATCTTGGAAATAATGAAATTCAGGTGTAATGTATTTAATGCCAAAATAGGCACTCAAACCACCCAACTTCTAGCTAAAATGGTCCCAAATGGTCTCAAAATGCCCAATGTTGGCTTGGGATCTCTTCTAAGTCCAGCCATGCCCTTTTAGAATGCCTCTAACTTGCTTTAATATTCCAAACCTCATCCTTATCTTCAAATTAGTCTTGGAACTCACACAATATGAACCTCATCCTTATCTTCAAATTAGCCTTGGAACTCACAAAATATGACTAGGATCAAAGAATTTGACTTACAACTACCAAATAGCATTAAATAATTCTTGGTCTTATCCACACATCACACCTTATCCTCAAAACAGTCTTGGGAGTTGTAATTTTTGGATATACACTTGCCAAGGCAATAAATGCACTTGGTCTTTATACCAAAACATAACTAAACACCAAAATAATAATACTAAGACAAGTATTTACATCATACTTAGCAATTCTTGCTAAATAACACCCTAAAATACTCTAAAACATGAAAAATAAAATATATACAATGCTGGAAAATATTTGGGACATCACAAATCTCTACCTAGCGAAGGAGGTTTGCGAGTGAACTAGGAGGCACAATTTATCACATAACCAAACCATTTGAGTGAATTCCCTCACCAAATTTAATTAAAATACCTCCCATAGTGTTTTGCATCAATCCTCAGTGGAATTGGTGGTAAAATTTAGGTGGAAATGATGGGCATCCCACCCCCGGGCACCCCCTAATTTGTGACAGTCCTATTCGTCCCACCCTGTTATGAATAGAAATTTGTGCCTTATTTTATTACTATTTTTAATTATTTATTTTCTACATTATCATATTATGTTGTAGTTCAAATTTTAGGTCGTTCTTAGCTATATTGGTCGAGATATTACGATTTTAGTGTTTTGTAGGGTCTCATGCAGGTCTCCGACGATCATCTAAGGAAAAATCTAAATTTTTATTGAATTTTCAAATATGATCAAATGGGTTTCTTTAAAATAGAATTTTATGTGTTCTGTTCAATTTTTATGTGTTTTGGATATGCGTAGGGCCAAAAAAATTTCACTTTGTGTTTTATAGGTTGTGCACGGTCATTGCAATAACAAGGCACCAACGGACATAATTTTATGCGATTTTGGATGATATCTTCCCAAAACCTCCTATTCTGCTTATCTCTATAATTTCATAGTATTTGGAGTTCATTTGATATAGGCGCGCCATATATGCTCTTTTCTTGCCTGTGGGGATTGCATGTTTTACATCATACACACTTGCTATTTGATATTTCTGGTTTCCTTGTGTGCAGGTGCAGGTTTTATAGCACATTAGGAAGAAGCGCAATATTTCAATATCAAATATACAAGCGGAAGCAGCGTAGGCCCACCCACTTTGATTGTGGGTACGAAGAAAGACATTGGATGTGCACCCGAGTTACTTGAAGGATTTTGATCCTTGGGCACCCGATTTGTAAACATTTGTATCATCTATTTGAGCCCTCAAAGGGGATATTTTATAACCTATATTTGATCTGCCCAATTAATAAGAAGTTGGTTTATTTTGTATTATTTCTTATTACTTGCCATCTTTTCCATCTTACTTGTATGTTTTTGTTTGATGCTCATAAGCAATAGGATATGGAAATGCATATTGTTTATCATAATTTGGTGCATCATTTTTCCCTACTTCATATATATATTATCAGAAATATAGAAACCTAGGATTTGGTACTGAGAATGCCAATGAAAAAACTAACAAAGAGAGGGCACCACGAACTGGTTGTTGAATCTGCAAGGAACCTCATTATGGAGATAAGTGCCCCATGAGAGCTGATAAAAGGAAGGAATCAATGGAATCCACCCATAAGATATTTTTAGCAACGGGTAATCTTAAACTCAATGGGAAAGCTACCCCATTTTTATTAAAAGGAAAAATTTATGATAGGAATGTGAGTATTTTAATTTATTCAAGAGCAACAGATAGATTCATTTCTTCTAGCCTTATGAGGGACATTCCAAAAAAACCTGGATATATAACAAATGGGTGGAAGTTTGAATATGGATCTGGATAAACATATATTGTTAATCAATTTCTATTTGACCCTCAGATAATCCTAGCTCAAGGAAAAATGAATTGGCATTTGTATGTAGCCCCATTGCATGTGTTTGATGTAATCCTAGGAGTGGATTGGATTAAAGCTCATAAAACATTATTAATGGTAGAACCCTGAAGGTTCTAGCAAAATTTTAATAAATAATTAATTAAAATAGCATCTAAATTAAAAGAATCGCTTTTAAATATGAATTGCATTTTGCATTGGTTTGGTAAATCCCTCCAATGGGTCTAAATAATATACATTCTTGTTGGATGATTTGATATGGATGGCCAACCTAATATATATATCTACCCTAAAGCTACATTGGTGAAGAGACATGATGGTTCACGTATGAAGAGACGTGATGGTTCACATTACGAAGGGTTATGATGGTTCACTTTAATGGTTAATAATATAATAATTAAATGATTAATAATACTAACTAATACTAACTAATAATGTTAGGATTGAGGATCCTAACATGCCACCCTCCTTAAAAAGAGCTTTGTCCTCAAAACTCAAAGTGAGAAGCTTTATCCTTTGTTTTCCAAGAAGGATTTGTGTAAGTTTTTGGGATCTTTTAATGGCATCCTTTTGTAGGCAGGGATATAGAGAAGGATGAAGCATTAGCGGGGGGTTGCCAAGAACAATATTATAATATTCCTTAGTAAAATCATGATGACGATGGGAGGGCAACCCTTGGGGTTCCTCAAATACTTTAGAATGATGCATCAAAAATGATGGTAATGATTTCATATCCTTTTTTGGTTCCTTGGTAGATCCAACAGAGGAGTGTGTAGTCACTCTGCGTTGGTTCCGAATAGGTTTGGTCATATGGCAATAACTCACTATTGGTGAGGAAGGTATGCGTAGGTCTTGTAGAGTGCATGTTTGGCTAGCATTGATCACTTTGGGTATGTCTACCTCATACTTGCTTGGTACATCAATCACTTCTTACACATCGACCTCGTTGTCTTCATTGCAGTGAGTAGGTGCACTGGTCGCTTTGGACACAACTACCTCATCTACTTGCTCTATGGAGAGACAAGGATCAACTTCCTTTAATAAATACAATGTTAGTGTAGCACATTTATGGTGGGGTCCAAATTGTTCATCACAATTATCACAGAGTCCTTTTGCTCATCGTTCCTTCATCTCCTCAAAGCTAAGATGTTTAATTCGTAAAGTTTGGTTAGATTTGGGGGTTGTGTAAGTGCTTTGTGCCCTTCCATTATGCATAGGTTTGGGAGTGATGTAAGTGGTCGACAATTTTTCCATAAGTGGTTTCCCTAATCATTTTTGTGCATTGATTTTATCTTCAGCTAATTTTGCCAATCCATAGGTTTGCATCATGGTATAGGGATTGAACCTTGTCACCTCCATTCTAATTTCCTCTTTTAATCCCCTAATGAAGCCATTGATGAGAATTGATTCATCCAATCTTGTGTTGTGTTTGGTGATATTCTCAAAACGATTTTGATACTCATGCACGAAAGTGATTTGATGAAGATCCTTGAGAAAATACCACATGTTTGGGTCCCACATGGCTCTGATACCAAATGGTAGAACCTTGAAGGTTCTAGCACAATTTTAATAAAGAAATAATTAAAATAGCATCTAAATTAAAAGAATCGCTTTTAGATATGAATCGCCTTTTGCATTGGTTTTGGAAATCCCTCCAATGGGTCTAAATAATATATATTCTTCTTGTTGTATGATTTGATATGGATGGCCAACCTAATATATATATATATCTACCCTAAAGCTACATTGGTGAAGAGACATGATGGTTCACGTATGAAGAGACGTGATGGTTCACGTTATGAAGGGTTGTGATGGTTCACTTTATAAGTTAATAATATAATAATTAAATGATTAATAATACTAACTAATAATGTTAGGATTGAGGATCCTAACAATTAAACTTTGAAGAAATATGGATAGAATTCACTGACGATGCTATTCAGAGGATTTGAATTTATTGTGAATGAAAATCAGTAGAACCTCACCTTCTAATAGTCATGCAAGTCAAAATAGCTATAAATAAAGGAAGTAAAGTCTTTGTAGTTAAAATTAATAAGAAAGAATACATGGAGACTAGGACAAGTCTATTCCAGACATATCCAGTACTAAACGAATTCAGGGATATCTTTCTTGAGGATCTGCCAGGTCTTCCACCCCGAAGGGAATTTGATTTCTCTATAGAAATCCTACCAGGAGCAACACTTGTAGCCCGAGCACCTTACAAAATGACTACCATCAAGCTACAAGAACTCAATACTCAACTCCAAGAATTTTTAGAAATAGGACTCATTAAACCTAGTGTTTCTCCATGGGTAGCACCTATTTTATTTGTTAAGAAAAATTATGGGTCATTAAGATTGTGTATTGATTACAGGATGCTAAATAATATGACAATAAATAACAAGTACTCCTTACCCAGGATAGACGACCTATTTAATCAACTAAATGGAGCATCAATATTTTCAAAAATTGACCTTAGATCTGGCTATCATCAGCTTAGGATTTGAGAGGAAGACACCCATAAAATTGCCTTTCGAACAAGATATGGCCACTACAAATTTATGGTGCTACCTTTTGGTTTGACTAATGCCCCCGTAGATTTTATCAAATTAATGAATAATGTGTTCTGGGAACAACTAGACAAGTTTGTATTAGTATTCTTGGATGACATACTGATATACTCCAAGGATAGGAAAATTATTCTTGAAAAATTAAGATAAAATCAATTGTATGGAAAATTGTCAAAATGTGAGTTCTATACCTCCAAAGTTCGGTATCTGGGTCATAATTTCTACTGAAAAATATCCATGGACCCAAGAAAAATAGAGGTTATCATTGAGTGGCCTGCCCCAACTAATGTCTTTGAAGTATGAATTTTTATGGGATTGGCCGGGTATTATCGATGATTTGTGTAAATCTTCTCTAAGGTAGCTTATCCAATAACCAATCTTCAGAAAAATGGTAAGGCTTTTAAATACACTACTCGATGTGAGGAAGCCTTCAAAACTCTTAAAGAAAATTTGACAATAGTGCCAATTCTAAGAATACCAGACCCTAAACTATAGTTCACGGTATGTACCGATGCCTCCTTATAAGGTTTAGGATAGGTTCTTATGTAGGAAGAAGGCATTATAGCTTGAATTCTGAAAACTTAAGAAACATGAATTGAATTATGCCACCCATGATTTAGAGTTGGTAGTAGAGTACATGCTCTTAGAATGTGGAGATATTACCTACTGGGTAAACCCTTTGAACTCAAGACAGATCATCAAAGTTTAAGATATATTTTTACCCAACCAATGCTCAATGCTAGGCAGAGGCGATGGATGGAACTGCTAGCATAATATGATTTCAGAATTGAGTATATTAAAGGGAAATAAAATAAATTAGTTGATGCTCTGAGTCGGAGAAAGCATATTACTACTATGTCATGATGTCATTTTGAAATAATTGATCAGATAAGGAATCTCCAACTTCAGGATGAATTCTCACAAAAATATCGAGATTTGTTAAGGCAAGATTTGGAAAAAGCAAGGGATTTTGAAATATGGGAAAACACGTATTTCAAAAATAGAATGGTGGTGCCAAATGACCAAAACCTCAGGAACATGTTGCTTTAGGAGGCACATTGTTCTCCTTACTCCACTCATCCAGGCTACGTAAATATGCACGAGAATATGATAAAAATTTATTATTGTCTAGGAATTAAGAAGGATATCGTAGAATTTGTGGCTAAATGTTTAGAATGCCAAAAGGTGAAGGTAGAGCATATACACCCTACGGGATGCCTATATACACACGATATCCCAATTCATAAATGGCAAGTTGTGACCATGGACTTCATTGTTGGGTTGCCTAAAAATCATTTTCAGCATGATACCATTATGGTAGTGGTTGACAAATTGACTAAGGTGGCACATTATCTACTTGGAAATATCAAGGATGAAGCTCCTACAGTAGCCCATAAATTTACCATGGAAGTGGTATGGCTACATGGTTTCCCTAAAATAATCATATCAGATAGATATTCTCGTTTCACATCCGAGTTTTGGCAAACATTACACCAAGCATTGGGAACACAACTTAACATTAGCACCACCTACCATCCTAAAACCGATGGATAAATAGAAATATTAAATTAGGTCTTAAAAGATATGCTTCAGATGTATTGTATGGACCATCAGACTAAATGGGAAGACTACCTATTTTTGGTTGAATTTGCTTATAATAATGCTTACCACACTTCCTAGGACATGGTCCCATTTGAGGCACTGTACGGGAAAAGGTGCAAAACACCATTATCTTGGACCTATCCAGAGGATCAGGTAATTATCAGGCCAGATATGGTTAAATAAATGGATGAGCGACTAAGCCAAATTCTCCAAAGGCTCAAGGAAGCTTCAAATCGAAAAAAGAGTTATGCCGACCTCGAAAGAACCCCAAGAGAATTCTTTGTGAGAGACAGAGTATTCCTAAGAGTTAAGCCAACCAATAGCTCCATAAAATCCTCTAAATTAAGTTCAATATTTGTAGGACCTTTTACTATTCTTGCAAAAATCTACCCAGTCGCCTATAATTTGGCCTTGCCACCCAACTTGTCAAAAATCCATGATACCTTCCATGTGTCCCTCCTCAAGAAATATATTACTGATCCTTCTCATGTCTAGAATATTGATCACTTGCAGATGACCGACCCCCTGTACATTGAAGTCCAACCTATCAAAGTATTGGGATTTCAAACCAAGAAATTAAGAAAAATAAATATTGAGCAGTGTAAGGTCCAATGGGACCAATATTCTGAAAAACAATGCCACATGGGAAGATGTGGTTGTCATGAAAAGACAGTTTCTATTTTTGTTTGAACTATAACTCCAAAAACAAGTTTTTGATTTGTATGTATATATATATGATGATGATGTAAAATTCTAGTTTTAAAGGGACTCCTAGATTTATGAGGAAGACATTCTATCTTTTCAGTAATTATGATTGAGTTTAAAATTCATTGTATGATTTGCTTTAGATTTTATATTTTGGTATGCATCTAAAACATAGGAACTATGTTTAGTCTTAGAGAGGGAGGATGTAACAACCCTCCTAATTATAGCTCTTGTTTTTTTTATCTACAAGATCATGGTGCTACTAATCAATCTGTGGATGCAGGAATAGATGCATGTGTTGGCGGGGAGCAATACTAAAGCGTTGGTATCTTCCTCAATCTACGAGAACCAGGTATTCGTGGAAAGGTAAGTTAGGATGTGATGAGCGACGAAGTTTTTGCCTATGATAGGGTATTAAAATATCTTTTGGAAATCCTTTCACTAGCAGTCCATGTAGATTGCATCCACGTAGCTGCATAATAGGATTTTGTGTATAATTTACAAAAATTTTATCATGTTTAATAGTTCAGGAATATATTATATATATGGAAATACACAATAATAATAATAATAAAATGTCTAAGGGAAAGGTGACCAAAACAATAATGATGGTAATTGTTATAATCATAACAGGGGTGGTGATAAAATAATAATAATAATAATAATATTATTATTATTATTATTATTATTATTATGATTAAGCACTAATTAAAAATAGTTATAATCAATATTATAAACCATGTACTAGAACTAAGCCTAAGGTCAACCTATTATAAACCATGAGCTAGAGCTTAGCCTAAGGTCAACCTATTATAAACCATGAACTAAAGCTAAAAAAAAAAACCTAAGTTCAACCTATTTTAAACTATGACATAGAGTACATCCTATAATAATACTGTGGGAAAACCTTAAGTCAACCCATACCCTAATTAGGTGGATGAAACTAAATTGAAATGCATGGTAGAGAGGAAGTGTGTGTTTCACAAGTGGCATCTCTCTGAATTGCTCTCGTTATTTATTTAAAGGGAAATAACCTTGTTTGGAAGGGGGGAAGCGAGGGCGAAAGAATTGGTGGTAATACGGAAGGGTTAAGGCAGATGATGCACTAGGCCAGGTCGACTCCTTCTGAAAACAATCTTAAAAAATATATTAAAAAATATATAATGAGTTTAATTCAATGGTGGGAAATTTTATTGGAATAAAGTGCAAAATTTGCATGGAATCATCTATGTATGTTGTTTGTGTTTTCTCCTGCAATAGAACTACTGTTGAGTTTAATATTAAGGGATTTATCAGTATTAAGGGCATTGTTTTGATTACCCATTAAGAAAAATTTAACCAGAAATTATCTAGCTAAACTTCTCACTTTGTTGTAATCATGTTTTCCCCTGCAATAGAACTACTGTTGAGTTTAATATTAAGGGATTTATCAGTATTAAGGGCATTGTTTTGATTACCCATTAAGAAAAATTTAACCAAAAATTATCTGGCTAAACTTCTCACTTTGTTGTAACCCTAATAATATGATTTTGTAATGGGTCTCTTCATTATGAATATTTACTGCATGGTTGTAGATGTTTTGGTGTGTTTGTGGGTGCATTTTAACAAGTATGGGTAAGGAATAATTCATGTGTATTTTATGGATGCCTATACATTTCTTGTAACACAAATTATTCTCCCAAATTGTGGGTGCTATGGGTGAATGTGGCACTGGGTGTTGAAATGAGGATATGGAAATAATTTTGGTGTGCCTCCATAATTTTAGTGTGTTGTGATTGGAATGGAAAATTTTGGCATAGCTTCTGTATTCATATTTTTTTTATTCTGCAGAATGTATCCCTGTATGAAATAATTTTTCTGTCTGCATGGATTTGAATGTGAGTGCATATAGGGTATAGCATGCATTCATGTTAGTTGGCCACTCTGATCCCATGATTTTGAAATTTTAAACCCTAGCTCTAACTGGATGGAGGTGGACTTGGTACTTGCAGTAGGCGTTCAACAACGACGCCACCATGGCCATTAAGTTTTTCATGGTGCATAGTTTAGCGTCGGATATATATATATATATATATATATATATATATATATATATATAATGTCTTTTTAATTGATAGAAGCTAGTGTATGAATGGCTATCTCCTGTATACTGTTATATGAACAGTCGAGGGCTTTGTTTCAATTTGACATCTTCTGTATTTTTTTTGAGATGGTATTATGGTATCCCTAATTATAAAAATCATAACCTGTGTGGTGCTGTAATCCTGTATGTTTATTGTCACCCTGTTGAAGAGCGATTTTCCTTTAGTATGGATGTTAAAAAAAAAATTATTTTGTTATCCGGTTGTGAACTCCTAGAGTTGCATATGTTATCTATTTTGTACTTTGTTATTGGTTGTGTTGTTGGGTTTCAATAAGTGGAGATCTATGTAATTTGGTGGCTCTACCTTCAATATTATTCATTATATTCTCTATTACTTAATCAAATTTTTGTAGCATTCACTATGTGATTATAATTCTGAAATTTCTTTTAAACTTAGGAGAGAACCCGTTGGTACTCTTGATGCAATTTTAGAACACCAATTTTAGTGATTAAAAATTATATGATACAAATATTAAATTTATGGCCTTTGTATGCATATCCAAAAATGGTTTGTGACAGTGATTAATTCCACCAAAAGTATACTGATATATTTGTTTATAGACCTAAGTTTATTTTCTAAGATTGCAATTTAGGAATGGGCATTATTATAAATTATTAAATCTTTTGATTATGCCCTCAAATCCTATGGATGTCATCGATGGTTGATCACTAAGTTCCCTAGGTTGATTCAGTAATATTTTCTTCAAAAAATATGGATGCAGCCTGTATGTTTTTCTGAACTCGACACCATAAACATTATATTGTTTCCCTTGGCATTAATTTAGAAAAACATTCTGTGACGGTGACACCCAAATTGTTCTCTTTAAATCTGTGTTGAAACCTTTCTAATAGGATTGTGTGTCGGAGATGCTTGGAAGTGAACAAACTGAATTCTTAAGTATATTTAAGGTGCAGTGTTATTAAGACAGTAGCTTCCCTTACCTTCAAAGATCTCCTTGACCTTTGGACCCGTCTGGGTGTCACCATGAGTTCCTAGTATTTATTAACCATCGAATTATGTCAGATGTCTTTTTTGATATGGCCAATCGATTATCTCTTCATCCAAAGGATGGCACTTAGTTGGAAGCCTTAATCGTGATTCCATTAGATGGTGAAATTTTTATGGCGTGTTGTATGCAGTGTTCGACCTCATATGCTTGTGATATCCGAGATCACACCAACCTATAGATATTTGTGTCTTAAAATTGATGCATAATATTTATTAATAATAATACCAACTAGGATGTCACACGTCGAAGTGTTGGAAGACAAAAATTTCATCATAAGGCACTTTAAACAGAGGTATATCATGATGTTTTGAATTTATTGAAAATTCTATGTTGATCTGGAATTAATTAGTAATGCTTTCCTTCACGTAATTGTTATTGGGTTTCAGGTGTCAGTGATCAGTAAGGATATCATTAGAACTTATATTCGAAAATGAGAAGAAACATTATTTGTCTTATGTTGTCAGAATATGAAACCTGTCTTTATTTGTCTTATGTTGTCAGAATATGAAACCTGTCTTTAATTGTTTTATGCTATCATAATATGATACCTATCTTTAAATAAAATGGGTTAAATAGTTATATGGCTGATTGAGAAATATCCCTAGGATAACGTAACATGGGAAATGTTTTAAAACAAAAGAAAAATCAAATAGAAAATGAAATTTGTGAGAAACTGTATGTTATACTTTTGATTAAGTTATATGTTTTTCTTTGAAAATGGAAAAGTGATGGCATTTGCTTGGTTTTATGTATAGTAATGTCAATAGATATTATGTTTTTAAGATAAGGTAAATTGTTTAAAGGAAATGATTACTTCTTTTAGATGAAGAGGAGGAATTAACATTCATCTTTAAGTATCGAAATATAGAGAGGTTATGTCTTTATGCTTTCAAATTAAGAAGTCATTTATTGATATGCTTAACATGGACGTAGAGGAAATTATTATTATGAGTGTTAAGCTTTGGTTTTCTTCTGATATGGGTAACATGAAATAATCAAGTTAGCGAAACCTAAACCTGAGAAAATTTTGAATATACCTTAATTATCCCTTTGGAACATTATAAACAAACATCAACCATATTCTATTAACCCTAGATGAACCTTGTTAGATTACCTTCAAAAGTGGGAAGGTAATCCTCGAGATTGTGGGGAGACAATCTCAGTGATGTTACGGGGAGGCAACCATTAGGAATATAAAATTAATAATGTTGTGGGTAGGTAATCATCATGGTTTAGGGGTCTAACCACATTTTGGATGGGAAGGTCAGAACGGGAGGTAACGAAGGATTGTATGGGTATCCCTTCTAGGTTATCCTTGCTAGTGATTGAGTGGCATAATGTGTTGACTAGGTAATACCGACATCATGATGGTATGGGAAATCATGTTGGTTAATCAACACATAACGTTGGGTGGGTACCAGGATATTGGTAAAACCTTAGATGATGCTCCAAGTTAAGTGGTTGATCTTATAGCTTGAGCATGCATGTGCTAAGCCTTACAGGGCAAAATGATCTAAAGAATGGCCAATACTTTAAGACATGGGAAATTAAGTGTCGCACCTCTAGGTGAAATGGGCCCTAGAGGATAAAAGAAACCCACCGCCTAGACTTAGGACCTCAGGAGGAGAGTGAAGTCCCAAAGGGTAACTAAGCATGACCTAGCCAAATATTGATCTCATTGGTATTCTAACTGCAACGGAATGGCACTCATGAAGATAATGTTAACATGCTCAAACTAGCAAAAAAATGAATAAGTTAAAATAAAGAATAAAAAGAAAAAACAATTTATGACTCCCAAGTGGTTGTGACTTGGGAAGAATAGACAACCAGGTGGTTGTGACCTGGGATGTTACAAAGGTGCCTGCTTCTCGGTGACATAGAATTACAGTGCAATTTTTGTTGATGTAAAATGCTAGTGCGACTCCTATGGTCGGCAGAATAGAACATATATTTCAGCGATGGATGCAGATGATATTTTAGCAAAGATGAAGATGAAGAACAATATCAAATACCATGTGTTATCTATTTTTCAGCAATACATAAACAACAATGTAAATAGATAAAGCATATTATTAAAACATATTTTGTTTTGATAAAAATAGAATATGTTAAATTAGTCTAAAATTAAATGTATTTGTTTTATCTCCCTATTTTTGTGTATTTGTTGTAATTAGAAAATCAGGAATTGATTTACTCTCAAATGTAACAAGGTATGGTTGCATATCTTATAAATATGTAGGCCACCCCTGATAAAAATAATCCTGGACATGAGAATTATTTTGAAGTTGCAATATATTCATTTGAGTGTTTTTATTAATCTCAAACTAGCATCCGATGAATGAATTTATCAGGCAGAATATTGTTGGCACTTAGGCCCACTCTAAACAGTACTCCTCCCCCTTTTACCTTGCTTTTTGTAGTTAATTTATTTACTATTTTTTTTTATTATTTATTTCCCTATTTTTTTTCCTATTTTCTGTCATTTCTAGAAAAGTATCATTTTAATTTCTATATGCATTTAGTCTTGTTTTTATAGACGTAGGATAGATTATTGGTTTAGAATTTAGAATCAAAACTTCAATGAACATCAAAAACCTCCCAAACCAATAGGTATAGAGGGACTCATTCCTTGCACTACAGGAATATACTATGCATGATGCTCACAAGTCTACGAGCTACTCCGAGTTGATAATTTAATGGAGATAATTAATTGAACTGTAGAAAACTAACCAATTTTTTTCCCAACAGTTATCAATGTTTGAGCTAACACTATTTGAGTCAGATTATTTCCCTTATCTTTCATAAATTTCAGCGATTCTTTCAACAAGTCCACTTGTCCAGGTAATTGTAGTGCATCATAGAGACTCACCTTGGCTAGAATACTCTTCAATTCTTTGATGATGTTATACGTGGATGCATAGGACTCTTGTCCTTCATTGGCAGTCTCATATCTACTTTGATATTGTTGTGTAGCTTCTACCCTCTAACATTTTTCAAATATGGGTACTTGAGCTTTTCCCTAGCCTTCTCCTCCATTTTAGCTTTGGCCTGCAAAGTTGAAGACTTTTCTTACACTTTCTCTTTTGCTCGTGGAGGCAAAATATTTTTTAACAGGATAGGTGCATCGATCTTGGGCGCTAGAATAGATGCCTTTGCTTGCACTTGCTTTTTCTCATTTTGCACATTTGAGTCAATAGGTACCTTTAGGGGCTCCAACTCGACTTGGTCTATAGTAATAGGTTTTCTTCTAGCTCTCATGAGAACTAAAACTTGTTCTTCAGAAGGGACCCTGAAATTGTGATCAACTTCTGTGATCATGTTGATTTGACCAGCAGAGGAAATTTCTACCAATGTTTGCACGTAGTTCAGGTGAACCATACAAGTTTCCTTATCGTATGGGTCATTGCACATAGAGCACCAGTATTCTTTGTCCGATGTGCCAACTTCTTCATTTTTCAGCATTATTGGATTTCTCTCAGGTGCCTTGCTGGTCAAAGCTCTCTAATGATCGACGATAGTTGAAATATCCTTGGCTAGAAATATTTTTTGGTTTACTTTCTTTTGATCATCGTAATTTTATTACTCATCACTCTTATGATCTAGTTCATGGACTGCAACTCCTTCAACACTTTTTCTTGTGGATCAGGGTTTGAGGGTGCTGGAGGAGCTAGTAATGGTAGTGATACATGTGGATATGGTAGTGCTAGGAATGGAATTGGAGCGAGTAACTACAGAATGGTTGGAATGGGAAATTAAGGGACAAAAACCGTTGTCATGGTCTAAGATGTACTCGGATTCCATGAAGGGATTGGATACATGGGTGACATGGGCAAAGGCTGAGAAGATGCATTAGCATACAAATACTATGGAATATTGGGAAAAATAGGCATGGCCATTTTTTGTGGAAGCTTACCAATAGCAATCAGGTCAGCTTTGGATTTTTATGTAGTAGAATACAAATCGGTAAATGTGTTGACATTATACTATCGAATAACCATACTGATGTCAAATTTGAAAGCTCAAAGGTAGTCAAATGTTGCTTGCTCAAGATTCGATCGAAGACCATCAATAACTCTATGCCAATTTTTGGTGAACCTGACATTGAAGTCCAATATTTCCTCCTACGAATGCCTATATGGTAGTAAATTGATGCAATAGAGAGAATGGAACCACTTGTTCATTGAAACCTTTGATCAGTTTAGCCAACTGGTATCAGGGTAGTAATGGTTGTAGGTTGTAACTATCAATACCGATAAAGCAACTTACCTTTGAGATATAGCATGAGCAATATTACCATTATATCCTTGTTTGTGATGTCATGGATCATAACCAAGGTAGCTATTTCTTGGACATGCTCATAAGCCATATTCCTTGTACCATCATAAGTAGGCAAAGCCTTCATTTTTGTTTGTGGAATCAGGTTCTAAGCTTGCAAATTCAGAGGTATAGAGTGATTCCACATTGGGAACTACCTTGGTGGCTATGGTGGTGTATTTTGAGCCATGTGGATTGGAGTGTGTGATTGGGGAGGTGGAAAACTAGTGGTTGTGCTGGTAGGACATGAAGGAATAGAGAACACACCAACTAACTATGAAGATGTAACACTCAATGGGATAGTTGGAGTAACTAACCTAAGATGATCTCCTAGCACTTGGGTGTCAAGCTCATAAAACTCAATGGGGTATTTTGGATTTTTTTCCTTCGATCTTGTGATCATGAAGAAATATTTCACTCACTTCACATTCGAAGACTTTTAGGTAGATCTGAGTCACCAAATGTTCTAATCGTACAGTACAAAGGTGAACATCAAACCTTAATATTTTTGAAAGTGGAACTTTTTTTTAGGGTCCCATCGGGCATGCCAAAAAATGTTGGTCATGAATCTGCCTAAGTACAAAATATTATTTGTGTGCCCTAGACCCGACCAACATTGAAATTTTGAAGGAAATAAATGTCCTTCAGGCCAATATCCAGAGAGGGCTGGTTCTTGTACTAAAACTAATAATCGGTTTAAATATTAAGATAGCAGGAAAGAGATGGGACATAACATAAAGGAATGGAAAATATGGCCATTAGCCAAATATATAAGGTGGGGATAAACTAACAGCAAAAATTCATAGCAAGTATTAGTTAGCATATAATAGAAAGCAAGGCACAGGAACCACTCACAGTTTTCCAAGATAACTTCCAAGACAACATTCTAGTGTTCACTCCCTCACAAGCAGTAATTAAATCCAGATGCAAAATTTAAAATCAATAAATAATGGACATGAATGTAATCAAAAATACCAAATAGAAAGACATCAAACACAAAACTACTCTTAGAACCTAAAACCAAGTATCTTTTTATTTATGCAAAAAACTTAAAGTGTTTTTCTGTAGAGTGTCTATCCTCCTCATTACATTGAAATGCTTATTATTTATAGAGCCAGAGGATTTTGCCTCCATAATTAAATGCACAACACAAAAAAAATTTGGTTGTTCAAATATCCACAGCAGTAATTCTCTCCTCGGTAATGATAATGTTTGGATCAAATCATTCTTCAAGGTTCAATGATCTGATTTTCTTGGAGCATTCCATGGGCAAAAATGGATGATGGAAAAAATATATCAAGCATCGGTGCACTGAAACTCTACAACATCACTCGATAATCAGTACTCAGATATTAAATTTTGAACACTATTACATTCCCTCCTGCCTTGGGATCTTACCTTTGCCAACGAAAATCAATGAAATTCAATTTTGCTTCGAAAAGGAACAAAATCTTAGAGGGTACCTCAAAAAAAATTAGGATCACGCTATATTTGAGGGCATAGCATTTAATATTGGCAACTTCTTAGCCAAAATTATGGATCATTACTCCTATTACCCCAAGCATTAAATTTTATCAATCCTTGTCTTTTCCCGAAAAGATCTGCAGTTATAGAACCTCTGAAAGTAACCCTGCTGAGAGAGAGAGAGATAAAACTTGATTTCGCCCTTGCAATGGGATGAAAGGCATTTTCATAGTAGGCAAAGGTAAAAACAAGTTATTGCATTGATGATTGCCTTTAAATCCAAAATTTTGCCTTTCATTTTAATTGATGACGTCTTCTTTTTTGAGAGACAGGAAAAAATGGAAGTTTTGTCTCTCAACATACTTTCACCCCTTTCCTAGATAATTTCGTCCCACAAATGATAAAAACTATCTTTTGCAAGGAAGGAGGTAAAAATAATTGATTTCACCTCTAAGAAAGGTGACAATGATTTTCACCCCATCCTAGGGGTGACGTTGACTTTGACTAGTAGGAAAACTACTTTCTTTGGGACTTTCACCTCTAGACATCTTCATTTGGAAATTCACCCCGAAGGAGGGTAAAAATGATTTTCGCCCTTCCTGAGGGGCACCTTTGACTTTGACCTTTTAATCCTTGCTTGTTGATGTGATCTTTATGTTTGCATTTCGAAAACGTTTTTCACTAGGATTTCGCCCCAAAGAGGGGCGAAAATGGTTTTCACCCTCTCTAAGGGGCAACTTTGACTTTGACTGTGCCAAGCAGGCTCTTCCTTCTATTTTTTCCCTAAAGATACTTTTAACTAGGTTTTTACCCTTGATATGGGCAAAAATTATTTTTACCTCTTTCTAGGGGCACTTTTGAATTTTACCCATATACATCACTTGCAAACTTTTTTCTTCTCCTTTATTCGAACGAAAGTGTTCATCAACGTCGTTTTGTCTCAAAGGAGGGGCACAAAGGATTTTTGCCCCTCCATGGGGTGAAAACATATTTTCTTTAATTTTACTAGCACCTTCATCTTCAATAAAAACTACCAAAGTCATGATTGATTTTTCATTAATCCCTCAATCCTGAAATGCCCATTGTCGTTGATTTTCCTTCTTACATTTTGCTCACGACTTTCATTAATTTGTTACCATAAAAACTATTGTGCATATCAAGAAATAAAATCAACCTTTTTTTTATTAAAATTATGTACAAAATTATGTACAATAAAGAAAAATATTAAAACATAAAAATAACACAACTGCATCATTTATCTTCTTTTCAAAAAATTTACAAGCAAAATTTAGTGTGGTAAAATTACCAACAATTTGGTTAGTGTGAGAAACCCCTACGACCAACGCACAGGGTTGAGCAGTCTCCTCCCAACCATGACCCCTTGTAAAGTCGAGAGCTATGCTTATCAATAGGGAATTTAACACACAATATCAAAGTATTTTTTCCTTTTGGGTTTTAAGTATTAATGTGTATTTGTAAATATGATTCAAATTGTTAAAGAAATATGTTAGCCTTAGTCAGTAGCGGTATGATAGCCTTTCTCCTTTGCTTGTCTAGTAAGGAAACCTCAATGAGCATTTCTCTATGGTTTTTTTATCTTATCAGGGGAGAGATCTCCTGATTGCATGATGGTCGTAGTTGAGGGATTTTAGTGTTGACTTCCTAGGCTTTCCCTTGGGAGGTTGGGGGTCTTTTTTTCATCTGAAGAGGAGCATGCTCCTTTGAAATCTATTCTCTGCAAACCTATGAAGTCTTAATAGGGACCTGGTGCTTCAGCACTTGTTGTAGAGGGGGTTCTTGGATTGACTTCCTAGGTAGATGTTTGGAGGGGCCTCGATGGATGGTGGTGCTAGTGGTTCACATATTTTCAAGAATTCCTTTGCAGCCAACTCTTACGTCAATTTTTCTAGTTTAGCTTACTGGTGAGGGTTTCTTTGGGCGAGAAACCTCTTTTCAAATTTTAGAGCTGATGGTGAAGGTTTCCTTGGGTAGGAAACATTGTTTCAAATTTCAAAGTTGTTGGTGAAGGTTTCCCTGTGTGGAAAGCCTTGTTTCAAATTTTTGAACTGTTGGTGTAGTTACTTTGGTCTAGTTTGCAGCTCCTCTAGCCCAATTTGTTGGTAAAGGTTTCCCTAGGTAGGAAATCCCTTTCCAAGTTTTGAACTGTAGACGAAGGTTTTCTTGGGAAGGTTACCTCTTTTCTTTAATTTTCTACAAGCGAAGGTTTCCCTAGGCGAGAAATATCTTTTCATTTTTTGAATTGTAGGTGAAGGTTTCCCTGGGCGGGAAACCTCTTTTCAATTTTCAGGACTCTTTTGTTGCTTGCTGATTTTTTCAATTTAGGCAGAAAATATTTTTCAAATTTTGGGTTTCTTTTGTAGTTAGTCCTACAGAGGTTGTCTCCCTGTTTTAGTAGTTCTCTGTTTGTATCCTAGAGATAGTCTTCAGGAGACCATATCTTTTGTTGTAATCATTTTGTAAAAGGTTTGAGGATCCTTCAAAACCCTTTCTTTCAACCAATCAAAAAAAATGTTAAAGAAATACATTAAATATCATATTAATTTGTAACATATGTCTCAACTAAAAAATTAAAAAAAAAAACAAATCGCTTACAATAAAGATAGAAAATTAATTTGTTAAATAACTTAACTAGCTAAATACATCTATTTTTAAAGAGGAGATCTAGGTTCAAATTTTACCAAGTAATACACACATAATTGTTAAAATGTTACTATAATACAACTTTGTGGCCATGATTTAATATGGATGTATCCTTTCAATCCTACAAAATGAATTAAAAATAAAATAGAATAAATTATTGTATAAATGAAATAAATTTGTATTTATATATAGCCTTTGTACAAGAAATGTCTAAGGAGACCCATTGGGGTTGCGACAAATAGTTGAGAGTGAGGAGTTTCACACCCTAAATGAATATTCTAATTTCATGGACTAACCTTAACATTATAATACTTAGGTACTCTAAAGTGGAGATCCAAGGTTTGAATCTAAAAATAAATAGAGTTATACGTCAACCTAAATATGTATAACATGGGTGAGGCCCTTATGATTTCAACCCCATATATGTAACCAAAATTTTATCAAATGCCATGATCTCAAGTGGTTAAAACGTAGGCTTGTAATTATTGGAATTCACACCTATTTCCATAAACCAACAAAATAAATACATCCACTCAAATATTATATAGAAAGCATAAAATACAAAAAGGAAAGAAAGAGACATATAATTAGTGGATGCCCATGAGCACCATATATACTTACTGCATTATTTTTAGATAAGGATCATAACATTTTAATACAATGGTTGGGTTGGTGGGGTGTTTGTATCAATACCAAAACCCCAGTTACAAAGTTAAGTTAACCTAAGGTAACATAACAAGTGGGATATAATTTAATTATAAATTATAAGATGGGTCTAACCATAAAAACGTTAACCACAACCTATAGGGATTTATTGTAGGCCTATACAATATTATATCATATAATGCCATCCTTAACCATAATTTTAATTGCACTTCAAGGGACCCAAAAGAGGTATTTATTGAACATATGGTTGGTAGTTGGGGTTTGTTGGCTATAGCTATTCAAAGTAGACATTCCAACCAAATTATGATTTGCATTACTATTTATGCTCTGACTGCTTTGGAGGAAAAAGAAGACAGTGGAAGGATATAACTCATATTATCTCTCATTTTCCTAAATCTTGGATCTTGATTGGAGGAGATTTCAATGCCATCCTCTCTCTGGATGAGAAAATGGAGGGAAATAGAAATTTGGACAAAAGCACTGACCTCATGAGCGAATATATTGCAAACCTCCATCTTATGGATATCCAACCAGATAATTGCCTTATGACTTGGTCTAACAGAAGGCAAGGCTTAGCTTGTATAATGGAGATATTGGATACGTTTTTGCTCTCTAAAAATTTCTTAATCCATGGTCACATTCCTAAAGTGAAGACTATTAATAATGTTGGTTCAGATCATTGGCCAGTCATGATGGAAATGTGGAAAACCAATGTGATTTTCTCTCCTTTTCATTTTCAATTAATGTGGCTTAGAGACATTTCCTTTAGACCTTGTGTGCAACAATGGTGGAAGGAAGGTAAACCTAGGCATGGGACTAAGATGTTCTGTTTTGCCAAAATATTGCAATACATTAAATCCAAAATCAAGACTTGGAACTGGAAAGAGTTTGGGGATGTTCATAAAAAAAACATGAAGTTATTGCTCATCTTGAAAATTTGAATAAGAAAATCCGTTTAGATGGCCTCACAGAGAAGAGAAGTGCAGATGAAATTAAACTCACAACTCGGCTTAGAGGAATGGGAAAAAAGAGAAGAAATCTTATGGAAGCAAAAATCTAGAATTCAATGGCTCAAAGAAGGAGATCGAAACACAAATTTCTTCCACAAATCTCTTCTAGCTCGAAGATCTCACAACTTTATTTCTTCCTTGAAATCATATTCTGGAGATGTTGTTTATACTTGGGATGGCATGAACTCTATTGTTGTTGATTACTTTTCCAATATTTTTGTTGCTACTCCTCTTGACTCAGCTTCTCAACAAAATATTCTTCAAGCAATCCCTTCTCTTATCACTTCTGAGGAGAACTCTATTTTGACTACTCTTGTTACTATCAATGAGCTTCAACAAGTAGTTTTTAAAATGCAAAAAGGGAAAACCCAGGTCCTGATGGTTTTCCCATTGAGTTCTACCAAGAGTTTTGGGATATCCTTCATGTTGATTTATTAGAGGTGGTGGAAGAAGCCAAGAAAGCCAAAGAAATTTTGAAGGTTATCAATAAAAATTATATTACTCTTGTTCCAAAAGCTCAAGAGGTTGATCATATCTCAACTTTTAGACCTATTGCTTTATGTAATGTTCTTCTCAAAATCATTACTAAAATCATGGCAGAAAGGTTGAAGCCTCTTTTGCATAAGATTATTTCCCCAGAGCAAGGGGGTTATGTGGAAGGACGTCAAATAGTAGATGAGATAGTTCTTGCTCAGGAAGCCATCCATTCCATGGATATGCAAAAATCTCCTTCCATGTTCATTCGGTTAGACTTATCCAAAGCTTATGACAGAGTGGATTGGCACTTCCTTATCAAAGTTTTGAGGCAATTTGGTTTCTCTAAGGATTGGATGGATTGGATTATGGGATGTATCTCTTCATTTTCCTACTTAGTTCTTATCAATGGTAGGCCTTCTCAGTCGTTCCCAGCTTCCAGAGGTATTAGGCAAGGTGACCCGCTATCCCCTTATTTATTCATCATTCTTGCTGAATGCTTGGGTAGGACTATAACCAAAAAGAGGGAAAACAAAACCCTTGAGGGAGTTACCATTGCTCATGGAGCTAGACCTATCTCTCATCTTCAATTTGTGGATGACTCTACTCTTTTAGGTAAAGCTACAGTTAAGGAAGCTTCTAATATTAAGCAAATCATTAGTTGTTTTTCTAAGGCTATTGGGCAGTTGATCAATGAAGATAAATCTAAAGTTATTTTCTTTCACTACTCTGCTAGACAAGAATCCATGGTCTTGGATAAATTAAGATATAATAAGACCTCCCTTCCAATCACTTATTTAGGTATTCCCATAAATATTCAAAGGCAAAAAAATAAATATTGGAATTGGTTGTTGGACAAAGTCAAGAAGAAAATTGGAAAGTGGACCAACAAGTGGCTTTCTTCCGGGGGTAGAATCACCTTGGTAAAATCAGTCCTTCAAGCTATTCCTATTTATGTATCTTCCGTTTTGAATATTCCAAAGGTTGTTCTTCGAGAACTGGATCAAATCAGTCATCGTTTCCTTTGGAGTGGTACTAAGGAGAAAATAAAATGGGCCTTGGTGAAATGGGATACTTTATGTCTTCCTAAGAATAAAGGGGGGTTAGGATTCCGGTATTCTATTAATAACAACAAAGCTTTAGCTGCTAAATTATATTGGAGGATGTTGCATAACCCCAATGCTCTTTGGGCCAATAATCTCCATGCTAAATATGCTGAGAACAAAAGTCCCGAAGACCTTGTTCGCTATCAACTTCCTACCAAAGGTTCTCCCATTTTAGCAGTTCTTAAGACTGGTGAGGATTTGATAAAGAAAAATTTATTTTGGATCATTCATAATGGTCAACAGGTAAATTTTTGGACAGATTCTTGGGATGGTCACAAGCCTTTGATAACTCAGTTTCCCGATTGGAGGCCTTGGATGGAGGAGCTTCACCGAGCTAACTGGATAAAGGTGGCTAATTACTATCGGTACCATACTGGTAATTCAAATGTTGGTAGATATTGGATCCCTATTGAGGACTGGCCTATTCAAATCCCATAAAGGCAAAGACAAGATATCCAAGGCATCCTTCATATGAGATCTCTCTCTTGGTCCCATGAAAAATATTGTTTTGGATGGAACAACACTACTAAGGGTGAGTATTCAGTTGCTCAAGGTTATTTGACCTTATGCCATAATAATCCCAACCATTCTTCTGACATATTTTCTCAATTGTGGGCTCAAAATCTCTGGCCTAAGGTGAGGTTCTTTAATTGGCTTTTATTGCATCGTAGGGTGCTTACCGGTGAGCAACTTATGAAGCATGGTTTTCATGGCCCTTTTAGATGTGAGATGTGTGAAGAGAATGTAGAAAATCTCAACCATATTTTTATTGAGTGTACTTTAGCCTCTGAGCTATGGAGGAGAATGGCCACTTTACTTGGCTTACAGTGGTCCAATTTTTTTACTTTTGAATAACTTTGGAGGGATTGGCCTAATCAAGAGGGTGTTGATCATTTTATTAGGCAGTTAGTTTGGATGGGTTCTACCATTCTTCTTTGGAATATTTGGATTGAAAGGAACAACCAAATTTTTAATCAAGATAGGAAGGATATTCACTATATTTGGCAAAATACCATAGCCAACTTAGTTGAATCAGTCCATCAACTCCTTAATCACCCCCAAAACTCCCACCAAATATGGGATCAAGTGATGCAAATATTGAAGATTAAATATTCTAAGGGCAACCAACTTAAAGGGAATGTGAGTATTAGTAAGATGGATAGGACAAGAAATTGGCAACCTCCTCCTAAGGATTTTGGAAAATTCAATACTGATGGAGCCTCTAGAGGGAACCCTAGAAAAGCTAGTGTGGGAGGAATTGGTAGACTTTCAGATGGCTCCCTGGTTTTTACTTTTGCTGAGAATTTGGGTATTCTTTCCAATAACCTTGCTGAGGGGTATGGTATCCTTAGAGGCCTTCAGGAGGCTACTAAGGTTGGATGGGAAAAGGTGTTAGTTGAGTCTGACTCTCAACTTATGATTAATATTTTGAAGACTCCTTCCAAGAATCATAAGGTTGATTGGAGAATAAAAATAATTATTGAGAAGATTCAATTAATCCAGATGGGATTTTTGAAAGTTGATTACAATCATGTGGTCAGAGATCAAAACAAGAGTGTTGATGCTTTAGCTAATTGGGCTTTGGACAAAGGTGATCTTACTTGTTATGGCCACCCTCCTAGATGGTGGGCTTCACAAATTAGGGAAGCTCTTCTTTCTATCATTTCTTTGGATGGCTCCAGTTTCGAAGGTACCTAGTTTCTTCTTGTTTTTTTTTTTGCTTCTCTTTGGTTCATTCAGTTTTTTTTAGTTCCCTAGCTCACTCTTTTCTTTCTTTTGTTTCCTTTGTTGTTTCTTGCCTTAATAGTCCTCTGGTCTAGATAGGTCATTGTTATGTTCAATTTTTTCTTTTTTTTTTTTTTTTTTTTTTTTCTTTTTTTTTTTTTTTTTTGTTTAGTTTTTTAAGGTGTGTGTGTTCTTTTGTTTTGTTTTTTTTTTGTGTTCTTTGTGTTGTTTTTTTGTTGTTCTTGTGTTTTTGTTGTTTTGTGTTTTTTTATGTTTTTTGTTATTGTTCTTGTGTTTTTGTCATTCTTGTTCTTGTGTTTCTCTTTGTTTGTGTTAATTCGTGTTTTTTTGTGTGAGTGTTTTCTATGTTTTTTGTTTTTGTTTATTGTCTATTGTCTTTGTTGGTTTTTTTTATTTTTATTTTTATTTTATTTTTTTAATTTTTTAGGTTTTGGTTGTGTTTATTTTTCATGTTTTTTTTGGGTTATGTCTTTGTAGTGTTCTGTTGTTTTTGTCTTGTTTGTGTTTTGTTATGTGGTTCTTGTGTTTTTCTATGTGGTTCGTGTTGTGGTTTCTTTTATCTTATTGTGTGTGTGTTTGGTTGTGCTTTTGTTTTTGACACACTCAAGGAGCATGTTTTTTATTTTATTTTATTATTTTTGTTGTTTTTACTTATTTATTTACTTATTTTTAAATTGGTTTTGTGTGTTTGTTTGCTCCTTGAGTATGTCAAAGGTGGTAGGCCAGGTCCGAGTCCTGGGCATTTTTGGTGGAATGGATACCCCTGCCTCCTTGGGTCTTACCCGAAAGTGGCATCCCTTTTGGGATGTTTTCCACACAAAAAAAAAAAAAAATTGCACTTCAATACCTCCTCATAATCTAAACTTAAGTTCTAAGAAGACAAGACATTAGTGATAATAACATGTTTTCCATAATAATAATTTCTCTAATGGAACTCCATACTTGAGGTAGCTAAATCCCCTCATCATATGAAAGTTTAATTATTGAATATGGCCCTACACAAGAATCTCCTTGGGTTGGACCATAGTCAAAAAAATCCATATCAGATTCTCTCACACCAAGAACATCTCCTTTGTGACTCCATATGAGGAATACAAGCCAATAATACCCCCTTTAAGAATTTGCTTCAATCTTCTATAGTCTCATAATAAAAAGACTTGGAAGCACAATTTTCTCTTTCACAACACACTTCACCTTATTTGAATTCTTCAACTTGCACTTAGGCCAATTAATTTTTGTCACCAAAATAGGCTTTGCATGAACCAAATTATATATATGAAAGACTTCTGATGATGCTAATTTTATGATTTGTTTTATGTATACAAGAATTATAAAGACTTGTGAACAATGTAGATGATAATATTAATTTCTAAATATGTTTGTTTCATTAGTAACATATGATGATAATCATATATCTCATCCTATATTATATATGAGGTATATTTGGATTTTTTTACCAAATATTTTATTATAATAAGAAATAGGATCCTCATTATTTATATCATGTATAGATTGAATATTTATTTATATCTCATATAACTTTTAAATCTAACAATGCAAGGAATAGAGGTAGGTGCAACAAGTTGAGGATCAAAAATAAACATGCAGTTAAAAAATAAATGTAATTGCATTATTAATAAAACATTATAGTGATTTTATCACTACTACAATATGTAACCTTAATTATGAATTTCAAAATGCATAAGAGGATTTACTCAAATCGTAAAGAAGATCAAAAAGTGAATAAAAGGAGTATCAAATAAAATCATTCAAAAAAACCTTGGTACTTCAAATTCAACATCTTTGAGTTTTGAATGACTCAAGCAAACAAAGTATATAATATCAAGCTCAAATATTTCATTTCTATAGGATTTTTTGACAAGATAAGAATGATATTTTTTTTAATATTTCTCGCATTAAAAAAGGCACAAATTGGACACAAGCTACAAGAACCAAAGAAACAAATATGAAAAATATGAATGATAATCTAGGCAAGTTATTTAAGGAATTAAACTTGATAGGTTAAAACAATGCACTTTTAAGAAATTTACCATATTAAAGAAATAAATTAATTAGCTTGCAAGTAGTAAGGAGAAACAACCAAGGCTATTCCTTTTTAAGAGGGTAGAAATTACAACATATGATAGTGTAACACCCTAAAATTGATGCATATTAATTCATCCTAAGTCAAAAAACATACAAAAAAATAATTAAAACTACTTATTAACTTCTTGCCTTGTTTTTTGTGCTCACATTAAGTTAGTTTTTAACCTCCTGATGATATCGGCTCTATTTGGCAGATATTGGATGTCCGATCCAATATCAAACCTCAATGTGCAATATCAAATGTTCGATCTCGTCCAAAAAAAAGTGCCTAAAATAACAAAGCGACAAATTTATTACAACTTATTTTGTCCTTATCTGCATAATAGCGTGGAGGTTATGGGATCAGATTTTTCGATCACTCCTTGACTGGAAGAAGTTGTAATACCTTCTATTTTTGACCCAACCCCTCCAACCTACTTGGCCTATATAATCTAGGAACTCCCTCCCTAGATCCTCCCTAAACGTCTGACACCCTTGATTAGTTTTCTGTCACTCTCACATTCTTTAGCATTATAGTATTTTTATTGCTCATTGTTTTCGTGTAGGTTTGGAGGTTAAAAACTATTGATCAAAGGATAACGTATGATATCGGACATTTGCTATTGCCTAAAAGTGTCTGATCCTGCTTTGCAATATTTGATCTGGTCTATAGGCTAATTGGGGGCAATTTTAGATTATTTGTTTACATTTCTTAACTCCTATTTTGCATTTTAAGATCATATCCATTCTTTTAGCATATCAATTTATCATAAACTCTTTGTTATCATATTGGAGTTCACCATCTTCATTATTGCATTATATTATTCACATTGTTGATCTATGTTCCCATTGTTTCATCCCAGATATTGCATATGATAAGTTCAATATATTTTAATTTATGTTTAACTAAGTTTATATCAATATTGCAAGTCTATTTTCTATCAAAACTATGAAATTGCAAGATTTTGATCAGATCATCTCTATTGGTACGAGATCGGACCTACCGATACAAGATCGAATGTCTGATATTTTTAGAACAAGTCTGATCTCTCCTGTAGTAAGAAAATAAACTTTACATCAGACATCCAGATTGAGTAAGATCATCAAATTTCTTCCATAAGCAAGCACTACATCTATTTACTTTATGTAATATGTTGTCTGTTGTATTCATTGAAATCAAAATTGCATTTAGTGTATATTAGTTGCATTTGGCCAAACTAGGTGATTGTGAGCAAAGTAAAAAGAACACATCAAAAAAACCCTCAACCCAGGCATGGAAACTACCATATAAATGTTTCCTAGTGAACCCACCCAATTCATCAAAAAATCACCAAAGAGGGCACAACCTCAAGTGCCTCTCTTCTGAGGTGTAGACCTAGCATTTTTCCATTCCTCTTCTAGTTGTGGATCCATTAGCCTAAATAAAAGGAGTGAGAAAGCTAGATTCTTTGGTGAACCTGATGTGAATAACATAGGCATCTTTCTAATTCATAAAAATATAAAAACAAAATGAAACAAAAATATCATTAGTCAAACTTTCACATTTTAGAATTCATTTTTTTAGATGTTAGATTTCAACATAGGAAGCCAAAGAGTTGCAATCATAGATGTTAGAGCATTATTATCTACACAAGATATTTTCCTAGTAGTCAAAAATTCTAGTATTCCATCTCAAGAACAGTGGACTGAACTTTGGAAGAGACTAGACATTATAAAAGCCAACACACCAACACTTAGACAAATTAAGAAATTTGACATAGCTAGAATCCTGGAGCTCGATAACTCTTCTCACTAATTTGATATTCAAAGGTCATGTGAGAGGTGGTTAGCAGATAAAAGAGCAACCATTTCTTCAACTATCTACACTTTTGAAGACTATCTTAAAAATGCTATAACGATACATATATTTCTAGCACACATAGAGCATCGGGAGATAGTCTTGGAAAATAAAAGAAGATGTCACAAAACTCCTAGGGTAGTCCATTTTCGTGAGTATTATCATGAAATACATTTTTATGCTCAAGACTCTAAAATTGATAGTATCACCATAGCTCATTTTGTAAAATTCTTAAAAGCCAATTTTTAATTTGAAGAGCATTATATGTCACCTAAAGAACTTGAGCCTATCAATGATATTTATAAACTATTTTAGGAAGATTAGGTATAATATCTAAAATATTATAATTCTTATTTTTTGCTTTGTTTTCAAAATCAAAAACACAAAAAAAAAAACAAAAACAAAATATAATATATATTTATATTTGCAATATTTATATAGGTATATATAACATATATATTCAGGAAATTTAAAATGTGTGTATATATATATCCTTGAAGTGAAACATCCTAAAATAAAATGCCTAGAATCTTGAGGAATGGCAAACAAATAGAATGTGATGAATAAGATCAAGAAAACCTTGATGATAGGGTAAATATTGAAGATGATAAACTCACAGAACAAGGTGAGGATGATAATGGAGAAGAAGAAGAAGAAGAAGATCCTACTAAGCCTTTGGTAGATTTTGAAGGTAATGTTAGCTTTAAAAATGTTCAACATTTTATTGAATTTTTAAAATATCATATAGATGTAATCAATCATGTAATAAAGACAAAATATTTACTCCCAATGGGATATTATTCAACTAAGGTCATTGTAGAAGATGTTTTTCGATTGCATGCAAATCCATTAACATATATGTGCAGAACAAATCAATATCAAGCTGGTCCATCTCAAAAAAATAATCAAAACATAGATTTGAACAATCAAAAACTAGCAACACAATCAAACTCCAAACAAAAACAACATTCTTCTTCCTCTCAAGCTCCTAATCAACAAATAGCTACATCACAAAAGGCTAAGAAAATACAAAATGCCAATCATCATCAACAAAAAATCCAACAAAATGCAGTTCCATATAAGCTCCATAACATTGTTCCCACGAACACTTTACATAATAGTATTTCTATTATAAATTCTTATATAGCAACATAGCCATATCATCAAATGCACAATAGTATGACAACACAAATGCCCCTCCTACACCCTTTCCCTTGTTGGTTGTGGAGCCTGACTAATTTGGAGGCCTTATTTTCAGCTACATTTGGACCCACTCCATGAAAGGGAGGTGTAGGGGGGGCACCAGTCCCCCCTACTACTGTCACCATGGGGGAGTCTAGGGGGGGTGGGGGTTTCAGGGGTAGGGTCCCCAAAGCCAAAAATAGATGTTTTTTCCTCTATGTAAATCTGGACCATTTGTTATTAGGTCATAAATCGGATGATGGATTTTAGGTAAGTTTTTTCCCTAAAATTGTAATGCACTTTTATAAGAGGATGATGTATGGCGGCTTATTGTAATGTTCTATGTGTGGTTGTGTATGGAAAGGTTTTCTAGATGGAATAAAAGGCCTGGTTAATTTCTTTGTGGATGTAGCCCATATTGGGTGAACCATGTAAATATGTGTCTCATGTATTGCTTTATTCTTCTATGTTTTATTTCCACATTTATTTATTGCTTGTGCTTTATTATTTAATCCTAAAAACTAGTATCAAAGCCTAGGGTTTGAAAAATGCACTTGAAAGGAGGGTTTTCGATTCGAGTGGAAGCAATAGTAGAAGGTAGGTTTAGGGTTGAGAAGTTTAATGGCCAAAAATAACATCTATGGAAGATGCAAATGGAGGACTATCTTTATCAGAAGGATATTTACCACCATTAGGTGGAATAGCAAATAAGCCAACGAAGACATCAGATGAAGAATAGGAATTTTTGGATAGAAAGGTACTAGGAACAATACGACTGTGTCTGGCATCATTGGTGGCCTTTAATATTTCAAAGGAAAAGACAACAAAGGGTTTAATGAATGCATTGGCTAAACTGTATGAAAAACCCTCAGCTTTGAACAAGGTATTTCTTATGAAACATTTATTTAATATGCATATGTCAGAAGGTGGGTATGTTATTGATCACTTAAATGAGTTTAACACGATTACTAATTAGTTAAATTTTGTTGGAGTAAATTTTGATGATGAGGTTAGGGCTCTTTTGATCTTATGCTCATTGCCATAAAGCTGGAATGGCTTGGTCATGGCTATGAGTAATTCTATTTCTGGTTCAAATACCGTTAAATTTGATGATGTTATTGGTGTTATATTTAGCGAGGAAATGCGACCGAAAAGCATAGGTGAGAAATAGGATAATGCATTGACAGTGGAAAATAGGGGTAGACAAAAGGAGAGAGGAAAGAGTCCAAGAAAATATGGAAAATCAAAGAAAGGTAGATCCAAATCCAAAGGGAATTAGTTGGAATGTTGGCATTGTAGGAAGAAAGGACACCTAAAGAGATACTAGTAGACTCGAAAATAAAAATAGGAAGAAGAAAAATAGGGTAATCATGATGCAAACGTAGAAAGTGATATATTGGAAGATGCTTTAATACTTTCACTAGATAATATTAATGATTGTTGGGTGCTAGACTTAGGGGCTTCATATCATGCCACATCACATAGGAAATATTTTCTAGATTATGTTCAAGGTGATTTTATACAGGTTTATTTTGGTGATGATAGACCATGTAAAATCATTGGAAAGGGTAAGATACAGATAAATTTATCAAATGGAAACCAATGGTCGTTGAAAGAGGTAAGGCATATTCCTTATTTGAGAAGAAATCTAATTTCCATAGGGTAGTTGGACAGTGAAGGATGTACAGTTACATTCTCAGTAAATTCATGGAAGGTTGCTAAAGGATCACTGTTATTAGCAAAAGGAAAGAAGGAAGGTACGTTGTATGTATGTATTGGCAATACTGATCTTTCTATTGCTTTAGCTTCTATAGGAGTGAATACAGTTTTGTGGCATCATAGGCTTGGGTACATGAGTGAGAAGGGGATGCAAATTCTCCACTCAAGGAATTTTTTGCTAGGTTTGAAGTAGATTGATTTAGACTTTTGTGAGCATTGTGTTTATGAAAAATAGAAAAGAGTCATATTTCTTATATTTGGAAAAGAAAAGAATAGTGAAAAACTAGAGCTTGTGCATACATATGTATGGGGACTAGCTCAGGTATCATCTCTTGGTGGCTCTTGTTATTATGTTACATTTATTGATGATGCAACTAGAAAAACTTGGATTTATTGTATTCAAAAGAAATCAGATGTCTTTGATACTTTTAAGAAATGGAAAGCTTTGGTTGAGAATGAGATAGGAAATAAGTTGAAGTATCTCAGATTAGATAATTTAGGGGAGTACTATAGCAAATATTTTGACAATTACTATTCATACCATGGGATTCATAGAGTGAAGACAGTTCCAAGAACTCCACAAGAAAATGGTGTGTCAAAAATGATGAACATAACTATCATGGAACGTGCTAGGTGTATGATATTACATGCAGGATTGCCCTTACATTTTGGGCAGATGTTGTGGATACTGCAGTTTATTTAATAAATACAAGATCTTCAAGTTCTCTATATGGTGGGATTCCAAAAGAGGTATGGATAGGTAAGCCTATTAACTACTCATTTTTGAAGACTTTAAATTGTGAAGCATTCATGCATATTGATAAAGAAAATAAAATGAAACTTGAGGTAAAATCCAAGAAGTGCACTTTCATTTGATATGGAGTTAATAATTTTTGTTATCATTTTTTGGATTATGAAAAATACAAAATCATTAGGAGTAGATATGTGGTATTCAATGAGAAAGTCATGTATAAAGACCACTTGCAACAAAAGAAACATGAAAATGTAAACACAAAATATGTTGGAAATATGAGCAGGTTTTGTTGTCATTGATGTCAAGAGTCAGTTTTAATGAGCAAGACAAAAGGAAGGATGTCAAGAGTCAGTTTCAGTGAGCAAGACAAAAGGAAGGATGTCAAGAGTCAGTTTTAGTGAGCAGTGCAAGAGAAAGATTGCTTCTAGACCTAAGGAAAATAATATTATAATATCTCTTATTATAATATTCAAGGTGGTCAGATGAGGTCTAAAGAGCAATAGGAAGGCCCAAGAAAAATAATATTATAATATTTTATTATAATATTAAAGGTCTAAGGTTAAGACCTAAAGATTAAATTAATTATAATAATTTCATTATAAATTAATTTATAATTTAATTTGATTAACTCTAAGAGTTATTAAATTAATTATAAGTTAATTATAATAATTTAATTATAAATTAGTTTATGATTTAATTTAAATAACCCTAAAGGTTAGGGTTATAAGGGCACAAAGTTTTAATTAATTCGAATTAAAATCAAATTTAAAAAGGTTGTCGATGTTTTGAGCACATGGCATATTGCATATAAGAAGGGGCAAGTTTCATTTCAAATAATCATCCATGCGATCCATCGAATGCCATAGCAATTCGTGCGCAAAGTGAAGAGAAAGTATCGCGTGTGTTTTAAAAGGTTTATTGAAGTAGAACAAGGGATAAGTAAGTGGGGAGCCCACTTCACATTGCAAGGCACTGGGTAGCATGGTTGGTAGCCGGGGGCTGCGCTAAGACGTTCGCAGGTGCAAGGTTAGGGGTTCGATTCTCGTGGTCTTCATTTTTGGCAAGCGGAGAGAGTTTTGGTCTACATCGTTGGAGAGGAACAAAGGGAAGGCGCGTGCCTTTCCCTTTGCGTGGAGGCACGTAGCCCACTTGGTGGGTGCACGTTGTGCAAAGGCGCTTGGAAGGAGGGGTTTGCGTGTTCGAAACCCATTGAGGCCTTTTTGGTGGTTGGACTAAGGTATGCGCTCACATTGCTAAGGTTTGATTGTTGCATCCAAAAGGTGGAAATTAATTTTTAATTTCTTAAAGTTTTGTTAATTGGAAATTGCATATTTAAAAGGGTTAAAGAGTTATACAAGGGAGATAAAAGGGTATGCAAAGTTTTATTTTTGTGTTTGATTTTTGAGTGGTTAAAGTTTATAAAAGGAGAAATAAGGTGTGCCAAGGGTGTTAGATATTTTTGTTGAAATAAAGTTATATTATAAAAATTGATTTGAAAGGAGAGATAAGGCATAGTTGATTTTTGATATTTTGACTTGGTGAAATATTTTTGAAAGGAAATATTAAGGACAGATTTTTGTTATCTAACCCTTGAGATTGGCAAAGAGAGTGATTGTGATTGAGACAGGTTTTGAGGTCAAAACTTCATCAAACAAAAGGTATGGGCATATCTTCCTTGTGAGTGAAATATTGTTGGATGTTGTGAATGCTAAGTTGGAGTGAAAAGGATTGTTTGATAAGCATTGTTGAGTTTGGTTTTCTAGAATGAAAGTTGATACTAGAAACCTTGTTTGATAAGCATTGTTGGAAATATTGAAGTAAGATTTCATATGCTTGAACTAGGGTTTGTGAAAGATCATGAGTATCATTGTTATGTGAAGTTGAGAACTATCTTGAACTAGGGTTTGTGAAATATCATGAGTATCATTGTTATGTGAGGTTTGTTTGATAAGCATTGTTGACTAAGCTTTCATTGAGTGATTGGTTGAGTGGAGTTGATTGGGCTTAGTTGATTGGAAGTGTTGGAGTGATAGTTCAAGTTCTATGAAACAAATTATTCCTTACTAATTTGAGAAATATTGAAAGTGATTGAGTGTGAAACATATTGAGTCTCTAACCATTCTCCATATGTTTCTATGGTGAAGTAAGAGATATTGAAAGTGATTGAGCATTGTTGTGAGTGTGAAGCATATTGAGTCTCTAACCATTCTCTATATGTTTCATGAGATTAAACAAGATTCTATGTGAAGCTTGTTTGTGTGATTGAAGAGGTTTTTTGTGATAGATTGAGTTGAGTTGTATAAAGCTTTTGTGAAAGCTAGTGGACAGATTTGAGTAAGTCCTAGAGTGGACTTAAGGATTGAGTTGAGTAAGCTTACAATGCAGATTTGAGGTAAGTCTTGGTGAAGACTTGTTGAGAATTGGACAAGTTCTAGTGAGGACTTGTTGAGAGTTGAGGTAAGTCTTGGTGAAGACTTGTTGAGCAGATTGGACAAGTTCTAGTGAGGACTTGTTGAGCAGATTTGAGGTAAGTCTTAGAGAAGACTTGAGAGTAGAGTTGATTGATTGATTTATTCAAACCTTGAGTTAAGATTTGGGATAGATCTAGCAGAGTTGATTTGTGATTGGATCAAGCTTTGTGTTAAGGCTTGAAGATATATTTGAGGATAGAGTTTGGTGCAAATTTGAGGATAGGTTTGTGCCAGACTAGGAAAGATATTGAGTAGATTTGTGCTAGATAAAAGGACTATGTTTAGTGTATATTTGAGGATAGATATTGAGTAGATTTGTGCTAGATCGAAGGACTATGTTTAGTGCAAATTTGAGATAGAGTTGAGAGTAATATTTGGAGGTGATAGAGAAGAGGATAGTAGTCTCCAGTGGATAGAGATCCATTAGCCAGGGTAGTGAGGATAGAGATATTCTGAGTGAGGACAGAGTCTTCAGTGGAGAGAGATCCACAAGCTAGTGTAGTGGAGGCAGTAGTCTTCTAGAGGATCACCAACCAGAGTAGAGGAGAAGGAGTTCTCCTATGGATAGAGATCCACGAACCAACTAAGGGGATTGGTGTCTCCTGTGGATAGATATCCATAAACTTGATTAGGGGATTGGTGTCTCCTTTGGACAGAGGTCCATAAACATTGTAATAGGGAAAGGATTCCCAAGATATTTGTTGAGAAAATTTTAGTGAAATATTTTCTTCGTGGACGTAGCCCACATTGGGTGAACCACGTTAAATTGGTGTCTCTATTGTGTGTGGTGATTTATGCATTGCTTTGATTACTGTTGTTGATATTTCCATTGATATATTGCATAATATTATTTGGGAAAGAAAAGTAAAAAGTGGTCTTATACTATTCACCCCCTCTCAGTATAAGCTTGTGTTCTTCAATTGGTATCAGAGTGGGTTCCTTCGAAAGAGCTTAACAGCTTGAAGGAAAAGCTTACAAGAACACAGATGGATTCTCAGAATGGATCATCAGGGAATTCAACACCATTGTTCGATGGGAACAATTATGCACTATGGAGCACAAGGATGAAGTTTCATCTAATGGCACTTGGAAATGAAATATGGGAAGTAGTTGAGAATGGATACATACCACCAGCAACTCCACCTACAGATAAATATGGTAAGCTTCTACATCATTACAATTCAAAGGCAATGAATGGAATTTTGAGAGGTTTGCATGAAACAGAGTTTATAAAGGTTATGCATTGCACATCAGCAAAGGAAATTTGGGATAAGTTGAAAGGCATATATGAGGGAGACAAAAATATCAAAAGGGTAAAGTTGCAAAATTTCAAGAGAGCATTTGAAGACCTAAATATGAAGGATGAGGAAAACATTGTGGCATATCTACTTCATGTGGATGAGGTTGTTAACTCCATGCAAGGACTTGGGCTTAAGGTTGAGGAACCAGATGTTTGTGATAAGATTTTAAGGTCACTTCCAAAAAGGTTTAGTGAAAATATTTCAGCTATAGAAGAGGTAAAAGATATTGAACTTTTGACAAGGGATGAATTACATGGCATTCTCACAGCTTTTGAGATGAGAATAAAAGAGGAACCTATTCCCCAGAAGGAAGCAACCTTCAAAGTTACTAAGAAGACAAAGGGTAAGAAGTTAGATTCAAGCAATGAGTCATCCAGTGATGAAGAAGCAAATTATGGTAGAAGGAACAAGGACTCAAGAAAATATAAAGGTACAAAATCAGTTAGATGTTTCAATTATGGAAAATATGGTCACTATGCATCTGATTGTCCAGAGGCTAGAAATAGCAATGATGAAGAAAAATAAGATCATAAGAACAGGGAAATAGGAAAACATAAGTACCAAAAGAAAAGTAGGGATGGACAAGGCAAGCAAGGAAAGAAGTTCTTCCAAAGGTATAAGAAGAGTTTTTATGCAGACAAGGTAGGTAAGATTTCAAGTGATAGTGATGAAAGTTCCTCAAATAATGATGAAGATGAAGTTCTATTTCTAGCAAAAGAAAAAGATGAGGTTAGAAAAAGGGTACCAATGATTCTCAAGTGTTTTAGATGTGGTAACTTTGGTCATCTTGAAGATAGTTGTACAAGGAATGGATTCAATTTCAGTGATGATGAATATGAAGATACACTTGAAGGACCAGAAGAAAGTCTTCTTATGGCAATAGAAGAAGAAGGAGGTAATTCTATTGAAGATAAATCAGAAAGGAATGAAGATGATCCCAAAGGCAAACAAATAGAGGAAGAATAAAAAATAGGAGAAGTTGATCTTGAGGGTGAGCTTATTCATGCCCTTGATGCATTAAGGGAGGTAAGAAAGCAAAACTCAAAACTCAAGCTTAAATTTCAAGAATGTGATGAAGAGAAAGGAAAGCTTATAGAGGATCTAACCAACTCAATAGCTAAGACAAAGAGATTCAAAGAGAAGTTAGAAGCAAAGGTTTTAGAATGTGAAAGGTTAGAGCATGAGGTAGCTTCACTAAGGAAAGAAGTAAAAGAGTCTAAGGACAGGTTACACAAGTTTGGGAGAAGCTCAAAGAAATTGGATAAGATTATCAAGACACAAAAACCTACATCAAACAAGATAGGTCTTGGTTTTGAATAGGTACAAAGAAAACAAGGAGAGGAGTCAATCTCAAGCTTCAAAGAAGAAGAAGCTTTAGAAGAAGAGAGTGTAAGAGAGAGTGAGACCTCTGAGGATGAGTTGGACAATAGAAAGTTCAACAAGGAAAGGAACAATGCACAAATGAGGAACAGATGGAACAGGAACCAACACAGGGTAAAAGAAACTAGGAGACCAATGGGGTCAAGGCAAGGTAGTTTCAATGGATGATGTTTCTCATGTCATAGGTTTGGGCACAAGGCTACATAGTGCAGGACACATGAAAGATAGGAATATGGGAATTTCAGAAATAGACAGCTTTTTCAAGGGTATTGCTACTCTTGTAATCAGTTTGGTCACAAGGCAGTGAATTGCAGGGTTCATGATAGGAATGGATATGGCTTCACCAGGAGAAACCCCAAGACATTTGCACCTTTAAGGAATAACAACATTAAGTGTTATAAGTGCAATAATTATGGACATACAACAAAGTGGTGTAGAGAAAAAATTCTAGAGACAAGCAGGAACAAGAATAGTCAGAGGAATCAGAAGGATCAATTGAGGAAGAAAGTGGACAAAGGTAAAGATCAGTGCTTGTTGGGAGTAGAAATACTCCCACCCTAGAATTAACCACCTCAAGAGGAGGTGGGGGAGGGGCTAAGCTAAGAGTTTCATTCTTAGCCCCAAGCCCCAAAGGTGGCCCTTTGCCATTGATGACAAAGGGGGAGATATTTGAGTTAGGGGGAGAGCATTCAGTCAAGGGGAGTAGCTTCTTAGGGGGAGCAGAATAGAAAAAGGTAAAGGAAATGATAAAAGGAAAATGGGTTGCCATCAATGACAAAGGGGGATATTGTTGGAAATATGAGAAGGTTTTGTTGTCATTGATGTCAAGAGTCAGTTTCAGTGAGTAGGACAAAAGGAAGGATGTCAAGAGTCAGTTTCAGTGAGCAGTGCAAGAGAAAGATTGCTTCTAGACCTAAGGAAAATAATATTATAATATCTCTTATTATAATATTCAAGGTGGTCAGATGAGGTCTAAAGAGCAATAGGAAGGCCCAAGAAAAATAATATTATAATATTTTATTATAATATTAAAGGTCTAAGGTTAAGACCTAAAGATTAAATTAATTATAAATTAATTATAATAATTTCATTATAAATTAATTTATAATTTAATTTGATTAACTCTAAGAGTTATTAAATTAATTATAAGTTAATTATAATAATTTAATTATAAATTAGTTTATGATTTAATTTAAATAACCCTAAAGGTTAGGGTTATAAGGGCACAAAGTTTTAATTAATTTGAATTAAAATCAAATTTAAAAAGGTCGCCGATGTTTTGAGCACATGGCATATTGCATATAAGAAGGGGCAAGTTTCATTTCAAATAATCATCCATGCGATCCATCGAATGCCATAGAAAATCATGCACAAAGTGAAGAGAAAGTATCATGTGTGTTTTAAAAGGTTTATAGAAGTAGAACAAGGGACAAGTAAGTGGGGAGCCCACTTCACATTGCAAGGCATTGGGTAGCACGGTTGGTAGTCGGGGGTTGTGCTAAGACGTTCACAGGTGCAAGGTTAGGGGTTCGATTCTCGTGGTCTTCATTTTTGGCAAGCGGAGAGAGTTTTGGTCTACACCATCGGAGAGGAACAAAGGGAAGGTGTGTGCCTTTCCCTTTGCGTGGAGGCACGTAGCCCACTTGGTGGGCGCGCACTGTGCAAAGGCGCTTGGAAGGAGGGGTTTGCGTGTTCGAAACCCATCGAGGCCTTTTTGGTGGTTGGACTATGGTATGCGCTCACATTGCTAAGGTTTGATTGTTGCATCTGAAAGGTGGAAATTAATTTTTAATTTCTTAAAGTTTTGTTAATTGGAAATTGCATATTTAAAAAGGGTTAAAGAGTTATACAAGGGAGATAAAAGGGTATGCAAAGTTTTATTTTTGTGTTTGATTTTTGAGTGGTTAAAGTTTATAAAAGGAGAAATAAGGTGTGCCAAGGGTGTTAGATATTTTTGTTGAAATAAAGTTATATTATAAAAATTGTTTTGAAAGGAGAGATAAGGCATAGTTGATTTTTGATATTTTGACTTGGTGAAATATTTTTGAAAGGAAATATTAAGGACATATTTTTGTTATCTAACCCTTGAGATTGGCAAAGAGAGTGATTGTGATTGAGACAGGTTTTGAGGTCAAAACTTCATCAAACAAAAGGTATGGGCATATCTTCCTTGTGAGTGAAATATTGTTGGATGTTGTGAATGCTAAGTTGGAGTGAAAAGGATTGTTTGATAAGCATTGTTGAGTTTGGTTTTTTGGAATGAAAGTTGATACTAGAAACCTTGTTTGATAAGCATTGTTGGAAATATTGAAGTGTAGCGACCCTGGGAACGCACGCACCGGCCCCTTTTCTAAACCCTACTTGCAATGTTATTAAAATACCAAAGATGAAATGGAAAGACAAGAGGAAAAAGCATATAACACGAAATAACAAAGATGGATCTCTTTATTGATATTGAAGCTCGGTTACATGTCGGTCCCTCTTAGGGATACCCATTTCGATACTATAAATTACAAATAGGAAAGGAGTGCCCCTTCCGTGAAGAGGTGGTGCGCTTATAAAAGCTTCCTAGTTTCACACATGGAAATGTATGAGGGCTTACAGATGCCTCCTTCTCCAGGTCTATTTCCTAGAGGGATCCCTTTTGCTCTCGTATATTGCAATCTTCGTCCGATGTACCTGTGGCCCTGCAAGCAATGAAACAACAACACACGTTTAGGTGTCCGAGATTGCCTCCCGGATGAGGTTGTTAGTAATAAAATAATGTAACGAAAATATGATAAAACTATGCCATGAAATCATGTAAATCTATGCTAATGATATGAAAACATAAAGAAACAGAATAAAAGAAGCTATGTCTAAAACCTAAGCTAAGCTCACGGGCCACTGTCCAAGACAATGGCCGCTAAGGTAAACCTTGCTCTCTTTGCCCCAAAGCTATGGGTCAAAGCATGTACTTGATGTCGAAATAATAGGTGTTATGCTCTTCAATCCGTCAAGGCTTCACCGTACACATGATCTCAAAGAGAACTCTCCAAGTCTCGAAAGCTCTCCTCAAAAAGATGTCTCTCTCTCTTGATATGATCTCTCATGTCATTTGGTGCTCTTAGGCTTGCACCTTTTATAGTGTGAAACCCTAGGTCTATGTCCAAGCCCTAGGAATGAATTTCTCATGTGTAGTGCAAGTTAGCATGAGAAGCTTTTGTCCATTTTCTATGTTTGAAGGCCAGTTAACTAAAATCTAACTGCCCACTTGAGTCTTCTATGCGAACTGGTCGTTAGCATGAGAAGATTTTGTCCCTTTGTTTATGCTTGGAGGTTAGTTAACTTAAGTCTAAATGCAAACTCAAGTCTCCTATGTGAACTGGTCATGAAAAGGAATGCAAAGTTACTCTCGCTCACCTTTATTGCATGCATACTGCCACTTATGCCTGTGATTAGGCTTGTTTGTCGGTAAAATACTTCTTATGGCTTAGCCGCTGTCATCTACAATGGCTAAGATCTAGCCATTATCATCTATAGTGGCTAAGGTCTGGCCACTCTAGGCTTGAGCGGCTAGGATATGGTCGCTCTTGGTTTGAGCGGCCAAGCTTGGATGGCTTGAAAAGGCCCCAAATGAGTGGTGAGAACCACTTTTGATGCTTGGAAAGTCCAAGATTATGTCTTATGATCTTATGAGTGTGTCTATGTGAGAAAATTCCCTAAGCATGACATGATTTAGGTGTCTACAGATGCCCCTTTTTGTGACGCATTGTGTGGAAAACACAACATTGAGCAAAAATGTAGACTTATCTGTTTGTAGGGTGTATGATGATCAATGGTCTGATCAACGCCGGATGGCCCAATCATGCAAGATGGTGTGCATCCCTTGAATCATTGCCTCAATATTCGAAGGACTTAGCTCAATGGCTTTTGCATGTTAAATTGCACTCATTCCTCAAACTCAATCGAGTAGCTTCAGCTGCTACAACAATTCTGACCGGTAGGAGAGCTACAATTGAAGATGTCATGTCTGCTTACATTCCCAACAAACAAGGGAAATTTGTGATTGTTGTATGCAATGATTCGTAGGACGAACATGATTTTGCTATGATCGAGTGATATTTTTTTGATTTTGATTATGATTAAGTTGAAGTTTTGAACTACTTCCTCACACAATGAATTGGTGAAGAAATGACAATGAATGAAGCGACAAGTCACTTGACCAATATGACTAATCTGGTTCCTTTCTAGCATTTGTTGCTTTTAATGGGCAATCCCACATCCAAGTGTGATTCCAATTGTTTATGATAATCATCCATCCCTATCCCGAGGAGCGGTCCAACTATCAATAGCCTTCTTAGGGAGTTAGGATGAGTGATTCTATTTATGTTCAGATTGTATCACTTTGACTTAATATTTTTGATGTCATAGGGGAATTAGAATGATCCTTTCACACCCATGGAGTAGTCCGACCATCTTGGTCTTCTTCGGGATTGAAGGGTGGCACATCATAATTCCAAAATGAGTTGTTTTTGCCCCAAGTGGCCTTATGGTTATCTACTCATCTCACCGAAATACATGGAGTGCAAATCACTGCAATCGTCGAGTGGATAGAGTAGGTAACTGGATACGAGGCCTACTTGAGATTGTGATTTTATGTGATTTTTTTTGTTATTTTGAACATTTTGATGATCCTAAACCACCAAAGTGTGTTTATTTGTTGTTTTTGTGGGATCCCTCAAGGAGAAAATCCCTTATTCTGCTCTGTGGATCTGGTCGCTGTCAGGTCCAATGGCCTCTGAGTTTCTACCTATGGCCACTGTCACCTTGAGCGGCCAAGAAGTTTGGGCCACTGACGTCAGCAGTGGCCAAGGCATAATTAAGGAAATATAAAAATTTGCATTTCTAGGGTTTGACCTATCACTTTCACTATTGAAGATTCATTTTGGGAGCTCTGGTGCGACGGTGATGGTTGCAACTTTGAAACTTGCTGGTGCTGAGGACATGGCTTCGTGGGGTGAGACATCAGCTACTGGAGGAGTTGGAGCTTCTCGGGTATTTCTCTCTTCAAAACCCTAGCTCTCTTTTCCTTATCTGAGTAAAATTGAACCTCGATAAGTAATGGGAAAACTGAACCTCACTAAGTAATGGGCAAAATGAACCTCACTAAACCTGTTGGCAACGAATAAACTCCATAATTAGGCTTAGGTTCCCCTTTGCTATGGTGGGTTAGTCCCCAATTTTGCTTTCTGCTAGTGGCTTTAGCCTAGGTTTTTTTTTTAATTTTCTTCAGTTATTCACCTGTTGCCACCATTTTGGGCATTTTGAACTTAGCCTAGTTTTTATGCTTGGGTGGGAAATTTTACTTTCCAATTTGTTTGTTTTCCCTCCCTATGTTGTTTTATTGAAATTATTTTGTCAATTTTGTAATTTTTTTTATTTTCTGGCCAAGGGTTCACGGGTTTGCCATGTTGCCCCTTGGCCATTGTCACTCAGAGTGGTCGGCTCTGAGCCATTGTCGCTTAGAGCGGCCAAGCTTGAATCCCAACGGTCAAAAATTTGACCATTGGGTCTTGGCCGTTGTTGCCTCCAATGGCCAGGTTTCGACCATTGTAGGCGACAACGGCTAAAGCTTAAGCCTTATTTTCTTGTATTTTTGTTGATTTTATGATATTTTTTACTCTTTTTTGGAATTTTTGAATTTTGCTTTGCTTGATTAGGTGTAATCTTATCCTTCTTTTGCTTAGACTTAGAATAGTCCATTCTCTTTTGCACCATTTTCATGTTTTTTTGTGAATTATGCCTTAGATGCACTGTAGTTATGTTTTGTTTTTCTTCTACTTTGCTTAGATCCTTACTGCTCGAGCTTGGGACCCAAAGCTCCTGCTTGACTTACTTCCTAGCTTTAATGATATGGACTGGGCATGGTTCAAAGCCCGTGGGTTGTAGTATGTCATCAGGTTGCCTTACATCATGGCAGATCAGGCTTACCTTATGGCTTTGGCCCATCGTTGGGACCCATAGACTAATACCTTCCACCTCCCGACCGATGAGATGACCATTACGTCGGAGGATGTATATAGGATCTTTTGAATTCCTTTCGATGGGGTGGCCATTGTCTCTTCGACCACTAATTATCAGGTGGTTGTCTTCACTCGAGTTTTTAGAGAGCACTTTGTGGATGCTCTCAAGGACACCAAGTCCGGAGGAGTGTCCATCAGTCGTTGGCATGGGGAGGGCATCTTTACGATGAGGCATGTCGTATTGCTGATGGTGATCAACAATGTTCTTATCCTAGACTACTCGAGTTTGAGGTTCCCATGGAACCTTCTGGCGATGGTGCAAGATCTATTGGATAGTGAGGAGCCTATCATCTATGCATGGGGTAGATCGCTATTGGCTCAGTGCTATGATGAGTTGTACCACATCCATCGATGAGGATGTGTCAGCATTACTTGCAGCTTGCTCCTATAGGTTTGGGGATGGGAGCACATTATGGTAGATCACCCTAAGGGGCTCCCAACCGAGATTATAGTGATTGATGCTCGGACACAGTGCTATGCCACCAGATGGGCTCGAGAGCATGAGGAGCATAAGAGCCACACTTTCATAGGGGAGCTATCCCACTACACTGATGCTTTCACCAGACTATTGGCCGGAGATGTCGTGTGGTGGCCTTACTATGAGTGTCCTACTTGGGATGATCCAACTAGCTTTACTACTAGGACATGGCACGAGCGATGGCTCATTGGTCATAAGATTGCCATTCGGGAGTATTTCTTCTACTCTCGGGTTCTTCATCAGTACGGATTGTAGCAGGATGTGCCCTTGATACCTTTCTTGTATAGGCACCTCATAGCAGAGAAGGACCTACCTCCATGATAGATTATTGAGCTCTCAGATGAGGAGGATGCCCTAGCTATTGACCCTACAGTGGTTGGGGGAGTTATAGAGGCCTACACTCAGTGGTGGGGTGATCGGATGTGGCATGGCATCGGTAGCCTAGGGCATGAGGATGATGGTGGGGGTGATGGCGCAGATCCGATAGGACGTAGAGTCCGAGCCAGGACCGAGGTATGGGGCCAGCCAATAGAGTAGGTGGCAGTGGAGGATCCTGATGTTCTTGAGGAGGAGGAGGAGTTAGAGCCCAAGGAGAGAGACTCTCCTCTAAGAGCACAGCTACATGAGGTTGAGGCTGAGCTTCAGGCCACTAAGATCCAGGTACAACGATGAGATGCTACCATTGAGCAGCTCACAACACAGATATAGGCTCTACAGGCTACTATTGGGGGTGGCGATGTCAGGATGCAGTTTTTTGTTCCTCCTTCTACACCATAGGAGGCTCCAATGGCAGGTTCAGGGGCAGATGTGGGACATCTCCAGTATTTGTTGGATGAGCATGAGGCACGGATCCAGGGACTTGTGGATCATGTTACCCTTCTTCAAATGTAGCTCAGGAGGCATGGGATTGTCCCTAAGGATCCAGCAGGTGCAGGTGGTTCGTAGGTCAGTGGGTGCTCCACCTCGGGGTAGTCTTCCACCCATCCTAGCCAGAGGACCCAAAATTGGACAGAGAGACCGATAGGCTCGCATCACTTGACTCGTGACACCACCACAGGGGGAGGTGGCACTGGAGGAGGTGATGCAGGGGGCTCAGGCTCGACATTTGATTGATGCTCTACTTGGTTCTTGATCCATTTTTGAGGTTGACTGACCTATATGACTGTAGCCCATGGGCATTTTTGTATATCCATTGGACTTGACACACATACTTTTATGATAGCTTTGCATTATGACTTATTATGTGTATCGTTTATTGCTCATGTTTTTGTTATTATTTTGTTTTATGATATGATGCGATGATGGTATTATGATGATTTGATGGATATGTTAGATGATAGATGATACTTGAAGATGCTTAGATGGATGTGTAGATGCTTATATGATTTGATGATATGATGCGATGTATTTTGATGATGAATGATGAATTTATGATTTGTATGCAAATGGATATTGCCTATATGTTTTATGATGTGCTTTATGGATTTAATGACTTGTTTTTGTGGATGTGATGTTATTGCTACAATGCATGTTTTAACTTTGCTTTAATTTTATGCATCTAACTTATGTGGTGGAATGGTATAAATGAACCTGTATGCTCTAATCACTTAAAACATACGGAATGCATATGACATTGACAATCTTAATGGGTGATACCACAGAAAGTAAAAAAATAATCATGAATTTAAATAATCACTCTTATCATAAGAATTGATTAAGTATTCATATATGAGATGTAATGGTGTGTAATGTATTTTCTTAATAAGTTTCTGTAAATTAAAAGATATAAAGTAGTCGGTGGTCGTCTATATACTATTTCTAATATATATGCGGTATCTGTCCTACTATGTTGATACCCCCTAATTTATAGAATCTTATAAAGAAAGTGATGGTGTGAATGATGTTATGATTTGTTGCTATGTAAGAATTTTTGGGGCTTTTCGGAGATTCAAACACTCTAGTTACCCTATCAACAATTTTCTACTTACCACTTAGACTTTTGAAAAGTAAGGCTTTTACCATGGACCTAGTTTTTCATGATCTCTGTGTGTGCAAGTGATTGTATATTTTGAGGTAGAACTCAAGCATTTCCTCCGATGTCGGTGGGATTCTTTCAGCCCATTGCTAAGATCGGGGATCCTCAAGTGTTCATCTCATCCTTATGTTGGACTTAGTTGGACTATACCACTAGGCAATATTGGGTTACCTAAGCTAGCTCATCCACATTCAAACATTGGTCTACACAAATGCATGAAGCAATTGTAGTAGACATATCGTCATGCGTAAGGATTTCTCCTTCCAGTTTTGTACAATGTTGAGAATTCCAGGGATTCAAGCTTTATTCCTTTTGGCTTCTTTTTGGCTTTGGATATTTGCTCATATGTAGTGATGAAAATCACTTTTTATTTTGATTGATTTTTTTCTTTGAGCTGGATTTTTGTAGTGATGATAATCACTGTTTATTTTGCTCATATGTAGTGATGAAAATCACTGTTTATTTTTTATTGATATTTTTGAGCTTTGATTTTTTTTTGTAAATGAATTTATGATTTGTGTATCGAATTATTGCTTTGAAATCTGGACTATATGCTTGGCCTTTTGAATATGTACTTTGCTTTTGGTATTTTGTTTATTTTGATGTAAGCAAAGGGATTTTGTAGGGTAAAGCTTGTCCTTTTGCCAATTCTCAGCACCTTTAAACCGGTTGCATAGGGGGATAAGCAAGGAAAATCCTTTTCACTTAAGGTAATCTAGACCGCTTTGCAGCTTTCATATTTTCCTTGTACCAACTAGGATTTTAGTGTTTCAATTAGTGACGGGATCTTGAATATCCAAGGCTTTATCACAGCTAGACCTTACCCTCTACTAATCACAGTTGTTTTCCCAAAAGTTGATAAGATCACTAGGTGTGGTTATTAACCGAAAAACCTTAGTATATTATGTATAGCAACAAATAATGGTTGTGTTGAAAAACACAATTACCCCTGTTAATGGGGTATGGATTTGAATTTTTTGCACAAACTATGGTATCACTTTTAAGGCTTTCTGACATATGCAATTGTAATGATATGAAAATGCAATGCAATGATGTGATGCAAGATGCAGATGCAATTTTTTATTTTAATTTTATATTTTGTATTTTGATCAAGGTGACCTACTATGTAACTTCATCATCTATGAAGTCTTTTAATGCTATGCGTAAAGTCAGGATTTCTAACTCTAGTGGCATGATGGCCTCAATGCCATATACTAGTGAAAATGGTGTTGCCCTAGTGGGCATCCGTATACTAGTCCTGTATGCCCATAGTGCAAGAGGCAATTGCATGTGCCAATCCTTGTGATTTTCTTGCACTGTCTTCCTCAAAATGGAGACTATTGTTTTGTTTGAGGCTTCTGCTTGCCCATTTGCTTGTGGATAATAAGGCATTGAAAAACTATGCTGAATATGGTATTTTTTCATTAAAGCACGCACATTTTTTTCTTGAAATATGGCCCATTATCCAATATTATCTTAGAAGGGACCCCAAAATGACTTATGATATTGTGGAGTATAAACTCCGCAATCCTTGGTCCAGTTATTGATGTTAAGGGGATCACTTCTACCCATTTAGTGAAGTATTTTATGGTCTATTATGATGAATGTGTGTCAGCCTGAGGATGGGGGTGAGATCTTCCCAATCAAGTCTAGTCCCCATTATGAGAATGGCCATGCTGCCTGGATGGGCTGCAAAGCTTGTGATGGTAAGTGCGTTAGATTTGCATGATGTTGGCACTTACTACATTTCTTGACATACTCATAATAGTCCTTTTCCATGGTGGGCCAATAGTAACCCATTCTCAAGATGTGCTTAACGATGGCCATGCCACTGAAATGGCCTCCACATGTGCCATCGTGAGCTTGCGAAATTGCCCAGGATGCTTCCTAGGGCTCAAGACAACGGAGTAATACTCCATCATATCCTCATATGTAGAGGATTTCTCCTAGAAATATGTATCTTGTTGCTCTCTATTTGAATGTTCACCTTTCAGTATGCGACAAACCTTGAGGTACTATTCCAAGCTTTAGGAAGTCCCATAGTTGGGAAAGCCAATCCTGATAAGCCACAACTTCTATAGAATAGAAAGCTTGCTCTTCCTACATTTTCTGAGGTAGTGAACACGGATTGAGGAACAACTCTATGGTATATGGTTGCACCACACTCCATAGGTCCTTGGGAGATCAAAGACCCCCAAGGGGTCATTTGCAAGAAATCTCTGGCTATGAAGGACCAATCCTGATTTGGCTCGATGTTGATCATGTTGACTGATTCTTGATTGTCAAAAGCTTCACGACATATTGTTGAGTGTGAAAGCACCTTCACATGAATGGTTGTAAAATCAAATATTAACCCCAACATGTACAATAGGTAGGTGTCAACAAGTTCCTTGTAAGTCTTCAGGAGTGGGCACCTACATTGGAATAGTCCTTTGACTTGGTTTACTATGAGCAAGGAGTCACCAAAGATATTCAATATTTTAATACCCATTGCTATGGTTGTTTGGAGTCCCAGGATCAATGCTTCATATTCTGTATTGTTGTTTGTGCATGGGAAGTCTAGTTTGAATGATAAGGGCAATGGAGCACCCTATGGTGTGATAAAGACAATCCCTACTCTACCTCCTTGTTCACACTTTGAACCATCGAAGAACAATGACATGTCTCTTTCTTTCTTAGGTTCTTCGAGTTCTGGTGGATCTGATAATGCAAAGACCGCATCATCAAGCAATTCTATGGTGAGAGGCTTGTTATCCTGAAGAGGCACCTCTGCTAATTGATCTGCTATGACTTGTCCCTTGATGGACTTTTGGCTTATGAACTCTAGATCAAATTCTATCAATAGCATGATCCACTTTGTGGTACGTGTATTGTGATATGTCTTGCTCATCATGTACTGCAAAGGATTTTATTTTGATATGATGTAGGTCATATGGCTCAACATGTAGTGTCACAACTTTTGAGTTGCAAAGACCACTGCTAAACACAACTTTTTGACATACGCATATCCTAGCTCATAACTCACCAAGGTGCGACTAATGTAATATATGGCTTGCTCTTTATCTTGTGCATTCTTTTGGGCTAACATGGTGCCCAATGCAAAATTAGTAGCTGATATATATAGTAAAAATGGTATGTCTGGCCTTGGTGGAGCCAATACTAGTGGTGTTGCCAGATAAGTTTTGATCTCTGCAAAGGCTTGATGGCATTCTTCATCCCAATGAAAGGGGACTTCCTTGCATAGCAACCGATTCATAGGTCTGCATTTATCTGATAATTGTGTGATGAATCTTTTGATGGATGCTATCTTGCCTTGTAGGCTCCTTAACTCCCTAATGTTGGTAGGGGTGGCCATTTCCAATATAGCCTTTACCTTTGCAGGATCTACTTCAATGCCTCTCTTGGATACGATGAATCCCAAAATCTTGCTAGAAGTTACGCCAAATACGCACTTCTTAGGATTCAATCGGACATTGTGTTCTATGAGGTGATCAAAGACTTGTCTAAGGACTTCGGCATGCTCTTGCCGCAATAGGGACTTGGCTAGTAAGTCATCCATGTAATCTTCCAAGATCTTATGCATATAGTCATGGAATATGTATGTCATGGCTCACTGATATGTGGCACCAACATTTTTGAGACCGAATGGCATCACTTTGTAACAGAATGTTCCCCATGGAGTAATGAAAGTAGTTTTATGTTGATCTTCGAGCTTAATCCAGATCTGGTTGTATCCAAAAAAACCATCCATTAGGGAGAGCATTTCATGACCTATGGTTGCATCTACAAGAGCATCTATGTTTGGCAATGGGAATGAATCCTTTGGTGTTGCCCTATTTAAATCTCTAAAATCCATGCAGATATGGACTCTTCCATCAGGTTTCCCCATGGGTACCATGTTTGACACCCACTCAGGGTAGTCGATAGGAACTATGAATACTGCATCCAATAGTTTTTGCAATTTGTTCTTCACCATCAAAGCGATGGTTGGATGCATTTTCCTTAGTTTTTGCTTGACTGGCTTCTTCATGGGATCCAATGAAAGGTTGTGAACGACTAACTTTGGATCTATCCCTGGCATGTCTTTGTAAGTCCAAGCAAAAATATTTGGCCTCTCTTTGAGGAGAGGAATTAGGATGGCTTGTTCCTCTAGAGATAGACTTTCTCCGAACTTGACTTTCCTTGGTTGGGTAGGATCATCGCTGATGTCCACCTCGAAAGTCACTTCTATAGCCATATGTGACCCATCCTCTAGCTGATGAGGCATGGGTATCAAATGAATGTCATCGATGGGATTCATAGGACCTAGTGACTCAGGTTCCAAACCAACATGGAAGATGTCATACGCACAACCTGATGCAAAATGGAATGGCTGTAACATCTCTTCATTGGGGAAGAGGTCTTCAGGCTCTATGGGTGAATTAGCATGATCCCAATCAATAGCCTCTACATCAAGATGCAATGATTTGGTAGGATCTACTGGATTATGAAGTGGAGTGGTCAAATCAATGGAGATCATGTTGATGGATGGGATGAAATCTCCAGGACCACATGGGTGCAATCTTGTCTCAGGGGTTTCCCTTCCATACTCACGATGAGGTTCTAGAGGAATGGGAATTTTTGGATCTGGCCCATGAGCAGGGTGGACAATAGGATCATTGGGCTCTAATTGCTCTCTGAATGTAGGCGGAGGGGGATTGACCATCCGATGAATGGCAGCTAGGTCAATAGGTCTCCCCAAAAATTAGAGATGAGGGTCTATGGCATGGAGTGCCACCTCTCTCTCTACTAGCTCATTGACTTGCCACAAGTGGTGAGGTCCAAGATAAGCCATCTCGGTCTCATCCTCAAAGTCATCATCACTTATCCAGAAACCGTTAGCATTGGTATGCGGCCCTAAGACAAGGGGCTCATGTCTTGGCCCCAAGTAGGCCATCTCTATTTCATCTTCATATTCTTCATCACTTATGAAGAATCCATTTGCATTTGTCTCTTGCCCCAAAGTCAAGGGTTGATGGCTTAGGCCTAAGTAGGCTCTTTCTATTGAGTCTTCTGATTCATAGTCACTTTCATCTGATGTATATCCACTCTCATCATGGATGGACCATGTGAATATTTGTAAATAGTGAGGCCCCTGATAGGCTAAGCCAAGTTGTGCCTCATCATCACTTGCTTCATATCCATTCTCCTCATCCCATGAGTTGTACCCTATTGGGGTGGAATCAATTGAGGTGTTTGGATGATAAGTTTTTGGAGGTGGTATGTTTACCATGGCCACTTGTCTATTGCTCAAATTTGCTATTCTTAGGGGGTGATAAGGAATGAAATCAATGTCTTCTCCTAACCCTATGCTTAATCTTTCCAATGCCACTACAAGAGAGTCATCTCGACCTCCGCTATAATAGCCTAAGCCAAATCTATCGGAGGGAAGCTGATATAGTGGCTCGTAGGGCCGCCTGCGCCCTTGCTCATATATGCCAAGGCCATAGCCATGCCAATGGCAATGCTCAAAGTAACTTAGAGAAAACTCGAGGTTAGAGAGGTAATGAACATTGATCATGAATAATTCATCACCATCCTCTTCTATATCTGAAGACTTATGAGCGCAGTCCAGGCTGACATAGACAAAATTGGTTTGGTTGGGAGGGATTCCAAGTGGAACCACTATTCCTACTAGTGGCCTCAAGTCCTTAGGCCTTCCTATGTCTTGTGCAGACTCAATGATAGGTGTAAAGGTGATGTTCTACACAAGGTACTCCCCTATGCCTATGCTTGCCAAGTGTATTGATGCATGCGACGTGGATGACCCCACGGATGATACTGGTGAAGTAGGGTGATAATCACTATCTTCATCTTGATCTTGAGGATCTTCCTCTTCCATAGGACTTGGCATTTCAGCAATGGCTATAGTTGGCACTTCCTTGGGCCTTTCTTCCTTAACTAAGGGTGCCTTTAGCTTCTGATTATCTTTTGGTTTTGATGTTGATGGTACTTTAGAAGCATTGACTATCTTGAGTGCACCAGGAGGTGTTGATGTGCATGGGTCTTTTCTTACCCCTTTGTCTTCGTTATCCACTTGTGTGGTTGGGGATGAAGGTGCCACGTACAGGTGAGTAGAAGGGATTACAAATTCTCCTAGAATGTCCACCTGATTGACGTATTTAAAAGGCTCTTCATCGGCCAGAACCACATAGACTTTGTTCTCGTGCACATACTTGACACACTGGTGCAAGATCGAAGGCACACACTTCATGGCCCTTATCCAAGGGTGCCCTAAGAGGATGTTGTACTGCATAGCTCCTTCCAAGACATGACACATCATGGGGATGGTCTTGTGCCCCACCTTGATGGGTAGGACTATCATTCCCATAGTATTGCATAAAGCATCATTAAAAGCTCTCAATGTGTAAGCTCCTGGAATGATATTTGACTTGGGGATTTTGAGGTGCTCTATTGCAGTTGTTGTAATGATGTTTATCGATGAACCTGTATCGACCAAAACCCTCTTGAAAGGTAAGTCATTGATTGCCACTACAATGTTTAGCGGAGGGTCTGGTAAGGCAACAGGAACTGTCTTAATCTCATGATCATAGAATCGGATTATAGGTTCCTGGCATTCTTGTACTTGTCCCACAAAGTGAGTGAATGCATTCGCATCTTGTGGTTGGAGCTCAATTGTTCTTAAAATCTCCATTAGAGTCTCCCTATGCTTTGGGGACTATTGTATGAGCTCATAGATGGATAACTTAGCTGGAGTCATCTGTAGGTTTTGCTCCAATCTACTTCGAATAGTTACCACAGGTCACGTTGGTGGACCTGGAAGGTTGTCTTGCCTTTGCCTAGGAGTGGCTGGGATGTTCATGGGAGCTACAGGTGGTTGCGGTTGACCATACCGCCTAGTCCTTGTTGCTATGTTAACAATCTCAACCATCCCAATGCATCCATGGGTAGGTATGTCAGCTCGAACCTGATTGACTTGGGCCCCTTGCTCTCGAGGGGCCTCATGATTGGGCAATGGGTTTCTGTATATGCCCATGTCTCTATTATCGGGAGCCAGTGGGTTGTCAACTTTGAGTTCTCCCACCTCAATCATGTTTTGCACTTGATGCTTAAACCCGATGCAAGCCTCAATGTCATGCCCCGGTATCCTATGATAAGGGCAAAATTGATCTTCCCTATATCCTTTTGGCTTAGGATGGTTGGGATCTATAAGAGGTATATCAAGAAATCTGATCCTCCTGGCCTCGCTCAACTGATTAAATATTGATTGCATTGATTCTGTCAGAGGCATGAAATAACGAGGTGGCTTGCATTCTCGATTTCTTCCCTGATTGTTCTTTTGGTCGTAGTTGGTCGACGGGGGATGTGCTTGATAGTTCTGGGGTTGTTGTGCACCCCCATCCTTGGGTGTAGCCAATACGACTTGATTGACTAGAGCAGGATTGCCCTACTTCTGCTTATACTTGTCATTCTTACCATTCTTGTTCCACTCCTTTTTGTTTTGGAGTTTAATGGTTCCCTCATCTACTTTTATTTCTTCGATGAGCTTGGCCTGTGCCAAAGCTTCCTCAAATGAAGGATACTACTGAAGTTGTAGCAAGAGGGAGATATGTTTAGAGCAACTTTTGGTGAACATGTGAATGATCTCTTCTGTGGGAATGGAGAATGATAATTTTACCATGACTTTTCTCCATCTATTCCCATAATCCATTACTGGCTCATCATCATACTATTTCAAGTTGGCCAGGTCTGAAAGGTTCACCTTCTTCTTAGCACCAAAGGAGAAATGCTTTAAGAATGCGTTTACTAGTTGTTCAAAGTTGGTTATGCTATGCTTAGGTAGTTGGTTGAACCATTGAGTGGCAGCACCTAAAAATGTCATTATGAATGTTCTTAGCATGAGAGCGTCATTGTCTTCAAGATGAAAATAGGCATTGATAAAATTGGTGACATGCTCTTGTGCATCCTCTTCACCCTTAAACTTTTCTAACCTAGGCATCTCAAAGTGCTTAGGATATGGAGGGCTAGGGATTGATGGGCACAATGGTTGGTTGTGTATTTTGCTCAATGTTGGTGAGTTCCCAACTGCCTCTTGTTTCTCAAAGGTTTTCATATTTTCAGCAAGCTCTTGAAATGCCTTTGATGCATGGATTTCCTCCTCTTGTAAGCCTATTCGCATTGGCAATGGAGGTAACTCTCTATCCATTTGATTTGTTCCATTTTCCTCCCTCCTACGAGGGGACCCAAGATTATGATCCTGGTTTGTTATGTTTGCCCTTCCCCCATTAGTTGGATTTCATTCATGATTTGGTGGGGGATTTCATTGTGGGCTATCTTGTCTAGTGTGCCTCTCCTTAGGTGAGTCAATGCATCTTGTTCTTTGGTGGTCACCACCATTTGTCTATAAATTGTTAAGAGCTAGCCACTCAGCTTGCTCTCTTAAACGTTGCTCATGTTGGCGCAAGAGTCTTTCTCTTTGTTTCTCTTGTTCGAGAGCTTCCACTAGCTCTCGCTCCTTACGTAATGCATTTTCTAACCACCTCATTCGGTCAGTTTGTGCTGTCATAGAAGACTCATGTTTATCTGACTCTGTTCTTGTTGTCTTGACTCATAGATTCCTCGAGGAGGTTTCTACTGTATCTGTACTCTTGCTAGCTAATGTGACTTGTTCAGTGTACTATTGAGTATCCCTATGATCAGACTCCATGCATCTACTATGGGGTCACTCTGAGGTACCCCTAGACTGAGAGATGTGTTTAGAAGTCATAGTTCGTGAGCTTCCAGATGCAGAGTTCTCAGTAGCTATAGTTCTTTGAGTTGGTTGAGTAGGAAATCGATCCAACCCATCTAGTTGTCTTGTTTTCCATGGCTGGTCCCGTGGGGTGCCATTCACTCCTATGAGGTCATAGTCTATGGGAATATTTCCTTTTGTGTGAAGGGTTTCTTCTATATGATTCCCATGACTAGATGTAGCTCTAGTTTCCTGCCCTTCAGTGGGTAGACCTATTTCATATGTTTCTTGTGAGTCTTGAGGTGTTGCAATTCTTGTTTGCCTTCTTGATGAAGAGGGCTTGGTGGTAACATGTTTTCTCCATGTGGATGGAGATGTAGCAGTCTCATCATCCCTATGTGAAGAATGAGTCTTAGAACCTTCTTTATGTCCATGTGAGGAGGAAGCCCTTGAAGCTTCCTCACATCTTTGAGATGTTTCTGTGTGTTTAGAGGAGGCCCTTGAGGTCTCCTCATGTCTCCTTGATGAGGATGGCTGTGAAGCCTCTTTTTGTTTATGTGACTTTGTTCCATGATGTGGTTCCTTACTTGGGGTTTCTCGAGGAGATCCCCCAAGGGTTGAATTATCACCCCTTAGGCTCACGGAGCTACGTCTCACGGTCTTACGGGTAGGTCATTCAATGTTACTATGACTTCGCCTATGGGTATGAGTTGCTTTTATCTCTCCCTCGATATCAGACCGAGGGTGCTTACTTCTTGTTTTGACCATGTTGTCTTATGAATTGATCTTTTGAGTTGCAATTTAGGAATAACCACACAATACCAAACAAATGTTTATCTTGATTACCGATTTAAGTGTGCCCTAAACTGTTTGGTGTGTTTTGATGTGTTGTTCTTTCGATTTCTTTGCTCTTGTTCTTGGATTAAGAATGAGAAGACTCATCCATAGTGACAATCAAGTACACTCATGCCAAACATGATTTTCTCAAAAGAAGCTAGGGTACACCACTGAAGACCCAATGGAGGGTTCGCCTAGCTCTTCCACTCTGAACCAATGATTGTTCCAATAGTGGGAGATAGTTTGAACACAAGTAACTTAGTGTCACTATAAGTAAGTTTCTCAATCCATTTCTAGGAAGCTCTAGGGGGAAAACCAGTGGAAGGAGATGAATTCCAACGTCATTGGACTGAATTGAAGGTTGGTGATGAAATCCAACTCTCCAATGTTTAAATGAGATGTGCGTGTGTGGTGTTCATTTTAAGCTTGCGTAACATAAAGTGCATCATATAGCAGCAATGAATCTTTCCTATATGCCTAAGTGCAAAAATACATTTCAATATTCAGAAAGATGCATGAACTACTATGATTTGTATGAGCGCACTTTATTTCATGCAACTATGGCCTCTAGCAGGGCCTCAAAGCAAGCAAACAACATACAATGTCTAGCACATTGGATTCTAGGGTGAAATTTTTAGGCATAAGCCATTGTTCCTAGCAACGCCTAGTGGAAAATTTAAAAGAAGATCTAAGATATGCGAAATGCTTAATTCTTTCTTCTTTTATTCCTTCAATTTCCAAACATAAATGTGCTTTAAGTTCTCTATTTTAGACACACAGAAGTAGACAGAAAGCTATAAAATATCAGAGAAGCTATACCAACCTTTGATCCAGCTCAGAGAGTCGATGTTTTGACCTCTGTTACACTCCAGTTCTAGTCGTTGTTGACCAGAGTGGCTGGTTCTTGGCCATTGTAGCTTAGAGCGGCTAAGCTCTATTGGTCATTGTAGCTCAGAGCGGCTAGTTTTTGGCCACTGTAGCTCAGAGCGGCTAGACCTGCACACAAAATTAAGTTAGTATTCTAGCAGAAAATGAAAAATTAGTGGTGGTCCCACCATGATCGCCATCTGTAGTGACCCCGAGAACGCACGCACCGGCCCCTTTTCTAACCCTACTTGCAATGTTATTAAAATACCGAAGATGAAATGGAAAGACAAGAGGAAAAAGCATATAACATGAAATAACAAAGATGGATCTCTTTATTGATATTGAAGCTCGGTTACATGTCGGTCCCTCTTAGGGATACCCATTTTGATACTATAAATTACAAATAGGCAAGGAGTGCCCCTTCCACGAAGAGGTGGTGCGCTTATAAAAGCTTCCCGATTTCACACACAGAAATGTATGAGGGCTTACAGATGCCTCCTTCTCCAGGTCTATTTCCTAGAGGGATCCCTTTTGCTCTCGTATGTTGCAAACTTCATCCGATGTACCTGTGGCCCTGCAAGCAATGAAACAACAACACACGTTTAGGTGTCCGAGATTGCCTCCCCGGATGAGGTTGTTAGTAATCAAAGAATGTAACGGAAATATGATAAAACTATGCCATGAAATCATGTAAATCTATGCTAATGATATGAAAACATAAAGAAACAGAATAAAAGAAGCTATGTCTAAAACCTAAGCTAAGCCTACGGGCCACTGTCCAAGACAACGACCGCTAAGGTAAACCTTTCTCTCTTTGCCCCAAAGCTATGGGTCAAAGCCTGTATCTGATGTTGAAATAATAGGTGTTATGCTCTTCAATCCGTCAATGCTTCGCCGTACACGTGATCTCAAAGAGAACTCTCCAAGTCTCGAAAGCTCTCCTCAAAAATATGTCTCTCTCTCGATATGATTCTCTCATGTCATCTTTGGTGCTCTTAGGCTTGCACCTTTTATAGTGTGAAACCCTAGGTCTATGTCCAAGCCCTAGGAATGAATTTCTCATGCGTAGTGCAAGTTAGCATGAGAAGATTTTGTCCATTGTCTATGTTTGAAGGCCAGTTAACTGAAATCTAACTGCCCACTTGAGTCTTCTATGCGAACTGGTCGTTAGCATGAGAAGCTTTTGTCCTTTGTTTATGCTTGGAGGTCAGTTAACTTAAGTCTAAATGCAAACTCAAGTCTCCTATGTGAACTGGTCATGAAAAGGAATGCAAAGTTACTCCCGCTCACCTTTATTGCATGCAGACTACCACTTCCACCCGTGATTAGGCCTGTTTGTCGGTAAACTACTTCTTATGGCTTAGCCGTTATCATCTACAGTGGCTAAGATCTGGCCATTGTCGTCTGCAATGGCTAAGGTCTGGCCGCTCTAGGCTTGAGCGGCTAGGATCTGGCCGCTCTTGGTTTGAGCGGCCAAGCTTGGATGGCTTGAAAAGGCCCCAAATGAGTGGTGAGAACCACTGTTGATGCTTGGAAAGTCCAATATTATGTCTTATGATCTTATGAGTGTGTCTATGTGAGCAGCTCCCCTAAGCATGACACGATTTAGGTGTCTATAGTAAGCTTTCATATGCTTCAACTAGTATTTGTGAAATATCATGAGTATCATTGTTATGTGAAGTTGAGAACTATCTTGAACTAGGGTTTTTGAAAGATCATGAGTATCATTGTTATATGAGGTTTGTTTGATAAGCATCATTGACTAGGATTGCATTGAGTGATTGGTTGAGTGGAATTGATTGGGCTTAGTTGATTGGAAGTGTTGGAGTGATAGTTCAAGTTCTGTGAAACAAATTGTTCCTTACTAATTTGATAAATATTGAAAGTGATTGAGTATGAAACATATTGAGTCTCTAACCATTCTCCATATGTTTCTTTGGTAAAGTAATAGATATTGAAAGTGATTTAGCATTATTGTGAGTGTGAAGCATATTAAGTCTCTAACAAATCTCTATATGTTTTTGTGATATTAAACAATATTTTGTGTGAAGCTTGTTTGTGTGATTGAAGAGGTTTTATGTGATAGATTGAGTTGAGTTGTATAAAGATTTTGTGAAAGCTAGTGGACAGATTTGAGTTAGTCCTAGATTGGACTTAAGGACTGATTTGAGTAAGATTTTGTGGAAGATTACAATGCAAATTTGAGGCAAGTCTTGGTGAAGACTTGTTGAGAAAATTGGACAAGTCCTAGTAAGTACTTGTTGAGCAAAGTTGATGCAAGTCTTAGTGAAGACTTGTTGAGCAGATTGGACAAATTCTAGTGAGGAATTGTTGAGTAGATTTGATGCAAGTATTAGAGAAGACTTGAGAGCATAGTTGATTGATTGATTTATTTAAACCTTGATTTAATATTTGGGATAGATCTAGCAGAGTTGATTTATGATTGGACCAAGCTTTGTGTTAAAGCTTGAAGACAAATTTGAGGACAGAGTTTGGTGTAGATTTAAGGAAAGGTTTATGCCAAACCAAGATATATATTGAGCAGATTTGTGCTAGAGTGAAGGACTATTCTTAGTACATATTTGAGAATAGGGATAGAGCAAATTTATGTTAGATCGAAGGACTATGTTTAGTGTAGATTTGAGACAAAGCTGAGAGTAAGCTTTGGAGGTGATAGAGAAGAGGATAGTAGTCTCTAATGGATAGATATCCATTAGCCAGGGTAGTGAGGATAGATATAATCTGAGTGAAGACAGAGTCTTTAGTGGAGAGAGATCCAAAATTTGGTGTAGTGGAGGCAGTAGTCTTCTAGAGTATCACCAGCTAGAGCAGAGGAGAAAGAGTTCCCCTGTGGATAGAGATCCATGAACCAGCTGAGGGGATTGGTATATCTTGTGGATAGAGATCCATGAACTTGATTAGGGGATTGGTGTCTCCTTTGGATAGAGGTCCATAAAAATTTTAATAGAAAAAGGATTCCCAAGATATTTGTTGAGAAAATTTTAGTGAAATATTTTCTTTGTGGACGTAGCCCACATTGGGTGAACCACATTAAATTGGTGTCTCTATTGTATGTGGTGATTTGTGCATTGCTTTGATTACTGCTATTGATATTACCATTGATATATTGCATAATATTTTTTGGAAAATAAAATTAAAAAGTAGTCTTATATTGTTCACCCCCCTTTCAGTATAAGCTTGTGTTCTTCAGAATACGCAGTGCTTGATGAAATTGAAACTCCAAAGGTGTTAGAAAATAAACAACAGTTGTAGAAAGCACCTCAAAATCCTTCAAGTGTTGTTATAAAATCTACCAGGATAAGTAGACCTCCTTATAATTACTCTCCTTCATTATATTATGTATTATTGTTTGACTTTGGTGAACCAAAAACATATGAAGAAGCGATGTAGGTAGAAACCAGGAAGAAGTGGGAGCAATGCATGAAAGAGGATATGGACTCCTTGGTACACAATCAAACTTAGAATTTGGTTCAGTTGCTTGTAGGGAAAATAGCATTGAGATGGACTAACATCCCTTTGTTGAGCAACTAGTGCCTTGAAGATCACATAATAAGGAGTCAGCCTTGTAAAAAAATCCCAAAGGCAGAGCCAAACCCCATGCTCTCAACCATGGCCTGTTGTGTCACTCCTCGTGACACGCAATTGTCCTGGGTGGAGATAATTGGATATGACAACATGTCCCATTGGATGTGGCAGAAACTATGTTAAAATGGGTAATTATAATATTTCTAATTTATTGTTTGCACCCCAATTCTAGCTTCAACAAAGTTATAAGGGAGTGATAATGGGTCCTCCCAACCTTTGTATTCAAACATACTCCTCACTATCCTCACATTAATACTCATACACTAACCTCCTACACTAATTGCATAAAAAGTAAAGTACAAAAAATAAACATGTATGAAATATTACAAGTGTGAGTGGTTCAAACCATAGTGAGAAAAGTATATGATCAATCAACACATAAGAATTCAAATGTCATTAATTAGATATGAAATTCATAAGTGAATGACAAGATGGTTAAAAGTGTAGTACTTCAATCACCATAAACCTAGAAAACTGGAGGGTGATTCCACTGATGGAATGTATAAGGACTTGTCAATTTCTTATAATCTCATGAGATTCAAGCACAATATGGGTTTCTTAGAGTGTAGCTTTGAATTCTCATGGCCAAAATATGAATACAATGGAGCCCTAAGCTCCTATTTATAATTGGAGTTTATCATTGAGTTACCTAAGGTGAGAAACAATTAGTTATGATAAAAGTGAATTTTTGGGGTCATCTTTAGCAAAATGATGCACCACCAATATTACATATCTCTATTTATACCTCTAATAGGTGTAGAAGTATTTTAGAACTATTTAGCATGCCAATACATACCAAGTGTCACTCAAAATATTCATCTTAGGATCTATTTCTTTTACCTCCTTATAATTTTTCAAGGGATTTACTCTAGTTAGTAAGTGAATCACTCACTTTTGCAAGTAAAATTCTAGTTTTTCTTGGTATTTTGCTGCCTATATACAATTGGATAACTTTACAATAAAATAACTCTTGATCCATATAGCACTTTTTGCAAACAAATAGTTCTTGAGCCAATCAACACCTTTGCTAGACTTAGACAATTTTATGAGGGTTTTATGAGTCGTCTATTGCTTGATTTTACTATTTCATGATGCTTAAAAAATGCAAATCCCAAGGTAATGTTAAGGCACCATAATAGCTTAGGTTTTAATTTAATTTAGTAGATTTATAGAGTATTGTTACATGCATACTCTAAATAAATTATGCATATAAATGCTCCAATGTAAAACACCTCTCTCTTTCTATCTCTAGGGATATATTTTAGAATTTTTTATTTATATCCTATGGGTGTTCCCTTATATTATTACTTAATAATTATTCATAATATAAAAAATATTTCAAACAATTGGAGCATAATTTAAGATTAATCTTCTTCTATTGAATTTAAAATATGTATATATATTTCCTATGAGTATTCTCTATCTTTAAAATTATGCGTGGGTATTATCATCCTTGAACTATGTGTTGGTAGGCTTAAGTGTTATGAGGTACCTCTTGGAGGGTAGCGGTAATCTAAGAGAACTATGTGTTAGTAAACTTAAGTGTTATAAGACACCTCTTCCTCCTTATTAGTCTATTTTTTGTAGTTATAAGCATGGTGTTGCATGTTAAAATAATATTCTTCTCATTTTATATTTTATTTTTTGTTTATGACCATGTATGAGAACTAGTCCCACTACGACTGTATGCACTTAAGTGTTATGAGGTGCCTCTCCTAAAGGTACTAGCCTTTTTTTGTGATAGAAAATCAACATGAGGAGAGTTGCTTATTACTTGACTTTAGTGATCGATGATCAATCAAATATTTTATTTTATTTTCCACTTGAGAGAGAGCTAAACTCACATATCATCAACTATTTTGAATGTTAGTGTAGGATTCTTCTCCTTTGTCCTTTCATAAACTTTGTACTATAATATACACCAACATCAATGGGCCTAGCCATATCTAGAGGTTTTTTGGAGTAAAACTTAAATTTCTAATAAACTATGATTAGGACACCAAAGTAGGTCAGATTCCTAATTAACAATTGTCAATCAACAATTTATTTGACATGCATAGTAGGACCCAAGTAAAATTTATCCAAAATCATGTGGGGCTTGAAATTTCAAGAAAATATTATAGGCTCATGACTAGATTCTAAATCTAATTAAAAATCTGATGATCTAGGAATGTGACCTTTTGGGGGTATGGCTTTATGGATAAAAATACCTGAAAAACTATTTTTGATCCTAACCATGATATTAAGGGAATAATTGTGTTTGGGACTTCATTTTGATCTGTTCAAAATTCAATGGAAATATGAAATAAATATCTAGAACTTTCAATAGGAAATCAATGCCAATAGACCAACTACATGGAAATAATGCTTTGGATGTCCTCAAAAATGCAACACAAATTAGTTACTAAAAACAGTCATTTTAATTTTTAGATTTTCATAAGCAAAATGCATCTCTATCCACATTGACACATTATTACAAGACAAAATACAAAATGCCAAGTCATGAATATTTAATTTTCAATTAATCATAGAAGACGAATCGCCACATTTCCATATGGGTGACCTTCAAACTCACAAAAGGTGAACCACCATATTTCTATATGGGTGACCTTCCATATTCAATATAATGAATTTCCACCATACCAATTATTATATAAAGATATATGCAGCCCTAAATTTAAAAAGCATTACTTTTAGATGCAATATTATAGCCTCACATATCTTCTCAAAGATTGCTTTCATTGTACTCTATTTTCTGAGCAATAGAATTGTTCTAATATTTTGATTATATACTCTTGTGTTCTAACCCAAGTGTTATAGGTGAGTTGGAGAGGAGAGGGCAATCCTCCAAGGGAGTTCCCAGGTTCAAATATCCACCCTACCAAAAAGCTGAATTGGGTATCCAAAATCCAATTGATAATTTTGGTGCGGGCAGGGTCGGGTGCGACTCCCGGGTGACTTTGATGGTGTAGAACCCCTTGTTCATGGTCTCTCAGACCAATGCGGCCCCGCAAGGGATTTTTCACTTAAAAAAAAATACTCTTGTGTTCTAGTTTGTTATACTCTATTATTTCTAAATTGTATTCTTTCTTGGTCTTTTCTTACTTTAAATTTTAAATTTTTGAATAGTTAAAATTTTGAGATTTGGATCAATGGCATTAGAGTGGTCTATATTTTGAGTGTATGTCCGTAAAAACAATATCAAGATATTAAAATTTTGGGTATGATATGCAAGATCTGACAAATTACCTCCCTTGTCATTCCAAATAGTATTAGGTGAAAAGTAGAATGGAATACATTGAGACAGTTGATCCTTTCAAGGGGATGTTGAACGAAGCCCTCATAAAAAAGAGGAATGAGATGATGGACCAATTTACTCAAATTTTTCAATGAATCCCTATTGTAAGTTCTACAACCTCCTCCACACAACCTCTCAATATCCTAGTAATATTTGGTGTTCCCCACACTTTTTAAGGTGCACATAAATTTTGATATTTCTACTTTTAAAGGAAAAGGTAATGTTGATGCTCTAGAAAATAGGTTGGATCAATTATCTTTATACTTATTTGTAAATAAATCCATTAGAAATAATAAAATCACTTTTACACTCTTGAAACCTTCATTACCTATTCAAAATTGATGGGAGGTATATTATAATAGGGTTAAAAAAGAGAATGAAGATGAAGTAGTGTTCACATGGAATAATTTTATAGAGGTTATCAAGGAAGATTATTATCCTATGGGAGCCTATGAAGATTAATACATGTGATGGCAACAATTGCATCAAGGTAAAGACCAATTTTTTCAATATTATACTAATGCTTTCCACTCCATGGTAGCAAAGTTAGGTATTCAAAATACCAAAAGGTAAAAATTCCCAAGTACTATAGCGGGCTATAATGGTCCATTCAAGAGGACATGGACCTCTTTGAATTCAAGACATTGGGAGAGGCATATAAACTAATTATAAAATTAGAGAAAAAGCACAACAATTAAAATAAAAAAAGAGGAATATTAGATAACAAAAATCAAAACACTAAGTACTGGCCAAAGAAAGGCAATAGTGACTTTTCAAAAAATCAGGATAAAGGCAATAGTGACTTTTCAAAGAATCAGGAAATAAAAAATTACTCCCAAGAAAAAAATCTCTCAAAATCCAAGATTGGTAAATGGTATAGTTATCACAAGAGCAACTGATGTTTAATGGAGGTATGTCAAGCAATTCAGTTATTTTTTACTTAGCCACAACCCTCTACATCCATTAGACCATCAGCTCTACATCTATAGCATGGTGATAGAGGGAAGTGAATCATGGAATCCAAAATAAATTTTACCATTACCACCATACATGCTAAACCAAAGGAGTCATAAGAAGAGGAACTCTTATTTCACTCACAAACATGGGTTGAGGGTAAGCCTTTACATTTCCTTGTTGATATGGGAGTCAAAAGAATTTTATTTCTACTAATATGGTGAAGGATTTGAATTTTATTATCACACCACACCCATAACCATATAAAATTGGATGGTTATAAATGGGATAGAAATTTATGTCACTCAATAATATCTCCTCTCTTTTTCCATTAGGTCCAATATAAATATTTGTGCCATGTTGTGACATTGGATATTTTTGATGTGATTGTGATCCAACCATTTATATGGAAGAGACATGGTGTATCATATATGGGCCTCAAAGTTTCATCATAATTATAAGAATTTAGTGCTTTAAGATACTAGAGGTATCGTATCCTCTATGTGATTTCTTAGTTAGTGCTAAAATAATACACAAATATGACATCCAAAATAATAATAATAAATTATTGATGATCAAGCCTCAAAGTAGGAGGACAGTCACTACATCAATTGTAGACCCTACATAGTAGAAGCAAATGGACCATATTATAGTAGAATATTACGACTTATTCAAGTAAATCATTCCATCAATTTAGTTCTTGGTTCTTCTTTTCCTAATTCCCATGTTTATTATATATTAGTTATTAAGGGACACATCAAACCAACTGCTTCACCATGTGGTAGTCCAATTGTCTTGGATACAAGTCCAATTGTATTGGGTCCAAAGAAAAAAATGTGGAGACTTTATATTGACTAAAAATATTTGAATAAAATCAATGTGAAGAACTATTATCCACTCCCTCTAATAGATAACTTCTTATGCCAACTTTGTGGTGTAAATTTATTTAATAGAATTGATCTCAAATCTAAGTATCATCAAATACCTGTAAATCCCATTAATGTATGGAAGACTATATTCAAATACAAAAATAATTTATTTGAATAGATGGTTATGCCTTTTGGCTTGACCAATTCACCTCTCATATTCATGAGGATGACAAATGGTATTCTACGTCCCTACACCAACTCATTTGTGGTAGTCTACTTAGATGATATTCTCATATATAGTAAGACATGGAAGGAACATCTACAACATGTTTAAGAAGTGCTTTAGACTCTTCAAAAATAAAAGCTATATACTAATTTGAAAAAGTGTTCAATTTGCATAACAAAAATTTAGGTAATTAGGGATTGGCCTACCCTAAAGACTCTAACAAAGCTTCATAGCTTTTTGGATCTTGCCAATTTATATTGAAAATTTTTATTGGGGTTCTCACACATTTCTTGGCCACTATACCAAGTGATAAAAGGATGTTCCAAATCCAAGTTCCATGGGGATATGCAAAACATAGTGTATTTGAGAGGTTGAAGGACCAATTATATTTAGCTCCTACACTTTCCTTACCTAATATGTATCAACGTTTTGAGGTAATGATTGATGCACTAGAGTATGCATTAGAATCTATCCTAACATGGCATGGGCATCCAATTACCTATCATAGTTAAACATTCAATAAAGCAATTAAAAAATACCCCGTGTACGATAAAGATCTCTATACCTTTTTCCAAGCATGTAAATAGTGGAAGAACTACATTTTGGGTAAGGAAACCATCATCCACATAGATCATAGACCTAAGGTATTTATTCATGCATAGAGTAAGGTAAGAAATGAAAGATATCAAAAGTGAACTGCATATCTATAGTCATTTTATTTGATCATAAAGTATAATAAATGGAGTACCAATTCAATAATATATTATTTGAGCCGATCTCCAACCATAAATTTCACCACCATTCTTGATTCTTGCATAGGGAATATTTCTAATCGGTGTACCTTATATAAAGTAGATACTTATTTTTAAATTAATACCAACATCTTTGTGTGGGTAAGCATATTTCTAATTTTTATTTAAAAGATAACCTCATCTACTACATGGAACATATTTGTGTACTAGCTAATTAGTGCTTACACATTATTTGAGGACACTTCAGCAAAGTAGCAAGCCACTTTGGGGTGGAAAAAAGGTTGGTAGTACTTAAAATTACTTCTATTGGCCTAATATGATGAACAATGTCAAGAGGTACATCAAGTCATTTACTCTTGCATTATTACCAAACCAACCAATAAGAAGCAAGAACTATATACACCATTGTCTATGCCATCCAAGCCTAGGAAATATATTTGCATGGATTTATTTTTATATTTGACCACATCTATGCATGGTAATGATTATTTTATAGTTTTTATAGTTATTTAAAAATGACTATCATGATTCCTTGTAATAAATCCATTTTAGCTGAGACTACTAAGCTTTGTTTTAGTCAAGTGTGTCTTAACTTCGGATTGCCAAAGTTCATTGTATCTAAAAGAGAGCATATTTTTTAGTATTTTTTATCCGCCCTATGGAGCATGATGGTCACAAAGTTGATCATATCCACATTCTTCCATCCTCATACTAATGGCCAGATAGAAGTTATAAATCAATTGATTCTCCAACTTCTTTGAATGTACAATTCCAAGCATCCACATACATGGGATGAGATCCTCCCATACATTTAGCATGGGTACAATCAAGCCTTGCATATCTCTACAAAACATAATCAATTTCATGTATGTTTCAATTTCCAACACTTGGCACTCACTGATGTAGCATTCCCTATGTAACCCATGGAATACTCACCTTATGGACAAAAATAACTAAAAAAAGAAACATTTTGTAGTCCTCTAAAACATTATTTTGAATTTGCTTCTTTCAAATTCTTCTTGTTAACTTCAGCTAAAGTTACTACTTCCACTAACTATGGAAATGAGAATTTAACTTCACAATCCTATATTAAAACCCCTTTATTGGCTATCCTATCTACACATTTGTTCCCTTACCTTAACATATGTGTAAACCTAATTTCTTAAAACTTTGTAACAAGGTCTTGTATTTCCATAATTATCTCTTGTATGTTCCATGGAACCTTTTATTTCCTCAAAATTGTATTTATTACTATTAATGAATCACCTTACATCCATACTCTCTTCCATTTTATTTGTCTAAATACTTGTAATCCTTCAAAAGCTAGCCAAGCTTCAGCTTCATTATTTATCTTAAATCCACTAATTAAAGTGTAATGTGACAAAATATTACCCCTATTATTATTTATTATTCCTCCTCCTGCTTCTCCTATATTTTCTTTAAATGCTCCATAAAAATTCAATTTGACCAACTCCACTTTTGGTGGTTTCCACTTTATATTCTTTGTCTTTATTTTATTTCTCTTGTACCCAACATCATAATTCCATTTGATCACTTGACTCCATCTATCAAGGCTCTTTGCTTCAATATTAGAGTTTGGATGAGTTGATAGATCTAGTTTAGACTCCTTTGTAGCTAAAAAAATCTTCCTTTTCATTACCTCTAAATTGATTTCCTTTCCTTTATTATTCTTCTATTCCTTTCTATCCATATAGTTCAAAGTATTGTATCTTTTAATATATCCCTTATTGTTTACAATACCTCACTTTTAAAAGTGCTCTTCCATTTCTTTAACCATATTTTAATTCTTCCATTCATCAGCATGTAATTAACAAACATATTAAGAATCAATTACCATAGTTTATAGAATATTGATAAATATACCAAGATATGGTCTATACTCTCCTCCTTTTTACATAGAACACATTGTGAGAGGCCATGAAAACCCCTTTTCATTAGGTTATCCCAGGATAAAATTTTCCTATGACCTATTAGCCATACAAACATTTTGATTTTTAGAATTCTCTGGCTATCCCAAATATCTCTCCATATTCTTGTGGTATTCCTATTTTGTTGGTGCTTTACATTATATTTATTTCTTATCGTGTATTCACCTAAGCTATTCAACTTCTAAATCAACTTATACTCAACTCCACTAGGAATAATCATTGTTGTTATCTTGCTACTCAATTGCCTCCTAGCAATATTTTCCGATATACAAAGAATTATTATTTCCATTTGTATCTTCCTTATTAATACTTGTACATAATGTTTGAAACCCTATCACTATATTTATCTTGAAGTATTATCATCCATGGTTTCAAAATTGGATATAGATTGAGGTTTTTTTATCACACTAAGTATCCATCTAAATTAAAAAATATATCCACTCCCCACCACCTATCTTAGAACTTTAACCATTAGATCAATTAATTTTTTTTAATTATTCCATAGTGCAGAACCATTCGATGGTGAGAATGCAGTAAATATTAAGCTTGTGTCATTGGGCTCAACGTATTTACTTAGAAGAAATCTTGCCCATTGTCTTTGACTCTCTTTGTATAATATCCAAATTTCTTTTCCCCTTAGAGAAAATTTTGCATCTATAAGAACACTTAAACCAAGACATCCCCTAATTTTATCATCATACACCTTACTCCATGTCACCAAAAGAAATTTCCTTTTATGATGTATTCTTGACCACAAAAATAATTGCATAATATAGATTAATTATTTTCTACTGATTATGGCATAAAATACAATGACATGTAATATGTTTGAATGGCCTGTAGGATCGATTTAATTAGTTACACTCTTCTTGCTAATAATAACCATCTACCTTACCATGTTAGTAGTTCATTTTAAATTTTACTTATAACTATATTTCATAATTCTATCCTAATTCTCCCCTCAAATAATGACATCCCTAGATATGTTTCTAGCAAATTTGCCTCCTCCATTGGAAGCAACCTACATATCCTTGTTTTGATGTTAGTTGGAGTGTTTAGGAAGTAAATTTTGGATCTTGTCCTATTAACTTTATACCCTGACGCTCTTTCATATTCCTTTAATAATTTATTCAAATTCATGGTCTTATTTTTCTTTGCCCTCCCAAAAAGAGTTGTATCATCTACAAACTTATGATGGGTGATGTTGTCAATGTTATTACTAGCCTTAAGTCCACTTATTAGCCCATATTTGTATGCCTTATTTAGGTTCCTTCCCAATACCTTCATATGGTGACAAGGTATCTCTCTGTGTAAGTCCCCTCTTTGCTTTAAATAATTATGTTACCAACTCATTGACCAGCATTGAATATGATATTGTAGAGACATAAGCTCTAATCCATATAATGAATTTTTATCTAAATCTAAAATTTTTTAATATTGTAAAAATAATATCCCACTCAACCCTATAATAGGTTTTATTCATATCAAGTTTTAAGATCATTGCTCTCTTTTCTAGAAATTATATAATGCATTACTTCATGAGCTACTATGATCCCATCTAAATTTTATCTCTCCTTCATAAATCCTCCTTTTTCTTCTGAAATAATTTTGTCTAATAGTGATCTTAACCAATTTTCCATCACTTTGGAGATTATCTTATATGCCATCTTACATAGGCTTATGGTCTTGAATGAATCAAACAATTTTCAATATTTTGTTCTTAAATTAGGGTAATATATGTTGCAACTATTTTATAAGGTATGTATTATTTTACCTTATATTGTTCCACTACCACCAACAAATAATCCTTCACTATTTACCAATTATGTTGATAGAATGTTGCAGAGATTCCATCCAAACCTGGGGATTTATCCTTATCAAAAGAGAAAAGAGTTGAATGAACTTCCAGAATAATAGACTCCACCAATTTACTATTATCTTCATATGTTATAATTAAAGGTACTTCTTGTAGTAGTTTATCATTAATAACTTCAATCTCCTCCAATCCTAGAATATTCTGGTAAAAAAGCATTACCTTCTTTTTTATTTTACTTTGACCTTCAATCCAAACCCCTTATACTAATTTAATTCTACTAATTCTAAATGTTAATATTTGTACTATTGCCATCCTATAATTATGATTTTATCTCCTTTTAACCAAGTATGTCTTGATTTCAATCTCCAAATTTTCTCTTTACTCAAAATATTATGAACCATTTACATCTACTTACTTTCAACACGATATGGATATTATGATACATGAACTTAACTTTATATTATGGATAATAATGTTTTATGGTTTTATTTAAGATATATTACATGTCTTTAATATTTATAAAATAGAATGGACAATGTATATTCAAATTGTGTTAAGAATAATAATTAATTACAAGAAGGTTCAAACTGCGGTATGGGCGAGTGTGTGAGGGGGTGGGTGTGTGCTGACTTTGTTTTAAATTCCATATTGATAAGTATAGCTCTCAACTTTAGTAGGGGTCATGGTTGGGAGGATACTACTCAACCCTATACATCGATCATAGGGGTTTCTCACAATAACTAAATCCAAAAATAATAATAATAATTAATTACAAGAACCACATTATAGTCATTCTTAAGCCCTTTTTATTTCACTTGGTATTTATATGTATGGTTAGTTAATTAATTGTGGCCATAGTCTAAATAATAATAGAGTGTCTTGGAAAAATTTAATTAAATTAATAAAGTTAAATTTATGAGCTCATCAATATGATTGATTTACCTCTTCCCCTTTCTACAAAAAGGATCAAAAGGGACAAATGTCACTTACTAAAAGATACTCTTAATTATAAAAAATCCATGAGTGAAAAATAATAAAGGAAATTTCATTATTTACCATTTTGGTGGAAAGAAGAGGAAGAATGATAGGAGAAAAAGGAGTGATACTACATTCAAGGGAATATTCTTCAAGTATACTATTATTAGGGTGATTGAAGTTAGGGTCTTACACCTATTTGATTTACCTCTATGTTATTTTATATAGATAAATTTGAGGGAAGGAGAAAATTAATTAAATGAAGGTTCTTTTATTGTGATGGAAAAAGTCCTCGGTTGTTTTTTATGGATAGTCGTAGCTAAATCTAAAGGAGAAGATCCCTCTAAAATTAGCAGGATAGAATCTAAATTTAGAATAAAGTGGTAGAACCCTTGCCAAGGTCTTCTATTGTGATGAAAGAAGACACTATTTATTTGTTATGGATGGTCGTAGCTAAATCTAGGGGAGGAAGTCCCTTTAAATATAGCAAAATGGAATAAATATTTGGCAAAAATATGTCTTGACAATTTTTTTCTTGTTATGAAGGGGAATTCATTGTTTATTTTTTATTAATAGTCTAGCAAAATTTAGATGATAAAATCTCTTTGCATTTAGTAAAATGATATAGATTCAACAAAAATAGATGGATCTTTTATAAAACTTAAAATATTCATTGTTTTGTTCATGTTTCTTTGTAAGGGTATATGAAACTATAGGTGGATAGTGCATGACCACAACAATTAATCCAACTCATCCTAGAGAGATGATGTTAGTCACTTCTCATTTTTATATTATCTTATCTAGGTAGTGCATGATTATAGCAACCAGTCCACCTATATTGAAGAGGTGATGTTATGAGTCACTTCCTATTTTTATATTATCTTATCTAATACCATTGGAAATGAATATGTGCATGTTAAGGATGGATTTCACTTTTGAGTTTAGAAGTGAATATACTTTGGTACACCCAGTTTGGACAAAGGGATGTTATACGAAGTACATTTGACAACCTCAATTCAAAAGCATGGGAATGGGTAGGCTACAATATGATGAGTAGTAGAGATGAGATCACCCACTTTAAGAAATATGCTTTAATTTTATTATGTGTGTATTTGTGATTAAGTGTCATTTTGTGATTTTTATGTTTAAAAAAGTGTCCTTTTATGCTTTCTACTTGTGTAGAATAGATAATTTCTAAAGAGGCATTACATGCTTCACTAATTAGAGGTAGTGTATAAGGAGAATATCCAACTCGTGAGGGTGTAGTTTCTAACAATGATCCTCCAAAAGTATGCAAACCTATAACACATGAACATATGCATATGGCCCTAGATCACCAATGCATGTTTGGAACAAGTGACCAAGTTATTCTATTCTTGCTTGTGCTTCACCAATATCTGGATAAATTAGCAATCCAGAGCTTTATAGGGGATATTTTCTATACTTAGATATAGCATGTGACATTTAAGTGATTGTCCAATGATATAAATAGTTAGTTACTCATCTTGATGTGGTAGTTTGACTCCACCACCATGACATTTAGGATCATCACTAGGCACATGTAATAGCTATAGGAAGTGTTCAAATTTTATGAACCTCTACTCTCGTTAACAATAAATCAGTTACTAATATGCAAAAATATCAAACATGCATCCATAATAAATTCCACAATAACAATCCACATAATAAAGTAGAGATTGATAATACCCTTGAGGTAGGGCAACATAAAATATTATTTCTTAAGGAATCACTTCAATCTCCACTCTACAAGCCAAGACTATTACCAAGAATGCTTGTTATAACTTTATTACAATGACAATATTCTTCCCTTTTTATAATCCTCTTCTCAAACCTTTCATCTCCCTTATCCCACTTATTATTACAATAAAATATTAAAATATAATCACCCTTGGCCTATGCCATAATACCCATATATAATATAATATTATATTCCCCACATTCCTATCCCTAGGTACCTAACATCCATGTTCAAGATTTGATATTGTGCCTCCACTATGAAAGTACATAAATATATATAAAAGACTTGATCTTGGATCCATGTCGACGATAACAACAATAGTGGTATAGATACAGAGTTCAAAGGGGTTGAATATCATCTTTCCAAAGCATGTGGTTCTCTTCCTTATATAATTTGGGAAAGATAAGCTAATTGGAACACATTATTCTTCCATCATTGTATACCTTGAGCATGCATCCACTAGCATAGGCTCTAAGAATACCATCACTTCCTTACCTTTACAATAACTAGTCATGTTTAGATAGATAAATACATGCATGCATGGAATTTTACTTTTTTTCCAATTTAAAGTTTTCTATGGTTAGATTCACTAGAATGTCCCAATTGCCTTTATGCATAAATACATGCGTGCATGGAATTTTACTTTTTTTTTTCAATATAAAGTTGTCTATGTTTTGATTCACTAGAATGGCCCAATTACATTTATACATAAATCCATGAAATGTGAAAAGGACTCATCTTTTCCAAAATATTACTATAATTTTTAATATTGTGTGGTTCTCTTTCTTATACAATTAGGAAAAGCTAAGCTAATCAAAACACATTATACTTCCATCATTGTATACCTTGAGCATGCATCCACCAGCATGGGCTCTAAGAACGCCATCACTTCCATACCTTTGAAGCAACTAGTCATATTTAAATAGAAAATACATGCATGCATGGAATTTTCTTTTCAATATAAAGCTATCTATGGGTTTATTCACTAGAATGGCCCAATTGCCTTTATACTTAAACACATGCATGTGTGAAATTTTACTTTTTTTATTTAAATATAAAGTTTTCTATGGGTTCATTCACTAGAATGGCCCAAGTGCATTTACACATAAATCCATGGAATGTGAAAAGGACTAGCCTTTGCCAAACATTACTATAATTTTTAATCACATATAATATAACTTAGAATCCACTTGGCTGTTTTGGTTGTCATATATGCTTGGAAAATCTAAGCTTTTAAAAACTATTCAATTAATTTGGATTGTTATAAGTGATAATAAAGAAGATATTGTTATCAATGTTAGCTTGTGGTAAGTCAAGGATTTTTTCCTAAGACAAGTCACTTAAAATATTTAAAAATTAAAATTTTTAAAAATTAAAAGTTGAGATAATTGTGTTCAAGACCAAATATTTAATATACTAGAATTAACTTTAAAAAGTATAGCCTCTTCAATTTTTATATGCAAAATATATCATCCTCTTATTATGATTGCTTTAAGAAAACAAATAGTATAGTAACTATCATGGTCTACCATGTTGTGGATTTGGTCAATCATAATTTAGAGTTCTCATTGTGAAAGCAAGTGTCTTGTCATGTTAGTTAAAGCAAAGCACAAGAACAAATGAGGTGTATCTTTTATGTTGAATATTGCATTTGCCAAAAGTTTTATTATACTATTAAAGCAAGTCACCTCTTAAATATTATTATAAATAAAAATAAATAAAAACTCACTAATATATTGCATGAACACTAATTGTCCAACCAGTCAATGATAGTGTAAAAAATAAACACTAATTGTTTGTCTAGTAAATCATAGTGGAAAGTTGTGTTCAAAATTTCTCTTAAGCTAAATAGCATGGTACTTGGTGGGTACTTTTCAACTTCTATGGTGTTTATGTCATCATTTTAATGCTTGCAAATAAAATATTTTACCAATTTTTGTTGTATTTTTTGTTGTTACTTAGAATTGTATGGACATCTTATGTCAATTATCATTTTTTTAAGGAGGGTTTTGAAAGGGTTGTCCTTTCCCTTAGTGCAATAGGTTGTATCAACTAGTCACATCAAGCTATATAACAATTTTTGTGGGGATTTGAACCTCAGTGTCGGTTGCATCACCCATATGTCTCAATCATTGAACCAAGGCCTCATTGGCTTTTTTAAAGTAGGGTTTTGAAAGGGTTGTCCTTTTTCCTTAGTACAATAGATCATATCAACTAGTTACATTTAGCTATATAGCCCTTTTGGTGTCAATATTTGAACCTTGGTGTGGGCTACGTCACCTATATGTCTCAACCATTGAGCCAAGGCCTTATTGTCTTAGTAATTATCATTATTATATGTATTATAATATTTATAATGCATTTTTTTACGTATATATTTTGTACTTTATAATCTAGCAATAGCATTTACAATTCTATTGTTTCTTTGTATGTTACTTCCAATTTACAATCTAATAAATCTAGTAATAGCTCTATTATTTATAATAAATTATTATCACTATGTGATATTTTTATCATATGGTAAAGATACATATCTTTCATGTTTATATAACATATTATTGACCAATCACAATATCAAACTAAATTTAATTACTATAATTTTTAATGTTAAAGAATAATTTATTTTATTTTTTTAATATTTCAAAAATAAGTGTATTGAATATTTGCAAACCTTGTCTCTAGTTGGAGATGCGAACCCACCCTTGGACCCCTAAGAGCTCAAACTATATTTGGTTTGGGTAAAAATTTATTTGCGGTTGTGGGTTCATTTTTTTCTAAGGATACAGCTTACAGGTCTTAATGCCTTTCAGTTGTGTTGTGGCTTCACTCACCCTCTTAGGAGAAAGGAAAACCCTGGGTACATGGATCTGGGGAAGACCTAGCATGTATTCACTTGTGGATCCATGGTATGTGGATCCGAGGAGGATCTCATTTTTTTACCTTGGGATCGTGGACTTGGGGAATATCTTACAGTTTTTCCATGGTAGCATGGATTCGGAGAGGCCTCTGCAAGAATTTCCTTCCTTGGCCTTTGGTACAAGAGGGAATTATTTTTTAATTTTTTATTTAAGTTTGAGCAAGAATTTGTAATATTTTTGGGAAATCTCTTCCCCCTAGGAATGTGTTTCCTGGTTTGGATGGGATTTTTTAAATTTAAATTTTGATCTAGAATGGAATGGGATTTTGGTTATTTTTGCAGATCCTGAGTCTCTCCTTGGGATTCCTGTCTTGGCTTGGCCTTTTGCTTTTGTAACTCAGTTTGAATCCTAAGGGATCTGAATTAACATTAAATTTTAAATAGTGCAATCCAAGAGCAAGTAGGAAGGAAAATGTGATCAAGCAGCGAGTGCCACTTCTTATTCCATATCTTAGAAGAAACTCAAAATCTAAAGGATTCATGTGAAGAAAATCTAGATAACATGGTAAGAAAGTTATTTTTGGAAGTCCTTACTAAAAGTAAGAATGTCATAGCTATAAGTAAGGATGCCCTAGTTTGAAGTATGGATGCCTTATTTAGCAATGATATGAAGACCAAATCTATGGCAAACCCTATCAAGTAGAATATTCTACAATATAAATTATTATTAAGGATGATATGATCAAGCATGATGTAATGGTTCTTAAAACCAGAGGGTAAATATGTAAGTTCCTGTGGGTGAATTTTTACACCTCTTCATCCACTCTTCTCTTTTTATGATGATGACATATTAGAGCCAACCAATTTTGAAGTATTGATGGTATATGTGGACAGCAGCAAAACAAATATTCAAGTATGGGGACGAACGGAATAACGAGAAGGGGCGTGCTCAAAAGAAGATCTGAAATCCCTACCCCAACTATTGGATGAAATAATGGGATCCCAAATCCCAATATGGGAGAATAGAACTATGAATCAATAGTCACAAGTCCCAAGTACTCGTCCCCAAATCTAGAAAGAACTTCGAGAAAGTTGTATCAAAATTTTGAGCTAAATATTTTGTCCTCGAAATACAATGAGTGGAAGGTCGATAATATGGTACATCCTTGACTAGAATTGACATCAAGGGGAAGGAAGCTTCGATATGGGTCATTAATAATCATAGTTACTTGGGTATGAGCTGATAAGGAGCAAGTGGAAGTATTCAGGGCCTATGGTGATCAATCAAACTTCTCAGGTGCTCGTAGGGGCAGAGTAGATAAAATTGATTGCTCAAACTAATCTGACAAGAGCGATCAAGGACCCAAATCTATGCAAAAAACCTAACTTCCTCTAGACAGTTGCCATTCTTATTAAAAATAGAACATCATCTAATATTTTGATTATTCTGATAAGATCCTCCCGCATGATGCCATCAATACTATAATTTGAATTCAATGCAAAATATTCTATAAATAGTGAGATGTTTTGCATTCCAAAGTGTGGCTCTATGGCCTTTATAATTCATATGTAATTCTTCATCACTTGTAAATAATAGTGAATCACTATTTGGTCTCTCAATCTATCTTTCATTCTGCTTTTGCCTTTGTGTGAATGTTTATTTTTGTGATGGTCGTTTGATTTGATTCGCTTAATTTTGCTATCTATATTTCATGGGTCTAACTGGGTGGTTCTAGAATTTGCATTCACCACTGGATGTCGAGGTTTATTTTTGTTAAAGCTAATAGGGTGGGAGCACTCTAATTCTACTGCTTGAATTTTATGTACCCTCTTGCTAGTTCTAGAAGTTACCCCTATACATCAATCCAAAGGATAAGTGATAGGTGAGGTGGGTTGATCTATTAGATGGTTTGTTTTTGTTTGCATTGCTAACATTGAAAGAGTTTGTCTTGATGTGGCCATACACCATCCTTGTCATTTTTGGCTATTGCCTCCTTTGTTTTCTTTTTCATTTTATTTTCCCTATTTTCCCTTTTACAACATAGTTAGCTGGAATCGAAGGAGCTGGCCTTCTCCGAATATTGACTGCCTCTACCACTCTTAGATTGGAAGACCATCCAATACTAGTCAAAAACCTCCAAGCGTACCTCCCACTCGTTCGGTGCCAACTTTCATGCCATTATTTTTTGGCGACTCTGCTGGTGAACTCTTTGAGTTTTCATGTTTGAGAAAATCAAAGTCTGGTGATACTCTAGTTTACCCACATCTTTGAAAATTACCAAGAAACTCCAATTATGCAATATCTCCATATCATCATATCAGTTGCCTTCTCATGCTGATAAATTTTCTACTTCCTGAAGAACCCAAGATTAGATAAGCAGCCCTAGCCTTGTTAGCGGAGAAATTATGCTCATCTAGAAACTCCAAACTGGTGGTGTAATATAGAGGCTCTAAAGGATTGATGATTTAATGGCCCAGCCAATTTGACCCAATTGGAATGATCATGGTCCCCTTTGCCTTCCCCATTTGCATGATATCCCTGAAACTGCACTAGAATTTTTACCAAATTATGATGGTTTTAGTGGATGTGTGAAGGAGCACTTAGAAAATGTGGCTTCTCTAGCCACCCTTCATAGTATCATGCACAAATATGTGATGATCAGGCTACTGGTTTCTTCTCTTCAGAGCAAAGCATGGCTCAGGTACAAAACCTTGTAGCCTAGGAGCATCTTTGCATGGGCAAATCTGGCTAAAGCTCTCCTAGATGTGTTTGGTGAACTTGAGGACATCTTCCAGCTACTAACTCGATTCACATTTATCAAGAGGAATCCTCTTGAGAGTGTGAGGTACTTTAACGTTCGGTTTAGTAGAATTTGGAAGAAGATTCCAGATCTACTCCTCTTGTCCTCATTCCAAGTGTATATGTTCTACATTTGGGCTTTCATCCCTATTATGGTAATCCTCCTATGTCAATTTGGAGAGAAAATATTTCTCCAAATTTATGAGGAACCCATCAGAGTAGAACAGGTGTTAACTGGAAAGCAGCAGCTATCATAGCCCTTCACGAGTATCTCCTCTAAACAGCTTGTTCCAAATCATGAAATGCGAATCCACAAGAGGAGTCATCTGTAGGATTGGTGCAATAGGTCAATATTGGAAACCTGTCCCTTGATAGGTCACCGCTCAAAATGCAGAATAAGGTGGAAAAATTTATTACCACCTTAATTTTTAAGGGTCTGAGTATTGGAGATCTTAGAAAAAACAAGAAGAATTGCAAGTCCGTCATAATTTTGAGTCCAAGTGGACAATACCCATACAAGTAGAGGCTCAAATTTGACATAATTTATTCAAGTCATTACAGATTCAGAGGATGAATGGCACAAATATCTTAGGATCAGGCATGCATGGCACACCATATTTTTGTGGTAAGTAAATAGAGCTATACACTGTGCATAGTTGTTTGTGAGGTGTCATCATCATCTTTGGGAATTACAAGAATTTTACTTCAGGAAAAGGGCCCCAAGAATTTATCTTGAAAATGTAACATTCCTCCTCTATCCCCATGTTGTCCTAGTTTTCATTTCTTCCATGTGTTTTTGTCATGACTCCGTAGCCCAATGGACGCATCCAACAATTATCAAGGCCTCTTATCTTCTCCTTGATAGCTATAGCAAAAAGCCTTGGGACTCACAGATGCAAGATCAAGGTAATGCAAGCATGTTATAAATAGCACCCTATGAGTAGATGTAGATGAGACAGGAAAGTATAGGCTTCAAAGAGTGGTTGAAATAGAATGACCTCCTAGTGGATAGTAGTTAGTAAAATAGGGTCATTGTTGGATTGTGTGAAGAAGAAGGTTTGGGACAGAAGAGATAAGAAATAATGGCAATCTATCTACTCTTGGAATATCCTAGATCCTCGATGGGTTATGGTTAAAGGGATTCAATCTAAGAGAGTGCCTCATGGAAAAGGGTTTAAGCCCTATCAATTTCACTTAACAAACTTTGGGTTGCTTTTCCCTTTGTCTCCCCATATTTCCATCCTTTCCTCCCCCTCGCATTTTTCTCTTATTTGTTTCCTGTAACTCTTCTACTTGATGGCGAAGGCTTCTTTGTCTCAATTGTTTCTTACTTCCCCTTTTTCCTATATCTGCCTTCTAGCAAGATTTGCAGCAATTTGCTTGCTATTTTCATTGCTTGTCTTCTTGCTGCTCTTGTCCATAGTAGTTCTCTCTACGTTGGCTACCTTGGCCCTATCTCTCTGGATTTCTTTTCCTTATTTCTCTCTTCATATCTTGTTGGTCGTACCCTTTTTCTCTATCTTTCACCCCTATTTTTACACTGTTAAGCATATTTTCATGCTCAGCTTCCCCCTTGTCTTGTTTTCATCTTCATGTCCTCCTTTCTTCTCTATTTGTTTCCCCTTATTCTCGTCTCTTTGTTTTTATTGTTGTGTTTTATAATACTTCTAGATTCATTATTTTCACAAGTTGAAAACCCCTGTAAGTCACCAAGAGTGTGGGTGAAGTTTTACGTCTCTTCACCCACTCTTCTCTTTTTATGATGATGACATATTAGAGCTAGCTAATTTTGAAGTATTGATGGTATATGTGGACAACAGCAAAACAAATATTCAAGTATACAGATTGATAGAAGAACAGGAGGGGGTGTGCTCAAGAGAAGATCTAAAATCCCCAATCCAACTATTGGATGAAATAACGGGACCCCAAATCCCTAGACGGTAGAATCGAATTATGACTCAGTAGTCACAAGTACCAAGTTCTTTTCCCCAAAGCTATATGTAACTTTGGGAAAGTAGTATCAAAATTTTGAGCTAAATATTTTATCCTCAAAATACAATGAGTGGAAGGCTAAGAATATGGCACGTCCTTGACCAGAATTGATATCAAGGGGAAGGAAGCTTCAAGCTGGGTCATTAATAATCATAGCTACCCGGGTATGAACTGACAAGGAGCAAGTGGAAGTACGTAGGGTCTACGATGATCAATCAGACTTCTCAGGTGCTTTAAGGGATAGAGTAGATGAAATTTATTGCTTGAATGTGTCTGGAAAGAGCGATCAAGGGTCTATATTTATGTAGAAAAACCTAACTTCCTTCGGATATTTGCCATTCTTATGAAGAACAAAACATCAACTGATATTTCAACTATTTCGATAATATCCTCCTACCTGATGCCATCAATGTTGTAATTTGAATTCAATGCAAAATATTCTATAAATAATTGGATACTTGGCACCCCAAAGCACGGATCTATGGCCTTTACAATTCATATGTAATTCTTTGTCACTTGTAAATAATAGTGAATTATTGTTTGGTCTCTCAATCTATCTTTCATTTTACATTTGCCTTTGTGTGAATGTTTATTTATGTGATGGTCATCTAAGTTTATTCGCTTAATTCTACTATCTATATGTCGTGGGTCTAACTAGGTGGTTATGAAATTTGTATTTTACATTGGATTTTAGGTATTATTTCTGTTAAATCTAATCAGGTGGAAGCACTCTAATTCTACTACCTAGATTTCATGCACCCTCTTACTAGTTCTAGAATTCACCCCTACACATCGAGCCAAAGGAGAAGTGATAGGTAATATGGACTGATCTGTTAGGTGGTTTGCTATTGTTTGCACTAGCGACATTGAATGAGTGTGTCTTGATGTAGCCATACACTGTCCTTATCAGTTCGAGCTATGGCCTCCTTTGCTTTCTTTATCATTTTCTTTTCCCCCTTTTTCCTTTTATGGTGTAGTTAGCTATAATTGAAGGAGTCGACCTTCTCCAGAGATCGATCGCCTTTGCCTCTCCTGAGTTGGGTGGCCATTAAATGTTGGTCAAAAACCTCTGAGCATACCTCTCGCTCGTCTGATTTTGGTTTTCACACCAACAGTTCCATGGATAATGGTCAGGTTTTTCTATGATTCAAAATTGGATCAAGTGGAAGTGGAAATTGAATTCAAATTACTCCATAAATTTTCTTACAAAAGGATTTTTCCTCATTATCTTTTATGTTTTAGAAATGAGAAATAAAATAATGGATAAAGGCCCTTGGTTTAGGGGTAAAGATGCATTATATTTAAGACCATGTAGTGAAAAAAAATTGTGCAAACAAAGACTATTAAAAGGTTTTTTGTGTGGATTAGGCTTTTTGGACTTCCTTATCAACTCATCAATAAGGAGTTTTTGAAGAATATTGGCAATACTCTAGGTGAGTTCATGCAAGAGGGACAAACTACTAAAGAGATAAGGCATCTTGTATACACTCAAATATGTGTGCTACATACTCGATACTTGTAACTCATATGGGCATATGTTATTGTATGCAAAGTGGACCATGTGTTAAGTTAGGAGAGTGTATCATAGAATCATGTATATAGTCACTTTGTCATAGAATCTCTTTGTTGTCATAGAATTATGAATGTAACCACTTGGTATCATGAATGTAATTGTCATAAATTAGTTTGCAGGAATATTTTCATAAAATATTAGGAAATATACTTGTAAATATTATAAAATAGGAAGGATGTAACCCTCATGGGCTATTGAATAATTTGCATAATTTTGTAAGGATATTGCCCCCTCAAAAAGGCTCGGGATAGTAATATTATCTACCCTAGATTCTTGGAACTACTGTTATTTACATTTTCATGTTTTCTTTTATGGATGTTTATGTTATTAGATATACGATTTTAGTGTTGCATTTATCAATACTTTGTGCAATCCTAGTTATGATTATCTTTTGCACTAAATTTCTTATATTAGTATAGCTTCATACGAATAATTGTGAGGTGAAATATTTGCTGAGAAGAAGAGGTTCATTACAATGTATTGTCATGGATATTTCAAAATTTAATCACGATCCATTAGGATTAAATTTAGATCAATAGAATGGGATCAACAAGTGGATTATGAAATTGCATTCCAATGTCACATATTTCATAAAACCAAAAACATGGCAAGAGATTGCAAAGTGAATATGATAGGGAAGGAGAGAAAATTTTGAGCATGAAGAAAACTTGAATATGAAACAAGAATATCATATCATAAGAGAAGTTGGATCAAATTAAGTATTTTCCATTCCTAATAAAGTGGCAAGAAAAACCCCTCTACATCTTCAAATGGTAAAGGCCATCATAGTTCAATCAAATCAACCATTAGAAAAAAAAATGATACAAGGGATGAGGAAGTACAATATGCAATGTCAAGTATAGGATTGAAATGTGCAAAGTAAAATGGGGAGGAAATTTTTAAAGCAAAGAAAGATAAGGAGGTAAATTTTAAAGTGAATGAGGCCAAGGATGTCAAGGTTAATCCAAGTAAATCTCTTCATTTTTCTCAAGTAGCATAAAATTTTCTCCTTGCAATATAAATGAACATAGTACAAAATGTATTTGTTGCACTTTAGAGTTTTAAGATAAGTACAATAAAGAAAATCATATAGAGGATATCCAAGAAAATGTAAGATTTCCATGGTAGAATAATAAAGTAATAATTGTGGAGGATCATCAATGCACTGTAGAGTTTTTAGAGCAACATAAAGAAAAAAGTGTTTATGAGGCTATTCCTTGTATTTCATATTATTTAGGGCAACATAAATCTTTAGAAGATAAGTCTCATTTTCAATAATATGAAAAAATAGAAGATATTGATGAAGATGAGATTATTTGTGGGAATGGAAAAATGATAGGAAGGCCATAAAAGCATGAACAAAGAGAAAAAGAAACTCAAAGGGATATTGATATAGGAATTCAAATAAAAATATCATAGGTGTTAACAAGAAGTGGGGCTAAGCCCACTAATAGAAATTAAAAAAATAATGATGACGAAATGATATCATGGAATATTAGGGGGTATGAATAAGACCCCAAAAAAAAGAGTTATTAAGGAATTAATAGGTTGTTATAGTCCTAAGTTTATTTTAATACAAGAAACAAAATTAAGTAGTGAGGAATATAAGGATGCTTTTAAAAATATTTGGAATATAGGTGATTGTTCACTAGTTTCTTCTACAAGAGCTTCAGATAGTATTGCAACAATATGGGACAAACACAAATGGGATGGGTAATTGTTAGAAGAAAAAATGAATTGGGTTGTTAGATCATTTTATAAGAAAGAAGAAATCATCAAAGGTGGGATTATAATATATAAGCTCCAACTATACTTACTCCTCATGATATATATTGGAAGGACCTTAGCATATTTTTGTCAAACACAATGATGATTCATTGTGATCTATGGATTCTTGAGGTTAATTTCAACACCATTCTATCTCCTTCGAAAATGAAGAGTGGTACTTCAGGATGGTTTAAATAAATGAAATATTTTCCTTCATTTGTCTAATAAAATGGCCTTTGGGATGTTAGTCCTTCAAGTTTTCAATACACATGGGGTAATATATGCATTGGAAAAACTCGTAGTAGAAATATTGGATAGACTCTTGATATCCAACAAATGGTTACAAATAGGTCTGAAGTGTAGACCAATTGGTATGGCCAAACCCTGTAAGGGGATGAATGCCTAGGGTTCAAATATCAAGCCTTTTTAGATTGAATGCTTGTCCCTTTCCTAGTGCTTTTAGTGGTATAAAAGGTTAAAATGAATGCGATATTGTGGTTTAGAGGCAGACTGTACTGAGTACTATGTAATGGATTCTAAGGTAGACAACGCAAAATACCATGGTGGCCATAGAGGTAGACAACATGCCCATATCATCATGGTGGATACTGATTCCACCATGTAAATAAAAAATAAATAAATGGTTACAAACAGAGTTTACAATATCTTCATATATTTTATTGCAAGTAGGATCGGATCACAAACCCATTCCTTTGACTTGTGATTTACCCAATAATGGTCATCCAAAGCCATTTTGCTTCTAGTCTATGTGGCTTCAAGATCCTAATTTTTTCCATATGGTTATGTTATGGTGGTATGAAGCATATTTTGAAGTATCACATATGTACAAGTTTATTCAAAAGATGAAATATTTAAAGGAGCAAATGAATATTTGGATTGTTTTGGTAAAAATTTTAAAGAAAAAAAAGAAATTGAATCCAAGCTCAAAATTTTATAATAATTAGTAGAAACTAATAAAGGAAGGGTAAGGCCATTTGGAAATTTAAAGAGACTAGTAAAACTTTGGAGGACATTGAACAAACCCCTAAGTTAAGCCATAGTAATACCCTGAGTGTGCAAGAAAATATAGATGTGTCTTCTATTTCAGTATTTCATGAGGGAGAAGCAAACCAAACGTTCATGGAGTAATTGGGTATAATCCCCCTGGAAGGTAACAAATGTTTAGAGGACGTGGAGATTATCCCTTCTACATTGAGACTACTACTGGAGAAATATAATGTGAATATGGTGAAGGCGGGGCAGGAAGGGCCAATCTACCCTCAAGTGAAAAAATATGTGAATATGGTGAAGGCAGAGTAAGAAGGACCAAATTGTTCCTAAGAAGGACCAATTTATTCCCATGTGGAAATGGAGACTATACCTTCTACTTTACCATTGATCTTGGAGAAATAAAATGTGCTTATGGTGAAGACTGGGTAGGAAGATCCAAATTATTCGCATGAGAAAAACCAATTAGAGATTGATACTCATGAGACTATTAGGAAAGGTCTATCCTTTTCTACTCCAAATGTAATAATTACCAAGAGTTCTTGTAAATCCCTTGACCTAGGTCGAGAAGAGTCTAGCAAAGTGGGTAGGAAGTATCTCAAGAAAAGGTACAAGAAAGTAGAAGAGAAATATATAGGGTCTCAGCCTACTATTAAGGAAATTCTTATAGGTATGAAAAAGTTTGCACCCTGGAAATGAAACTCCTAAGCTATAATGTTAGGGGAATGGATGCCCCTAGAAAACATAGGTTGGTTAAGGATCTTGTTTGCTCTTACCAACTATAATTTTTACTTCTCCAAGAAACTAAATTGAATCTTTTGAACTGGATAAAATTTTAGAAAGGTATTTGGAAAAATATTGATAACTTCTAAGAGGAAGCTAAAGGGGCCTTCAGAGGGATTATATATATTTGGAATTCCAATATTTATGAGGGAGAACTACTAGCTAAAAGTTAATATCAGGTCATAGTACTTCTCACAACTAAATCTTCTAAAGTTTCCTTTGTGATTACCAATATCTATGCCCCCAACTCAAGTAAAGACCATAGATAATTGTGGATATCTTTAGGGGACATTGGTAAGTAGTTTAGAGGTTTAAAATGAATTATCACAGGCAATTTGAACACCCCATTATCTTCAAGTGAGAAGTAGGGAGTTTGGTTGAGTTGTCAAAAAGCATGTAGGATCTAGGAAAGCTTTTAGTTGATGGTGGTCTATTTTATATGGATTTATATGGTAACAAGTTTACTTGGAAGAACAGACGCTTTGGTAGAAACTTGATTCAGGTTCAGTTGGAAAGAGTTCTTTTAGAGGATTGGTTCTAAAACAAATTCATGTTTAATATGAAATATATTCCTAAATTTGGATCTAATCATAATCCTTTGCTCTTTTGGTGTAGTGTGGAAGATCAAAAATATAATGGCCCTTTCATGTTTGAATTTATATGGATGCAACATCTAGATTTTTATAAAGAAATACAAAATGGAATATTCCTTCCTAGGGCACCAAGATGTAAATTCTCGTAAACAATATTAAAATTGTGAAGAAAGAAGTCAAGAAGGAATAAGGAGATCTTTGGAAATATCTTTCAAAATAAGAAACATATTCGGTTAGAGTTAGATATGTTAGAAGAGGTTGACAGGTTGGGTTTGAACCAAACCCGATTCCAAAGAGAAAATGAGCTTAATGTTGAACTGCACACCATAATAGCCAAGGAAGAAACCTATTGGAGGTAAAATCCTAGGATCTAGTGGTTATAGGAAGGTGATAGGAATTATAATTTTTTCAATGTCTCCACTATTTGAAACAAAAGTTCTATCTGTATCGATGAAATTCTAAAGGATAATGGTTAGGTTATTAAAGAGCAAATAAATTGAGCATGAGGCTATGGAATTCTATCAAAATATTCTAGCTAAAGATATGAAAGAGGATGAAATAGTGGTTATGAAGAACATAAGCTTATATCGAGAGGGGGGTGAATAGTATAATACCACTTCTTACTTTTCTTTTCTCAAACAATACTATCCAATATATCAATGGCAATATCAACGATAGTAATCAAAGCAATGCACAAATCACCACACACAATAGAGACACCAATTTAATGTGGTTCACCCAATGTGGGCTACTCCACGGAGAAATTCTTTCACTAAAATTTTCTCAAAAAATATCTTGGGAATCCTTCCCTATTACAATATTTATGGACCTCTATCCAAAGGAGACACCAATACCTTGATCAAGTTCATGGATACCTATCCATAGGAGACACCAATCCCCTCAACTGGTTTTTGGATCTCTATCCATAGGATAACTCATTCTCCTCTGATCTGGTTGGTGATCCTCTAGAATACTACTGCCTCCACTGCACTGGCTTGTGGATCTCTCTCCATAGAAGACCTTTGTCCTCACTCAGAATAACTTTGTCCTCACTACCTTGGATAATGGATCTCTATCCACTAGAGACTATTGTCCTCTACTCTATCACCTCCAAATCTTATTCTCAGCTCTGCTCAATCTCTATCTCAAATCTGCACTAAACACAATACTTCGATCTAGCACAAATTTGCTCAATATCTATATCAAATTTTCACTAAACAAATTCCTTCAGTCTAGCACAAATTTACTCAATATCTGTCTCAAATCTACATTAAATACAGTCCTTCGATCTAGCACAAATTTGCTCAGTCTCTATCTCAACTCTGTTCAACAAGTCCTCTCTAGAACTTGTCCAATCTGCCCAAAAAAATTCACCAAGACTTACCTCAAATATTCTTGTAAGCTTTCACAAAAGCTCACACAAATCTATCCTTAAGCTTTCACAAAAGCTCATTCAAATCAAATGCAAACTTGCATATAAATCAGCTCAATCTCTTCCAGAAAACCTCTTTTATCACACGAACAAATTTCACTCAGAATATTGTTTAACCATAGAAACATATAGAGAATGGTAAGAGACTCAATATGTTTCACACCTATAATTCACTCAATCACTTTCAAACGTACTTTCAAACGTACTTTCAAATAAATTCATAAATAAAGAATAATTTGTTTCATAAATCTTGAACTATCACTCCAGTACTTTCAATCAATAATGCTCAATCAACTTCACTAAACCATCCACTCAATGAAACACAAATTTATTACAAACACTAACCAAGTATTTCACCAAACTTCTAAAAAATCACACGATGGAACTCAAACCGTGACTCAAGATGATTCCAAACTCACATAACAATGATACTCATGATCTTTTACAAACCCTGGTTCAATATAGTTCTCAATTTCACACTCAATTGCTCTCACAATCATTCACCAATCATGTATATGAAAACTCACTCAATGCTTATCAAACAAACCTTTTCACTCCAACTTTGCATTTCTCAACATCCAACCCAATAATATTTCACTCACAAGGAAGATGGGCCCATACCTTTTGTTTGATGGAGATATGTCTTCAAAAACCTGTCTCAATCACAATCAAATTATTTTTGCTATTCTTAAGGTTATATAGCAATAATTTATTTCAAAATCTCCACTCAAATATTTCCTTCAATAATTATCTCACCATACAAAAATATTAGCTCTCAAGTACACCTTATAATCTCCAAACTTTTCACACAAATAATATTCAATTCATAAGCAATCAATTTTCTCTTAAGCACTTTATATCTCCAATCTATATTTTTAATGATAATTAAAAATATAATACTAAACACCCTTATGACTCCCTATATTTATTTTAATGCTAAATAATAAATAAAATATTAAACACCCTTATAACTCTCTATATTTACTTTAGCAAAATTAATCAAACACCTTCACAAACGTCATGTGGCCCCCTAGCACAATTCAAACTATAGAAAAATAAATCACAGTGCATACCTTATACAATGGCCCATGTTTTAAAAGCGTCCACCAATATTGTGCATGACTCGAACCTATGACCTACCGTCATCGTAGCGCCTAAGTCGTAAGGCTTGGCTACCATTGGGACACATGCCCAAAACAAAACCAATAGCACATGAAGCACCTTATGCTCTTTTCTCCTGGTGCCTAAAAAAAATCTTGCTGCACTCAAAAATCGAAGGGGACGTGAATCGAACCCCTATCCTTGCCTAGCTTCAACACCTTAACTAGTCGTTGATTGCCACTTGTGCTACCAAGCGCTTGGTGATTAATTTTATGCTCCACTTGGTCTTATCGAATGATCTACCCTCTTATTATGAAACACATGCAAATCCTCTTATCCTCTTTCACACGGCGCACAAATTCTTTTACTCTCAGGCATACAAAATTGCATGGATAATATTTAAATGAAATTATTACCCTCCTTTTTATACCTTTCCTTGTGCATTCCAACACATCAACGCTTCCAATTTGAATTTCAATATTTAGACTTATGGCACCTTAAATATTTAATTTAATTAAATTTTAACCTTATGGTTAAAATATTTAATTTAAAACAACAAGTTGTGACGGATGGAGCAGCAAGGAGGAGGAGCGAGAGGTCTAGGGGCATCAAACCCTAGGTGTGGGACTTCGTGAGGGCGGATCAGCCAGACGCGGCAGTGGGGGCTCTGGCGAGATAGCAGGCCCCCAAGCGGAGGATGTGGACAAGGAAGTTCTTTTGGAACCGGTCCAAGGGCGTTGGGCGGATGCGGTTGAAGATTTCTCTGAGGGGGACCAGGACTCTATGCGTCAGGATCAAAGGAAGAACCAAGAAGGAGACAAAGAGAAACCCGGCAACTGGAGACCTTCATATCTTAAAGCTCTTCGCGGTAAGCAAAAATAATCCGACTCTTGTTTTAATCTAAAATCTGTCAATGGTAGGTTGCACGTCCCGCATTCCTTAGCTCAAGCATGTGGCTATGGAGGGCATAACATCTTTGGTGGCTAAATTTATGGGGGTGAGGCCAGACATGGAAGTCATAAGGAGATGGGCCATCCAAAAATGGCAGCCAAGGGCCGGTATGATGATTAAGGCTTTACCCAAGAGTTTTCTTTTGGTGACATTTCAATGTGAACAGGACATGGAAAGGACTCTCCAAGGAGGTCCTTGGTTTTTTGGGAAAAGGGGCTTGTATCTAAAGCGTTGGTCCCCCGATTTCAACCCCCGCACTCAGAGTGCCGGATTTGGCTCCTATTTGGGTTAAGATGCCAGGATTACCTCTCGCTTTCCGGAACGAACAAATATTGGCCGGGATAGCTACAGAGATTGGAGAACTAATAGCTATTGATCCCGCAACCTTGAGCAAAACAAGACTCCCGTCTGCTCGCATGTGTGTGTTGGCGGACCCGAGTAAAGAGCTCCCTAAATCCATTATTTTGTCGTCTATGTTTGGCCTTCATACTCGTGTATTTGAATATGAAAATATGTCTTTTAAGTGTAGTGTTTGTGGGAAGGTAGGGCACCAGGGTATCCACCGCATTTCCAAGAACCAACTCCCCACTCCAAAATACCGATCCTCAAACCCGTAATAATATCCCTCCCCCGCAGCATCTCCATTCCTACCCAACCCGGGCCTCAAGGACGTGGAGCTCAAAATCCGAATATCGTAGACCCCGTTCGCCCTATTGTAAGCAAGAGGCAACGTTTTAACCCTCCTCCCAAAAATTCCTATGCCCCAAAACCCTCTCACAGGGGAGCCGGTCCCTTTGATGGGAACCCTCAAGCTCAACCCCGCTCCTAAGATGATACAAGCAAGCCTCGTGAGCCAAATAACAAAGGAAAGAACCCCATAGATCAACGCCCGGGGGAAAGTAAGTTTGATTGGGTGATACGGGAGGCCTATGGAGGCTCTGTGGAAGTGGTCCCATGTACCGCAAAGGAATTTATGGGAAGAAATTCCAAGGAGATCAACATCCCAGTGGAGAACAGCTTTTGATGCATTAAATCATTTGAAGGGAGATCGGATGGACAGCCAAGAAGTGGAATCCGAGGTAGAGGAGACTCAAGAGAAGGATTTAGAGGAGAAAAATCAGAGGAAGGAGCAGGAAACTAATAATACAGCAAGGATACTCGGGAGGAAGAGGTGAACCACCAAGATCGGTGTAACCCCAAAGCAGGGAAAAAAGAATCTACTAATCAAGAAGCTAAGAGCACGGAATCATCTCCACCGTCAAAAAGACCAGCTAACCCGGAAAGCCGATTGTTACCCCAAATACCAAGACCGACCTACCCAAGATGGTTACTAGAAGCCAAGTGAATCCTAAGGAACTTCAACCTAGAGCGGATGTATGGGGATATGGTTCGGTAGGGAAGAGGGAAACCTAGCAATGCCGCCTTAAGGCGTAAAGAAGCGCAGCGAGGAGTGGCCGATGGCACTCAAGCAAGTATTGCTCTTTGGGGCGAAGGCTCGAGGATCCAAAGCCCATAAATGAAGATTCTTTCATGGAATATTCGTGGGAGTAATCCCACAAAAATAAGAGCTTTGTATGCTCTTAGACAAGAACACAAACCGGATATGATTTTACCGTAAGAAACTAAAATGGAGGAGAGTAGAGTTATTCCTTTTAAGAATAGGACTTGGCGAGAAGTTGAAGTAGTAGGCCAAGAGGCCACCGGAACAAGCAGGAGGGTTACCGGTTATGTGGAACAAAAATGTGATTGATAGTAGAGTGATTCTCGATGTCTAGTTGGTTTATTTGTCTCTTATGTGTGGATAAAACCACGCAGAAAGAGTGGATCTTAACGAATGTATATGCTCCAGCTTAGACAGGGACCGAGAAGGGTTCTTTGGAGTCGCCTAGCTGAATTGAGGGAGACGGTCCCCAACTACCCTTGGATTGTGGCGGGGGATTTCAATTGCTACCTTAATCCCGTAGATAAATTGGGGGGCTCTCAAAGAATAACCGCTGATATCTACGAGTTTAGAGATTTTGTTGAGCAACATGAGCCGATGGATGTGGACCTCGCGTAGATTCTCCTATACATGGTCTAACAAAAGATTGAAGGAAAACCAAATTCGGATCAGATTAGATAGGTTTCTTCTTTCTCAAGAATGCCCGGAGAGGTTTGGGGACTCTTCATTAACGGCACTCCCAAGAATCGGGTCTCGATCACAACCCAATTCTATGGGAAACAGGGGAGGACTCTAAGAAAAGATACATCGGACCCTTTCGATTCGAACTTATGTGGTTCCAACATCAGGATCTCAAGGATCTCGGTTGCCCAATGGTGGGACAAAAAGTATAATGGTTCGAAACTGGCCCAAGTGGCATGTAAACTAAGGAATGTGAAGGCTAACATTAGAGAGTGGAACAAAACTTCCTTTGGCAATATTTTTGTTAAAAAGGCAGAACTAAAAGACAAGATCAATGAACTACAGGAGAAGTTGAAGTCAGAGCAGACTTACAGAGGATCCGAGAAACCGGGAGAGGGAGTCGTTAGCCGAATACCACACGATGCTAGGATTTGAAGAAACCTTTTGGAGGCAGTAAATCCAGATCGCGTTGGTTAAAGGAGGGTGACAGAAATACAAAGTTCTTCCATGTCTCTACTCTTCGCCACAGAACTACTAACAAAATTAAGGAGATCAAGATGGCCGATGGGTCTAACACCAAAGATATGGAAGACATAAGGAGGGAAGCGGTTGAGTACTTTAAATCGTTGCTAGAAGATGTAAATCCGACTATTGAAGAAGAGGACTCTCTCGTTGGCAGCCATTCCACCCCTCAGAATCGATAATCTTAATGGATTCTTACTTAGTCCTTTCACAAAGGAGGAAATCAAGAAGGTCGTTTTTGACATGGATGGTAACGACCTCCCCAGACCGGATGGCTTCCCTGCAGCCTTTCTTCCGTAAGTTTTGGGATATCCTAGGCAATGATGTAGTGGAAGCTATAATTGAGGCTCAAAAGGACATGGAAATCCCGTAAGGAGTTAATGCTACTTTTTTAGTCCTCATCCCTAAACTAGTGGGAGCAATGGAATTTTCCAGCTTTCGCCCTATCGCTTATGTAACACTCGATGAAGATTCTCACAAAAACAATCGCCAATAGGTCGAAGGTTATCCTTCCTTTCATCATTGATATGAACCAAGGTGGCTTTGTGAAAGGGCGACAAATATTGGATGGTATCATCACAATTCATGAGGTTATTCATTCAATGGTGACTAGTAAGGAAGCGGGTATGTTACTAAAGCTTGATATGAATAAAGCCTACGACCGGGTCTCATGGCGGTTCCTCACCAAGATTTTGGGTAAGTTTGGTTTCTCGTCCTCAATGGATTAAGTTGATTTTTAGTTGTATCTCTACTACAAGATTTTCTCTCATGGTGAATGGGTCACCCTCCGGTTACTTTAAGAGTGAAAGGGGGTTGCGACAAGGAGATCCTTTGTCTCCATACTTGTTTATTATTTTAGCGGAAGCATTGGGTAGGAACATTTCAAGCAATGGTAGCGTATGGTCAATTGGAAGGTTTTAAACCAGCCTCAACAAGCAGGGCCGTTGTCTCACCAACAGCTTTGTGGATGATACAATCATTGTGTCCAAAGCCTCGTTGCCTCAAGCTAGGAAGTTGAAGAGAATTCTAACCAAGTATGAGACATAGGTGATAAGACATAAACTATAAGAAGAGTAGCATCTATTTCTTTAACACGCCCGGTGGGAGGGAGGAAAGAATAGCTAACCTCTTCGGTTGTGGAAAGGAGCTTCTACCAAAAACTTATCTAGGCATGCCTATGTTCGAAGGAAGAATGAAGGCTACTTTGTGGAACTCAGTCATTGACAGGATCTCCAAAAAGTTAGCAGGGTGGAAGGGCAGCCTTCCTCAGCTCCGCAGAAAAGCCTTATTAGTTCAAACTACTTTACAGAGCATTCCAATTTATCGCATGTCTCTATTTAGAATGCCCGCAAAGGTCCAAGCTACATTGGAGCTAATTCAACGCAACTTCTTGTGGTCAGTTTCGGAGGAGAGAAAGAGAATTTCATTGGTAGCATGGAATCGGTGTGTGCAAGCAAGGATCGTGGGGCCTCGGGGTTAAAGAGAATGAAAGAATTGAATCAAGCTCCGATTGGCAAACAGGTATGGAGATTTATCAATAATGATCAATTGGGATGGGTAAAACTTCTTAAGGCAAAATATATCGTAAATAATCGGGACTTCCCGAAAGCCGATAATCTTCCTAGAGGATCCTATTTTTGGAATTGTTTGCTCGAATGCTCTGGAGGTCATGGAGAATTGGTAATGGAAGACAAGTGGACTTTTGGAAAGACCCGTGGTTGGAAGAGGCCCCTCTGAAAGATAACTTAGACCTTCAAGTCCTCCAACATAAACTTTCGAAGGAAATGGGAGGAAAAGTAGGGGATTTTATTGCCGTAGCACAGGAAACTTCTTCTTGGAAGAAAATCACAGCTCATAATCCGTCGTAGCAAGAGAAGGTGGCCCTAACCAAACTCAATGATGCTTTAAGGGTGTTCCCGATCATTCCCGGGGGAGGAAGAGACAAGGCGATTTGGGGCAAAACTACAAGTGGGATCTATTCAAGAAAAACCGCCTATAAGTTAATCCACTCAGGATTCAATGGTCGGACTCCGACTTCGTTATTTGGTTAAATAATTTAACCCCAAAAATAGCTTTCTTCTTTTGGTTGGCAGCTCAAAATAAGATCCCGACAACGTATAATCTGCAAAGGAGAGGTTTCCAATTCATCAATCGATGTATCTTGTGTGAGAAAGCAATAGAATCTGTAAGTCATATATTTCTAACTTGTGATTTTTCTTGTACAGCTCTTCCAAATGATCCCGTCCAAATTTCATATAGATTGGGTCTCGTCCAAATAGCATGTCCGACTTCGCATACGATGGGCTTCCCCTTCCGGCAAAGCTTTTGACTTGGCTCGGGAAGCTCAGCTTACCCCATTTTTTATGGGGGATATGGAATGAGAGAAATAAGAGAGTATTTAAAGGACGTAAGAAAGATCCCGTGTTATGTGGCAATAAAATAATCGTAGCTTTGAAAGAAAACTCGGAAAACTTTCTTCTTCAAAAATGAGACCATGTCTCTAAGGGAAAGGAGGATTTTGCGGAACTCGGGGAGAGGAACTTCCAGACCTAGACATTACAACCAACCCACGGGATGGTGTCAAGTGGATACCCCCCACACAAAAGTGGGTTAAGTTTAATTTTGACGGGGCAACTAAAGGAAATCCGGGGTCGCAGGAGCAGGAGGAGTTTTGAGAAATGAGGAAGGAAAAGTGGTCCTTGCCTTTGCAGAGCCTTTGGGAACTCAAACAAATCATTTTGCGTAAGCCCGAGCTCGCATGCGTGCAATGAGAATTGCCGGACTTGAGGGTTATAAGGAAGTTATCTTTGAAGGGGATTCGCTTAATATAATCAAGGCAATTAAGGAGGATAAAGACCCCAACTGGACCATATTGGAGCTTATCCTAGAAGCAAAGATTCATAAATCTCATTTGGTTAATGCCCGAATCCAACACACCTTCGGAGAAGGGAACCAAAGCGGCGGATCTAATGGCAAATATTGCGCTTCGTTGGGGAGATGCAAATTTGGAAGGATAACTTCCCTCAAGAACTATTGGTGTTGGTTGCTAGAGAAGAGCTAAGATCAAACCCGTTAGAGCATCGGGAGATCGTAGGGGCCGATGATGAGTAATCCGACGTATGGAATTAGGCAGTAAAAGGCATCCCATTTGTTGGGGCCTCGGGAGGTGACAAGTGTACAAAGACAAAGAACCTAGTGTTAGTAAGTGCTAGGTGTTGTTTGGTTTTTGTTTTATCCCGAATAGTCAAGCGACAAGTATAGGACTCGTGGACTCTAAGTATGGCTTAATGTGAGTCTTAGAAAGATCCATTTTGTATTTTGATTATACGGGCTTGATGCTAGAACCAGCCCATTTTGACTTTGTAAAAGGTTTGTGGACCTTATAACCACCTCTACCTTATACCAAAAAAAAAAAATTTAATTTAAATAAATTAAATAATAACCTCCACAAACTATCATATGGGTCTTTTGAGGATTTAATCATTTTAAATAATTCCTTGGACTTTGTTTTATTCACTTCAACATTTTTAGCTTGGAATATTATAATATTATTATTGCCTTTAAACCTGCTTCTTCTTCCTTGAGTCCTCAACCTTCCTTGTCTTTTGCAAAAACACTTGATGACTTTAATGATGATGAAACTTGGACATCAACCTCTTGATATCAATGACAACAAAACTTGCTCATATTTCCAAAAATCTCCCTCTTTGTCATTGATGGCAACCCTTTTACCTTTTACCATTTCTTTTTATTTTTCCAATACTGCTCTCCCTGAGAAATTGCTCCCCCTGACTGAATGCTTTCCCCCTAACTCAAATCTCTCCCCCTTTGACATCAATGGCAAAGGGCCACCTTTGGGGCTTGGGGCTAAGAATGATACTCTTATCTTAGCCCCTCCTCCCACCTCCTCTCTTGAGGTTGTTAATTTTGGGGTGGGAGTATCTCTACTCCTAGCATACACTAATATTTACCTTTGTCCACCTTCTTTCTCAACTGATCCTTCTGATTCCTCTGACTATTTCTATTCCTTCTTGTCTCTAGAAGTTCTACTCTACACCACTTGGCTATATGCCCAATATTATTGCATTTATAACACTTAATATTGTGGTTACTTAAAGGTGCAAATGTCTTCTAGCTCCTCTTGATGAATCCATATCCATTCTTATCATGAACCCTGCAATTAATTTCTTTATGACCAAACTGATTACAAGAGTAGCAATACCCTTGAAATAGATGCCCATTTCTAAAATTTCCATTGGTGAAACCATATCCCTATCTTTCATGTGTCCTGCATTATGTAGCCTTGTGTCCTAACCTATGACATGAGAAGCATGTCCATTGAAGAAACCTTGCCTTGACCTCTTTGGTCTCTTAGTCTCTTCTTCCCTGTGTTGTTTTATGTTCCATACGTTCCTCATTTGTGCATTATTCCTTTCCTTGTTGAACTTTCTACTGTCCAACTTATCCTCATAAGTCTCACTCTCTCTTCCATTCTCTTATTCTGAAGCTTCTTTTTCTTTGGAACTTGAGATTGACTCCTCTCTTTGTTCTCTGTGTACCTGTTCAAAACCAAGTCTTGTTTTATTTGATGAAGGTCTTTGTACCTTTATAATTTTATCCATGGTATTTGAGCTTATCCCAAACCTATGTAGCTTATCTCTAGACTCTTTTACTTCTTTCCTTAGTGAAGCTGCCTCATGCTCTAGTCTTTCACATTCTAAAACCTTGCTTCTAACTTCTCTTTAAATCTCCTTGTCTTAGCTATTAATTTGGTTAGATCTTCTATAATATTTCCTTTCTCTTCATTACATTCTTGAAATTGAAGCTTGAGTTTGAGTTCTGCCTTCTTACATTTCTTAATACATTAAGGAAAAAAATAAGCTCACCCTCAAGATCAACTTCTTCTTATTCTTCCTCTATATATTTACCTTTAGGATCATCTTCATTCCTTTCTGATTTGTCTTCAATAGGAGTATATTCTTAATCTTCTATTGCTAAAATTATACTTTCTTCTTTTGGCCCTTTAAGAGCATCTTCATATTCATCATCACTTAAACTAAATCCATTCCTTGTACAATTATCTTCAAGATGACCAAAGTTACCACATCTAAAACACTTGAGAATTATTGGTGCCCTTTTTCTAACAACATTCTTTTCTTCTTCCATAAATAGAATTTCTTCTTTTTCAGTATCTGAGGATCTTTCATCGTTATCACTCGAACTCTTACCTGTCTTTTTTGCATAAAAACTCTTCTTATACCTTTGGAAAAACTTCTTTCCTTGCTTGCTTTGTCCATCCCTTCTTTTCTTTTGATACCTGTGGTTTCCTATTTCCTTGTTCTTATGATCATGTTTCTCATCTTCACTACTATTTCTAGCTTCTGGAAAATCAATTGCATAGTGACCATATTTACCACATTTAAAACATCTAACTAATTTTGTACCTTTATACTTTCTTGAGTCATTTTTCCTTCTGCCATAATTTACTTCTTCATCACTGGATAACTCATTGCTTGAATCTGACTTCTTATCCTTTGTCTTCTTAGTAACTTTGAAGGCTACTTCTTTCTGGGGAATAGGTTCCTATTTTATTCTCATCTCAAAAGTTGTGATAATTCCATGTAACTCATCCCTTGTCAAAAGTTCAATATATTTTGACTCTTCTATAGCTGAAATATTTTCACTATACCTTTTTGGGAGTGACCTTAAAATCTTATCACAAACATATGTTTCTTCAACTTTAAGCCCAAGTCCTTGCATGGAGTTAACAACCTCATCCACATGAAGTAGGTATGCAACAATGTTTTCCTCATCCTTCATCTTTAGGTCTTCAAATTTTCTCTTGTAATTTTGCAACTTTGCCCTTTTGATATTTTTGTCTCCCTCATATATACCTTTCAACTTATCCCAAATTTCCTTTGCTAATGTGCAATGCATAAACTTTATAAAATTTGTTTCACGCAAACCCTTTAAAATTCCATTCATTACCTTTGAATTATTTAGTTGTATGAGCTTACCATATTTATCTGTATGTGGAGTAGTTGGTGGTATGTATCCATCCTCAATTGCTTACCATATTTCATTCCCTAGTGCCATTAGGTGAATCTTCATTCTCATACTCCAAAGTGAATAGTTGTTCCCATCGAACAATGGTTTTGAATTTCCTAAAGATCCATTCTGAGAATGCATCTATGTTCTTGTGAGCTTTTTCTTCAAGTTGTTAAAATATTCTGAAGTAACCCGCTCTGATATCAATTGAAGAACACAAGCTTATACTAAGAGGGGGGTGAACAGTATAATATCACTTTTTACTTTTCTTTCCTCAAAAAATATTATCCAATATATCAATGGCAATATCAACAATAGTAATCAAAGCAATACATAAATCACCACACACAATAGAGACATCAATTTAACGTGGTTCACCCAATGTGGGCTACTCCATGGAGAAAATATTTCACTAAAATTTTCTCAACAAATATCTTGGGAATCCTTCTCTATTATAATTTTTATGGACCTCTGTCCAAAGGAGACACCAATCCCCTAATCAAGTTTGTGGATACCTATTCACAGGAGACACCAATCCCCTAATCAATTTTTTGGATACCTATCCACATGAGACACCAATCCCCTCAGCTAGTTTATGTATCTCTATCCACAGGAGAACTCCTCCTCTGCTCTAGCTGGTGATCCTTTAGAAAACTATTACCTCCACTGCACTAGCCTGTGGATCTCTCTCCATAGAATACATTTATCCTCACTCAAAATACCTTTATCCTCACTACCCTGGCTAATGGATCTCTATCCACTAGAGACTACTGTCCTCTGCTCTATCACCTCCAAAGCTTACTCTCAGCTCTGCTCAATATCTATCTCAAATCTACACTAAACACAATCCTTCGGTCTAGCATAAATCTACTCAATATCTATCTCAAATATACACTAAACATAGTCCTTCAATCTAGCACAAATCTGCTCAATATCTATCTCAAATCTACACTAAACATAGTCCTTCAATCTAGCACAAATCTACTCAATATCTATCTCAACTCTGCTCAATAAGTCCTCTCTATAACTTGTCCAATCTGCCCAACAATTCTTCATCAAGACTTACCTCAAATCTACTTGTAAGCTTTCACAAAAGCTCACACAAATCTGTCCTTAATATTTCACAAAAGCTCATTCAAATCAAATGCAAACTTGCATATAAATCAGCTCAATCTCTTTCAAAAAACCTCTTTTATCACATGAACAAATTTCACTTAGAATATTTTTTAACCATAGAAACATATAGAGAATGGTAAGAGACTCAATATGTTTCACACCTACAATTCATTCGATCACATTCAAACTTGCTTTCAAATCAATTTAGAAATAAAGAAAAATTTGTTTCATAAATCTGGAACTATCACTCCAATGCTTTCAATCAATAATGCTCAATCAACTTCACTCAACCATCCACTCAATGAAACACAACTTTCTTACAAACCCTAACCAAGTGTTTCACCAAACTTTCAATAACTCACACTATGGAATTCAAACCTTGAATCAAGATGATTCTAAACTTACATAACAATGATACTCATGATCTTTTACAAACCCTAGTTCAATATATTTCTCAATTTCACACTCAATTGCTCTCACAATCATTCACCAATCATGTATATGAAAACTCACTCAAAAATGCTTATCAAACAAACCTTTTCACTTCAACTTTGCATTTCTCAACATCCAACCCAACAATATTTCACTCACAAGGAAGATGTGCCCATACCTTTTGTTTGATGGAGATATATCTTCAAAAACCTATCTCAATCACAATAAAATTCTTTTTGTTATTCTTAAGGTTAGATAGCAACAATTTATTTCAAAATCTCCACTCAAATATTTCCTTCAATAATTATCTCACCATATTAAAATATTAGCTCTCAAGTACACCTTATAATCTCTAAACTTTTCACAAAAATAATATTCAATTCATAAGCAATCAATTTTTTCTTAAGCACTTTATATCTTCAATCTATATTTTTAATGCTAATTAAAAATATAATACTAAATACCCTTATGACTCCCTATATTTATTTTAATGCTAAATAAGAAATAAAATATTAAACACCCTTATGACTCCCTATCTTTACTTTAGCAAAAATTAATCAAACACCTTCACAAACATCATGTGGCCCCCTAGCGCAATTCACACTATAGAAAAATAAATCACAGTGCATACCTTATACAATGGCCCACATTTAAAAAGCGCCCACCAAGACTACGCACGACTCGAACCTGCGACCTGTCATCATCGTGATGCCTAAGCCATAAGGCTTGGTTGTCGTTGGGCCACGCACCCAAGACAAAACCAATAGTGCACAAAGCACCTTATGCTCTTTGCTCTCGACGCCTAAACAAAATCTTGTTGCAATCAAAAATGAAGGAGACGCGAACTAAACCCCTAACCTTGCCCAACTTCAACACCTTAACTAGTCGTCGATTGCCACTTGTGCTACCAAGCGCTTGGTGATTGATTTTATGCTCCACTTGGTCTTATCGAATGATCTGCCCTCTTATTCTTAAACACATGCAAATCCTCTTATCCTCTTTCACATGGCACACGAATTCTTTTACTCTTGGGCATACAAAATTACATGGATAATATTTAAATGAAATTATTGTCCTCCTTTTTATACCTTTCCTTGTGCATTCCAACACGTCGATGCTTCCAATTTGAATTTCAATCTTTAGACTTATAGTGCCTTAAATATTTATTTAAATTAAATTTTAACCTTATGGTTAAAATATTTAATTTAAATAAATTATATAATAACCTCCACAGACTATCAAATGGGTCTTTTGAGGATTTAATCATTTTAAATAATTCCTTGGACCTTGTTTTATTCACTTCAACCTTTTTAGCTTGAAATATTATAATATGAATTATTATAATATTATTATTGTCATTTAAACCTGCTTCTTCTTCCTTGAGTCCTCAACCTTATCTTTTGGAAAAACACTTGATGACTTTAATGATGACGAAACTTGGACATCAACCTCTTGACATCAATGACAACAAAACTTGCTCATATTTCCAACAGGTTAAGGAGATGACTAATCATATTCCTAGGTTGATATCCAAGAAGATCAATGCTCAGTTTCTAAAGGAGATTAAGGAATAAGAGTTAAGGATAGCCACTTTCTCCCTCGGTAGAGACAAAGCTCTAGGCCCAAACATGTTTCAAGTAATTTTTTTCCAAACCTTCTAGGATATTGTTAAATTTGATGTTATTGAAGTAGTGAAGGAATCTTTAAAGTTAGGTCAAATCCTAAAGGAGTTTAACAATACCTTCCTTGTTCTATTTCCTAAGAATAAAGGGTTAAAAACCTTCAAATATTTCAAACCTATAAGTCTTTGTAATGTTATTTACAAGATTATCTCTAAAGTTATAGCCCTTAGATTGAAAATCTTCCTCCCCTCCATTATCTCCAATGAGCAAGGAGGCTTTGTTAAGGATAAAAATATTTTGGATGGAATTATATCCCTTCATGAATCCATGCATTCTGTCAAGTCTGGTGAAAGAAAAGGCATGTTCCTAAATTTAGACATGAGCAAGGCTTATGATAGAGTTTCATGGAGTTTTTTGGATAAACTTTTAGCTACCTTTGATTTTTGTAGACAGTGGAGAATATGGGTTGGTAGTTGTTATAATACTATAATGTACTCTATTCTAATCCATAATAAACCAATAGGTTTTTTTAGTAGCAGTAGAGGTCTTAGATAATGTGACCTCCTCTCTCCTTATCTTTTCATTATTATGGTTGAAACACTTGAAAGATACCTCAATGTTGCCAAGGCTTCTAGTCGGATAGGGGGCCTTAAACTAGCTCATAATCTTAAGGGTATTACTCATTTATAGTTTGTGGATGATACCATTTTACTTGGTAATCCTACTGTGGTAGAGGTAATTGAATTTAAATGAAACATAGACCTTTATGAGCATGCCTCTCACCAAAATATTAATTTAGACAAGAGTGAGATCTTCTTCATTAACACTAAAGTTTTTGTCTAGAGAAGGGTTGCTAGAGTGATAGGGTGTCCTGTGTTAACCCTACCTTATTCTTACCTTAGAATACCTATGTTCATGGGATCTTGCAAAGAATATCTTTGGAATGGTTTGGTTGATGGGTTCCAATCCAAACTTGTAGGATGGAAAGGTAATCTTTTGTTTCAAGCAGGTAGAGTGTTATTGGTTAAGAGTGTTCTATAGGTTGTTCCCATTTATCTTCTCTCCCTTTTTAATATCCTTGCTAAAGTTTCCAAAATCATAGGAGTTCAAAATTAGTTCTTATGTTCAGGATTTGAAGAGAGAAGGATTCCTCTTGTAGCTTAGGAAAATAATTACCATCAAAAGAAGCATGGTGGTCTTGGTCTAAGGAGACAACCTAGTTAATAGTGCTATGGTAGCCAAGGTGGGATGGAGAGTTCTAAGGATGGTAAATCTCTTTGGGCGATGATTCTTAAAGAAAAATATCTTGACAGCCAAGAGGATACCATATTTCTCATAATTCAAGATATTTTTCGTGGCTCTTCTTTATAGAACCACTTGGTGGAGGCTAGGGAGGCCTTGTGGAAGGGTGTGAAATGGCGTGTTAGAGATGGGACCTCTATAATTTCTTAGGAATATGCCTAGGTATATGACAATCCTTTAGCCAAAAATGATATTTTCTCTAATCTGAAAGAGGATCTAGAAGATAGATATGGTAAAAATATTTGTGACTACATGGCTTTATTGGATAACCAATTGAGTTGGAAATATTTTGAGGTAGGCCCTAAGAATTTGGAGGCTTTAAAACTCCTTAAAGCTAAACTAAAGGCTTATTACTTAGGTGTTATTAGGAAAAGATACTTTATGGTTTGTAATAGAACTAAGAAGGTGAATTTAGTGTGAAGACAACCTATGATATTTTGGATCCTATTGTAGATAATGGTTTCCCTTGGAATAGAATTTGGGGTAAGAGAGATATTCCTAAACTGGAGATTTTTCTTTGGGAAGCAGTCTATAATAATATCTTAACGGTGGATAATTTTAAGAAGAGTGTAGAGGGAGAAAACTACCCTATCACGTACGATTCATAGTTGGATCCGTTGGGATCTAAGGTGATCATGGGGATGTATTATAATCTTTACACTTGGTGGACAAAGGAAAGGGTTCACCAGGAATGCTTTTAGGACTCACTCCAAGTTCAGGGTAGAAATGTTTGATGTGTCAATTAAGCATACACCTATTCTTTGGCCTTCCTAAACTAAGCTAAGAGAATGAAAGAACAATGCAAGACACACAATATGCAAGAAAACAAGAAATAACACTAGTATGATTCTTTTGATTCAATGATGTTTAACCCTAAGGTTGTAAATTAAATTCTTTGATCAAGGGTCCAAGGGAATGCATAAACAATATTAAAACCTTATATGCATACTATATGCTTTTATTATTTCAAATACCTATAAATTCAATCAAATGTTTCTCCTTTACCTATAATCTAGGTTTTGGATAGAAATGAACAAAATTAAACACCAAACAGTCTAAAAGATCTATTAGGGTACTTATCTGGATCAATGGTTGATCCTAGATTTATTTTTCATCTAGAATATCCAACAGCTTCAAACCTAAAAAATAGCTTCACAAACACTAAAAAAATTGATCAACATTTGGGAGGCTACTTAGGTTGTTGTTTGACTGAGCTTGTAGGCACAGCAGTCAAGCCCCCCTTGGTCCTTTTAGGTAACTGTTCGAAACATATTAAAATAATTAGATAACATCAAAATATAATGCAGACAGGATGAACACAACAGAACACTAAAATGCAAATGAAAAATCAGGGTTTTGGGGTGCGAAACTTGCCCCCAAGCCCTAATTTACCAAATTCACACCCTGTAAAATGGAAGCACAAATATGGCTTACCAAATTTGTGTCCTATATGGATAGGTCATGAATCTAATTCAAATACCCTTTTTGAGACTTAAAATAGCAAAAAATATAGTGTAAAATAGTGAAAAACTGAGTGCAAAATAGCGAAAAATAAACTTGTGAAGCAATTAATATAAATGCAAAACCTAATGATCTGATGGAGAAAGCAAGGAGAAATGAAGAAGTGGAAGAAGCACTCCAATATGTTTGATCTCTCCAAACATAAAATCTCCTCCACTCAATCCCTAAGGGCAGAAAAATACCAAAGCACAAAACAACTTGTAGCAGAAGGGCACTTGTTAGCATGAAAAATGAGTGAGTCAACAATTAGAATCTCCAAATAATTGGTTGGGTAAAACTTTGGTGGAAAATATAGAATCCAAACCTCTATTTATAAGAGGTTTGGAGGGCAAAACATGCGAGAAAATAAAATTTCATTGTGGTTAAGGGTCGACCCCAAAACGGGTTGATAAGGGGAAGGGTTTTAGTGAGAAAAATCCCTAGAATACCAAATCGTATCCCACCATTAATGGGAAAAAATATGGTAAGCCAAATTCATACTCCATATGGACTAGGCATGAATTTGGTAAAGCTAAGGAAACAAGGCAAAGTAAGAAGGTAAAAAGACCTCAAATTTGCACTTGGTGAGCTTTGGTATATGGCTAAGGGTCTAAGGAAGAATTGACTCATTTTGATGGGTCAATTTTTTGTGTCTATAGAGAGGTTTTTAGTTACCTAATAGATGCAGTTTATGTGAAGAGATAGAAGAATCACTGGAACACATATTATTGGAATGTACCTATGATTTAAATATTTTCCAGCTCCTCAACAACAAGATGAGCGTCTCTTGGGTGATGCCTTCTAATATGGTTTTATGGTTACAACAGTGGAAGAACCCCTTTTTCAATCCTCATATTAATGTAATTTAGAACCTAATTTCATTTTATTTTGTGTGGGGAGTATGGTTAGAGAGGAACATGAGAATTTTTAGAGGGAAAAAAGGTCAACAATGAGAAATTTTGGAAGTATCACCCATTTTTAGAGAAGAATACTAAATCTATCAAGTACCTCTATCAAGCTAGAGAATACTGAAGAGACTATGATATCTAAGGCATGGAATTTGTAACCCACTAGTGGTAGAGAGGCAAATTCTTAGGTTAGAACTGATGTATAATGGTAACCACCCCGATATGAATGGTTGAAGTTAAATTTTGATGGGGCATCCAAAGGCAACCTAGGTAATGCTAGAGTAGAAGAAATTTTGAGGATAATCAAGGCAGATTGGTGGGGACAACCTACAAGTTTTTGAGAATTACTACTAGTCATTAAGTTGAAGTTAATCCTTTACATGGGGGTGCAGATCTAGCTAAGGATTTAGGTGATAAAAACATTTCTTTGAAGGAGACTCCTTGAATATTATAAATATTTTAAAAAATGAGGGACAAGCTAATTGGAAAATTGATTACATCGTGCAATATATTAGAGATATTGTAAATTATTTTGAAGAAGTTGACTTTGTTCATATCTTTAGAGAAGGTAACAAACCAGTAGACTGGTTGGCGAACTTTGGTGTCATTAAAGAAGAGGATAAGAGATGGATCCCCTTAGGGGTGGTCCATGAGGATTTAGAAAAAATCACAAGGACTGAAGTTAATTGGGGTCTAGGATGGATACTGTTTGTTTTGTGTCCATGGGATTTTTGGTTACTTGCCCTTGGTAATTTTTTTGTTCATGGAATGACTTTGTGTTGTAAAAGGGTTCGGGCCCTTTCAAAATCTCATTTTTACCCTAATAAAAAAAATGGAATGGATCAAGATTGTTATATGAAAGAAAAATAATTAATTTTTTATTATCATAATGTATTGAAAAATGAGTCAAACTGGTTTCAAAAATCAAGGGATAAATGGCTCAAGGAGATACAAATACATAAAATTTCATGCTATAGCAAAAATAAATATTTTCATCACATCAAAAATATCTCAACTCTAGATGGAAGAAATATTGAGGAAGAAGATATCCATGGAGGAGCTACATGAAGCAAATTTATCTTTTCATCCTAACAAGGCATCTAGCCCCAATGGATTTCTTGCAATTTTCTTTCAAAAATTTAAGGATTTATTGAAGAGTGATATGTTAAATGAGGTTGAAGAGTTCCGAAAAAGGAAGGCTATAATAAGTGAGATCAATATCACTTTTATTATGTTGGTTCCCAAGAAAGGAAAGATGATATTTTGATATTTTTCATCTAGTAAGCCTTTGTGATATGATTTATACGATCATTTTAAAAATTATAGCAAACAGGTTGAAGGGTATTTTATATTGTGTTATCTCAGAGGAACAAGGTGGTTTTATTTGTGGTAAATAAATTCTTTATGGTATAATCATTGCACATGAGGTCATATGCTCTCTTCATTCCATGAAAAACTAGGTATGCATATGAAATTAGATATGAACAAATCATATGATAAGGTTTTCTATATTTTTCTACATCATACTCTCAAAAAGTTTGGTTTTGATTACAGTTGATGTGAATGGATTAAATATTCTTATAGCACTGTGAAATATTCTATTTTAATCAATGGTTCCTTTTTTGGTTACTTCAAGTCATCTTATGAACTCCATCAAGGTACTATCTCCTCATCTATCATTATTTTTGTGAAAGCATTAGGGAGAGCCTTCTCAAAGGTAAAAATGGAAAAATCAAAGGTGTTCAGGTTGCAACAATGTTCCCTTCAAATCTCACCTCCAATTTGTTGATGATACTTTTCTTTAATGCCACCCTCATTCAGTGAGGCCATGGAGTATAAATAAATATTATCATGCTATGAAAAGGCTACTTTTAGAGTTTAAAATTTTAAAAATTTCATCAACCTACTTGCGCATTATTTTTTCTCATAAAGGAGATAAAAAGGAGCTTTCGATATCTTTTTTGGATAGAATGGAAGCTTGTTTGGTAGGTTGGAAAGGTAAGTTCTTCACCATGGCAAGAAGGCTCAAAAATACTATATTACATCCATACCTAATTATTGTTGGAAGTAGTACGTTATTTGGTACCTTACAAAAATATTGCAAGTACTATGTATAAATTAGAGTCTAAAGTAGGTGTCATGTAAATACTTAATATGTATGGAGTTATGCAAAGGTTTATCTTTTAATGTGTAATCATTATAGGTTTGTTATTATATGGAGTCAATAAGATATTTTTCTCATATGAGAAATATGAAGAGTTAGATCTCCCATGATTTTGAGGAGATGAAGAGTTAATGAAAGTAGAAAGGTCAAGAGTTGTGCGAATGTGAAAAGTCTCATGTCCAAGTTGTATATATTTCTTAATAATATTTTCATTGAGTTATCATTGATTGAATATATGTAATTGTGTGAATATTATATCTTGATATATTGTGAGATCCTATGAGGAAAGTGTTGATTTACTAACAATGGTATCAGATCCATCATTGTTGAACAAAGTATTTTGGATTTACCAAAGCATTGTATAAGTCGAGCAGGAGGAAGTTGGAAGACTAAGTAGCCAAGAGGAGAATAATAGAGGAAGAAGATCGTTGAAGCAAAGAGACGAAGAAAGGAGGCAAAAGAACATTGAAGAGACATCTTCAAAGTTGTAGAATGTTGGAGAAGATAAAACATCTTAAGAGACAGTCAGAAAACAACATTGAATGAAGCCAAGGAAGCGCCTGAGAGTAGGCAAAGAAAGCATCTAAGAGCAAGAACCAAGTAGCCCATAAGAGAAGTATAGTTGTATGCATTAGAAACCAGATGAGGCATCATGAAACATCTAAAGATGTTAACAGCACAAAGGCATAACAAAAACCTAATAGAGCAAGCAAATTGGGAGCAACATCGAATCAGTTAGCTCCAAGTGGAAGGAGTAACATAGGCACAAGCGCAAGAGTAATTTCAGAGAATTTTGGGTAAAGGTACACCCTAAATCTATTTTTTATTTATCCAATGTTGAATATTAACATTGAGGAGGAGGTTTATTTAAAGGAGTTATTTATTAAATGTGAAATTGATTAAAAGGATAATATTAAAAGGAGGAGAAAGAAATTGATTAAAGAAAGGAGATTGATTGGAGGAAGTAAATTATAAGGAGAAAGGAGGAAAATTAATTTATTGGAGGAAGTAAAATTATAAGGATAAGAGATTAATTAAAAGGAAGAATTTGAAGAAGAAAGAAATAATTTTAAATAGTTTATTACAAAAATTTGAGAAATTAATTGAAAGGAAAAATATTTAAAGAAAGAATATTGTCCAAAAAATTGAATAAAAATATAAAATTTGAAGAAAGAGACTAATTATATTTGAAGAAGAAATTAAAGAAAGGAGAATTATTGTCCATAGTGACAAAAATTAATTATTTGAGAAAAGTTATTGAAAAGAAGAATATTAAAATTTGAAGATTGAAGAAAGGGAAAGAATATATTGAGGAAAAGATTATTGTTTGAAGAAAAGAAGATTTAAAATATTGAATTTGGGAGTAAAAAGGATTTCAACTACAAAGGAAAAAATATTGAAGGAAGAAGAAATTTTTAAATTAGGGAGATAAAAGGTCTTGTAATCTATAGACATCAGACAAACAAATAAAGAAAGAATTGACAGAGTTAGAAAACAATTATGAATGCATCAAAAAGGTCTTTTACAAAGTCGCATATGCTTAAATAGGTAAACTTCATCAAGAAAGAATTTCGAAAGCAGAGAAAATATTGTCACAATCATGTTCTAAGTTAAAATGAATTACCATAAGAAAATCAAACAAAACTAAAAATTGGGTATGAAGAGAATTATGAGTATATTGATTTAGGAGCTAGTAATCATATTATTGGAAACCTATATTGGTTTGATTCTAATTAAATAAAACAAAGTATACCAATTAATATTGTTGATGACAAAATCTACCAAGCCCAAGTAACAGGCAATGTCACACTTAATCTACCTTTCTCAAGATGTACACTAGAGAATGTTCTTTATGTTTTAGGAATAGCAAATAATATAGTTTCGGTATCACAATTGTTGGATAGAGGAATAACAATAGAATTCAAAATCATCAATGGCAGTAAGAAATGTCTTATCAAAAGACTAAACAAATTTGAAGCTCTTGGGTCCTACAAAAATGGTATATTTGCTTTAGATGTGATAACACTTTCACAAAAACATTTAGATTAGCTTCTACTAAAAGAATGATATCAAAAAAATATTTAATTGAACACAAAGTTCTCATAGCAAAAGAACAAGACAATATATCAGCAAAAAGTACTATACTTGACAAGATGATAAAGAAAATAAAAAATGCGTTCATGAGTATATTACAAAAGAAATACACAAATGACCTTCATCGGTATGCAGCTAGGATTGATTCTAACATTTCAAATAGTTATGATGGAAAATATTGATGATATGTGATATTCAAATAACAATAGGGATATAAGCTATAACAATTATAGTTTATATTATTGTGCTATCACATCTATTTGCTTTAGATGTGATAGCACTTTCACAAAAACATTTACATTAGCTTCTACTAAAAGAATGATATCAAAAAAATATTTAATTGAACACAAAGTTCTCATAGCAAAAGAACAAGAAAATATATCAATAAAAAGTACTATACTTGACAAGATGATAAAGAAAATAAAAAATGCGTTCATGAGTATATTACAAAAGAAATACACAAATAACCTTCATCAGTATGCAGCTAGGATTGATTCTAACCTTCCAAATAGTTATGATGGAAAATATTGATGATATGTGATATTCAAATAACAATAGGGATATAAGCTATAACAATTATAGTTTATATTATTGTGCTATCACATCTATTTGCTTTAGATGTGATAGGACTTTCACAAAAACATTTACATTAGCTTCTACTAAAATAATGATATCAAAAAAATATTTAATTGAACACAAAGTTCTCATAGCAAAAGAACAAGACAATATATCAGCAAAAAGTACTATACTTGACAAGATGATAAAGAAAATAAAAAATGGGTTCATGAGTATATTACAAAAGAAATACACAAATGACCTTCATCGGTATGCAGCTACGATTGATTCTAACATTTCAAATAGTTATGATGGAAAATATTGATGATATGTGATATTCAAATAACAATAAGGATATAAGCTATAACAATTATAGTTTATATTATTGTGCTATCACATCTATTTGCTTTAGATGTGATAGCACTTTCACAAAAACATTTACATTAGCTTCTACTAAAAGAATGATATCAAAAAAATATTTAATTGAACACAAAGTTCTCATAGCAAAAGAACAAGACAATATATCAGCTGAAAGTACTATACTTGACAAGATGATAAAGAAAATAAAAAATGTGTTCATGAGTATATTACAAAAGAAATACACAAATGACCTTCATCAGTATGCAGCTAGGATTGATTCTAACATTTCAAATAGTTATGATGGAAAATATTGATGATATGTGATATTCAAATAACAATAGGGATATAAGCTATAACAATTATAGTTTATATTATTGTGCTATCACATCTATTTGCTTTAGATGTGATAGCACTTTCACAAAAACATTTACATTAGCTTCTACTAAAAGAATGATATCAAAAAAATATTTAATTGAACACAAAGTTCTCATAGCAAAAGAACAAGACAATATATCAACAAAAAGTACTATACTTGACAAGATGATAAAGAAAATAAAAAATGCGTTCATGAGTATATTACAAAAGAAATACACAAATGACCTTCATCGGTATGCAGCTAGGATTGATTCTAACATTTCAAATAGTTATGATGGAAAATATTGATGATATGTGATATTCAAATAACAATAGGGATATAAGCTATAAAAATTATAGTTTATATTATTGTGTTATCACATCTATTTGCTTTAGATGTGATAGCACTTTCACAAAAACATTTACATTAGCTTCTACTAAAAGAATGATATCAAAAAAATATTTAATTGAACACAAAGTTCTCATAGCAAAAGAACAAGACAATATATCAGCAAAAAGTACTATACTTGACAATATGATAAAGAAAATAAAAAATGCGTTCATGAGTATATTACAAAAGAAATACACAAATGACCTTCATCGGTATGCAGCTAGGATTGATTCTAACATTTCAAATAGTTATGATGGAAAATATTGATGATATGTGATATTCAAATAACAATAGGGATATAAGCTATAACAATTATAGTTTATATTATTGTGCTATCACATCTATTTGCTTTAGATGTGATAGCACTTTCACAAAAACATTTACATTAGCTTCTACTAAAAGAATGATATCAAAAAAATATTTAATTGAACACAAAGTTCTCATAGCAAAAGAACAAGACAATATATCAGCAAAAAGTACTATACTTGACAAGATGATAAAGAAAATAAAAAATGCGTTCATGAGTATATTACAAAAGAAATACACAAATGACCTTCATCAGTATGCAGCTACGATTGATTCTAACATTTCAAATAGTTATGATGGAAAATATTGATGATATGTGATATTCAAACAACAATAGGGATATAAGCTATAACAATTATAGTTTATATTATTGTGTTATCACATCTATTTGCTTTAGATGTGATAGCACTTTCACAAAAACATTTACATTAGCTTCTACTAAAAGAATGATATCAAAAAAATATTTAATTGAACACAAAGTTCTCATAGCAAAAGAACAAGACAATATATCAACAAAAAGTACTATACTTGACAAGATGATAAAGAAAATAAAAAATGCGTTCATGAGTATATTACAAAAGAAATACACAAATAACCTTCATCAGTATGCAGCTAGGATTGATTCTAACATTCCAAATAGTTATGATGGAAAATATTGATGATATGTGATATTCAAATAACAATAGGGATATAAGCTATAACAATTATAGTTTATATTATTGTGCTATCACATCTATTTGCTTTAAATGTGATAGCACTTTCACAAAAACATTTACATTAGCTTCTACTAAAAGAATGATATCAAAAAAATATTTAATTGAACACAAAGTTCTCATAGCAAAAGAACAAGACAATATATCAACAAAAAGTACTATACTTGACAAGATGATAAAGAAAATAAAAAATGCGTTCATGAGTATACTACAAAAGAAATACACAAATGACCTTCATCGGTATGCGACTAGGATTGATTCAAACATTTCAAATAGTTATGATGGAAAATATTGATGATATGTGATATTCAAATAACAATAGGGATATAAGCTATAAAAATTATAGTTTATATTATTGTGCTATCACATCTATTTGCTTTAGATGTGATAGCACTTTCACAAAAACATTTACATTAGCTTCTACTAAAAGAATGATATCAAAAAAATATTTAATTGAACACAAAGTTCTCATAGCAAAAGAACAAGACAATATATCAGCAAAAAGTACTATACTTGACAAGATGATAAAGAAAATAAAAAATGCGTTCATGAGTATACTACAAAAGAAATACACAAATGACCTTCATCACTATGCTACTAGGATTGCTTCAAACATTGCAAATAGTTATGATGGAAAATATTGATGATATGTGATATTCAAATAACAATAGGGATATAAGCTATAACAATTATAGTTTATATTATTGTGCTATCACATCTATTTGCTTTAGATGTGATAGCACTTTCACAAAAACATTTACATTAGCTTCTACTAAAAGAATGATATCAAAAAAATATTTAATTGAACACAAAGTTCTCATAGCAAAAGAACAAGACAATATATCAACAAAAAGTACTATACTTGACAAGATGATAAAGAAAATAAAAAATGCGTTCATGAGTATATTACAAAAGAAATACACAAATAACCTTCATCAGTATGCAGCTAGGATTGATTCTAACATTCCAAATAGTTATGATGGAAAATATTGATGATATGTGATATTCAAATAACAATAGGGATATAAGCTATAACAATTATAGTTTATATTATTGTGATGAATTGCTTCCTATTATCAAAAATATTATGACAAGAAATAGCAAACTTGGATCAGTGACATGGAATGCTAATATTGAAGACAAAAAATATGATAGGGTCAGGTTATAATTGTTATCAATGTTAGGACAAAAACAAGACGAGGCAAAAGTTCAAAAAATGATTAAGGTAGCACATCATCATGAAGAGGGATAAGAAGAGGACCAAAGCAAAGGACCTTTTTACCAAATAATGTAATACTAGGGGGTGTTGGCAGTATTACATTATTTGGTACCTTGCAAGAATATTGCAAGTACCATGTAAATATTTTAGTTTAGAGTTATGTAAATATTTAAGTCTAAAGTAGTGTCATGTAAAAACTTAACATGTGTGGAGTTATGTAAATTTTTTTCTTTTAGTGTGTGTAATTAAAGATTTTTTATTATGTGGAGTCCATAAAATATATTTCTCATATGAGAAATATGAAGAGTTAGATCTCCCATGAGTTTGATGAGATGAAGAGTTAGTAAAAGGAGAAAGGTCAAGAGTTGTGTGAATGTGAGTCTTATGTCCAAGTTGTGTATATTGAAGATAAAGCATTGTAATATGTTAATTGAATAAGCTTTGTAATACATTGTATTTGCATTGCTTAAGTAGATATATTTCTCAATAATATTTTCAATGAGTTATTGTTCATTGTTATTATCATAGATTGAATATATATAATTGTGTGAATATTTTTTCTTGATATATTGTGAAATCCTATGAGGAAAGTGTTGATTTGTTAACATTTAAATGGCATCGCTTTCAAGATTGCCAATACGTATAGCATTAGATGATAAAATTCAAAGAGACTTTATTTGGAAAGGATCCAAAGAAAAATTCAGGTTTCTTATTTGTAGGTGGAATAGGGTTTGCAAAACGAAAGGATATTGTGAAATTGTGGACCTATGAGTTTGGCTTTAGAAGCAAAACTTGTGTAGAGATTATTCAAAGATCAAGGAAAGAATTGGGCAAGAATATTATGTCAAAAAAATATAGGTTCTCTTGATGCAATTAAATTATTTAGGAAAATAACCCTACCCAAAGGATCGTCAACATGGAATTTCATATCAAATAGTTTGCAATTGATAAATAAACATATTAAAAGGTGTAATGATCCCAATATAGCCATGTTGGCTATCTTTATTTTTATTATTATCTTAGGCCCTAGGTGTAGTTAGTCGGTATTTAAGCATTAGAGTTATATTCAATTTATAAGTAGGGTGTAGTATTGAGTAGTTGAGATCATCGAAGAAACTTTATTGAATTCATTGCACTTTGCGCATAAGAGACTCTACCTCTCCAAGTAGCTAAGAGACTTCATCCTCTCTAAGTGGCTAGATATTTGCATTCATTGAATCTAGATTTGGCATTGCATTATTGCTTGGATTTAATTGTTGAAGTGGTTTTGTAACAAGTGGTATCAGAGAAACAATTCTAACAAAGTGGGATTGATTTTGGTTTGCATAATTTGGTATTTTTTTTTTTCAAAAGAGACTCCCGCAAATTTTTGGATTGTGCACACTGCCCTTATTTGACAATTGCGTTGATTCTTCCTACGCATGTTGTCCTCGTGCATTCAACTAGTTCTTAGCAATTTCAATGTGTTCATCTTCGAATTGTTTTCCAGCAATAAAGCAGGTGATTCTTTCGACAGTGTTCTTGGATGGCACTGCAACATTGTGGGTGATTATTTCGATGAAGTAATTCTAGATAAAACTACAATACAGTGGGTGATCATTCTGGAATTCAATTCCATAGGTTTTAGTGTAGTGGTCCTTGTACACCCTCCTTCCCATGATAAAACTTATGCTCCTATGACATTTTTTCAAAAGCCTCAAATGAACAGTTTTCTTCATTGCATTTGACGTGAGACTTCAAGGGACTTTCCATATTAGCATCATGTTGAGCCTAGCAGTATTTCCACCAAAGTAATTACAAACTAGGGTCACCAAGGCATAAAACAATGGAACACGACAAATGATATTGTGAGAAAATAATACGTACTTTAATGTGTATTAGGTTGTGTTTCATGTTTCCATTGTTTTTTTTTGTATGTTTCACTTGCTTGTTTAGTACGAGTCTAGAAGCGTACACATAACACAACACAGTAATAGATAAATAAAATAATATATATATAATAAATAAAATAAAATATATATAATAAATAAAACAAAATATAAAAACTCAATAAAGAAAAAAAAAAAGAGAAAGAAAGAAAAGAAGAGAGTGTAGCATTAGATGTTGCTAGAACCTTGCGAGATACCTATCTCTTTGCAATCAAATATGAGAGGATTTGTGTATGAGCAAGAAGAAGCACCAACCCATAAATCCTGGTAAGCATCACAATACTTCCCCTAATATCAATAGTTTTGACTAGCACCTTTTTTCTTCCTTAGATGTCATGGCTTCACCTCCACCCAACACCTTAGGTTCTTCCTCTCCTCCCAATAGCCTAGTCGCTTGACTCAATAACATGGTCGCTCTTCCTAATAACCTTAACACTCCTTCCGCTACCCCTCCAAGTGATATTATACTTCCTAGTATTATTGACCCTAATTTGCATTCATACTTATCGCATCAAGAACAAACGATTTCTTCCATTTCCAAATCCTTGAATGATCAAACATAGATGATTGCCTACATTGTCAAGGCCTTGGGTACATTCCAAAAAGACCTACAAATGCCCACCACTACCCCTCCCCTTGTCCAAGGGTCACAACAAACCATTGGGCAATAATTCCTAAATGCTCATCTGCTACCAAATACAAGTATTCTTCCACTACCTCCACCTAGTCATAATCCTCTAAATTCCTATGGAAGTTCCTACAACCTAGGCTTCACTTCTAATTTGGATTCCATGGTAGGAGGTGCTTCTAATTTTCTTGAATGACCTCATAACATTCATGTTCCTTGCATTAACATGCCCACCTTTGAAGGTATTGGTCCTCATGGATGGCTGGCCAAAATGGAAGACCTTATTCATTTGTACCATGCTCCTAAAATAAGTTGTGTCGCATTCGCAACTTTTAAGTTGGTTACCCAAGTTTACCAATGGTTGTTGTAGCTCCACCAATATGGTAGTCCTCTTTTGTAGCCTAACTTTAAAAGAATGATTTCTCCAAAGTTTTGACAAGGGATCTTCAACATCATATGTGGTACATCTTATGCAAACAAAGCAAACTGGAACAATGGAAGAGTATTGCTCTAAGTTCACAAGTCTTTACCTATACCCATGATTTAAGTCCAATGGTGATGGTCTTAGTCTTTTGCTATAGTCTTAAGGATAAAATTCAAAAGGAAATCGATATGCATGCTCTATATACTCTTGATGATGCACATGTAGCTTTGGTAGCAAAACAAAAGCTCCAAGATTTTGGTCCCCCATATAGAAGTGACTTCAACTCTCGTCCTTTTCGCAATATTGAGCATTCTCAAGGAGTTTTCTATTTCAAATATTGTTCTCACCATTTCTGAGATCAAGCCTATGAAGAACATCATAATTTTCAATTGGAATGTAAAGACACGTTAGTATGGGAAGATAAAAATTCATTGCAGCAAGAGCAACTAGCAGATATAGATGAAGCAGAAGAGGGGGATAATACCATGGTTCTCTTTGCTCACATGCTTACAAGACTCCAAGCTCACTACACTATCAAGGCACAAGGATTTATTAAATGATAGGATGTCAATGTGTTGATTGATTAAAGTAGCACTCACAATTTTAGAGATAGTAAGATAGAAAAGTCCTTGGGCTTGTATACCAATACTTCAAATCAAGATAAATTTCAAATCTTAGCTCAATGATGTTACTATTAATGTGCAAAAATAATATGTCAAGTGGACATGGAAGGGTCATTTGTCTCCAAGGAATCCAACCCCCTTCCTCTAAGGTGGCCAGCTCATATTGCATGGAATTCTTTGCCCAAGTCAATTGCATTAAGGTTCAGTCCTCCAATCCGCCTCTTCTAGTACTCAATAAAGAAGATAGAATCACTATTTAGCCTGACATAGTATTATTTCAATCTCAATAAATTCAAAATTTCCTCATCAAGTGGCAGGACTTTTCAGAAGACGATGTTCCATTGGAGAATGAGAGCATTTTCCAATCTTTTCTAACTTTGAGGACAAAGCTTTCTAAAGAAAGCAATGTAACGGTTCCAATATAGGCATGTTAGTTATCTTTATTTTAATTATCTTAGGCCATAGTTGTAGTTAGTTGGCCTTTGAGCATTAGGGTTAGATTTAATTTATAAATAAGATGTAGTTTTAAATAGTTGCGATCATAGAAGAATCTTTATTGAATTTATCACATTTTGTACTAAGAGACTTCTCACCCTCTTTGAGTAGCTAGATATTTGCACTCATTGAATCTTAGATTTCTTTCATTCTTGCTTGAATTGAATAGTTAAAGTCGTTTCGTAATAGAAGGCGAATTATGTGAAGTTTTGGTGTGATCCTTGGTTGAAGCCTTATCCTCTTATCTCTAACTCAAAATGGCAACCATTAGCTCAAGCATGCCTAGCTTGTAATGGTCCAAAGGTCAAAGACTATATTAATATGAACAACTACAACTAATGAATTTCTATCAAAAGGTGGCAGATACTCGATCAAGTTGGGATATAAGGATTGCGAGCAATCAAAATTTCCTACTCCCAAAGATTTTTCTTGGAAGAATGTTTGATCACTAGAGTCTCTTCGTAAAACCTCTGCTTCCTTTGGTTAGTAGTTCAAAGTAAGATTCTTACAAGAGAGCCTATAAAGAAGAGGATGCCATGGACCTTTTAGATGTGTCTTGTGTGAGAAGGATTTCGAAACATCAAACCATTTACTTCTTCATTGTCCCTTAGCTACACTATTTGGGGCTACTTTTTAAAAAATATGAAAATATACTAGGTAGATCCATCAACATTGAAAGAGTTGATGAAATGTTAAATTAATTTTTTCAAAGCTAAAGCATTATGTATTATGTGGAAGATTAACCCTATCATTATTTGTTGGAATTTATGGCTTGAAAGAATTGATAGAATTTTTTAAAATAAATCCCAAAATTATGCCCAAGTGGAACCATATTATTGTCTCTCTTGCAAGATGTTTACAGATATGATGCTCATCATGAGAAGTCTCAAGTGCAAAAACAAAGGTGGTAAATTGGATTCATCAAAATTAATTTTCATGGTGCTTCTAAAAGAAATCCGGGAAAAGTTAGAGGTGGTGTTTTTCAAAATAATGAAGGCAAAATCCTCCTCACAACTATGTAAAGGCTAGTGCACTTTTTCCAGGGATTCAAATTGCAATAGAATAAATATGGAAATATATTTTAATTGAGGGGGATTCACAAATAATCACTAATGCTATCAATGAAAATGGGTGTGACGATTGGATAAAAATAATATTATTGTTGATGTTCATCATCTATTATTGAAGGCAATCTCTTAAAAATGTGAGCATATTTATAAAGAAGGAAATTGAGTAGCAAATTATTTAGCCAATCATGATATTGGTCTTTATCTTGGTGAAATTCAAATTTAAAATGATGTCAAATAGTTGATTATAGACACGACATTTCAAGGAAGTTGAAGAAATATTTGATAAAAAGGCACGTTGGTTATGGTTTATTTGACTTAACAACAAATGTAATATTTTGATATTTTGATTGGAGTCGCCCCAAAAGAAGCCAATATAACTTATATATATATATTCTAAAATAAACTACTATTAAAATTACATCTAAAATGCCTTATTATAGCAGCAACATGCATGTATATGTCTAGATAAGAGAAAACACATTCTTGTTTGCAATTTAATTTCTTAAAGAACTTTTTTTGGTATGATATCTAGATAGTAATTTTTTAGGTCTTCCACAATCTTGCAACACCATCTCATGCCAAGCATCGTCACCACATGGCCTTGCTTATTTGTAGTTCTGGCAACAATAAAAAAGGTAATCAAATAATTGCACTATAATCCCAATATATAGGTCAAGAAATACAAGACTGGCCAGGTATTATAGACCAGATATGGATAATATAAATCACCCAAAAACACCCTTCTGGAGATAACGGTTCTTTGGTAAACAACTTTCAACAATGGATGTAACCTGCATGTGTAACATTTACAAGTATAATTATATAGTTCAAAAATAAAAGATAGGCCAGGTAAATTGATGGGATAGGTATAGCATAAATCATCTAAAACATCCTCTAGACCACTGGAGATAGGGTTCATTCATAAACAACCTTCAACAATGCATATAACATGCATGTGGCACATTTACATAAGCACAAACATGTGACTTTACCAGGTTAATTTTTCTTATTACTAACGTACATTTGATGATTGAACCTAAAGACATGTAGTAAATGCATATCACAACAGGGTTTAAGGGTATTAAAAGTCTACAATTAAGTTAGAGTAATCCTTGCATATAAAAACATGTAAATGCATATCGTAACAAAGGGTTTTAAGTATACTAGAAGTCTATAACCACGTTGAACAAATCCACACTCCAAATTATCAGGCAAAATGATAATATAAGAAAACCCACACCTGACAATATAAGAAGATTTTGTTGTGAGGATTTAGATTATAATGGATCATGGGATATTGGGTGTTCATGATTTCTCTATTAGCATTATCATTTCATATCTTGGAATCTCTTGTTTATATGTAAAATTGATCGATCCATAGACTAGAGAATTTTGGATGTTATTTCAATAGTTAAGCTATAAAAAAATGGCCCACATCTAGGTATCTCTCTAGAGTTAGAGCTTTATGTTTATAATAGGATGTTACAAGTTGTCGACTTTAGAAGTAGTTTCACACTTGCATTTTAATCTATAAATGTAATGAATATGAGAAGCCTATTTGTTGTCATGCCATGTGTGTTTTCAAGGTGAATGAAAATTTTGTCGATGCATATTTGAAGTGTTTTTGCTTGTATTTGAAATTTTGATTCATTTGGGTGTGCAATTGACAAGATAAGCAGGACAAACGAAAACATATCCTACAGTTGCCAATGGTCATTGATATATGGTTCAAACAGGTTAACACAATAAGTGTCATTTATCAATCAATAAATGAATTTAACAGCCAATAAGGCATTCCATAAAGTGTTTTATTAATGGTTGATGACAATTTTCAAAACTGTCCTAGATATACACGCAAACAACTTGTATACTTTCTCAAAACATGTGTGTTATGTTACAGTCACGAAAAATGTCAAAATTTTACGGACAGCAGGAAATTGGTAGTCATTTGTAAGGATGTTTTGCAACATCATTACAGACCAAAAGAAAATGCCTGATCTTTATGCCTGTGATTTGGCATGCTTACTTTCATTTTGAGGATAGACAGCCACTACTCTCTAAAACAGTCTAAACAAATTCCATCTAGGTATATTCATTTGTGAGAATTTTACACAGACTCCATCTCAGATACGGCTTCATCAAGAATTTTCTGCAACTCTTTGACCCTGTGCCTTGACAGTGCAATGCAATCCTGAGAAAGGTATTAGGGAAAAATTTAGTAATAAAGCCTTCCAAATTGCATCTATGATACGCAACCAGGCTACTACTGCATGTGATCGAACAAAATGGAAAAGAGCTGGTAGAAATCCAAACCTGTACAGTGGAAGTAGATGCAAGAGCAGAACCACCAGGTTTATAAAAGGAAACAAGGCGACCAGTAGAATCAAGCACAACAGTAATAGTTGTTTGAAGAATATATTCTTCTTCTGCTGTGGGGTCTGCCAATAAATGTTTCTTATATAGCATGCATGTCAGAGAGAAGGGAATTTTTCCCAGTGTTAGCTGCTTCCTTTGCTCTTCAACTTTAGAATCTTTATTGCTCTCTTCTTCCTGTACAGCATCTCCAGTGGCAGGAATTACTTTTCCCTCTTCAGTTACAGAAACAGATGGAAATCGTACTGTATTCAAAAATTGAAAAAAGGATTAGAACGATCTGAGGAAAAAGGTAGAAACTTTGTGTCCAATTCGATATAGTTAACTTCAACTTCAACAATTCATAACTCTACTTTTTCTAGCATTAGTGAGCTGCTACTCTTAATTTTGTCTTTGACAGATACATTCCTAAAAGCATTGAATTCCTTAAGATTGAGATTCCTCCCCCTCCCAACAACAGACTAAACCCTGCCTTTGTCAAATCAAACATAATCTTCAAAATTGTGTACTACTGACTTTTGAGCACAGAATGGATCAAATAACTAGATACAGAGAAATACCTAAAATAGAGTTAGGCATGTAAATGTAAATTGATTCAAATATTGAAAACTCATAAAATCCTATAGAATGATTGAATTATTGACATAAATTAAAGAGGCTTGTACAGAACTCAAAAAAGCTAGCAAAATAATAATGGAATCTACAAATATGTACTTGAAATAATAATTGTTGGGGATAGAAAAATGTATGAGAAAAAGAAATAAAAATAATCAATAATTATGATTAGTACTGTTTACAACAAGAGGGTTCATAGTATCCTGCTTCAACATATAATATGCTGCAAACAAATAAAGCTCCTCAATGCATTATTGAGGCTAAGTCTGTTGTGCACCCTCTCTGCCCTGGAGAACATTTTTAGACTCACCTTCCATCTCCATAGGCCTAGGTCCATTGGGGATTATGAATCAAGTCAAAAGGGATATTTTGTAATTGCGCTTGGCCCTTAGCTCTGCAAAATAGGCTCCATCAATCCTTTAATGGGGCAGCAGGGCAACTTTCTGGAATGGTGGGACATGTTTCAGGAGATCAAGACACCTTTTCGAGACATCAGGGCACGTCTCTAAAACAGACCCCAAATCCCAAGACAAGGCCACATGGAACATAGGTAAATCCTTTAGAAATTTCCTCCTCTTCTCCAAAAAGCTTCCATGTACACCTTCATCTCTTAAAAGCTTCCTTTACCAGAAGCTTCCTTTTCTATAATTATTTAGAAGCTATTGTGATGAGAATAATCATATGGCCTAATTCTGGTCACATTGGTTTTTAATTGCATTGAATTACATACCCTTTCCACATTGTTGAGTAAATCCTTTACAAATTTCCATCTCTTCCTTCTCCAAAAAGCTTCCAGATATGCCTTTCATCTCTTTAAAGCTTCCTTTTCTAGAAGCTTCCTTTGTACCCTTTACATACACATTACAAATGAGTGTATAAACAGCATTAGCAACCTCTTTGTGTTCTATTTGTGTGATCACATTATTTAGTGTACATGAAATCCAAAAAAGTCAGAAGTCTTAAAAGATTAGCCTGCTACATCTTATACCACAGATTTGAAAAGTTTTCTTGGTAGTATGATTTCCTTGAGTAAATCCATTTGACATTTCTTTTACATTTCTAGGACACTTCGTCAATTATCCAATCATGAATATTTGACATAAAATGAAACAACCATGAAAGCATTTCAGCAACCCAAGGATGCCCTTTGCTTTAACCCAATGCTTGCTGTTTATGATTTGCATAAAACCTCTGAGAGAGAAGCAGTTGAATAAGATTATGCCACAGTTCATTTCAAAGTGGAAGTCAACACAATTGCATAGCCATATTTGTTTTCATCTATACCTTTTACAATGTCTTGAAATCATCCGATAGTGTACCTCCTTCCATACAACACTGTTAAAGGGCCATGCAGGAAGCAAGTGACAATTCGTATGAAGTTAGCCCCCAGTGAGAAACTGAAACAGGAATCAGCTCCTCAAGTGGAGCAGAAAATATGATTAGGAAGAAGCTAAAATCTTACAGACGTGGGCCTTGCAATACTCGCTGATTACAGCTCAATTCTATTGGAGATATTACATTATTTGGTCATGTAATAGTTTAGGGTGTACATAGTTTAGGGAGTGATTTATTAGATTATTGTCTAATGTGTGTGTCAATATGTGAGGAGTGTCCATGTGTTATGTAATAAAGTGTGCAAGTGTGCAAAGTGTCGAGTGAGTGAGTGAAGAGTCATAGATGTTAGGTGTCAAGTAGGCAAGTGAAGAAAACTGTAAGAGAGAGAAGGTCAAGAGGCATGCATGTGAGGAGTCACATGTAATTATATATTGGTGACAAAGCATTGTAATAAGCATCAACTAGCATAGCTTCTTGCATGTTAAAGTAGACCTTGATTAATAATATTTAGTATATTTTGTGTATTTTGTGTGCAGTATTATTGTGAGTATTTATGTGATTTTGATATTTGATCCTGTGGATATTGACCTGCGAGATAATCTGGAAGAATTCCCAACAATGGTATCAGAGCTTTCTTGGTGGAAGCCATCTTGGTTCATAGCTAGCATTAGAGCTGCACTCTGATGTAAATTTGAAGAATATTGGAGAGGAACGTTGCAGATTGAAGAATTGCAAAGAAATTGAAGAAAGCTAACATCAGAACCGCATTTTGTTGTAAATCCTGGACTGGTGGTCCGTGTAGTTTGTTGATTGCTGATTGTGAGAGATAATATTGAGAAGATTGTGTATTTTGAAGGAGCCAAGCCTCATAGAAGGAAGGTCATATTTGCGGAAGACAAGCAATGAGAATATTGTACTTGTAAGTAGTCAAGCCTTGAAAAAAGAAGACTCACAGTAAGAAAACCTAAGTGTAAGAAACCATGCCTTGAAGAAGGAAGGTTCACCATTGCAGCACAGAAGTTATCTACAAAAATTCAAAGACAGTTTCAAAATATTGAAGATTGAAGACTAAATATTAAGAGAAGACAGTTTGAGTTCACCCGAAGATCGAAGAAAATGAGGGTTGAGATCACCCAAAGTTGAAGATAGCCAACTGAAAAGATCACTGGAAGTTGCGAAGGAGAAGATATTGTGAGAGGAAGAAGAAAGAAGATTGAAGGGCCAAGGTTGCCCAAATTGCAGCAAAAATTGGAGAAGATTAATAAGGTAAGACAAATTTGATAAATTGATTGAGGAAGAAATTGAAGAGGTTTTTTTAATTATCTAAAGGATTAATATTATTTCTGGAGAAATAAGAAGAAGATTTGAATTAATTGAGTGAAAGAATTGACATTGGAGAGATAAGAAGTATATTTTTGAATGAGATAATTTGTGAGAGATTTTTAATATATTGAAAGAGAAGATTGAATTTCAAAGAAGATTTTAAAAGTGATAAGAAGGAAGATTTGCTGGAAATACCCGAGTTATTGGAGAAATTGATATGCTGGAAAAGAAGATATATTGTAAAGAAGCTACGTGAGGAGATTAATACTATGATTGAGGCGTTGAAGGCAGAGAACAAGATATTTGAAGACGTTCTAGAGAAGAAAGCATACTGAAGACAATTTGCCATTTGTGATTTGAAGAAGCCAGAGATGAAGATTGTGTCAAACGATTCCTAAAGAATTTGTTGCTATAAGCCGAAAGAGAATAAATACGCAAACAAAGTGAATCAAAACTACAAACGCCTATGAGTTAGCATCTATGAGATGAGCTGAGTTCGTGAAGTGCATGAACGCCAAATCTGTGAGCGTTTGCAGAAGGGAATACCTGAGAATGCATAAGGTTTCATGTTACAACGCCTGAGAAGGAAAAGATTCGTAACGCTGCCCTAATTCACTGCCAATTGCCACATGGAGACGAAAAAAGGTGAGACACAAAGTTTTTGGCTATATATTCCAAAATAAAAGAAGATGAAAGCATTGTATTTCTGGCCATTTTATTTTGAAAGAAGATGAAAAAGATTGCACAGGAGTTTGGATAGTTAATGGGAATTTAAGAGCACATATTTCTTTTATCTTGCATGCACCCGAACAAAATATATTTTTTATCTTTACTGAATTGTCCTATTAGGCTCCAAGTGTTTTGACGTTCGGGGTGATGCACGACATATAAATTTGGGGTTTTATTGGTAAAGGCTGCAGGAGTTATAAGGGGGAGTTTTATTTAATTGGAGATTAAAATTGAGATCAAAGATTAAAGTGAATTTTTTTGGAAAAACAAAACATTAAACGGAAGAAAATTTGAACTTGATAAAATTGATTTGGGAGTAATAAGGATTTCTACGTCAAAGGAAATTAATTTATCAAAAGCAAGTTTTTTTAATGTGCAATTGATTGCATTCAAGGAATAGCATCAAGATTCAAAATCAAATGTTGAAGGAGTACCAAAGCCAAAGACAAAGAATGAAGACCAAAATCAGAGATTGAAGACTAAAAGTCTTCATACTAAATAATGTAATTGCGGGGGGTGTTGGAGATATTATATTATTTGGTCATGTAATAGTTTAGGGTGTGCATAGTTTAGGGAGTGATTTATTAGATTAAGGAGTGTGTTAAATATTTGTCTAATGTATGTGTCAATATGTGAGGAGTGTCCATGTGTTATGTAATAAAGTGTGCAAGTGTGCAAAGTGTGAGGTGTGAGTTGTGAGAGTGCAAAGTGTCAAGTGAGTGAGTGAAGAGTCATAGATGTTAGGTGTCAAGTAGGCAAGTGAAGAGTTATGTAGAAGAGAGAAGGTCAAGAGGCATGCATGTGAGGAGTCACATGTAATTATATATTGGTGACAAAGCATTGTAATAAGCATCGAAATAGTATAGCTTCGTGCATGCTAAAGTAGACCTTGATTAATAATATTTTGTGTATTTTGTCCAGGGTCAAATATTAAGCACATATGCTCACAATAATATTGCACACAAAATATTATTAATCAAGGTCTACTTTAGCTTGCAAGAGCAACGCTAGCTCGATGCTTATTACAATGCTTTGTCACCAATATATAATTACATGTGACTTCTCTTAACCATGCCTCTTCTCTCCTACATAACTCTTCACTTGCCTACATGACACCTAAAATCTATGACTCTTCACTCACTCATTTTACACTTTGCACTCTCACAACTCACACCTCATCACACTTTGCACAATTAGTACGTAACACATGGACACTCCTCACATATTGACACATACATTAGACAAATATTTTACACATTCCCTAAACTATGCACACCCTAAACTATTACAAGACCAATTAATGTAATATCTCCAACACCACCCCCCCCCCTTACATTATTTGGTGTGAAAACTTTATCTTCAATCTCTGATTCCGGTTTTCGTTCTTCGGCTCTGGCTCTGGCACTCCTTCAACCTCTAGTTTTGAATCTTGATGCTATTCCCTGTGCCTGTCATGGAATGTAATCAATTGCACATTAAAAAAACTTGCTTTTGATAAATTAATTTCCTTTGATGTAGAAATCCTTATTACTCCCAAATCAATTTTTTCTTCAACTTCAAATTTTCTTCCTTTTAATATTTTGTTTTTCCAAAAATTTATTTTTCTTCACTTTAATCTCCAATCTCAATTTTATTCTTAAAATAAACAAAACTCCCCCTTACAACTCCTAATAACTTAAATTCCTCAATTATTTATTCCTTATAACTCTCATGAATGTACTTCATCAAATTAATTTTTCTTTCAAAATTTCAAAAAACTCCAAATTTATGTCGCACATCACCCCAAACATCAAAACACTTGGAACCTAACAGGTCAATTCAGTAAAGACAAAAAATAAATTCCATTCGGTTGCATGCAAGATAAAAGAAATATGTGCGCTTAAATTCCCTTAATTATCCAAACACCCATGCAATATTTTTCGTCTTCTCCCACAATGAAATGTCCAGAAATACAATGCTTTCAACTTTGTTTAAAAAAGATCCCGTATGTAGCCAATAAGAAACCTAATACGGCTCAAATCATTAAATTGAGCTCGATTTCAGAATATAAAGCCAAAAACTTTGTCTCTCACCTTTTTTCGTCTCCACGTGGCAATTGGTAGTGAATTAGGGCAGCGTTACGAATCTTTTCCTTCTCAGGCGTTGTAACATAAAACCTTATGCATTCTTAGGCATTCCCTTCTGCAAACGCTCACAGACTTGGCTTTCATGCACTTCACGGACTCATCTCAGTTCACAGTTGCTAACTCACAGGCGTTCGTAGTCTTGACTCACTTCGTCCGCGTATAGGGTTCTCTTTCAGCTTACAGCAACGAATTCTTTAGCAATCGTCTAATACAATCCTCGTCTCAAGCTTCTTCAAATCGCAGATGGCAAATCGTCTTCACTATGCTTTCTTCTCCAACACATATTCAAATATCTTGTTCTCTGCCTTCAACGCGTCAATCACAGTATTAATCTCGTTACGTGGCTTCTTTACAATAAATCTTCTTTTCCAACATATTAATTCCTCCAATAAATTTTCCTTCTTATCACCTTCAAAATATTTTTTCAAATTCAATCTTCTCTTCCAATTTATTAAAAATCTCTCACAAATTATCTCCTTCAAAAATATTCTTCTTATCTCTCCAATGTCATTTCTTTCACTCAATTAATTCAAATCTTCTTATTTCTCCAACAAAAACATTAATCCTTCAAATAATTAAAAGAAAACTCTTCAATTTCTTCCTCAATGAATTTATCAAATCTGCCTTACCTTCTTAATCTTCTCCAATTTCTGCTGCAATTTGGGCGACCTCAACCCTTCAATCTTCTTTCTTCTTCCTCTCACAATATCTTCTCTTCTGCAATTTCCAATGATCTTTTCAGCTGGCTATCTTCAACTTTGGGCGATCTAAGCCCTCCTTTTCTTCAATCTTCTGGTGAACTCAACCTCGCTTCTCTTAATCATCAGTCTTCAATCTTCAATTGTCTTTGAATTTTCGCATATAACTTCAGTGCTGCAATCATGAACCTTCTTTCTTCAAGGCGTGGTTTCTTACACTTACTGTAAGTCTTCCTTATTCAAGGCTTGACTACTAACAAGTACAATATTCTCACTACTTGCCTTCCGCAAATATGGCCTTCCTCCTACAAGGCTTGGCTCCGTCAAAAGAAACAATCTTCTCAATATTATCTCTCACAATCAGCAATCAACAATCTATGTGAACCACCAGTCCAATGTTCACACCAGAGGGCAGCTTTGATGCTAGATTTCTTCAATTTCTCTACAATTCTTCAATTTGCAACCTTCCTCCCCAATATTCTTCAAATTCACATCAGAGTGCAGCTTTGATGCTAGCTATGAACCAAGATGGCTTCTGCCAAGAAGGCTCTGATACAACTATTGGGAATTCTCACAGATTATCTCACAGGTCAATATCCACAGGATCAAATATCAATCACATATAATGCTCACAATAATATTGCACACAAAAAACACAAAATATTATTAATCAAGGTCTACTTTAGCATGCAAGAAGCTATGCTATTTCGATGCTTATTACAATGCTTTGTCACCAATATATAATTACATGTGACTCCTCACATACATGCCTCTTGACCTTCTCTCTCCTATAGTTTTCTTCACTTGCCTACTTGACACCTAACATCTACGACTCTTCACTCACTCACTTGACACTTTGAGCTCTCACAACTCACACCTCCCACTTTGCACACTTTATTACATAACACATGGACACTCCTCATATATTAATACATACATTAGACATATTTAACACACTCCCTAATCAAATAAATCACTCCCTAAACTGGAATACTTTATTGAAATACTTTATTACAATACTTGCTGATTGCAGTTCAATTCCCCATCCGAACAAAGATTCTTTATTGGAATGCAAGAGGTTTAGGGAGCAAACCCTGACAGAATACTGCTAAGCATGAGAACCCAATTTTGGCTTTCCTCCAGAAAACCAATTATTGTGCAAAAACCTTGAAGAAGTCTCCAAGAAGCTTTGGAAAAAATGTGAGCTTTCCACCCTTGGCACTTCTGGACATAAAATGTGAGGCTTCCACATTGGCACTTCTGGCCAATTATGTGCTATAGGAGTTCCATGGGACCCTCATCAGATGACAGTAACTAACATTATTGAACAAACTGGCCAGTTTTCAAGTAGCAAGCATACTGTCCATAGAGGGACTCGGATGTTGGCAACTAAGATCTATGCCCCGATAAAAATCAGAGAAAGGTAAGCAATGGGAAGCAGTCTCTACTGCTCAGATCTCAATTTCTAAATCTGCCACATAAATTTTAGCTGAAGATTTCAATGTCATTAACAGTCTGAGAAGAAGAAGAAAAGGCCACACAATGCTTGATTAAGCCAGCACCATCTTTCAGGACTAAGTAAGATCTAGTTGACAACATCCCTTGCAAAATCAGCTATATTTGGAATAACATAATTTTGGGTGTTGCCTCCATAGCTAAGAGATATGTCACAAGGCTTTTTCACAGATATGAATGTGGCATGCTTGAATTTTGGAGGAAATTCGGCAGATGTATACATTTTGGTAAAATTAAAATTGAGGTTCAAGATATTAAAAATATTGAAAGACACATAATTTCCTGTGTCCATGTGGATGTTCCCAGGTTTTGGAAGTTGTCTCAGAGACGTGTCTTAATGTCTTGTAAAGCCAGCCTGATGTCCTTGAAATGTGTCAAGCTGTCCATGCCATCACGTGAACTTCGTGGAACATAGATGATTTCATAGAATCAAGTATATGGTGCAAACCTGTCGGTCTTCAGCCTTTGAAATCTGTCAGCCGCAATGAGAAGCCTTCAAAATGGCACTAGGCAAAGAGAATGGAAACAATCAGGAAAATGTAAGCAGCACAGGCCCACTGATAGGGTTTAATAAGGTTTAATACGTGGATTAATTAATACGTGACTACTTTTTAATTAATTGTAATATTATATAATATGGCCACCTTTTTGTAATAAGCATAATCACCTTTACTCGTGATCATCTCTGTAGCATCCATGTATTAAGGCACGCAGACGATTTTCCAATTATGTGATATTGTACATGGCTTTTTTTAGCACGTCAGGCCTCTAGGTGTTCATCTGTTGCAGGCCTGGTTCTTATCCTTTGGTGGTGTAATCTAGCTATTTATAGCCAATTTTGGTGATGCAAATCTCAGCTTGGTGTTGGTTCCCCGTCTGTCCGTATCACCCACAACCCCCTTTTTATTCCATGTTGAGATGCACACTTAAAAATCTTATGAATTTTGGACAAACATTATGGCAATTTCAAACCAAATGGACATTCAATCATGGCAAACTAGATCAATGAACATAATCAAACAAAAGCAACATGCCTTAAAATTTGATCAATTTTGAATCTGATAAATGAGTTTGGCAAACATTGTTATAAGACTAAAAGTGCGGACAAGTTTCTTGAAAATAAAAACTAGATCATACGTAGTTGGCTAATAAAGTCTGTCACCAACAATGGCGACAGACTTTGATCATTGCCCCATTCTAATTTCTAATGGAGATCCTTGTCAACAATGACCCAAAGAATTTCACATTTTTATTTGAGCTTATATCACGAGGATAAATCTCTTTGATACTTGATGCAGGAGGGGTGGAAGGAAGAGACTCCAACTAATGATATTCTTTACATATTGCATGTTTCAAAGTTTCAATCTATCAAATCTCAGTTCAAAATCAAGATTACTTCTCACTTTCGCAATATCCATACCCAGATCAAGAAGATAGTGGATAAGGTGGGATATGTTTGCAAATTTTAAAAAAGTTAACGTATGAAATGAGTTATAAGGAAAATATCTTGTTCAACAGATCATAGCAACTAAGACTTGGGAAAACAACAACTCTGGAAACAAACATTGAAGATCAGGTTGCTGAAAGGAGACAATACCAATGCATTCTTTTACTGATTGAATGTGTGAAGCAGATGTATAAACCTCATTAATTCATTGAATCCCATGATGACTCCCTCCTGGCTTCCACCAATGTTATCCAACTTGAAGCCACGAGGTACCTTTCAGAATTTATTTTCTAGTTTTAATGTATTCAAGGCCCCCGCATTGTAGCTTACCTGTTTTGTTTTTGGTATTTGCATGAGGGACGATAACACCTCATTCATTTACCAATTGATCACTGGCAAGATGTATAAACTTAACTCGTTTGAACCCAAATGAATCCCTTCTGGAGATCACCAACTTTATCCAAATTGAAGCCATCAAGTACTTTTCAGATTTTATTTTCCAGTCCAAATGTAAACAAGCCCCACATAGCAGCTAGCCCTGCAGTGTTTTGTATTTGCGTAGGAAGATATATACAATATGATGATATTGGAATGATTGACTTTTTTATAGTTGTATATTAGAATGATTTTATGCTTCGTAGCATACTTTCTATCCATGTAAATTAACATCTTTCTAATTATAGCATTCTCTCTTTCTTTCTAATTATAGCATTCTCTCTTTCTAATTAGAAATTTAGAACTTTCCAATTAGTATCTTTTGCATGTCTTGATTGCTCAACCTGCCTTCAAGTTGGACACCAAGACCTCCGTTCACCATTTTGATGGCACAATCAATGGGGATAAAGAGCATGCTGAAGTTCACAATCTAGAGGAGTACTTCTAACGAAATAACTTCGAGAAAACAACAAATTTCTACAGTAAATTACAAAATAACAGCAACAGAAACAACATACACCAATATATTCACAATAAAATCAGATTTCAAAAACAGTAACTCCAGTAAAGTATCACCGATCCAGATTCAAATCTCAAAAACACTTCAAGCCACTCAGAGAGGGCTAAGTCTCCTAGCCACTTAGAGAGGGCAAAGTCTCTTATGTACACTAGAGACAATAGAAATTAGATGAATCAAACCTCATCACCTCTCTCCTATTTATAGTCTAACAAAGTAACCAAACCTAACCCTAATGCTCAAGGGCCCAAGCCGATAAAAGACAAGATAGCCCACATGGCTACATCAACGCCATTTTATGGATCCCCTCATCAAAAAGCTTTGTCCTCAAAGCTGGAAAAATCTAGAGAACGATCGATAATTCCCACATCGCATCCTCTTCAAAAAGATCCTGTCATTTGATGAGTAGACCTGCACCTATGAGACCATAGATTATGGACCCGTGACTGTAACACTGCTTCTGGCTTCAATTCAACAGAACCTTCTTCATTCAACTCTCAAAGCTTCATCTAGGACTATACCTTCTAATCAAGTACCTACTTAAGACAAGAAACATGAAAAACATGGTGTATTTTGGAGGTAGGAGGAAGCTCCAACTGCTATGCCACATCACCAATCTGACGACTCACCTTGTAGGGACCATAGAATTTGCATGCAAGCTTTTGGCTAGACTTAATCTTGAAACAAAATTGCTTACACAAAGCCGCAAAAAGACCATATCACCAACCTCAAAGTGTCATTCTAAGCAGTGTAAATTCTATCGTTGCTTCATATGATTTAGAGCTTAACAAAGATTGTCGTTGAGAAGTTGGAGAACAAATTGTCATTGTTGCAATCATTCACTTGAGCAATACAGGAAAATCCTTGAAGATAGTCTGTCAAGGATGGGGAATTTTGCCCAAACAATGCTTCAAATGGGAACATCTTAGCAGAGATATGATAAGAAGTATTGTACCATCATTCTATTGACAAAAATCATTTAACCCACTAATACTACTTATCTTGGGCAACGCATTTCAAATATTCACCTAGGCATTGTTCACAATTCCTATTTGGCCATCAGACAAGGTGATAGGAAGAGCTCATATTCAGTCGAGTACCACTAAGAGTGAACAATTCCTTCCAAAAGTTTGTGAAGATAGCATAACCAAACAATAGACTTGGGAATATCTTGCAATTGGAAAACAGAGCCAAGGAATACCTTAGCCACTGAATGGGGTAAATGAGGTCCTTTTTCCTTAGAATTCTGTCAAACCAAGAGAATGGATTGTACGTGTTACCAACCTCAATATCATAAATCAAACAAACAATCTCAACATCCCAATGCTACTCATCCCAAAACTAGGTGATCTAAAGGGGAAGAGGATTGGATATAAGCATGGACAACTATAGAATATTCATATTTGCAAGAAAGAGCATCTGCTACCACCATCTCCTTCCTTTTCTTATACTTGATCTCAAAGGCAAAGCCCAAAAGCTTGGTCAACCATTTGTTTTGCTCCAAACAGGAGAGATGTTGCTCCAAGAAAAGCTTCAAACTGCAAATGTCAGACTAGCAAGTAAGGCTTCTAATTGTCCACCACATGCAATATGACTAATATCTTCTTCTCATAAGTAGATTGATCCAAATTCTTACCAAAGGGTTGTTTATTTTCATAAGCCAAGGGATGGTCTTCCTACATCAAGACAGCATCAATACCTATTCCTGAAGCATCCCATTAAATGACAAAGGGCTTGCTGAAGTCTAGAGTGGCTAGAAAAGGAGTGGTACATAGCCTCTTTTAAGGCATTGAAAGCTCTTGTAGTTGCCTTGTACCAAACAAAGACGTCCTTCTTGGTAAGATTCATAGGGGGAGTTGCAATTTTCCCACAAATTTTAACAAATTTCCTACAATACCCAATGAGACCTATAAAACCACTAATATTATTGAAATATTTAGGCATTGGCCAACCTTGCATGACCTTAATATTTTTAATATCCACCTTGACACCATCATGAGACACTATGTGACCAATACACTCAACTTCCTTCTTGGGAAGACTCATCAGGGGAGTTGCAATTTTCCCACAAATTTCCTGAGCACCCTATGAGACCTATAAAACCCCTAATATTGTTGAAATATTTAAGCACTAGCCAATCTTGCATGACCTTAATCTTTCTAGCATCCACCTTGACACCATCATGAGACACTATGTGGCCAATACACTCAAACTTCAAACACACAAAAGGAACATTTGGACTTTTTGACATATAATTGTTCCCACTCCAAAAGTTGGAGCACTTCTTTGACATGATGCAAATGGGATTTCCACGATGTACTATAGACCAAGAAATAATCAAAAAAGACCAATACAAATTTCTGAAGGAGAGGACAGAAGACAGAATTCATTAAACTTTGGCCATGACTTCCATACAACAAATCTGGACAAAGATACCCTTGTTTGCTTTCTTCAACATTTTTTTCCATCTAGTGGGAGCTAACAACCTTGGAAGTTGGGGGTCCAAACCTTGGAGATAAATGAACTTGCCATTTTCTATCCACTATACATATAGTTGTTGCAAGTTCAAAGTAACATCCTCCAATTGAGACAATCATTAAGCTTCAAGGATAAATCCACACCACCCAAATCCATCACATATAGGCTTTTCATCCAAGTATAGGTACCCATCTAGATGTGGATATAAGCAACGTGACCCACATATTGAGCATTACAACCATTGGCAATCACAATATTGAGTTTGTCTTTGTCAGTATTATCAATATACAACCTTAGGGCTTTGATCGCATCAAAGTTCATGAAATTGTGAGTGTTGCTAGAATTATTCAAAACAATAACCCATTGTTTTTTAACAAAACCTTGTACCTTGATAATGTGATGGGCTTGAATTCCCATTAGTTCCTAATGATTCTATGAGTTCCGAAGCATACCTACTTCTTGAACCAATTGCTTGCTTGCCCGGTTCGGAGGCGAGATGCTTGCCTTTGAAGCTAACCAAGATGTGAAGGGGTCGACTCTGTTTCGTGTTCATCCGAAGAAGCAGATGCGTCAACACTCCTCAGGGCATGAAGCTGATTAGCCAATTCTAATAGTAGGGGGTCCCGATAGTGAGCTGCAATAAAAGGTTCGCATCGACCCTCTCTATATAAAGGTTCGGGTTTGGTTGGGAAAGATTAAACCGCTCTTTCCGAAACGTTTTCTGTTAAGGAAGAGGATGATGAACCGGGGCCCGAGCTACCTATGATAATACTCTACCTTGTTTAGGCTCTTCAAATTCTACTAGTTCCTCTTGATGTGGTGACATAGGAACCTCCTCATCTTTTAAACCTTCATCCTCTACTTCCATGTGGAAGTTTCACCGCTCCTCACATGCCTGATCCCATGAAGTCATGACCAACATTTGAAACACAAGAAACCTTGCGAGCGAACCAACTAGAAGAACCTAAATATGATGAAGAGGTTCTCATAGCATGATAGTATTGATTTAAACTCCATGGACTCACTGACTACAGGACGACCCAAAAGAAAAGTATTAACAACAAATTGGAGATCAGATTTGAAGGAACCATTTGCTACAACCAAAATGCCTTTTATTTTTCCTTCCATCTTTGCCATTGAGAAAACTTTCCCCAATTCCTCAACAAGTATAATAAATTTAAAAGGAGATAGGTCACCCTAGCTAAGTCCACGAGATGATTCAAAGCATAATTGGAAATATCACTAAGAAATCACAATATCTTGGTTTTCCTCATGCTAATTTGGCCTAGAGATTAAATTGCCCATTTTCTCAACATAAAGAAATGCGTGTTTTTTTGTGAGATATCATGCAAAAAATCATCGATTCCCATTATTTTCTCATAGAATCTCAACCAGGTAGAAACAAACACAGAAAAACAAGAAGAAATTAGGGATATAGCTAATTTTCTACATTTTTTTCTCTCCTACAGCAAGCTTGAAGAAGGTAACCAAACATTCTCTAATGCATTTGGACAAGGATTTGATAGATTTATCACCTATTTTTGAATATTTCACATCTTTGGAAAAAATTTCAGAGGAAAAATTTACATACTATTAAGCATTTTTTAGGGGTTCTTTGTATTTATTTGCTTTGTTTTCTCTCTTCTTTAAGAGTCTAAGACATGGCCTCATGGCCTTAATGCCTCTAAGGCCATGTCTTAGACTTTTAACACTTATCCCTTTTTTGGAGAATAGATAATACAATCTAGAATTCTTTTCAATCTGTTTTCCATAACTTTTGAAATTATCTTATAAATCATTTTGCAAAGATTTAATGGACAAAAATTATCAAAACATTTTGTCTCGCCTTTATTGGAACCAATGCAATAAAGATGGAATTGATCTCACTTATTGTAGCCTTCTTTTTCCAGGCCTCTTCAACCACAACCAACATATCACTCTTCAACGGATCCCAAAACTTTTGAAAGCTAATTGCAGAAAATCCACCTAGGCGACATGCTTTGTTAGGGTGGAAAGAGAAAACTATATTCTGTAACTCCTTATGGATTTTCCTCATCAAGCTTTCATTTTGTCTTTGTGTGATCATTGATGTAACATTTTTGTAAAAGCTTACCTTGAGCCTTCTTATTTTGCCCAACATCTTATAATATATCTTTGAAACAATTAATTGCTTCTTGATATCTTCTTCTTCCTCAATATTTCTTCCATCTACAATAAAATATTTTTTATTTAACATCAAGACAAATATGTTTTGGTTGTAGCATGAAAAAATTTGGTATTTTCATCCCCTTCCTTAGGTCGTCTCTCTCTCTAAATTTATAGGACCAATGTGACTCTTCCTTTTTCAACACATTATGATAATCAAAAAGCAATTGTTTTTCTTGCAAATAAGTATCCTTATCTATTCCATTGATTTCTACTCTCTTGTAAATTGTTGAGCTTGGATTTAATTTTCTCCTTTGCTTTAAATATGTTACCAAAAGATTTGGCATTTCAAATCTTCATTTGCCCCTTTACAAATTTCATGTTTTGAACAAACTTGTACATGCATGATCCTTCAAACCTTGCTTCATCCCACCATAACATCACCATCTAGAAGAAATTAAGGTCTTGGAGCCAAATAGACTGAAATTGAAATGGCTTTAGATGAACATTATCAAGTAAATCACATATAAGGGAATGGATTTGTAATCCGATTTTGCTGGTAATAAAAATTCCGAAGAGATTGTTTACTTTGTTTGCAACCATGTATCAGATAACAAAAATCTGTCAAATCTTTCTGCCATATGAGTTTGCTCAATGCATTTATTATTCCATACATATTGAAAGCTAGAAGGAATTGCATCCTAGATACCACTTGAATTGATAAATGAAGCAAAATCACGCATTGATTGAGACCATCTAGAGGTACCACCCTTCTTTTCCGAAGGAGATAAAATTGTGCTTAAGTCCAAACCCCCCACCCCACCCAAAAAAAAAAATAATAGATCACAACTATGAATCATCATTATATTTAACTTAAATATATTTAGGTTCTTCTGACATCTTTACGTGTGGAGCATATACAAATATAACCTCAACTTTGATATTTTCTTCTTTCTTTCAAAGAAGGCCAATCATATTATTTTTTCTTCTAGCAATTGACTATCCCATTTGCACATATCGCATATTGTTGCAATACCTCCTAATTATTTTATAGTACAAACTGCTCGACAATAGCCCATCTTCCAAATCATTTTCAATGTATCCTTACATTCCTCACCACTTAATTTTGTTTCTTATATTAAAACAAACAATAACTCCTTTTTTAGGGGTCTTCTCCATACCCCTAATATTCCAAGATACCATTTTCATCATCACTTGTTATTCTTATTTGTGGGCTTAGCCCCACTTCTTGTTAACACTTGTGATATTTGTTTTTGGTTTCTCATATCGATATCTCTTTGAGTTTCCCACCAACACTTTCATCTTCATCAATGTCTTTGATTTTTCTAGCTTGTTCATAATAAGACTTATCATCTATATGTGTCGCCCTGGAGAACTTGAATTGCAAGTAATAGCTTCAAAAATACTTTTTCCTTTATAATGCCCTACAAACCCTAAAGTGCAAGGATCATCCTCCATAATACTTTGTGTTATGATACCTCAAAAACCTTAAATTTTCATAGATATCCTCCACACTTTATTTCTTTATTATGTTATTCTTGAAACCCTAGAATGGAAGGGATAAACTCTACATTGCTTTCCATTTTATTGCAAGGAGATAGATTTATACTACTTGAGGAAAATGAAGATGATTTACCTAGATTACACTTGACCTCTTTCACCTTCTTTGTTTTAAAACTACCTCCACGTCTTCCTTTGCACCTTTAGTTCCTTCTGAATTAAAATTTGCACAATGTACTCCCTCCTTTGTATCCTTCTTTGTTTCTTCTAATGATTGATCCAAGTGAACTATGATGTCCTTTGCCATCTGATAATATGGAGGGGCTTTTTTTGCCACTTCTTTTGGAGTGGAAAATCCTTGATCTAATTTATCATTTACTATAGTATAATCTCCTTGATTCATCTTGCAGTTTGTCACATGACCAAAATTTTCTCTCTTTCTCCATCGTTTTCAATTTGCAATCTCTTGCCAGGTGTCCAATCTCATAACATTTGCAACATCAGAATACAATATTTTCATAATATACTTATTGATCCCATTCTCTCAATTCAGATTAATCTTAATGGATTATGGCAAAGGTTTGGAAATATCCATGGCAACATATTCAAGGATATACATGCTTTCACTCCTTAGTAGTTGGTCCCTCTTGTATGGACTCCCCTAATGTATTGTCAATATTCTTCAAAATCTCCTGATTGATAAGCTGATATGGAAGTCCAAAAATCCTAACCCACATTAGAAGCTTTATAAAAAATTATCTCCACAAAAGAATTACAACTCCATGGTCTTAAATATAGGACATCTCTACCCTAAAACCATGGGCCACCACCCATTATTTGAACTAGAGAAGATGTTGAGAAAGAATCTTTTCGGAAGAAAAGTCTTTGAGTAATTTAAATCCAATCGTTACTTCCACTTGATCCAATTTTGAATCTCCAAAAAACCTGGCCAATATTGGTGGAACTTACACATTAACCCTCAGCTTTTAAGAATCATTGTGTCATGCTCGAACATCTCATCCTTCATAATTATCCATCTATTGATATGGTTTGATAATTGTGTCATGCTCGATCATCTCATCCTTCATAATACAGTAATTTTATTAATGTCCATGGATGACCAAAATAAGCCAACGGAACTCACAAGTGACAATCTGTTGCAATTCAACATAGTGGCCAAATAAAGAACCAACAAGATAAAAGTAAAATTAAAAAGCCAAAAACAAAAAAAATGTTTTAAAGTTTACAATTATCCACAAGCAACCTCACAATGTGCATCATGAAATATTAAGATGCCAACAAAGTCCACTACTGTGACAATACTCTTTCACATGATTCATTCCTGCTACCTTGTGATCATTGTCTTTTTATCTTTACTCTTCACTAAATGAACAGTATAAATGATAGTGCATCTCTTCTGTAGAGAACTTGAGCAAGTGCTATGTAATTTGAGATTAATAGTGCAAGGTGGTCATACGGAGGAATGCCAGAGAATGAAATGCAGATAGATTTCAATTCCAATGGTCTCTGTAAAATCCCCTGACCAAAATACAAACTCACATACAAATTCGAAAACAAACACCAATATTCCTAGCACATAGAATCCCTGAACAGGAGTACTTTATTTTTATAGGAAACAATACCTAGAAATTCACACAAATATAAATAGAACAATAAACTGAGAGGAATGCACCTAGAAATGGAAATCGCATTCACTGAATGATGAAGAGAGATTACATTGGAAGAGTTGGCTGCTCACTAATACCACTTAAGAACCCAAAAAGAAGGTGTACATGGAGAGGGATGAACAATTGAAGAAGTGAGGGTAAAGACCAATCTGCTCATAAACTCTCTGAAGCCAAACCCCAACCAATCAACCACAAACTCCAACTGAATTTGCACTGGTCACACTCTCTAAGCTAGATAACAGCTGCCCTCTACCATATAATCAATACCCAAACAAAGTGCAATGAATGATCTGCCAAATAGATGCTCAAAGCCATCCTGGAAGAAGAGCCAACTGCTCTAAATCTCTGTCAGAATGCCCAAGTATCCACCAACTGAAATCAAAGAATTAAGCTCTCTGATCTTGAAATTCGAGGGTTTCCGTCATAAAATTTCACAAGCTTGCTGCTAGAACACAGCCGCCACCAAAAAAATTTAAAATAGGTTTTTTCTAAAATGCCAAGCCCTCAATGTTTTTTCCTTCTTCACAGTGTGTCATGACAAATAGTTGTAATAGTTGTATTAAAACACAAAACAGACATTAGGGCTATGCAGCAATCAACAAACAATACCATGTCACCTGACAATGGATGTGACACTTATCCTAAACAAAGATCATATCCTCACTTGTATACCCTAATCCACCTTTACCATTTCAAGATGCAAAGGAAAACAAATTTGACCTGTGTTATCCAGTTAAAGGAAAACAAATTTGAAGCAGTTTCTTGTTGCTCATCATCAATACTATTGTTAGACTCCCAGTAATATTCCTACTTACGACAATATATAATGAAATCCCCATTCTTGTCCTTCTTGAATTTTCATGGTTTAAGCATGAAGAGTACTTAGGTTTCATTTTGTAACTATCAAGTGGTTGTTTTCTAATCAAAATTTTACAGTGTCTTTTCTGGTAATGCTATTAAAACAACCAAAGGTTTCTTTTGTATGTGGGTATAAACAATTTTACCCTTTCCTCCCCTCATGGCTAGCCCTGTTTCATATCCTGCAAACTGTCCTCCTACAGACAACTTCCAAAGCCAAGCAATGTCTCCTGCAAGGTCTGTTAGGAAAAACTTCAGATTTATACCTGCAAGAGGAAGCACAATAACAAAAAATATAGAACACGGAAACAATAACACAAGTGACAGAGATTTACGTGGAAACCTGCAATGTGCAGGAAAAACCACGGGGCAATGGCAACTTCTCTTCTATTATTTTTAGCAAAATTTACATCCACGTCTTTCAACGTTTTCAACAACCTCACATATGCAAGGGATCAAGTCCCTTTTATAGAGCAGACAAGGAAGGCCCCAACCGTTCGTTTCCTCTCCCCAAGGAGACCTCCGCAAAATTGTTCGTCTTCATATGGAACCGAAACGGTTCGTCTTCCGCAACCTGTCGTCTACCTAGACGTCCACCGCTTTGACGTCTACTTGGCTTGACGTCTGGCCTAGACGTCTACTTGGTTAGACGTCAGGCCTGGACGTCTACCAACCTAGACGTCTAGCAACCCAGACGTCAGACCCAGACGTCTGGCAGCCCAGACGTCTACCAGCCTAGACGTCTGGCCTGCTTTAACCTGCTGCAATCCTTTTTCTGGCTGCCTATACTGCATAGTGACTTCACTTCCTAACATTCTCCCACTTGAAGTCAATATTCAGGAATTCTTCTGCCAAAGGTCTTCATCCAGTGCCAATTGCCCCAATGCTGCCCTTGTTACTTTTTCAGCAAGCCCAGAGAAAATCTGCACCACTCAAACTTCTCTACCTTGACCGGCTTTGTAAGCATATCTGCAGGATTCACTTCAGTGTCGATTTTCTGCAATAGGATCCTACCTTCTTCCACCACATTTATGATAAAGTGGTACTTGACATCAATGTGTTTCGTGCGATCATGGAATGTTGGATTCTTCACTAGCTGAATAGCACTCTAGCTATCACAATGCAGTGTAATTTTCTCCTGCATTACCTTGAAGTCACCCAACAATCGCTCTAGCCAAATTGCCTCTTTGTTGGCATGAGTTGCTGCAATGTATTCTGCTTCAATGGTTGATAAAGCCACAACAGATTGCAACTTTGAAGCCCAACTCACCGCTCCACCAGCAAGAGTAAAGGTATATCCTGTAGTGGACTTTCTCCCATCTCTATCTCCACCATAATCAAAATCCACAAAACTTGTAACTTGCAAATCTGCCGATCCAAAGTAAATGGCAACATCTAAAGTGGCTCTTAAATATCTGAATATCCACTTCACCGCATTCCAATGCTCCTTACCAGGATTTGCCATGTACCGGTTGACTACTCCCATTGCTTGGGCAATATCCGGTCTAGTGCTCACCATGGCATACATGAGGCTTCCTACTGCTGATGAATACGGTACACGAGACATGCTTGTCTTCTCTACTTCCGTTCTAGGACACTGGTTGGAAGACAACTTTAAGTGTGGAAGAAGTGGGGTACTAATTGGTTTAGCATTCTGCATATTGAAGCGCTGCATAATCTTTTCCACATATGACTTTTGACTTAACCAGATCTTTCTTCCTTTTCTGTCCCTGTGTATCTTCATCCCTAAAATTTGGTTTGCTGCTCCTAAATCCTTCATTTCAAATGTCCTAGCCAACTGAGCCTTAAGATCAATGATTTTCTTCATGCTGGGGCCTGCAACCAACATATCATCAACATACAACAGCAAAATAATAAAACTGCCATCGTCAAACCTCTTATAGTATGCACAATGGTCAGCTTCACTCCTGCTGAAACCTTGGCTCTTCATGAAGGTGTCAAATTTCCTGTACCACATCCTTGGCGCCTGTTTCAACCCGTACAATGATTTCTTCAGTCTGCAAACCAAATGCTCTTTGCCTCTTTCTTCATAGCCCTCAGGCTGATCCATATATATCTCTTCCTCGAGATCACCATGCAAGAAAGCAGTCTTTACATCAAGCTGCTCCAATTCCAAATCCTGTGCAGCTACGAGTGCAAGTAGAACTCTAATAGTAGTCATCTTCACAACTGGAGAGAAAATTTCATTAAAGTCAACACCTGACTTCTGCACATAGCCCTTTGCCACCAAGCGAGCTTTATAGCATTCCAACAACCCATCGTTGTTCTTCTTCACTTTGTACACCCACTTGTTTCCAACAGTCTTTCTTCCAGGTGGGAGATCCACAAGTTCCCAAGTTTTATTCTTGCGAAGTGCCTCGATTTCCTCCTCCATGGATTTCCTCCACTTTTCTAGATTCTCAGACTCTCTAGCTTCCTGAAATGAACTAGGTTCACCATCATCAGTTAACAAAGCAAAAGAGGACTGATACACATGAGAATACCTCTCCGGACACTTTTGTGGACGTGTAGATCTTCTAACCCAATGATCTGTCGGTTGTGGCTCTTGATCTTGTGACCGTTGTGGCTGCTCTACTTCCTGTTCTACTTGTTGTTCTGCATGCTGATCAAACACTTCAGCATGTTCATCTTCACTCAATTCTACTTCAACAGGTACAACATTAGGATTTTGCTGTACCTCCTTCCTTTGCATGGATTTTTCATCAACAATTACATCCCGGCTAATAATTACCTTGTGGGCAGTAGGATCCCACAGTCTATACCCCTTCACTATATCTCCATAGCTGAGAAAAACACATTTGCTTGACTTCGGGTCAAGCTTGGACCTTTTTTCTTTGGGTACATGGGCAAACGCGTCACAGCCAAAGGTGCGCAAATGAGAGTAATCAACTGGCTTACAACACCAAACCTCCTCCGGAATCTGTCCATCCAATGCAGCTGTAGGTGACCTGTTAATAAGATAAACAATTGTATTAACAGCCTCCGCCCAAAACTTTTTCTCCAACATGGCTGCGCTAAGCATGCTTCTTGCACGTTCCATGATTGTGCGATTCATCCGCTCAGCCACACCATTTTGTTGTGGAGTGTATGGTACAGTCTTCTGGTGCTTAATACCTTCCTGCATACAAAATTTATCAAATTCCTTGGAGCAATATTCACCCCCATTATCTGACCTGAGACACAAAATTGACTTGCCCAAACTCTTTTCTACCCGTGCTTTGAACTCCTTAAATTTCTGCAAAGCTTCCGACTTCTTCTTCAGAAAGTAAACCCACACTCTCCTAGAATAATCATCTATAAAAGTCAGAAAATAGATGGCGCCATTCAAGGACTGAGTGGGGACAAGTCCAAATATATCCGAATGTATGAGTTGCAGAAAATCAGAACTCTTACCAGGACTTGCAGTAAACCGAACCCTCTTCTGTTTACCAAAAATACAATGCTCACATAAGTCTAAATTACAAGACTTAATCCCAGAAAGCATACCTCTGTCATGCAGAATTTTCAAGCCTTTTTCACTCATATGGCCTAGGCGTTGATGCCATAGCATTACTGCATCCTGAACAGAAGTTGCTGTTGCTGCATGGTTTGTCACCGTATCACCGCATAAACGGTATAAAGTCCCATAAGATTCTCCCTTTGCTACTACAAGAGCTCCTCTGGTAATCTTGCAATAGTTGTTACAGAAGGTGACAGAATACCCTAGCTTATCCATCATTTTGATTGAGAGCAAATTCTTCCTCAAATCGGGCACATGTCGCACATCACATAACATCCTTTCTCTACCATCGTCCAACCTGATCCTTATATCCCCTCTTCCCACAATTTCTAAAGGATGATCATCACCCAAATAGACCTTTCCACCACAGTATGGTTGATATTTGTCAAACCAGTCTCTGTGGGGAGACATGTGGAAGGATGCACCCGAGTCCAAAACCCAGGTATATAAAACTGATCTGTTGTTACTGATACAGAAGGCTTCACATGTTGTCGTCTCTCCTGAATCTGCTGCATTGGCCTCAACTGATGGCTGATTTTGCTTTTCACCATTCTTTAATTGCCAATAGTCCTTCTTGGAGTGTCCTGGCTTCCCACAATGCCAACACTTCCCTTTCTGCTTACGTCCTTTAGACTTAGATCTGGACTATTTTCTACCTTGTTTACTCCCCTCGAACGATCGACCTCTCACAGATAGGGCTTCATTGGTTGAGGGTTCCAAAGACGTTTTTCGCCTCAACTCTTCTGCCAACAAAGCGGCTACCACATCATCAAATTTGAGAGTTCCTGATGATGAATTACTGATGGTCATCACCATATGATCCCAAGTGTCCGGGAGGGAACAAAGTAGGGTGATAGCCCTATCTTCATCCTCCATCTTCACATTAACTGAAACCAGTTTACTGATCAGAGTATTAAACTCATTCAAATGATCTACCACGGATGAACTTTCCTTCATCCTCAAGCTATAAAGCTGCTTTTTCAAAAAAACCTTGTTAGTTGCTGATTTTGTTTCATACAACTTTTCAAGCTTTTGCCAAAGGGCTTCCGTGGTCTTCTCTTCAGCTACATTGAACAAGACGGAGTCCGCTAGGCAGAGACGGATTGTAGAAACCGCCTTCCTGTCAAGCGTTGTCCACTCCTCATCTTTCATGTTGCTCGGTTTATTCGCGACCCCTTCCAAGGCTTGAGCTTGGTCATTCTAAACCAGCAAATCCTCCACCTTCATCTTCCATAGAGCAAAGTTCCTGCCATCAAATTTCTCAATTTCGAACTTGGTTACACCTTTTGTCATTGTTGCAGCTCCCACTTGCACAAAACCTTAGCTCTGATACCAGATGTTAGGAAAAACTTCAGATTTATACCTGCAAGAGGAAGCACAATAACAAAAAATATAGAACACGAAAACAGTAACACAAGTGACACAGAGATTTACGTGGAAACCTGCAATGTGCAGGAAAAACCACGGGGCAATGGCAACTTCTCTTCTATTATTTTCAGCAAAATTTACATCCACGTCTTTCAACGTTTTCAACAACCTCACATATGCAAGGGATCAAGTCCCTTTTATAGAGCAGACAAGGAAGGCCCCAACCGTTCATTTCCTCTCCCCAAGGAGACCTCCGCAAAACTGTTCGTCTTCATATGGAACCGAAACGGTTCGTCTTCCGCAACCTGTCGTCTACCTAGACGTCCACCGCTTTGACGTCTACTTGGCTTGACGTCTGGCCTAGACGTCTACTTGGTTAGACGTCAGGCCTAGACGTCTACCAGCCTAGACGTCTGGCAGCCCAAACGCCAGGCCCAGACGTCTGGCAGCCCAAACGTCTACCAACCTAGACGTCTAGCAGCCCAGACGTCTAGCCTGCTTTAACCTGCTGCAATCCTTTTTCTGGCTGTATGTACTGCATAGTGACTTCACTTTCTAACAAGGTCTACCTCTAAGTTCATCTCTAATTCACATCAACATCTCGTGGACGCTTTTTTTTCCCACAACAGATCTGACCTTCAAGCTCGTCTTCAATTTGTTACATGCTTCATTCAAGTACCAGTTGTTAACTACATAAACTATCTTTTACAGTGTTTTTCAAGATTAACTAACATAAGCTTCACTTATCCTCACTACTTCTGTTATGTTGAGTTTACCAATGTTTACCTACTTTGGGCCTGTGTTCTTCAACAGAAAATATTCTTATCAATCTGAAAACGTATATACATTTCCATGTATTCACACCAATACAATTGTGATGGTGCTAGACCAATGAATGCCAACTTGCACTCATATAAGTGAAAGGATGCTTGCAAGAGGATGTGTTCCTTCTTCACAGTGTGTCATAACAAATAATTGTAATAACCTATCAAAGTTGTATTAAAACACAAAACAGACATTAGGGCTATACAGCAATCAACAATCAAAACATTGTCGCCTGACAATGGATGTGACACTTACCCTAAAAAAATATCATATCCTCACTTGTATACCCTAATCTGCCTTTACCATTTCAGGATGCAAAGGAAAACAAATTTGACCTGTGCTATCCAGTTAAAGTTTTCAGGTGTACAACTATTATGTCAGTACTTATGCAGAATATTTATCAGAGACTTTTCCTACCTTAATATTGTTTTCAATTAAAATTAACTTGACATTGCACAAGTTACAAGTAGAAAACACAAAGCATTCCGAACTATAGATGCAACCAAAAACAGCTTCAAACTTATTACTTAGTTCTTCCCCTGCAAGTAGGACCATGCAACAAAATAAAGAAACTGATATTTCATATGATGATAACTTCAGTGACAATTTGCAATAGGTTGAATAGAAAAGTCTCTTGCTACTTCCAATACAGAAAGAAATAATGGATAAGATGCACCATACAGTTTGCAAAGGCACCAACAGCTGAAAGCAACGCACAATCAAAAAGTGAACCATCTGCATCCAGGCAATATATATCCTGCATCCCAGCAATATGTTATGTTCTTGTTTCTAAATTAAAATATAAGGATAATTTTTGTGGTTTGAAAACCAGAAATGGTTGTGAAATTCATGTAAACTTCACGGCAAAGACTGTAGCCGATGTTTATAGTTTTCTTTAGCCCAGTTGTCATTAGTACAGAGATTGAAACTTACATGAAAAATATGCATTGATTTATCCTATCTAATAGGTACTTATGTAGATCATATAATCACATTTTCAGCACCCGGATATTATGTTCACTATTTATCTCTTTATCTATTCAAAACTGATGAGGGAATAGGAGAAACCCTTACCAAGTATGCCATCCATGCTGCTTTTCCATGGGATATCAACAGTTCCTTCAAGTCAGGAACCCCAGAACTGCAATTTTTAAGTGACACAACTGTCATAATAGTCTATACAAACACAAATTCTGAAAGGACTGAGAGGTTCAGGATCTTTATAGGTGTATGCAAACAGGAAAGAAATATACAAATATTATCTGTAATATTGTCCAGAAGGTCACAAACTTATAAATCAGAATACTTGGTGCATGCCAAATATTAATATACAACTGTGCTTGATCTGCCATTTTTACCCATTCAGAATGGACAAATAAATCATTCCAGAAAAAAAAAAAAATGCCCAATAATCATAGCATAACATATGTATAGAAAATATTTTCTTACAAAAAAAAATATAACACAAAAATAATAACAGTCCTGCTAGTCCCATGAAGGATACCATAGTGGCATGTCTTTGGATTTTCTTCCAGAAGACCCAAGTTCAAAACCTGGTACAAGGGGTCGGAGGGCCTTTCAAAACCCTGTGCTTTACCTTAATAAATCAAATGGCATTAGCTCAACCGGTTAGATTCCTCAACATTCAAGGAGGAGACCCAAGTTCGAATCTTGCCAAGCAATACATGGATAATATTCAAGCTTTATTGTAATACCACTATGTGGTGATGATGTAATATGGGTGGGGCCCATTTCAATCCCATATAACCAATTTAAAAAAAAAAAATAGTCCTTCCACTGATAGAGGATTCCTAACTTATGTTTAACAAGGAACTGCTTTCTTGGCAACAAAATCTTAGAATAAACACCAACTCCGTCATGGACCTGAGAAGGCCTTCACCACAAAGAGGAACCATTACCACAGATTATGACTACTGAAGGAAAGCTTGAGACCATAAATGCAAGTAATCCAGATTAGATTCATGAAAAGAATACATAGCAGCAGAATAACTCATTTTTGATGACATCAGTATTTTTTTAAATTGATTATATGAGATTGAAACAGGCCCCACCCATATTACAACAACTTAGCAATTATGCATGTACCACACATATCAAGATTCAAACCTGGGTCTCCTCTTTGGAAGTTGAGGGCTTTGACCGGCTAAGCTCATGTCATTTGATTCATGACATCGACATTGAATTTAGAATTAAATTTCTGATTATCTTAATATAAAATTAAGTATTTTGATTTTCTCTTCCCTAGCTTACTTGGTAAGTTTAACTGCTATGAGTTACAACTGTAAAGCTGACTGGGTTGATTAGAACCATGATGACAGTAGCACTTATCACCCAATACATCTGACTGAGAACCTCTCAGACAAAAAAACTAAAGACTAAAGAGCTATGTTACACCCACTCCTTCTGGTGGGGATGGGAAATGCGGAGAGGTAAGGATGGCCACATTTTGGCAAAAAGGGGATGCCAAAGGGGGTAGCTACATAAAAATTCTAAAAACTATTAAATTACAAATGTACCAAAAATTATCAAAAAAACAAAAAATAAAATGCAGAATTTGAAGTACTCTTTTTTTCGCATTTATTAACCATAGCCAAAGTGAAAATACAATGATCCACTATGGTTCATAATTCAAAGTTTTACTGATTCAAATTAGCGCATTACAAAATGACACCAAAGTTATAAAATTAAAACCATCAACATCTGACAACCTACTAAAACAGGCACAAATCACTCCAGCAGCTCCCTGGTCCTTTGCCTTTTTTCTTTTAATAATGAGACTCATTGGTGGGACCCATTCAGCACAAGCATTGCTGACATCCCCTTGCATCTCTCTCAAAATGGACAGGTAAAGCTGGAAACCAGGCTCCATCATCCCCATGGGGATGCAGCCTTAAGGAAAGGGATGCATCCCCATCAAACACAGGTAAAGAGCAAGATTAGGGTAAATCCGATGGCATTGCACGCTAATACATACATATGACCCAAAGCAAGTATGAATGACTGAATGACTTTTTCTGTAAGTACAAAGCACACACAGTCATCCGTACAAATCAAACACAAGCAAGTAGAAACAAATTGGTTTGCAAGGGACAAAAACCCTCACCATTAAAACAGACAGCAAAGAACAGAGAGCTAGGAACTAAAATGGCAAAGTAGATCTGTTATCATCTATCACGCATAAAGACCTTGTGCAAGATTTGATAATGTCCAGTGAGGAGCTTAGACGTAATATTCTTGAAGTTTCCAACTTGGAAATATACAAGAAAAGATGGAAAAATATATGACTACTTGCCATAACTGTTTAGCTAGTAAAGCAAGAAAATGACACCTCCAGCAAGAAAGAAAGAATGAACGAAAGTATATTAATGTCCATTGGTCACTCGAGAATCTAGAAAAAAAAAAGATGAACACTTGTCACAATGAAATGGGAGGAACAAAAAATAGTCCTTGAAGCTTAAAACTACAAAATCCAACCCATAGCAAGTGGACCATCTCATTGCATGTAACATATAGTATCTTGATATGCATACATCACAAATATAGTAGATATAATAAAATTATGATACAATTGAGGCTCAAATAGCCATAGGAGACCCATTATTGAGTAGAGTCAGATGATGCTGGTGGCAACCTGATTTAAATATGATGCAGTTGTCTAAAATCATCTGTAATCACTCTGAATGAGACAATGCAAGTTCAAATAATGTCCCAAAGGGAATGGTCGAGGCTGGAAGTGATGGGCCCTATCCTGGGAGGATGTCCACCAAATACCCTCCTACTGTCCAAGGCCAAAGACCCTCCAGAGATAAAGAACAACTGAGAAATGTGTGGCTGTATTGAAAGCTGCAGAGATGATCTACGGATTTCTGAAATCCCAATAGACAAGAGAAGTAAGCTAGTCTTTAAATACCAACTCACCTCAAATTGAAGGAATTCATAGACATGAGTCTCTTTGCCAAACTAAGGGATAAGTACAAATATCTCTCTTGAACTAATGCAAATCCTCCCTGAGCTGACAGAGATGGAGGATGAGTCTCAAGATGCTATCAAGATGGAGTTGATGAGTGAACATGGCTTGGATGATGCGATAAGAAACCATTCGCTTACAGTAGACTATATGTTGAAGCTAAATTGTTTGAGCCCTCCTGATGTGTATCCAATATAGGCCCCAACGTCGTAACCATAGAGAACTACGGTCTTAATGATACAATCAAAGTGGTACATCTTCTAGGGAATATTCTGAAAATGTATTTGGAAATAGTGGCACTCCAAAATAGAAAGAGAGGCATATCCCTTGAAAGCCATGACAGAGAAAGCAGTTGAGATTTAGGAATTAACCTGAACACTTGACTCTTAAATAAGATTAAGATGGTGTGATCTTTATAGCACATGCAAGTATTCTGGTCGCACAAAAATATATATAATGCAACCTATTGCAATACATTTCCATATTAAACAAGGAAAGACAACACAATGGAAAGAACAATTCACAGATACATACAGAGTACACAGTAAATAAAGAGCAAAACATGTAACTTTCTCATTCAGTATAATCTGGAAACGGATGAGTTGAGCATACAACACACACGATGATGAGTATGCCTCAACCATGCTCTAGGCCAAATGATAAGGTGTACAGAAGCTCTTGCAGGTGGAAGTTAGTGGAGGGAAAACATCATACCTGATCTAAGCAAAACAGGGGTTGCTCAGAATCCCAAGGAGCGTGACGCCAAAGCCATCACAGCTTTCAGACCTTGGCACCTATCTAGACTCTTCACCAGACAGGCTAACGCCAATTCTTACTATGGCACCCATGCACAAAAGACAACAAGTTCTCAGTGCCAACTCCATGTGTCATCATCCAATGACAGACTATCAGCAAGCTTTGTAACACCAGATACCCAACACCTCTTTGAGCAGGACCAGTTCAGCCACCTGTACACCCAGACAATGCACCAAATACATAGGAGCTGAAATCGGCAGTTCATGAATTGTTTCTGAAACTACTTCTTGAACAGATTTTGTATAAAGCTTAATGTTGTAACTCCTTTCTATCTTCTTGGTCTTCCGAGTTCCTTCACGATCACTTTCTTCCCTTCTGTCTCTTCCACCAGTTCACTTCCTACAGCTTGTCTCTACCTCTGCAACAGAACAGAGTGCCCTACACCTTGCAACGTTGCACCCTTATACTAAAAATTTATATTGTTACTTCATATTTAATACAAAAGGGAATTCTTTTCAAAATGTTAGGACCCTATCCTAACATTATCATGTAATTCTCATATTATTATGTAATGACCCCTTTCCAATGTGCGGAGCCCATTCTAATGATATTTTGTAATGGTACGTGGCATTTGAGGCACCTAGACAAGTGGGGCCATTTCATGTAACCGTTATAAATAATGTAATTGTTTGTTTCGTAGAAGATTCTAGCTTGGGTGGTACTTTGCATGTAAGCCAACCCTTGAGAGTTAGGTTAGGGTTGCATGAAGTGTATCTTTAAAAGAGGAGACATAACGAATGTATTAAAGGAGGTTGCCCCCTCGAAGAGGCCAGCGATTTTGTATTGTGCTTTTGTGAGATTAATATAGATTTTGCATTTCCATTTTGTATTGCAATATTTTGTACTTCATGAATTACTGTTTTATTGCAATATTTGTGTGGATGTGCTTATTTTAATTAGAAGGTTCCTAACAAGTGTTCCACTACGACTACAACAATTCTTGCCTTGCCATTTCGATTGTTAGGTAAAAATTTCCCATGTTTTTATTTTTTTGTTTATTATCCTGATAAAAAATAAATAAAAAATCCAACCCTTTTTTTTCTTTTTTTTTTCTGTTTTAGTTTACTAGGTTAGAAACCCTGTGTCGAGGGTTTTAAAATATCACGGAGAAGTTGTTGTTATTGACTAAGATAGATTGTCCGTAAAGCATCTAGTGAAGTGAGAGGCGATCAGGCTCCAATACCCAAGCCTCAAACAACACCCCTATACGGAATGGAGCTCCCACGTATCTCTGGGAGACCCCCCTAGGATTAAGAGAAACTTTTAGCCCTAGGAAGATTTCCGATCGTGTATTCTCCATAGTGCACTGAACACAACATTCGAGAAGATCACCCTCCAGTACTATCAAAGAGGCAGGTATTGTGCTCAAGGGTATGCGTGGAATCCTCTTTGAGTAGTGGCTCCGAGCGCTATCGTTTGTCACAATGGTATAATAAAGAGCTATGGGCAATACATACTCCTTGGCCTAGAGTACCATGTTTCCGTGAATGTTTTTCCTGCATGCCAAAAACCCTATCACATAAGTGAGCATACCGAAGAGACTACACTATCATAGAATTTGACTGAACAAAATCAGACAAACAAACTGGTGGTGAAAGTAACAATCAAGACAAGGTCTGCCAATAACATTCAAGTATCATTTCAGTCAAGGCCATAGTCAGTAACAGTCAAGACAGAGTCTGTTCTTGCAATTGTCAATTACATAGTCAGTAACAATTAATACAGAGTCTGACAGTACAGTTGACAGTTATAGAGTTATAGTTGGGAATGATAACAGTCAGGGTATTTGTCAAAAACAGAGTTTGCCAGGATAGTTGTTAGAAACAGTGAGTTATAGAGTCAAACAAAACAGTTGTCCGTAAAAACATTGTAAAGTCTGTTAAGGGGTTGTCGGACAAAAGTCAATTTTCAAGACAGCAGCTCCCTAAATTATTAAAAAAAAAATGTTTGGGGTGCCAAAAAACATTGCAATGGGATATAGCTCATTGCGATGATCTCGTCAAGCTGATCATTTTGGTATACAGCCGCCATGCACTTTTTCTAAGATGCCGAAAAACGTCATTGTGAGATCTAGCCCATTACATTCGTCTTCTCAAGCTGATCATTTTGATATATAGCACCCATACACTTTTTGTAGCTCGTTACTAAAAAATAGTAACTCCTGGAACAACACTTTCATTTTTAATAAGTCAGTGAGAGTGGTCTAAATCATACATATATGGCTAGAGGGACTAGAGGATCAATGAAGCAATCAGAACAAAGAGAATATATGGAGCAATTAAACCACTCACTTAGTAACCTACAAAGTCAAATGTCCCACATTGGAAATGAAGTTTCAAAGATGAAAGATCACATGCAAGTTATCAGAATTGACCAAATTAAATCCAAATCTAAAATTGAAGAAAAATTCCTAGAGGTTGAAGAGCGATTTAAGCAAGCCCCAAAAGTATTTGGGAATCTTAACACTAAAGGACAGAGTGGCAGTCCAGTCAATAAAGAGAAAGGAGTCCATCATTCTCTTTTTGAAACAGATACCCCGTTTAAGATGCCTAAACTAGTCTTTCCAAAGTTTAATGGAAAGGACATTGATGGTTGGTTATGTCGAGCAGATCAGTTCTTCAAACTTCATAATGTACCTCAATATTTGTGGGTCATCATGGCATCTTTTAAATTTGAATCTGAGGCCCTTCAATGGTATCAATGTCTCCAAAACACACTCCTAGCCCTTCTTGAGAAGACTTTGAATCCCAATTACTCACTTGTTTTGGCCCTAGTGAGTATGAGGACTTTACAGGAGCCTTAACCAAATTAAAACAAACCTCTACCATTCGGGAATATCAAACTCAATTTAGGAAATTGGCTAATAGGACAAAGGGGTTGAGTGAAGGATTTTTCAAAGTTGTTTTATCAATGGGTTGAAAGATGATATCAAGGCAAAAGTAAAAATGTTCAAACCCCAGTCTATGATGCAAGCCATAGGATTGGCAAGATTAGCGGAAGAAAAATTTTCTACTCAAAGGAGGTCATCCAAATTTCCACAAGCCAAAACCACATTTCCATACAAGTCTACATCAAATGTTAGAAATAAAAACTCCACCAATCAAGCAATTGACTAGGGAAGAAACGAATGATCGTAGAGCATAAGGCCTATGATATAGTTGTGATGAAAAATATTCACCTAGGCATAAATGTGTGCAACAGAAGTTGTTTTTGTTGGATGTGGATGAGGCAATAACCATCAAATCTTCTGAGGAGGAAGAGGATCATCAGGAAGAGGAACATATAGAACAATCTAACATTCAAGAAGAATCCCAACCAAAAATTTCGGTGCATGCCTTAGCAAGAATATCAACTCCCCAAACCATGAAGGTGATAGGAAACTTCAAAGGGCAATGGGTCATAATTCTCATTGATTTTGGGAGCACCCATAACTTCATTGACCCAAGGGTGGCCAAACATGGAAATTGTATATTAATTCGTGTAACTCTTTTGAAGTCATGATTGCCAATGGAGGATATTTGCCTTTTAAGTGAAAGTGTAGAAATGTTAAAATACAAATAGTGGAATATAATCTTAAGGCAAACATGTTTGCCCTACCCCTAGGTGGGTGTGATGTTCTTATGGGGGCTCAGTGGTTGAGACTGTTGGGTCCAATATTATGGGATTTCTTTGAATTGTGGATGAAATTCAGCTAGCATGGGACTGTGTACACATTACGAGGCATGAAGGCTAGGACTACTCAAATTGTGACATCTCATAGGATGGAAAAACTATTGAAAAAGTCATCCCATGGAGTTGTGGCCCAACTATTTGCTATACAAGACTTAGATAGCTGAAGACCAACCCGAGGAATTATAACTGTTATTGCAAAAACATGCCATTGTTTTTGGTGAACCCAATGGACTACCCCCTCGTCCTACTCATGATCATGCAATTTAGCTATTTCCTGGTAGTATTCCTCCAAATATCCGCCCTTACAGGTATGCATATGCCTAGAAATTAGAAATCAAGAAAATGATGCAAGAACTTCTTACTACAGGGGTTATTCGTCCTAGTGCTAGTCCCTATTCTTCTCCAGTGTTGTTGGTACCGAAAAAGGATGGGTCTTGGTGTTTGCATGTGGATTTCAAGGAATTAAATAAGATAACGGTTAAAGATAACTTTCCCATTCCAGTAATTGATGAGTTATTGGATGAATTGCATGGAGCACAATATTTCTCGAAGTTGGATTTGCAATCAGGATACCATCAGATCCAAATCAAGGAACATGACATTCCTAAAACTACTTTTAGGACTCATGAAGGACACTATGAATTCTTGGTTATGCCATTTGGTTTGACCAATGCACCCTCCACTTTTTAGAGTTTGATGAATTTCATTTTTCAGCCTTTCCTTCGCAAATTTATTCTAGTCTTCTTTGATGACATCCTAATTTATAGTCGCTCTTGGGAGGAGCACTTACAACATTTGGATCAGACTTTGCAGGTTTTGCCTAAAGATCAAGTTTATGCCAAGCAATCTAAGCGTTCTTTCGGGTTGCAAGAAGTAGAGTATTTGGGTCACATTGCTAGCAGAGTTAAAATCAATCCTACAAAGATTCAGGTTGTTCAATCATTGCTAAAGCCTCACACCCTCAAGGAACTTAGAGGATTTTTGGGTCTCACGATACAAAACTATGGAAATATCCCAGCACCTTTAACAGCCATGTTGAAGAAGAATTTCTTGATGTGGTCAAAACCAGCAGAGAACGCTTTCAAGAAAATAAAGCAAGTTATGACAACCACCTTGATGTTAGCAATGCCTGATTTTTCTAAACCTTTTGTAATTGAAAGTGAAGCTTTGGACAATGGAATCGGGGCAATTTTGATGCGCGAAGGACGACCATTGGCCTTCACCAGTAGAGCCCTTTCAGGCTGCAATTTGGGCAAATCTACTTATGAAAAGGAGATGTTAGCCACTTTACATGTTGTTAATCATTTGAGGCCATATCTCATTGGGTGTCATTTTTCAATCAAAACTGACCATCAAAGTCTCAAGTATTTCTTGAAGCAGAGGGTAGCCACACCAGAACAAAAAAAGTGGGTCTCTAAATTGATGGGTTGTGATTATGAATCACATAAAAAAGGCAAGGAAAATATAGTGGTTGATGCATTGTCTCGACAGTTTGAAGATCAGAATCTGCTAAATGTTATATCTTCACCAATCCCTCAATGGATTAATAATCTCAGGGAAGAAATGGCCAAGGATTCTAACTTGCAAACTTTGATCAACAAACTTCAAGCAAAGCCGAACTCATGCCTTGGATACAATTGGGATGGTCAAGACTTGAGATATCATGACAAACTGGTTATTCCCCAAAAATCCCAAATGTGAGATTTCGTTTTGCAGGAAATGCATACCTCACCAACAATGGGACATTTTGGGTTTCTCAAAACTTATGAAAGAATTAAGCATACTTTCTTTTAGAAGGGAATGAAAAGGGATATTCAAACTTTTGTGGCCGAATGTGACAGGTGCCAAAGAATAAAAGGAGAAACGGTGTGTTCTCCTAGAACCCTTCAACCCTTACCAATTCCAAAACAAGTATGGGCAGATATTTCTATGGATTTTATTGAAGGGTTACCTAAATTAGGAGGAAAATCAATTATTTTTGTGGTAGTGGATCGTCTCACAAAGTATGCTCATTTTTGTTCCTTGCCCCATCCCTACACAGCTTCCATAGTTGCCCAAATCTTTTTAGACTCCATTTTTTGCCTTCATGGAATGCCAAAATGAGTTCGGCCTATAATCCTCAAACTGATCGCCAAACCGAAATTGTTAACAAGTGCTTGGAAACTTATCTTCGTTGCTTTGTGTCCAAACATCTTGCACAATGGGCTAAATGGCTTCCTTTGGCCGAGTGGTTGTATAAAACTTCATATCACACTGCAACCAAGGTGACAGCCTTTGAAGTCGTTTATGGTCTTCCTCCACCAACACCCTCTTCATACATTCCAGGGAGCTCCAAGGTTCAAACTCTTGACACCACTCTCAACCAACATGTCTTCGTCCTCCGACAACTTAAGATGAATCTTGAATTGGCCCAACACCGTTAGCAAGTTGATCAACACCGTTTTGAGCGCAGCTTTGAGGTGGGGTTTATGGTTTTTCTCCACCTGCAACCCTACAAACAATCGTCACTCCAGCTCCGTCGATGCCAAAAACTCGCCGCTAAGTACAATGGACCTTACCAGGGATTACAACGGATTGGTGCAACAGCCTACAAATTGGCCCTTCCAACCACATCCAAGATCCATCCAATCTTTCATGTCTCTTGTCTCGAGAAGGTTGTGGGAAATAAGGTACACATTCAATCCACTTCACCATAATTGGATGAAGAAGGTTCTATCATGCTCGAGCCTGAACAAATTTTGGATCGGAGATCACACACCCTTTGTAATCATGTCATCACTGAGGTTCTTGTTCAATGGCACAGATTACAACTTGAAGATGCCACTTAGGAGTCTCTCCAATGGCTACAGTAGCAGTTTCCTCATCTTCAGCTTCGAGGACAAAGCTTTTTGAAGGGGAAGGGCATGTTATTATGTAATTCTCATGTAATTCTCATATTATTATGTAATGACCCCTTTCCAATGTAGGGACCCCATTCTAATGATATTTTGTAATATTTTGTAATGGTATGTGGCATTTGAGGCGCCTAGACAAGTGGGGCCATTTCATGTAACCCTTATAAAGAATGTAACTGTTTGTTTGGTAGAAGATTCTAGCTCAAGTGGCACTTTGCGTATAAGTCAACTCTTGAGCGTTAGATTAGGATTGCATGAAGTGTATCTTTAAAAGACAAGGGGGCATAAACGAATGTATCTTTTGCATATTGAATCAAAGTATTGAAGGAGGTTGCCCCCTTGAAGAGGCCAACGATTCTGTATTGTGCTTTTGTAAGATTAATATAGATTTTTGCATTTCCATTTCGTATTGCAATATTTTGTTCTTCTTGAATTATTGTTTTACTGCAATATTTGTGTGGATGTGGTTATCTTAATTGGAAGGCTCCCAAAACAAAATAAGTTATCTACATGTATGAAATTTTCCCAAAATTACAGAGGAATTATGTGAGTGTTGCCCTTAAATTTTTGTCCTTGTTTTTTAATCAATAAATTAGTTTATGTGATATTAGTGTTGCAGATTTAACTCGTTATCTCTTCAGTGGAACTAAGTGTTTCAAAAACAAGCATATCTCATTGTTTAAGACCTGAAATATGTTGGACACCTCTAAGTTAAGAAATTGCTCATATTAGATAAGTTACTTCTTGGAGACAAAGAATTTCAACATACTAATATAGATCAAAAGTGAATTCTAATGCAAAAGCAAGCACAAATGATCAGCCAAAATTATAATTTTGCCCACTTTTGGAAATGTAATAATAATATGAATTTATTTCACCCGTATTCATTTTGGATCACAAATAATCTTCTTCCTTTTGCATCTTCCTATATGGGGCTTGAAGATTTCCCAACATTTCTTTTAAAGCCATCTCTTGTTGCACCTTCTCAAATGCTTGCATGCTTTCATATTTTATTTTTATAATCCCTTCACATACACGTGAAGCTTTTTGCAGCCCATTCTTGTGTCACTATCAATATTTCAAAGAGATCTTTCTCTTGAAGCTTCTCATGCAACTGGATGTTCTCTTTCCTTGATTCTTCATTCTCTTGTAGATAGGGCTGATTCTCTCCTCCACTGAACTTTGTGCTTTGGGCATCTCTTCTTAGGATGTGGCTTTCCTCTTTGTTTTTCCTGTGCTTGATATATGAAACTTCCTTCTTTATCCATTGCACTTTCATCTAACACTTGACATGCAAAGAGAAATAAACACAAATCCCAAATACATTAGGAAAAGCTTCTACAATCCACAAGAAACTATCTGCTATCATACCAATTGATCTGCCAAAACTAGGGCTTAACAAAAATTTTGAGATGTGGGATAATATAAAACTTATTTCACCCCTTCATTGTAAATAAACAATCACTCCAATGCCCATAGAAATATTAAGTAATAGCACAGAGTTTAATAATATGCAAAGTTATAGCATATACCTAACAGAATTAAAGTTTTAATCACAAAAACACACATTGAACACAATGATTTAACAATGTGTAAAATCCATGTTGGAGCACATTAACACGAATCAACTTAGAAATGGATTTCTATTGTTCAAAATGGTGATGTAAATGGCAAATACAATATGAATGACACTATCTGGAAATGGGATCGAATGAGAACTCATTTGTACTTTATAATTTATATGTTGCACAAGAGCTTACTTATTGTTTTCTACAGCTACGAAGTCCAATCTGAAAATTATTCTCCTTTCCTCCCCCATAAGCATTGTTTCTATGCCTTGCCTTCTTGGTTAGGCATGGGAAATGAATAGCCATCTCTTCCTCTTCCTTTTTGGTAATTAAAAGGCCTTTGTTTGGCAATTAGGAGGGATGCTTTTGTTTTCTTTGGTTTATGATTTTCTTTCTTTGTCTTTTACCTTGTTTTTGTCTCTTGTGTCTTTGAGAGTAAGATGACATAAAAATTTTACAAGACCCTCTCAAATCAACGAAGAACACAAGCATAAGGTAGTGTCACGAGACACCAAACGATGGTCTTGAACAAAAGAACACTTAAAGTTTGATGTCAATAATGGATACATATTTGTGTATTTATAGACCCCAAATCATGGGATCATGAATCCCAAGACATAAATCAGTGATCCATGGGCCATCATCCCATAACACTAATCAGCATGATGATCCATAACGCTCCCAAATTTTGAAGCACAGCTAATAAATATTCTTACAAGGCATCAAGAAGTCCACTAATACACACCAGGTCAACTATGGGACAAATAAAGAAGACTACTTACCAGTTACCTATATAGGGGGCTTGAACTCAAAGAGAATAACAATCTTTAACAAGGATTCCAAGAGTTCAAGGGTATATTTAACCTAAGAAATGAACATGACACCCTTGTTTTGAAGTACTTGAATACCCAAGAAGAAGTGTAGATTGACATTGATTGAAGCCATTGTTCATGAAGAAGCTCACAATTTTCTCAAGCCATGCTCTTGCTGCTTCTTTCCACCCATTGAGGGAGTTTTTAAATTTGCAAACTAGTGGAGGGTCACTTCCTTTGAAAAATCTAAGTGGTTTTCCCGTGTAGACACTTCTTCATGTAGATCACCATGTGCAAAGGCACTATTAATGTTCAACTGATATAATTCACATCCATGTTTCATGGCTAATAATAGGACACTTCTAATACTGTCCATCTTGGCCACTAGTCCAAAGGTTATTATGTTGTAGTCATTTCCTCTCGTTCAAAGAATCCTTTAGCAACCAATCTGGCTTTGTGCAAGTACACTTCTCCTTTCCAAGTGTATTTTATCTTATAGAACAATTAATATTTGATATCATTTTTGCCTTTGGGATAAGGCACCAGTTCTCAAGTTTGTTTTTCCATCTCCCATTCTATTGTCTTCTTAGCAACTCCATAAGTTTGTGGTTTAAGGATGTAAGTGCTCTCAATCATGAGTGCAAGATGACTTTGATTCAAAAGTGTGTCATCTTCAAAAAGTATCCTTGCCCACCTAGGTCTATGCATATTGTTGCTCTCTAAAACATTCTCTACCTAGATTTCTAGAATTAAAGCTCCACCATTGGTGAAATCTCCTTGTTTGTCCCATCTTTCCAGATAGCCACTCTTGTTGATGACTCTAGCCTTGTGCCTTCTTCCAAGTGTCTCAAATCAATCAACCCTCTACCCTATGTCAGGTGATCGTATGTACACAACCCTTTGCCCTTTGTTGTTTGTTCGTCCCCAAGCAATTATTTCCCCTCTATTCTGTGTAGGATTCCTACCCAAATGACCTCCTATCGAGCATTCATCCTAAGATGGTCCTCCACCCTCTACCCAACATCTATCCTCGGACAATCCTCTGCCTTGTATTAAACATTCATCCCCATATAGTTTTCTACCAAGACCTCTTTCTACTATTTTGGATGCTTGTACCCAAAAGGTCCTCTACCTTTTTGTCGAGCATCAATCCGCAAATGACCTACACTTTGTGTCAAGAACCAATACTTAAATACAACCCTTTGCCCTAGGGTGCCCTCTCCAAATAGCCCTCTTTCAAGGCATTCCTCTACCGAGCCCCTTGAGCATCTGTTGTGAACCTCTCTTCTCATAACCATAAATCATTTAAATTATCAAACATGCATCCATAAATAAATTACATGAGATGAATCCAGACAATAAAATAGAGATTGATAATACCCTTGAGGTAGGGCAACACCGTACAATGCTCCTTTTGGAAGGAAGCCACTCCACAAGATCTCTAACTCCACGAGCCAAGACTTCTCCAAGAATACATCATAGATACCTTTTACAATGGGGGTACATCTCTCTTTATACAAGAGTGTGATGGTTCACCTCCCATGAGTTACAAGATCACCCATGTGGTGGTTCACCTCCCATGAGTTACAAGACCACCACATGACAATATTCCTTGCGGTTACATATGATAATATTCCCCATTGGTTACATATATGATTCTATGACATACCTACTTCTAATTTGACATGTGTTCCTTAATCAATAATTAATTTATAGCTCATACCATTATACAATACAATATTAAATTATTAAGTACCTATCTTGGGTACCTAACATTCCATCCCCCTTACAAAATGTTTCGTCCTCAAAAGATTAGAAGAGGCTAATTAATATGATCTTCTGTGCCATCTTGAGTACTGGTACCAATCTCGATCATCCATCCATACCAATGAAACTATGATTGGTGGTGGTCTTCATTGATGCCAATGCCATGTGTTGGAAGCATAAATTTCATCTTTTTTCATCCATACCTGCTTGCACTTATGACTTGTAGCATATCCAAAATTTTGGCTCCTTTGGTTCCTTGTATGTCCCTCATTGTTCTTATGTTGCCGCAAGCCCTATCTCCATGATTGTTGACTCTCATAGTGGTGTGGATGGCGATATACTCCATCCTTAGCCCGATGTTCAACCTGTTTTTGCTCTTCTCTCTTGCTCCATTCTTTTGGTTCATCTTTTGCTTTTTTGTATTTCATGATCTCTATTACTATCTCCTCCATGGACTCTGTTTCATGATCTTCTACAACTTGTGTCCCTACCATAACTTCTTGGTTTTCCACTGATTCTTGCACCTTAGACTAAGAGATATCTTGCAATGTTATCTTCTTATTCTTGTACCATAACTTCATGAACTTCTTTTGCACATTGATGTTAATAGTACCCAAAGAATGCAACCAAGGATAACCAAGAACAATATCTACATCATTCATCTCAATAGCATAAAAATCTGAAAATAAAACATATTTATCCATGGTGATTTTCAAATCTTCAAAAATTTGAACATTGTGACCCTCAAGTTGTATGTCTTTGATTTTCTTTGCTTGAACTTGCAACCTCTTAGTCAAAGACATATTGATAAAATTATATTTGTTCTTAGGGTTAATGGAAACAATATTTTTTTGATTTTGAATGTAACCATGAACTTGCAAAATAGAATTTTTACATTCAAACAAATGTTTTTACCATTGTTTGGCCCTAACACAAAAGATGTAGTTTCCTTAGCTTGCACATCATTATCCTTTTGCTTGGAACCCCATTTTCTTAAAAATGCAACTTCAAATTCTTCCCATGTATATTTGTATCTATGAGCAACAACAAAGTTTATAAACCATAAAAAAACATCCCCTCTCAAGTAATCCTTCACTTTCCATTCTCTCTCAGAAAGATTTAAAGAAAAAGTTTTCCACTTCATGAACCATTCCTTAGCATCAATATCATTCCCTCCAATGAATATTGACAACTCCATGTTTTTTTTTTTAGTTAGGGTTTGAAATGACCGGAATTTCTCAAAAATTAAAATTTCTGAAATCTCATCTACATCTTTCTTCAAGCAATTAAATCTACAAATGTTCTTCAAAACAAAACAAACGACAACTGATTTGCTTACTCGGATTGAAAGTTATGAATTTTTTTCTCCTTTTCCATGCAACCCAAAAACAGCACCAAAAGCCCAACTTGCAATAGTTGTAACTCCCTCAATATTTATCAGATTTTAACAAGTGAATAGTCATTTTTGTAGTACTCAAAATAACTTGTATGCTGGTACAGAAAGATTCTGAAAATGACTGCTAACAAATTTAATACAATTTTTTCTTTTCGAAAAAATACTCGCGCAGCCCAAAAGCAGCCTCAACAACCCAACTTCAAACAACTGTAACTCTCTCAATACTTAACAGAATTTCAAAAATGAGCAGTTGTTTTTACAGTACTCAAAATAATCTACATGCTAGTACAAAAAGATTCTGAAAATGACTGCTAAAAAATTAAAGAAAAAAAAATTGCACAGCGAAAAAAACAGCCTCAACAGCCCAACTTCAAACAGTTGTAACTCTTTCAATATGTATCAAAATTTCACAAGTGAGCAGACGTTTTTACAGTACTCAAAATAATCTATATGCTAGTGCAAAAAGATTCTGAAGATAACTGCTAAAAAATTTAATTCTAATTTTTTTATTTTGAAAAAAAAAATCGCACGGCCAAAAAACAGCACAAATAACCCAACTTCAAACAGCCATAACTTTCTCAATACTGATCAGAATTTAACAAATGAGTAGTCATTTTTGTAGTACTCAAAAAGATCTAGACAATGGTACAAACACCTTCTGAAAATGACTGTTGAAATTAACAAATATGGCCTCCACAAAAAGTGACGATTTTCTAAAGAAAAAAAAATGTGCCCTAGCTCTACAAAACAACCCCACTTTGCCAAAATTTTTGCTCTGATACCAAATGTTGTGAACCTCTCTTCTCATAACCATAAATCATTCAAAATATCAAACATGCATCCATAAATAAATTGAACAAGATGAATATACACAATAAAATAAAAAATTGATAATACCCTTGAGGTAGGGCAACACCGTACAATGCTCCTTTTGGAAGGAAGCCACTCCACAATATCTCTAGCTCCACGAGACAAGACTTCTCCAAGAATACATCATAGAGAACTTTTACAATGGGGATACATCTCTCTTTATACAAAAGTGTGATGGTTCACCTCCCATGAGTTACAAGATAAGAAAGATTTAAACCATGGATCTACACAATTGTCTCTTGGATGGTTCCTCTAGACAGTCCTTTTAACAAACATCTTGGATGGCCTTTTCCTCATGTTTATCCGAACAACCCTCTCATCGGTGTCCTTGTATGGATCTCTTAGTGTACTCTAGGCTTTGATAAGTTGACATGACTCATGACAATGAGTCAAAACCCATAGAGGTTACACAATTTTAACTAGAAATATAAATTAAAGTGAAAACTTGTCCCTTGCTTAGAAGGATCTTATACACCCAAAAGGTCTATTGGCCTGGTTGAGACCTTAAAAAACACCTTTACTTTAGGCTTTTCTACCCTTTGGGATAACCACAAATACTCATGAATTAATAGGTCTTCCTCAAAGGGTTTGTACTCTACAACTAGCATACACGCATCTTATTAAAGATCGTTCTCAACTACTTGACCACTTTGCATAATATTAGGGACTATAGTCTTATTAACTCTTGGAAGAGTGATAGTAGGTGATCTTGACAAACTGATAGATCCACTCTTTGATTCATCAAATGATAACATATTTAATGATGGTCAACTATTTTTGACTAGATCAAAAAGCCTATAATCATTAGATACTTAGAATATCCCATCATAATCCAAGGATGGATTTTGTGGTTCAACTTGGAATACTTTTGATCAAAAATAGAAATACATGCCACACAGTCAAATACCCTTAGATCCTTAATATTTGGTTGGCGACCATGCCACTCCTCTTTATTGTTGATTTTCAACCTTGGTATGAACCTTGTTTAGAACGTTGTATGCATAGAAAACTACCTAATCCCAGATTTCATCATCTAATCCTTGTCTAAAGCATAGACTTTGTGATTTCCACAAATAGTTTACTTCTACTTTCTACAACACCATTCTATTAAAGAATATTATTTGATGTTCTTTGTCATGCTACTCCACTGTTGATTTGAAAATTTCTATGTTCCATGACGACACCTCTTGGGATTTGGGAGTCATCACAAAAATGGATCCCAACGTCCCAAAAAGCCATCCCGCTATCCGCATCCTGGAACTTTGTGGAACATACGAAAATATTCAAAAGCATTGTCAATATACTCCCAACCTTCATTAATTTGAGGCAAATCGAAAATCCATTTTTTCTTTTTTATTTGGTATAAGAAGGGTTTTTAGAAGGGTCCCCAAACCTTTTACATAGGGGTTTTGGGAGGGTCCTCCAACCTTTACAAAACCACAAATATATTCAAAAAACACCAAAGAAGATCACAAATGGGACTGCATCCCAAAGGGGAAACTAATTCAGCATCCAACAAAGATTGATTTAGTATCTGAGATAGTCAGATCCAAAACAGAAAGCATTCCCGCCATTAAAATTGGACCTGGAAAGGATCTTGCTGCCCAAGCCACCACGGAAGAAGCAAATCTAGAAAATGGGACAGTCATCCGAAGACAATTTAATTTTCAAATTTAAACATAACTCTCAAATTGGAAAAAATTTGCTGAGACATCAAGAGCACTCAAAAAACCAAATTAAAAACCTTAGGCCTTCCTGCCAAGGACAGGAATCCTACTTCTAGAAACTTAGGTCTCCACCAGCAAGTACCTAGCACCTTCAATAATCACTCCGACAACAACAAACTGGAATCTTACCCAAATAAGGGGTTTTGAAAGGCTCCCCGAACCTTAAACAAGGGGGTTTTGGAAGGATCCCCAAACCTTTAAGCAAGGTTTTGAAAGGCTCCCAGGACCTTATAAAAAGGGTCAAGCCTCAAGCAAAAGACAACAGGGTTTTGGAAGGCTCCCGAAACCTCACAGGAGGTTTTGGAAGGGCCCCTATACAAACAAGGTTTTGAAAGGCTCCCAAAACCTTGTACAAGTGGGTCAGGCCTCAAGCAGAGGACCACTAGGTTTTGATAGGCTCCTCAAGCCTAAACAAACACAAGGATGGAAATAACAACCATTTCCCATCCAAACAGAACCAAGAGCACTAAAATGATTTGAAATTCAAATTCCCACTCAAATACTAATAGTGAAATGAAAAAGCAAGGCTCCCAAAACCTTTTGTAAATGGATCAAGCCTCCAACAGAGGACCATACGGTTTTGGAAGGCTCCCCAAACCTACCTTTTTTTTACACATGTTTTTATGAGGGGTCTCAATCCCCTCGTATTGAATGGAGTTTGAACCTTGGACCTCTCAAAGAGAGGCCAAAGCCCTTACCACTGCAATAAGCTTGTAGCTTGAAAAAACTTTTAGGTTAGAAAGAAACCTCGAGAGCTGCTCTTAGGTAGCCAGCAATGTCGTCCCATCCGGTTATACCACTATCTAGAGGGAAGTCACATGAGATTTTTTTGCGTCCCCTTCGCATCACAGAGGTTCGAACCGTGGACCTCATGTTCAACAGGGCCAAGCTCGCCTTCTCCACTTGCGCTACAAAGCGGACAATCAAAAATCCATTTTACTTTTCAACTAAAGTCATGAATTCAACAATCTTTTCAAATGACATGTCCTTCATTTTATTGATATAAACCCATATTCTTCCTAAAAATATATTTATAAAGATCAAGATGTACTTGTTACCAATTTAAAAAAAGACTATGCATTGTATATATGTCGCCATGAACAAGTTAAGAGTTGATTTCTTGCCCTCCACGCTCTCCCATTTTCAAACTTATCAAGATGATGATTTCTAAGAACATAGACTTCAAACACTCGTTGTGGAACCACAAGTAGAATTCCTATTAATTCTAGCCTCCTTATCAAGTTTTAACTTTCATAATTCAAATGTCCAAGTCTCTCAAACCATTTTTTGAATTTTGCATCATCTTTTACTAAAAATGCAAAAGTCCTTTTCTTCACTTCGCTCTTGTATATCCTTGGATTAAGTAAACAAAGATGCAACAACATACCTATTTTGAATATCCTTGATCATAAATTTGTCAAGCCAAAGTTCCACCTTTTTGCCTGACCAAGTGATTTGAGATATAGATATTGCAATCTATGAGATAAGTAAGAAACATAATAAACATCCTTAATAAACACATTCTTGGATTTGGCATCACTTGGACCTCTATATATAAGTTGTAATTATTTGACACATATCCTATTCTCATTGGTTTTAGCAAATGATGAAATTATTGACATGTTTAGCCATATGTTGTAAGCATCCAAAATCAGCAATATATTCCTTTGAGGTATTTGCCTAAATGTAGTAGTAACAATAAGGACTTGGTCATTATTACTATTACCATTTTTCATATCGCTCTAGTGCCATGGATTGTCCTCCCATATGTCAATGTTAAATATTTTTACCCTTTTTGACGTCTTTCTTTGACATTATAGTTCCTCGCAATATGTTTGATTTTCCACAAAACTAGCATCCATAATTCTTCTTTCCAAAGAATGGCATTTGCATTCTAGTTTAACCTTTATCATTCAATCATTTCTCCATGCAACTGCTTTTAGAGGTTTTGCCCTCCTAATTCTATGGATTCAATAGCTTTTTCACAATCACAAGAGCTCTTATTTTGGGTAAGGTAGGTGTAGATGTTTGTGCCTTCAATTTGCCATCTCTCTCTAATGCTTGTTGTTGAAGGGTAGAGAGCTTGCATAACATCTCATGTCATTCGCTTGTTCTATATTTGAATCTGAATTATGTATATCCTAATAGTGGATTTGAATATTTCATGGGCCCTTTTCAATCTCCTCATGACCATCGCATTTAGATATGATTTCTTCTTGGCAAAGTCTTGCCCACACAACTTATTTGCTTTGTATGACATTAGTTCAAGCAAGAAAAACCTCTATCTGACAATAAGCAAGAGAATATAATGAAATAAATTCATCCTCTAAAAAAAGACCCTTTTATGATCTGCATTTTCAAATAGATCTTGTACCTTGTTCAAAATCTCCTTTGGATGAAAGAAATCATTGATGTGCAATCTAATTTACTTAGTTATTGAATAATCATTCTAACTGTATCACTTATTAGGCATCATATTTCTCCTTTTCCTTTCAATCTGTAGCAATTTCTACACTTGTTGCAATTCTCCATAAGTAGCTCTAAATTTAATGTTTATGTCTTCTACCCAATTTCAATAATTATGGCCATGAAGAACTAGAATTTCCCAAAACACCAGAACACCCTAATTCAATGTCATAGTCTCGTTCTAAGGAGTTAGAGATGTCAAATCTGAATTCCTTCAAATTTACCTTCCCTCAAATCTAGCAAACATCAAATGGGGCTTCCTTCAGGTGTGGTGTGCTTCAAATCTGCCTTCCTTAGATTTGACTTCCCTCAACTACGTTATCCCTGGGCTCTAGCATTCCTCAGATTTGGCTTCCTTCAAGTTTGTTCCTCATATATGGCATTCTTCAAACACAACATTACTTAAATTTGGCTTCCTTTCAATCTTTCATGATAGTCCCTCAAGCACTTCCCTAATCTAGGACAAACTATGCCACTCACACATTTACATGGGTCAATGTGAAAGGAATCCCTTCAGGTCCAATTCATTTAAAGAGGTCCAACAAACAGAGTTGAACTTTAGCTATGTACCTTTATGTGATTGCTGGTGATGCTCTTGGCTATCTTCTAATAGCAACTAAATTTCACAACGAAAGTATAGAAATATCTTTGAAGGCACAACTACTCAATGTTCACTTTGTTGATGATTCAACTTTAACTCCTGAACACACAACAATCAGTTGAAGGCACAATATTTTCTTACATATCTTAGTTAAAGTTGCACATGCAATGGTAAATTACAGGGGAAAAAATAACACAGAAGTCTAACTCATTCGCCAAGATAATCCTCCAGATTAGCTGAACTATAAATGGAAGCTCATAAAACCAATAAAATCATATGCTATCTAGATATCACTTTGAATATCCAATATATTATTGACAAATAACAATCAAGTATGGACAAAACTAGCTGCAAGCTTACTGCAGTGGTAAGGGCTTTGGCCTCTCTTTGAGAGGTCCAAGGTTTAAACCCCACTCAGTATGAGGGGACCAGGACCTCTAATAAAAACCTGTGTAAACTCATTTCAAAAAGTAAGGACAAAACTATACTCTTGATGTCCTGCTTGATTGTCATTGAGAGAATCTTAATTGTAAGACATTTCTACTACTCGTCGTCTCCTCCCTTTGCTAGATGCTTGCAAAAAGTCAAGGAATAAAAAAAATCAAAAATCTAGAGCAAGAAAAGGGTGGAACTGCTCCTATTATAGCTTTGGGATGTTTGCACCCTTCCAAGAGATAAAGGGTAGGAAATTTCCAATATTAGGGCACAAGGAGCAGTTTAGTAGGGTAAATGAATTGTGATATTGGCGGAAAAAGGGTGGAACTGCTCCTATTATAGCTTGGGATGTTTGCACCCTTCCAAGGGATAAAGGGTAGGAAATTCCAAATATTTGGGCACAAGGAGCACTTTAGTAGGGTAAACGAATTGTGATATTGGTGGAAAAAGGGTGGAACTGCTCCTATTATAGCTTGGGATGTTTGCACCCTTCCAAGAGATAAAGGGTAGGAAATTTCCAATATTAGGGCACAAGGAGCAGTTTAATAGGGTAAATGAATTGTGATATTGGTGGAAAGAGAAGCACCTTGGCAAATTCTTTTCATCCATTGAATCCTTTCAGTTCACCATTCCCATGAAATCAGGATCACCATAATGTTTTGTGATATAATTGGTAATGCAAAGGTCTTTACAATTTTTGGATCAGCACCTCTCAAGCAAACACGGACTAAATGGCAGCTAGTTGCTGATTTACTCTTTTGCCAATTTCAATGGCCACAGGATGCACTGGATCTTGCTACAAGACAGATTTGCACTTTCACCTTGTCAATGGGCAGCTTGGTTGCATGCCATCCCTTTCAGTCAATAGATTGACAACGAAATTTTAAAACAACGTCAAAGACTAAGCACAGCAGACAAATAAGCTTTCCAAGATCTTTGCAATATAATTCCTAAAAGTCATCTCTTCAAATTGCAATTACAAGGATGAAGACCATACTAAAGGGATTGGAAATGAAGCAATAGGGAAAAAACTACAATTATGTTAACAAAGACTTGTACAATCATGTGAAGCATACATCACCAATCAGCCCGCATTTGAACAATCATTGGGAATCAGTGTTCTTGAAATAAAATGGCAACAGCACTGCCAATCAATTTGGAAGGCAAGAGTCTCTTTTAAGAACAAAGTATCAGACTGCTTAATGATGACAATGACTACAACTTTTGATGTCCATGTGACCAAATTGGCCTGTAGAATCCATATAGACATGCTTTTGTTTAAACTTTAGATATATGATCATTTCTGCGAGTGTTGAGCTTCATGATAAACTTTCCAAGTCTGCTTTGGCTAAGCTTGATTCATGTTTCATGTACAAAATAATTGCAAATAGCAGTAAAGTTACATCTAATATCATTGTAGGATGGACAAAATAAAAACTGTTTTCCATCTTCTATTTCAATTGATATATAAATTTTGCATATTCTTTGTTCCAAGGGATTTGGATGTGTTGATTTACCAATTTCGTTGTGCAGACCATGTGAGTTGATTCTTGTACTCAGAAACTGCAATTTTCTTTTTAGCATAAGCTACACTAATTGGATAGGTAGGATAGCTAAGTTGAGGGTTGATAGCATATTTGTAGCAGTAGAGTTCTTCTCTTTTATTATATCATCATTCCATAAATTGTTGATGACTTTGATATAAATACAAAAATAAATAAAGAGGAACCTCAAAGCATATATTCACAAAATTGGAATTTTAATCTCCTTGTGCTTTTTGAGTGTTTGAGAGGAAACACGATGTCATATTTTTTTAACATGCCCAAATGCTAGAGCTTTCTGGACATGGCTGGACGCAGAATTTAGCATCCTCTTTGCTGAATTCTCTCCCAACAAGGCTTTTCACTTGGAGACTCTTGCTTGATGAAAAATAGCAACAATGTTTAGGATGCACAATCCAATTAGCTGCCTTGAACTTCTTGCAGAAGATGAGATGTAAGGCAGGGTTTCAAGAAGACACATCCTCAGCCAGTCTAACAGTATTGAAGCCTTTTGGAGAGGACTTTGCCCTACAGGTTAATGCCCAATTGATTTAAATACAAAGAAATATTGTCTCTTTGCACATTCCATGAAGCAATATGAGATGCATTCATCTCATTTAAAACACCATCTCCTAATGCCATCCTAAATGCATGTATCTGATTTCATGTTTTACAGCCAATGTGTGTTTTCATAGCTTGTCAAAAACATTTGAGTGCTACAGTTTAATACATTTTTTGTATTGGCCGCTATATCTTGAAACACATATCTGATACAACATAATTTAAATACGTATAACCCCTCCCTTCCTGTTCACACGTGGTTTCTCCCATTAAAGAATAGTCAGAGGTTGCCTGAATCTTTGATCTTTTGTAGCAAATAGTATTTTCTAGAACTTGCATCGATCTTTTTTGTTTGACATGTCCAAGAAATATTTCCCAATGGTCAAGAATCCCACAAAATTTAGACACAAGGTAAATGTTGAAGGAAAACTAGTAATATATGGTACAAGTCAAACATCGTAGGATCGATCAAATATTGGGGAGAAATAGGAAAAAAAAAGGGAGCTTCCCCTTATCAGTGCAAATTCCAAACTTCAATGTTATACATTGATTTAGTTATTCGCATACTATTTTGGGGCCAGACTAGCAAGATCATCGCTCACTGTTTAAAAAAACTCATAGACTAGAACGGTTGTACCAATTAACATTTATATCCTAGATGCTGGATGGTCCACTGATTGATGTGTAATACTAATTTTTAACCTTTGTCATACAGAACATACTATTCAGGGTATTTTGTTTTCTACATAAATTTGCTTTTAGATCTAAAATTTCTTATTTTCTTACTACGAAGGATTCTCTTTTCACGGCAACTTATATTGATTTAAATTATTAAATTTTACCTATACATAAGATTCTCAACCTGCCAACTGCTTTTCAGTAGCATGGTAGAGAAGTGATTTGATTCTTCAAGTGTTGATCATTTGATTCTTCAAGTGTTGATGGTGTTTATCATTTGATTCTTCAAGTGTTGAACACCAGTTTTTGAGCGTGGTAATTCCAAGAAGAGTGATCCAAAGAAGCATGCCAATGAGAAATATTCCAGTTCATACTGTATTTTTCAGCAAGTTATAAATCTTGACTATGAAGTTGTACGTAGTATTTCCTTTGTTCAACTTCTAGAGCCACTGTAAACAAACATTGTTCATAAAACGTATACTGAATCCCCAGATGAAGTCCTGATTTGGAACCAATAATAATCCATTTTAATCGAGGGCGATTTGCCAGGAGAAACATTTAAATGGAAACAGAAAAATCCATTTTGAAAAAGGTTAATTTTTAGCTACTTGCAGCACGCATGATGAAAGAAATAATGAACATAACACAAGCCATGTACAAGGAGGCGGCGGAAACTAAGATAATAGAAAAATATAACATCTTGAAAGAACCCATACAATTCTTTTTTTTTTTTAATTGGCAGCGAGGGGGGAGGGGGGATTGCCATTTAGGTTATACACATTATACACCAAAAATTCAGAAACCAAGAAGGCTCTATGATCAAGAAAATAGCCCCTGAGATACTGTATGCACAAAAATATAAACCTTGTCAAGGCATTTGATAATTGCTCAGAAACAACAATTGATGTATCCACTGGTCTGCCGGGTCGAACGGTGGGAGAACAAATGGGGGGCATTTGAAAGTCAACCGCTGCATGTAATAGAAACCAAAAACAATAAACAACTTGTTTCTAATACCATAATCAAATTAAAGTAAGGATTTACACTTTTGTTTGAGGTTGAAAGTAAAGTAAAACTGACCAATGCGACCTTCGTCAGGAACCTCAGCTGCAGGTGTCATCACCTCCAATTTCACTCCAGCCAGCATGGTCTGCAATTGAAAAGAGGACTAAGAGCTAGAGACAACGTTTACCTCATATGCCAAGCCCAGTAACCAACAGAGTATATGCCAGGCTAAACAACAAATAAAGTAAATGAAAGACTATAGCCACCATTTCTAAGAGCAACTTTTATCCTAGGTTTAAAAGTATTCATTGAATGTACATTCAGAAATGACATTTTTATTTTTTCAAGTTGTGTTGCATAGTGAAGATTAAAACTGCTTCAAGTATCCCAAACTAAAAATGCAAGGCTGAGAATGTGCATATTATTTCTTATACTCTTCATTTGAATTTGAATTCAAAATCTTAGTCACCATAATTTCCTAAATTTACACACAAATATTTCAAACTGACATGTAAAATATATTAATCTTTGAAAGTAAATAAGTCTTGAAAAACTTGCTCACCATTATTAGGAGCTGCAAGAGGCCATTTTGGAGTTTCAAAACCTACTGAAAATGAGACACAGATATCAAGGAATCCAAAGAATTACAATTTGCTGGAAGTCCTTGCTTGGAATTGTGAGTAGCAAACTTGCCTTAGCAACTGCACTTATCTTGTCATTGACTAAGCAGCACCGTTGTCACTCCATTTAAGGCAATAAAATTAAACTAGGACTTTTTAACAGCCAAATGTCATACTAAAGTAAGTTTCAATATTGTGGGATGACAAAAGCAGTTATGTGACTAATACAGATTGAGTAATGTTGTCAGCCAACTACAATGCCAGTATGATGGCCAGCTCATGGGTTAAGCTTAAGCATGATCAACCAATACATTTAGAAGACATTCTACTCGACTGCAAATTATCATGGTCAAAGAATTTTAGGTTAGATTATTTATATCTGCAAAGTATGTTTTGAAAACTCATGAGGTTACCTAGATGTGGGAGAAGGATTATGAAGCACCACCTGTAGCAGGACATTAGAAAGGTGCAAGGGGTAAGCTATCATTTGGAATGTACAACAAAAAAGAGCAATCATTTCAACTGGAAAAGCACTAGTAGGTGCAGCCATGTAAAGAGAAGACAATGAAAGAAAGAGGTACTTTCCAGCCAATTGAGCTTTCATGTAGTCAGAAACTCATACACATGAATAGTATATTGTTACAAAAGACAAAAATATGATGATAAACTTGAAAGCATCAATATACCTTCATGTGCAAGGTACATTTATCCATGCGAAGCAAGGCTTGGGGTTGCATAGCAGCATATTTCCAATAGTATAGGTATGTAGGTGGAACATTACACACAGGAAGCAACAAACACTTGTGAATGAATCTGATTTACAGTAATGTTGACTTGCATTTGGACATGAACAAATAGAAATCAGTAGTAAGTATTTAGGTTGTAGTGTATAACAGTAGCAAGCATCAAATTTGAACCTATGCATGTTGAATTTCAGCAACTTTTCCATTGAATCAGCTCTAAATTATTGTAAAGGTCCCCCTAAAGATCCATCTGAAGAGGGGACTCCTTGACAGGTTGAAGCACTTGCTAGTTGCTACTATGATGACCAAGGTTCAAATCCGTGTGCAAAATCTCCATGTACTTATGCTAGTTTATTTGGGGGTTTCAAGCAATATTTATGTTTTTCAGAGTTAAGTACTGTTGGTTACGAATCCGCCATGAGGAAAGGATTTGTTGCTATTGCGCCCTGGACCCGCAAACCAACATTGAAAGGCCGGAAGGAAGGAATGTCTTCCGTGCCAATCTCCGGAGAAGGCCGGCTACCTGTGGGGTTTTATGGTTTAAGATAAGAGTGCAGGAAAGAGATAAAAATGCGGAAAGAATTTACAAATGTGATTGGAGTTGGGTGGGGGGAACTAACAGTACGGCAACACATCAATCACCACTACTTACTGCATCATAAATACAAAGCATAACCAGGAACTACAAAACCTAAGTATACTTTCTGTATAAAGCAGTGTACGCACAGCTACAATGGTCCCCTAGCAAACATTCTCCCTACAAGGAGAACTAACAGCACGGCAATGCATCAATCACCACTACGGACAGCAACATAAACATAAAGTAACCAAGAAATGTCAGATCCAAGTATGTGTGTTGTGCAGAGAATTTGTACGCACAGCTACAATGGTCCCCTAGCAAACATTCTCCCTACAAGGAGAACTAACAGCACGGCAATGCATCAATCACCACTACGGACAGCAACATAAACATAACACACAAACTGAAGGAACTGCTACCAAGTTTATTCTATGTATCCTCTAATCAATGAAGTTCAAGAGTACTTGGCCACCAAATGCTGAAGTGAATCAGCAAGCCATGACACAAGTAATGCCTCAGGAATACCTGACCACCAAATGCTGAAACGAATCAACAAGCCATGACACAGGAAAACGTAAAGCAGAAATGTAAAGGAGAGGCAGCATAAAAAATAAAAGAAGTAGAACAGATCCAGGCGTATACTTTATATTGATAAGCAGAAGCACAGTTACAATGGTTCCCTAACAGACATTCCCCTTCCACCACCTTACAATGAAAATGTGGTGGGTATTTATAGCCCAAAGTCCCCCCGTTACATTAATGGGCACAAAGTCCCAGTCAAACATTAGCTGACAAAAGCAGCCGCGGAACTGTTGATGCTCGACATCTGTCGGGCTGGACTGTACTCTCGGCATGGTCTCCCTGAAGGTTGAACAGCCACGTGGCAGCGCGCTGGGTAGAACTTCATATTGACAGGAATGCGGGTAGCTGAGGCAGGTGGAAACTCACATCAGCCTTAAATGAGGCAGCTGGCATAAGTAGTGCAGCCCATGCTTGTCCTTTTGCTCGGCACGTCTTGGCTCAGATCCCAAAGTTGGACACTTGTCGGATGATAGATGATGTTGTTTGACACGTGCTTGCCTTGAAAGGCAGTTTATCCAACTTCTCCTAGGATCTGAGCACCATCGGGTTGCGCAGGCAGAAAACAGCGCAATCGGGAAGGCCTTCATGCCTTGGGTACATTTATGAGTTTATTCCCCTACTGCGCACCTGTCAAAGGCGCACTCCGACTTCGCTGCGAAGTCGGGTTGCGCACAGGTGGAAGCTGATTTCTGCCGCCGTACGGACTTCGCCCTAGAAAGGGGGAGCAGTCCGACTTCGCTGCGAAGTCGGACTTCGCCCCAGCACTTAGTCATTTTTCCTGCCAGACTGTTTCCAAGTGCGCTCAGGAAGAAGGGCGCAGTCGGACTTCGCACCAAAACTGGGAGAAGTCGGACTTCGCACCAAAAACTGGGAGAAGTCGGACTTCGCACCAAAAACTGGGAGAAGTCGGACTTCGCACCAAAACTGAGCGCAGTCGGACTTCGCACCAAAACTGGGTTTCCTGGTTCTGCTTCCCGGGGCCATAACTTTTGATCCGCTGACCCGATCGCCTATTATAATATATCGTCGGAAAGCTAGCGAGAAGATCTGCAATGATAAAATATCCAGAGCTCATTTTGTCCATTTTATCGCCCCCGTTTATGGCCCGCGAAAACCCGAACACCTCAGCATGCTCTTTACCGCTTTAAAGCTCCAACTGGAGGGCGCACTCCGACTTCGCTGCGAAGTCGGATTGCGCCCTGACACTTAGCCATTTTTCAGGGCAACTGCTGTCATTTTTGAGATTTGACTGAGGGGCTCAAGAGAAAGAGGGAAGAATGAGAATGTAGGGAAGAGAGAGAAAAGGGAAAGAGAGGAAGAGGGAAAGGGAAGAGCAGCTCTCTTACAAAAATTGAAAACATTGCACCCCGTGCAAAATGTGACAACAAGTACCCTCGATATTAATAAGGGGTTTATCTGCCTAAAATAAAGGGGACAAAACTTTTTCAGACTGGTTACAGCAGTACAAAATCTATGCTTCCATATTTTTTGAGTGGCAACCTATCACTAGTATGTGATTATGTCTTAACCTAAAAGCTAAAATTATAAATTCCATGAATAAATTTTAGGAGCATACAGTGAAATCAGAATTGTTGAATCATTCATCCCTGTGGAACCAACACTGTTTGATGTAATTGGATTGTGGTTGGTTTACTTTTAGGCTGCTGTGTATATCCGTCTGTCTGTTGAGATGTTTGTGAAGGAGTTTCCAATCTTAGCATGGTATGTTAGCTTTCCGAATGATGGATATATGCTACTATAGGGTAGTTAGTGCACAACCCGTTAGGCAAACCCTCCCACCGGGTATGAAGAGGTTAGATTACAAGGCTTCTGCTGTTGATAGGGTTAGAGTGATTCCTCCTCCAGCCAATTGTAATGCCCAAATCAGGAGTATCGTCTAGCATTTGGTGACTAGTCCATATAGCCTGTTGGATAATTTCTCTGCAGCCAAACTTTGAATTTGGTGTATTAATGAAGCGACGTTTGTGTTTGAAACTTGTTTCTTACCAGCTCAAAATCAATGTGGCTTGGCTATCGAGGGACAAACTCATTGGTTACACACTTCTGGCAGAGTTGTTAGGAATACCTATTTTATGTTTTTCTATCTCAGAAATGTGCAATGACATTTCAGTTGGTATCAACTTCATGACAAGCACTGGGTATATGTCTTTGCTTTCCTGCATTGCTGTTGATTCAGATCATATTATATCTTCTTATCTAATCCCTCGATTCCTTTCCCCTTGCAAGATCGCTCTGCCCTCTTGTTTTTTTTGTTTCCAGCACTGAACTTTAGCTCCATCAAGGTACCTTAATCGTTTTTATTCGTTAATTTCAAAAACAAAATCAATTTTAAGGACATTTCCTTGCAAACACCCACGACAACAAAACAAAAAAAAAACGGAAAGGCGAAGACAAGAAGTTGAAAGGGGCACTCACCGTGTTGCCAATCTTGGCCATTGCTGAGCCATCTGCAGTCGGCACTGTCCCTGAAACATAACCAGAACGCCCATTACAATACAAACAGCACAAGCAACAACAGACAAGCATATCCCTGTATAATATTCTTAACAAATAGAAGAACAAAATGTTACCCAAAGTAAGGGAGGTGGCTCTGGCTCTTCCAAGAGGTCTTGCATCAGGACGAACATTCTCATTAAGGTAACGCTCATAATACTGAAGTGGGTATAACCTTCTAAAGGCCTCCAGCTCCATTTCTCCTCCACCTGCCACACCCGTTAATGCTCCTGCTTGTTCTTGGGTACCCATAGCTGCCAGAAATTGTCCTTCGATTGCTTAAGTGGGTCTACACCTTTTCTGTTTTACTCTTTATTCTGAGGGATGGGTAAAGGCCTTAGATGGTTTTGGGGTGCTCGTAATATTGTTGGATTTTTCTTAGCATGCCTGCATGCCTATTTTTTTATTTTCTCCTTCCTGAGCCGTCTCTGGGTTTAGATGGTTTTTGGGTGCTTGTAATATTGTTATATTTTTTTTAGCATGCCTATTTTCTTATTTCTTCTTCCCTGAGCAGTCTCTTGGCTTGCCTCTACTTGCCGTTTATTGATTTCCCTTCCCCGAATCTTCCCGATTGATATGCAGAGCTCTGGAATGCAGCTACGTTTGAGAAACGAAAGCAAAAATAGATACAAGGAGCTGGTCTACGGAAATTCCCTCCGAAGCCGAGAAGAGGTTGTTCAAATTATGATAGATGAAGGGTTAATATTCTTTAAAATTTGGTGCAACCTCTGTGCGTCCAGCGGTCCCCATTTGACGCCGGGTTACCATGTACCGAGACGGTGGAAGTCCTGGGAGCCTTCGTAGATAGTTTGAACCCTACCAGCTGTGCTGGTAGTTACTAAAAATCGTGATTGTATCCATTGTTTTTATATATCAAAAAAATATATATATATACATATATATTCTTTAAAATTAATTGAAGGAATTGTTCAGCGAGAGCGCAATGGTTCGGGTTTTGGTTCTCTCCTTGAGAGGTCCAAGGTTCAAATTGTAATGTAGGCGAGTGTGAGGGTGTGGGCGAGTGTGTGAGGGTGGGTGTGTGGTGGCTGTTAAATTCCCTATTGATAAGCATTGCTCTCAGCTGTATGAAGGGTTAATCAGTGTGTGAGGGGTGGGTGTGTTCCCTAAATTCCCAATTTATAAGCATAGCTCTCGGCTTTATGAGGGGTCATGGCCTATTGATAAGTATAGCTCTCGGCTTTATGAGGAGTTATGGCCTATTGATAAAAATAGTTCTCGACTTTATGAGGAGTCATGGCCTATTGACAAGCATAGTTCTAAGCTTTAAAGGGGTCACAGGTCATGGTTGGGAGGAGACTATTTAGCTCTGTGCATCATAGGGTTTCTCACACTAACCAAATCAAAAAAAAATAATTTGAATTTAAATAATATTTATATATCATAGTCTTCATCATTTTATTATTAATTATTAGGGGTAAGTTTGTATTTAGGTGATTCAATTGTTTTAATGCCCACCTCTTATTAATAAAGACATTTATAAATGTTAACTATAAATTTTTTAGCTCACCTTTTATTAATAAAGACATCTATAAATGTTAAATATAATTTTTTTATTTTTGGAAGAGAAAACTAGGGCATCAGTTGGGTAGACGAAGTGTTTTCTGGTTGCTGCAAAATTGAAGATAAGATTGTTGCCCTAAGAGGGCCCAATGGGGACACCTCCAGATCCATTTTTAGAGAGATAGTTCTTTTGCAGATTTGTTGAAGGAAAAATCTCTAGAAGAGACTGAAGAAGCACAAAAAACTGCATTAAAAATGCTCTTTATAGTTGCTGGAAAAATATCAACATCTCAAAGAGTCAATGGATGCTTGCCATAGTCAGAATCAAGGCCAAATATTGTCATTGAGCAAAGGATGGTAGAAGAAACAGTCTTATATAGAGCCAATCATGATCTGATCTGTAAATTCATGGGTATTCGCCCTACCCTAAATTTTTTGCATTCCTGGGTTCGGCAAAATTGGGAGCCTCTTGGTGAGTATTCTTTGTGGTTTATTAGTAATGGATATTTTATTGTTAGTTTTTCCTCACTTGCCGATAGAAATAGGGCTTTTGAATCGAAAAAGAGGAATCATGGTCCAGCAAGATTATTTGTTCAGCCCTGGAGAGTGGGATTTGATCCTCGAATTGAACCCACTATTGTCTTGGTTTGGATCCATTTGTATGCACTTCCAATGGAGTTCTGGAGTGAGCAGGTATTGGAAATCATTGGTAATTCCCTTGGAAGATATTTGGGTGTTTCTAGAGACACAATGGAAGGAAACACAATAGTTTATGCTAGATTATGCATGGAAATGGATCTCAGCCAGCCTTTGTCGATAGAGGTTGAACTCGAACTTGTAGGTATATCTTGGATTCAACAACTGGATTATGAGGCGTTGCCCTTCAGGTGTAGAGTTTACCACAAATATGGGCATTTGGCTCGATCCTGCCCAAACAATATGAACACAAAAATGGAGGCTCCTCTAGGAATGTCAAATCTTCCTAAGGAGGATAAGTCAATAGTCAATAAAGAAACAACCAATATTTCTCAAGGTAGAGAAGCATAGGGAGATGGTTTTGAACAACCCAAAAGAAGGAGAAGGCAAAAGAAAAAATATGGCAAAGAGCAAACCCAACTCAAGCCCTCAAATAGGTATGAGATCTTCAAGACACTAGTGGACCAAGAAGAAGAACAATTCATGGAAGGAGTGGATGGGAATAATGAAAATAATAACAACCATGTTCAAGCCCCTCTTTCACCTCCTCCTATCCTAGAGCAGGTAATGAGTTACCACAATCAGATATTGTAGGGGTATTGATAGTGCATAACCAAGAGCAATCGATAATTAAGGATGTCATCATGGGTATAGCAGAAAAGAATAGAGAAAATCCAACTCTAGGGATAACTTAGGTGGAAAAGAGATCAAAGAATATCAACTCTCAAGGAGTGGGTAGAAAATCAAATAAGGAATTGATAGTAATTCAAGGAGATAAACTGATCACTAGGGGATTGGTGAGGCCAATAGACTCTTATTGGTCTCAAGGTAACCAATGATTATACAATCATGGAATGTTAGGGGTTTAAATAGTAGAACCCATCAATCTATTGTTCGAAGACTCTTAGAAAAAAGTAAAACAATTTTTTTGCTTATCCAGGAGACAAAAATATCATTGGATCTTATGTGTAAAATAGTAAATAGACTTTGGAAGGGTGTTGGTCATATGGAAGTGGTTACCCAAGGGGCCTTAGGGGGATAGTTACCTTTTGGAACTCTCTTGAATGGATGACAATAGAACATATAGCTTGGAGGGGTGTCCTCACATCACATTTTAGGAACAATGTGACAGTTGAGCAGGTTTTAATCATAAATTTTTATGGGGCTCAAAACCTAGATGGTCAGATTCATCAATGGAAAGTGGTGCATAATATGAGAGTCTCGAGGGAGGAGTTAGACTGGATTGTTGTTGGGGATTTTAATGCTAAATTATCATCTAGAGATCAAGAAGGGGGAACCCCAATTTTGGATCCAGGGGATCGACTTATGATTGCCCAAGTCCATGCATTACACTTGGTGGATATTAAATGTCCTAGAACCAACTATACTTGGACTAATAAGAGGAGGGAGCCACATAGCAAGAAGGTGAAGTTAGACCATTTTTTGGTTTCAAAGGAGGCGTTTGTGAAATGGAATCTAAAATTTTAGATTTTGGAGGGTCCAATTTTGGATCACTTCCCCATTTTATTGGAAGGGGGGATCAAGATAGGGCAGCATCACAAACCATTCAGATTTGAAAACTTTTGGTTACAAAAAGAGGAACTTCGAAAGAAAATTCCATAGTGGTGGGAAGAGGGATACCCGACATATGGGACAACAATGTTTAGATTCCACAAGCAACTTCATTATGTCAAGGATCAATTGAAACAATGGAGGTGAGCTAACAAGACAAACTTCTAGGTCCAAAGAGCTCCATTGGTGGCCAGATGGGATGAGGTTCAAAAACACTTCAAGGAAGGAACAATTATAGAGCAACTCAAAGAAGAGGATGATGCATTGTATAAAGTGATTGAGGACATTGACAACCAAGAGGAGATCTACTAGAAACAGAGAGCAAGAACCACTTGGTTATTAGAAGGTGACAAAAATACCAAAATTTTCCATCAAGTTACTTATGCTAGGAGACAGACGAACAAGATGGAAGCTCTTCAGGATGAGAATAGGCACTCCTTTGATACAATCCTAGGTATGCATTTCCATTCAATGGATTATTTTGCTAAATTATTTAAGGAAAGTATGGTGCAAGATGAAGAGGCTCAAAAATAAGTTCTTGTTGTCATACCCTCTATTATATCTGAAGAAGAAAATTGAGCCCTACTTAAACCCATTGATAGAGAGGAACTGAAGAAAGTAGTCTTTGGAATGAGTACCAAAAAACACCAGGTCCAGATGGCTTTCCAATTGAGTTTTTTTAGACCTTCTAGGACAACTTGGAGGAGGATGTAATGGTTGTTATAGAGGAGTCCAGAGGTAGTAAAAGAATGCTTAAAGCATTAAATCATACATTCATTACCTTAATTCCAAAAGGGGAGGAGGGGTGCATATTTTAGATTATAGACCTATTGCCTTATGCAATGTCATATATAAAATAATCACAAAGGTAATGGTTGAGCAGCTAAAACCTCTCCTACATAGCATTATCTCCTCGGAGCAAGGGGGTTTTATAGAGGGTAGGTAGATCTTGGATGGTGTGGTTCTAGCTCAAGAGGTAATCCACTCAATGCAAAAATCTGGCAATAGGGGAATGTTCATAAAATTGGATATGTCAAAGGCTTATGATAGGGTGGAGTGGAGCTTCTTGTCAAGGATGATGGCAGCCTTTGATTTCTCTCAAGATTGGATAGAATGGGTCATGAGTTGTGTTTCTACTCTAACATACTCAGTGTTAATCAAAGGCCTTCCCTCACAACCATTTGGAGCTACTCGAGGCCTTCATCAAGGAGATCCTTGTTCCCCTTATATTTTTCTCATATTGGTTGAAGGCTTGGGTAGACTCATCTTGAGGAGAAGACAACAAGGTTTGCTAACAGGTATCAAGGTGGGTGAGGAAGTTTTGACTCACCTACAGTTTGTGGATGACACAAGATTGGTGGGAGTGGCCAACTTTAGGGAAGCAAGAATGATTAGAGATACTCTTAATGTTTACCTTAGGGCCACAAACCAAGTCATCAATGATAAAAAATCCAAAGTGGTATTTTTCAATCTTGATCGAAGGCTTCAAGACAAAATTTTAGAGATCTTGGGATTCATGAGGACTTCTCTCCCAGTGGTATATTTGGGGGTCCCTTTGCATTTTAAAAAACTAAAAATAGATATCTAGAGGAATATTTTGGATTGTATCAAAGAAAGAATTAATCATTGGTCTCACAAATGGTTAAGCTATGGGGGTAGATTAACTTTTTTGCAGTCAATCATTCAGGACATGCCAATTTATAAATTTTCTATCCTTGCTGCCCCACATACCATATGGAAAGAGTTAGACAAGATGGCTAGAAAATTTTTATGGGGAGGAGTAAAAGGAGAGAGGAAATGGGCCTTAGTAGGTTGGGAGAAAGTAAGCCAGCCCAAGGTAAAGGGAGGTTTGGGACTGAGGAGATCAAAGTTAAATAATAAAGCTTTGGCTGGAAAGCTTTACTGGAGGTGGATTTCCCAACCAACTTCTTTATTCAATAGAGTTTTAACTAGTAAATATTTGGGATAGGTGAACCCGAATGAGGTGAGTCATTTCCCTTTGGATGGTAATGGGTCCTTAGTGTGGTAGGCTCTAAAGTTAGGATCTCAGGTAGTGAAAGATGGATTATTTTGGAAAGTGGGGAGAGGGGAGAAGGCATGATTTTGGATAGATTCATGGGATCAATACCCACCTATCATTGTTGAATTCCTAGAACTACAACCAATAAAAACAACCATGGAAAGTAGGGGTTGGATCCAGATTGAAAGTTATTTCAACACTAGTCAATTAGGGGATTATAAGTTTAAGTAGTTTAAGAAGTTGGATGAGTGGCCAATTCCAATCCCTCCAAAATTGACACCCATCATGACTAAAATCTTGGTAGAAATATTTCTCATAGGTAGAGATGAGGAGGATGAATTAGCTTGGGGCTATGGGAGCCTTGGAGTCTACACAATGAAGGATGGATATGATAAGATCCTTCTAGAACCTCCTCCTCATGCATATCAAGTTGAGGATTGGAGAAAGATTTGGTAATCCAAGGGTTGGTCGAAAGTAAACTTCTTTGCCTAGTAGTTCATGCACAATGGAATTCTTACTTTTGATAATCTGAGATGTAGGGGAATCATTGGTCCATCTCAATGTGTTTTATGCTACAAGAGTGAGGAAACATCTGACCACTTGATGTTTGAGTGCCCATTCATGCACCAGATCTAGGAGCGATGGTTTTTATCTTATAAAATTTGAGCCAATGGTGATTTGAATTGGATTAATATTTGGGAAATATGGAAGAGGGGTAGATTTAAATCTAAAGCTCTTTGTATCGGTTGGAAGCTTGGATTAAACTTCATTTGGTGGCAAGTGTGGTTGGAGAGAAATGATAGAATTTTTAGAGAAACCTTTTCATCCTTAGATGGCATTTGGCAAGTCATTTGGAGCAAAGTCATAAAAACTATGGTAGTGTATGCTAAAGAGGAAACTCAAGTTGATATAGGGATGATGGAGAAGGAAGTTGAAGTGCAAGAGGGGTAGGACAGAGCTAGTTGGAAACCACCCCAGAAGGTTGGATTAAAATTAATATTGATGGAGCTACAAAAGGTAATCTAGGTAGAGCTGGAATTGGAGTGGTCTGCAGGAATCATGTTGGGACAATGCTCTATTGGGAACTACAAGGCCTAGGAAGGGCCACGAACAATGAAGTAGAAGCCTTAGCTATCAAATATGCTTCTATCTGGGTGGTAAGACAAGGTTATAGGAGGATAATCCTAGAATCAGATTCTCAAATATTGGTAGGAGCTCTGGATTGCATGAGGAACTTTGCTTTGAAGACATGGAGGTTGAGGATTCTTGTCACCCAAATTAAGGAATTGTGGAGGGAATTAGATGATGTGATTCTAGTTTATGTGAGTAGAGATCTAAATAAAGTGGTAGACTTCCTGGCTAAGATGGGTACTGAGAAGGAGGTAGGGGTTCAATGGCACAATGACATGGCTATTGAGGATGAGAGGATTAGGCAGGTTGGTGAGCAAATCCAGTGTTTAGCTAATTTGGACAGCCATTGTAGAAATATGGTTTAGGAGATTTGGCTCCAATGCAGATCTTCTTTTATTGTTGTAAATAGGTGGACAACCATTGTAGAAATATGGTTTAGGAGATTTGGCTCCAATGCAGATCTTCTTTTACTATTGTAAATAGGTGTTCTTGTCGGCTAAGGCTGGGAGGAGTCTCATCCCAACTTGTAAATGATCTTTGTTTTAATATAAGTTTTTCAATTATTTTTTTAATTAAAAAATAAAATTTGGATAGTTTATTATGCTTTAGGTCTAAACTAGGACATTCAAAAATTACTTTAAAATTTGTGGTATCTAAAAATGTAATGGTATAAAATAGTGGGTTTTTAATGATTTTTTTTGTACAACTAAAAAATGTGTTTTTCAAATTATACTAAATGGATTGGTTAATATATTCTTGCAAGTCAAGATCAAGCTTTGTATTTTATTATTTTAAAAACTAAGTGTTGCAAGTGCAAGCATGAAATAAGTATGAGCAAGAATGTGTGTCAACTTTTCTTATTCTAAATCTTTGAGAAAATTAAAAAATTAAAATATTTTTATAAATAAAATCTAGTTAACATGGTAGAAAAGACATTTTTGAAGCCTTTAATTAGAAGTAAGGATACTTCAGTTAGTTAGAAGTATGGATGTCCTAGTTGGAAACAAGAGAAATAACGATTCTATGGCAAACCTCGTCTAGATAACAGATAATACACGATATGAAGGATAAAATTATGAAGCATGGCATAAGGGTTTTCAAAGCAAAGGGTTAATATTTAAGTTCCGTGGATATTGCTTAGGTTTTTCAAAGATTTAAAAAGTGGATTAAGTGGAAGTGGATATTGAATTTGAATTCCTCCATGACTTGTCTTTCAAATGAATTTTTTCTCATCTTCTCAAGTTATAAAATTAAGAAATAAATTAATGGTTAGTACCTCATGGTTTAAGGGAGAGATGTGTTATATTTAAACCATGGAGTGAGAATTTTTTTGGAGATAGAAACTATTGAAAGGCTTCTAGGATGGATTAGGTATTTTGGACTTCCATATCAACTTATCTATAAGGAGGTATTAAAGAAATTTGACAATTCTCTAGTGGAATCCAACCAAGAGGGACTAACTACTAAAAAGTGAAGGCATGTTGTATACACTTGAATATATGTTACCATGGATATTTTAAAACATTTATTGCAATCCATAAGGATTATATATAAATCAAGAGAATTGGATTAATTAGTGGATTACGAAAACATTACATTCCTATATTGCAAATATTTTGAGACTAGACATATGGCAAGACATTGTAAGTTGAAAACAATGGAGAAATAGACAAAAATATTTGGGCATGAGACAAACTTCAATATGAAGAAAGAAGATCATATGATAGTATAAGCTAGCTCAAATTAGGGATTTTCTTCTCCTAAAAAAATTGTAAAGAAAGCCCCTCTACATCATCCAATGACAAAGACCATTATGGTTTACTCAAACCAACCATTAGAAAAACAAATACCACAAAAGATGAAGAAGTACAAATTGAAAGTTTAAATTTAAAAGGATTTAAAGGTGTGAGGGAAGATGGGGAAACAAATGTTAAAGTAAATAAGGCAAAAGGGGACAAGGTAAATCATCTTTGTTTTCTCTAGTGGTATAAAATGATATCCTTGTGATAAAAACAAAAGTAGTATAAAGTGATTGACACCAGGGGTTGTTTGCGGACGCGAGGGAGCAATGAAATTAGGGTTTCTTGGGAGGGTGGGGATGACAGTGGGCGAGAAGGCTATTTTGGGAGAGCACGGGAGCATCGGTAGGTCGAACCAGGGGCTCGGCAGGGTGGAGGGAGGGCAAACAAAGTCTGGGGATGCCGAGGAGTCCTTGCCAAGTCGCGGCAAGGATCCGCTAGACAAACGGGGAGATGGACCTCGAAAGTCATATGCTTTGGCAGCGGCCTCTGAAACCCTAAGCGGGCTCTTCTCCAAGGAGTTATTTTCGTCCAGGGACGAGTTGGACATCCCGACAAAAATTCTCTCAAGCTTTGTGGATTTCAAAAAATTTACCCTCATTGGTAAGTTTATTGGTGGTCGTCCCGACATGGAGACCATTCGCAAGTGGGCATCTGGCAAATGGCGGACCTCTGGTCACTTAGAGTTGGCTGCCCTAACCCGAGGTTTTTTTGTGATTAGGCTGAGCAACAAGGAGGACTACTGTAAAATCCTGGCTGGAGGGCCTTGGTTCTTGAGTCATAGGAGTCTCTTTCTAAGGAAGTGGGGTTTGGACTTTAACCCCGATACCCAGAATATCAACATTGCTCCAATATGGGTTAGGCTCCCGATTCTTCCCCTTTTCTGCTGGCATGAAAATGTAATCAAAGGTATTGCTCGGTCCATCGGGCAGTTGATCACTTTAGACCCTCCCACCAGAGCTTGAACTAGATTTGTCCAAGCCCGGTTTTGTGGTTTGGCGAACTTGGAGACGGACCTCCCATCCTCCATTACTTTGCGATCTTGGGGTAAGTTTATACACAAGCAAGCTATTGTTTATGAGAACAGGCCAGCTTTTTGCCCTCAGTGTAGTTCTCAAGGGCATCTTCAGTCCAATTGTCCTCTCCAAAAGCCGAGGAAGAAGGAGCGAGATCCCTGCAACCCTCTGGAGCACGGTGAAGGTCAGACGAAGCACCCTTTTGCGAAAGGCCATGAATCTCCAGGTCCATCTAGGGACCATCTCGAATCCTCCTTACCAGAAGAGGAAATCACCACCCATCCGGACTTCGAGCAGTGTGGTGGGCGCCCCCAACTAGGACCACAGGAGGAAAAGGAACAGGCCCCCCCTTATCACCACACAAGCAAATTCACCCAAAATTTATGATTGAAACTCTCTCGAGGCACAAAATATATTGGAAGACTACCTGCTGGGAAGAAGAGGTTACCAGCCTGGTAATATTAGCCCTCGAATTACGAGGAGTCAAAAGCGAGGGGTGGATTTTGGTAGTGAAAGGAAGCAGGGCCGTCCCCCCAACAAGGAAAAGAGAGACAAAGAAACTATGGCTGATGTTGCAAATGGAACCCAACGGTTGTTGTTTTAGGATGATTTTGATTCTCTGATGGGTGACGCGCTTATCCCAAAACCTCCCTTCCAGCAGGGAAAGGGAAGTAAGAAGAACCTCAAACCGTACGGATGAAATCCTGGATGTGAGAAGACTAAACGGAGTGGCCATTTGGGCCAGGGAAAAACTTTCCAGCAGGATTTTCAACGGTTTGTTTCAGTCCAGTCATTTTTCTTGGATCCTATCCAACATGTATGCTTTGAATTCTGCCTCCGGGAAAGCAGAATTGTGGAAAGTTATTTCCTAGGTATGGGAGAATTTTTTGTAGTTTTCTTGGCTATCTTCTTCTGCTTTCCGATGGTCCAGCTTCTCCGGCTAGTTTTTGTTTTCCTAGTTATAATGGCCATGGTTTCCAGGATAATTAGGTAAAAATGCCTTACTTGTAGCCCTCGGGCAATTAGTAGCTTTTTATTTTTTTTTCTACATACAGGTTTATTCTTCCAGCCAAGAGGCATGAAGCACTATTTAGCAAGGCTGATTTTGTATATAAGGTTTTGGGATCCTCTATAAAAACCCACTGTTAATCTAATATAATAATTACCAAAAAAAAAAAGTAGTATAAAGTGTAACCCTTGTACTTTAAGGTTTCAAGAGCAACATAATAAAAAAATAAGTATGGAGGGTATTCATGAAAATTTAGGGTTTCCAAGGCAACATAAGAAAGTATTTACAATAGAGGATTGTTTATAAAGCTCAAGGTTTCCAAGACAATACTTAGGATTTTCAAAGCAACATAAGTAAGTAATTACTATGGAGGATCATCCTTGTACTTTAGGATTTTTAGGGCAATATCAAGAAGAAAGTGTTTGTAAGGCTATTCATTGCATATCAATTTCTTTAGGGCAACATAAACCTTTAGAAAAGAAGTCTCATTATGAACAGTATGGAAATATATAAACGTTGATGAAGATGAAAATGTTGATGGGAATGGAAAAAGGAGAGGAAGGCTCTCAATGCAAGAATAAAGCAAAAAAGAAACTCAAAGGGATATTGATTTGGGAAACTAAAAATGAATATCATATGTGGTAACAAGAATTGTGGCTAAGTTGAAGTTGCAAGCTTATTGCAGTGGTAAGGGCTTTGGCCTTTCTTTAGGAGGTCCAAGGTTCAAACTCCACTAAGCATCAGGGGATCGGGACCCCTAATAAAAACCTATGTAAACTCATTAAAAAAACAAGTGTGGCTAAGTTCACATAAAAATTAAAAGTGATGCTAAAAATGGTATCGTGGAATAGGTATGAGTAATACCCCTAAAAAAAATTTATTAAAGAGTTAATACAGTCTTAAAGTATTGATTTTAATTTAATACAATAAACAAAATTAAGTAGTGAGGATTGTAAGGATGCACTAAAAAATATTTAGAAGATGGGGATTGTCTAGTAGAAGATTTTGTAGATATTATGACAATATAATACAAATGCAAAAGGGATGGACGATTGCTAGAAGTAAAAAGTAAATGGGTTGTTGCTCTATATCGCACAAAAGATAAAATATCAAAATTAAGGTTAATAATGTATATGCTCCACCTATAGTTACTTCAAAGATGTTGGAAGGAACTCATGATATTTTTATCAAACACAATTATGATTCATAATTGTGGTCTATGGATTCTTGGGGGGTACTTTAACATAGTTCTATCTCCTTCAAAAAGGAAGGGTGCTAATCCTAGATGGCTAGGTCAATGTAGGATTTTGCTTTATTTGTCAATTCAAACAACCTTTTGGATGTTATTCCTTCAAAATTTTAATATACATGATATCATAAATACATTGGGTAAACTCATATAGTAGAAAAATTGGATAGATTTTTGTCATCAAACATATGGCTACAAACAAAGTATACAATCTCTTGAGTAGGATCAAATCACAAATTCATTCTCTTAAGATATAATTTACTCAATAATGGTCATCCAATACAATTTTTCATTCATTTTATGTGGCTTCAAGACCTTGTTTCCTTCCAAACAATTATGTTATGGTGGAATGAAGCAAAATTGAAGGATCGTGTATGTACACGTTTTTTCAAATGATTGAATATCTAATGGGGCGAATGGAGATTTTGAATACCAAATATTTTTGTAAAAAATTTAAAGAAAAGGAGAAAATTAAATCAAGTCTCAAACAATTACAAGAGATAGTAGAAATCTATGGAATGGATCAGAATTCTTATATGCATGAAAAATAATTACTTTACAATTATCATATATAGAGAAAGGAAGAGTCACATTTGTCCCAAAAATTTAAGGAAAAATGACTCAAGGAAGGAGATAGAAATACCAAAGTCTTTCATGCTACAACCAAAATAGACTTTTATTTTTGTTGCATTAAATATATTTCAACTTTGAACCAAAGAGATATTGAGGAGGAGGAAGAAATCAAGAAGGAAGCAATTAATTACTTCAAATATATTATTTCACATGTTGGGCAAGATAAGGAGGCTCAATGTAAGCTTTTAGAAATATCCATCAATTATTACATAGGACAAAATGAAATATTGATGAGAAATATCTCCATGGATGAGCTATATGAGGTAGTTTTCTCTTTCCATCAGAATAACGCACCCAACCTAGATGGATTTCCTATTTCCTACCATTTTTTAAAATATAAGGAATTGTTGAAGAGTGATATATTGGTTATGGTTGAAAAATCCTAGAAAAATAAGACTATAACAAATAAGATCAATGTTTCCTTTATTGCATTGGTTCCCAAGAAAGGTTGGACAAAATATATTGAGTTTTTTATTCAACAAGACTTTGTAATAAGATTCATAAGTTTATTTCAAATATCCTAGCAAGTAGATTAGAAGGCATTCTAGACGACGTTATCTCAAAGGAACACGATGGTTTTATTCCTAATAAGAAATTTCTTGATGGGGTAGTTAGTGCATAGGAGGTCACACATTCCATGAAAATGATATAAAGAACTAGTTTATGGAAAAAAAAATAGTAATGAAGAATTAGTTTATTTTCATTCAAGAGCTTGCTTAAATAGGAAAAATACACCACCTCTCAGGACCCCTTCAAAAATTGGATCATCATATAGGATCATATCATTGGATAGGATTTATTTTAATACAGATTTGTTAGAGGCCATCCTGGAGGCCAACTACAAGATGAGCTTTTGATTAAATGCTTGTCAAACCTATCTAAAAAGGTGTACTACAATTTTAATGTGATATTATATGCTCGCCATGATAAAAAAATATCACATTAAATATTAATTTAATTACTTTCCTTATCATTTCTCCTCATAATAGAAGCATTGGACTCCAATGTGTACAAAGGAGAAGGAAAATCATGAACCATCTAGCGATGAGAGATCCATCGTGCTTGGCATAGAAGCTAACTTCATTTGGCAATAAGGTAGGAAGTGGAATATTCCTAACAGGTTTGGCGAGTATTCGTGTCGAACACTAGATCTAGCTTCACAAAAACTAAAAATCAAGTACCACATTTGTAGGATGATTAATGGTTGGTGTAGTCTCCAATGTAGAGTCGTGGTATGGCTTTAGAAGGTCAATGTTGACGACGTTGTGGATGCCAAGATGTGTTGGAAGATCAAGATAGAAGGCATTCACAGACACCTACTACAAGATAGTGTAAGGCCCATAGTGAAGTGGTTCGATCTTCCTGTGTGCCTTCTTTGGAAGTGATGCTTGTCAAGGTACAACCAAACTCTCCAACCTAGAAATGATGAGGAATGCAATGCCGATCCATGGCTTGCTTCTATTGTTGTTGGGTCTTTTACAAAATTTACATAACATTAGACTAAATTTGTTGCAAATGTTGGATGAAGAAATATGCCTTATCTTGTTCTTTATACAAGTGGAGGGTAATAGAAGATAAAAGAGACAAGGGCAATTCATATAGAGCTAGGGGTTTAAAACCTAGACAAATTTCAAAGGGAGAATGATCTATGGAGGAATGAAAAACTTTGTTATAAGCATGTTCTATATTTGTAAGGCTCAAAACCCATTTTAATGAAGAAGAGTGGTGGAATATTCTAAGACTTTGGGCTAGGGTACGATTGACAACTTTAGTTTGAGTATCAAACTATGGGTGGAAGGCAGTGGAGAAGTTAAGGGCGATGCCTAAAAGTTTTCACAAGGAACACCAAAAATAACCTACAAAATTAGAATCATAGTTAGACATGATTCTAGTGGGAATACCAAATGAATGTTAAAAAAAATCAAAGAAAAGAGGGGTTAAGTTTGTTGCATAACTGGTCTTGTAGCATGGGTGGAACTTAGCTATTTTGCTAAAATGGTCCATAACTATAAAATCATAATCATGTTGACAAACTGTCATGGGGAAGCCACTGACCAAGTTCCTCTCCTAAGGACAAGAAGAAATGGGAAATAACATGTTGAGATCCAACATTTGATTGGCTAGCTTGGAATGACAACATATAACATATTGTCTCAAAAACCTCAAAACATCTTGTTGCATATGAGGCCAGTAAAATAAATGTTGAAAGTGGTAAAGGATTTAATGCTTGTAAAAATGTCCACCATAAAATGCAAAATGTGCCTCCTTTAGAAGAGATAGTCAATGCTCACAAGGTACACAAAGTTTATCCAACCAATAGAGTAGCCCTTACTTGATGTAATAATCTTGAAAAGGGATCAAATTAGAAGAGACAAGATGTTGAAGGTGTTAGTAAACCTATGCAAATTGTTAGAGAATATTATATTATTTGATACATGCTAATGTACCTCCATGACACCTTTATGGTACAATTGTAAATATGTAATATATTAAGATGCAATTCTATAGTTTAGGAGTGTGTATATTTCCCCTTTATGTGTGTGTCTATGTGTAGGATTTGCACACGTGTCATGTTATTATGTGTACAAATGTGAAGAGTGATAATGTGCACAAATATCACATAATAGAGTGTGTAGGAATGTGCAATGTGTCATATAGTAAAATATGCAAGTGTGCAAGTGTCATAGAATAAAGTGAGCAAATAGAGATTCAAGAGTCATGTATACAAGTGGCAATATGAGAAGCCAAAATACATGAGAGGATTTATATTATGCATGGAATAGGAATAGATGCATCTCCTAGATATGTGAGGAGAGCAATAGTCAAGTATTGAAGAGTCATCTTTGTAAGGCTATATTATGGAGATAAATCCATGAAATATAATTCAAGTGAAGAACATTCAAGCATTAATAATATTGAAGCTTGTATGCATATTTTAAGCAATTATATTGTAAGTTTTCTTCATGTATTTTGCACGGGTGAGAGGCCATTTTATTCACGTTATTGTCATTTTATATGAATGTTTGTTGATTAATATTGGTCTCATATAGTGAATGCTCAAATATTTAATTGTTATAGTTAATCCTAACTATTGGGACCTATGACAATTTGGCTAAAAAGCCAACAGTGGTATCAAAGCCACTATCTCTAAACTCAATCCATTTTTTATAGAGTCATATTCAAAGCTACTTCGAGTAGTATTTATTGTTAGCATCAGAAAACAAGTTTTTGGTGTGAATTTAAAATTAAAGCATTTATCTTTAAAGAGGTTTAAATATCGACGCGCCTTTGAAGCTCATATAATTTTTTGAGTTTAACTCAAAATTATTTATTTGATTGTTGCTCGATTTTGAAGATTAACATTGGCAGGAGTAAACATTTTGTTTTTTGAGAAAGAAGTAGGGAATAGTAGGGTTGAAGACAACTAATGCATGAGCCTATCTCTCGAAGGGCATAAATTTTGATCCGACCGTTGGATCGGCTTGAAATTTTATGAGGAGTTAGATAAAGAGGTGGACATGTCATGGCTAGACCACTCTAGTCGTCTAGATGATTTTTTAGGCTTTTATCGGGCCCTAATTCCTTCATCTAGTGCCCCAAAAATGGGATTTAGTGTTTTTTTTGAAAATATGGAAGAAAACATATTTGGAATAACTTCTTATTTAGGCATGGGTAGGTGTTGATATTTTCTAGGAGGCTTAATATGGGATGATACGATGGTGTGTATTAATTTAGGGGGCTATCCGAGCTTTTTTTGGTTGGCACTAAAGACAAAATAGCTTAAAAAAAAAAAAAAAATATTGTAATTTCTTATATTTAGGGCTTTAAGATTTAGGGTTTTGTTTTAGGGTTTCTTTTGGGATATATATTCCCTTGGTATCACATTGTAAAGGGTGAAATCCAAGAATGAGAAAATAAAGCATTTTTTATTTATTCATCTATTGTAGCTTTTATGTGATTGAGAGTTTTACCACTTTATTTCTATTTATCATAGTTTTATGTGATTGGAGGTTCTTGTTCTGACCTCTTGCAGTTGGATTTACATCATTTGGTATCAGAGAAAGTTGGATCTTATTGGGGGAGAGAAGGTAATATTGTCAATTATAATTATTCTACTATTCTTATTTTTTTATTTGGAATAACACAGATCATATTAGCATGAGGAGAGGAAGAGGAGGTTATGCCTAACTCAATAAGAATATGTAAGAGTTATAGGTACAAGTTGCTCAATTGACTAGAATGATGGCCCGTATGAGGGAAAGATATCCCATAGAATTTATAGATCTAGATTTTGATAATGAGACTATGGAAGGAGACAACAAGATAGAGGTTCATGTTGAGGAAGAACTAGAGGAGAAGCAAGAGTTTGAGGATAGGCTAATTAGGGCCTTGGAAGGAAATAAATATGGGATCAAGATTGATGTCCCTAAGTATGTAGGAGGGTTGAAACTAGAGGAGTTGATAGATTGGTTGAATAGCATGGAGAAGTTCTTTGAGTGGAAAATCCTTTTAGAGGAAAATAAAGTGAAGCTTGCATGCACGAAGTTGAAAGGGCATGCATTGATTTGGTGGGATCATATACAGAAGGAGAGGCAAAGAAAAGGAAAGGAAAAGATTAGGGTTTAGTGTAAAATGGAAAAAAAATTGAAGGAGAAATTCTTGCCCAAATATTATGCCCAAACATTGTTTCGTAGACTTCAGAACCTCAGACAAAAGGATCAAAGCATCGAGGACTACACCAACGAATTCTACAAGTTATCAATTTGGGTGGGTCTTGAAGAGTCAAAAGAACAGAAGGTTGCAAGGTATGTGAATGGATTAAGTTATGCCATACAAGATGAATTGAGTATGCTTTGGACCCATAGTGTAGAGGATGTATATCAGTTAGCATTAAAAGTAGAAGAGAAACATAAGAGGAGTAATTTTAGAAAAGGAGTGAAGAAAGGACCATCATCACCTTCAATCAGAGGGTATCCCTCAAAGGGAGAATCTTCTAGTACAAAGAAACAAGAAGAGTCTGGGAAGGGTCAAGATAACCACCAGAGAGGTGGAGGATCTCAGAGAGGAAGAGGCTATGGTGGAGGATGAAATTGGGATGGCCCATGAAGGTAATATACCTATTATAGATGTAGTGAGGAAGGGCACAGATATTTTGAGTGTTCGCACTATCCTGCACAAGAAAGAAGATAGGGAGAACAAGCTAGAGTCAATCTAGTTGAGGTCGAAGAGAAATATGAGGTAGAAGTTGCGATAGACATGGGGAAAACCTCATGATAAGAAGGACAATGATCATCCCAAGGAAGGAGAAAGCACAAGATAATGATGGTGGTGATTCATGGCTACATACGAGTATATTTCGAACAAGATGCACATCTAGAGGAAAGGTATGTAAGATGATTATTGATAGTGGTAGTTGTGAAAATATGGTTTCAACTGAAATGGTTGAGAAGCTTAACTTAAAGTGTGAGAAGAACTTGTATCCCTATCGCATATCATGGTTCAAGAAAGGGAATGAGGTAACTATAGATAAGAGGTGTTTGGTTAAGTTTTCAATTGGGAATACCTACAAGGATGAAGTGTGGTGTGATGTAATTCCAATGGATGCATATCACTTATTATTGGGGAGGCCTTGGCAATATGATAGGAAGGCTACCCATGATGGGGGAAGGAATACTTACATATTCTGGAAGGATGGAGTAAAAGTGGTCTTATTACCACATAAGGAAGAAGGGTAGAGTGAAAGCCTATTGGCAGCTAAGGAATTTGTCATAGGGATGAAAGAAGTTGGGGTTTGTTATGTGTTGACAACAAAGAAGGTGGATACTGAGGATGTTGCTATACCACCTGCAATAGCAAAGTTGTTGAAAGAGTATGCAGATGTCATACCAGAGGAGTTACCAGATGGATTACCCCAAAAAGGGATATTCAACATCATATTGATCTAATTCTAGGATCGGCTCTTCCAAATCAGGTAACCTATAGGATGAGTCCCATGCAGAATGAGGAGTTGAACAGATAAGTGATAGAATTGATAAAGAAGGGAGTTGTTAGAGAAAGTATGAGTCCATGTGTGACTCCTACACTATTGATGCCAAAGAAAGATGATACATGGTGGATGTGTGTGGATAGTAGGGCAATCAATAAAATTACAATCAAGTATCGATTCCCAATTCCAAGACTAGATGATATGATGGATGTGCTAGCTGGAGCATGATGCTTTAGCAAAATTGACCTACATAGTGGATACTATCAGATTCGAATCCGGGAAGGAGATGAATGGAAGACTACTTTCAAGACAAAATATGGGTTGTACGAATGGATGGTGATGTCGTTCGGATTATCCAATGCACCCAGTACATTTATGAGGATGATGAATAGAGTATTACGGGAATATATTGGTAAGTTTGTAGTTGTGTATTTTGATGATATTATGATATTTAGTAGGAATGAAGAAGAACACTTGTTGCATTTGAAATTAGTGTTAGAGTTGTTAAGGAAGGAGAAGTTGTATGTCAATCTGAAGAAGTGTAGATTCCTTCAGAAGAGTCTAGTGTTCTTGGGATTTGTAATCTCAAAGGATGGAGTGAGGATGGACAAAGAGAAGGTGAAGGTAATTTTGGAATGGCCCATTCCAAGGAATGTGATAGAGGTGAGGAGTTTCCATGGCTTGGCAACTTTCTACAAGAAGTTCATTAGGAATTTTAGTAGCATTGTTGCACCTATAACAGAGTGTACGAAGGGAAGAGAATTTGTATGGACAAAGGCAACAACAGAGAGTTTTGAATTATTGAAGAAGAAGGTGATAGAAGCACCTATTTTGATATTGCCAGATTTTAGCAAGTTATTTGAGGTTGATTGTGATGCCTCCCACGTGGGAATTGGAGCCATATTGAGTCAAGAAGGGTGACCTGTAGCATTCTTTAGTGAAAATTTGAATGAGGTAAGGAAGAAGTATTCTACTTATGATGTGGAATTCTATGCTATTGTGTAGGCATTGAGACATTGGAGGCATTATTTAGTGTCTAAAGAGTTTGTGTTATTTATTGATCATGAAGCATTGAGGTATGTAAATACCCAGAAGAAATTAAATAATAGGCATGCAAAGTGGGTATCATTCTTGCAAGAGTATACATTTGTTTTGAAGCATAAGTTAGGTAAGCAAAATCAAGTTGTTGATGCTTTGAGTAGGCATGTAGTATTATTGACTACTATGGAGCATGAAGTAGTCAGATTTGAGGCAATTAAGAAAATGTATGAATATGATCCAGATTTTGGTAAAATTGTGAAGTAGTGTAAGAATCCAGTGATGGGAGAAGTTGGTAGTGATGTTTGTGATTATTTGATGCAAAATGGTTATTTGTTTAAAGGGAAGTAGTTGTGCATTCCTATTGGTTCAATGAGGGAGAACATTATTAGAGAACTGCATAGTGAAGGTTTGGCTGGGCACTTTAGAGTGAGTAAGATGATTGCTCTTGTAGAGGAGAAGTATTATTGGCCAAAGGTAAAGAGGGACATAACCAGGTTTGTGTTAAGATGCAGAGTGTGCCAAATGGCTAAAGGCCATGCACAGAATACAGGGCTTTATATGCCTTTGCCAGTTCCTACAGGACCATGGATAGATTTGAGCATGGATTTTGTGTTGGGGTTGCCTAACACACAACGGAGTAAGGATTCAATTTTTGTTGTAGTAGATAGGTTTTCTAAGATGGCACATTTCATTGCTTTCCAGAAAACCAATGATGCTACTAGAGTTGTAGATTTATTTTTCAGAGAAGTTGTTAGACTACATGGTGTTCCAAAAATGATCACCTCAGATCGGGACACAAGGTTTCTGAGTCACTTTTGGAGGACTCTATGGGGGAATATGGGGATAAAGCTACAGTTCAGTAGTGCATATCACCCCCAGACTGATGGGTAGACAGAAGTAGTAAATCAAAGTTTGGAAAATCTTCTAAGATGTATTGTTGGAGAAAAACCAAAATAGTGGGACTTAGCCTTACCACAAGTTGAGTTTGCATATAATAGTTCAGTCAATAGGTCAATAGGAAAATATCCTTTTCAGATTATTTATGGTAAGAATCCCAATGGTGTGTTAGATCTAATTGACCTACCAATTCAGGGTAAAATCAGTGATGATGCAGAAGCATTTGCAGAGCACATACAGGAATTGCAAGAAGGTGTTAGAAAGAAGTTGCAAGATAGTAATGAAAGGTATAAGGTAGTAGTAGATGCAAGTAGGAGAATAAAAGTATTTGTGGTGGGAGACATGGTGATGGTTCACCTCAGGAAGGAGAGGTTTCCCAAGGGTACATATAACAAATTGAAGTATAAGAAGATTGGACCATGTAGAATTTTGAAGAAGATGAATGATAATGCCTATAAAGTGGAGTTGCCTACTGATTTTGATATTTCACCAATTTTTAATGTTATAGATTTGTATGAATTTCATGGGGATGAAGATGAATTTGAATCAGAAGAGGACATAAACTGGGAGCAGCAGATACCTAAGAAGAAGAAAGAAAAAATTATGCAAGTACTTGATAAGAAGATAATTAGTACCAAGCAGGGAAGCTACAACAAATACTTGGTACAATGGGAAGGTTTACAACAAGAAGATAATACTTGGATTTTAGAGTGGGAACTAAAAAATATTGATAGTAGAAAGTTGTAGGAGTTTGATCAAAGGAACTCGTAGGAGCAGAGTTCTTTTCAACCAGAGGAGAATGATGCAGGAGCCTATCTTCCAGAGGGCATAACTTTTGATCCGACCATTGGATCGACTTGAAATTTTATGGGGAGCTAGATAAAGAGGTGGAAATGTCATGGCTAGACCACTTTAGTCATCTAGATGATTTTTTAGGCTTTTTTTCGGGCCCTAATTCCTTCATCTAGTGCCCCAAAAATGGGATTTAGTGTTTTTTTTGAAAATTTGGAAGAAAGCATATTTGGAATAACTTCTTATTTAGGCATGGGTAGGTGTTGATATTTTCTAGGAGGCTTAATATGGATGATATAATAATGTGTATTAATTTAGAGGGCTATCCGAGTTTTTTTGGTGATTTAGCTTTTGGCACTAAAAGATGAAATAGCCTAAGAAAAAAAATATATTGTAATTTCTTATCTTTAGGGCTTTAAGATTTAGGGTTTTGTTTTAGGGTTTCTTTTGGGATATATATTCCCTTGGTATCGCATTGTAAAGGGGGTGAAATCCAGGAATGAGAAAATAAAGTATTTTTTGGTTTATTTCCATCTATTGTAGCTTTTATGTGATTGGGGGATTTATTTGCTTTATTTCTATTTGTCATAGTTTTATGTGATTGGAGGTTCTTGTTCTAACCTCTTGCAGCTGGATTTACACCAACAATAAAACAATTCTTTGACTATGAGAAGAGATATAAAGTTGAGAAATCTCCAAGGACCTTGAGTCTCATTCGAAGTCAACATACATTGTCTTTGTTAGCATTAGGCAAAGAAAAAATATATATTTCTAGAAAAGAAAGATCAGATAGAGTGAAAAAAGTCACCAAATTAGAAGCAACAAAAGGCAAAAGAAAAGTAGGAGCCATTGCAAGCATCCCAAGGAGAAGTCACTTGAAAGGAGACTATCGTAGAGTCTATCCATTCGAAAGCAAATTGGGTGAAGACAAGGATTCTATTTGATAGCAGTGTTGAAGTAGCATTGTAAGATTTATTTTGCTAAATAAAAAGGTAAATATATATATATATATATATATATATATATATATATATATATATATATATATATATATATATATATATATATATATATAAGAGTGGTGAATAGCCACCAAATATTGATTTGGACAATCTTGTCCAAGTTGGTTCCAATATTCATATTCGGTTTAACAAAAATGACGAGAAGACAATGCACTATATACTTTTGGTCTAAAAAAAAACCAAAAGATAGAGCATGCAAAAAATTTGTTTGGGGAATACCAGAGGAGAAGGACCATCATAAAAGGTTTGATCCAAGGGAAAGATTGGACTAGAACACACATAATTATGTTTGGAGAAATACTAGAGGAGAAGCACCATCATAAGAGGTCCAACCTAACAAAAGCTTAGACTAGTACACACAAAGGAGAAACACCATCATCAAATATTCAATTTGAGGAAAGCTTGGATTATAACATGCAAAAATTTGTTCGAAGGAACACCAAAGGATAAGAAAATCATTTGGAGAAGTACCAGAGGAGACATGCCAACAGAGCTTCTCAACAACTAGATCACCTTCACAAATTAAAGCTTTATTTTGATACTAACCTACTTTAATACCAAATGGTACAAATGTAATGTAAATTCATCAATTATGATCAACTTTTACATTGGCATGATAAAATTAATTATATATATAATAAAAAAGGTTGTAGATCAAAAGTTATAATTACTTTCTAACTTTCCATAACATTTATAACTATAAAATAAATACATTATCATGATATAATATTCATAGTATATATGAAATATGTTAAAATGTCTCGCAAGAACACCCTATTGGTATGTCATTGAATTGTTATTCAGGCTACCCCAAGTTCAAATTACGTAGAGGGAGGTCATGTTGTGTTCCTGATAAGTATGAACCCAATTATACCATTGTTGTACTTTACCTTACTTTAAAAAAAAATCCATTAAATTAACAAACCTAAAAAAAACCAAAAAATTTCATATTTCGAGTATCGAATATGAACATCCTTTTATGTTTATCATTTTAAAATTTGAGAACCTAAGAAAAATCCAAAAAATTCACATTTCAAGTCTTTAGGATATATATCGTCTTATACTATCTTTGCATGAAAGATTAATTGCTTAAGAGCGTGTTATTTTGGCTATAGTTTATTCAATTTATTAAACTTTCGTTGTAAGATAAGTTCGATTAAAAAGACTTAACTCTATTCTTAAAGCAAAAAGATGAAACAATGTGTCATATCTACGACAAGATTACATAGTTGATTCAACACTTTTTAATATTTCTTAAAATACTTAAACATCATCTTGAATTTTGGATGAGACTTATTGGATAAATTGCTTCAAATAATGTGTATATGAAGATTTGTTAAGGGGGAATTTTTTTTAAAGGATTGCCCAAATTATTGTTCTTGTTTTGGTCATATTTCACTCATCCAAACTTGAATTGAGCTGAAATTTTGAGGGTATATGCCTAATAAACCCTAGAACATCTCCACTAATTTTTAGATCATTTGGAGCAACATAGATCCTAGCGCATCCCTATGTGAGAACGAGATTTTTAGCAAGCGACTATGCAAGGGTTTCATCTGGGTTGAGTGTAAGTAGCTCTATAGGTTGTTTTTCGGGGCCTTTGGGCCCTAGTGGCCAACATTTTTGTGGTTTTTGCTCAATATTTTAGCAAGATATGTTGCAAGGGATCCAAGATGGGTTATAAATTTATCTTTCAATAGATCATGTGGTGAACTTGATTGACAATGGCTTTTGATTTGTTGCACAAAATAAAAGTGAAAAATATACCTTTCCTCGATGTCTAGGGCATGGATTAAAGAGATCACGAAACAAGTTTCAAGCAGTGATCAAAAAACAATTCAAATCTCAAGCAAATCTGGTGCTAAGGTGTACCCCCAAAATAAATCCACAATGGAAGCCCCTTTTAAGGGCAAGGATTTCCAAGACTCGGCCCCAAAAATAAATTTTAGGGATGTCCTCCATGGTGGACAACCTCAGCCTAATGCTAACATTAATATTAGGGCTTCCCATAAACCTCTACGAATACCTAAGATTGATTCGAGGAAAACTGAGTTAGGATGTCTTAAAGCAACTGATGGAACTCTTATTATTAAGCTTGATATGAGTGAAATTTAGACTAGCATTGAAGATCTGGAAAAAAGAGGACTAATTTATTGTTTCTTGGGTTTTCGTCCAAGCCTATATGCTTTCAAAGTCTGGGCTACAAAAAGCTAGAAAACTAAAGGTGAGTTACAAATCTCTATTTATCCAAATGGTTATTTTCTTGTTTTATTTGCTAATAATGAAGATCAAGACAAAATATTTCAAGGATGTCCTTCGTTCTTTGGAAGGGCATGGCTTTTTATGAAGCCATGGCATACTAAATTTAAAGCCGAAGAAGAGATGCCTTCTACAGGTCCCGTGTGGGTTAGACTCTTTGGCCTCCTAATTGAATTCTAGAATTCAGCTATTTTTTCTTCATTTGGAAACTCTTTGGGAAATTTTATGATGACTCATCATTGTACTAAAAAATTTGAGCATATTATTTATGCTCAAATTTGTGTTTTAATGGATTTTGACAAACCCTTACCTAAAATATTACATTACAAATTGGGGAGGACACTTGGGAGCAAGTAGTGGACTATGAGAACATTCCTTTTTGTTGTAGAATTTACCATGAATATGGTCATTTGGCTAGTGTTTTCCCAAATAAAATTCCAAATCAAAAGAAAGAAGATACAAATTCAATAGGTTTCCAAATGCCTAAGAAGAAGAACACTCAGAAAAAACTAGTTATGAAGGATCAATCAAAGTTATCGACTAATATGTTTGAAATTCTTTCCACAAATGATGCCCTAGGTGAGGAAGAGGAAATAATGGAAACATAAATCTTAAAAACTCAATTTAGATATGAAAGGAATAACTCAGAGATAAACCAACAAATCAAAAGTTTTCAACAAAAAAAGGGAGAAAACATACATAAGAAAAACAATCTTTTAAATGTTGAGACTTCAAATAATACAAGTCCCAAGATAGACTTTGTTGAACCTTCCAACAACACTTTGGCTTTGTACACACATTCTTCAAGGTTAGAAGACATCCCAGATTCAATTGGAGTAAGTCAAGAAATAAGGAAAAAAACTGAAGATGGATTCTAATCAAAAGGTAGGTCACAAGACCAATCAACAACATATGGTAAAAGAAGGTGAAAATCTTGTAGAGGAAGGTAAGATTAATTCCATTGTTAGCATAGATAACATATTTCATATATTTCATATGTTATTTATGTTATTACATTATAGTTAGCACCTAATATACATATGCACTTCAGATACTTGCATTAGTTGGGGTGGTTATTGATTAGTTGTACGAATTGCCCAGTTCATTGACAACATTGAAGATCATGTATATATCAATACAATGTTGTTGGTTATAATATGGTATCAGAGCAAAAAGTTATTTGGACAATGTGTTTATGTTTTCAAGAAAATGTGGTTTTTTAGCCACTCCATTACCTATTAGATCCTACAACGTAGGCAACACTCCAAAGATCGCAACATACCTGTAGAAAACCTAGAATGCAAAATCACAATCTGCAAAGCACGCAAAGAAGCACACATAGACTAAGGTGTTTGTTTTGTTCTCAGTAAGTGAACCCATTGGATAAAGGCATGTATGATCATGTCTGACGTTCTTTGACAGGAATAAAGCCAACCAGCATGCACAACTTTGATTATAGGCACAAAGGAACAAAGATTTAAAGGACCTGCACGTTGAATTTCGAGCAAGTATTTCATTGCAGTGCCTGAAGATTGTTACTGACAACCCATACCCTATCTGACAAACTTGACACATAACCTTCTGAACCTATAGTCCAGACTCGATGCACATAATACGAAGTCACGATTTGATTTTTGATGTATGCCCTGGAGTTACAGGTAATTTGGAGGGCAATGGCTTACAAGGAATATTTTTACGTGTTTTTTGAAATATCTTTGTCAATGTTATTAGAAACATTCGTGTGACGTGGCACCAAAAGCGCAAGTCAATTTTTTTTAAAACAAAACTTGGCGGAAGGTGGTAATAAAAGTACCCTTGTGCATTGCTATACTTATCTGACGGTGTGTCCGATATGATCAAGTGGCTTGTGTGAAGGTGCTCAGGAGGTAGACCGTGGTTCAAAACTCACCAAGCACATTTTTTGAAGAATATTTCAAAGAAGTGGTGGTGATAATCGTAGTGTTCGGTATATGTGATACCTTTGACCCACACTTACAAGTAATGTTGTCATGTTTTGGGCTACTATATCTATCGCTTAATATAGCTACAACAATGACGTCTGAGCTTGTTGGAAATAAAGCTAGTAAAAGGAGCAAAAAAGAGTAAAAAAGGTAAAAAAATTGTTTCAACGATAAGCTTTGGATCTTACCTCTTTTACCTCCTTGGACGGTAGCTGACTGGGCAGGTAAGTTTGACTTGGATGGCAGCTGACTGGGCAAGATTGGATGACAAGGGCACCAAGGCGAACCAACTCATTTTCCCTTTCTCTTTTCCTCCCTATTTCTTCTATTTCTCTAACTTCCCTATATTCCCTAAGTTTGTTTATTTTTACGAGTATAAATACCAATGTAACCTATTATTCCTAAGGTTGAATACAATATTAATTTCCTATTTTTTGCTCCTAATTTTTCTCAAACCACATCTGGTATCAGAGTCAAAATTGAGAGGGCACGAGGATCGAGGCAAGGGAAGCCCGAGGATCGAGGAGAGAGAAGCCCATAGCACACAACCCATAGCAAGGTCGAGGTGGGGCCCGTAACACGTAGCTCAAGGTGAGAGAAGCCCGAAGCACATAGATCAAGACAAAGTCTCGAGCAGGCCAGCATAGCAAACACACGAAGACAGGAGCGACGCAGGAGAACCAATCAAAGAGTGACACATGGCGAGAGGAAAACAAGACCCATGCTGACTGGATGACTCAGAAGCTAACACGAAAAAATAATGTGGTAGTGAAGGGAGCAACGTGGTGAGGAACGATTGGCTAATCGGAGGCAAAAGGGGCGATCATTGGTTTCTCAAAGGTAATCATTTCAAAATGTGCACGCCCAAGGTTATAAACCCTTGCATTGCCTCCATCCTACTGAATGTGGGATTATTGTTTTTTTTTCTTTGCAATCGGTGACAAGAGCTTGTTAAATACAAAATCCTCCTCCTCCATACTAAGCCATCGACGTAGCTCGAGCGACTAAGGCGCAGCGCTTGTGATCTGGGTGTCATGGGTTCAAATCTCATTGGGCACTATTTTGCTTTGTTTTTTTTTAAATCGCCTGGAAAGCACAGTTGAAAAGGATCACAGATCCTTTGAGTTTTAAATTAAACTCCGTGGCACATTGGTCTAAGGTTTTGTGACTATCAAGAGGTCACGGGTTCGAATGGGCTAGAGATAAATTTTGTTTAATTTTTTTTTATTATTTAAACTTTAGAAATTTAAAATTATTAAATATTAATTTAATAAAAAATAATTTATAATTATTTTAAAACTTAGGTTTTAATGATTATAAAATTATTTTTTTATTAAATATGAATATTTAATGTTTTTTAATAAGTTAAAATTTTTAAAATTTTGTTGTAAAAGCCTTGAAGGCTTAATATTGTCATCCACAAAGAGATTGTACATTTCACTTTTTTGTAAAATACTCAGAGATTGAAAGAGAAATTGATAACTTTCCTAAGAGGAAAGAGTGTGTAATAAGCCTAAGAGGCTTAGTATTTTGTAAAAGGCATTTGATGATTAAACCTAATGGTTGTTATCATGCCTTATGTGCAATTCTAGCAAGAGAAGGTGCAAAAATATTTGATGAAAAGGTAAGAGGTTATGGACTCAACATTGTGTTTAGTCAACTTCAAAACGCAGTAATCGCACATCAAAGGCATCCTGACTCAGGGTACGAAGCAGATTTTGAAGATAATTTATTTAGAAGTCAATTTGAACAATCAGAATCCATCCAAGCTGCACCACAAGAATCAGAGTACACACACTACAACATTTCAGTGGAAATCCTAGAACCACCATCATCGAAAATCATACCAATAAGTGAGGACGAAGAAGAAGTGGCAGATAACTTTGCAAATCAAGAGATCACATCCCCACATCAAGAGGAGCAAGCAGTCAATAATAGAGTAGAACAAGTCATATTTGACTTAAATTTGTAATCTCTTCCTTCTTCCTTCTTCTTCTTTCTTTCATTCAGCAAAGTACTTTTGTAATCGTGAAATAAAGAGAGTTTTTTGGTAACTATGACCTCACACAATAGCTTACCTATCCCAAAATTTAACGGTTATGACTATGAGTATTGGTCTATAAAGATGAAGATCCTTCTCATAGGAAGAGGTTTGTGGGACATCATAGAGGAAGGCTATACAAAACCCACAGACTGGACCACACTTAATGCAAAAGACAAGAAAACTCGAAAAGAGAAAAAAAACAACTCATCTACCTTTCTCATCTCCAAGCCGCATTGGAGAAAAGCATATTTCCTAGAATTGCTGCTTGTATGACTACTCAAGATGCATGGAAAGCATTGAGTGATGGATTCCAAAGTAGTAATCAAGTGAAGCAAGTAAGGCTTCAAACACTGAAGAGAGATTTTGAAAATCTCCAAATGAAAGATGATGAAAAAGTCGATGATTATTGTGTTAGAGTAAAAGTAATAGTAGATAAAATGGTTACACTAGGCGAAGCAATCAAGCCTGAGACAATTGTAACAAAAGTGTTGCGAACACTTACACAGAAATGGAACCATATTGCCATAATTATAGAAGAATCCAAAGATCTTTCTCTTTTAACATTCGATGCATTAATCGGATCATTAATATCACATGAAGAGAGGTTTCCTAAAACTCCTTCAACCAGCTACGAAGGCAATGATAAGACCTTCACTTCCAATGAAAAAAATGGAAGAGGACGGGGAAGAGGTCAAGGCAGAGGCAAGCAAAGAGGTAGAGGCAAAAGCAACTATAGAGGAGGCAATCAGAACAGAGGAGGCAATTCCAACAGAGGAGGCAACTCATACAGAGGAGGCAAATTAACAAAGAGGTGGAAATCAAAATCGAGGAGGAAATCCAGGACAAAGTGGAAATCAAGGGCAAGGAAGTGACAAGTCCAAATTAGCTTGTTTCAACTGTGGCAAGCCAGGTCACTTCACTCGCATTGTCTGGTCAAAATATTCACAAGGCAGCAGTAGTCAATATGGTAATTATGGAGAAGAAGATGATACCTCTAATATTTTTTTGTCATATGGACAATCATAACATAATCTAAATGACACATGGATTCTAGATACTGGTTGTTCAAACCATATGAGTGGCAAAGAACATTTATTTGCTACTCTAGATTCCACTTATAAATCCTAAATCAAATTAGGGGATGATAAGGCATTGCAAGTAGAGGGTATTGGATCCATGGAGGTTCCAACCAAAGAAGGACTAAAGAAAGTGCATGACATCTATTACACTCCAAAGCTCCAACACAATTTGCTAAGCGTTGGGCAAATGATGGAGATCAATTACAATCTTGTATTTGATGAAGGACAATGTATCATTTTTGATAAAAATAATTGTAATCGTGTCATCACACAGGTCACCATGACCAAGAACAGGTTATTCCCTCTCAAATTTGATGAGCCAAGAGGAGCTCAAATTGCAAATGTAGCTATAACAAATCCAAGTGTGCTTTGGCACTTGTGATATGGTCACCTTAATTCCGCTAGCTTGAAACTTCTAACTTCTCAAGCTATGGTGATAGGACTTCCCAAAATCAATGAACAAAAGGAGGTCTGTGAAGGATGTGCTTTGGGAAAGCACTCAAGGTTGAAGTTTCCAAAAGGACAAGCGTGGAGAGCCAGTTATCCTCTTCAGTTAGTACATTTAGACATCTATGGACCAATGCGAACACAGAGTATCGAAAACTATTCTTATTTTCTCACTTTCATAGATGACTTCTCTAGAATGTGTTGGATTTATTTTTTGAAACATAAAGATGAAGCTTTTGATTGCTCCATAGATTTTAGAAACAATATAGAGAATCAAAGTTGGAATTATGTAAAATGTCTTAGGACAGATCGAGGAGGTGAATACTCCTCAAAAGTATTCTTGAAATATTATAAAGCAAGTGGGATCAAAAGGCAATTTACCATTGCCTATACCCCACAACAGAATGGTGTGGTAGAGCAAAAAAACCGCACCATAGTTGAGATGGCAAGATCGATGCTACAGACTAAGCATCTAACTCATATGTATTGGGCAGAGGCTGTAAGAACCAGTGTATATATTCTAAATAGAAGTCCTACTTCTAGTTTAGATGGTGTCACTCTTTATGAGGTGTGGTATGGAAAGAAACCTAATGTAAAGCACTTCAAAGTGTTTGGTTCTTTAGCATATGCACACATTCCTGATGAGAAAAGGAATAAGCTTGATCCAAAAAGTCAATCTTGTATATTTGTAGGGTATTGTGAGTCTACAAAGGCATATAGACTCTACAATCCCAATACTCATAAAGTTATACTCTCCAGGGATGTAATTTTTGATGAAGGGGGAGAATGGGGTCATCAAAGAATTTTTGTTGATGATGAGTCCCAAGATGTAAATTCTTCACAAATACGAGGAGTACGATAGGGTGTCTCCTAAGAAAGGCACACCACCCCCTCCAAGGCCAAGCAGGAGTACTACATCAAGTACATCAACCACCAGTCCAAGTCCTTCTCCATAGAGATCAATAAATTCTTCATCGATGGACATTGACTCTCCATAAAGAGGCAAAAGAACTTTACAACATCATCCTTCCTTTCAGATGTTGGATCAAAATTTCCAAAGAAGATTCACTAGAAGCCAATCTAGTTAAATGAATTAAGTTCTGCAACAACTTGAGAATTTGCAATTGTATGGGGATGATAACTCCCAAGAACCTAGAGGATATGTAGTCAATTATGCTTTATTGGCTAGTGCACAACTAGAACTAGCTAGCTATGAGAAGGCATGTCCTAAAAATATATGGCAAAAAGCCATGAAAGAGGAAATAACCTCTATAAAAAATAATGATACATGGGAGCTAGTAAAGCTACCCAAAGGTAAAAAATGTGTTGGATGTAAATGGGTCTACAAGACCAAGTACAATGTTGATGGAAGCATTGAGAGGCATAAGGCGAGACTAGTAGAAAAAGGTTTTACTCAAAAATATGGCATTGACTATGAGGAAACTTTTGCTCCTGTTGCAAGACAAGAGACAATCAGATCAGTTCTTTCCTTAGCAACCCATAAAGGATGAAATGTTCAACACATGGATGTAAAGAGTGCTTTTCTGAATGGATACTTGACAGAAGAGGTTTATGTTCAACAACCTCAAGGTTTCCAAGAACAGGGAAAAGAGAACCTTGTTTACAAATTGAAGAAAGCACTTTATGGCCTCAAGCAAGCACCAAGAGCTTGGTACTCATGCATTGATGGCTATTTCAACGAGTATGGATTCACAAGAAGCAAAAGTGAACCAACTCTGTACTACCTAAAGCATGGAGTAGACATTCTCATAGTTTGTTTGTATGTGGATGATCTAATATTTATGGGTAGTAACAATAAAATGAATATGGAGTTCAAAAACTCCAGGATGAAACAGTTCGAGATGAAAGATCTTGGTTTAATGCGATACTTACTAGGGATGGAAGTGCATCAATCAAATAAAGGGATCTTCATATGTCAACACAAGTATGCTCGAGACATGATCAAGAAATTTGCCATGGAGCAGTGCAAATCAATTGCAACTCCTACTGGACATGGGATCCAATTGAGCAAGGACGATGGAGCATCAAAGGTTGACATGACCACTTACAGAAGCATGGTTGGGAGTCTGATGTTTCTCACCAACACTAGGCCCGACATTCAATATGATATTTATCTAGTTTCAAGGTTTATGGCTAGTCCATCTGAGCTACATTTACAAGCAACTAAAAGAATTTTAAGATATGTAAAAGGTACATTGGATTTTGGAATCCATTACCAAAAATGTAATTCTATGAAATTAGTTGGCTTCAGTGACAGTGATTGGGGCAGCAACATAGATGACAAAAAATCTACATCAGGGAATTGTTTTAGTCTAGGATTAGGACTAATTACATGGAGTTCCAAGAAACAAACTGTTGTAGCATTGTCATCAACTGAGACTGAGTCAATAGCCATCACTCATGCTAGTACTCAGGCCCTATGGTTAAGAAAGGTTCTTGAAGAGATTGGAGAAAGTCAGAGTGGTCAAACTCGACTGTATTGTGATAACATAAGTGCCATTCAGTTGACATACAATCCAATCCACCATAGCAGATCAAAGCATTTCGATATGAAGTATCACTTCATTCGAGATATGGTGGAACAACAAATAGTTGAGCTTCAATATTGTAACACTTTGGATAATATTGCTGACATCTTCACCAAAGGTATAACTAAAGCTCAATATATAAAGCTGAGAGACTGTATAGTCAGTCCTCTCAACTTTAAGGGGGAGAATATTGGAAATAAAGCTAGTAAAAGGAGCAAAAAGGAGTAAAAAAGGTAAAAAATTTGTTTCAATAGTAAGCTTTGGATCTTACCCCTTTTACCTCCTTGGACGACAGCTGACTGGGCAAGTAAGTTTGACTTGGACAACAGCTGACTGGGCAGTATTTGATGGTAAGGGCGGCAAGGCGAACCAACTCATTTTCCCTTTCTCTTTTCCTCCCTATTTCTTCTATTTCCCTAACTTCCCTATATTCCCTAAGTTCATTTATTTTTATGAGTATAAATACCAATGTAACCTATTATTCCTAAGGTTGAATACAATATTAATTTCCTATTTTTCACTCCTAATTTCTCTCAAACCACATCAAAGCTATTGTTCTCTATAAATCATCGGGGAAAAATAAGGAAAGCCAAATATATATTTTGATATTCACTCCATAAAATACCCTAATTCATTTTGATTGTTTGGCTTAAACTCCTCCAACTCATTATCCTTTTTCGAAAGGGTTTTGAGGCAGGTGTCATCAATTTGAGTGAATTCCCTTTCATGTACTCTCTGAAGTATATCGAAAAGGGGACCATTTGGTGATATAAGGAACCTTCACAATGGCCACTGTTCACAAATATCTGTCAGATTCACAGTTGCTCAAAGGTTTTAATTTTACACCATGGAAAACAAATATGAGAGCTATCCTTCAGGTTGAAGATTTGTGGATGTAGTGATTGGCACTACAAAATGTCCTACTTCACCAGGTCCAGATCAAGAGGCATTTGATAAGAAGGATAGAAGGTCTCTCATGTTTATTTTGCTTGCTACTATAGATGAGGTACAACCTCATATTTGTGATGCTAAAATTGGTAAACAAACGTGGGATGCTTTGGTTACCATTTATGAAGCGAAGAATCAGTCCACTTTATTAACCTTCAATCTCAACTACATCCACTCAGTATGAAATCTGGTGAGATAGTTGAATTGTTCCTATGTAGAGTGCTAGAATTGAAAGCCAAATTAAATGCTATGGGAGAAGTAGTGGAAGATAAGCTCTTGTTCAGTCATTTTGAGAGCTTTGCCAAAATCCTACAAGATGTTGATCACATCCCTTCAAGTTTATGGTAGACAAGTTACTTTTGTGGAGTTGGTAAATTTGCTTCAAACTGAGGAGGCAAATCAACTTCAAAGAGATGAAGTGACAGATAATGCACTTTACTCAAAATAAAGAGGAAAGAAGCAAGGTAAATTTCAGAAGGGAGGATATTCATCCAAAGGAAAAGGAAAACAACCTCAACAAAAAGAGAAGAAATATTGCAAAATCTATGATATGGATAACCATGACACCAACAGGTGTTGGTTCAAGAATAAACAATCCAATGATCAAGGTCAGAAGAAAAAAGGGAAATGTAAATCACAAAAGAAGAATGAGCAAGCCAAGGGACATGTTGCTTATGAGGAATCAAACTCAAATTTTGAGAGGGCACACAAGGTGCTCATGACTCACACATCTTTTCAGCAGAAGGATCCTGTGTAGTATATTGATTATGACGCCAATAAACACATGACTGGTGATAAGTCATGGTTTAAGACTTTTGAGGCAAAGGAAGGCAAACCATTAACAATTGCTGATGATAAGACCTACCAATTCCAAGGTGAAGGAGATGTTTCAATCACTCTACCAGATGGACACTGTCAGATTGAGAAAGTTCTCTATGTTCCTGGATTGGAAAACAATTTTTTGTCAGTCCCTTAGATCTTGGATAAAAATATGGATGTTATTTTCAGAGTTGAAGATGGCAAGAAGCGATGTTTTATAACTAGAAAGGGAAAGCATGTAGCAATAGGTTCATACAAGCATGGCTTGTTTATCTTAGATGCCATTTTTATACCTCATGTTGCCATGGAAGCAAACACAAAGGAGGCCACTTCTCTTTGGCATAAGAGATATGGGAATCTGATTTCAGGATATTTGCTCGAGTTGAGTAAATATGAGATGGTGAAAGGTCTTCCCAACCTTTCATCCACTTTGCCAGTTTACTCAGATTTCTTAGCAGGGAAGCAACACCGAGTACCATTTGAGGTGAGCTCTTCACGAGCTAAGAAACCTTTGGAGTTGGTACACATCGATCTGTGCAATCCTATGCCAAATAATTATGGTGGAAAGAGGTTTTTTCAGTTGTTTGTTGATGATTACTCACGAAAGATGTGGGTTTTTTTTACAATTGAAATCAAAGGCATTTATGTACTTTCAGTAGTGCAAGAAGAGTGTTGAGAAGGAGTCAGGATGTTCCATCAAGACCCTTCGCTCAGATTAAGGGGGGGAATATACCTCCAAAGAATTTTCATCATTTCTAAATTCACATGGGATTAAGAGACAGTTGACATTAGCCTATACTCCATAGCAAAATGGAGTTGCTCAGAGGAGGAACCGTTCCATCATGAAAATGGTTCACTGTATGTTTAAGGGGGCACCTCTTGAGCAACAGTATTGGGCAAAAGCAGTCAATACAACAATGTACCTCTTGAATAGAGCATCCACAAAAGCTCTACATGGAATGCTCCACAAGAAACATGGAGTGGTAGGAAACCCTCCATTTATCATCTAAGGATTTTTGGGTGTAAGGCATTCATTAATATTCCAAAGGCAAAGAGAAAGAAGTTAGATGAGAAATCCCTACAATGTATTTTTCTTGGTTATGATGAGAATTCAAAGGTATATCGGTTGATAGATCCTAAAACTAAAAAATTCACTTAAGTATAGATGTGGTATTTGATGAAGCTTTCACATCATATACTAATACATCTATAGTTGTATTCCTTTATGAAGAGGAGCCTAAGAAAGAAACTCCACCACCCCCATAAAAAAAGGTTTTGAAATAGTGTACTTGCACATTGAGAGTTTCAAAGTTGACTTCACTTCCAGATCTAACTCTAGATCGATATTGTACTCACAATATGACTCAGCAGATGAGAGCAGAGGCTTCTACTTCAGAGGTTGAAGAGCTTTGCTAACAGTTTGATGAATTATTTGTAGATGCAAAGGAAGATAGAGAAGCAAATATGGATGATAAAAGGGTTTATATGTATGCATTGGATAAGAATGAACCCACAGTAGTTCAAGATGCACTTAGTAAGCCTCAGTGGAAGGCTACTATGGATGTTGAGCATACATCTCTCATGAAAAATAACACATGGAAGCTAGTTGATCTACCTTAAGGAACTAAGCCCATTGGTAGCAAATGGGTGTTCAAAGTGAAGTATAAGGCAGATGGAACTATTGATAAGCATAAGGTCCGTCTTGTTGCAAAGGGCTATGCTCAAAAAGAGGGAATTGATTATGAAGAGACTTTTGCACCCACTACAAGAATGACTACCATTCGTGTACTTTGTGCTATTGCAGCTCAGTTCGGGTGGAAGTTACATCAGATGGATGTCAAAAGTGCTTTCTTGAATATTGACTTGCAAGAAGTGTATATGACCCAACCAAAAGAATTTGTGGTTGAAGGCCAAAAGCAGAAAGTTTGCAAGTTGGTTAAATCCTTATATGGGTTAAAACAAGCTCCACAAGCTTGGTACATCAAAATGGATAGTCACCTATTGCAACATTGATTCAAAAGAAGTCCTTTAGATGCTAATATTTATATCAAGAACAATGGTTCTAATATAGTGATTTTAGTACTCTATGTGGATGATCTGATCATCACTGGAAGTTTGGAGAAAATGATAGATGCAATGAAAGATGACTTAAAATAATCATTTGAGATGACAGATCTAGGACTTCCTCACTATTGTTTTGGTTTAGAAGTGTCTCACAAAAAAATCATATCAAAGTGTCACAAAAGAAGTATGCCAAGACATTGATTGAAAAATATCGCATGACTGATTGCAAGTCAAAAGCAAATCCAATGGAACCAAGGCTTTAGTTATCATGATATGATACTTCTCCACAGGTAGATGGTACTCTCTATTACCAATTGCTTGGAAGTCTCATATATCTGACCAACACTAGGCCAGGTATCAGTTTTTCTATGGGTTATATTTCAAGGTTCATGTAGGAACCTAAGGTGAGTCATTGGAAAGCAGCAAAATGGGTTCTTCACTATGTCTATGGCAGTACAGACTATGGCTTAGAGTACAAGCAGAATGACAAATTCTTCTTATAGGGATACACAGACTCAGACTATGTAGGATCCATTGATGATCAAAAATCAACTTTTCGATACACTTCCATCTTGGATCTACACCTGTCTCTTGGCATAGTAAGAAGTAGCAGGTGGTTGCTTTATATTCTATAGAGGTAGAATATCATGCAACACGTGGAGCAGTCTATGAGGTGATATGGTTAAGTCATATTCTTTTGAGTATGGGTCTTCCAAAGAATCTTCCAATTCACTTGTTTTGTGATAATCAAGGTGTTTTAAAGCTTGTCAAGAATTTTTTCTTTCATGAACGCACCAAATACATTGACACTCAATATCATTTCATTAGAGATGAAGTTCCAAAGCACAACATAAAGCTCCAGTACATTCCCACTGATGAACAAGTTGCATATATTTTCACTAAGACACTTGCCTGTGTCAAATTTGAGTTGTTTCGCAACACACTTTGTATTTCCCAATAATGTAATAAGGGAGGATGTTAGCATGGATAACATATTTCATATGTTTTTTATGTTATTACATTATAGTTAACACCTAATATACATGTCAGCTACTAAACAATTTCAATGACATATGGAGATGTGAAATTGATTAGACGTTTTTCACAGGACTACCCAAACTACCAAACTCGTTTTGGTCATATCTCACTCATCCGGACTCGGATTGAGCTAAAATTTTGAGGGTAGATGCCTGAAAAACCCTAGAATGTCTCCACAAATTTTCATATCATTTGGAGCAACATATATCCTAGCACATCCCTATGTGTGAACAACATATTTGGCAAGCGGCTATGCGAGGGTTTCATCTGGGTTAAGTGCAAGCAGCTCTAGAGGTTGGTTTTTAGGGCCTTCAGGCCATAATGACCAATATTTTTGTGGTTTATGCTCAATATTTTAGTAGGAAATATTGTGCAAGATGGGTTAGAAATTTGTCTTTCAACAGATCATACTGTGAACTTGAGTGACAATGACTTCCAATTTGCTGCACAAAAGAAAAGTGAAAATCATACCTTTCCATGATGTCTAGGGCAAGGATTAAAGAGATCACGAAACAAGTTTCAAGCAGTTGATCAAAAAATGGTTCATATCTCAAGTGAATCTGGTGCTAAGGTGCACCCACAAAATAATTCTATTGTGAAAACCCCTACCAAGGGTAAGAATTTTGAAGACTCAGTCCCAAAAATGAATTTTAGGGATGCTCTTCGTGGTGGACAGCCTCAACCCAATGCTAATATCAATATTAGGGCTTCCCATAAACCTCTAAGAATGCCTAAGATTGATCCCAGGAAAACAGAGTCGGGATGTCTTAAAGCAGTTGATGGATCTCCTATTGTTAAGCTTGATATGGGTAACATTCAGACTAGCATTGAAGATTTGGAAAAAAGAGGACTAATTTTTCGGTTCATGGGTTTTCGTCTGAGTCTATTTGCTTTCAAAGTCCGGGCTGCAAAAAGCTGGAAAACTAAAGGTGAGTTACAAACCTCTATTTATCCAAATGGTTATTTTCTTGTTTTATTTGCTAATAATGAAGATAGAGAGAAAACTTGTCAAGGGGGTCCTTGGTTTTTTGGAAGGGCAGGGCTTTTCATGAAGCCCTGGCATACTAAATTTAATGCGGAAGAAGAGATGCCTTCTATAGCTCCCATGTGGGTTAGACTCTTTAGCCTCCCTATTGAATTTTGGAATCCTACTATTTTTTCTTCAACTGGAAACTCTTTAGGAACTTTTATGATGATTGCTGATTGTACTCAAAATTTTGAACATATTATTTATGCTCGAATTTGTGTTTTAATGGATTTTGACAAAACCCTACCTAAAAAGATCACATTACAATTTGGGGAAGACACTTGGGAGCAAGTAGTGGACTATGAGAACATTCCTTTTCGTTGTAGAATTTGCCATGAATATGGTCATTTGGCCAGTGCTTGCCCAAATAAAATTCTCGATCAAAAGAAAGAAGATATAAACTTAGCAGGTTTCCAAATACCTAAGAAGAACAACACTTAGAAAATACCGAGTTATGAAGGATCAATCAAAGTCATCTGCTAATATGTTTGAAATCCTTTCCACAAATGATGTCCCAAGTGAGGAAGAGGAAATAATGGAAACTGAAATCTTAGAAACACAATTTAAATATGAAGGGAAGAACTCAAAGACAAACCAACAAATCAAAGGTTTTTAACAGAAAAAAAGGAGAAAATTTACACAAGAAAAACAATATTTCAAATGTCAAAACTTCAAATAATGTAGGTCCCAATATAGACTCCGTTGAACCATCTAGTAAAGTTTTGGCTGTGTACGAGCATTCTTCAAGGTTAGAAGCCATCTCAGATTCAATTGGAATAAGTCAAGAAACGGGGAAAAAAAAATTGAAGATGGATTCTAATCAAAAAGTAGGTCGCAAGACCAATCAATATCATATGGTAAAAGAAGGTGAAAAGCTTGTAGAGAAAGGTAAGATTAATGCGCTTCCCAACCTTTTTTAGCCCTGGTATTAATGAAGATCATCACTTGGATTATTAGAGGACTCAAAGGGAGTCTTTCAAAACAAAATGAAATTAGAAGAATTATTCAGATAAATCATCCACATCTTGTTTTCCTTCAAGAAACAAAGATGTCAATGGAGGATATGGACTTAATTGCCAGTAAAATTTGGCCAGCTGTAAAAGTGGTTTCCCTCAATTCCCAAGGGACTTCGGGTGGCATTGCTTGTCTTTGGGATCCAAAAGAGGTAGTTATTCACCATATGGTTGGCAGTTGGGGTTTGTTGGCTATAGCTATTCAAAGTAGACATTCCAACCATATTATGCTCTCATTCATTGTTTATGCTCCGACTTCTTTGGAGGAAAAAAGAAGAAAGTGGAAGGATATTACTCATATTATCTCTCATTTTCCTAAAGCTTGGATCTTGATCGGAGGAGATTTCAATACCATCCTCTCTCTGGATGAGAAAAGTGGGGGAAAGAGAATTTTGGACAAAAGCACTGACCTCATGAGCGAATATATTGCAAACCTCCATCTTGTGGATATCCAACTAGATAATGGCCTTATGACTTGGTCTAACAGAAGGCAAGGCTTAGCTTGTTTAATGGAGAGATTGGATAGGTTTTTGCTCTTTGAAAATTTCTTAATCCATGGTCACATTCTTAAAGTGAAGACTCTTAATAATGATGTTTCGGATCATTGGCCAGTCATGGTGGAAATGTGGAAAACCATTGTGAGTTTCTCTCCTTTTTGTTTTCAATTAATGTGGCTTAGAGACATTTCCTTCAGACCTCATGTGCAACAATGGTGGAAGGAAGGTAAACCTAGGCATGGGACTAAGATGTTTTGTTTTGCCAAAATATCGCAATACATTAAATCCAAAATCAAGACTTGGAACTGGAAAGAGTTTGGGGATGTTCATAAAAAAAAACATGAAGTTATTGCTCATATTGAAAATTTGAATAAGAAAATCCGTTTAGATGGCCTCACAAAGAAGAGAAGTGCAAATGAAATTAAACTCACAACTCAGTTAGAGGAATGGGAAAAAAGATAAGAAATCTTATGGAAGCAAAAATCTAGAATTCAATGGCTCAAAGAAGGAGATTGAAACACAAATTTTTTCCACAAATCTCTTCTAGCTCGAAGATCTCACAACTTTATTTCTTCCTTAAAATCAGATTTTGAAGATGTTGTTTATACTTGGGATGGCATGAACTCTATTGTTGTTGATTACTTTTCCAATCTTTTTGCTGCTACTCCCCTTGACTCAGCTTCACAACATAATGTTCTTCAAGCAATCCCTTCTCTTATCACTTCTAAGGAGAACTCTATTTTGACTGCTCTTGTTACTATCAATGAGCTTCAACAAGTAGTTTTTAAAATGCAAAAGGGAAAACCCAGGTCCTGATGGTTTTCCTATTGAGTTCTACCAAGAGTTATGGGATATCCTTCATGTTGATTTATTAGAGGTGGTGGAAGAATCCAGGAAATCCAAAGAAATTTTGAAGGTTATAAATAAAACTTATATTACTCTTGTTACAAAAGCTCAAGAGGTTGATCATATCTCAGCTTTTAGACCTATGGCTTTATGTAATGTTCTTCTCAAAATCATTACTAAAATCATGGCAAAAAGGTTGAAGCCTCTTTTGCATAAGATTATTTCCCAGAGCAAGGGGGTTATGTGGAAGGACGTCAAATAGTAGATGAGATAGTTCTTGCTCGGGAAGCCATCCATTCCATGGATATGCAAAATTCTCCTTCCATGTTCATTCGGTTAGACTTATCCAAAGCTTATGACAGAGTGGATTGGCACTTCCTTATCAAATTTTTGAGGTAATTTGGTTTCTCTAAGGATTGGATGGATTGGATTATGGGATGTATCTCTTCGAGTTTCCTACTTAGTTCTTATCAATGGTAGGCCTTCTCAGTCTTTCCTAGCTTCCAGAGGTATTAGGCAAGGTGACCCGCTATCCCCTTATTTGTTCATCATTCTTGCTAAATGCTTGGGTAGGACTATAACCAAGAAGAGGGAAAACAAAACCCTTGAGGGAGTTGCCATTGCTCATGGAGCTAGACCTATCTCTCATCTTCAATTTGTGGATGACTCTACTCTTTTAGGTAAAGCTACAATTAAGGAAGCTTCTAATATTAAGCAAATCATTAGCTATTTTTCTAAGGCTACTGGGCAATTGATAAATGAAGACAAATCTAAAGTTATTTTCTTTCAATTTTATGCTAGACAGGAATCCATGGTCTTGGATAAACTAATATATAAGAATACCTCTCTTCCAATCACTTATTTAGGTATTCCCATAAATATTCAAAGGCAGAAAAATAAATATTGGAATTGGTTGTTGGACAAAGTCAAGAAGAAAATTGGAAAGTGGACCAACCAGTGGCTTTCTTCTAGGGGTAGAATCACCTTGGTAAAATCAGTCCTTCAAGCTATTCCTATTTATGTTTATTTCGTTTTGAATATCCCAAAGGTTGTTCTTCGAGAATTGGATCAAATCAGTCATTGTTTCCTTTGGAGTGGTACTAAGGAGAAAAGAAAACGGACCTTGGTGAAATGGGATACTTTATGTCTTCCTAAGAGTGAAGGGGGGTTAGGATTATGGTCTTCAATTAATAACAAAAAAGCTTTAGCTGCTAAATTATATTGGAGGATGTTGCATAACCCCAATGCTCTTTGGGCCAATAATCTCTGTGCTAAATATGTTGAGAACAAAAGTCTTGAAGACCTTATTCGCTATCAACTTCCTACCAAAGGTTCTCCCATTTTAGCAGTTCTTAATACTGGTGAGGATTTGATAAAAAAAAAATTATTTTGGATCATTCATAATGGTCAACATGCAAATTTTTGGATAGATTCTTAGGATGGTCACAAGCCTTTGATAACTCAGTTTCCCGATTGGAGGCCTTGGATGGAGGAGCTTCACCGAGCTAATTGGATAAAGGTGGCTAATTAATGTTGGTACCATATCGATAATTCAAAGGTTGGTAGATATTGGATATCTATTGAGGACTGGCCTATTCAAATCCCAAAAAGGCAAAGACAAGATATCCAAGGCATCCTTCATATGATATCCCTCTCTTGGTCCCATGAAAAAGATTATTTTGGATGGAAAAACACTACTAAGGGTGAGTATTCAGTTGCTCAAGGTTATTTGACCTTATGCCATAATAATCCCAACCATTCTTCTACATCTTTTCTCGATTGTGGGCTCAAAAGCTCTGGCCTAAGGTGAGGTTCTTTAATTAGCTTTTATTACATCGTAGGGTGCTTACTGGTGAGCAACTTACGAAGCGTGGTTTTCATGGCCCTTTTAGATGTGAAATGTGTGAAGAGAATGTAGAAAATATCAATCATATTTTTATTGAGTGTACTTTAGCCTCTGAGCTGCGGAGGAGAATGGCCACTTTTTTTTTTTGTTAAGTAGCAATATATACATAGCGGGTTTTTTAAGAGGATCCCAAAACCTTATTACAAAAAAAGAACACCTTTAAGGCCGCAATATTAAGACCGAAGAGCTAGTCTCAAACCAATTTACAAAAAAGATCTTAACCACAAACCCAACATCAGTAAATCCCAACAAACATTTCCAACAAAAACACAGCAGAATCAAAAACCTTGATTCGGGCAGAATTTTAGGACTCGCCATCGAATTTAGTTTTCCTTGGGATCCTCCTGACCACCTGAGGATCCTCCCGTGTGCTCCTTGAGTTTTCAGAGGCAGTGAATTACTGATTCAGCAGCTTTGGTGATGTTTCCCATGGCATCAATGGCCAAATCGAGCAGCAAGTTCAGCGACACCTTTTTCTTCTTCGATTTCGAGTTCGAGCTCAGGTGGAGCGAAGGATCAGCTTCGACCTCAACCTTTGGTTTCTTGAACCGCCTCGAAGCTCTGACGGTTGGAGGAGTCGCTTAGGCCCGTCTGCGACAGCGCTTGGAGGAATCGCTCTTGGAAAAAACGTGCGACCATCTGAGGTGGCACCGATTTGGCGAAGGTAGAGGTCGCTAGTTCCTAAGGAGCAACTACCACCGCCATCCCTCGCTCGCCCAACACGTGATTGGTTTTTGCCTGCATCGCTTTGGTTCGAGAGGCTTTGCCTAGGGAACACACGCTTTTGGCGAGGCGTTCGGAGATTAGGCCCACGGTAGCAATGGATGGAGGCCAATGATTCGATGTTGATAAGGCCAAAGGAGGCCCGATTGGCTGGAAGAAATTGACTGACATGGTCTTGCTTGAGGATCTGACACGGGTCATTAAACCTTTTTTTGGTCTGACGCTGCCACATCAGAGATATCTTGTGGGATCTCGTGATCCCAAATGGTGAGATTACAGGAGGAGGATCCTCTGTTGGCCAGGTGGTCGACCAGTGAATTCCCTTCCCTAAAGATGTGTTGGCACCTGTGGGTCTTGCTTCAAAGGATTCGCCAGGCTTCCTGGATGGTGTTGAAAACCCACCATGCAAGGGTCTCAACCTTAGTCAAATAATTGATGATGTTCATGGAGTCGCCTTTTATGATGACTGCCTGGGGATCCTCCTTGATGAGAACTAGTCCTCTCCAGAGGGCTTTGGCTTCTACAACATGATTGGTCTGATGACCCAGATCTTCAGAGAAAGCAAGTAAAATCACTCCACGATGGTCCCTAACAGTGCCTCCAGCACCCGTCGCTCCAGGGTTTCCTTTGGACACCCCGTCAAAATTTAGCTTGATCCAATCATGGGAAGGAGGATTCCATCGAGTAAGAGCCTGAGGGTGATGCAAGGAAGTATCCAGGGAGGGTCCACTCGAGATATTGAGAAAATTGAGGATAAGGCCTTCTCGGGACGTCGAAAGAGGATTGGAGCAGTGAATGAGGTCAACATTCTCGAAAGCGAAGGCAAGGGCTCTAGTGGTGACCGAGGGAGGATCTCGGACAAAAGTCCCAAAGACTGCTATTACGCTCAAGCCAGACTTGCCATACCAAGTGGTGAAGGCATATGTCCCAGAGGAGCCGAAGCTTATGGTTAAAAAAATGTTGGGGTCATTGGAGGAAGGCTTCGCACAGGGACTTGGGGGTAGCCCATTGGATCTGAAAGGTAGAGAGGATGAAGCTAAACGCAGCCGAGGTGAAGTCGCAATGGAGGAAGAGGTGATCGATGGATTCCCAATTGGCTTGGTATATGAAGCATATGTTAGGAAGGGGAATGCCTCTTTTAACGAGGTTCTCAGTGGTAAGAGCTTTGTTTTGGAAGGCTAGCCACGAAAAGAAAGCAATTTTTGGGATGAGGTGCTTTTTCCAGACAATGTGGGAGGATGATACAGGGTGAGGGGTGAGAAGGGAGTAAGTAGACTTGACAATGAAAAAGCCCTTGTCCGACCCAACCCAGGTGGGTTTATCAGCCCTTTGCTCAGAGGGAATAGTGGTCGTTGGAAGCATGAGGTTAAGGGAAGAAATCTCAGGGCTGCTACCAGAGAGGATCCTCCACCAGGGTTGGCCACCCTACCATTAAATGAAATTAAACACTTTCCTTCCCCTACTTGTATCAGGAATCGCTTGTAGCCTTGAAAGATCTGCCCTGTCACCCAAGGGTTCATCCGTTAGCCATCTGTCGCTCCAAAATTCAATGCTGCATCCATCCCTGAGAATCCGTCGGAGACATTTTTGAACTAGCGTTTTGGTGTGGATCATTGCTTTCCAAAAGGCTGAGCCATTGGGGTGGTTGAATGAGTCAAGGAAGGAGCGGTTGTCCATATATTTCTTTGACACCAATTGGATCCACTCAGCTGGGTCTTTAGAGATGATCCTCCAAGCATGTTTACCCAACAAGGCTATATTCATTTCGGAGGAGAATGGCCACTTTACTTGGCTTACAGTGGTCTAATTTTTTTAATTTTGAACAGCTTTGGAGGGATTGGCCTAATCAAGAGGGTGTTGATCATTTTATTAGGCGATTAGTTTGGATGGGTTCTACCATTCTTCTTTGGAATATTTGGAATGAAAGGAACAACCGAATTTTTAATCAAGATAGGAAGGATATTCACTATATTTGGCAAAAGACCATAGCCAACTTAGTTGAATCAATCCATCATCTCCTTAATCACCCCCAAAACTCCCACCAAAGATGCGATCAAGTGATGCAAAGATTGAAGATTAAACCTTCTAAGGGCAACCAACTTAAAGGGAATGTGAGTATTAGTAAGATGGATAGGAATAGAAATTGGCAACCTCCTCCTAAGGATTTTGGAAAAGTCAATACTGATGGAGCCTCTAGAGGGAACCCTGGAAAAGCCAGTGTGGGAGGAATTAGTAGACTTTCATATGGTTCCCTGGTTTTTACTTTTGTTGAGAATTTGGGTATTCTTTCCAATAACCTTGTTGAGGGGTATGGTATCCTTAGAGGCCTTCAGGAGGCTACTTACGTTGGATGGGAAAAGGTGTTAGTTGAGTCTGAATCTCAACTTATGATTAATCTCTTGAAGAATCCTTCTAATAATCATAAGGTGGATTGGAGAATAAAAAGAATTATTGAGAAGATTCAGTTAATCCAGATGGGATTTTTGAAAGTTGATTACAATCATGTGGTCAGAGATCAAAACAAGAGTGTTGATGCTTTAGCTAATTGGGCTTTGGACAAAGGTGATCTTACTTGTTATGGCCACCCTCTTATATGGTGGACTTCTCAAATTAGGGAAGCTCTTCTTTCTATCATTTCTTTGGATGGCTCCAGTTCTGAAGGTACCTAGTTTCTTCTTGTTTTTTTTTTGCTTTTCTTTGGTTCATTTAGTTTTTTTAGTTCCCTAGCTCATTATTTTCTTTATTTTGTTTCCTCTGTTGATTCTTGCCTTAATAGTCTTTTGGTCTAGATAGGTCATTGTTTTGTTCATTTTGTTATTTCTTATTTCTTTTTTGTTTAGTTTTTTAAGGTGGGTGGGTTTTTTTTATTTTGTTTTGTTTTTGTGTTCTTTGTGTTGTTTTTTGTTGTTCTTGTGTTTTTGTTGTTTTGTTTTTATTTTTTATGTTTTTTGTTATTGTTCTTGTGTTTTTTTTCGTTCTTGTTCTTGGGTTTCTCTTTGTTTGTGTTATTTTATGTTTTTATGTGTGAGTGTTTTCTATGTTTTTTATTTTTGTTTATTGTCTGTTGTTGGTTGTTTTTTATTTTTATTTTTATTTTATTTTTTAATTTTTTAGGTTTTGGTTGTGTTTATTTTTCATGTTTTTGTTATGTCTTTGTAGTGTTTTGTTGTTTTTGTCTTGTTTGTGTTTTGTTATGTGGTTCTTGTGTTTTTCTATGTGGTTTGTGTTGTGGCTTCTTTTATCTTATTGTGCATGTTTGGTTGTGCTTTTGTTTTTGACACACTCAAGGAGCATGTTTTTTATTTTATTTTATTATTTTTGTTGTTATTTACTTATTTTTAAATTGGTTTTGTGTGTTTGTTTGCTTCTTGAGTATGTCAAAGGTGGTAGGCCAGGTCCGAGTCCTGGGCGTTTTTGGCGGAATGGATACCCTTGCCTCCTTGGGTCTTACCCAAAAGTGGTATCCCTTTTGGGATGTTTTCCACAAATAATAATAAAAAAAAACACCTAATATACATATGTGCTTCAGATAGTTGCATTAGTTGGGGTGGTTATTGATTAGTTGTACAAACTGCCCAGTTCGTTGACAATATTAAAAACCATGTTTATAATATCATGCAATTATCAATACAATGTTGCTGGTTACAATATCCCTTACCAATTATTTTAGCCCTGGTATTAGTGAAGATCATCACTTGGAATATTAGAGGACTCAAAGGGAGTCTTTCATAACAAAATGAAATTAGAAGAATGATTCAAATAAACCATCCACATCTTGTTTTCCTTCAAGAAATAAATATGTCAATAGAGGAAATTGATTCTATTGCTAGTAAAATATGACCAGCTGAAAAAGTTGTTTCCCTTAGTTCCCAAGGGACTTTTGGTGGCATTGCTTACCTTTGGGACCCAAAAGAGGTAGTTATTCACCATATGGTTGGCAGCTAGGGTCTTTTGGCTATAGTTATTCAAAGTAGACATTCCAACCAAATTATGTTTTGCATAACTATTTATGCTCCGACTTCTTTCGAGGAAAAGATAAGACAATGGAAGGATATAACTTATATTATCTCTCATTTTCCTGAAGCTTGGATCTTGATAGGAGGAGATTTCAATACCATCCTCGCTTTGGATGGGAAATTAAATTGGGAGGAAATAGAAATATGGATAGGAGCACTGGCCTCATGAATGAATATATTGTAAACCTTCATCTTGTGGACATTCAACCAAATAATGGCCTTATACCTTGGTCTAACAGAAAGCAAGGCTTAGCTTGTATCATGGAAATATTGGATAGGTTCTTGCTCTCTAACCATTTCTTAATCCATGGTCACATTCCTAAAGTGAAGAATCTTAACAATGTTGGTTCGGATCACTGACCAGTCATGGTGGAAGTTTGGAAAACCAATGTGAGTTTCTCTCCTTTTCGATTTCAGTTAATGTGGCTTAGAGATAGTTTCTTTAGACCTCGAGTGCAACAATGGTGGAAGGAAGGTATACCAAGATATGGGACTAAGATGTTCTATTTTACCAAAAGGTTGCAATATATTAAATCCAAAATCAAGACTTGGAACTGGAAGGAGTTTGGTGATGTTCAACAAAAAACATGAAGTTATTACTCAACTTGAAAATTTGAATAAGAAAGTCTGTTTAGATGGCCTCACAGAGAGCATAAGTATAGATGAAACTAGACTCACAACTCAGTTAGAGGAATGGGAAAAAAGAGAACTCTTATATAAGAAAAAATCTAGAATTCAATGGCTCGAAGAAGGAGATCGAAACGTAAATTTATTCCACAAATCTCTTCTAGCTCGAAGATCTCACAACTTTATTTCTTCCCTAAATTCAAATTATGGAGATGTTGTCTACACTTGGGATGGCATGAACTCTATTGTTGTGAATTACTTTTCCAATATTTTTGTTGCTACTCCTCTTTACTTGATTTCTCAACAAAATGTTCTTCGATAGATCCCTTCTCTTATCACTTATGAGGAGAACTCTATTTTGACTGCTCTTGTTACTATTAACAAGATTCAACAAGTGAGTTTTAAAATGCAAAAAGGGAAAACCCCACGTCCTAATGGTATTCCCATTGAGTTTTACTAGGAGTTCTGGGATATCCTTCATGCAGATTTATTAGATGTGGTGGCAGAAGCTAGGAAAGCCAAAGAAATTTTGAAGGTTATCAGTAAAAATTATATAATTATTGTCCCTAAAGCGCAATAGGCTTATCATATCTTGGCTTTTAGACCTATTGCTTTATGTAATGTTCTTCTCCAAATCATTACTAAGATCATGGCAGAAACGTTGAAGCCTCTTTTACATAAGATTATTTTCCCTGAACAAGGAGGTTATGTGGAAGGGCTTAAAATAGTGGATGCGATAGTTCTTGCTCAGGAAGCCATCCATTCCATAAAAATGCAAAAATCTCCTTCTATATTCATTCGTTTAGACTTATCCAAAGCTTATGACAGAGAGGATTGGCACTTCCTCATCAAATTTTTGAGGCCATTTGGTTTCTCTCAAGATTGGATGGACTGGATTATGGGTTGTATCTCTTCAGTATCATACTCAGTTCTTATCAATGGTAGGCCTTCACAATTGTTCCCAACTTCTAGAGGTATTAGGCAAGGTGATCCCCTCTCCCCTTATTTATTCAACATTCTTGCTGAGATAACCAAAAATAGAGATAAGAAAACCCTTGAGGGAGTTACCATTTCTCATGGAGCTAGGCCTATTTCTCATCTTCAATTTGTTGATGACTCTACTTTGTTAGGTAAAGCTATCGTTAAGGAAGCTTCTAAATTTAAGCAAATCATTAGTTGCTTTTCTAAGTCTACCGTGCAATTGATCAATGAAGACAAGTCTAAAGTCATTTTCTTTCACTGCTCTACCAGACATGAATCCATGGTCTTAGATAAATTACGATATAAGAAGACCTCTCTTTTGATCACTTATTTAGGCATCTCTATCAATACTCAAAGGAAAAAAATTAAAGACTAGAATTGGTTGTTGGACAGAGTTAAGAAGAAAATTGAAAGTGGACTAGTAGGTGGCTTTCTTTTGGGGGCATAATTACCTTGGTAAAATATGTTCTTCAAGCTATACCTATTTATGTTTCTACCATGTTGAATATCCCAAAGGTTGTTCTTCGATAATTGGATCAAATTAATCATCGGTTCCTCTAGAGTGGTACTAAGGAGAAAATAAAATGGGCCTTGGTGAAATGGGACACTTTATGTCTTCCTAAGAATGAAGGGGGGTTAGGATTTCGGTCTGCTATTAATAACAACAAAGCTTTAGTTGCTAAATTGTATTGGAGGATTTTACATAACCCCAATGCTCTTTGGGCCAATAATATTTGTGCTAAATATGCTGAGAACAAAAGTCCTGAAGACCTTGTTCGCTATCAGTTGCCTACCAAAGGTTCTCCCATTTAGCGGTTCTTAAGATTAGTGAAGATTTGATAAAGAAAAAGTTATTTTGGATCATTCATAATGGTCAATAGGTAAATTTTTAGATATATTCTTGGGATGGTCACCAACCTTTGATAACTCAGCTTCCTCATTGGAGGCCTCGTATGGAGGAGCTTCATCGAGCTAATTGGATAAAGGTGGCTAATTACTGTCGCTACCATACTGGTAGTTCAGAGGTTGGTAGATATTGGATCCCTATTGAGGACTGGCCTATTCAAATTCTAGAAATACAAAGATAAGACATCCAACACATCCTACATATGAGATCTCTCTCTTGGTCCCATGATAAAGATTGTTTTGGATGGAACAACACTACTAAGGGTGAGTATTTAGTTGCTCAAGGTTATTTGGCCTTATTACATAATAATCCCAACCAATATTTTGACATATTTTCTCAGTTGTGGGCTCAAAAGCTCTGGCCTGAGGTGAGGTTCTTTACTTGGCTTTTATTGCATCATAGGGTGCTAACTAGTGAGCAACTTATGAAACGTGGTTCTCATGGCCCTTTTAGATGCGAAATGTGTGGAGAGAATGTGGAAACTCTTAGCAATATATTTATTGAGTGTAGTTATTTGGAGGAGAATGGCCATCTTACTTGGCTTACAGTGGTCCAGTTTTTTTACTTTTGAGCTGCTTTGGAGGGATTGGCCTAAATAGGAGGGTGTTGATCATTTCATTAGGTAGTTAGTTTGGATGGGTTCTACCATTCTACCTTGGAATATCTGGAATGAAAGGAACAACCGAATTTTCAATCAAGAAAGAAAGGATATTCACTATATTTGACAAAAGACCATTGCCAACTTAGTTGAATTAGTCCAACAACTCCTTAATCACCCTCAAAACTCCCACCAAAGATGGGATCAAGTGATGCAAATATTGAAGATTAACTCTTCTAAGGGCAACATACTTAAAGGGAATGTGAGTAATTGCAAGATGGATAGAACAAGGAATTGGTAGCCTCCTCCTAAGGATTATGGAAAAGTCAATACCGATGGAGCTTCTAAGGGGAACCCTGGAAAAGCTAGTGTAGGAGGAATTAGTAGACTTTCATATGGCTCCTTGGTTTTAACTTTTGCTGAGAATTTGGGTATCCCTTACAATAACCTTGCTAAGGGGTATGGTATCCTCAGAGGCCTTCAAGAAGCTGCTAAGGTTGGATGGGAAAAAGTGTTGGTTGAATCTGAATCTCAACTCATGATTAATCTTCTAAAGACTCCTAAGAATCATAAGGTTGATTGGAGAATAAAAAGAATTATTGAGAAGATTCAATTAATCCGAATGGGATTTTGAAAGTTGATTACAATCATGTCATCAGAGAATAGAACATGAGTGTTGATGCTTTAGCTAATTAGGCATTGAACAAAGGTGATCTTACTTGTTACGACCACCCTTCTAGATGGTGGGCTTCACAAATAAGGGAAGCTTTGCTTTTTATCCTTTCTTTGGATGGCTCCAATATTAGAGGTACCTAGTTCCTTTTTGCTTTGTTTTTGCTTTTCTTTGGTTTGGTCAAGGTATTTTAGCTCCCCAACTTATACATATCTTTCTTATGTTTCCTTTGTTGATTCTTGCCTTAAAAGTATTTTGGCCTAGAAAGGTCGTAATTGTGTTTTGCTTTTTTTGTTGTTTTTCTTTTATTTTTTAAATTTTTCGAGGGGTGTGCATGTGTTTTTGTACTGTTTTGTTTTTGTGTTGATTTTTTGTGTGTTTGTTGTTTGTAATGTTTTGTGTTTTTTATTTTTATTTTTTTGTGTGTTTTTATTGTTTTCCATGTTTTTGTTTTTTGTGATTTGTGTTTTTTTTTTTTTTTACGAGGAACCTTTTATATACAACATATCCGCAACATGTGAAGGGAGAGATTTGAACCTGGGCCTCTCGATAACTGGAGAGTTTTAACTACCCACTTGCTCTCCAACTCCTCTACATGAGCGGATGGTTTTTTTTTTTTTAAGTGTTTGTGTTGTTTTGTTGGTTTTCTTATGTGTTATGTGTTTTGTTGTTAGTTTTTATTTTTTATTTTATTTATTTTTAATTTATTTTTGTTGTTTTTGTTTGTTTTGTGTTTTTTTTTTAATTTGTTTGTTTTTGTTTTTTTGATGTGTGTTTTTTGTGTTTGTTTGTTTTTGTTTTTGTTTTTTTAGGCATGCTTATTGAGTGTGTCGAAGGAGGCAGGTCAGGTGCGAGCCTTGGGCATTTTTGGTGGAATAGATACTTGTGTCTTCTTGAGACGTACCCAAAAGTGGTATCCTATTTAGAATGTTTAAAAAAAAAAAAAGGATCACATAGCTATACGACTTCATATAATAATAACAGGTCTATAGTGGGTGGAGGTATTAAATCAACAAATTTCTACTTGACGGTTCTAATTTGAGCCCGTTTAGGTCCCTTGTTTAAAATAAAAGTTGATGGATTTAGACTATTGTCATACACATAAAACCACTACTTTAATATAGATGCCTAATGATATATATATATATATATATATGAGATTGAAATAAGCCCTATGATATTATAAAAAAAATTGGATACTATTTATATATTCTTTGGTATATAAAAAAAATTGTTAAAAATTTTAAATTTTTAATAAAAAATATTTAAATTATAGTTTTTTTAAGGCACACATCACCGTGATTTGAATTTAAAATTAAAAAAAAACACAAAACCTTAACCACTACAATATCCCACAAGGACTAATTATAGTTGTTAACGTGGTTAAATTTTTATTTTTAAATTTATATAAACAAAAAAATATATAATCTAAGTTTTAGTTAGGATATTCTACAAGTATAGTGTTGGATATTCAAGTTCAATTCTAAGGGAAGATGCTTTTCCAAGAAGTATGGCCTAAAAAGTTGTTAAAAATTTTAAATTTTTAATAAAAAATATTTAAATTATAGTTTTTTTTAAGGCACACATCACCGTGATTTGAATTTAAAATTAAAAAAAAACACAAAACCTTAACCACTACAATATCCCACAAGGACTAATTATAGTTGTTAATGTGGTTAAATTTTTATTTTTAAATTTATATAAACAAAAAAAATATAATCTAAGTTTTAGTTAGGATATTCTACAAGTATAGTGTTGGATATTCAAGTTCAATTCTAAGGGAAGATGCTTTTCCGAGAAGTATGGCCTTTAGTTGTACTTTGGTAGAATTTCACATTATTTAAAAAATATATAATTTAAGTTATTAAAAATAAAAATTTAAAATTTGATTAAGACAACGTCATGAGATGATATTATAAAGTTAGATTATCAAATTTTGATAGGACTTTTATATTGCATGAGAAACTTTGCTTTGAAGATGTGGAGGTTGAAGATTCTTGTTTAGATATTCAAGTTCAATTCACATGGAAGATGCCCTTTTTGTTTTCCGAGAAGTATGGCCCTTAGTTGTAGACTTTCACATTATTAAATAAACTATAATTTAAATTATTAAAAATAAAAATTCAAAATTTGATTAAAACAAGGTCATAAAATGATAATATAAAGTTGCACATGAGGGTTAGGTGGATTGGTAAGTGTTTGTCTGGCCAAGCATTTACCAAGAAGACACCTAGGTTCAAATCTCGGGGGCACAATATGTTTGCAAAGGTAGTAGTTTGATTTGAATTCTCTGAGTACATGTTAAACTGACAATGAGTGCGTGTTAAACTGATAATGACAATACGAATCGTGAGCGACCGGTGGTTCCCTTCATGACGGGTTAACACGTACCAATAATGAAGCAGAATAAGTTTGGTGAAAGTAGCCCCTGTGGTTTGAACCCTGAGTTACTAAAAAAGTGTGGTAATACCAACTCTCCTATGTAATTTAAAATATATATATATATATATATATATATATATATATATATATATATATATATATTTAGATTATCAAATTTTGGTAGGAGCTCTACATTACACTAGAAGCTTTGCTTTCAAGATGTGAAGGTTGAAGATTCTTGTCACCTAAATTAAAGAGTTGTAAAGAGAATTGGACCATATGATCTTTGATTTATAGAAGATCAAAGTAAAGCTCACTAGCAAACTTCTTGACTAAGACAATACAAAAGAAATATGAAGAGATCTGGGTGACAAACTTTTTAAAAAATATCATAAAAAGAAGCAACTCTTCACATATACATAGTTTAAGAGATAAAATAATTAATTTCTAAGATCTTAGACTTTAAAATTATTAATTCTTAGGATCCTGGACTTTGGAGCTACTTGAGTTTCTATAACTAAAATTAAAAAAAATTCAATCCCTAGTTCTAAATAATCAATCATATTTTAATATTATTTTTTCAAATTAAAAAAAAATAGTAAAACAGATACCTATAAAATACCATTTGCCACAAAAAATAGTCTACTCCTCTATTCTTTCTAGAAAAAAAGAATTGAAATTGTAATGAAATATCCTAAAGTACAAAGCAAAGTTAAGCTGTCGAAACCATTGGATTTCATGGCTGTGGAGCGGGGTATGTTCGAAACTCTCCAACCCTCAAATTACGTTTGCTTTAGTTACCCAAACCCTTGCAATCATGGCGATAAATTGGTTCTAACGGTGGCAGTACTCGATTCCCCCCATGCACATGCCGATGCACATCAAGATGAGAATGTTAAAAGTGCAGCTATGCTTGTACCCACAGGAAGAGAAGATGATTGGATTTTCTCCACACAGGCCGGACATCACCAACTTCTCTCAAGCGCCCATGTCTCCCGACTGATACTCATCGCCAGACAAAGAGTCTACAGCCATAGTGTCTCATCCTCTCAAACTCTCACTGTCAAGAGCAGCTCCCAACAACAGGAAGAAGAGGAGGAATTGAAAAGATGTCTGGGTCCTCTACTGTTAGCCTTATCCCCCAGAGTTGCATTTCAAACTGGGAGAGGCCTTCCTATTGTGCCCTTTGTGGGTTATGTAGACAATTTAGTACAGCGCAAAGTACTGGAAATATTTTCAAGTCCACTAAGCGGTAGGATGGTTGTGGAGGATGTACTGGTAGAGGTAGATAAAGTTAGAGAATGGAGACGCAGGCTTCGGTTCGAGCGCATGCCTAATCTGGTTCAAACAGAGGTTCCCCTTAAGCCTAAGCGAAAGGGCAAATGGAGGAGAAGAGGGGCAAGAGGAAAGGTCAATGTGGACATGGAGATGGAGGTGGATGTGGAGCGTCTGGTGCATCCATATCTGGCCCCAATTGTTGCCGGGTTGGTGTTAGTGGGGGGGACTGAGACAGAGAATGTGGAGGCCAATCTCAAAGTTTTGTGTATTGGGGTGGGAGGAGGTGCACTGATGAGCTTCTTAAACAGGCATTTTGGCAGCTTGATGAGCATCCAAGGAGTGGAGAGGGACGAGGAGGTTGTGAGGGTTGCCACCAATTATTTTGGGCTGGTGGAGAATGAGCGTCTACGCATTCGCGTCGGAGATGGTAGCGACTTCCTCCACCATTTTGCCAGACGACTCGTCGCCCTTCGTCCTCGTCTTGTGCCGGCTTACTTAACCCTGGCTTGTTCTAACCCTTATCCTAAACCTTATGAACAATATGAAGAAGAAGATGAAGAAGATCCACGGATGCATGTGATTATTGTGGACGTGGATGCCGGGGATGTTGGAGCGGGTGTGAGTGCTCCTCCCCTCGAATTTTTGGATAAGGGATTTCTTGTGGCTGCAGCCATAGCATTGCATCCTAATGGAATTCTCGCCATGAATGTCATTCCGCCCAACAACACCAAGAGCAACGGCGAATGCTTTTATAGCAATTTGATTGCTACCTTTGGGGAGATCTTCTCCGACATCCATGACATACAAGTGAATGATGACAATTATGTGTTGTTTGCGTCTCCTTCGCGCAGAGACGGAGACAGAGACAATGCCTTTGCCAATAAGGTAAAGCAAGTTATTAGTGGAGGGTACGTGGAACGGATAAGGCATCACCGTGGTTGCGCAACATCTTATGGAAGGAAGGAAGAGGATTGATATTACATTGAAGACTTAATTGCCTTCCAAAATGCAGAGATTCTTATTTTCTTTCTAGGCCCGAACAGGAAGAGGACTGTTCATCCCTCATCTTGTTTCTACTTTGTCATTGCCAGTGCCATTGCAACCAGAGGACAAGATCTTTAGCAGTTTATTTGTACTGATTGATTTCAAAGCTTTTTCTTTTGGACACTGACAAATGAAATCGTCTGCTCAGGTGCTCAGGTTCTCTGTTAAGTGAGGCGCAAGCTTCATTCTCTATCATTTATTGTTTTTAAAAAAATTATATGGATTTGAAACAGGTCCATTTATATATAAATCATGATTTTACAATAATTTAATAATTATATATATATTTTTTAATCAGATTGAAATCCAATTTTTTTTTTAAATCTCTGGGACACCTAAGGGAATATCTTTGTTAGAGTTTCATTTTAGTGACCTCAAATTAAATGTTGGGAAGGAGGCCCATGTTATTATGCTCCTAGAAAATGTGGTCCCCTTATACCACTTGTTGTATTTTTACATTTAAAAAAAAAATTAAATAAATAAATTTTTTTAACTATTTGAACTAATATTGTTTGCTTTATTTTTCATGACAGTTCCTGATAGTGATCGACTGTATTAATCCTATAGATTTAAATTATCCAATGGACACTCTCCAAAGCTTCTAATATTCACGAGTGATTGATTTGTTGTTGTTATTGTTGATCTCTCTTTTCCTGTTGGGAGCACGCATTGACCCTTGTAAATGATTTTACTGTTTATCGTGTTATGTGGCTTGAATGCCCCACAAAATGCATTGATAAATATGGTCATTCATTTAAATCCATTTAATGAGGCAATTCTTTTATTGGGCATGCTCATGTCTATTTGGTGACAAAAATCTCTTGATCTTACGAGTCTGCAGCGTTGACATTGCATTTGTTCAATTTGTTGTCAGTACATGATAATGCTTCAAAGATTGTTCAGATGGGACCTTTTAATGGATTCAAGATTGAAACGGTGAAGTTGTACTGTTATAGCTCCAGACCCAGTGGAATTTTCTTAACAATTTTTTTTTTTTAAACGAAGTCCTTATAAAGTATTAGTTTTATGTTTAAACATAGTTCAAGGGGATAAGAATTACTTCATCTATATTAATCCTAAGTTATGTAGTTGCGCTTCTGTAGAAGAAGAGAGAGTAAGCTTTTTGCTTTCCTCGCAGGATATAAAAGAATAGTTTATTCAGAATAAACATATAGAGGAAAAACAATCCCTATTATTTGACTATTCTTCTAGCTTCATCAACAGATGGGTTTTCTCTAATCAATTGCTCTTTCTTATGCCTTTGATAAATGCTGTGTGGCACAACAGAAAACAAAACATAATCACTAATCCCATAAGATATTATGTTGAATGCTTTAAATTCATAATGTATGATGTTGGTGATTATTTATGATTTGCAAATGCAATAATTCTGTAGCATTTCTTTTTACTTGAACCTTATACTGTGCTTTCATGATTCAAATGCAGTGTGCATCTATGTTTGCAGAACTAAAATATTTGACCTAGAGAAAAGAATTTGCTTTATCAGATAATGTCTCTAACTCCATTTCATCAGCCATTAATGTGTTAAATAGGTTTGGGTTTGTATCATTGTAAAATGCACTACTTGGCTGTTTTCATTTGCAAAAAATAGCAATGGGTTTACATGCTGAAGACTATGGAGAAACGATGTGGGCATGAAGAGGGCCCCTGAGAGCACCAAGTTTATAGATATACACTCAGTCTTAATGATGTAAGCTCTTTGGTTTTCCTCTGAGTTCATCATTTGTGCTTGTTTCATCCTTGGATAAATTTCAGCCCTCCAATGACGCATGGAAGGAGAAAGCTGAGTTGGAGATGGAAAGCAAGGACAATGGCTTCGCATCTTAGGTTAAGGTTTAAGCTCAATACATGTGTACTTCCCAAGGTGATTGTCTTTAAAGAAATCTATTTCTGCACTCTGTTCTTTTGACAGTTTTGAAGTCTTTCATGATTGTAATATTTTATTGAAATTTGTCCAAGCCTTTTCTTCCTCAAATTGCCAACATAATTTGGACATGATTGCTGAAACCTGCAATGCATCTATGGCTTATGTGAACTGCCTTTGCTGACAGAGTATCTACTCTTTTGTGCCCAAGTCAGAGGGCCCACCGTCTTTTAGAAAAATATTTAAATTTTGGATCTCCCAAACCTTTCAAGTTAAATGCACTATGCTCGTCTCATTTATTTGTTCAGATTGAATGCAGTAGCTAAAAGGCCATAGGAAGTTCAAGAACTTAGTCTTCAACATTTTACTAGTGTCATTTGACATGCAGCTTTTAGAGTTTTAAGTTTTGATTATGTTTTGACATGTTTCTAAAACAGAATTTGATTTTTTTTCTCCCCCTTCTGGTTAAGCAAATAGGGGTTCTATAGGGGCTCCATCCTGAAATGATAAAAACCATTACAAACATCAAAAGCAAAGACCATAAACCGAGCATCATGCACTACCAGCATACCATAGAAAGAAACCTTACCATGAGAACAACAAAAACATTGAGCCACAATGGCATGGAAAACAAAAACAAAATTTGAAGATACTTAGAAATATGGTTTTATTCAAAAACGTAAATTTAATTGGACACAAATTTGTATTATTTTTACTTAGAAATTTAGCCCAATACAAAAGGAGAATTTTATTGTTCAAACTTAATGAAGTGTGTTTATTACCTTTGCATAACATAAACTTGAAATCAAACCTTTTGATTTAGTCTTTAGTAAATAAATTCATCTCTATCAAACTTACTGAAAGTTTACAAGGGATTTAGCAAGCTTTTGAAAGCATTTTGACTCTTTTTTCCTCCCTGAAGAAACCTAGATGACATGAACATTCACGTTTGTCTCTGGAAAGCATTGGAGGCACTTAAGAATGTTTGCTAGCATGCAAATTTTCTTCTTTTATTTGCTGGTTTATGAATGTACACTATAAGTATTATTTTAAAATTAAATTAATTTTGAATTGAATAGTATGATCAATGGGATTATTGACTTCTGTTTTATGTATTTGAAGTTTTCAACTAGCTGATTTCTACTTTGACAGAAAGCATTATTTATAGTGTTATGGATATATCAAGTTTTAAGGTTATTAAAACTATCCTGGAACACAATGAAGGAATATGATGGTTTTGAAGTGCAGAAACTTGTGATTGTTTTCTGGATTTCAGATTATAATAAATCTCAACCATGTATTAACTAAAGACATTTAATACTTGAAAACTTGGTTTGGCCCAATCGTATAATTCTCTCTTTCATGTGAATCTTCAGATTCTTGCACGTTTTAAGCAATGTTGCCAAAGTCATGAGGGGCAATTAATTGCCAAGGACTCCAAAATGTTTTAAGCAGAAAAACTGGGGAAAAGAAAGGCAAAAAAAAATTAAAACAAATAGATAGCTTCTTCAATTATTTATAGTAACCCGGATATTACAAATGTTCCCTTGGTTTTGCTTTCCTGAGAATATTTCTTTTGAAACTTGGTCAGGTGCATTTTGATAAACTGTTTCCCTAGGGCATACTGCTCTGATTTACCGATATGTCTTGCATTCTCTAGATCTGAAAGTCCTATTTGCATAGTTTAATTGTTGATGCCATTCTCGACCATTGTTTTTTCTGAAAGACCTCTTCCAAGGACAGTTCCTGTACAAATTCTGGTTCATGGAAGTTGTCCCCTTGGTCAGGTGCATTTTGATAAACTGTTTCCCTAGGGCACACTGCTCTGTTTTACCGATATGTCTTGCATTCTCTAGATCTGAAAGTCCTATTTGCATAGTTTAATTGTTGATGCCATTCTCGACCATTGTTTTTTCTGAAAGACCTCTTCCAAGGACAGTTCCTGTACAAATTCTGGTTCATGGAAGTTGTCCCCTTGGTCAGGTGCATTTTGATAAACTGTTTCCCTAGGGCACACTGCTCTGTTTTACCGATATGTCTTGCATTCTCTAGATCTGAAAGTCCTATTTGCATAGTTTAATTGTTGATGCCATTCTCGACCATTGTTTTTTCTGAAAGACCTCTTCCAAGGACAGTTCCTGTACAAATTCTGGTTCATGGAAGTTGTCCCCTTGGTCAGGTGCATTTTGATAAACTGTTTCCCTAGGGCACACTGCTCTGTTTTACCGATATGTCTTGCATTCTCTAGATCTGAAAGTCCTATTTGCATAGTTTAATTGTTGATGCCATTCTCGACCATTGTTTTTTCTGAAAGACCTCTTCCAAGGACAGTTCCTGTACAAATTCTGGTTCATGGAAGTTGTCCCCTTCAACATTTATCTGCTATTAAGAGGGACTTCAAATAGTGATGATGAGATTTATAATGGTCTCTATTCTTATTCATCTTGTTGTTCCATGTAATTGTCTGCTTGTAATTATCTCCTTTTTCCTTGTAATTATCTCAGTTAGTAATTAGAGTCCTAGTTTGCATGTCCAATTCATCTCAGTTATTAGCTAGAGTCTTAGTTTGCACGTCCAAATCATCTCAGTTGGACCAAATGAGGTGTCTATGTACACATAAGTTAGACTAATTGAGGTGTCTATGCAAGACTAGTTCAAGGATAGTTTGCAACCCTTCAACCTATATATACCTCACTAATGAAGAGTGTAGCTCATTAGTTTTGATAGTTATCTTCTCTTATTTGCTCCTCAATTGTGTTTTCTGCCATTTGCATTTCTTATTGCAGGTTCATATCACTTCGTATCAGAACCTCATTAAGGTCTCCAAATACAGCTTTGTTTGCTTGGGATCCATCCTTGTTGAGTTTCAATTTGCTCAGCCTCAAATTGAGGTTGGTTGTGGCACCTAGCCTGCTTTGCCTTGTTGCAGCTGTTATGAAGTTGCTGTTTTTGTGCTTGTTGCACCAAACTGCTGTTTGTTTCCCTGCAAACCAACATTATTGTTTTCAATTGTCATTCTTCCAGGGAAAAAAAGTTCTACATGCGTTTTGGTATGCCATTTTGATCAGCTGTTCAGTTTTCCATTCTAGATTTAGCAGCTACAACAGTCATATTTTTTCCTTCCCACTCAAAGCAGATCAGCAAAGTAGAAGACATTATCTTCCTATTATTTCCTGAAAATTACTGTTTTAGGGAGTCTTTGCTTTTTCTGCCCTTTGTTGTAGTATACTATTTTTCCTTTTCTTATTATCTTTATTTAAAAAGGAAAAAGAAAAAAAGTTTGTGATGGCTAGTACAGGTAAGCTCTACATTAAACTCTGACTCGATTCAGTTTTTGACCCAAGAGCTGAATAATGATAACAACAGAATGAGTTTCAGCTGAAACTCATGGATCAAATGGCAACTATGTTCCAACCCCAATCAACTCCTCAAACCCTTCCACCCCATCCAAGAAAGGGAATTATTTGCAGACTCCACAAAGGTTTTTGGTAATGGGAAGAATAATTGTTGTGATTATTATAAGCACATTGGACATTCTATAGAAAAATGTCATGTCTTGCAATCAAAGAAAGCCAAGGCCTGTCTAGTTGAGTCATAGTCACAGTTGTAGCCACAACATGAAGATTCAACAATTGAGGTAACCAATCTCATACTTGACACTTCAAATCCTCAATTCATTCTCATGGTCAATAATTATGATGCAAAAACTGGGAAGCTTTGTTCATTCAACATTGTCAAATCAAAGAGAGCTTGGAGGAGCCGATCTTTGATAATGGCAGTTAAAAGAACTTGATTTCACAAAAATTGGTGTACGGCCTTCGTATGCCAACTACAAAGCATCTATACCCATACCATTGGGATGGGCCAAGAATGAAGGGCAGCCTATTCTTATCACTTGCCAATGTTATGTGACATTTGCCATTTAGTCATTTGAGGACGCAGTGGTATGCAATGCTATTCCATTGGATTTTTGTAGTTTGTTACTTGGAGCACCCTATCAATTTGATTGTAAGTCTGTTTTTGACGGCTTTCACAAGACCTACCTACAAAGAAAGAATGGCAAAGTGTATAAATTCGATATTTTTTTTTGTTCATCTTTTACTTTTTGGTAGGCCTGCAATTAAAGAAGTCAATATGCGCAAATTTTTTACTCTTTGTATCCTTCGAGATGATGCTTATTGCATTGCTCTTATGCTTGATCCCCTGACCCACAAGAACCATTCATCCTAGAGACAAATGCTTCTCAAAATGGTATTAATGTGGTTCTTAAGCAGGGTGGACATGCTGTCTGTGATGGTTTTCAACCCTTGGCCTCTGTTCCAGTAGCTCTTCACACTCCATATTCGTCCCACAAACAAAAGGAGCAAGACAAAGTTTCTTACTTTGTACAAAATTTGGCAAAGCTTCATGCCAAAGTTCGGGAAATTCTTCATCATCTACAAAATATATTAAAGCACTTCGTAATGGACTTCGAGAACCTTATTTTCATCTGCAAACTATATTTAAAGCACTTCATGATGGACTTTAAGGACCTTATCTTTTCACTGACCACGTTTTGCTTTACCTTTGACAAGTCTCACAACCATGCCACTTGGAGGAGGAGGTTTTTGTCAGTCATCTTGAAGATCTGATTCCAGAATTTTAGGAACCCTTGCTGGATGATACTTTGCTCATTGATAGGATTCACGCCAAGTGGAAGAAGCAAACCACTGCTTGCTTGGTGGGCCACAAAGGCATGTTGCCAATGCAGGCCAAGTGGTTCTCCTTCTAGCAAAGTTTCCTCGTCTATTGTAGAAGTCGAGGACAACTTCGACTCAACAGTGAGGAAATGATGTGATTCATAATCGTTTCTATTCTTAATCATCTCCTTTTTCCTTGTAATTATCTCAGTTAGTTATTAGAATCCTAGTTTGCCTAGTTTGAATGAGTTGTTTGTGCACAAGTATAGATCACTAATGGCATCTAAGTAAGACTAATTGATTGTCTATGCATGCCTACTTTAACAGTTTGCAAACCTTCAACCTCACCCTTAATCTATTTATACCTGACTACTGAAGGTGTACATCATTAGTTTTTGGCAGTAATATTCTCTTCTTTGCTTCTTAGTCTGTATTTTCTGTCATTTGCATTCCAGTTAGTGCACTCTGCAGTTATAATTTTACAAGTTTATATCAAGTGATGAGGGTTTTTTCAATGTAGAAGTTCAAGGGCCGATTTTGCAGCTTGACCCAGATGAGAGAAGATATCAAAATGTAAGTTGATCAGTTGAAATCAGTGAATGGATTCTCCCTGGATACTCCCGTAAGGTGAGAAGGAAAACAGACATTCTGAAATGAAGAAAGGGCAACCCTTAGATCAATTCATATAAATTTTTAAGAACTTTGACAAATATAATTCACACTGCTTCTTGTCAAAATCTTGAACACAGAAAAAGAATATTCGATTATGATTGTTCAGTGAACACATGAAAGAGAGCTCCCTTCCTGCAACTTTGCTACTATAAAATCTTTTTGGCTTGTAGGTTATTTACCAATGTAGTGAAGGCAATTAAGGTTGGCCATTGAACTATCCAGCCAAACCCAATGAACAGAGTGTTTGGGATTAGGATCCCAGATTACCGTGGCATAATCAAATTGCCTTTCTAAAGAAAAGTGTGGCAAACAAAATTGGCTATTAAATTATCATGCATGGCTGGAAAAGAAGGACCAAAATAGGCTATGGCCCACTTTCCTCCTTCACCTCAATCCATTTAGTAGCTATAAGATCACCCCCAGCCAAAATTCCTCTAATCTTCACGATTGGAGATCTAATGTCTAAACAATCAAGGGCGAACGAAGTTTATTCTGGCTATAATGCACAAGGAAGACTGTACAACTGAGCTATTTCACAATCTTAGAGCATATAAAATGTTGCTTACAAACCATCCTAGTCTAAATTCTACAACATTTAATTTAGAATTGCATTCTTTACATCTCTCTCATTTGATGTTGTCGATCGATATATGTTCATCATTAGGGACTGTACAAAAATCTAGTAGTATTTTGGTATGTCATGTGCTTTGAAGAAGATAAAAGTAGTTATATTCTTTAATAGATATGGAAAAATATTAAGGAATTCAATGATAGTTTTGAATATATTTTTTACGACATGAATGACAGAATGACACAAAGCTATGACTTTGCAGAAGTGCTCCATGAGCATTGTACTATTTGAGAAGAAGTGTGATGCATTATGAGATAATGATAACTGCCCATATTTGTATAACCTGATATACTTGTGAGACAAGGAAAATTGTGGAGGGCCTTTGATCAGTGGATGGGGATCATTGGCTCCCATGTTCCTGTTTAATGTCAGGTCTGTGACGTCTCACCTCGAAGATAGGGGAAGCTTTTCCTAGAAAGTAGGTTTAATTTTTTGGATTCTAAAACACCTATGTTTTCCGAAGATACTCCCTTGACTACTTCTACCTTAATCTAAGGATTAAAAACCATTTAACAACAAATGTAGGCATGCAAGATGTAGCAAATAGATCTTAGCCTTCATGCCTTTTGTTCTTTTTTTAGACGAGGAAACAATGCATTTACTTTCTTTAGGCAAGGGTACAAGAAAGATGCAACACATGGAAATCCTAATCTATATGCGGTTTACTTTTAATTGACAATGTAGAATCTAATGTAGGTGTCAGTCCATAAAATGACAAATGCTTAAAGATTTTCCCCAAGATAATACGACTACACTTTTTCTTTCATTCTACCTTTTAATGAACAGAAAACAGAAACAAAAAACAAGCAACAGAAAAGACAGAAAACAAAAGAAGAAATTTAAGCTAAAAGAGACAGAGATGGAATGAAAGAACCTAATTTTGCTCTAGACAGTAGCTCCACGTGTAGCGGAAGCGTTGTCGGTGCTTTTGACAACTGGTGGCGCTTCTGGTTATGCTCTTACACTCCTTCAGGTACCTGCAAAATAGACAGAACAGAAGTAGATTAGACGTAGAGGGGTCTGCCTAAGACAGTGAAAGGGTTTTACTTCCTTGACCAACATTAGACCCCTGTTCATGACGATATAGGAGATGCAAACTAAAAAACTGATGTTTGTAACACAAAGAGCAAAAGCGCCATAGTCTGGCAGTAGCGTCGGTGGCACTTATGACTATGGACAATGCTTTTACTATCTACAATTAAAGATGATAAAATGCTAAATTGACGAGCAAACTAAGATACAAAACAACTGAATGACGCAAAAGGATGAGAGAGGTTTTGAGAGCCAAAGCCTCGTTGATTTGATGGGAAATTTGCCCGAAATGCTTACATTGATGTGGCTATAGAATGGATCCCAAAAGCTTCACTTGGCATGCAAATCACAAAAGGGCAGCGTCTTGCTTCAACCAACTCAAGCCTTCGAGGCACCACACTTTGACATGCAATGTTCTTTGACATGCAATGTTGGATGTAGGTGTGTCCACAATTCGGCAAAGTTTCACTACGGTAGAAGATTAATTCATGGGTGATTTTGGTAGAGTTTCTCTAGCTCATTGGATTCCCTTTTGGGCTACCCCAAGGGCTAGCTTTATAGAAGCCATGGCTCCCTTGGAGGGTCCGTTAGAAGAAAGATGCACGTTAGTCAAGATTGGAGAAGAGTTGCCAATTGTACTCATTGATTATCAGTTCAACTGATAAAATCTAGACAAGATTTGCAGTTACCAGATTTGCAATTTAGTTGGTGGGATTGGCAGTTACAAGTTGCATGATTGCCAGTCAAGGTTGGTGATTGGCATTGGATGAAGATCAGATAAGATCTGCGAGACGGGATTCCAAATTTGATGGGAAGTTGATGTGAGTTGATTGCCTGCTTTTTTTATTTATTTATGATCAGGCAATAGTGTTGGATGCAAGAGTGCAATTGGCACTAATGTTCCCAAAACTTCTGCCAAAATGATGGTTGGAGGGTCAAATGGATGAAAAAAGATGAAATTTGAAGATTTGGCAAAAGCATTGCCAGCATGTCAGCAGCGCCACTGGTGCTACTTTCTTAGGTGTGACGTTTTTGCTTTGCAGCATTAAATGCTTCTAAGTTTGGTCTTCAGATGCTTTATTTGGTTAAGATGCTTGATTGACTAGATGAAGTAGATGTTGATATGTTTTGAAGGTTTGATGATATGCTCAAAATTGTGTGTACAATACTATTCTCATATTTTACTATTAATTGGTATGCCTATGGATGGAGCATGTGTCCTTGTTTATCATAGTTGACTAGATGTACATATGCAACAACTCTTCCTTGAATATCAGCAGTATGGACATTGTTTGGGAATCTCACTCCATTTGAGCATTATAGATTGATTGACATGTATGGTATTTGGAATGCATAGCAATCTGTATGGCCTTAACACTCTTGATTTTAGACATAAAAGAGGCCACTCCCTCTTGAAGTAGGACCTGTTTCCTTGTATGGCATTGCAATCATAATCTTTTCACAGTCAAATATAATGAAACTGCTTTACATGTGTAATGCTTTTTTTTCTTCTTCTGGAGATCAAGGGGTTGTACTCGGTCCCCCACCCTTGACAAATCACAACTCTCTCATTTAGAACTTGAGAGTTTACAAACAAATTCAATTCTCACCTCAACTGAATTACTATAGCTAGATAACTACATCATTTTTCATAAAATGTCTGAATACTTGATTTTCATTTTTTGGATCTTTAATTTTCTGTGTGAATACAAATTTTCTAGAATTCAACATCATTCTTGACATTTTCCTACAACAACCTTCACAATACCAAAACTCCACCTCTATTGTCTATGCATTGCATCTTAAGAGAGTAAAATTTCCAAAAATTCGCACTATCATTGTCCACTTTACCAGATCTAGATTGCTAGTTTCCTTCCTGTAGCATAAGTGCAACCACAAAAATTGTAATATTTTTTTTATATGAAAACACACGAATGTTATAAAATAAAACAAATATTACCAATAGAAAACGTCAAAGTAAATCTTAATCATTATTTGATTTAGGTAGTCAACATTTTCTTGTGTGCTTCAACTAAACTTACTACTTCCTCTAACCAAGAAAAGTGAATTTAACTTCACGATCCTCAATTAAAACCCCTCTATTGGCTAGCCTATTTGCACATTTGTTTCCTTTCCTTAATGTATGTGTAAACCTGATTTCTTCAAACTCTATAGCAAGGTCTTGAATTTCCACAATTATCTCTTGTATGTTCCATGGAGCCTTTGCTTTCCTCAAAATTGCATTTATTACCGAGTGAATCACCTTCCATCATTATTTTGTTCCATGTCTTTTGTTTGCATATTTTAACCCTTCCAAAGCCGGCCAAGCTTCAACTTCGTTATTTGTCTTAAATCCACTATTGAAAGCGTAATGAGACAAAATCTCTCCTCTATTATTTCTAGTTATTCCTCCTCCTCCTGTTGGTCCTAAATTTCCTTTAGATGCTCCATCAAAATTAAATTTGACCAACTCCACATCTCCTAAATTTCCTTTAGATGCTTCATCAATATTAAATTTGACCAACTCCACATCTGGTGGTTTCCACTTTATATTCTTTGCCTTCTTTTTGTTTCTCCTATTCTCAACATCATAATTCCATTTGATGACTTGACTCCATGTATCAAGGCTCTCTGCTTCTAGATTAGGGATTGGGTGAGTTGATAGGGTTGGTTTAGACTCTTCTATGGCTAAACAAATATTCCTTTTCATTACCTCTAAAGTGCTTTCCTTTCCTTTAAATATTCTTCTATTCCTTTCTAGCCAAGCAATCCAAAGTATTGTATCTCTTGATATATCCCAGATTGTCTATAAAACATCACTTTTAAAAGTGCTCTACTATTACTTTAACCATTCCTCAACTCTGTCATTCATCTCCATGCATTTACCAAACATATTAAGAATCCATTGCCATAGTTTCTGGATTATTGAGTCCCCCAAGAGATGGTTTATAATCTCCTCCTTTTTACATAAAACACATTGTGAGGGGCCATGAAAACCCCTTTTCATAAGGTTATCCCAGGATAAAATTCTTCTATGACCTACTAGCCAAACAAACATTTTGACTTTAGAAATGCTCGAGCTATCCCAAACATCTCTCCATATTCTTGCGATATTCCTATTTTGTTGGTGTTTTATATTATATCGACTTCTCGTTGTGTATTCTCCTCGGGTATTCAACTCCCAAATTAGCTTATCCTTGGCTCCCCTTGGAATAATCACTGTTGTTATCTTTCTGCTCAATTGCCTCCTAGCATCAATGTCTTGTATACTTGTAAATTTTTTTTCTTTCCATTTGTATATTCCTTCCCGATCCTTGTACATAATGTTTGAAACCCTATCACCATATTTGTCTTGAAGTAATCTTATCCATGGTTTCAAAATTCGATCTAGATTGAGTGGTTTTTTATCACACAAAGTATCCATCCAAATAGAAAAATTTCCTCCAGTTCCCACCACCCATCTTATATCACTAGATCAATTGATTTTCTTAAACCATTCCACTTTACATGTGCAATGGTTTTAGAATTGATCATACACGATTAAAATACGTCTCATATTTATTACATCATAATCATTTTGGAGTGATATTTCAATGAACCACTAGTGTTATTATACTGATTGACAAGATTTGAACCTGGATCCTTCCATTGGGTACCCACACTTTTAACCACTTGAGCTAATGCCATTTGATGGCATGTGCAATATTTATTGGTTTTAATGATCCAAATTTATAATGGTAGGTTAGGCCTGACATCTTGTCCTTTGCTCTAAAAGGGGTTAAGAATGCATATTAGGTTAGGGAATGGCATTGATTCTTATATTTAGTAAAATGGGGGTACTGCTTGACCTGAACACTGATATTTGTGATATGTCCACTAATAGATTTATCCTTGATATTGATAAATTATCTTTAAATAATATGAATAGGAAGATGCATAAAATCCTAAATTGTTATTGCTATTGTGATTGTGAATAAAGAAATTATACGATTCCTATTCAATTGACTGTGTTTGACAGATCTGCATTGTGTGTATTTCATTATGTACCAGTAAGAAAATCCATTTTGGTCTAAATGAGTCATGAATGTTTCTTTTGTATGAAATGATTGGGAAGCTTATAAGAAAAGAACCGGTCCATTTATGAACTCCTTACATGGCAGTAAATGACATCTTGAATGCTATGAAGCTACTTGTGTTAAGCATAGTTGCCACTATTATAATATTGGCAGGGCAGAAGGATTCTTATTAGACGCTTATACTGAATACAAAATACTTTGATGGTCTATAAGAAACCTCCTTGTTCTTCCTTGGTGTTAAGATTCACTGCTCATCAATGTAGATTGTATAATAAGAAATCATTCCTACTATATTTTCTCATTTCAAGTGTGTATTTAATTATTATATTTTAGATTGAAAGAGTTGTTAATGTAATGTTATAATACTTACAAGGTACTTGAATGAAGGGCTTTTAATTGAATAACACTTATAACTATGGGATATTCTTGATAACTTTTAAATCGTCACGATGAAAGAGTTAACCATTTGTAAATTCAACTCAAAAAGTTCAACCAAAATCATGAAGGATCCTCATGCAATTACAACTAGGATCAATTTTGCAACCTTAACAACATTTAAAATGTCATGTTGCCCTTAGAAAAGTGCAACATAACAATTATCGTTCATTAAAAAGAATTTTTAATCATCAATTTTAAAGATGAAGTGGAAGAAATGACAGAGTAGTTCACATGTTTTTTAATTGGTTATATAAGTTAAAAATAGGTTTATTTATATTATATTAGGATGACACTATTATTGTATTGAAGCAAAATCTACAGTGGTATCACATCTAGCAATTATGCATGTATCGATCGGGGATTTGAATTGGATCTCCACATTAAAACCACTTAAGCTCATGCCATTTGATGGAGTAGTTCAACTTTTTTGTTTAAAGAGGAAAAGTTTTAGCTATTGAAAATTTCATCACGTAAATGAATATAATAATAAATGTAATAAATAAAATTTAATTTAAAAATAAAAATTTAGGAAATAATTAAGTAAAACAATGTTTTATAACCTAATTTAAAAATTAAAAAAAAGTTAACCATAACATGAGATAAAATCTCAAAGGAGGCACTTCATATTGATTCGGGTACGTACTTAGTACAAGAATTCAATGAGGACAATGCATTGCAGCTAGTCCAAATCTCTATTTGCGGGGATTAATACACTCCAGTTAAAACAAGCACATATAAAACAACTTTCTTAAAAAAATCAGATAAAACAACTTTTTAAAAAAACCCAAAAAAACCAAATAAAACAACTTTTAAAAAAAACTAGAAGTTGGTGATCTAAAGGATTTTGGTTGACAAATTGGGAAGGTGTCTGACATGATAGAGATAACTAGTTATGATGTATAAATGACTTTACTTTTAGGTCATTACTGAAAATTTGAAGAAATGCCAAAGATGCATTTGAAGAATGTAATTTCATATTTACTTAATATAAAATTACTTTTTTTTCAAGGAAAAAAATAAAAACATAAAAAATAAGCACATAATATTATCTTTTGAAATAAGAAATTGATAGGTCAATTTATAGTTTTACATAATCCTGCTCATTCTCAAAAGCAACAAGTGAGATAATATGTTCTTGGTAATATTGTATCTTTATAGTTCCATTGATTGTTTGGCCTTAGATATAAAAGTATTTTATTTTTTGCTTTTATTAGGGGTCATCTCTATTAAAAGAACAAAACATTATCTTTGTTATTAGGTCAATTATATCTATTTTTTCTTCTATCCAATTATTTTTTATCTTTCAAAGTGCAAATTTTCTTTTATCAAATTTTTGGATATTATTTTCACCAAGAGAGATTTTTTTAAAACTAATTGGTTTCTAAAATTTGAATTTCACCAAGATAAATATCAATCCCATAATTTTTCAAATATCTACCACCCTATTTCCTTCCTTCACAAATGTTGGCTTTTCCAAAACAATCTCTAACAATTGATGAAAATTTAAATTACTATTATATCCTTGCATCATATTTTTGATGGCATCAAAAACAATTTATGAATCCCTTTCAATTCAAATATCTCCATCCATTTTCAATCCTTGTAAAAAGGACATCCTTTTGAGTATAACAAATGATACATCCTAGCAAGCAAACATGACATCCACATATAGAGCACATAACTATAACTAATGACCGGCCTTGAACCCATTATCGTGAATGGCTCTCCATAGACCAAACGATTGAATGCAACCTTTTGTAAGTCAAAATCGTGCCATGTAGAAAAAATACTTCCAATCATATCCAAAAAATAAAGTAGCTCATAGAAATTTTGATTTTGCAATTATCAATAATGTGGCTTAATTTAAATTTACTTTTTACAAAAATAACAATTAATAATATAGTTATTAATGAGAAATAGTCTGACTTGTGTATTTTGTGACAAGTGTGATAGGTCACCCTCTAAAGAAATGAAGGTATCATTAGGGAGACGGCGATAGATCCGTAGGAAGCAAATAGTCTAGAGAGCCCACACACACTCACAATCACATTCAACAAGATATCATGTATGGTTGAAAAATCGTCATATTGCTTGAACACTTGAATAATCATACTTCTTGAATGGTTGAATAATCATTATGCTTGAATGCTTGAATAAAATCATCATATTGCTTGAATGCTTGAATAATCACACTCTTTGAATGCTTGAATAATCATACTACTTGAATTCTTAAATCATCACACTATTTAATGTTTGACTTATCATGTTGGGATAAATTACAACTTTGGTGTGCTAAGCTAGGTTAAAAGGAAATTTGAATCAACACCATGTTGGTCATTACTTGAATTATCATGATTGATACATACCTTGGTTGACCCTTACTTCTCTACCACTTGAAATATATATTTTTTGTTTTAAATTTAATTAAGAGGGTTTAGATATGAGTCCTTTTTCCCCTCGATGAAGAAAGATTAAAAAAGGGAAAAAATTCACAATTCTTTACCCTAACACTTAACGATTTAGCCACCAGGGCACTATTCCTTCTTGATGACTTAAACTATGTCCTACCTGGAAATGAAGGTAGAAATTGTTATGCGTGAGGAATTAGTGTTTGGCTACATGGCTTCAATAAAACCAAACCCTTCTTGGCATAACATTGGCCTGTTTGCTTACCTTGAGCTTACTTTCACTTTTATGTCCAAAGTTCCTTCTTACATACCTGAAAGAGGCTTATATTTAAGACCATATCAAACTTATGAGAGGACATGATTGGGCACAAAGGAGGAAGGGCTTAACTTTAGAGAATTGGAGAAGCAAATACGAGGTCAAGTTTACTTAAATTCCTTTTTATGCTTTGTATGGACAAAGTGATACTATTTTCGATATCTCTAGCTTAAATGTATGAGGGGAAATCTATATGGTTATGTGCTTGGTATTGATGTGGTTTCTTTTTGTTGTATATTTGAAACCCATATTTTGAAGTGTTGTTATGGATGTTGGATTTCACAATAGTTTCTAGAAAAGAATGGAATCAACATATTGCCCAATATTGCTACAAAGGAAATACATAGAAAGCAAAGCACATGATATAAGACTATTTATGGACACAAAATTATCTCATTATAGAAAAATAGAATACACTTTAATTGGTAATTAAATGGTTGGTATAATAGGGTATTTATACCTAGTTACAAGTTACCTTTATGTCAAGATTATAATAATGACCCAAATTTAGCTACAAGAAAACACAAAGAAATTATTATTATTTTTTACTAAGAAGAGGGATTCATAAACCCCTAACCGATTCCTAATAGGCCTATTGTTTAAATCCCCTAAGTTTCCTAAAGAACTACATATCACTAAATACCCTATCACAAATCTATTTGTGTAGGCATATAATGTATTATGAAAAATAAATTTATTCTTCTCATCACTCTTGATGAGCTAAAATTATCACCCTCAATTGATCAAAGGTATATGCCCATCACCATACCATACACAAGCTAGTCTGTGTAGGTATGCTACACATATTGCGAGTTAAGCTATCCATATCATATCCACAATGAGCTATCTTAACTCAGATGTAGTATTTCCTAAACTTAGTTATCATTCTCCCTAAGGGGTCTTAATCCCTTAGGTCCACTATGTTCACCCTAAGGGGTCTCAATCCCTTAGGTCACCCTCTAAGTTCACCCTAGAACTTATCATTTAAGTTTCTAATGTTTAGCAAGAAAACAAGAATAGTTCAGATACTAAATCTAACAAAAGTATAATTCATAGAATACAAAAGACTAGAGGGAAAAAAACATTCAAGAGATAGTAAACATTAATTGGAAAGAAAATCAATACAAGACATAAATAATTCAAGCAATAATTTAAAGGTACATCTTCCATCAATTAATATTTATTACATATAAGCAAGTATGGTAAATCCTCCATACTCTTAAAGAATAATATATTACATCAATTTCATCAAGGAAATCTCCCCACATGGTTAATCTATTTGAGCATAAGTAAATCATTATAAGTAGAATCAAACCGATACATTGGTTCCAACTGCCTCCTTGGTCCTTATCAACTTTCCATTGATCATTTGAGGATAGTAAGGGATTAGGCACTCATGGTTCCATGATAGACATGCTTCTAAATGCATTTACTTATTTCATTGCCAAATTGCAACTATACAAATTAAATCAAGTATCTAACCATCTACTGCATAGTTGATATCATAAAAATCACCATTTTTATTTTCACCTCTCATTATCCATAGAGAGTCTTTCAACACATGCAACTAGACCATAGGCTTTACTTTAATTAATTCATTCAACCCTTATTCGACAATTAAAGTCCCATACCTTCAATCATCAAAAAATATAGGTTCCTTCAATCCAGAAATAACCATTTTTCTTTGCTTTATAAATTAAAGTCCCATACCCTTAATTTACAAACAACCATGTCCATTTATTTAATAAATCAAAGTCACTACCTTAATTCATAAATAAATCATTTTCCTTCATTTTATAAATTAAAGTCCCATACCCTTAATTTACAAAACAAACTAATTCTATTTATTTAATAAATCAAAGTCACTACTTTAATTCATAAATAAATAATTTTCCTTCATTTTATAAATTAAAGTCCCATACCCTTAATTTACAAAACAAACTACCTTCTTTTCTTTTTACTCAAATCAAATGACATATTACTCAATTTAAATAATACAAAGCTTTTTTCTTTATTTGCAATCAAATAACATTTATTCAATTAAAATAATACAAAGCTTATTTCCTTTTATTATAATCAAATAACATTTACTCAATTAAAATAATACAAAGCTTCTTTCCTTTTATTATAATCAAATAACATTTATTCAATTAAAATAATTCAAAGCTTCTTTCCTTTATAATAATCAAACAATATTTATTCAATTAAAATAATACAAGCTTCTTTCCTTTTATAATAATCAAATAATATTTATTCAATTAAAATAATACAAAGCTTCTTTCATTTTATAATAATCAAATAATATTTATTTTTAACCTCTCCCAAAGTATGATAGAAACATCCTGCGATTTTCCTCAAAGGACAATTCTTCGACATAAACAAAGGTTCACCCACTAAAGGGTTTTAAAGGTCTATTTACCAAGCGAAACATCGTAGGTCCAAATTTCTACAAGGGAGTACCCATGAAGTCATAGAATGGTAAACAATCATAGGCGAGGAAGGAAAATACAATCCTTGACGAACTGACACACCACACAAGGATTGATGTGAGACCCGCACAGATTGCAGATGATTAAAATAAGGAAGCTAGTTGAAATAGCAGAGACGACGTCTTGCTCCTCTCAACACTCCCTACGTCAGACGTCACCACGACATTACCTAGCACATAGATGCCATGGTAAGGGGATACTTTCAATAGGGTGACATGGGGAATGGTTATTCGCCCGTCGCCCAGATTATAAGGGATTGGTTAGCGATGGTGGTGACTCCATTGGTAGGGAATGACTTGCTGTGATTAAGTTTAAACACGACACCCTAGCAACAACCATACAACTTGGGCATGAGCCATGATGCGACTCAAACTCTACCTAGGGAGGATGACAAACAACAAGGACATTGTAGTAGGAACAACCAACTCAATGTCTTTGACATGGCGGTTCACAAGGGTTTAAAGGTTTTTTTTAACAACCAAACAACATTCTACCATTAAAACCAACAAACCAGAGTTTGAAGAACTAGTGACAATAACCAACAAGCACATATTTTTTTTATTATTTAAGCCTAAGCTTAATAATAGAGATAGTTATAATGAACCAACCTGTTTTTATCTATTGCTAGTCACCTCTTTACTCGATAATTCATAGTTACCTCGCAACGTCTGGTTCTACCTTGGTTTCCTCCTTTCTCTTTTTTCCCGCCAATACCGATCTTATTTTTTCTATCCCTTCCCCACGTCTCTTTTTTCTTTCTTACCTCCCTCTTCCTACCAACCTTCACACGTTGTCATTCCTTTCCCTAGGTTGGTAGAGGATGGCAAGAGCCTCCATGAATGCGCAAATGACCACGTTCTAGAAGCCTCAAGCTTCTTTAAGAATTCTGTTACTTTATATTTAAAGGCTTTATATATATATTTGAATTTAGCGAAAAACCCCTTGCAGGGCTACCTTGGTCTGAGAAACCATGACCAGGGGGTTCTACACCATCAAAATCACTCGGGAGTCACACCCGACCCTGACCACACCAACATTATCAACTAGATTTTGGGTACTCGATGTGCGTTTGGTAGGGTGGAGATTCAAACTAGGGACCTCCCTTGGAGGATTGCCCTTCCCTCTCCAACTCACCTACAACACGTGGGTAAAGGCTTTTTATATATTACCTTATCTCTTTTTTTTGAATGAGATTCTATTTTTATATAAAATAAGTAATCTATTATTTTTAAAATGAAACTCCTCTTCATTTTAAAATACTCAACTATTATTTATTAATGAAGTTTTGTTATCATTTAAAATAATTACATTATTATTTATAAATGAAGTCTTATTATCATTTAAAATAATTAAACTATTATTTATAAATGAAGTTCTACTATCATTTAAAATAATTAAACTATTATTTATAAATGAAGTTCTATTATCATTTAAAATAATTAAATTATTATTTATAAATGAAGTCCTGTTATCATTTAAAATAATTAAACTATTATTTATAAATGAAGTTCCATTATCATTTAAAATAATTAAACTATTATTTATAAATGAAGTTCCATTATCATTTAAAATAATTAAACTATTTATTCATATAAATACACCATATAGAAACAAAAGGTTTTTCTTATCCAATACTAACATCATACTATTCTTTTGAAGGGTTTAAGCAAAACAAGGAGCTTTCAAAGACAACCTACTCATGCATGCTTTTATTCCCCAATCCACCAATGCAGATAGTGATGAAGTAAAAGATAATTAAACATATGCACAAACAAAGAGGGAATCTTTCCATCAACCTAGTCACCTGTCTTAGCCCGAGAGTTTACAATGACTACTAGGTCATCAACTAAGGCTCCAAGTGGCTATCTATTAACGATTATCCCTACCAAATGCATGCCTATATGAAGGTATCCATAAATGCTACCCCCAAGTTGCCTTAATCATCACTTCCCCAACCTCAAGTTCCCCCGCTTCTGGTGGATGATTCTGCTTCTTCCACCTATGAGTGTACCTGATCCTACATAACTTGGTAATATGTCATGCTCTTTCAAATAAACTAATCATCACATAGTTGATTCAATTGCTCAACTTAAGTATTAAAACATCATTTATTAATATATTGTTTCTTTGTGCCAAAAAGTTTGTCAGGGAGGGTCATGACAGTTAAAAAATTGATCTTTAGGTAAGTAAAAAATATTATAAAAAATATGTTTTACAAGGTTTACAAGGGCCTAAAGGGCTTGTACATACAATACAATACAAAGTGGTCATGGCCTCAAGTGAATCTTAACCACCGCATATTTCAACATCTCCTTAAGTTGAACAAATGCCATTGAGAAAGACCCTTACTAGTCATACCCTCTTAAGAGATACTCTCCCACACTAAGTATCTCCCACATGCACACAAAAGGAACCTTGAGTATGATCTTGATCAATATATCTATTGCCTGCTCTACTAATAACACAAAAATTGGATCAAGCATCTTATAGGCATAAATCCATCTCACATAGTGTATCCAAATCTCAAGATGCTTGGCCTTCTAATGAAACACTAGATTATAGATAAGTTAGATGGTGCTTTGATTGTTACATGAAAATGTGATTGGGTAGGATTGAGGAATTCCCACTTGATCTAGAATCATAAGAATCCATCAAAGGTCCTTCACTTCCTCATTGGAAAAAAAATATTTAACTTTTATGGATGATTGAGAAATAGTAGATTGTCATGAACACAAACAAAAGATAAAACCTGTGTTGAAGTGTTGCTCATCCAAATCACCAACCCATTTTGCATCTAAAATCTTGTTAAATAATGAGGTGAACCAATTGAATAATGAGTATCCAATTGATATGAACCTCTAATGTATCTAAGGATCCTCTTGGCAATGTTCTAGTGACTCTCTTAAGGTGCATGCATGCACTTTATATAGTAGCTAACAAGAAAGACAATATTAGGTCATGTATGGGTAAGATACAGGAGAACTCCTAGAAGAGACCAGTATAAAGTGACATCCACCAAAGGAGTTGTACAATCAACTTGAAGATTGAATCATAAATCATAAGGAGTTTGAGTGGACTTGCAATCCCCCATCTTCAAGCACTAAAGCAAGTCCAAAGCATACTTGGTCTATGAAATAATGATCCTAGAAATAGTCTAATCAATTTGAATGTCAAGAAAATAGTGCATGTCATATCAAAGAAAATACGAAATCATGACTTCATATCCTAAATCAAGGTAGAAGAGCTATCCATAATGAGAAGATCATTTACATAGAGTACAATCACCAACATATCCCTATCTTGATGTTTGATGTAAACATCATGTTTGGAATCACATTGCCAAAAACTACAACTAAGAAAGAAAAAGTGGATCTTCTCATACCAAGTGTATGGTATTTAAGTCCATATAAGGACATAGTCAATCAAAATACCAAGGAAGTGGGACCCTCAACATCAAAACCAGGTGGCTACTACATGTAAATTTCCTCTTGAAGTTCACTATAGAGGAAGGCACTAATCAAATCCATTTTATGTACCTTCCAACCATAGGAGGAAACTATAGAAAGTATCATCCTAGAAATTGGGACAAATATCTAAGAATAGTCAACTCCCTCCTATTGAGAGATTCCCTTAATGATAAGGTATACCTTGTGCTTTTCTACCTAACCATCTAAAGCATACTTGGTCTTGTAGACCCATTTGAACCTAACTATATTTTTCCCTTCTCGAAGAGGGATAAGTTCCTATATTTGATTCTTCATCAAGGATTCATACTTTGTAAGCATATCATCTTCTCACTTTGATCAACCCTTAAACTAAGAATATGTGAGAGGATATCCAAATTTATCAACCTTTGAGAGCAATGCTTGTGATGGGGACTTCCATTGCCACTCTATAGAAAGAATGGGATGAGCATCCTACAAAAGTGTTCAAACCCATTTGGATGTTGGAAAAACTATGGAAGTATGAGGCACATCCTATGGAAAAATAAATATTACAATCTAAATATGAAGAATCCAAATCAAACTCACCACTCACCTCATTATCCAATAATGTAGCACAAGGAGATAGTGTGTCAAGCTTATCATTTCTTGAATTTGAGATTGAAGGTGGTGTTTCCCAAGGAGGGGTCAAATCTATAGGTACAAGTCCTTCACTAGAAGATGAATAGGAACTCCTAATAAGAATTAAGCCCACAAGAATATTTGAAAAATCTACTGGAGAAATAAGAGGATCTTTTACCAAAATCTTGGGTGGCAGATTGGATGGATCCCCTAGAAGAACCTCATTAAACATTACATCTCTAAATGAGGATCTCATGACTCTGAGAAACATAGAGAATGTATACCCTAAAGGTATCTGAATATCCATAAATATGTATTTATGAATCTTAGATATATATATTTTTGGATATCTTTGAGTATGTGAGCTCATATCGAAGATCCAAAGATACAAAACTAAGACACATCAAGCTTATAATCTATCAACCATCCAAGAGGTGTCATACTTTGTACTGCTCTAGTGGGAACCTTGTTGATGATGTATGCTACACAAGTGATGAACTCATACCAAAATTTGTGCTCCATATCTTTAGTATGAATCATACAATAGGCCATCTCCATGATTACCCTATTCTTCCTCTCAATTACCAATTCTTGTTTAGGATATAGTGAATAGTCCTTGGAAGTGCTCTACCATGGTGAGTCAAAAAATCATGAAAGATATTGCTCATGTTTTTACCTCCTCTATCTAACCTGAGATACTTGATCTTCCTCTCTAGTTAGTTCTCTACTAGTACTTCAAATACCTTGAATTTCTCAAAGGTTTCATCCTTTGAATGAATAGTATACAACTAAATATATCTAGAGAAATCATCAATAAAAAGGATAAAGTACTTGTTCTAGAAAAGGTAGGTTTACCTATAGGTCCACATATATCATTGTGTATGATCTCCAAGGGCTAGGAATCATGCCTTATCCATTTTGGAAAGGTCCCTTTATTATGCTTATTCAAAATACATTCCTTACATGCACCACTTGGAGGGAAGACATGAGGAAGGCCAATAGCCATTTGATGATGACTTATGTATATCAATGATATATAGCTAAGATGTCCAAGCCTATGGTGCCATTGCTAACTCTTATTATCTACTTAAGAAACCATAGCCATAAAATCTTCTTTTTAGAGGAAGAAGTATGGGTCAGTCTTTCTCATGTTCGTACATTTAATCTAACTCATCATAAGAACAAGAAGCAACTATCTTGAATATGTTATCTATGTTCTTGATCATCCTATGATCAAGCTATAGTTCTACCTTTTTGTTCATATGAATGATGAAATAGATAGATAAAATAGTGGGCCAACATAAATAACATCAACAAAGGAAAATCCAATATTAACCTCTCCATAACTTGCCACTTGTAAGGAAGAATCATATCTAATTATAACAAGCTCTCCTGAATGCAGTTCCATTATAATTTAAAATAATGCCCTGACCTATATATTTATAACCTTGTAGAGTATGTTTGTGCTTTTTCATGTGCTTTGCAATCCACTCATTAGAAGAGGTTGATATCTAATGTTTTGAATGAATAACTACATGAGTTTGTGAGATTTCACCATCAAAATTATCCATTCCCTACACATACAAGATAGTAACATTAACATCCTACTTTCTTGTTGCTTCTTAAAGCTTCTTGATGTGAATCCAACAATTATGCTATTTGTCCTTCTTACAAAACTCACATGTTGGATTTTTGAAGGGCTTCTTCAATTTATTTTCATTCTTCTTTGAATTCTCATCATTTGGAGCATTGAGCACCTCTATATTTGAGCCTAATTATGGAGAAGGTATTTAAAAAATTCATAAATTGATGATCAAGGCGAAGTTGGGAAGTATACCTGAAGCATCTCAAACACAATAATAACTATCTTGAAGATATTATTGAGAAGTTCAATATTTTTTCCTTGTCCATGACCTATTGTTCTTTTGTTGTCACATTTGGAATCCCTCTACCAGTCTGGATATCATCTTGCATATTATTGAACCAAATGATGTACTTATAAACACTATTAAAAGAGTCCATAGTCAAAGTAGTAAGCTCTGCCTCCAACCTACTCATTTATGTGGAATCAATACAATCATATAGTCCCTTAAATTTGCCAAGCATCTTTCTAGGATATATAGTGCTGCTAATATGAATGCATATATCTTATCAATGTAGTGAATTCTTACTACACTAAAAAATATTGCCTTTGGAAGAGCTTGAAATATGGCCTAAGTAGAGGAGAAATAGTTAGGAAACAAAACATGATGTGCCAAAAGTTCAAATCAAAAGTTTTTATAAGAACAAATAGGAAAATTTGAATCTTGAAAGTTTTGAAGGGTCCAAGGAAAAGGAAAGATCAAAAGTTTTAATGGTATTTAAAGCACATAAGATATCTAAAGTTTAGAAGAATTAGAAGAAAATTTTTGACTAACATAAAACATCTAAGAATTTTAATGTTAGATGACAGATGGAAACAACAAAGGTAGTTGAGCATCCAAGGACTCACAAAAATTAGCATTAAAGAATCTTGAAACTAGAGAACTCAGAAGGACACAACAATTTCAATGAAGACATGGCCTGACACGTAGAAGAACAATAATTCTTAAAATATCTACATAATTTTGGAGGGAAAATATCCCCTTTGTAATTTATAAATAGTAGTAAAGTATGGTGTGTAAAGAATCAACAAGCTTTGTACATTTTTCCTTTCATTTCTTCTTGTATAGCAGTTAACAGAATCCTAAGTGGCTTGTGGGCAATCAAACCCCCACTCTTGGCATAATATTTGTAATATTGCACACACACACACACACACACACACACACACACACACACACACACACACACACACACACATATATATATGTTGGAGTCCTACTCGTCTATTTTGGATATCCATCTATGGTTCTCATGCTCTGACCTATCTCTGCAATGTATTTATGTGTTTGTAATATTTACCTATTTTTTGAGTTTTACTTGCATATGTATGTATATGGGAGGCCTATGCATCTATTTTGAGTAGCCATCTATGGTTTTCATGTCCTGAACCATATATTTATGTGTGTGTATGCTTGTGAATATAATCTAGGTCTATATTAGATGTTGAGGAGAGGAAGTGTTCATGCTGGCACATAGAATTCAGGCCTATTGTGTAGGAGGCTTTTATTTGATCTTTAGTGCATCACCACTTTGTTAGTTTAAGACTCATTTTTCCTTTCTGCTATCTTTGCTTTTCTTGTTTCTTCCTAACACTTTTCTCTCCAAGTTTTTGTATTAGGAAAATGTACCAAAGATAACATCTTAATAAGGATCCAACCTTGTAAAAAATTCTCAAAGGCCCCTAATTTAACCGAACCTTGCATTCTCGAAACTAGCCCTGCTATGTCGCTCTGCACAAGGCACAATTGTCTCGATTCTTTTTCTTGGGACAATCAAAGAGGACAATAGTCAATATGAAGATCTATCACACCAAGATCCTTATCCTTCATACCCATTTATAGTTACTTCCTCTCTTCAAAATTAGTCTCTCAAGATTCCTCATTCACATATTTGAGTAACCCCTTGCTTAAGAGCCAATATTTAATCTTGATTTTCCAAGTGAAAAATTTGGACCATTTAGCAAAGGCACATAATGATCCATAGTTTTCCTAACAAAACATAAAATCTTACATGCAATTATGACCAAAACTAACATTACTAACACAAAGATCTCAAAAAACCATACAATTTAAAAAAATAGGGCTCAAAATGCCTCACGTAAAAGTTATGGCCCTTAGAAGTTTAGCTCAATAATCACACAAATCTTAAAAAATATTTTAAAAATTTGAAAAATTATACCTGTACTAAATGGGAGGCTACCATGTATTGGTGTGTGAGTGACTAAGGAGTGCCAACTTTATGCTAATTGGATAACATATTGACAAATGAGATGCCACCACTTGTCATATTCTAAAATAAGGGGTTTCAAAATGGGTGTTGACAATGCAAGCCACTATGTAGTGTATAATAAACCATACTAAATCACTTATCACACTCTAGTTCACTCTATAGCCTACAAGCTACATTATACCATTTTTTGTGTTCTAATTCTCTCTAAAATCCTTTCTTCACCAAGTCTACTAATGGCTATGCAATTGTATGATCATTGGGTTTGATGAGCTAGTAGAGTGTGATTAGTCAAACCCCTTTTTATACTCACCATATAGTGATTTTCCTATCACATCTATGATTGAAATGTCATCCCCTACCCACATCATCTCCTGTCAAGTTAGCACCTACCATGTCATTATTTGTTGTATCATATATTCCATGTCACCTACCACATTAGCATGAGGTATTGTACATAATTCCATGTCATTACGTGCCATATCAACATGAGGTATTTTAATGAATGACACATCATTAAGTACCATGTCATCATTAGTAGGCTAAAATGGAGTGATGACATTAGGTACCATGTCATCAAGTTTTTCCATGTCATATATGCTTCCATCATCATAGTCAATACTAATGTCATCAATGTTTGTCAAAATAATGGGTATATGATTTTTGAACCTTGGAGCTCCATGACCTAATGCCCTATAGCAAGCTCCTCTATCCACTTGGGTGGAGGTGTCATTTAGAACCATACCCACTAAGAATGAATATAATATATTTCCATTTGCTAAACATCTCCACCATGCCTTCCTTGTGCATGTGTGACACAAGTGCTTAACATAATAATGTGCATGTCCCTCCAAAAATATTTGCCCACCATTACATGAAATATTCTTCAAAATAAAATAAAAATTTGAATTTTTAAATGTTGGAGGAAAACTAAACAAATTTCAACATAGGAAAACAAACACCTAAAAGAAAATGGAGAAAAGTGTTGAACTAGCCCCTCTCTAAAATTTTATAAAGAATACAAAATCACTGGTGGGTTGTTTGTATCTATCACAATTATTCCTACATTTAATTTTTTTTAACACAACAATTAGGACATCCTCTTATGCCAATTTATCAAAAAATTTGTCATACCATGTTAGCAACTTTATCAAGTAGTTTAGAGATCTTTTCCATACATGGAAGTCTTCCTATTACTTCTATGGCACTAGGGGTCTGTTAAAAAATATTTAGTCTCTTCATTCCTTCTTTTGTAGTAGCTAAGTAGTCTATCCTCTCATCAATGCTACTATTGGATGTAAAATGCCAAAAGAGAAGGAAATGAAAATTTTGAAAAAAATCCATAAAATATTAACGAGGTTCTAAAAAATCCTTGATACACTCATTCTTGAAGCTAGGGCATCTGTCTAGACAAAAAAACAAAACTAAATGAAAGGATTATGTGCCAAAAGAGGTAAAATAAACTTGTTAACGAATATTTATCTTAGAGCAAATTTGTTGAATCTAGTGAGATCCTTGTGATCTAATTTCATATAGGATTTTATTAGAAAAAATCCTTTTTACAAACTATTAATGGCTAACATAAAAATATTCTAATTGCTCCAAACACTACTGCCCTTAGGAGATGTTATAGAAGCTATTTTCTAAAGACAAGCAACGAAGTAATGGATATTCACAACTGCTTTGATACTATGTAAAATTTCATAGTAGTTTCTAGAGCGTCTTGATGATGATATAGTACTTTATAAGTATCATTAAGGTATTTTAGGCAGGTATCATCTACCACAACCACATCGAATCAAATCCCTTCATCAAATCTTATAGCAGGTTGGTTGAGTGCTCTCCCCTTTTTAAATAGAGAGGCGGCCTCAATCTTTTAAGAGGTCGAGCGCGTCAACACTACACTAAAGGTGGGAACTGCCCATGGTTCACTGGTCGAGCCCAACCTAATTTAAATTGTTAGTTGACATTAAAGTAATCACAAGCTCCTCCACATTTTATTCAAACAATACCCATCCCCTCTATTTTAAAAAGGAAGAACAAATGTAATTAACACATAATATTGTATTACTAAAAAAGAAATGCACAAAAAGTAATACACATAATATTGTGATAAGCTGGTGATGGAGATCACGAAGGGCCTCTTAGGGGATCCATTGGCTCTCCTTTTATTCACCTGAAGGGTAGGGACACTTTATTAGCTTAGATATTAGTGTTTTATGAATTAGTTGAAGAACACCTATGTTTCTCTTAAGACATTTCTTTAATTAAAGTAACCCTAATGTAGCCCTAATGCAACAAGACCTCAAACTAAAATGCTTTTATTTTGATGATAAAGGAAATAGAATTTTTTATTTGAATTCAAGGTTACAAGAAAATGCATTAAACAAGTCCTAAACATAACTATATGTAATTTTGTTTTAAGGCTAAATATTGAAGATTTAGTTGGTCCCTTAAGTGATTAAGACTAAACTAGTTCCTTCTTTCCCTTTTGCTTATTTTACCAAATAAAAATAAATAAAAACTAATTTAATCAAACAATAAACAAGACTAAGTCCTAGTTGCTTTAATGAAAAGGAAACTAAAATAGAAAAACCTATTTCTTCCATAGAGGTAGATGTGTCGCCAATCCTAGAAGCATCATTGACACTTTCACTTGGTGCTTTCACTTTTTGGCAAAATAGATAAAAATATATTGAATTAGAAACAAAGGGGTCTGTCTAAGCTTGTAGAGAATTTTGGACTCTCCCAGACATTAATTAGGCCCTTGTTCAGATAGATAAGAAAAATGATAAATACATAATATATTTTTTTTGTGGCGAAAGCGCCATAAGGTTAGTGATAACATCATCAATGCTTTTACTAGTAGCTAGTGCTTTTGCTTTGTGTAAACTGGAGAGTGATATCTCGATTGGACCTATAATCCAATAACCCTTTCACTTTAAAGAGTAGAAAAACAAGATTAGATGCAAGTAAGCTAATTTAATGATTGAAATGATAAAGGTTTTTGATTTGGGAGTATAGAGACTATCAAATTAAAAAATAGATATTTGCTTACTTAAAGTAAAGATTTAAATAAAAAAATGAGATGCTAACTAGGTGCAAATGCAATATGCAAGATTAGTTAAAATGCAGCATGATTAAAACTTGGATCTACAAGACATAAATTTCCAAAAGCAAATAAGAGGAAAAAACACAACCCAAAATGCTAAAATTGTATTTCCCTTGTTTGTGGAAGCTTATTGAAAGCTTGAGCTTGGAGACTTGAATGCTTGATGCTTGGAGCTTGAATAATTGGGAACTGAGTGCTTGAAGCTTAATGCTTGAATGCTTGGTGACTTGAAAGAGAGCATGGAAGCTTGAAGGATGAAATTCACAAGATTGTGGTAAGATTTTGACATAACCTTGCCATACGAAATGATGAATTCCTATTATTCTAGAGATATTTTGGAATAATTTTTACTACCCCAATTTTTTTGGTGAATTGGTCACACCAAATGCTGGTTTTATAGGAAGCCATGTATTCTTGCGAAAATAATTGCATTAAAGATTATAGGATTGGAGGTGGTAATAATTTGAAAAGATATCAAGATGCTATTAATGGAGGAAGATTGAAAATGATAAATATTGGATTTGATATTTTTTTTGGGAGATATGAATAAGATATTAGGGATTTGATCCATTAATGGTGGATGGCTTGAAAGGTACATTTTATTTTAAATTTTTTTACTTTGGTGTATGATAGTCAAAAGTGTTAGCTAGTGAAATCATCAATGACACTTTCATGGTGGCTCTTTTACCCTCATGACTGTTAGAGGTCAAATTTGAGTAATAAAGGTCAAAGTTTGGCAAAAGCATTACCAAGGATCATTGGTGCTTTTACTTATGCCCCAATGCTTTCACGATTAGAGCAATAAATGCTCTAGATTTGAGCATAAGGAAGATTGATTTAATTTAGATGATTGAAAGGTTGACTAATGAGGGGATTGATAAAAATTGAAGATTAGTCCTATGCTCAAAATTAGGTGTCTACATTTCCTCCTTTTTGATGCATTTATTACATAATTAATGCACCAAAAATCAACATAGATGCCTCAATTTTGAGATAGGAAGATTTGTTGTTGCTTATGGTTAGTGATGCAAGATAACTAATGCTATGATTGTTTATTTTTTTGTTTGTGGAAAACACCCCAATTGGGATGCCACTTTTGGGTAAGTCCCAAGGAGGTAGGGGTATCTATTCCACCAAAAATACCTAGGGCTCGCACTTGGCCTGCCCCCTTTGGCACACTCAAAGAGCATGCCTAAAACAACAAAAACACAAAAAAACAAACACAAAAACACAAAACAAACAACACAAAAAAAAAAAACAACAAAAAATAATAATAAATAAAAAACAAAAACACAAAAACAACAAAAGACAACAAAAAACACAAAACAAACAAAAAACATAAAGACAACAAAAACAACAAAAACAAAACAAACACAAAAACACAAAAACAACAAAAAACATAAAAACAACAAACAACAACAAAACACACACAAAAAAACCACAAAAACAACAAAACAACACACAAACACAACAAAAAACACACACACACAAAAGAACAAAAACACAAAACACAACAAAAAACAAAAACAACACAAAAATAAAACAGAACAAAAACAATACAAAACAACACACATCGAAAAACAAAAAAGGAGGAAAAAATAGAATACAAGTTTGGCCTTTCTAGGCCAAAAGGCTATTCATGCAAGAATCAAAAAAGGAAACATAAGAATGATCAGTCTGAGCAAGGGAACTAAAATACCCTGACCGAACCAAAGAGAAGCAAAAACAAAGAAAAAAGGAACTAGGTACCTCTAGTACTAGAGCCATCCAGAGAAAGGATAGAAAGAAGAGCTTCCCTTATTTGTGAATCCCACCATCTGGGAGGGTGGTCGTAGTAAGTAAGATCACCTTTGTCCAATGCCCAATTAGCTAAAGCATCAACACTCCTATTCTATTCTTTGACCACATGATTGTATTCAACTTTCAAAAAGCCCATCTGGATTAATTGAATCTTCTCAACAATTCTTTTTATTCTCCAATCAACCTTATGATTCTTAGAAGGAGTCTTCAACAAATTAATCATGACTTGAGAGTCAGATTCAACCAACACATTTTTCCATCCGACCTTAGTAGCCTCTCGAAGGCCTCTAAGGATACCATACCCCTCAACAAGGTTATTGGAAAGGATACCCAAATTCTTAGCAAAAGTGAAAACCAGGGAACCATCTGAAAGTCTACCAATTCCTCCTACACTAGCTTTTCCAGGGTTCCCCCTAGAGGCTCCATTGGTATTGAATTTTCCAAAATCCTTAGGAGGAGGCTACCAATTCCTTTTTCTATCCATATTTTGATTACTCACATTCCCTTTAAGTTGGTTGCCCTTAAAAGAGTTAATATTCAATCTTTGCATCACTTGATCCCATCTTTGGTGGGAGTTTTGGGGGTGTTTAAGGAGTTGTTGGACTGATTCAACTAAGTTGGCAATGGTATTTTTCCAGATATAGTGAATGTCCTTCCTTTCTTGATTGAAAATCTGGTTGTTTCTTTCTTTCTAGATATTCCAAGGTAGGATGGTAGAACCCATCCAAACTAGTTACCTAATAAAGTGATCAACACCCTCTTGATTAGGCCAATCCCTCCAAAGTTGTTCAAAAGTAAAAAAATTGGACCACTATAAGCCAAGTAAGATGGCCATTCTCCTCCATAGCTCAGAGGCTAAGGTACACTCAATAAAAATATGGTTGAGAGTTTCCACATTCTCTCCACACATTTTACATCTAAACGGGCCATGAAAACCATGTTTCATAAGTTGCTCACCAGTAAGCACCCTACGATGCAATAAAATCCATGTAAAGAACCTCACCTTAGGCCAGATATTTTGAGCCCACAACTAAGTAAATATGTCATATGATTGGTTGGGATTATTATGGCATAAGGCCAAATAACCTTGAGCAACTGAATACTCACCCTTAGTAGTGTTGTTCCATCCAAAATAATCTTTATCATGGGACCAAGAGAGAGATCTCATATGAAGGATGCTTTGGATATATTTTCTTTACCTTTTTGGCATTTGAATAGGCCAGTCCTCAATAGGGATCCAATATCTACCAACCTCTGAATTACCAGTATGGTACCGATAGTAATTAGCAACCTTTATCCAGTTAGCTTGATGAAGCTCCTCCATCCAAGGCCTCCAATTAGGAAACTGAGTTATCAAAGGCTGGTGACCATCCCAAGAATCTATCCAAAAATTTTCCTGTTGACCATTATGAATGATCCAAAATAAATTTTTCTTAATCAAATCCTCACCAGTCTTAAGAACCGCTAAAATGGGAGAACCTTTGGTAGGCAATTGATAGCAAACAAGGTCTTCAAGACTTTTGTTCTCAACATATTTAGCACAAAGATTCTTGGCCCAAAGAGCATTGGGGTTATGCAAAATCCTCCAATATAGTTTAGCAGCTAAAGCCTTATTGTTATTAATAGCAGACCAAAAACCTAACCCCCTTCATTCTTGGGAAGGCATAAAGTATCCCATTTCACCAAGGCCCATTTTCTTTTCTCCTTAGTACCACTCCAGAGGAACCGATGATTGATTTGATCTAATTCTTGAAGAACAACCTTTGGGATATTCAACACAATAAAAACATAAATAGGTATAGCTTGAAGGACTAATTTTACCAAGGTAATTCTACCCCCAAATGAAAGCCACCTATTGGTCCACTTTCCAATTTTCTTCTTAACTCTATCCAACAACCAATTCCAATATTTTTTTCTATCTTTGAATATTGAGAGGAATGCCTAAATAAGTGATTGGAAGGGAGGTCTTCTTATATCTTAATTTATCCAAGACCATGGATTCCTATCTAGGAGAGCAATGAAAGAAAATGACTTTAGATTTATCTTCATTGATCAATTGCTCGATAGCATTAGAAAAACAGCTGATGATTTGCTTAATTTTAGAAGCTTCCTTAATTGTAGCTTTACCTAACAGAGTAGAGTCATCAAAAAATTGAATATGAGAAATAGGCCCAGCTCCATGAGCAATGGTAACTCCCTCAAGGGTTTTGTTTTCTCTATTTTTGGTTATAGTCCTGCCCAAGCATTCAACAAGAATGATGAATAAATAAGGGGAGAGGGGGTCACCTTGCCTAATACCTCTGGAAGCAGGGAATAGCTGAGAAGGCCTGCCATTGATAAGAATAGAGTAGGACACCGAAGAGATACATCCCATAATCTAGTCCATCCAATCCTGAGAGAAGCCAAATTGCCTTAAAACTTTGACAAGGAAGTGCCAATCCACTCTATCATAAGCTTTAGATAAGTCTAAACGAATGAACATAGATGGAGATTTTTGCATTTCCATGGAATGGATGGCTTCCTGAGCAAGAACTATCTCATCCACTATTTGACGCCCTTCCACATAACCCCCTTGTTCAAGGAAAATAATCTTATGCAAAAGAGGCTTCAACCTTTCTACCATGATCTTTGTAATGATTTTGAGAAGAACATTACATAAAGCTATAGGTCTAAAAGTTGAGATATGATCTACCTCTTGAGATTTTGGGACAAGAGCTATATAAGTTTTATTGATAACCTTCAAAATTTCTTTGGCTTTCCTGGCTTCTTCCACCACCTCTAATAAATCAGCATGAAGGATATCCCAAAACTCTTGATAGAACTCAATAGGAAAACCATCAAGACCTGGGGTTTTTCCTTTTTGCATTTTAAAAACCACCTATTGAAGCTCATTGATAGTAATTGGAGCAGTCAAAACAGAGTTCTCCTCAGAAGTGATAAGAGTAGGGATGGCTTGAAGAATATTCTATTGAGAAGCCGAGTCAAGAGGTGCAACAACAAATATATTGGAAAAGTAATTGACAACAACAGAGTTCATGCCATCCCAAGTGTAGACAACATCTCCAGAATCAGATTTTAGGGAAGAAATAAAGTTGTGAGATCTTCGAGCTAGAAGAGATTTGTGGAAGAAATCTGTGTTTCTATCTCCTTCTTTGAGCCATTGGATCCTAGATTTTTTCTTCCATAAGAGTTCTCTTTTTTTCCATTCCTCTAACTGAGCAATGAGTCTAATTTCATCTGTACTTCTACTCTCTGTGAGGCCATATAAACAGATTTTCTTATTCAAATTTTCAAGTTGAGCAATAACTTCATGTTTTTTTTTCGAACATCTCCAAACTTCTTCCAATTCCAAATCTTGATTTTGGATTTAATGTATTGCAACCTTTTGGTAAAACAAAACATCTTAGTCCCATACCTTGGTTTACCTTCCTTCCACCATTGCTGCACTCGAGGTCTAAAGGAACTATCTCTAAGCCACATTAACTAAAATAGAAAAGGTGAGAAACTCACATTGGTTTTCCAAATTTCCACCATGACTGGCCAATGATCTGAACCAACATTGTTAAGAGTATTCACCTTAGGAATGTGACCATGGATTAAGAAATTGTCAAAGAACAAGAACCTATCCAATCTCTCCATAATACAAGCTAAGCCTTGCCTTCTGTTAGACCAAGTCATAAGGCCATTATCTGGTTGGATGTCCACAAGATGAAGGTTTGCAATATATTCACTCATGAGGTCAATGCTTTTGTCCAAATTTCTATTTCCCTCTATTTTCTCATCCAAAGAGAGGATGGTATTGAAATCTCCTCCGATCAAGATCCAAGCTTCAAGAAAATGAGAGATAATATAAGTTATATCCTTCCATTATATTCTCTTTTCCTCCAAAGTAGTCGAATCATAAATAGTTATGCAAAGCATAATTTGGTTAGAATGTCTATTTTGAATAACTATAGCCAAAATACCCCAAATACAAACCATATGGTTAATAACAACCTCTTTTGGGTTCCAAAGGCAAGCAATGCCACCAGAAGTTCCCTGGGAACTAAGGGAAGTAACATTTCTAGCAAGCCAGATTTTACTAGCAATTGAATCCATTTCCTCTATTGAAATATTTGTTTTCTGAAGAAAAACAAGATGTGGATGGTTTGTCTGAATCATTCTTCTTAATTCATTTTATTTTAAAAGACTTGCTTTGAGTCCTCTAATATTCATTAATACTAGGGCTAAAAAAGAGGAGGGTCAATTTTGCGATGAGAGAGATGGTGAGCATTTTATCCCAGGTGAGTTATGGCAGGAATGTATCAGGTGTGGCAGCAACAGGGAACCTCAAACCAGGTGAGATCCCCAGCTTTGCTATAGGGGAGGGCACTGATGAGCCATATGCTGATGCTGAAACTGATCTTTTTGCTAGGTGGGAGAAAGACCCGGGGAAGGACCCCCCTGACAAAAATGAGGGCTATCCCAAGGTTTGGGGGACCGATGCTAGACCCTTTGGTTCTATATATTATCTTGAAAAGGTCATGGGTACCAAATCACAAAAATCTACCAAGGACCAAAGCCCTTTGATAGCGGTCGAAGAAGACTTAGTGATTCCAGAAACCCTAATGGCTAAATATAGTTCCCTAGAAGAACATTCTTTGATTGGGAATTTTGTGGGTGATAGACCAGACATGGAATCCATTCGGTGGTGGGCCACTACCAGGTAGAAATTTTCATGGAATCTTGAGATTGTAGCTCTCCCTAGAGGGTTTTTTCAAATCAGCCTTAACAATCCTGAAGTACATGGTTATATGGGAAGAGGAGTTTGTTTATTTTTAGATGGGGGGAAGATTTCAACACCAAAAATCATAGCATAAATGTTGCTCCAGTCTAGGTTCATCTTTCGGGACTCCCTAGCCAATTTTAGTATGAAGACATCCTACAAGGAATAGGCAGATACATAGGGGAAATGGTGACCATGGATTCAACCACCAAAGCTTGCACTAGGTTGACGCAAGCTAAAATATGCATCAATGCAAATCTTGATTCCCTACCCCCAACTTGAATAAATATAATCTATGGTTCCTTTCACCACTGCCAGGCCATAGAGTATGAAAAAAACTGACTTTCTGCATCGAATGCTGAACTCAAGGACACCTCGAGTCCCACTACCCCTCACTCAAACCACATAAGAAGGTATATTTTGACAACCATATCTACAGGAACTAAGACATTCACTTACCTAGGAAGGCCCCAATGCAAAAGAACAAGTAAATCTACAACAAAAATCCTCATCAACAAGCACCAGGGAAACCCCCAATGGAAAAAAAAGGAAAGTAAAAAGTGCAGCCAGAAAAATCAAAGGACCAAGCTCAGGTAAGCTCCTTGTTCGCTCATCCTAATCGATTTGATATTTCAAGAAATATCACCCACTCTGATTCAAAAATAAATGAAGGGTTATTCACTCAACAAGAAAATGATATGTCGGATCCAAATGTCGACCTCCAAATCCTCACCATCGAAGAAATTTTGTAGTATCCCCTTCCCACTAGTAGCCCTGTCTTATCTCCAATCAACCTAGCTTCCCCTGAACCCCCATTAAAAATATTCTTTCCCAAGAGGCTGTTGAGAAAACAAAAGTAGATTTCAGTCCCAAAACACTCGAAGCTCCAAAAAATCCTGTGTAGATGTTGGAAATGATAAGAAAAGGTGAAGGTCCAATATCCAAGAGCAAATAAGAAGCCAAAATACTAAGGAAATAACCAACAAAGTCCAAAGAACCCTTGTACCTAAAATTTTTACTCACTTGAAGGAAGATCCCAAATTACCCAAACCCCCTGTGTAGCAGTCAAAAGGGGGCAAGAAATCATCTAAAGTTTCTAGATGAGGATATTCTCTTGGAATGTGAGGGGCCTCAACAGTGCGGCCAAGCAGAGGTTGGTTAGCACTGTTAGAAAAAAACCCAAACCAATAATCCTCATTATTCAATAGACCAAGTTAGATCAGTCAAAAGTATGCAAGGCAGGCAACACCATTTGGAAAAATAGTGGAAGCATTTTCAGTCCCAACCAAGGTCCATCTGGGGTTTGTTTTACCTTTGGGATCCAGAGAAAGTACATGGTAGAGTAATATCATCCTCATATAGAGTTATAAATATCAATGCTGGATCCTGTATAATATCTACACCCCAAACAATCCCCTCAGTAGGAGTTCCTTTTGGGATCAACTAAGTCAAATGATGTAGGTTTTTAGAAATTTCCCTTGGGTTTTGGCTAGGGATTTCAACTCCCCCCTTTACCCATAAAATAAGGCAGGAGGCAATGTCATTCCTACAAAAAGTATTCATGACTTCCATGGGTTTGTCACTGAGAATAACCTAATGGATATACAGATTCGGGGATCTCAATTCACATGGAATAATAGAAGAATAGGGAACAATCTGTTCTAAGTTAATATAGGCATATTCTTTCTATCTCAAGAATCCATACCTCTATTTGGTGATGCCTCCCTCACTTCCTTGTCTAGAATTGGATCATATCACAATCCTCTCATGTTCAAAGCTAACAAGCCTCCAGTTTTTAGGAAGCCTTTTTAGATTCGAGGTAATGTGGGTTCTCCACCCATATTTATGTAATCAAATTGCAGGGTGGTGGCAACAGTAGGTGGATGGATCCCCCATCGCTCAAGTTACCCAAAAACTCAAAATAATCAAAGACCACATCAAAATTTGGAACAAGGAAGTGTTTGGTAATATTTTTGAAAATAAGGAGCAAATCACCAACAAGCTCAAAGCCATAGAAGAGCAAATTTATAAAGGGTAGATGAGCATACAAATCAAGAATGAAGAGAAAAAGCTCCTTGCCAATTACCACAACATTCTGGCCAAGGAAGAATGTATTGGAGAGAAAAGTCTAGAGACCTGTGGCTCAAGTATGGGGACTCAAACACAAAATTTTTCCATGCTTCCACTCTTCGTCATAGAAGCTCCAATAATATCAACGAGTTAATAAACAGTGATGTCACAAGTGTGAGAGACATCCACCTCATCAAAAATGAAGCTTCTTTGAAAAAATACTAGGAATAAATTCCACTATTTTCAAACAGGCCGCCCAGGATCAACTTCTTCAGCATATTCCAAATATTATATCTCCTGAAATGAACGACATGCTCGTCAAGGACCTTACCAATGAAGAAATAAATTAGACTCTTTTATCCATGTCCCCTTATAAAGCTTCGAGGCCTAATGGCTTCTCCCCCATATTTTTCAAACTTACTGGGATATCATAGGGGTTGACATTTGCAAATCCATTATTCACATGTAGAAATCCAAAGCCATCCCCAGAAGCACCAACTCCACCTTCATCACCTTAATCCCTAAAGGCCATGAGTGCAAATCCATGAATGACTACATACCCATCAGTCTATGTAATGCCATATACAAGATTCTTGCCAAAGGCTTGATAACAAGGCTCAAAGAAATACTCCCGCTCATTATAGATCCTTGCCAGGGCATCTCGATCAAAGGAAGGTCCATTCATGATGGCATAATCACCCTGTATTAAGTCCTTAGCTCAACTTCCCAAAACAAGAAAGCAATCCCTTTTTCTCAAATTAGATATCAGTAAGGCTTTTGACCGAGTAAACAAGATTTCCTCCTGGTTGTTCTCCAAAAATTAAGTTTTCATAGGGAATGGATAAATGTAATCAGAGGCTACATATCCAACCCTCATTTATCAGTCTTGGTTAACGGATCACCCACAGGTTATATCCCTAGTGGTAGAGGCATCATGAAGGGAGACCCCCTGTCACCCATCCTTTTTATAATACTCACTGAATCTCTGGGAAGAGCACTTAAGAGTGTTGTTAGTGAGAAAACTATCATAGGTATTAGGGATACCTCGAGTCTAAACCCGCTATCACACCAGCAATTTGTGTATGACATAATACTTGCTATCTATGCTTCAGTAATGGAGGTCAAGATGATCAAAAAAATTCTTGATTTATATGAGAAAGTGACTAGGCAAGAAATAAACTATAAAAAAATTAAAATCTTCTTCATCAATACCCCCATTTCCAGGCAGATTAAAATTGGTCGTATTCTTCAATGTTGCATTGGTGAGTTCCCTACTTGCTATATGGGGGTTCATATTTTTTACAGTCATCCCAAATTATCCATGTGGATTCATGTGGTGGAAAGGATAAAAAAAAGTTAGCTGGATGGAAAGGGGCTTTTATAACCCAATCAAGTAAAATCACTCTTACCGCATCATACCTCTAAAGCATCCCAACCTAATTCCTCTTAGTATTCAAAGCTCCTGCTTCAGTTTACACCCAAATCGAGCAAATACAAAAAATATTCCCGTGGGAAGGCACAAAGGAGAAGCAAAATATTCATTTGGTTGAATGGGAAAAGGTTTATCGATCAAAAAACCAAGGGGGTCTGGGACTTAGAAGAATCAAGCATATGAATATTACTTTGCTAGCTAAGCAAGCCTAGAAAATTCACACAAGTTTCAATGCAGAATGGGTGTCAATAATACAGAGAAAATACCTTAAGCACAAAGAATTCATTGATGAAGATATCCCCAAAGAGGGATTAGCTTTTTGGAGGTCAATTATTCAGGTCAGAGAAGTTCTCCAGAAAGGTTCAAGGTGGCAGCTGGGAATAGGTACTACCATAAAATTTTGGATAGACAGGTGAGTCAGTGATCAACCCTTAGTTGAAGATGAGGAGATATCTATCCTAAAATCTATCCTTGATGGCACCATAGGTAGCAAAGTAGCAGAATTCATCCAAAACATCAATGGGTCTAAAAGCTAGAAAGACCTCAACATTAACTCAAATTATGGGCACATACCTATAGCAGCGAGGGCTTTGGCTCTTATGCTGAATACTACAGTGATTTCGATAGATGGAAGATACGACTTTCTAATTTGGAAAGAAACAGACAGTGGATGTTTTTCTATCAAATCTACTTACCAACTTATACTCAATCCATAATAAGCTCCCTTCTCTCCTAGCCAAATATGGATCAAACACCTCATCCCTAAAGTGGCAGTGTTTTCCTGGCTGACAATTCAAAATAAGATTCTAACCACTGAGGGGGATGATGGTACCGAATAAATGACACCTGTACTATAAAGCATGGGAATACGTCAACCATATTTTCACTAAATGTGATTTCTCTTATACTATGATGAGTAAATTACTGTCCAGTTTCCACATCAACTGGGTCCAACCCAACTTCCTGGTAGAGATTTTCACTCAATGGCCCAATACTTTCAAAAACCCTCGGTTGAAATCCTTGTGGAAAATGTGCACTCACCATTTCTTATGGAAGGTATGGCTAGAAAGAAACATTAGAGTGTTCTCTAACACTCCCAACGACCCTACCTCAATTTCTAGTAAAATCATTAGCTTTGCCACAGAGAACTCTCAACTCATACCTTGCACAGAACCCCCTGATGTGGGATTGGAGCTTTTTCTATTTAGTAGTCTTAATATCCCCAAGAAAGATAATCCTCATGTCACTCATCCCCACCCAAGGTACACCTCTTCATGGAAACCCCCCTTGGTAGGATGGCTCAAGCTCAATTTCGATGGAGCTTATAAAGGAAACCCGGGAATGGCAAGGGCAGGAAGACTGGTCAGAGATAGCAGTGACAATATTGTGGTTGCCTTTATGGAGAACCTAAGCATTCAAACTAATCATGTAGCAGAAGCCCATACCCTATGGAGAGGTATCAACATCATCCAAAAATACAAAGGGAACTACGAAATAGAAGGGGAATCTATAAAAATCATAAATTATATCAACAATAGCTCCAATCCTTCATGGAAGGTCATGAATGCCATCAGGGAAGCCAAAAACATAATCAGAAGACAGGGCAACGTGATGTGCAGACATGTGTACAGGGAGGAAAATAGACTAGCTGAACTCTTAGAAAAATTAGGAATCAGTTAGAATTCCTTGACTGTATGGGATAACAATCCGCCCTCAAATATTGTCAATGAAGCCAACCAAGAGTGGGCAAATCAACAATGAAGCACCGGAGCAAGAGATTCATCATCGGGTTGTTAACATCTTCATCAACAACCTTATTAGTACTCTTGACAGCATTAACAGGAAGCTAAAGCAACTCATAAAGACTGAGGAAAGCACTGCGAAGAAGAAGGTGGCTGAGGCATGATGGAGGATCGTGGGTCTTTTTATGTTTGTTACTAGGGTTTTTTTTCATGAGGGTTATTTTAACTTTACATATATTAAATGCATCAATGTTGGTTTGGGTGTTTGCTATCCATATATTATCTGCATCAATCCTGTTTGGGGTGTTTTCCATATATTATCTGCATCAATACTATTTGGGGTGTTTGCTATTAGGCTTATTATATTTTAATTAATATATGGTGAACGATGTTTATCCATGTATGAAAATGCTTTTTAAAGTTTAGTCTTCTAAACTGCTAGCCTCCTTTGAGGTTTTTGTAACTACTAGTTTTGGGATCTAGGAAAAAACCCTTCAATATAAGCTATACTATTTACCAAAAAAAAAATACTAGGGCTAAAAAAATTGGTAAGGGTAGTAATATTACCTTTCTCTACAAGATTTTCACCTTATTTTACCAAATGATGTTTTTTTTCCCTTTTTCTTGACTTACCCCAATTGAATCTGGGATGGCTTCTAACCTAAAATATTGCGTGTTTAAAGCCAAAGTGTTACTGGAAGGTTCAACATAGTCTATCTTGGGACTTGTATTATTTGAAGTCTCAAAATTTAAAAGATTGTGAAAACACGAGATTTCGGAAACAAAAAGGATAAACTAAAATTGCGATGTAAATGAAACTAAAATAATGCTTAAACCCTATGTTATTGAAAATTGCATAAAAAGAAAGAACATGAACACAAGATATTAAAGCAATATAAAAATCGGCCCTTTTATTGATATGCTTTGCAAATTTGTGTTACAATGCGTCTCCTTCCTTTTTAGGGGATAGGAGCGTTAAGTGTTGCTCTTTTACAACTTGTTTCAGAATTCCTTCTTCCGCGTGCCCACATATAAGATGGGCGAACCAAAACGTCGTCGCCGCTTGCGTTGGTAAAGGTAGATTCCTCGCTGCTCCTCTAATGCTGCAAATCTGCGTTCAAAGAAACAAACAAAGAATCAGTAGCACCTGTGTATGAAAAATAAAAGATAAATCTAACTATGGCTAAAATGAATCTAAATGAACTGAAAACTTGACAAAAGCATAAACATGAAACTAGCTAAATACTACAAAAGAAATAAAGCGGGGGGTGCCCGAAGGCAAACCACCCGCGGGTGAAACTTTGCTTCGACACCAATCCGCTTGGGATGGGTCCGAAACCTGATGTGATGTGTTGTCGGCAAATTGGTAGGATATTGTGGTCAGAAAAATCGGTGTTGGTTCTTGATTCGTGCCTTCAAAAGTCACCCACTAACCTCTCTTTCGATTAAGAGATTATGGATGTTGAAAGCACAAATCGCAAGTAAGTGAATTAGCAGCACTTCGTCGCTCAAAATGCTCCTTCTCTGTATATCTTTTGGGTGAGGAAACTCACCATTTTATAGACCCAAGGGGTCTCTTTGAATTAACATGCAAAAGTGTTTCTTTGCATGAATGCTTTTTGTGTCAAAAGAAGACTTCTTCTTGATCAAGGGATTCTTAACTGTCTCTGTGCATGTCTTTGTATGTTTTAGAAAAGCTCACTTGCACTCCCATGCAATGCAGGGATAGCTAAGTGGCAAATCTGAGTTGTCTTAAAAAGCTTACTCTCATTCCCATGCAGTGAAGGGAAAGTCAATTGGCAGATATGAGTTGTCAAAAGAACTCACTCGCACTCCTATGTCATGCAGGAAAAGCTAAGTGGCAGTTCTGAGTTGTTATATGCCGAGATCTGACTTTTTGTCGGTCAAACCTGACATTCGTCCCACCCCGAAGCGAGCACTGGTAATCGTCTCTGGGTGAGACGAGTATCAATCTGCACTCGTCCCTGGGTGGGACGAATAAGAAGCTGAGTGTCTAAAAGATGCCAAATTGATTTTTGACTTGCAAAACTACTGTGTGAGTGGTTAGAACCACTGTTTAACCTCTGAGGGCTGCCCTGGGGGCTGTGTGTGCTAGTGCGATCAGTGCTTGTTGTCACATAATCGGATTGGTGCTGTTTTGGTGTCTACAGATGCCCCTTTTTGGAAAGCGCTGCACGTGGTGCAGTGCTGAGCAAAAATATATAACCAAAGCACTAATGATTAGGGTTTCTCAATAACCTAACCAACTCTTGATGCCCCAAGTATGGAAAGGGCACGCATTCTTGAATCCTTGCTTCTGACGAGCTAAGGAACTTAAATCAAGCATTAACCTGGTTCGGTGAGGTATTACTTGAACTTAGACATTGATCAGTCATGAATAGGCAAAGGGCGCAACCTTTTGTTGTGGGAACCTTGAGTTCATGATTCACGAATGCCAAGTATATGATCAGTGTGTGATAATTGCTTGTTTGCTGCCCCAAGCAGGGGCACGATTGTCTTTTGCAATGATCCTTTGAATGCGTGTCATTTCCAAGACTGGGTATATTGTTGTTGATTGGCAGCTAAGTGTGACTACCCCCTCAAGCGACGAATCGATGAGGGAATGACCTGACATGAGAAAAGCGACGAGTCGCTTGACCCAAGATGACTTAAGTGAGGGTGCCTTCAGATGTTATCCGATGCATGCTCGAGCAGTTGCCCGATTGCTCTGACCTACTTTTGGTGGGGGTGAATCCATTTTGGGATGCCATTTGGGGTTAACATTGGCGAAAATCCGTCGTCCCGTGGAGCGGTCCGGCTATGGTAGCCTTCTTAGGGAGTAGGATAACGACAAGGTAGACCTCGACATCAGTTTTCTTATGCTAAGAGGTTAAGTGCAAGAGCACTTTTGTCCAACAATTTTTATTGGTTTTGTTGGCATTTGTCATTTTTATGTTGTGGTTGTTTTTGATGTTTTTTTTTTTTTTTTTTTTATTATTCGTCCCGGGGGGGACGAGTGCCAGGAAGGTACTCGTCCTGGGGTGGGACGAGCGCTCCTCCGTGGGTACTCGTCCTTGGGTGGGACGAGCGCGCCGAAAAGCGCTCGTCCCGGTCAGGGACGATTACCAGCTGGCAAAAAATATAAATATGCAAAAATGACGGATTTGGCTCATTTGCACTGTTCATCGATTGCGATTTGGAGCTCTGGGGAGGAGGAGGTAGATTTTCTGACGCGAAGCGCTGCTAGATTTTCCAGCCACCATGAGTGCACAGACCGGGTCGTCGAGCGGCGGAGCCGAGGCGAGACCAGTAAGTGCACTATCTCCTCGATTTTAAATATGAAAAATGCAAATGTGTTTTTATGGTGTTTTTCTTTTGTTTAAACATGAAACCTTAATTAATTAAATTAAAAGGTAAATGAATGAAACCAAATGAAACATGGATGCAAACCGATGGAAACTTAGATGGACAACCGTAGGATAAACCCAAAATGAGACTTAGAGTAACACCTTAGGGTAACCATGGTGAAAAATGTTTTGTTTTGGATGTGAATGGGAAAACTTAGGTCGAAACCATAAGTAAACCATGCCCAATTTTTGTGTTATGTTTATGGAAAAAAAATGGATGAATTGTTTTTTGTTTAAAAGGTAAACCAACCATTCAATTTTTGTTTTTATGAAAAAAAAAATGGATGAATTTTTTTTGTTTGAAATGGTAAACTTAGGTAAAACCATAGGTAAACCATGTCAAATTTTTGTTGTTTTTGATGATAAAAAATGAAAAATGGATGAATTTTTTTGTTTGAAATGGTAAACTTAGGTAAAACCGTAGGTAAACCATGTCAAATTTTTGTTGTTTTTTGATGAAATTAAAAAATGAAAAATGGATGAATTTTTTTTTGTTTGAAATGGTAAACTTAGGTAAAACCGTAGGTAAACCATGTCAAATTTTTGTTGTTTTTTGATGAAATTAAAAAATGAAAAATGGATGAATTTTTTTGTTTGAAATGGTAAACTTAGGTAAAACCGTAGGTAAACCATGTCAAATTTTTGTTGTTTTTTGATGAAATTAAAAAATGAAAAATGGATGAATTTTTTTGTTTGAAATGGTAAACTTAGGTAAAACCGTAGGTAAACCATGTCAAATTTTTGTTGTTTTTTGATGAAATTAAAAAATGAAAAATGGATGAAATTTTTTTTGTTTGAAATGGTAAACTTAGGTAAAACCGTAGGTAAACCATGTCAAATTTTTGTTGTATTTGATGAAATGTAAGATGAAAACTGAATGAATTTTTTTTTTTTGGATGTACATGTGAATGAAAGATGTTACTGTATAGTTATGCATTTTTGTACATGTGATGGTAATTTGATGCATGTTTTTGATGTTTGTTGTTTTCTGTGATGTGCAGGTGGTGAAGAGTCGACATCGGGTGCCGACGATTTTTTCTAATGCCCGCGAGGCGTTGACAGCTGAGGACTGGGATTGGCTTGATGCCCTAGGGCTCAAGCATGTGGCTCGGTTGGATGCAGTTGTGGCGGATCGGGCATACCTTACAGCATTGATCGGCCTATGGGATGTTCGGACGAACACCTTCCATCTTTCGACAGGGGAGATGACAGTCACTTTAGAGGACGTGTATCGGATTCTATGGATTTCGATAGACGGGGTTCCCATTCGGATGACTCCACGAGGCCAGAGGACGGTTGTATTGACGCGGTATTTTGGATATGGAGAGGAGGAGGATGGGATGACCTCGTTGGAGAGGGCGGAGTTGGATTGCCAGATTGGGGGGATTTTGGTACGGTATTGGTACGCGAGGGGAATGTTGGGAGTGAGGCATGCACTACTCATGAGCCTCATTTCCAACATGCTCCTGCCAGACTCGTCAGGAGCGAGGTTCCCATGGAACCTATTGGAGGTGGTATGGCAGTTAGTGGAGTGTCCGGTGATAGAGCCGGTGATTATGAGATGGGGCCAGACGCTTTTGGCTCAGTTGTATGATGAGTTATATGAGGTCCGCTGTCGGAGGCGAAAGGGGATTGGCTGTAGTTTCTTGTTGCAGTGCTGGGCCTGGCAGCATATAGCCGTAGAGCGGCCACGAGGGCTACCCTGGACTACCCGAGCTGACATGGTGGATAGGGACATTGGGTATGGTGCTTTATGGTATCGATCGGAGGAGCGGGGGTAGAGTCGGCGGTTTGCGGGAGACGTAGACCATTACAGAGATGCATTGGCACGACTGACTCCCAGAGATGTGATTTGGAGGCCATATCAGGATTGTCCCGCATGGCCAGAGGCTGATGAGTGGCTTCGACGGGTTCGAAGGGGGAGATGGGTGATAGGCCGACACGGGACGGAGCAGGAGTACTTCCACTACCTCCGAGTGACACGACAGTTTGGGGTACGCCAGGGGTTGCCTGGGGAACCCGTAGTCTATCGACGTCGAAGTGATGAGAGGACCCTAGCTACGCCGATCCTCGAGCCATTGGGGGAGGAGTATGATACAGTATTAGACATTCCGGACGTAGATGATGTCGGAGTGACGGCCGAGTACCAGGAGTGGTGGACGCTGCGGTAGTGGCGAGGTGAGGGACCATTGGGAGGAGATGAGGCAACGGGAGGCGGAGAGGGTGCAGAGGCACCAGGAGAGGGTTGGGGAGCTCCTACTGATGTGGATATGGTGGAGGTGGCAGATGCAGGAGAGGAGTTTGGGGATGAGGAGCAGCCGGAGATGCAGGATGCTCCAGAGTAGGCTGGGTCAGAGGAGACAGAGGCGGGGTTGCGCGCTGAGGTAGCACGATTGACGAGGTTATTGCAGAGGCGGGATGGAGAGCTTACGGAGATGACGCAGGAGAGGGATCTCCTATGGACACAGTTGGCAGGGTGGGAGAGCGCAGGGGCTGCGGCTCACCAGCAGGTGGGGGATACGGATGCTACACGGGAGAGGGATCTCCTATGGGTACAGCTAGCACAACGCGATGAGGCAATCACGTACTATCGTAGGCGAGAGGCAGAGTGGAGGCGATGGGAGGCAGATTGGGGGCGGCATCGATCGAAGATGGAGGGTGAGATTATCCGCCTGGGTGGGCGAATACCAGAGCCTCCGACCAGTGGCTCGTCGTACAGGACGAGAGATAGCGGGACGGAGCAGTCGACATCATCCCGACGCAGGCGACGAGAGGAGGGAGGTGCGAGTGGGCATGATGCAGGGGCGAGCAGTCGCCCTGAGAGGTCTCAGAGGACTGACACTGCAGGGGGTAGTTCTCGTCGCACCGATCCTGCGTGATCATGGTGGCCGACGCCCTAGGCTGGGGGTTTTGAGATTGTATGATTGCGGGGTCAGAGGACCTATGGATTGTAGCCTGCGGGCAATTTTTGTTATGATATATATATACAGATGATTCTTTTTGGTGTTTATACATTTTTTATGCTTTATTTTTATGGACATGTTTTTACATTGATGTATGCATATGCAATTATGAATGCGATGATTCTAATTTGTATGATGTATGTATATGGAATGAATGAAATGAATTATTGATGATTTGTCGATGCACCATAGACTGTACAAGATTGGATTGACTTGCGATAGTAATGGGATAACTTTGTGGAATGCTTGTGCATGTGAAAACTTTGTTTTTGTATTTTGTCAATTTTTTTAGATGGTGATGTATGAAATGAAATGTATCGGTTGTTTGAAAATGTAGTTAAGCTTTTCTGAGATGCAGATAATTTTAACTAACTAGCCAAGACTGTACATTTATCTCGCAAGACTTTTAAGCTAGGTCTAAATCCGACTTGAATTTAACCAAGTTATTTCACATCCTTGTGTGTGCAATTGAGTTCGTTTTTGTGTTATTCATCAGGATACCGCCAGTGCTAGATGGGCTTTCAACCGAACCTGTACTGAGGATCACCTAATTAGCTCCACTAACTCCTTGATTGTGTTTGGTTAGATTAATCTGCGATGCTATCTAGGATACCATAAGCTAGCTCATCCACATGCAAACATTGATCTATACACAAGTTAATGTGATAGATATATCGTCATGCGGGAGGTTTACCGCTAGTGACCGATAGGCTATCAACCAAACCGGTACTGAAGCTTGCCTCATGACCTGTCGAAATGTTGAGAGTTCCAGGGATTCAAGTTTGACTCCCTTCTTTTCTTCAATTGTATTGGGATACTTGCTCTTTATAGTGATAAAATCACTGTTTATTTTTGTTTTATTTGTTTTTTGTTTTGTTTTGTTTTTTTTTTTTTGAGCAAGGGATTTGAATATGGAGTGACGAGAATCACTATTGTTTGTGCCTTTTGATGTGTGCACTGTAGGATGTCAAATTTTAGTGTTTTGACGTTTTGCAAATTTTTGATGTTTTTGCAACTTTTGAGAACTTGGGATTCATGGGGAATTGGGTAGGGAGGATGCTTGTCCTTTTGCCAACTCTCAGCATTCCTAGGGTCATTCGCACAGGGGGATAAGCAAGATAGCCGTTTCGCTTATGGTAACCGGGATTACGGTGCAGGTTTCATCTTTCCTTCACACAACTTAGGAATTTTTATATGTGTGTTAATTTGTGTTGGGATGCTACGTGACAAGGCGTGATCCAAGTAAACTTTCCCATGTAAAATCTGTTTAACTATGTACAGTGTTGGCTAGAAATTTAAAGACATCTGAATGACGAAAACCCTATATACATTAGGCGACAACTGACGATGCTAAAATAAAAGGGTGATATGCTGGATGTATGCGTTTATGAAAATGGATTTGATGTGGAAATGATGGAATTGCCAAATAATGACTGCCTATGGTGCTTTTGACTTGTATGACCTATCGAAGTATGCAATGTATGGATGCAATGCTTAATGTAACCTATATTTTTTGTATTTTGATTTTTATGAGAATGCATGGAATTGGAATGCAATTGTTTTTGTGATTTTGATTTTTATGAGAATGCATGGAATTGAAATGCAAATGTTTTTGTAATTTTGATTTTTTTTTTTTGTATGCATGGAATTGAAATGCAATTGTTTTTGTGATTTTGATTTTTGTGTTGTTTTTGTTGATTTTTAAATATTTATGTTGACCAAGCAGTTATGGTAAGGCTTGGAGCTTTTGGTGTTGACCAAAGGGTTTATAGATACCTTTGGGGCTTTAGGGATGAGTCTGTTTTTTGATATATGGGGCATTTAGGGTTGACCAAGCGATTATGATAATCCTTGGAGCTTTTGGGTTGACCAAGCGATTGTGATAATCCTTGGAGCTTTTGGGTTGACCAAGCGATTGTGATAATCCTTGGAGCTTTTTGTTGGACTATGGCTCTCTAGGTGTGGAATGGCCTCAAATGAATGATGTTCAAGGGTTCTGTTTCCTTGATTCCTTCAAGAGAGGCAAGCCGGTATGTTCCGGGTCCTATTTTACTGTCAATGATGTAAGGACCTAACCAGTTTGCCGTGAACTTGTCCCGTAGATGGGACGGCAAATTAGAATTCTGCTGGTTCTCTTTTAAGACCAAGTCACCAACCTAAAATTCCCTAAGGTGGACTTTCATGTTGTATGCTTTCTTAAGTCGCTCTTGATAAATACGCAAATGCTCGAGAGCATTAACGCGTCGTTCGTCGAGCAACGTCAGTTGATCTAACCGGGCCTGCCGCGTAGTGTCATCATCGATGAACTCTTGCATTGAAATGCGTAGGGAAGGAATTTCCAACTCAAAAGGCATGACTGCCTCGGAGCCATACACCAGCAAAAATGGAGTTGCCCCAGTGGGCATTCGAATGCTGGTGCGATAAGCCCATAGGGCAAGCGGGATCTGAATGTGCCAATCTTTATGATTGTCTCATAATCGTCTTTTTAAGAATGGCGACTAGCATTTTGTTTGACGCCTCTGCTTGCCCATTTGCCTACGGATAATAGGGTGTTGAAAAGCTATGCTGAATCTTGTACTTTGTGGTCAAAGCACGCACATCTTTATTCTTGAATGGTGTCCCATTATCCGAGACTATTTTGGATGGAATACCAAAACGACATATGATGTTATGTAAAATAAACTCCGCAATGCGGGCTCCAGTCGTAGTGGTCAATGGAATTGCTTCCACCCATTTGGTAAAGTACTCTGTGGCCGTTAAAATGAACGTGTGACGACCAGACGACGTAGGGGAGATCTTTCCAATTAGATCAAAGCCCCACTGCGAAAAAGGCCAAACCGATTGGATCGGTTGCAAGGCCTGAGAAGGTACGTGTGTCAAATTAGCATGGTGTTGACACTTCACGCACTTCTTCACATATGCGCAACAATCTCGCTCTAAATATGGCCAATAATAACCCATGCGAAGAATGCGCTTTGCGATGGCCATACCGCTGAAGTGGCCACCACATGTACCATCGTGAGCTTGGGTGATCGCCCAAGCGGACTCTTGCTTGGTCCAAACAACGAAGGAGGATTCCTTCATAATTTTGACGATACAAAATGTCTCCTAACAAGACATGCTTTGCCGCTTTCTGTTTGAATGATCTTTTCGTGGCTTGTGTCAATCCAAGTGGGAGATTACCTAGCTTGAGGTAATCCCGAATGGGTGTGTACCAATCTTGCTGATCAGAAACCTCGATAGTATGAACGACCAATCCCTCTTGAAGTCTATCCCGAACAAAAGATGAGCAGGAAAGAACTTGTAAAAACAACGTGGTGTTGCTAGTAAGAGGGGTCGGGGAGAACAAGGACCCCCAATTGGCTTGAGTCAAACAATCTCGAATTCGAGAGAACTTATCCGGAGATGGTTCAATCTGGATCATGTGGATTCCTGGGCATCAGATCAGAGCTTGCACGCTCCATCGTAGATTGCGATAATGTTGTAACCTAAATGGTTGTCATTTCACCAGAAGGGTCTTGCGGGATGAGTGACCCCAAGGAGGCCATAGTATCCGCAAAATGATTTGATGATCGAGGGAGTGCCTCGATGTCATACCATTCAAGTTGTGCCAAGAATTTGTCCACAAGGGCTTTATAGGCCCGCAAAACTGGACATTTACATTGGTATATCCCCTTTACTTGATTGACAATTAACAACGAATCACCAAAGATGTTCAATCGTTTAATGTTCATGGTGATTGTTGTCTGAAGACCTATGAGCAAGGCTTCGTATTCTGCATTGTTGTTGGTGCATGGGAAGTCTAATTTAAATGACAAGGGCATTGGAGCACCTTGTGGAGTGAAGAATACAATTCTCGCACCACCCCCTTGCTCACATTTAGAACCATCGAAGAATAGGGTTATGTCAGCCTGTGACTCAGGCTCATCAGAATCTGGCGACTCTGAAACATGGAAGACCCCATCATCAGGTAGTTCAAAAGTCAGAGGCTGATCGTCTTCAAGAGGAGCCTCAACTAGTTGATCGGCGATGACTTGACCTTTTATAGATTTCTGTCCAATGAATTCTATGTCAAACTCCGTCAACAACATGATCCATTTCGCCGTGCGGCTACTATGATAAGTGTGACTCATCATGTATCGCAATGGATTCTCCTTAGACACAACATACGTCTTATTACTAAGCATGTAGTGGCATAGCTTTTTGGTAGCAAACACCACTGCCAAGCAGAGCTTTTCAACGTATGCATAGTTAAGTTCATAACTGACTAGGGTGCGGCTAAGATAGTATGTAGCCTGTTCTCTGTGAAGTTCATTTTTCTGGGACAACATGGCGCCCAGTGCCACCTCAGTGGTTGAGATGTATAAATAGAACGACACTCCTGGTCTAGGTGGTGCCAATACTGGCGACGAAGCCAAGTACTATTTAATGTCGTCAAAGGCTGACTGGCACTCGTCATCCCAATGAAATGTGACCCCCTTATGCAATAATTTATTCATGGGTCGGCATTTGTCAGATAATTGCGCTATGAAGCGCTTGATCGACGCAAACTTTCCCTGCAGACTCTTGAGCTGCTTGATGGTGGTTGGGGGACGCATTTCAAGGATTGCCTTGACTTTGTTTGGATCAACCTCAATTCCTCGTTTGGAGACTATGAAACCCAAGAGCTTACCAGAGGTGACGCCAAAGATGCACTTCTTGGGGTTTAGTCTGACTTTATGCTCAATGAGGCGATCAAGGACCTTGCTCAAGTCACCGATGTGATCTGGGCGCAAAAGAGATTTGGCCAACAAATCATCCATGTAATATTCCAAAGTTTTGTGCATGTAATCATGAAAGATGTACGTCATGGCACGTTGGTAGGTGGCTCCGGCATTTTTAAGGCCAAAAGGCATGACCTTATAACAAAATGTCCCCCAAGGCATTGTGAATGCCATTTTTAGTTGGTCCTCAGGATTAATACGAATCTGATTGTATCCTGAGAAACCATCCATAAGGGAAAGCATTTCGTGGCCCGCTGTAGCGTCTACCAACGTGTCGATGCTCGGCAAGGGAAAATCATCCTTAGGACTCGCTTTGTTAAGATCTCAAAAATCGGTGCATATGCGAATCCTCCCGTCGGGCTTCTTGACGGGAACCATGTTAGACAACCATGGCGGATAGTCCACACAGATGAAAAACTCGGGCATCCAACAACTTTTGTAACTCATATTTTACCATTAAGGCCATTGTTGGATGCATCTTGCGTAGTTTTTGCTTGACTGGCTTGATTGTTGGATCAAGCGTTAAATTGTGCGTGACTAGTCGTGGGTCTAGTCCCGGCATATCCTTGTATGACCATGCAAAAACCTCCTTCTTTTCCTTAAGAAGGGTAACATAATCGGCTCGCTCTTCGGGGGAAAGACTTACCCCCGACTTGAGAATCCATGGATTCATTGGATCTGTGCCGATGTCTACATCAATCATTGCTTCAATTGACATATGGGATCCATCTTCCAACTGGTGTGGAATTGGGATCAGATGGATATCGTTTGCTGAATTAAGATCGTCATTAGGAACGTCAAGTTCCTCTTCAGCATGGAAGACATCCTGAGTCTGTCCTGGAGTGAAATGAAACATCCCATCGCAAGGCCAATACTCTGATGGAGATGGTGGTGTGCCAGTGCGATCCCAATCAATAGCCTCTATGTCTAGATGCAATAATCATGTTGGATTGGCTGGATCATGGATGGGGGCGGTCAAGTCAATGGAGACCATGTTGATGAAATGATCGTAATCTCCATTACCGCAAATGTGACAACTCTGACATTCTGGATGCTCTTGGTGCGTTGGATCCGCTCTATAGGCACTGGCACAAAGGGATCAGCCCTATGCGCGGACCTACAAACAGGGTCTGCCCTAGGTACCGATGGTTTGATAGGGTCTCCAGGCGAAAGATGCTCGTTGTATGCCCGGAGTGGCGGGTGCAATAATTGCTATAACTGCGCCAGGTTGAAATGCCTCCTAGGTCTTGGATCTATGTGTAAGTGTTCAAACATGTCATCTATGTCCAAAGGATTTTGTTGTTGTTGAGGTAGCCTATGCTCACTAGGATCATTCAATGGGAACATCATCAAGAAGCTTTCCTGATCGTCATTCATTGGATATTCATGCGAATGATCGTACTCCGACTCATCTTCAGAAGACCCTTCGTGGTCTTGTCCATATTCCCCTTGTGGGTGAGTCCATGATGTTTCTCCTTGTTCAGCCGTAGGGAAAGGGTTGTTGAGGTCAACAAGGTTATTTGTTTGTAATGGGAAATAATCCCCCAATGTATAAGTTGTATTTGGATTGGCATATGGATCTGATGCCAACCCATCCTTGTTGCCTATCCCTAGGCCTTGCATGTTTTTGACCAAGATGTCGAGGGGCAAAGGGTGATTAAACCCTACTCCTGACTTATCATAAGGCATTTGGTATCTTGGTTGGCACAAAACATGCATTCCTTGTTCATACCGGCCTAACTCGTATCCATGCCAATTGCATTGGCTAAGATATCGTAATGCGAAGTCTGGGTTAGCCAGATAATTAACATCTTCCACAAAGGGATCTTCATCTTCCTCTTCTTTTCGGGAAGGTTCAACGCCATGATCCAGGCCCCAAAAATAAAATTTTTCTGATTAGGTGGGTAGCCTAAAGGAACCACGGAGCCTATGGGGAGTCGAGGTCGTCCCATGTCTTGCATAGACTGAAGTGTGGGCATTGCAACAACATTGCGCACTATGTACTCCCCCATGCCCGTGTTAGACATCTCAACAGTAATCGTTGGTGATTGAGGGGAAGCGAATGGGAGTTCTCCTTGAGTCCACTCCATGTGGGGTGAACTAGGCATCTCAACTTCCATTCTATTAGGCGTCTCTTCTGTAGAGATGTTGGAGACTAAAGGTGGTTCCGTTTCCAGGGGCTTCTTTCCTTTGTCCGTTGGAGTGGCCACCGTAGGTGGCGTCATTGTGGGAGGACTGGATGAAGAAGATGATCCCGCTTGAGAATTTGATTGACTTGGTGATGGAGATTCTTGCTTAGTTGGACCCCGTTTAGATGGATTTAACTGGAAATCCACGTGCGTTGAAGGAAGGGTCGACTGCGGCATGATTTGCACTGAGTTGCAATATTTAAAAGGTTCCAAATCTACGGGGACCACGTGCACTTGTCCTTCAAATGTATACTTCAAACATTGATGAGCAATTGAAGGGACACACTTCATATCCCGGATCCAAGGCCGCCCAAGCAAGATATTGTAAGCCATCTCACCTTCTAAAATGTGGCACAACGTATGAATGGTCTTTTGTCCCACTTGTATGGGCGAGGACAATTGTGCCAACTATCGAGCATATCGCATCATTAAATGCTCGAAGGGTATAAGTGGAAGGTGCAATGTGAGAGGCTGGCAGTTTCAAATGTTTTAGTGCAGCGGTTGTAATAATGTTATTGGACGAACCAGTGTCTACCAACACCCGTTTGTATGGAGTCCCGTTGACCCACGCAATAACGTGCAGGGGTGGATCCGCTACATCTCCAGTCACCATTTTTAGCTCATCTTCCCTGAAGGTAATGACTGGTTCAATACATTGTTTGACATGCCCCACAAAATTGTTGAACGAATCCGCTTCGTGGGGTTGCAATTCAATTGCCTTTAATATCTCCATAAGAGCTTCCCGATGGGGCACCGATTGTTGAATAAGCTCATAAATGGAGAGCCTAGCCGATGTGGTCCATAGACTTTGAGTAAGTCTAGTTCGAATCATGGCCACTGGTCTAGGCGGGGGCAACTGTGTAGGATTCGGTTGATGTTGTGACGTGGATGGAACTTCCCTGGTGGCTGTCGCGGGGACAACTCCTGGGTGTCTCTTGTTTCTTGTCACAATGCTAATCATCCCAACATACCCCTCCATGGGGCAACTCTGTTGCACTTCATTGACATGCAAAGGTTTTGTTTGTGCATCATGTGTGGGTAAAGGATCTTTGAAAACACCCATTTGTTGGTTGTTGGGCGCGATGGGATTATCCACTACCAATGTGTGATTGTCAATGAGATCTTGCACTAAACCTTTAAACGTCCAACAGACATTAAGATCATGCCCTTTCCTTCTATGGAATCTATAGAAAATATCCTCTCTGTAACCTTTAGGCTTTGGCGCATTAGGATCAATTGTTGGAATATCTGGCAGATTAATCAAGTTTGCCGTTGACAAACGGTCAAACAAGGAGTCCCTAGACTCAGTGTATGGTGTAAATTGTCGCTTGGGGCGATGCTGCTGATTTTGATCCTGATTTTTGTTATCTTTCTCATAATTATTGTGAGGCACCGCTTGATAATTAGCCTTTGGAGGCTGTGTTGCTTGGGTAGGCGTAGGGGCATTAATAGCAACTTGATTGACCGCGGCGGGTTTTTGTTGCGTATTCCCTATTTTGGTGCTCTTGTTCCACTCTTTTTTCTTAGGCTTGGCAATTTTGCCATCCTGTATCTTGATCTCTTCGATACGTCTAGCTTGCGCCAGAGCTTCTTCTAAAGTGGCGTATTGCTGCAGCTGCAATAGCACGAGAGATCGATCGCAAATAGCTCTTTGCGAACATTTGAGTTAGGTCGGACATAGGAGGGAGGTAGGACAACTTTGAAAGCACCGTCCTCCACCGATTCCCATATGCTACCATAGACTCCTCCTCATACTGTTTGAGGCTAGCTAGATCACTGAGTGACGCCTTTTTCTTTGTATTGAAAGCAAAACGTTCTAGGAACGCGTCCACTAGTTGATCCAAGTTGTAGATGCTATGCTTCGGTAGATGGGTAAACCAATCCGAGGCAGATCCTGCGAATGTGGTTATGAATGTTCTCAATAGCAATGCATCATTGTCTTGTATACCAAAGCATTGGCTCAAAAATCGCGTCACATGCTCTTGAGCATCCTCATCCCCTTTAAAGAGTGCCAACTAGGGCAGCTTGAAATGTTCGGGGTATGGAGGTGTTGGCACTGATGGATGTATCGGATGACTACGAAGTTGGCGTAAGGTAGGCTTTTGAGGCCCACCAGTCTTGAGTTCCATAGTCTCTAAGCGTTCTAACAACACTTTGTATGCATCAGAGGACGTAATCTCCTCCTCCTTAGTTTGTTCCCGTTGTGGGTTGTGGGGAACTTGAGGCCTTTGGATGGATAAATGGGTAGCCTCCCTTCTGCCTTGATAGGGCATTTCAGCCCGCTCTTCTTCTTGGTAATAATCCTCATAATCTTCTTGAGGAGTATTTGGCCTAGGCCTGTAAACATGGACGGGTGCCCGCGGAGGATGCCCATCATGGTTGCGGGGAATGGCCTCCCGCTCAGGTCTAAGAGGTCTTGGAGGCTGTGCTTGTTGAAGTCATGGAGACCTGTCTCGCACTAAGGGGTTGTGCCTCACATACATCTCATATTGCTATGCGCGAGGGACTGGGGCCTTCTCAGGCGCATGGTTGTGAAGCAATTCAGCTGTCTGACGCTGGATGCGCTCTTGATCAAGGCGACACAAATGTTCTAATTCCTGTTGTTCTTGTCTAAGCCGCATGATTTGTGCTTGGCGGGTGGCTAGTTGTGCAAATGCCAAGTCATTTTGTTCTGTTGTCTCTTGTTTAATAGGCCTAGATGTCTCTCCTACATATCTATTTCGATTATGGTGCTCTGAGACCCCTATATGTTGCTTCCCTCCGTCGAGGTTGGCCGCATTAACTTGAAACTCTGGTCTCAATGAGTGATCTAGATATAAACCAGGTGCAGACGTGCATCATTTTTGCACTGGATACTATTCTTGAGGAATGTAGTGATCTTCCTCTCTCTCTCTATGATATGCATAAAAAGTGCGGGCGGAATTGTCTTGCCTCGTCGGGAGAACTCGATGTTCCGGATATGGTCTACCGTGTCCGACATTAATTGGGGGTAAATTAGGAACCACAAAATCATATGGTTCTTCCTTTTGGACCCTTTGTTGTTCCATAGCAATACACAATGCTTCATCACTAGGCCATCCATAATGAACTTCCAAAGGAGGCCTCGTGCTTAGACCAGGTGGTACATATAGGTTATTTTCTTGAAAAGATTCTTGTTGCTCATGAGTTCCCCTTAGGGAGGGGGTTCTAAATTCTCGTCTATTGAAGGCCTGACTTGGAGAGCCCCTCAAGGAGGGGCCTCTAGAACCATGTTCTATAACTGTATGGGTTGGAGTGCCCCTCAAGGAGGGGCCTCTAGAGCCATGTTCTGCATGGTGTGAACTAACTGGTGTACCCTGCCATCGAGGCGGGATGGCTAAGTCTTCAAGGCTATATCGGAGACGATTTGTCTCTCTTGGTGCATTTTCTGCAGCTTCTGCCCGTGATTGGGCTTGGCTACGAGTATTCACCATGGTAATGCTAACCTAAAAATGCAAAAATTCTTTTTATGATTTTATTTTTATGATTTTTTTTGTCTAAACAGAAAATAGCATACACACACAAGCAATGATTATCTCTTTTAAAGATTAATAGTGTGCCCTAAATCTGGTTTAGTGTGTTTTTGTTGTTTGTTTTGTTTTTTGAAAATTTTTGTGAAACGTTTAAATGCAATTATGAAGGCTCTTATGACTCCCAAAATGGTCGCCCCTTCAATATACCATTGTCGGACCGATATACCAACCTCTCTATATACCCGCCCTTACGTGAGGGAGACTATAGGTACGTGAGAGCAGATGATACGTGGAACATAGGCGGTACGGAAGGGGAATCACTCTGTTTATGACACCTACCATAGAAGACTTATCCTCGCATGTTGGGAATCACCCCAAGCTACACTCGGTCAGCTTTCGTCAGGATTTACGTCTAGCAACAGTCGCGATCGAGGTAATGGATGCAATATCTCAAGCCAAAGTGATAATGGAATCCACCTTTGGTCTTGTTCAAGGGTTGGGGTTTTACGACCAACGCCTTGGTTTAAAATACCACGTGATGTGTGGGGTTCATTTTAATTTTGCAAAAATTGAAACAGGCAAACGAAAAAGAAATCTTTCCCTAAGCCATACAAAACCGAAAACCAAAAAATAGAAAGACAAAAATTTGACAAAAGCTATAAAAACCCCTACCTCTTCTCTGCCTGACAGGATGTTTCTGATTTGCTCTGAAAAATGCACAGATTTATACTCGTCCCTGGGTGAGGCGAATAATAGAACCATAATCGTCCCAAGGGTGAAACGAATAATTTATTCGTCCCGGGGTGAAACGAATACCAATTCTGTAATCGTCACTTGCAGAGACGAATAACAGTCCGATGTTGAAAAATAGGTACCTGTAAAAAAAAACAAGCAATTTTTAGATCAGTAATTTAACCTAAAAAAAAATAGAGGACAGATGTCCCACCGTGATCGCCATTGAAAACACGAGATTCCGAAAACAAAAAGGATAAACTAAAATTGCAATGTAAATGAAACTAAAATAACGCTTAAACCCTATGTTATTGAAAATTGCATAAAAAGAAAGAACATGAACACAAGATATTAAAGCAATATAAAAAACGGCCCTTTTATTGATATGCTTTGCAAATTTGTGTTACAATGCGTCTCCTTCCTTTTTAGGGGATAGGAGCGTTAAATGTTGCTCTTTTACAACTTGTTTCAGAATTCCTTCTTTCGCGTGCCCACATGTAAGATGGGCGAACCAAAACGTCGTCGCCGCTTGCGTTGGTAAAGGTAGATTCCTCGCTGCTCCTCTAATGCTGCAAATCTACGTTCAAAGAAACAAACAAAGAATCAGTAGCACCTGTGTATGAAAAATAAAAGATAAATCTAACTATGGCTAAAATGAATCTAAATGAACTGAAAACTTGACAAAAGCATAAACATGAAACTAGCTAAATACTACAAAAGAAATAAAGCGGGGGGGTGCCCGAAGGCAAACCACCCATGGGTGAAACTTTGCTTCGACACCAATCCGCTTGGGATGGGTCCGAAACCTGATGTGATGTGTTGTCGACAAATTGGTAGGATATTGTGGTCAGAAAAATCGGTGTTGGTTCTTGATTCGTGCCTTCAAAAGTCACCCACTAACCTCTCTTTCGATTAAGAGATTATGGATGTTGAAAGCACAAATCGCAAGTAAGTGAATTAGCAGCACTTCGTCGCTCAAAATGCTCCTTCTCTGTATATCTTTTGGGTGAGGAAACTCACCATTTTATAGACCCAAGGGGTCTCTTTGAATTAACATGCAAAAGTGTTTCTTTGCATGAATGCTTTTTGTGTCAAAAGAAGACTTCTTCTTGATCAAGGGATTCTTAACTGTCTCTGTGCATGTCTTTGTATGTTTTAGAAAAGCTCACTTGCACTCCCATGCAATGCAGGGATAGCTAAGTGGCAAATCTGAGTTGTCTTAAAAAAGCTTACTCTCATTCCCATGCAGTGAAGGGAAAGTCAATTGGCAGATATGAGTTGTCAAAAGAACTCACTCGCACTCCTATGTCATGCGAGAAAAGCTAAGTGGTAGTTCTGAGTTGTTATATGCCGAGATCTGAATTTTTTCGGTCAAACCTGACATTCGTCCCACCCCGAAGCGAGCGCTGGTAATCGTCTCTGGGTGAGACGAGTATCAATCTGCACTCGTCCCTGGGTGGGACGAATAAGAAGTTGAGTGTCTAAAAGATGCCAAATTGATTTTTGACTTGCAAAACTACTGTGTGAGTGGTTAGAACCACTGTTTAACCTTTGAGGGCTGCCCTGGGGGCTATGTGTGCTAGTGCGATCAGTGCTTGTTGTCACATAATCGGATTGGTGCTGTTTTGGTGTCTACAGATTGTTTTTCTAGTGTATATTTCCTCCTTTTTTTTCTTGTTGAAAACCTTTAATTTGTTGGTTTGTCTTTGAGTCCTTCCCTACATATTTAAATCATATTTTAAAGATTTTTGTCTCCATTATTTCCTCTTCCTCACCTGGAACATCATTTGTGGAAAGAATTTTAAACATATTAGCTCATAACTTCAACTGATCCTTCATAATTAGTTTTTTTGAGTGTTCTTCTTCTTAGGCATTTGGAAATCTGCTAAGTTTGTATCCTCTTTCTTTTGATCTAGAATTTTATTTGGGCAAACATTAGCCAAATGACCATATTCATGGTAAATTCAACAACAAAAAGGAATGTTATCATAGTCCACCACTTGCTTCCAAGTGTCCTCCTCATATTTTAATGAGATATTTTCAAGTAGGAGTTTGTCAAAATCCTTTAAAACACAAATTCGAGCATGAATAACATGTTCAATTTTTTTAGTACAATCAACAATCATCATAAACGTTCCCAAAATGTTTCCAATTGAAGAAGAAACAACCATATTATAGAATTCAATTGGGAGGCCAAAGAGTCTAACCCACATAGGATCTGTGGAAGTCATCTCTTCTTCGGCTTTAAATTTAGTATACCAAGGCTTCATGAAAATACCTGTCCTTCCAAAAAACCAAGGACCTCCTTGAAATATTTTCTCTCTATCTTAATTATTAGCAAAAATTTGAAAGCAGATAGGCTCAAACGAAAACCCAAGAAATAATAAATTAGGGTTTTTTTTTCCAAATCTTCTATGCCAATCTGAATGACGCTGATATCTAGCTTAAGAATTAAAGTTCCATCAAATGCCCTAAGACATCCTGAATAAGTTTTCCTAGGATCAATTGTAGGCATTCTCAAAGGTTTACAAGAGTCCCTAAGATTAATGTTAGCATGGTTGAGGATATCCACCATGGAGGGCATCCCTAAAATTTATTTTTGGAGTTGAGTCTTTGAAATCCTTGCCCTTGAAAGGGGTTTCCATAATGGATTTGTTTTTGTGGTGCTCCTTAGCACTGGATTCACTTGATATATAAACCATTTTTTGATCAGTTTCTTGAAACTTTTTTTGAGATCTCTTTAATCCATGCCTTGGATGCTAATAAAAGGTATGATTTTCACTTTTGTTTTGTGCAGCAAATTGGAAGTCATTTTAAATCAAGTTTACAACATGAATATCTATTGAAAGAAATATTTCTAACCCATCTTGGGTCCCCTACAACATATCTCATTTAAATATTGAGCAAAAACCATAAAAATGTTGGTCATTAGGGCCCAAATACCTCAAAGAACAACCTCTGAAGTTGCTTGCACTCAATACAAATGAAACTCTCGCATAGTTTTTGATCAACTAAAAACCTCTATGATTGTTTGCTTTAGAAGTGATGTTAAATTTTATGCTTTAGGCAACATTAAATGTTGTCATGATTTAGTGTGCCCCCTTGAGTTTTATAAGGAAAATCAAGGTAGACCAAGGAAGCTCTATTTTATTATGATCCACACTAGTGTAGTGATGAAAAATGAGGGTAAACAATAAAAATGGTTGGGGTGGTTGGGGGGTAATTTTTATTTTTATTTTTATAGTAAAGAGGAAGAGAAATAAAGCTCTAGAGTAGTGATATTAGTAGGGATTTTGATGGATCAATAATCATGACCACCAAACCATGCAAGCCTAGTGAGGGCACTTGAAATAGGAATAGTAGTGTTTTTAAGTACCACAAGAATAATCAAAATTTTGTGTTTTTATCTCAAAAAGCATGCTCGAAGAAAAGGCTAATGATTTTGCATTGTGTTATTCTATCGTGCAATGCTGCTTTTATGCCTCAATGTTGCTTTCACTGAGCGATGGTATTTTTGCACTCAAGTGATACTTTTGTTTCTTAGTGGTGCTTTTGCACCTACATAGTTTTTTTGCACTTTTTATTGCCTTTGATTACTTATTTTAAGGCTGACAGAGCTTGGGATTTTATTGGATGTAGGTTTTATTACAAACATACACTAGAGACCATCTAAGGGATACTGCAATTTTCTAACTATGTTCTTCTAGCAGTGGTAGGGTTATACCAAATAGCCTTCCTAACAAAGGTAGAGTTTGAAAAAGCTCTCCTTATAGAATTGGAAAATCATTGATATTCATAATTGAACACCTTCTAGCTTCCTATAAAGGATATGACTATGACTTTGAAGGATGTATAAAGGATCCTTAGAGTGATGATCTAGGGAGTAAATTTCTATATGAGCTAGGACCAAATACATAATTTGAAGAGGATGATAGGATATGCAACCTACCCAATTATTAGATTTGGCATTGATATCAATGTTGCATATGTTGGGGGTTGGTTGGACATGCAGACCACCCTATTGTGTATCTTGGTGTCCAACATATTTATTAATGACATAAGCAAGAGGTTGTTCCATTGGGGGTGGGGTGAGGTGGTGGAAAATATTTATTACTAGTAGATAGTTTTTGCATGGGGGCTAATGGTGTCAGCATGATTATACTAGACATCGTACTAGATTATATATCGAGGAGGCAAGAGCCTCACATGTTGCAGATTGCTCTAGGTGTGGTCTTGGAACCATAAATATGTCTTGCAACCTCAAGGATTACTAGGGTATGTGATGACTAGGAAGCATTGGTGGCATATAGATGGGATCAAAATTTTGAGGTAGGATAGGGTAGGCCACATAGAGGTGTATTGGCAATATCATGGAGATGGATAGATGATTTATAAATAGAGTAGATCATCTAAATATGGTATATGTATCATATTAGATTTCATGATGATGCCTATCATCTAGCTTGCATAATGCAATTTGAATGGTTGGTGAGACCACAAGGGGAGTGAGAGTTCCATTATTTTGAATAAATGGTTTGTTAATTTGATGCTCAATAGGGGGTACCAATAGGACTGATCTTATATCATAGATTCACATGAGAGCATATTTGGGAGACCTCTAGACCTAAATTCTTATGTAAAGATAGGTTTGGATGATCCGTCCATCCCAAAACATGGGAAGGGTGATCCTAGGGTCACCTAGGATTATTGAAGGTGGTGCTAGGATGTCTTGACTAGGAAGATCATGATGTTAGGGGTGAAACCTATAGATTAGAGATTGAGGTGTCCATTTTAATGAAGCATTACTAGGAGCTATAAATATGCAAGGAGACACAGATATATATAATAATAGTAGTAGCAACAAATTTGCTATTAGCATTGCTAATTTTGGGAAGCACGAACAACAAGATAGGGCCAAACAAGTAACCTCAATTGATTATCAAGGCAAAACAAGATTCCTTAGTGAGACAAGTTATGATCCTATAAATGAATTTGGTAGGAAGGATATAAAAGAGAGACCAGTTGGTATCATAGATCATAATAATGTAACAAACTATCTAAAGTTTAACTATGGAGTAGAATGCAATGATAATAAGAGCCACAGTGACAAAATCTAGAGATGGTCAGGTGATACAAGCACTACTAGACTAATTGGCCTAGGCAGAGAGGGATGTGGTGACAAAGAGTGCACAAGTGGAACATTATAGGGTCATGTATCATGTGATCATCCCAACAAATAGGTGTCTATCATCATCAATTATGAAATGATCATAAACCTTCTCAAGTATTAAGATTTACCAATCATAGCGGTTGGTGCATATACCACCACCTATGGGAGGAAGAGGAGTGCCAATCATAGACTCCTAGAGCTAACTAATAACTATCCTATAGTTTTGACATATGTAAATTATATGATTATTTCACTATTGTATTATTATGATTATGATGTATATAATGACATTGTACATATGTATTTTGAGAGATATAATACATATGATTGATATTTAGATTATGTGATGACTAATTGATTTAATGTTTATTTTTTTATATTTTAGGATTTCATTATGAGTTGATTAAGTTAAAATAATTAAGGAAGAGTAGGTTAGTTGATGATTTGGATTATGATTTGGTGTGTGTGAGTTTAGTTAAGATAAAATATTTGGTAAAATAAATTATGATAAAAGGAAATGTGTTGTTAAATATTAATTAATAATGATTAATTAACCAATGAGAATCAATTAAAAGGTTAAAATATGAATGATAAAAGGATGTTAAAATATAAATGATTAGATAAGATAAAATAGGCGAGATGCATGATTTGCCCAAGAGGGCATTGCTATAGTACAACTATGTACAAAAATATATACAAATATGTACAACTATATACATAGAGATATGCTTAGAGATTTTCCCAAGGGGACTTTAGTTAGCTTTGTCTAGAGGACCTAGTTAGCTTTGAGATTTGTCAAGGGGGACTTTAGTTAACTTTTATCATAGGACTTTTGGTTAGCTACTATGATACAAATATATGTACAAATATAAAAATAAATTATTTACCTTTATTCAAATTTCTAAAGTGCTTTTGCTTTGCTCATAGGAATTTTTTATTTACCTTTAAACAAATGCTTAAAGCAATTTTTCTTTGCCCATAGGACTTTTGATTGGATATTTATATTTAAAAAAATTCTTAAAGGACTTATGATTCACCCTTGCTTCACCCATAGGACATTTTATTTATCTTTAAATAAATGCTTATAGAAATTTTGCTTCACTCATAGGACTTTTGATTAGAGATTTGCCTTTAAAAAGTGCTTAAAGAAAATTTTCTTATCTAATAGGACTTTTTATTTAATGTTAAACAAATACATAAAGTACTTTTGCTTTGCCTGTATGACTTTTGATTAGATATTTGACTTTAAACAAATGCTTAAAGAGTTTATATTTGGATTGATTTGCTTCATAGAGAAATAACATAGATAATTAATGATTTGATGGATGTAGCAATGAATGATTCCCCTAGTTGGGAGATAAATTTATTGTTGACCAGTTTCCCCCACATGTGGTGTACATGGAAGACAAAATATGATGTGATTGATCTTGCAATCAACACCTACAAACCTTGTAATATTCATCATGTAGCAATTGATAATATAGAAGAATTTAATTTGATTAGTTTTCCATTAGTATCTATGAACCTTGCAATATTCATCATACAATAAGATATTTTTAGTTTTAAAGAGTTGATAATATTTGAGACAAGTAAAATTGAGATAGAAGAGATAGATTGAAATGGTTTGATATTATGCAAACCTTGATTTGGTTTACATAGATATGGACTACAAGGATTTGCTCACATCAATCACCTTGGGAATGAAAATGAGCTATCTTGACTAGGATCATAATTTGCATGTCATCACAAATCTCTAACTCAATATGCAACAAGCAATTATTACAAAGACAAGCACATGCATGTAAGCAAACATGAAAAGTTAGGCAGATACAAGCAAGCAATAACAAGCAACTAAAAAGAAATAGAAAACCAATGCAGACTAAAATGTAATACCTTTTAAGATGCATTATATCCATTGGTTCTTTAACTTATTTGTTTCCAAGTGTGGTAAGGTAATATGTACTTGAATCATACTTGGTGGTTATGATGTATGGACCTAGCCAATTAGGCTCAAATTTTCCTTTGAGCTTGATTTTAACACTGGTACTCTTTTGATTTTCTTTGAGGAAAATATTACCAACTTCAAAGGAATGGGATTGTACATTTTTGCTATATTCACATTTAAGATTTTGTTGGTAGACCCATGGATTCTCTAGGGCATGGATTTGATTTTTTCAAGTAGTTTCAATTAGCTAAGATGAGTGAGATGATATTCATCTCTAACAAAGGAGTCCTACAATTAAATATGTAATAAATACACCTTTAGCTCAAAAGAAAAGACTACTTCAATTCCATAAACCAAAGCATAGGGTATCATGCCAATGGAAATTTTGATATTAGTACGATAAGCACATAAGGTTGTATACAATTAGAGATGCTAATTTGTATCAATTTTATTAATGATATTGTTGAGCATCTTGATAATAGTATTATTAGAGCTTTATATTGGTTATTTTATTAAGGACAATAAGGCACCAACCATTTGTGCTAAATCTTGTATATAGCACAATTTGTTTGGACATCCTTGTTCTTGAAAGGTGCTTTATTGTTAGATATTAGAAGGGATACCATAATGACTAAGGATCTAGTTGAGGTTAAATACATGGATTCAACCCATTTTTTGAATTACTCAATAGTCACGATGATGAATTTTTACCCATTAGACAATATTGGGTTGATCTTCCCAATTATGTCTAAGCCCTAAATGGAAAAAAGGCCAAGGAGAAGTCAAGGATTGAAGAGCTTGGAAGGGATAATGGATAAGGTTGTCATGCCTGTGACACTTATAACACATCCTAATATAGTCATAAGAGTATTTTACTATGGAGGTCCAATAATAATCCATCCATAGGAGTTTCTTGGTAATGGTGACACCACTAAAGTGACCATCACATTATCCATCATGGGCCTCTTTGATGAGTGCTTTGTATTTGACTAAGGCTAGGCACGTAAGAAAAATTCCATCAAGGGTGCAATGATATAAGATATCACTAGTGGTGATATACCTATAGGTATGCTAAATGAGGTTTTTGCACTCATTATGGTTCAAATCATTAGGAAAAGTGCTATCCTTAAGAAAATCAAAGATATCCTTATACCAAGGATTAGGAGAAAGAGTTGTTTTAAAAAAAAATATTTCTAAAGGAATATGGATAGAATCTAAGGTTGACAACTTACTAATTTGACAAATGATGATTATGCCTTGTTCTTCATCCAACTCTAAAGGGATGAGGGATGCATTGAGGCCATAGTGTCAGCATGGTGGTTAATAGATCTAGGGATAGCTTCAATGGTGATTTTATTGTGCCATTATATTAGTGATAATTTCTTTGTATGGATTAATATTTTCATATTTAGTTTGATAAACACCATTGAATTGGCTGGCTTCAAGCTAGAAATCTCCAAATATAGATAGGGTTCAAACCTAAAGGGTTAATTCTATGTAGAGCCCTAGGATAAGGGATTCATACTCAATGATATTATTGGTATAGGAAAACTTAAGCTTAAAGGATAAAGGGATAATTTTTTATTGAGGAGTGACCAATATGACTCCTAATCCCACTCCTTTGGCACATTGAGCACCATAAAAGTACATAGTCCAAGAGTTGGGTTGATCTACTTCTAGGGTGAAGGTTAAATCATTATGAAAGTCTAGTAGTAAGGGATGGCTAGCTTCTAAGGACACAAATGCTAGTTTGTTAGCAATGAATTGAACATTTATAGAATTTTGGCTGATAAAATCAATATTAAATTTGCTAAGTTCAATGACACACTTACCAGTTCATCCTAAATTGTGAGGCTTGGACATGAGATATTACAAAGAATTAACCCTCGTGATGCCAAAGGTTTTATGTCTAGACATATAATGTCTAAGATTTTATAAAGTGAACACTACTACTAGACAAAGATTCTCTAAAAGGGTATAACAAAATTTTTAATTGACCAAAGTCCTACTACTATAGAAAATGGCTCACTCTCTATGTTAGTGTTCATGTTGTGCCAACATACTGCCTAAGGTATGGTTTGTTGCTACTATGTATAGCAATAAGTATTTAGAGAGATTAGAAGGCACAAGAACAAAAGGAGATAAAAGGTAGAATTTGAGAGCATGAAAGGTTGCTTGATTGTGAGTGTCCCATTCAAAGAATGCATCATTCCTTAATATCTTGGTAAAGGGATGAAACTTGTTAGCTAGCTGGGAGATGAATATCTAAGTGGATTGGTTTTTTCCTTGGAGACTCCTTAGTTGGGTTAGAGTTTGAGGGGGTGGAACATTAATGATGATTGATATCTTGTTAGGATAAACTTTGATGTCATGTCAATATGCAATGAATCCCAATAGTTTTCTTGATGTAACCCTAAAGATATATTTGTTAGGATTTAGGTGTACCTTATACTCTTGCAATCACTCAATGATGTACCTTAAGTATCAAACGCGATCTTTCTAGTTTTAAGACTAGCCAGTAATATCATCAACATAGTCTTCCACAATGTCATACACCATGTTATGAAATATGTATGTCATGGATCTCTAGTAGGTAGTTTCTATATTTTTCAATCCAAAAGGTTTATCTCTATAGTAGAAGGTTCTCCATGGGGTGACAAACATTGTTTTGGATTGGTCCTCTAAAATAATTTTGATCTGATTATAGCCTAAGAATCTATCCATTAAAGATAACATTCCATATCCTATAGTGAAATCAATGATAATGTCGATGTTGGGTAGAGGCAAATCATCCTTGGGACATGATTTATTAATGTCTAAAAAGTTGGTGCATACTCTATTTTTTTTCTTGGAAACAAGGATAGCATTATATATATGATCATAACAGTTGATGGATTTGATGAATCCAACATAAAGGAGTTTTTGAATCTCCTCTTTGACTAGAAAATTGACTTTTAAATATATTTTTTTGTAATTTATACCAAGTTTTGTACCAAGAGTGACGAATAGGTAGTGGACAACTAGAGAATGATCAAGACTTGGCATATCAACATAGGACCAACAAAGATATCCTTGAACTCTGTCAATATTGGTGTATTTCTCATGCTCGGTGGGGGTCAAGACCCTTCCCAACTTAAGGATATTAGGATCTTTAGGAGTCCCAATATCAATTTCCATGGTTTTCTCAATTAAAATAAAAGAATCATATTCCAATTGAAAGAAAGCTAGTAGCACTCCCAAGATCTCAAGATCTACAAGATCTAAGGATGGATGATTGTGGTCTATTACCTACAAGATATCCACATTCATAATAGGAAAAATATCCACCAAAATACAAGTTATTTTGGCTTAGATAGTCTAAGGGACCATATTGAGGAGAATAATTTGGAATGTGCTCCATCTCACAGTTATCCTCATCAACAATCAGCTTAGTATAGGATAAGGTTAAGTGATTTACATTGATAGATTATATAAATTAAAAGAGACTAGGATCTATGAGGAGCAATGAACCATTGTATCCTCCTTATCTAAATCTAATATATTCAAAGAAATGGTTTATGATGAGATTTATTTTAAAAATGATGGTTTCATATTCACTAGAAGAAGAGGGAAAATGTTGACTATGGATGGGGATATAACCTATCCCACAACATCTCAACCAAGCTTTAATATGTAGGGGATCTTTGATGACTTGCTTATAAAGGTCTAGTCATTTACCTTGATATCCTATGTTAGAAATAATCTTCTTAGGAATGGAAAATGAGTTTGGCAAGAAGCATGAAGCATATTATAATTCAAACAAGGAAGGGTTACTACCATGCATTTTCTCATAATTAGCAATATCAAAACAAATGAAGAAGCAACTTCCTATTTTTATTGTTTTACCCTTATTTCTAGAAGGTAAGACTAAGGTTGAAGGAGATGGGGGACACTTGGATAGGTCCAAGACAAGTTGGTTATTATGTTGATTATTAATGTTGGGTAAACTACAAATTTTAATCTTAAATTAATTGTTAGGTGACATTTAAGGTGAGAGACATTAATGCATCAATGATCAAAAGTTGAGAAGACGAAGAAGATGATGATTCAAGAGATAAATTGAGATAAGAAAAAATATAATCTTTAGGATTCTTAACCTTTTTCACCTGGTAGTAGGTAAAGGGTTTGGTGTTGGATGAAATGTGATAGGCCTCGACTCTATATTAATATTTAAGACACTAATGGAGATTTGAAGGACTACCTAGATCTCATGGATCCATGAAATTCAAAGAAGAATGTTGTAGGTTAAGTCATATGACATGACTTAGAAAAGAGTGGTGAGAATATAGGGTTTGACTATAAGGGGTAAGACTATAGTACCATTAGCCTAACACTCCCCATTTTCAAAAGCCCTGATAACAATATCAAATTTCTATAAATATTTTTTGATTAGCTGAAAGTGACTGATGAATCTTAGGCTATAGGCAATGAGACAATAGCCATTACCAACTAGGATTTGCTTGATGAACTTATCATCAACATGGCTTGTGATGTATAACGAAAGATATTTGATGATAGAGGATTGAGGGATATCATCCTCATGGAGTGATATAATTATAAGGTTAAACCTAATGGATCCTACTATGGAAGTAAGGCCTTTTGGTTTGAGGTTTTGAGGAACAACTTATTCACTCAAAATTTTAAGTAAGATATGATGGGCTAGATAAGTCCTAAGAAGCCCAATAAGGGAGATTTTGGTTCGGTTCTTTCAAGTGATAACATAAATCAAGAGTTCCCTTGACCTTAGTTGTAATAACCCATCTTGGTAGGACTTTCCCTTGTTGTTTGATTGATGTATTGATGTGTTTATATTTAATGCATGATCCTATTTTATTCTATCAAAATGAGTTGATAGTTGTACTTTATGCTTTCTAAAGTTGGATTATGCTATGTTTATAATATAATACTACTGATGAATTTTGTAGTTGCAGGACCAGGTACTCTCATGGGTGGATTCGTATGGGACAACCACCAAAATTGAGAGAAATGGAAAATGATGAATTATTTTCAATCTGATAGTCATGGGGGTAAAAACATCATAGAGAAGAATTTGTATGTATGGATGCATGATTAAATACATAATTGGGGAGGTTTCTATAAAATAAAAAAATCCCTTACTCATGTGTTTAGGGGTCCTTAGTAGGTGGTTGATAACCTTGAAGTTATCATAATGCCTCTTCTTAGGGAATAATGTTTGTGCATATTGTTGATTTGCATTTTAGTTTGGGCAAGGACAACCTTTGGCAAGAGCTCTTGTGTTGCTTAAGCTCTTAATTTATCATTAGAACACATTAATGCTTGTGTTTTGAAGTATAGAACCCAATTGGTTATTTATTGTCAAATAAAATATTAATAATAATGTTAGTAATTTTTTTTGATACATAGAGGAATTAGCAACTACCTTTCCTTTTTGAATAATTGGTAATATGATCAAGTTGCATTGCCTCCGATAATAGCATCAAATCATGGTGCTACCACTATAAACCCTATCTTGCCTCGATAAACATGAATAAGAGTTAGGGAGACCCCCAATGGCTTGGGGTTGGTACCACTATCATCAAGCTAGTGCACACTCAACGAACTCAGGTCAAACTACTACCTTTGTCCAGATTGGGCATGCCCCCAAGGTTTGAACCTAGGTATCATCTTGGTAAGTGCCCAATGTCTTACCAATCCACCTAGCCCCCAAGGACAATAATAATGTTAGTATTATTAATATTTAAAAATATGGAATTCTAATGTTAATAATTAATATTAGTATTAGACAAGAGAAATTAGTAAAGTATTAATTAATTTTAATATAATATGTAAATAATTATTTATTACTAATATCTTTGTTTAATAAATATATATTAGCTTTATACCCTTCTTAAAGGTGTTCATTTTATAATTAAATATTATTAAAGGAAATTAAGTTCATATTCTAATTTTGGTGAAGAGCATTGGAATTTTATAACGTTCGAGAAAACAAGAAGTCCTTGACTCTTGAACTTATTTCCATTTCCTTTTCTCTTCCTCCAAATGCTACTTGATGAGGGAGAGCTACGAAGGTTTGGAGAGGAAGGAAAGATGGGCTGGCGATTGCAAAATCAGGAGAGTGACTGTAAAACAAAAACCAGGTTACCTTAATTTTGTTGCTCTTCTTTTTCCTTTGAAATGTCACTTCACTTGATAATCAACCATGTATTATTTTACCATTCTAGCTTTGTAGTATTTTGAAATTTTCTTGAAGATTGTATCCATTGAATTTATGGAATTTTAGTGTCACCGGGTCTTTGGTCATCTTCTAAAAAATTCCATCTTTTTTAGTAAACAAATATTCTTTACACTACTCAATACTTAGGTTGGACCATGTATATATGTTTGGATTGTTATGATCTTGGATATATCTTTTTATAAGTGTTTTTGCTGAAGCTATCTCGGTATGGAAGTGATATTCTAGTATTGTTTTTGAAAGTAATCAAACTCAAGTTTTTTTTAATAGACATGAATATCATTAACAATTTCAAAGTATTATATTGCTTTATGTGGTATATTGAGTTTATGTGCATGGAAGGTTAGGTATTTTTCACATGTCATATGGTTTATTTGTATTATTTTTAGCTTACTTGATATTATAAAGTAGTACTGATGATTTTTGGTTTTTGTGCCACAATATTTAATTTGGGTCATGGAATTGTATCCAAGGCCTTTGGATTTTATCTTTCTTCCTTGATATTTGGTTCATGGCTAGTTTTTACATTTCTTGGTTACATTTTCTTAGTTTGTTGTATAGTCATTGAAGATTGTGAGACGTTTTCTTGTTTTGCTTGTGGTATTATTTTAATTATATTTTCTTGTGTAACGTTTTATGGTAGAAGTTGATTTGTCCATTTTATTTTGCCTCTATTAATCTTCTATTTTTGGGTTATCAATTTAAAAACCAAGTAATTATCATTTCATTGCAAGAAGTTAAATGATTGATATTAAACACAAAAAGTTAAAATATAAAATGTATTTAGTTCTTGTTTTTAATAAGGTTGAAAATATTAATATTATTAGTAGATTTTAAGTCTTTTGTGACTTGCTAATATTGAGTTAATAATGGGTTGGTTATTAATCAATATTATTTTATAATAGTTTTATTAACTCTTTCTTTTAATAGAGATGAAATTATTTATTTATTGAAGACTTTTAACACTGTAGTGATTGATGAATAATTGAACCTAATCCTAAAAACTTAAGGATTATAATTGGATTAATAAACCTATGTAATAACCCAGGTGTTGTAGGTGAGTTGGAGAGAAGAGGGCAATCCTCCAAGGGAGGTCCTAGGTTCAAATATCCACCCTACCAAAAAGCTGAATTGGGTATCCTATAGGGTAGTAGAAGGAAATAGGAGGACCAATTATGACATCTTTTCTAGTAGTGAGGTTAGAAGAGTGAACCTCCACATTGAAATAATGCTTTGAAGTCTATTATGGAACTGAGATATTGCATTGTTATTGAATGATTTTAATTGTATGATGCATGTTAGGCTTGCATATACATTTTATTATGGAATTAAGATCTTGCATTGTTATTGAATGATTTTAATTGTATTATGCATGTTAGGCTTGCATATACATTTTATTATGGAATTAAGATCTTGCATTGTTATTGAATAATTTTATTTTATAATTCATGTTAGGATTGCATACGTATTTTATCATGGAACTGAGGTTTTGCGTTGTTGTTGAATGATTTATTTGTATGATACATGTTAGATTTGCATATATATTTCATCAAAACCAAAATATTACATTGTTCTTGCATAATTTTATTTACATGATGCATGCTAGCCTTACATATTCATTCAAAGAGTTGTCCTAATGCTTAAACTTACATTCAAATGTTTGTTGAAGTGAACATATCAAGTAGAAGATTTTGAGGAAGAATATGGAACTAATGACCATTATATATGTTGAATGTAATATTGTATTTGGAAATGATAAACACTTTGAAATTATCATTATCATGTGTAAAAAGTTACGCTATGATTATGATGAAGAAATGGATATGCTTGTAAATATCTTTGATGTATTGTCATGAATTTTAGTAATAATGTTCATAATGATAAAATATGAATTATTATTTTTCTTAAGTTTCTTTGGAAATAAATTGTGGTAGATAAATGGTGTTTGTTAAAGATGATGGAATAATAGAAAAAATCAATTAATGAGGTTTATTTATGATTTTTATAGATGTTGATTACTTATTTTCATGTAAATTAAGAAAATTCCTAATTATAGTGTTATGATTGAAAGAAGTACCTAAAATTCTTTAGTCTTTATCAATATGTTATGTTGAATTGAGTATGATTTATAATATCACTCTATTTATTTTGGTGAGTTAGTTAGAAATATTGTTTAGGACCATTGGGAGTGGAAGAGAGTTTTTATGGGCATGTTTGTTAGATCCATATTAGGAAATTTCCTAAATTTGAGATGTACCCAATCCTAGTTGAGTTATGGGTAGACAATTCAACTAGGTAATAATGAATGATATACCCTAGCAGTGAGGCTTGGATGGACCTAGCGGTGAGGCTTGGATGATCCTAGTGGTGAGGCTTGGATGAGTCCTAGTGGTGAGGCTTGGATGATTCCTAGTGATGAGGCTTGGGAATACTAATGGTGTATCGGTATGGGATAATCCATTGGATCATTCATAGGGCAGTATAGTGGTGGTACCTTATGAGTAGGCAAGCATGACCATGATCATTACCAGGTGAGTGGTAATGGTCTTAGTTAGTTCATGGGTAGATGAAACTAACTAATCACTACGACATCTCACCATAGTAATCCTACATAGATGGGGGTATGTAGGGTTAGAAAAAAAGCATTACATTCAAGTATTATGGATCTTAAAGGGTAATCCTTATGTTGTGGTCAAATTATCTCATACAAGGTAGTGTATGGAAAATGAATGGACCATTGATGACATATTTTTTAATGGTTAGATTAGAAAATTGAACCCCAAGAATTATGGGAGGTTGGCCAATCCTGTCCACTTGAGTTTCATCTACAAAAATAATAAACTCAAGATGGTTATACCTTATACTGATGGAAATATTAGGTCTTCTTTGTGAGTTAATCCTTGTAAAAAAAATAGCTCTCTCCTTTATGTCGAGAAAATGAGTTGTTATTGTTGGTATCAGAGCTTAGGTCATAGGAATCAATGCTTCCATTAACTGAGGTTGAAATTGATTTGCTAATGTTAAGATGGCTAAAAATTTTCTAGGGACCTTAAGTTGATTTGGGACAAACAGGTATTGCACCTGTCTTGATTGATCAGCCCAAGGAATAAAAATCCTAGAAACTACAACTTCTTACTAGGAATCATAACCTATTCTAGCTCCTTTTTGTGGCTAGGAGATCACACCTATTTTAAGAGGAGGATTTTAAGAAGCTGATGTTAGCTACATAGAAAGAAGCTACAATTTGTCCCCACAAAAAATATGAAAATTTGGAAATACTTACATTAATAGTTAAATTCCTATAAGAGAAGATGGAGCAAAAACAAAAAATGTTGGAAATACTTGTTAACTGGGAATTAAATAATAGGAATTCAGAGGGTAGACAAGAAGAAAATCCTACTAGAGGAGTCCAAGAGAGTGAAGCTCAGATTGAGGTTGAACTTTCCAAGGGCTTAAAGAATGTTAGGGTACCTAAGTTTAGTGGAAAAGAAGGGGATGATGTAGCTGAATCTTGGTTGAGTGAATTAGATATCTACTTTTCTATGAAGAACTACTCACCTAAAACACAAACTATTTGGGCCACCCTTCATCTATAAGATGTTGCTTTGGAATGGTGGAATACATTCAATATGGATAGAGGAATCCAAGTGGTGGATTTGAAATGGAATGGATTTGTAAGGGTATTCAAGAAATATTGTTAATAGAATAGTTTTGTGTAGAAAAACTTGAGCAAATTTCTACACTTCAACAAGGTACCTTGACTATGGAGGCTTATTAAAAAAATTCATCAAACTTTTGAAATATATTCCTGAATGTGAGAGTAAGGAATATTTTAAGGTGCAAATGTTTATCTTAAGTGTAGATCATAAGATCCAAATAATAATCAACTTGCTTAAGCCCAAGAATTTAGAAAAAACATATGATTTGGCTTGGTAGGAGGAGATAAATCAACACATTAGAAAGACCTTTAACTATGGAGAATTGAATGAAGAAGAGCGACAGGAACTCAGAAAGAGGAAAATTTTTGGGTTTGCAAGATGGACTAGCCCATGGTGCTCTAATCAATTTCTAAGAAATGTGCGTGAATTATACTAATAAAAATAAGCAAATATTAAGGGTTCAAAGCAAACAAGGGTCTTTTCAACCACATTTATTATCAACTATGCAACTTATGAAGTTAATTAAAAGAAGGTGGATAGAGTTCTTAGTTGAGTATGACTTTGGTATAGAATATATAAAAGGAAAGAAAAATAAGATGGTTTATGCCTTGAGTAGGAGGTATATTACATCCCTAACCCAAAGTCACATTGACTTGATTGAAACAGTTAGAGAAATGTAGTTACAAGACCCGTATTGCATTGAAATCTAGGCTAAAGCTGAGGGAAATCCTAAGAAAAATAGGTATTTTAACATAAAATATGAACTTTTGTGTGTCAAAGACATGATTGTTATACCCAATATTGGTGATTTAAGGAGAATGATTATGTAGGAGGCACATTGTTCTCTATATTCTAGTCATTCCAGAGGTGCAAAGATGAGAGAGAATATGAAAAAGATATTTTTATTTCTAGATGTATGGAATGTCAGAAAGTAAAAGCAGAATATTTGAATCCAACATGAAAACTATACCCATATGATATACCTAATCATAAGTAACAAATCATATCCATGGATTTTATTGTGGGTTTACTTAAAACAAGGTACCAACATGTTGCAATCCTTGTGGTGGTGGAAAAGTTGACAAAGGTTACACATTTCATACTGGAGAACATCAAGGATGACATACCAGTCGTGGAAAACATGTTTTCCAAGGAAATAATCTAGTTGCATGGGTTTATTGAGATAATTATTTTTGATAGAGACTCCAAATTTACGTTAAAATATAGCAATCTCTTCACAATGTCTTGGGATCTAAGTTAAATAGCAATTTTGCTTATCATCCAAAAAAAAATGGGAAATGGAGAGGGTTAACCAAGTCCTTGAGAACCAATTGATTTACTCAAAAAAAGATGCTCTTTGGAATTTTGGGTTGTCTCACTTAGGTGTTCCAACTGAATTTATTTACTTAAATGCTGTTGGTGCTCTAGATTGACTTGCTTGTCTCACTCAAGTGCTTTGGCTAGATAGATTTGTTTAGGATGTGATGTGTTTGGAACTCTGGATTGATTTGCTTGTCTCACTCAAGCGCTTTAGCTAGACATATTTGTGTCCAATATTGAATACTTTTAGTCCAAAACCACTTCAAATTTTACCCTTTCTTTGCTTTGTAGCTTCAATTCTATTCTTCATAATGTGCTTTCCTACTTTGCTGTTTTGATTTTATTCTTCAAAATATGCTTTGGAAATATTTAATGTTTTCTCCTCTATTTTATTTCTTTTTTCTTCTTAGGATCTTGCTTGAGTTTTTCTATCTTTTTTCTTCTTAGGTACTTGCTTGAGTTCTATCTTCTTCTTAGGTTCTTGCATGATTTATTTGTTAGAAATAAATTTTATTTCATCATTTGGGTTATGTAAATGTATCTTCCAAGGTACATATAGGAAATTATATTATTTTTAGGGGGAAGTTATCTAGTTACTTCATGCAAAGTAATAAATGCACAAGTGTCAATGTGCAAGTTGTATATGTGCAAGTTGTCCCTTGTACAACTAGGTAGAGTGTTGGCCAAGGAACCTATCTTCCTATATAAGAAATACCTCATTATTAGATAGATATAGAGTTAGGGGACATAGTCAGATAGTGTAGCTTAGAGCATATTATAGTTTTGATTAGATCACCATCCATTTGTGATGGATGCAATGTATTTCAATAGCTTTATTAATGAAGAGTTCATTTCCTCCATAGCTACATTGTATTCTTTTATGTCATTTCTATTTACAACATATTTTAGTCATCTAGCAGATTTACTTTCTTTCATATTATTCTGCATCTTGTGATTGCTATATCCTAGTGAACGTTACATAAAAATCTAACAATGGTATTAGAGACATGATAGATCTAGCCATAATAGGTCAATAGGAATACCACCATTATTATTGAGCCTAAGTTTTTTGTCAACCTGACGTGCTGCTAGACCAACTACTATCAAAAACTCTCAAAAGAGTCTAGGTGGTAGAATTAGGGAGAGCCCAAGTGAGGACTAAAAGAAATCTCAGTTCCAAAAATATGACTATAGTCTTTTCCATAGAGTTGCAGAAAGAACTCGTGAAGACTAGGACTCAACATTCAATCCACTAGATTGACATATCATCTAGTGAAGATCATCTAGGATATCTAGAATTTGCTAATTATTGCCTAAAGTTTCTTTTGTTTTAAAAAATTAATTCTCAGAGGATTGAAACTCCTACAATAGAAATCTAGGAGACTCCAACTTCATTGCCTGAAGGTCGGTGTGCCTTCATAGTGCAAATATTAGTTCTTTATGCAAGAGAAGAATACTGTGGAAGAAGACTTATAGTGAAGAGTTATGGTGAAGTCAGGAGATTGAAGATCTCCATTACTGGATTGAAAAACTTCACAATTGAAGAATGTGACATATAAGCCTTGATACAAAAAGGCCATAGAAGCCTTGAAGAAAAGGCCATAGAAGCCTTGAAGAAAATTCCATAGAAGCCTTGAAGAAGAAGCCACATAAGTATTAATATTGAAAGGGCCACAAAAGCCTTGATACTAAAAAGGGCACACAAGCCTTGATATTGAAAAAGGCCATAGAATCCTTGGTACTAAAAAAGGCCATAAAAACCTTGATCCTAAAGCAAAATTCAAAGAGAATATCTGATTCAAAAGTAGACTAAAGATTTTAGTACTAATATTTTTGTTATAGGGAAAGAATATTCAATGACTTGGGAAACTTCCTACAAGAAATTTAGGAAGAGTATCTTCTTCAGAATCAATTCAGCACCTGAAGCAAAATCAAATAGATCAAGACAAGATCTCATATAAGAACTTCCATTCAAGGAAGAAGAATAAGGACTAGGTGAGTCATACTTGAATCCATAAGAAGCAAAATTAGATATCCAAAAGAAGATCTCACCACCAACACTTCTAGGAGTAGAAGGTTTAATATAAGGTCTCAAGGAAGACCATCAGAAGTTGCAAGATCAAAGACCTTGGGAAGGTCTCATCGATCATCCAAAAAAAGGCTAAGAGAGCCTTACTGAAGAAATTCTCAAAGGACAACTCATTGGAGAAATCCACTATCAAGGAGAAGCCCCTGATAGTAAAGGACTTAGGGTGATTTTCACCATACGAAAACAAGCCCAAGAGAAAGAGAATTTGGAAAGGAGTACCAAATATTCATTGGAGAAATCCACTACAAAGGAGAAGCCCCTGCTAGTGAAGGACTTGGGACAATTTTTGCCAGCCAACAACAAGCCTAAGAGAAGAAGAATTTGGCAAGGAGTGCCAAATTCATGAAGAATAATTTGGCAAGGAGCACCAAATATGTGAAGAAGAATTTGGCAAGGAGTGCCAAATCCTAGAAGAAGATCCTGCTTGAAGTCAGAATTCGACAAAATGACTTGAAAATAAAATAAGCTCACAAAATCTTAGATATTTGAATATTACCTCTCATAGAAATAAGGCACCAATTCAAAGACAAAGACTTCTCCAAATCTACAACAGAAGGAGGAGAACACAAGAGGAGAACAAACTACCAAATCCTAGGCTCATGAAAGAAAGTTTGAGACCATCATTTGGTGGAGCTGTTCAGGACAATCTACAAAGAGCTGAAATATCCTACTCAAAGTGGCAACTTAGTTATCCTAGACACCAAGATCTACATACTCTATAGAAGTGGAAAAAGAGCTACAAAAAATTTCAAAAGGTATGCAAATTTTAGTGCAAGTAGATTCAATAATTGGATTACTTATTATATTTGTTAGAGCACCTGAATTTGGATTAAACGTGTAAGAAGAAAATTGGATTACAGTATTCAAAAGTGCCAAAAAAAAAAATGTTATTTTTAAGGTTCATTTGCAAATTAATTAGGAGTTTATTATATTTTAGAATTACTTCTATCAACTACCTATAATCTACTTTAGAAAAAGAAAAAGAAGACTAAGTCCTACATTGTAGTGAAATTGTAGAATAATTATTGAAGGTTCATTTCAAATTATTCTTGATTAGTTGCAATAAATTGATTAAGTGCATTATATTGAGAGTTGATTGGAGTGATAAGGTTTAATTATTAGTGCATTAAAAGTGAAATATTATTATATTCATTTGCACTATTATACTACTCTCAAAAGAAATTAGTTTTATGTTTTTGAAGGGCACAAAATCTTATTTGTATCAAGTGTCTATTGAGACTATTAAAGCACAAAAATTTGCAACACATAGTGGCCAAGTGAAGTCACCAAAACATGTTATAAATCCTCTAAAACTTGGAGAAGAATATGACAAACCAAAAAAATAAATAGAAGCTTCAAATATTGAAACTTGGTGAGTCTCAAATCCAAAGCATTACAAGGTTAGATGCAAGAAAAGAAAGTGTAGAAAATTACATCAATTAAAGAGCTTCTACCTATTGTTATATAAGCTTGGATTTGTTATCAAAGTGTCCAAGCAAAAACGGGAAGGTGTCTACTCATAAAAGAAAACCTCAAAACCCTTATATTGCAGAAAAAAATCTGCCACAAAACCAAAATTTTAGATCTAAAAAAAGAGTGCAAAAGAAGGTGCATTAAAGGAGTTTTATATACAATTTATGGTACATTTTATTGCACTAATATAATCTGGTTTTTACAAAAAAGGAGCATATTTGAAAGTGCCTCAAAAGGTAAAATAACTACAGGGTAAATCAGCCAAGGAAGGCCAAATGTTAGCACTCTTATTCCCAAGAAAAAGGAGCCACTCAAAGGGCTCATCTTGGACAAATAAACCTACAAAATCAAAGCCCACATAAGGCTATAATAAAGCTGCATTTACGTAGACAAAAAGAGTGCACATCCAAAAAGATAAGGTGTCAAAATCTACAAAAGAATTAACACATTGGAGGCATAGAAGACAAGGAGAAAAGGTGCTACATTCAAGGTCTTAATCTTGGAGAAGATCGTCTACCAAAGGAAGCGCCAAAATTGCCATTCAAATCTCCATAACGCCTCATAAATCCACCTGCAAAAGAAAAGATTGCTTGCTGCCCAAGAAACATAGAAAAGCAAAGGAATGGCATATGAAAGGACTCAAGGAGTTATAATATTCTCCTTGGAAGTATAACAATCTAGGTCTAACTCATCTGGATTGCACAAAAACACAAGATAAAAATTTCACCATACATGCAATTAAAGTCACAGATAGACTACTGTATACCCAACTTGTTATTAGTATGTAGGCATATATTACACACTCTGAGAATTATGACCGCTATAGATTCTATCTCGAGTGCTCGATATTGGCCAAATATTGCAATAAGAGTGCCATTTAGTGAATCACACCTTTTCATTCTCAAGTTTTGGTTTTAGATCAAGGGGTTGTCCTTCTATGACCCATAATTATTATAATGGTGGATGCGTAATTTCCCCATCATATAGCATGGAGGACATATGTTTCTTTGACCTATGCTCTATCTTTAGTCTCAAATTTTATTTTTTTAACCATGCTAGGGTTAGCATTAATATATTAAGTGCCTAATTGTAGACCATATACTCATGATCACAACTAGGGCCCATCCATTATTTGGATTTTGGGTCTAGGTATCCCTGCTCACGTTGCAGTTGATGATGATATATCCCATTCCATCCATCGCTAGACCTTCCAACCCTGAAGACCAATACTTCTAGTCTTAGGTTATTGTTAGTAATATCACAACTGAATTGTTTACGTGAGAACCCTCACAGTACTACTTTGTAAGATATCTTGGAATGATGTCCCATTCCCCCATTCGTTACTTGAACTAGCAGGAGAGCCTCTCACCCTATATAGTCTACTAGGATACAACTATTGTCTAGTCACAATAGCCACCACCTATGAGTTATCGAAGTTGGGTGGATGCTCATCCTTCTCTATGTAGCACTATTGTTGACGTACCATCCTCCTCGATGGCTTAGAAAGTTTTGTTTGAAGGCAATTTTATAAAGGTTATAATGTTTGCCTATTTATAAATATTGAGGTTGTTTTTCGGTTCAGGTTTAGTCCATCGAATCACAATTATTCACTAAAAAATTTACATGCTTAGAGATCTAAAGGTTGATAGAACTAAAAAATGAAGCATGTTGCTTACAAGATATATTTATCTAGATCTAAATCTACTTATAAAAACTTACAATAATTTGAACATAGAACCTAGGGCTACCTAACAATAAATCACATTTATAATTATCTTTGTTTCTTTGATTAAACATATGATTCAAATTATCAATTTAAGCCTCTATTTTCTCAAATAAAGTTCAGCTTCATCAATAGTTAGGGAACCTGTTAAAATCATTATTTATTTTCAGTTTTATTACATTAACAGTTTTAAAAGAGTTTTACATAAATAAACTATATGATGCTAAAATTAAAGTTGTAATGGTGTTATTTAATCCCAACCTTAAAATTTAACTTCTAAAGAGAAATACATCAAGACGAAGTGGACGTACAAAACAAGGTATTCTAAATCTCAACCTTTTCAACCATACTTCCAGCACATTACGCAATTGTGCGAAAGACAAATTACTGATGAAGGATGAGTTTCAACCTTAAATATCTTATAAATACATGTAAGAAAAGTATTATATGACCTTGGTTGTCCTAAGGTAAATGTAGACATTCAAAAAGTATACAAACCATGATATGAATTCCCAAGCAAGGTTTTATTTATAACATTGTTTGCTTCTAATCAAAGGTTTTTTGCAGAAAGAAGCATAAAGATAAAAGGAAGACATTTATCTCAATCTCCAAAAATAAATTTGATAATTTAATCAAATTTGTACTACTAGGTATTATTCCAATTACTCCCAAAATTCTAGTAACAAGGAAACATTAATCCTTAAGGTAGACTTACATTTTCTATGATCTATGCAGCTAACTGTTGGGAAAATATGGGAAGGTACTAAATTGTATGACAAAAAACCACTTATTTTTAAAGAAAAACATCTATTTGAAGACTGCCTCTTTAGGATTTATTCATGAATGGTAGTTACCTACTTGAGCACTGCTTACAAAATCTAACAACCTAATAATTTTTTTGAACCGATGCTTCTTGCAACACGACGTAAGTAAAGGAATGGTTCTCTATACTTATATTTTTAGTGGCGAATCTATAATTTTGCTCTCAAACTATTTTGAACCAAGATTAAATGATAAATTTTTTTGATTTACCCTATAATCAAATAATCCTCTACCAAGGCTTTCCTCCATTCAAGTATTGCTACGACAACAAAAACATCTAAATAACATGATAATATTTTTAGGAAAACCTATAAGCCAGTAATGGATTTACCATATAAAAATTATTGAAATGATTATTATAAGTTTTCTTTTCATTTCTATGGTTTAAGCACTTAGCATAGTTAGATATGCGCACCTACGGTATGCTAATAATAAATAAGTTTCATCTTATTGTAAGCAAATTGACACACACAATACTACCACATAGCAATATTACTATCTACTATAATTAAGACCTTATATTCCTTATAGAGAATTGCAGAAGTAATAATATTTCCTGGATATGGATGAAAAGGAAAAATTATGCATTAGCTGAAAATTTTGATATACCACAAAAGGATAACATCTTAGACTAAATTCAATAATATTAGTTGGAAATAAATATTTGTTCATCATAATCCCAACGCTCTAGTAAAATAAATGTTATAGAGCTGTAAAGAGGATTCATAAATAAATTTTGCTATTGTTAAATTTATTTATTTTAACCAACACTTTACTACAACATTTGTTCATTGTATATAATATCCTAGCCTTTAAAGAGAATTACACCGCTATAGTTGTAGCGAAAATAATTTCAAGAAAAATTGACAACACATTTTCCATTCAATTTAATCATTTTAGATTTTGTTGAAGAGGACTCTAATAGTGACGAAAAATATCAATTACTCAGAAGAACCTCCTTAAATAGCTACAATATTTTAGCCAACCTATATGCTCCGATGCTTGCAAAGTATGTTTAGCAGACAACTTAAGTTACGCATAAATTTTTGGTCAGCATGGCTCATGATATCTAATGCAAACAAGATCTCACTCTCTAAATGCACAACCTAATATCATAGTTAGCAAGGGTATTTTACTACCATTGATTTTATTATTTAGACATTCAACATTACGCTATCATATCTACATAAGAAAATCAGTCCATATATATATACATTATATTTGATTGTATATGGTACCGTGAAACCTCTTATTTAAACAAAACAAAAACAAGAAAGCATTCAACAATTATCATTCAAGTAACATACTTTCAGACCACTTCCAATAGAAATCCAGATGAAACCAATCCTGGTTATTTTGGTAAATGGAGGTGAGTTTTTCACCCAAGAACCTCCTCACTAATGGAAAATACACACACACTTGCAGAAAGAAGAGCCACACAGAGATTTGAAAATCGGATGATTGTAATACTAGCCCGACACATCCTTTTAAATGAATTGGAAATTAGTTCCAAGTGACACATAAGGCTTCACATGCAAATTCTGGAGAGTTTCCGTGGCATTACAAATATATATATTTTTAAATAAATATTAATGCCACTTTTATCTTATTTTATATTATTATATATATTTTTAAAACATATATCTATATAGATATTTATTTTTAAATATTATTTTCCCAAAGTTAGCATAAATACGTAAACCAACATGCATCCAACATGCTTAAACAATTAAACATAATACAACAATCACAACTAAATATAAATATAAGTAGTATGCATTTATAGGTAGGATTCTCCTATATGCTTTTTATTTCGATGGGCTTCCATGTACCCACGAGCAATGTTGCATTGAGCACAAACATCATATCCCACATTACCTGACACGAACAACCTCTGTCTCTACCAGAAGGTGGGTGCTAAACTCGTCTAATATACTTGCTAAGAGGTGTATACCTGCACTTGCACTCACAAATTTCTTCAGTAGTATCTCATTCCAGAAGTAGATATTCAACTAAATAGAGGAGATGTTATAGGAAGGCGTTACAGGAAAGGACCTCATATAGAGAGCTTGAATGCCACTTGGCATAAAATTTCTAAGGCATCATTTCATCTCTCAACGCTCAAGAAACCTCATGCAAGTGTTATAGGGAATATCAAGGAAGTGGTGAAACTTGTTTTCCGCAACAAGCTTCACAAAAGGACCCACACAAGTGCCCATATGTTACATAATGACCAAGAAGCATTGAACAAGGAATTGGTATGTTAAATAAGGGGAGGAGTGCTCATATGTAATGGGTGTGACACTTGTCACAAAGCTCAAGATTATTCCTCCATAAAAGGCACCCAAAGTCCAAAGTTCAAAGGCACAACAAAGCACAATCAAAGCCATCCAAGTGTAGCATGGAAGGAAGGAAGAAGGAGCATTAAAGGCTCCTAGTATTGAAGGTCAAACCTTCATATTTTTGTAGCGCCTTCACCCATTTAAGACAAGAAATTCCAAAGCATATCCATTGATTCTAGCATCAAAGGTGACCTTAATATTGCTGTTATATCCAGTCAAAAAAAGTGCAAAACAGTGAGGAGATTTAGCATCCAAAGGTAAGGTTTAATCCTATTTTATTATTGCTTTCATTTTTGGAGATATAAGGGTTAAAAGCTAAGGTTAAATATTGGATTTTGAAAGCAAAAGCTATGAGGGATAACTTATCAAATTGAAATAATTTTACAATTTAACCTAGGAGAAGTAAGGAATTCTACTTGAATTAATTTCTTTAATATTTTAAAAATATTATTAATTTTCTAATTTTCCAAATTTGGGAGCCATAAAATTTACTACATCAAATTAATTTATTGGAAATTAGAAACAATCCAAGGAATATAAAAAGAGGTTATTAAACTTTTTACTAAGGTTGGAAAATTATAATTTTCTTGTCTCAAAATTTCTCAAAAGGGAAAAATGAAATCCAGTGTTAAAACCTCTTCAAAATTGAAAAGTGCTTAGTTCAATAGGAGTAATAAGGTGTTAAGAAGTCAATTTTTGGTCTTTACAAAATTTGTACAAAATCGACCAAAATTGAACTATATTGTTACAAAAAAAATATATCATACTCCAAATTCATTAGGGAGTCATAAGGTATTCTACAAAACTTGATAATAATAATATCCTTCAAATATTATCAAGTTGGGAAGATATAAGCTTTCTTCAAAACCTAAAATTAGGTGTTCATACTCTCATTACTAGGGAGACATAAGGAAGCCTACAAACCTAAGGATTTATAAAGTTTTTTATCAAATCAAGCTTATATACTTCAATCAGGAATCATATATCCTAAAACTTGGGAGCTATAAGGATTTCTACTTCCCAAAATACGTATAATAATTGCTTCAAAAAAGAAAAATCCAGTGCCATAAAACTTGGGATCATGAATCTACTTAAGAAATTGGAAAAAAAGTTAGATCTAACTTCAAAAGTAATCCATAGTGAAGTCTTAGAAGATAATTTTGATACTATGGAATGCTATCTTCAAGCCCATCTTAATGAAACAATTGATAATGGAAAAAGTGATATTTCACTTTTGTTATATTTTGTGAGCATATTATACATGGAATTACTCACATGTAAACACTACAAGACAGAAAATATAGAACAAAAAGGATTGATAGAACTACCCAAGAATAAGGGAGAACTCAATGAATCATATATAGAAACATTTTTCAATCCTCATGCAACATCAATACTTCATTTTCTACTAACTCAAAATCTTATCATGATGCCCTAAGTGGTTATTCAGAAACTTTTGTATAGATTAAAGATAGGAAAGGAGAATCTTCATCACAAGAACCAAGTAGTAGCTCAACCTCATATGAGAGCATAGAAACCATAATCAAAGGCAAAGCTAGAGATGAAGAAGAAGACATAACAATGCAATAAAGAAGGAATACAATGCAAAGTAAATTGAAAGAACAATCTTCAGCTATAGCTTACTCTACATCATATGAAGACACATATTACCTACTAAACCTAAATACAAAGAATGTAGAAGAAGAGTACAAATTTTAGGATAAAGAAGAAGAAGATTCATATTTAAGACTAAAGTCTTCAATATCCAAATAATATAATACAGAGGGGTGATAGAAATAGAGTTTATTTTATCATTTGGGTTATGTAAATGTATCTTCCAAGGTACATACTTAGGACATTAGATCACTTTAGGGGGAAATATTAGTCAACAATGCTTATAAAGCAAACCTCACACAACATCCAACAATCACTTTCAAGGATAATGTGCCCTTACCTTTTTGTTTGAAAAATATTTGATCTCAAACACTTGTCTCAATCACAATCAACTCTTTTTGCAAATCTCAAGGGTTAGATGAAAAATATCACTCTAACACTCTCTCAAAATATTTCACAATTACAAAAAAATAATTAAACTCAAATACACCTTATTACTCCATCTTGAAATTAGCATTCACCAAAAACATACATAAAAATAAATCTCTTATTACACCTTATAACTCCACCTTAAATAAATCAATCCACCAAACAATTAAATAAAAATAATTATTTAATTTTATCAACCTTATATCTCCCTAAGCTCAAAAAATATACCACACAACATTAGGAGCCAAAAAATAAAAATTTAGTACCTCTCAAAGTGCTCCCGACGAGATTCAATCCCGAGTCGAAGTGCCTCCAGTGCTTTAGCCATGGTTGCCTAGCTATGTGAGCTAAGCACTCATGTGGGAGGTAAAAATACCCATGACACTTTGTCTCTTTCCTTGGCACCAAAAGCCAAAAGGGCTTTGGCATCTGCAACACAAAAACCTCACAAATTTCCCCGTTGTGAATTGAACGGAACACCTTGTGTTCCCAAAAGCACTGCCAACTACCGCTAGCCCATCTGACTAGATGGTGACAAGGCTTCCAAGCCTTTTTGCTTTTGAACCTTTGCAAAATACCAAAAATAGGAGTCAACATAGGACTTCTTCCTTCTTTCAATTGTCAAAAATATTGTGCACACCTTAGCTTAGGAAATTTTTATTCATTCGATCGTGGATGATATTTTAAAGCCACTTAGGCATTTGGTATTTATACCCATGCCTCCAAATGCATTGATGTCGATGGAGGAGAAAAGGATGATGTCGACGCATTAACTTTGCCCTTATAACCCTAATATTAGGGTTAATTAAATTAGATTATAAATTAATTAATAATAAAATTATTATAATTAATTTATAATTAATTTAATTACTTTAGGTCTTACCATTAGACCTTTTAATATTATAATAAAATATTATAATATTATTTTTCTTGGGCCTTCTTATTTCTCCTATAGACCTTATCTGACCACCTTGAATATTATAATGGGAGATATTATAATATTATTTCCCTTAGGTCTAGAAGTAATCTTTCTCTTGCACTGATTACTAAAACTGACTCTTGACATCCTTCCTCTTGCACTGCTCACTGAAACTGACTCTTGACATCAATGACAACAAATCTTGCTCATATTTCCAACAATCTCCCCCTTTGTCATTGATGGCAACCCATTTACCTTTTACCATTTCTTTTACCTCTTTCTATTCTGCTCCCCTTGAGAAATTGCTCCCCTTACTGAATGCTCTCCCCTAACTCAAATCTCTCCCCCTTTGTCATCAATGGCAAAGGGTCACCTTTGGGGCTTGGGGCTAAGAATGAGACTCTTAGCTTAGCCCCTCCCCCACCTCCTCTTGAGGTGGTTAATTCTGGGGTGGGAGTAGAACTACTCCCAAATTTTCTCGTAGGTACTCAAAAGTCTCTTTCGGAAGTGGCTTAGTGAAAATATCTGCAATCTGCTCCTTTGTAGTAACATATTCCAACCTGACCTGTTTATCCATCACCTGCTCTCTAAAAAATGATACTTAATCGGAATGTGCTTTGTCCTGGAGTGCATCACTAGATTCTTTGAGATATTTATAGCACTTGTATTATCACACAATATGGGAATAGGATGATCATGTTTTATCTTGAAATCCTCTAGAGTTCGCTTCATCCATAATACCTATGTACAACTAGAAACTGTTGCAATATACTCTACCTCTACTGTAGATAAGGATATTGATGCCTGTTTCTTACTTAGCCAAGAGACCAAACAGTCTCCAAGAAAGAATGCTCCTCCACTTGTGCTTTTTCTATCATCAATACTGCCAGCCCAATATGCATCTGTATAAGTTGTGAGAGTGAAACTGTCACTTTTGGGATACCAGAGCCCAAAATCCATAGTCCCTTTTAGATACCTGAGAATCCTTTTTATTGTTGCTACATGTGTCTCCTTGGGTGCTGCCTGAAACCTTACCACTAATCCCACTGCCTGCATGATATCTGGTCTAGTAGTTGTGACGTACAATAAGCTGCCAATCATAGATCTGTATAATTTCTGATTTACCTCTGGAGATTCATCATATTTACTTAACTTACATCCTGTAACCATGGGAGTACTTACTGGTTTGCAATATTCTAACTTGAATTTCTTTAGCATCTCTTTTATATACTTGGTTTGTGAAAGGAATACCCCTTTCTCTGATTGTGAAATCTGAAGTCCAAGAAAGAAGGACAACTCACCAAGCATAGACATCTCAAATTCATTCTGCATGCTCTTTGCAAATTTCTGACACATCTTATCATTGTTTCCTCCAAAAATGATATCATCAACATAAACAACCACAATTAGTAGGTCATTCCCTTCATTTTTTATGTATAAGTTACTATCCACTATTCCTTTCCTGAAACCCTATTCCTGTAGGTACTTATCCAATCTTGAATACCAAGCTCTAGGAGCTTGCTTTAGTCCATAAAGTGCTTTCTTCAATCTGCATACATAGTCTGATTTATCAATCAAGTTGAAACCTTCTGGTTGCTCAATGTAGACCTCTTCTTCTAAAACACCATTTAGAAAGGTTGATTTAACATCCATTTGATATACTTTGAAGTTTTTGAAGCTTGAAAAGGCTAAGAACATTCTGATAGCTTCAAGTCATGCAACTGGAGCAAATGTCTCATCAAAGTCAATTCCCTCTACCTGTGCATAACCTTTGCACACTAATCTTGCTTTATTTCTGACCACCTGACCATCTTCATTTAACTTGTTTCTGAATACCCATTTAGTGCCAATCACATTTTTGTCTTTTGGTCATGGAACAAGTTCCCAAGTCTTACTTTTCTCTATCTGATCTAATTCCTCATCCATTGCCTTAATCCAAAACTTATCTTCACTTGCCTCATTGAAGTCTTTTGGCTCAATTTTAGATAATAAGGAAAAATTTGCTTGTTGAGATGGTGTTATTATCCTTCTCCTTGTCTGTCTCTCATCTGGATTCCCAATGATTAGCTCTTTTGGATGATGTTTCTGTACATACCTGGATGGAGTCTTAGGAAGAAGTCTTTGTGTTTCTTCCTCTTCTTCATCTGATTCCTCACGAAACTCTTCTTGACAACTTCCATCTTCCTGATACACAATTTGTTGAACTGGTTCTCTTGAATCTATCTTCTCATCAACTATTACATTTATACTTTCTACAATAGTGTGTGTCCTTTTTTTGTAGCATCTATAGGCTTTACTCTTAGTAGAATAACCAAGAAAAATACCCTCATCACATCTTGGGTCAAACTTGCCCAAGTTTTGCTCTTCCCATCTTATGTAACACTTGCTTCCAAAAACCTTGAAGTGTTTTACAGTGGCCGGTCTTCCTTTCCAAAGCTCATATGGAGTCTTGTGATGGTTTACCCTCATTTGAGCCCTAGTGATTATATATACTATTGTGTTTGACTGCTTCCCTCCAAAATCCATCTGAAATCTTGGACTCATTTAACATAGCTCTAGCCATATTCTCAATAGTCCTATTTTTCCTTTCAACTACTCCATTTTGTTGAGGAGTTCTTGCAATTGAGTATTCTCTCTTGATTCCATGTTGTTCACAGAAATCTACAAATTCATTTGAGGTAAACTCTCCTCCTCTGTCAGATCTCAAACACTTAATCCTTTTGCCGGTTTCATTTTTGACCCATTCTTTAAATACCTTGAATTTATCAAATGCTTTCGACTTATCTTTTAGGAAAGCTACCCAAGTCATTATGGAGTAATCATCTATGAACAATATGAAGTAACTTTCACCTTGAATACTCTGTGTTTTGGTAGGACCACATAGATCAGTATGTATTAGATTTAATGGCTCAGATGACATATATCCCTTTGATTTGAAACTTGTTCTAGTTTGCTTTCCATGTTGACAAGGTGCACAAATTGTGTTTTGTGGCCTTTTTAGCTTGGGTAAATCTCTGACAGCCTGTTTATTGCTTAAGTTGACTATGTTGTCAAAATTCAAATGACCCATTCTTCTATGCCACAACCAACTCTCATCCTCTTGTGATAGAAAATATTTTTCTCCTTTAATCTCACTAAGCATATAGAGGTTGTTTGGAGTTCTACTTGCATTTGCAATGACTTTTCCAGTTTCAGACTTTCTTATCTCACATCTATCTGGATGAAATGTAACCATATGACCTTGATCACAAAGTTGGCTTACACTTAGCAAATTGTGTCTTAATCCTTTGACATATAGTACATTTTTTGTTCTTGTCTTTCCGTTATCTAAACTCAGAGTTCCTTTTCCACAAATTTTTGCTGATCCATTATCACCAAAACTTACTGATCCTCTATTAGTTTCTTTGAGTACAAGAAATTTGTCTTTGTCTCCTGTCATGTGTCTAGAGCAACCACTATCAAGAAACCATTGTTCTTCTTTATCCTGAGCATGAAGAGTTGTTTGAACTAACATTGATCTAGCCTTTTCATTTCCCTTTTTCTCTTTCCTAGTTGTTGAAGTTGTATTCTTTTTACTAGACTCAGGAAGTACCATTTTGCACCATCTAGCCTTGTGCCCAAAATTATTGCATTTGTAACATATGATATCATCATTCATAAGAGGTGCAAAAGAGTTGAAATTTCTATTGACATCATTTTTCACATAACCAGTGCAATGTACAACTCTATGACCATATTTGTTACAAGAAAAGCAATAGCCATGGAAGAAATTATGTAACCTATTTGGATGCCTTTGAAAATGTGGTTGAGTGCTTCTCCTTTTGTGATTAACTCTCGTCCATGGTTCTTCTTTGCTTTCTTCTTTCCTGATATCCTTTCCTTTCGGGGTATGAGTAGCGAGCTTATCTCTATTTGATGTCTCTATTTCTTGAAAGTTGGATTCCTCTTTCTATTTCCCTAACTTTATATCTTGTTGAAGCTTGGTCTTTTCAACTTCATGCCTTAGAGATACAATTTTTGCTTCCAATATTTCACACTCTGTTTCCCTTGCTCTTAATAGATCTATCATATCCTGTTCAATTTTCTTTCCTTCTTCTACCTTTATCTTGAGTTCTGTGAAACTCTGTAGAAGTTCCATTTTTGCTTCCTCATCTTCTTGAATTTGTTCCTTCAAGATTGAGTTCTTCTTTCTAATCCTTTCCAAATTCCTGAGAGTAGTGAAGAATTCCTCTTTTATATCAAACATGGTCTCTTCTTCATTTTCTGAAGTCATGTGTGTTTCTGATGGATCCTTCTCCAAGTTGTTAGTCTTTTCATGGAGAGACCCACTCTGATACCAATTGAAGAACATGTGCTTATACTGAGGGGGGGGTGAACAGTATAAGATAAAACTTTTTACTTCTCAATCCATATGATAACATCAATAGTAATAAAGTAACAATCATTACACAAAGCATCACACACATGAGAGACATGATTTAACGTGGTTCACCCAATGTGGGCTACATCCACGGAGAAAATATTTCACTTAAATTTTCTCAACAAATTTCTTGGGAATCCTTCCCTATTACAATATTTATGGACCTCTATCCAAAGGAGACACCAATACCCTAATCAAGTTTATGGATCTCTATCCATAGGAGAACTCCTTCTCCCTTGCTCTGGATGGTGATCCTCTAGAAGACTACTGCCTCCACTGCATTGGCTTGTGGATCTCTCTCCACTAAGAACCCATATCCTCACTTAGAAGACCTCTATCCTCACTACCCTAGCTAATGGATCTCTATCCACTAGAGACTACTATCCTCTACTCTATCACCTCCAAACTTACTCTTACTCTTTCTCATATTTACTACAACATTGTCCTCTATCCTATACAAATCTGCTCAATCTCTATCTCTGATCTACACTAAACATAATCCTTCAATCTAGCACAAATATTCTCAATATATATCTCTGATCTAGCACAAACCTATCCTCAAATCTACACCAAACTCTATCCTCAAATCTATCCTCAAGCCTTAACACAAAGCTTGATCCAATCACAAATCAACTCTGCTAGATCTGCCCCAAACCTTAACTCAAGGTTTGAACAAATCAATCAATCAAATCTGCTCAACAAGTCTTCTCAAAGACTTACCTCAAATCTACATTGTAAGCTTCCACAAAATCTCACACAAATCTATCCTTAAGCTTTCACAAAAGCTTTCTCAACTCAACTCAATCTATCACAAAAACCTCTTTCAATCTCTTTCTCAAATCAATTCAAAATATAGAACAATTTGTTTCATAGAACTTGAACTATCACTTCAACACTTCCAATCAACTAAGCCCAATCAACTCCACTCAACCAATCACTCAAATGAAAGCTTAGTCAACAATGCTTATCAAACAAACCTCACATAACATCCAACAATCACTTTCAAGGATAATGTGCCCTTACCTTTTTGTTTGATAAAGATTTGACCTCAAACACCTGTCTCAATCATAATCAAATCTTTTTGCCAATATCAAGGGTTAGATGACAAAATATCACTCTAACACTCCCTCAAAATATTTCACAATTAAAAAAAAAATAATTAAACTCAAATACACCTTATTTCTCCATCTTGAAATTAGCATTCACCAAAAACATACATAAAATAAATCTCTTAGTACACCTTATAACTCCACCTTAAATAAATAAATACACCAAATAATTAAATAAAAATAATTATTTAATTTTATCAATCTTATATCTCCCTAAGCTAAAAAACTATACCACACAATCTTAGGAGCCAAAAAATATTTTTTAATAAAAATTTAGTACCTCTCAAAGTGCTCCCAACGGGATTCGATCCTGAGTCAAAGTGCCTCCAGTGCTTTAGCCGTAGCTGCCTAGCCATGTGAGCTAAGTACTCATGTGGGAGGAAAAAACACCCACAACGCTTTGTCTCTTTCCTTAGCGCCAAAAGCCAAAAGGGCTTTGGCATCCGCATCACAAAAACCTCATGACTTTCCTTGTTGTGAATCAAACACAACACCTTGCATTCCGAAAGTGTTGTCAACTACCGCTAACCCACCTGGCTAGGTGGTGACAAGGCTTCCAAGCCTTGTTTCTTTTGACCCTTCACAAACTGCCAAAAAGAGGAGTCAACGGAGGACTTCTTCCTTCTTTTGATCGTCAAAAATATTACGCACAACTTAGCTTAGTAAATTTTTATTCATTCGATCGTGGATGATATTTTAAAGCCACTTAGGCATTTGGTATTTATACCCATGCCTCCAAATGCATTGATGTCAACGAAGGAGAAAATGATGACGTTGGTGCATTAACTTTGCCCTTATAATCCTAATCTTAGGGTTAATTAAATTAGATTATAAATTAATTAATAATAAAATTATTATAATTAATTTAATTACTTTAGGTCTTACCATTAGACATTTTAATATTATAATAAAATATTATAATATTATTTTTCTTGGGCCTTCTTATTTCTCCTGTAGACCTTATCTGACCACCTTGAATATTATAATGGGAGATATTATAACATTATTTCCCTTAGGTCTAGAAGCAATCTTTCTCTTACATTGATTACTAAAACTGACTCTTGACATCCTTCCTCTTGCACTGCTCACTTGAAACTTACTCTTGACATCAATGACAACAAATATTGCTCACATTTACAACACTATAAACTCTAAACATTCACTTAGAGTATCATAATAATTTTTGGAATTTGATGAGCTTGGATTGTCAATCTTACTATCACATTCAGAGTGAAGCAACATTTTCTTATATCTGTTATCTGCTTCTTGAGAAGATTGAATTAACTCACTTGTATTGTGATTAATGTATTTTGTCACTATTTTTTCTTTTAAAGTCTCAATCAACTCTTTTTGCTTTTGAATTTTATTCTTATGAATTTCAAGCGAAAACAATGCCATATACATTATACTACCTATATCAATAGGTATTGTAATATCATCTTTAGATTTATCAATTTCTTCAAGTTTTGAGTGTAAATAATATTTAAATGTTTCAAAACTTTGATTTATTGCTTTTATATAGATAAATTGCATTGCCATATCTTTCTTATCATTAGATTTTTCAATTGATTTATGTATACCAATAGCTCTCAAACCTTTCTTTCTTGTTATGGTCTTTAAGTCCTTTTATTTCATGATCAAATCCCTTTTAAAAACTTTTCAATTTGAATTCCTTATTAGTCCAAAGTTTAATCAATTGCAATTTCAAAATTTTAAATCCTTTTTTTCAAAAATAAATTTGCAAATTCGATAATTTAAAAATTTCCAAATCCTTTGAAGTAGCAAAATTTTATCTTCCTAATTTATTAAATTTGCATATTATTTAAATTTCTAAATTTCTTAGATATTTTCTTTTTAGAGTAGAAATCCTTATCTCTCAAAAATCTAAAAATATCAATTTTCAATATTTTTCAATCTTTTTCTAAATAGATTGCAAAATTAATTGTAAGTATAAAAATATCAATTTTCAATATTTTTCAATCTTTCATATGGAATCCTATTGAGTTGAATTCCTTTTAACTCCCACCTTAATATTAAATCCTATGGAGTTGAATTCCTTTTAACTCCCTCTCTTAAATAAAAAATTAAAGTTCCTAAGTTTCCAATGCTTCAAATAAATCTTAACTTAGGACTTTAGCATCAAATTAATATATCAAAAGACTAAGGTAATATTGCTTACCTTTTATTTTGCTTGGTGGATTAGGTAAAGTTGATCATAGATGTATTAATATGCACCTCTTTGAAATGCTTAAAAAAATATATTGCTCCACTTTGATAGACACATGCTAAAGAAAATTAATTAGTGCAATGCTTTATAAAGGGAAGTTACACTCTTGTGTAATGTTCATGCAAATGGTTCACCTTTCCCTTATTCCAGCTACTCCACCTATGTGATAATCACTCCGACCTTAGTAATAGGGAATCAAAAGAGTCATAGAGAAATGAGGCTCAAGCTAGATATTTGATTTCTTCCTCTGGCTAAACTGATTTACTCTAAAAATGATGCTCTTTGGCATTGTGAGTTGTCTCACTCAGGTGTTCTAGCTGAATTTATTTACTCAAATATTATTGGTGCTCTAGCGTGACTTGCTTATCTCACTTGGGTGCTTTGGCTAGATAGATTTACTCTAGAAGTAATGCATTTGAAACTATGTCTTGACTTGCTTGTCTCACTTAGGCACTTTGGCTAAACAAATTTATGTCAAGTATTGAATACTTTTCATCCAAAACCATTTCAAATTTTACCCTTTCTATGCTTTGTAGCTTCAACTCTATTCTTCATAATGTGCTTCCCTAGTTTGACACTTTGATTTTATTCTTTAAAATATGCTTTGGAAAGCATTAAACTTTCTCCTCTTTTTTATTTCTTTTTTCTTCTCAGGATATTCCCTAAGTTTTTCTATGTTCTTTTTCTTCTTAAGTACTTACCCGAGTTCTTCTATCTTCTTCTTAGGTTCTTGCTTGAGTTCTTCTATATTATTTTTCTTCTCAAGTTCTTGCCTAATTTATCCTATCTTATTTTTAGGTTCTTGCCTAGGTTCTTATATATTATTTCACAACCTTCTTGAGACCGTTGTCTTATATGTGCACTGTCCTATTAGGGTTAAATATGACCAAAATATAAAGGGCTCTATTTAATTTTAGGAGGATTTGGCCACTAAATATTTGAAGGTAAGGGAAGGCATTTTTAGTTTAGCTTCAAGAGTTAAAGTGGGTGCAGAGGAGATCTATAAATCTAAGACATCTCCACAAAGGAAGTAGAAAGAATTTTTGAGGAGCTTAATATTCAAAAGAAGAGTCTAAATGTTGTGGAAGACTAGCTATGTGTTCTTTAGGGAATAAGATAGATTTAGAGGAGCTCTCTAATCTTAAGTCATATTCAAAAATGAAAGCAAAGAGGGTTTTTGAAGAGCTTAATATTCAAGTGAGTATTTCTAGTAACCCTAATCATAATGATTATATTATTATTAATACTTAGAATCACTTGGAATATGTAGATAATTCATTGGAAGGTATAGATATAGATGTCTCAAATCAAGAAATGTCCTGTAAAAGAAGTATTGTTTTGACAAAAATATAGTTAAACTCAAATTTATCCTCTAAACCAAATCCTCTTGATGTTATAGAATCATATCCCAAGCCCAAGAGGGTGGGTAACCTGGATAGTCCCAATAGGTCTTCAAGAAGTTTGAGAAATAATTAGAAATATGTGGGGAGAGATAAGTTGAGAGGAAAACCTTATCATATTAAGATCAAATAAAGAAACAACCAAAGAAGTGATAGACGAAAATATATCAACTTTGAAGTTGGAAGGTTAAAATACCCAATCTAAACCCAAAAAATGAGAATAATGTCTTGGAATATTAGAGGGCTCAATGCACCCTCCAAACAACTAATTTTCTAGGATATTATAAAATACCTTAAGCCCCAAATATTATTATTACAAGAAACCAAATTGAGTAGTTAGAATCTTGAAAGGTTTAAGCAAAGCGTTGGAAAGAAGTTGACTCTATTACTAGTGAAGTGGATGGTACTTCAAGATGACTTCTTTGTTTGTGGGATAGTAATCAGGTGGAAGAGAAAGTTTTTTTAACTACTAATAGGTTTATCAGTGTGTTTTTCATTAAAAATCCACCATGGCAACATAAGTTTTAACTAATTTTTACACCCCTAACTCCATTTTGAGTAGAATATAACTATAAAATGATCTAATCACCATGAGTAGAACCTTTCATCAATTGGCATGGATCATTTCTAGGGAATTTAACACCTCTTTATTCCCTTCTGATAAGATTGGTGGAACTCCCGACTAGTCTGAGAGTATGTTGGATTTTGAATAGTTTATTTCAAAAAATGGGATGATGGACACTAGTCTTAGGGGGGTTAATTTCACTTGGAGCAATAGGATATTAGGCAGTCAACTTATCCAAATAATATTGGATAGATTTTTGGTCTCCCAAGAAGGATTGTTAAAATTTGGAAATGCCTCTTTATCTACCCTCCCTAAAACAGGATCAGACCATAATAATTTATTATTTGAGATTATGTTTGGTAAAAGGAAGTTCTTTAGTCCCTTTATATTTGAGGCTATGTGTCTTAGCAACCCTTATCTGGAGCCTTGCATCAAGTATTGGTGGGACATCAAATTTTCTAGCCCACTTGCTTCCCAAATTGCTAAAAAATATAGATTTATTAAGTTCAAATTGAAAGAATGGAATAAGCATATTTTTGGGAATATCTTTTAGAAGAAGATAGATTTGAAACAAAAAATTTTGGTCTTAGAAGTAAAAATAATTGGAGAAGTGTAATGGTCCTCCCAAAAATATTTTATAACATTGCTATTGTGATTGGTGAACATCTATAATATTGCTATTGTGACTGATGAACTTCTATGATATTGCTATTTGTGATTGATAAACATCTCTTTTAAAAATTATTATGTTTCATTATTTTGGGATATGGTACTACTAATGGTCTCTATTTTGTAGGTATATGTCCTTGAGAAATAAAAAGGGAAATTATGGTGATGTGAAATATCACTGCGGTGGGGTATTTGCATTGATAGAGATGAGAAAAGCTCTATCAACGATACACTCACCAATGGCTCATGAGTACATGGAATCTCAAATAACTGCATTCATATAGATGCATTATGATTGTGTGCTTGCATTATAAGTGTGTGTATACTTTGAATTTTTGAATAATTTTATATGTTTGTTCTAAAAATATAAATTAAAAATTATTATAAATCTATTTAATTAAAAAAAGAAATATTATCTTTTATAACAAAGAATGTTATTAACTTATAACATTTGTATTGTTTATAAATATAATAATAAAAAAAAAAAATAAGAAAAAGTTATTAAATTATATATATATATATATATATATATATATATATATATGAAAATAAACTAATATCTTTCAATAAAAAAAAGTTTGCATATTTTCTTGGAAAAGCCTTCCATCGTTGGTTAAAAATTGGAATAAGATCACATGGCCACCTGGTGAAATAAGGCTTTGATAAGTGGCCATATCCATACTTTGTCTATAAAATTATTAGCATGGAAAGGCTATGGGTAGTGGTAATTCGGGTACATGCTTTTGCGCATGTGTTTGGTATACAGAGTACAAAGAAGAAGAAAGGAGGAGCTGTTAGTGAGATCTAGTAACAAGTCTATTCTTATCCTTTCACTTATAATATTGATATGCTTAATACCATTAATAAATTGATGATGTTATTTTGTTATAGAATTCCCTATTGAATTAATAAAGGATGAAGCTAAGTAACATTTCCTCTAAATTGATAGGTTTAGTAGCTGTGATTTCCATTAAATCTACAACTAAGTAGAGGTAGCTTCACTATTTATTCTTGTTTAGAATTAGTTTACAACAATGCCTAGATTGATTATGAGGTGGTGTATTTAAATTAATAACCCACATACTTTACCACAATGGCAGAGAGAGCCCTTAAATATGCAACGTAAATACGTATGAGTAGGAATAATGAATAAATCTTAATTCTTAAAGAAATTAATGCATTAAAATTTTACCATGTCATATTTTGGATGCTGTGTGCTCTCTGTGTTGATTTGAGTAAATAGAATTAAACATGTCTTTCTCTTCTATAGATACAAAACTGAACAAGACTGTGTGATTAATTTGTGACTACAAAAGACATGCATAACATTGTATGAAAATAATTTGAGATACAAAGGATATGTGTGCCATATGTGTGTGTATCTGTGATATAAGAGGTGTTGTATGAAAATAATACAAAGGATGTGTGTGCATTTTGTGTGTATGTGTGACTAACATCTTATGCTTGCACTGCATCTGTGTTGAGGGTTGTATGCATTTTTTGTGAGTATTATATAGCCTAAAATTTATAGAAATTGTATTGCATTTTAAGAGTGCACTTAAGAGCCATTCTAATCCCACTCCAAAAGACCTAGGGACCGATTCGAGTACACATTTTGCGGTAATGCTATTGTGCGAATGGTTAATTTATGATACTTTTATTCATACTAATGTTGATTGTTAGTTCCATCTGGAGCCAACCTATGCCACATGTGTATATGTGTTACTACCCAAGTGAAATAAATATATATTTACTACCACATCTTGCCAATCATGTTGTGTTTAAATTTCTTTTTCCATAATTGTACCTGTTCCCAATAATATGTCATCTGCGACTTTTTTTTTATAGAGTCTGCTTGGTCACAATTCGGCTAAGCGTTTCATGTTTTGGTATTGCCTTACACGTTCCAGTGCATGTGATATCCTTTATTTCATCATTTTATGATGTGTGATGTTACTTTTGTAATATACATTGTGGTATGTTTCCTTATAATGTATTCCATATAAAATACAAAAAATTTGTGCAAAATCCATTGTGTATGTTCTAGTCTATGCTTAGACATTCTCTCATATGCTAGAATATAATATAAATTATAACCTGTGCACATGCAATTTGACTAACCTGTGCACATGCAATTTGACTATGGAATGCATATTATTTTTCTATCTAATATAAGGTTTACTTGGATGCAATAACCACAATACTTATGATATTTGATTTAGCCTTATCGTGTCTTACGGATGTGTTCCATTAATATAGGTAAAACTACCTTAATAAAAAACTCAGGATATCATGTGATAGCTTATGGTTATACTTATATTATAAATAGATTAAATGATTAGAGCTCTCATAGTATAAGTAGTAAACTAGCACTGAATCTTTAATAAGAGTGTCAAAATTTAGAGACTATTGGTTTCAATTCCTTAAACACATTCTTCACTTAGGAAAATATATCTTATTTTGGTAGAGAATGATATGTTTTTTCTCAACGCAGGTTTAATTAGACAACTCAAAAATATCAAGGTAAATGTTCTTTGGGTTTAATTTATTAAAACAAATCAATCAATACTTATTGCATCCTTTTAAAACAAATCAATCAATACTTATTGCATCCTTTTAAAACAAAATCAATCAATACTTATTGCATCCTTTGAGAATGTTACCTATGGTTTTTAATAATGCTGAAAAAAAAGTGCCAAAGTATATAGAACACTCCCACTATTACAGGAAGCTAAAAAAAGTAGTTATTATTGCCTTCCTAGGCAATCCATTGTAAGCCTTTTCAAGATTAAATAGGTACTATGGGAAAGAGATATTTTAACTCAATTATCTTCCTTAGAATTATTTTTAAATTTTCAACAAGAACAATCAAAATCTATTATCACTTTGCTATTTAATAATCTTGAAATTTGAGATTATACGATGAAAAAGTTTTCCACTTCGAGTGACTCCTTCCTTTAAGAATATTTACTCTGGATCACTTTATAATGTCATAATCCTTCTTTGTTAAGACGTTACCATCAAGAGTAACATTTTATTTCATCATTTAGTTGACTTATTATAACATTTTCTCCTATAATTATTTAAAATTACTTACTTCTTAATGAATAGATTAATGAGTATTGCCATTTTATTTATACCACTTTAATGAATTGAGTCTTTGAAAGAATTATTCCAGTTTCAATTTTACTTATAACTATTTTGATTGCTTACTTCTTTTAATAGATCAATGTAGATTTTCTTGAGTCATTTAAACGAATTATTATGGGTTTTGTTAGAGTTTTATTCATAAATTATTGAAATTAGATTAAAATTTTGATTTTGTTAGAGTTTTATTTACAAGTTATTGATTTATTAAATTCATACTAAAATTCTGGGTTTGTTAGGGTTTATTTATAATATATTGAGTCATTGAATTTTGTATTAAAATTCTAGGTTTATTAGAGTTTTATTTACTAAATTACAAGTTATTGTATTTGTATTAAAATACATGGTGTTTTTTATATTCCTTATTAAATAAGGAAGGATAACATTAGGTTGTCTCATTAAAAGATTGCTTAATATTCTCTTAGTATATCATTTTAGTATGTAATTACCTTTTTAAAAGGAAAAATAGGAAAAACTAGATAAACTATTAGTTAAACCGAAGCTAAGATCACCTTAAAATTGACTCATCAAAATGATGAATATCATTAAGATGCCCTACATCCGGTGATTACAAAGTGGTAGTAATTATGAATTCATGGACGGTTTCTAAGGATAGGTGGAATGGGACACCCATCTAGGTCATAAAACGAGTAGTATGGTTGGTGGAGCTTGTATGAGGTTGTTGAATAAGGAGTCTTGATGGGAGAATCACATATTCAAGATAAGATAGCTTGATGAGGGAATATATTGATGGAATATTCAAAAATTTGAGATAAGATTCCACAATAATTTGGTATGGCATGAATCATTGCTTGTTTGCAACTCCATCAAGGAAACCATGATCAGAGCCAGGTGAATGTCATGATCTTAATTGCCCTAGTGCTAGTTATCAATCTAGATGCAAGGTATTCAGTTAAGCACCATAACATTCACACTATCCTTACATGTTTTTGAAATAAACGAGTTAATTCATACTCGGGGTTCTTCTTAACATGTTAATAAAGGGAGTTATGTGTCCTCCTCTAGGTGTTATGGGCCCTAGAGGATAACCCATACCGTGATTTTGGATTCACTAGAAAAATGGGTGAGATGGATAGGATCACTAAAGTTACTTTCTTTGGGACCCAACCAGTATCATCCACTTGGGAGATTTACTGCAGTGATTAAATTACCAAAATTTGTACTTAATGCTATGTACTTATACAAAAATGGTATGAAACAAAACCTTGAAAATGATTTTTTTTACCCTTGTTAGCTACCTTCCTAGCTTGTTCAACCTTTGGAATAATTTGAACGTTACAACCAATGTGTGTTTAACTAGATTGTTACAAGAAGGATACTCTCTAGAATTAAGAAACCAAGAAAAATATATCCTATTAGAATTCCATAATACCTTAGCCTTAAAAGAAACCTTCTAGATACAGAAATCTTGATCTCTTTATCTCAACGAGGGAGATAGGAATACTAAATTTTTTATTTTACTACTTTGAGGCATAGGAGCAATAATACAATTAAATAAATGTTGAGAAATGATGGTTCTATTACTAAAAATATTATTGTTTTTAGGGAACAAGTAGTTAGATATTTCAAAAATCTTATCAACACTACAAAAGATATGGATGTTGATGAAGCCTCAATTTTTCTTCAAAATATTCCTCAATTGGTCTTGAAAGAGCATAACTTGTTCTTGACTAGCCACTTTTCTGAAGATGAAATTAAAAATATTATTTTTGAGATGATAGGAGACAAAGCCCCTGGGATGAATGACTTTCCTACCCTTTTATTCAAATTATTTTGGCACATTGTGGGAAATTTGGTTTGTGGGGCTATTTTTGAGATACAAAGAATCTTATTTATCCCTAGGGATGTCAAATCTACCTTTTTGGTCCTTCTTATGAAAGTTGTTGGAGCTAAAGACTTCAAGGAATTTTGTTCAATCAGTTTATGTAATACCTTTTAAAAAATACCTACCAAAATTTTAGTCATTAGACTTAAAACTATTCTACCCTTTATTATTAGTGCTAACCAAGGAGGGTTTGTTTTGGGAAGATAGATTCTATATGGAATAATCACCATACATGAAGTTCTCCACTCTATTGATAAAAATGGATCTACGAGGCTCTTGTTAAAACTAGACATGAATAGAGCCTATAATAGAGTCAATTCAAATTTCTTGCTACGGTCCTCTCTAAATCTAGATTCCATGAAGAATAGATTAATCTGATAAAAAAGTGTATTTATTTTTCCATGTTCTCAGTTTTAGTGAATGAAGAAGTTGCAAGTTACTTTCCTATCAAGACATGCCATTAGTAGAGCTATTTATATAGCTATTAAGGCTGGTAATATTGCTAGTATCAAACATGCCACTCCTCTTCAACAGATTCCCCATCAATAATGTATGGATGATATAATTATTGCCACCATTGCTTCTTTGTCTCAAGTCAAATAAATTAAATCCCTTCTAACCAACTATGAATTAGAAGTAGGTAAAAAATAAAATTTCTAAAAAGCAAAGTCTATTTCTTGAACACCCCAATGAGAAGGTACAGTAAAATAGCCAAAATCCTTGGCTATGAGATTGTGTGTCTGTTGGCTACTTATTTGGGAATGCCCATATTCAAAGGAAGTTTTAAATCCACCTAATGGGACCCTATGATAGAAATAATTAGAAGAAAACTTACGGACTGGAAAGGTTCCCTTCTGAGTCAAGCTGGGAAATCCCAATTGGTTAAATCCACGCTCCAAAGTATCCCAATCTACTTTTGATGCCTGCTAAAGTTAGATCTTCCATTGCGAAAATTTAAAAATATTTCCTTTGGATTGGAATAGAGTAAAAGAGAAGGTGAGCCTAGGTGGTGTGGGATCAGGTTTATGTACCCAAATAAAAGGGAGGCCTGGGTCTGAGAAAATTAAAGAGGATGAACAAGACATTAATTTCTAAAATTAGATGAAAGCTTCTTACAAATGTCCAAATAGGGTGGCCAAAAATTCTCAAAGAAAAATACCTCAAGAATGGTAAGAACCTCATGGAAGAGGAAAACCCACCTCAAGGATCCTACCTGTGGAATCAAGTGCTTAAGTCTAAAACCCTTCTAAGGAGAGGTGTTGGATGGAAAATTGGAGATGGTACTAAGGTTGATTTTTGGAAGGACTACTAGGTACAATAGACCACATTGATTGATAATAAAAATTTGGCAATCCTAGAACCTCATCTAAATCAGACTTATGATAAATTAGTCTTAGAATTTATTCAAAAGGATGAAAATGGGAAGAATTGGAAACCCATTCATATAGCAGAATTGGATCAAAATGGTAAATAGGCTTTGGAAATTTTAAAATATTTCTTGAGAATGAGAAGTCTTAATAATTTCAGAGATAAGGATTATATTTTCTAGAAAATGCACAAACAACAATATTTTACTATGAAACCAACATATCGGTTGTTGGAAGGTAATGAGGAAAGTTGGTTCCCATCTTCCAAAATTTGTCTAAAAGACCTGATTCCTAAAATTAGTTTCTTTTACTGGTATATATCCAAAACAAGATCCTAACAATTTCTAACCTTCAAAAGAGATATATGGTCTTACCCAATATATTCTGTTTATGCGAAAAGGAGTTTGAATGTATTAAACATCTATTTTTGAAATGCTCATTTTTTTTGGAAATGATATCCTTGATTTTCAAGAAGTTTGGTATCTCTTGCATCCTTCCATATAATATGGTAGATTTTTACCTCCAATGGTTCTCCCCTTGTTCTAGTCCTTGTTTAAAATATATTTAGATGTTTAGTCATCCCCATATCATGTGGAGTCTATGGAAAGAAAGGAATACAAGAGATTTTAACAACAAGAAGAATGACTGCAACTTCATTGGAGCTAGGATATGTATCACTTTGATTTAAAATATTTATAACCTAAACCTTGAACTTAGCATCAAATTAATATATCAAAAGACTAAGGTAATATTGCTCACCTTTTATTTTTCTTGGTGGATTAGGTTAAGTTGACTATACATGTATTAATATGCACCTATTTGAAATACTTAAAATAAATTATTGTTCCACTTTGGTAGACATGTGCTAAAGTAGATTAACTAGTGTTATGCTCTATAATGGGATGTTACACTCTTATGTAATGTTCATGTAAATGGTTCAACTTTACATTATGCTATCTATTCTACCTATGCAATAATCACTCTGACCTTAGAAACAGGGACTCAAAAGAGTCAGAGAAATAAGGCTCAAGCTAGATCTTTGTTGTCTTCCTCTGGCTAAACTAATTTACTCTAAAAATGATGCTCTTTGGCGTTGTGGGTTGTCTAACTCAGGTGTTCCAGATGAATTTATTTTATCAAATACTATTGGTGCTCTAGATTGACTTTCTTATATCACTCAGGTGCTATGGCTAGATACATTTTCTCAAGAAGTGATGCATTTGGAACTTTGGCTTGACTTGCTTGTTTCACTTAGGTGCTCTAGCTAGACAGATTTGCATCCAATATTGAATACTTTTAGTCCAAAACCACTTCAAATTTTATACTTTCTCTTCTTTGTAGCTTCAATTCTATTCTTCATAATGTGCTTCCCTACTTTGCTACTTTGATTTTGTTCTTCAAAATATGCTTTGTAAAGCTTTAATGCTTTCTCCTCTTATTTATTTATTTTTTCTTCTTAGAATCTTGCTTGAGTTTTCCTATCTTCTTTTTCTTCTTAGGTACTTGCTTGAGTTGTATCTTCTTCTCAGGTTCTTACCCAAGTTATTCTATATTCTTTTCTTCTCAAGTTATTGCCTAAGCTCTTCTATCTTTTTCTTAGGTCTTGCCTAGGTTCTTATATATTATTTCACAACCTTCTTGAGATTATTCTCTTATATGTGAACTATCTTGTTAGGTTTAAATATGCCCAAAATATAAAGTGCTTTATTTTCTTTTAGGTGGTTTTGGACACTCAATATGTAGTTCTCTTTCTTTATAGAGAATAAAAAATTAGGGTGACTTTTGATTTGTCCTATCAATCAATTCTTCAAGTCGATTCCTAGTCTTCAATTCCTCGTAGAGTGAATAGAATCCAACAGATAATGTACCAAATAATGTAATATTCTTCAAAACCTCCCTATTTTACATTTGGTTATTGAATACTTTAGTCTTCAATATTTATATTTTGCTTTTGTTAGATACCCTTGCATTGTGTATGATCTTCCATTTGAGATCCTTCTGTACCTTCTTTCTTTAGTTCTTTTGACTTTGCTTCTTTGCTATGAAATTTTGGATCTTGCTTATGGAATGCTTGTGCTTCTTCTTTGTATTTTATTTTTGGTCACTTGCTTATTTTGTTTTTGCTTTCTTGCAATCCTGATATTTTCCTATAAACTTTGAACATTCACTCAAAGGATCATGATAATTTTTTGAATTTTATGATCTTGGATTGCCAGTCTTACTATCACATGTAAAGTGAAGTAACATTTTATTATATATCTTATATGCTTATTGAGATGATTGAATTAACTCACTTGTATCATGACCAATATATTTTATCACTATTTTTACTTTTAGAGTCTCAATCAACTCTTCTTGCTTTTGACTTTTATTATTATAAATTTCAAGTGAAAATAATGCCATATACATTATACTACTTATATCAATAGGTATTGTAATATCATATTTAGATTTATCAATTGCTTCAACAAGTTTTAAGTGTAAATAATATTCAAATGTTTCAAAACTTCCATTCATTGCTTCTCTATAGATAAATTGCATTGCTATATCTTTTTTATCATTGGATTTTTCAATTGATTTATGTATACCAATAGCTCTCAATACTTTCTTTCTTGTTATGGTCTTCAAATCATTTTATTCCATGATCAAATTCTTTATAAAAACTTTATGATTTGAATTCCTTATTACTCCAAAGTTTAATCAATTGCAATTTCAAAATTTTAAATCTTTTTTTTTTCAAAAATAAATTTGCAAATTCAATAATTTAAAATTTTCCAAATTCCTTGAAGTAGCAAATATTTTATCTTCCTAATTTATTAAATTTGCAAATTCTTTAAATTTCTAAATTTCTCAAATATTTTATTTTTGGAGTAGAAATCCTTCTCTCAAAAATCTAATAAATTTATTAATTTAAAAAAAATAAAAAATTTGAAATAGATTGCAAAATTAATTGCAAATATAAAAATATCAATTTTCAATATTTTTCAATATTTCATAAATATGGTTGAAGTCCTTTTAACTCCCACCTTAATATTAAATCCTATGGAGTTGAATTCCTTTTAACTCTCTCTCTTAAATAAAAAATTAAAGTTCCTAAGTTTCCAATGCTTCAAATAAATCTTAATTTAGGACTTTAGCATCAAATTAGTATATCAAAAGACTAAGGTAATATTGGTTACCTTTTATTTTGTTTGGTGGATTAGGTCAATTTGATCATAGATGTATTAATATGCACCTCTTTGAAATGCTCAAAATAAATTGTTCCACTTTGGTAGACACGTGCTAAAGCAGAGTAATTAGTGCAATGCTCTACAATGGGATGTTACACTCTTATGTAATAATATTCATACAAATTATTCATCTTTACCTTATGCCATATCCACCTATGAAATATTAACTTTGACCTTAGCAACGAGGACTCAAAAGAGTCATAGAGAAATGAGGCTCAAGATGGATCTTTGTTATCTTCCTCTAGCTACACTGATTTACTCTAAAAACGATGCTCTTTGGCATTGTGGGTTGTCTCACTTAGGTGTCCTAGTTGAATTAATTTATGTAAATGCTATTGGTGCTTTATCCTAAATTGCTTGTCTAACTCAGGTTCTTTGGCTAGATAGATTTATTAAATAATTGATGCATTTGGAACTTTGGCTTGACTTGCTTGTCTCACTTAGGCGCTCTGGCTAGACAAATTTGTATCCATTTTTGAATACTTTTTGTCCAAAACCATTTCAAATTTTACCCTTTCTCTATTTTGTAGCTTCAATTCTATTATTCATAATGTGCTTCTCTACTTTGCTGCTTTGATTTTATTCTTTAAAATAAGCTTTGGAAAAATTTAATGCTTTCTCCTATTTTTTATTTCTTTTTTCTTCTCAGGATCTTCCCTAAGTTTTTTAATCTTATTTTTATTTCTTAGGTACTTACCTAAGTTCTTCTATCTTCTTCTCAGGTTCTTTCCTGAGTTCTTCTATATTATTTTTCTTCTCAAGTTCTTACCTAAGTTTTTCTATCTTCTTCCCAGGTTCTTGCCTAGATTCTTATATATTCTTTCACAACCTTATTGAGACCATTGTCTTAGATGTGAACTATATTGTTAGGGTTAAATATTCCAAAAATATAAAGTGATCTATTTTATTTTAGGTGGCTTTGGCTACTCAATATTTGTAGTAGGGGAAGGCATTTTTGGTTTAGTTTCAAGAGTTAAAGTGGGTGCAAAGGAGATCTTTGGATCTAAGATGTCTCCAAAAAAGGAAGCAAAAGGTGTTTTTGAGGAGCTTAATCTTCAAAAGAAGAGTTTGAATATTATGGAATACCTAGACTAAGTGTTATTTAGGGAATAATATGGGTGTAGAGGAGCTCTATGATCCTAAGTCATATTCAAAAATGGAAGTGGAGAGGGTTTTTGAAGAGCTTAATCTTCAAGTGAGTATTTTTAGTAACCCTAACCCTAATGATTATATTATTATTAATACTCAGAATCACTTTGAATATCTAGCTAATTCCTTGGAAGGTATAGATCTAGATGTCTCAAATGAGGACATGTCCTGTAAAAGAAGTGTTATTTTGATAGAAATTCAGTTAAACTTAAATTTATCCTCTAAACCAAATCCCCTTGATGTTATGGAATCACCTCCCAAGCCCAAGAGGGTGGGTAACCTAGGTAGCCCTAATAGGTCTTCAAGAAGTTTGAGAAAGAATCAAGCATATGTGGGGAGAGATAAGTCAAGAGGAAGACCTCATATTAAGATCAGAGAGAGAGAAACAACCAAAGAAGTGACAAATGAAAATCAATCAACTTTGAAGTTGGGGGGTAAAAAGACCCAATCTAAACCCAAAAAATGAGAATCATATCTTGGAATATTAGAGGGCTCAATGCACCCTCCAAACATTGAATTGTATAGGATATTAGAAAAGACCTTAAGCCCCAAATATTATTGTTATAGGAAACCAAATTGAGTAGTTAAAATGTTGAAAGGGTTAAGCAAAGTGTTTGGAAAGAAGCTGACTTTGTTGCTAGTGAAGCGAATGGTGCTTCAGGAGGACTCCTTTGTTTGTGGGATAGTAATTAGGTGGAAGGGAAAGTGTTATTAACTACTGATAGACTTATCAATGTGTTTTTTCATTGCAAATCCACCATGGCAACCTAGGTTTTAACTAATGTTTATACCCCTAACTCCATTTTGGGTAGAAGACAACTCTAGAATGATCTAACCACTATGAGGAGAACCTTCCATCAATTGGCCTAGGTAATTGTTGGGGACTTTAACACCCCTCTATTCCCTTATGATAAGATGGGTGGAACCCTCGACTGGTCTAAGAGTATGTTGGATTTTGAATAATTCATTTCAAAAAATGGGTTTATGGACACTAGTCTTAGGGGGGTTAATTTCACTTGGAGCAATAGGAGATTAGGCAATCAACTTATCCAAATAATATTGGATAGATTTTTGGTCTCCCAAGAAGGATTGTTAAAATTTGGAAATGCCTCTTTATCTACCCTCCCTAAAACTGGATCAGACCACAATCCTTTGTTATTTGATATTATGTTTGGTGAAAGGAAGTTCTTTAGCCCCTTTATATTTTAGGCTATGTGGCTTAGCAACCCTGATCTAGAGCCTTGCATCAAGTATTGGTGGGATACAAAATTTTCTGGCCCACTTGCTTCCCAAATTGCTAAAAAACTTAGATTTATTAAGTTCAAATTGAAAGAGTGGAATAAACATGTTTTTGGGAATATATTTTAGAAGAAGATAGATCTAAAATAACAAATTTTGGCCTTAGAAGTGAAAGTGATTGGAGAAGGATACTCTCTAGAGTTAAGAAACCAAGAAAAATATATCCTATCAGAATTCCACAATACCTTAGCCTCAGAGGAAACCTTTTGGAGGTAGAAATCTCGAGCTCTTTGGCTCAAAGAGGGAGATAGGAATACTAAATTTTTTCATGTTACTACTTTGAGGCATAGGAGCAATAATAAAATTAAAGAAATTTTGAGAAATGATGGTTCTATTACTAAAAATATTATGGAAATTAGGGAAGAGGCAGTTAGATATTTTAAAAATATTATCAGCACTACAAAAGATATGGTTGTTGATGAAGCCTCCATTTTTCTTCAAAATATCCCTCAATTGGTCTTAGAAGAGTAGAACACATTCTTGACTAGCCCCTTTTTTGAAGATAAAATTAAAAATATTGTTTTTGAGATGGTAGGAGAAAAAGCCCTTGGGACGAATGGCTTTCCTACTATTTTCTTCCAAAATTTTGGCACATTGTGGGAAAGTTGGTTTGTGGTGCCATTTATGAGATACAAAGAACCTTCTTTATCCCTAGGGATGTCAACTCTACCTTTTTGGCCCTTATTTCAAAAGTTTTTGGAGCTAAAGACTTCAAGGATTTTCATTCAATCAGTTTATGTAATACCTTTTACAAAATCCTTACCAAAGTTTTAGCCATTAGACTTAAAACTATTCTACCCTTTATTATTAGTGCTAACCAAGGAGGGTTTGTTTTGGGAAGATAGATTCTAGATGGAATAATCACCATACATGAAGTTCTCCACTCTATTGATAAAAGTGGATCTGCGAGGCTCCTATTGAAACTAGACATGAACAAAGCCTATGATAGAGTCAATTGGGATTTCCTATTATGGGTCCTCTCTAAATTTGGATTCCATGAAGATTGGATTAGGCTAATAAAAGAGTGTATTTATTCTACCATGTTCTTAGTTTTAGTGAATGGAGTAGTTGCAGGTTACTTTCCTAGAAAAACATGTTGTTAGTAGAGCTATTTCTATAGCTATTGAGGCTAGTAAGATTGTTGGTATCAAACTGACCACTTCTCTTCAGCTGATCTCCCATCAACAGTTTGTGGATGATATCATTCTTACCACCATTGCTTCTATACCTCAAGTCAAAGAAATCAAATCCCTTCTAACCAACTATGAATTATAGAAGGAAAAAAATAAACTTCTTAAAAAGCAAAGTCTATTTCTTGAACACCCCAATGAGAAGGTAAGGCAAAATAGCCAAAATCCTTGGCTATGAGATTGGGTGTCTTTTGACTACTTATTTGGGAATGCCCCTCTTCAAAGGTAATTTGAAATCCACCTAGTGGGACCCTATGATAGAAATAATTAGAAGAAAAATTATAGGCTGGAAAGGTTCCCTTTTGAGTCAAGCTAGGAAATCCCAACTGGTTAAATCCATGCTCCAAAGTATCCCAATCTACTTTTTATCCCTATTCAAGATGCTTGCTAAAGTTAGATATTCCATTGAGTAGATTCAAAAATATTTCCTTTGGATTGGCATAGAGGAAAAGAGAAGGTTAGCCTTGATGGTGTGGGATCAAGTTTGTGTACTCAAAGAAAAGGGAGGCCTGGGTTTGAGAAAATTAAAGAGGATGAATAAGCCATTAATTGCAAAAATAAGATGGAAGATTCTCACAAATGTACAAACAAGGTGGCTAAAAATTCTCAAAGAAAAATACCTCAAGAATGGTAAGAACCTCATGGAAGAGGAAAACCCACCTCAAGGATCCTACCTATGGAATCAAGTGCTCAAGTCCAAAGCCCTTCTGAGGAGAGGTGTTGGCTAGAAAATTAGAGATGGTAGTAAGGTTGATTTTTGGAAGGACTGCTAGGTACAACAAACCCCATTGATTGATAATCAAAATTTGGCAATCCTGGAACCTCATCTAACTCAAACTTATGGTAAATTGGTCTTAGAATTTATTCAAAAGGATGAAAATAGGAAAAATTAGAAACCCATTCATATAGCAGACTTGGACCAAAATGGTAAATAGGCTCTAGAAAATTTAAAAGCTTTGTTGAGAATGAAAAGTCTTAATAATTTCAGAGAGAAGGATTCCCTTTTCTAGAAAATGCACAAACAAGGATAGTTTACTATGAAATCAGCATATCAGTTGTTGGAAGGTAATGAGGAAAGTTGGTTCCCAGCTTCCAAAATTTGGCTAAAAGGCTTGATTCCTAAAATCAGTTTCTTTTACTGGTTATGTATCCAAAACAAGATCCTAACAATTGATAACCTTCAAAAGAGAGGTATGGCCTTACCCAAAAAATGCTATTTATGTGAAAAGGACTCTGAATGTGTTAAACACCTATTTTTAGAATGCCCATTTTTGTTGGAAGTGATATCCTTGATTTTTCAAAAGTTTGGTATCTCTTGGGTCCTTCCAAATAATATGGTAGATCTTTGCCTCCAATGGTTCTTCCCTTGTTCTAGTCCTCGTTTAAAGTCTCTCTGGATGTTTAGTCTTCCCCATATCATGTGGAGTCTATGGAAAGAAAGGAATAAAAGAGATTTTAACAATGAGAAGGACTATAACTTCATTGGAGCCAGGATATGTGTCACTTTGATTGAAAATATTCATAGCCTAAACTTTGAAATTCCTAGAGAGGCAAAGGAAGATCTAGTTATTGTGGAAATATGGGGTCTTTCCAGGATTGTGGAAGTTTTTGATCAGATCCTTCCCTCCATTCACTCTCAAACCAGATGGAAAGCTCTATTGGATGGTTGGGCTAAGCTAAATTTTTATGGTGTAGCAAAGGGTAATCCTGGAAAAGCTAGTGTTGGTGGAGTTATTAGAGATAAATATGGAACCTTAATTGTTGCCTATGTGAAAGGTTTGGGATCTCAAACTAGTCATTTTGTAGAAGCATGAGCTCTATATCAAGGTGTTAATATGATGAAAAACTAAATATCAATAGATTTATAATAGAAGGTGACTCTCTAAACATTATAAACTGTGTCAAAGGCCTACATCAGCCCAGTTGGAGCATAGAGGATATGTTGATAGAGGTTAAAGAAATTCTATAGGTCTTGGAGAATAACCAGGTTAATCATATTTATAGGGAAGGGAATGCTTCAGTGGAATGTATGGCCAACCTTAGGGTGGACCTTAAGGAGCTAATAGTGTGGATTCAAGATTTTCCTCCTATTATTTTGGAGGTAGTTAGAAAGGACACTCCTATGGTTGATATGAATGGTTGAGTGGTTCTCTAAAGTTATTTTTTTGGGTCTCCCTGATGGGAGTGATAGGCCCAACAAATTTAGTTATGATGATGGGAGAGTTTGTAGTGTGTTTAGGGGTAGAGTTTCTCTTTACCCTAGCCCTTTCCTATTGTCCAAGGTGTTTGTTCTATCTAGTAGGTGTTTTTGGGGGGCTAGTTCATGCTTGGGTGCTTGGTTGAACCTCAATTCTTCTCTTACCCAGGTTTTTGGTTTGGTTCTCTACGTTGATCCTTCCTATTTTTTACTTTTAGGATGGAAGTGTTGTTTTGATTTTGGCTTTGGGTAGGAGAATTCATAGTGGTACTATTTTTGGGTGATCTTTTGGTACAATTTTTTTCCTATGAGTTCCATGTCCTATAAGCTTGAGTTTCTAGATATGGATTCTTTTATTAGGAAGTGGGTTCTTGTTTATATCAATGTTGTAGGTTTTGGTGATTGGTTAGGTTGCCTAGTTGTGCCTAATCTCAAAAGTGGTTTTATTTTTCTAACCTTCTACTATGGTATTTCCAATGAAAAATTAAAAACTATGATTTTTATCAAACTGTTCAATAACAGGTTAGTTTTCTATGGTTGATTAAAAAGGAAGAGATATGAAGGTATGCTTCATTGGTATTGGAGGTAGAATATTCAAATTTCAATGGGGATTTGGTATGTGGACCCCATTCTTTTTTTAGTTTGTACAATAACTATGTAATAATAAAATATTTGAATGACTCTATTATGAGAATTAATAGAATGGTTAGTATGATGGTTGAAGAGGTGGCTACCCACTTGGAATATGTTAAAAATAAAATGGTCAACATCTACCCCAAAGAAGAGCTAGATAGTCTAGGAAAGAATCCCAAAGGCAAGAACTAAATCCTTCTTGGGTGTTTGGTCCCTCATTGGATTTGCATCCTTTGTCTAGTTGGTTTCTTTGTATTTCTCTGTTGTGTCTTTCTTTGGCACTTGCATGATGGTTTAAGGCTCATTGTTGATTTGTGTCCTCTTTTGTGCTTCTCTTTAGCCTTCTGAGGTCCTGCTTTCTCTTTGTAAAATGTTTGGGTTCCCTTTCAAAACCCCTTATTTACCAATCAAATAATAATAATAATAATAATAATAATAATAATAATAATAATAATAATATCTTTCTTGGACCTAGCTATGCTTCACATATCTCTTTGAACCTTAGGTATACCTTCTTGTCTTAGGGTTAAAATAGTGCAAATAGTAAGTTGCTTCTTTATTTGTGATAAAATTGCCAATGATAAGAAAATCCATGGCAGTAAGTCTTATTTAATTAAATTATTATATTCTTTATGTTTTTTTGTCAAACTAATATCCCATTCCTAAGAAAATATTAGTTAATATAGAATATAGAGGCAAATTATTAGGCTTGTAGGAGTAGGTCATTAAAGAACCACCATAGAATCAAGCTTAACTAAGACACTATGGGATAAGTTATATCCCTAGTTGTAGTAATCCCTATCCCACTTCTTCTTTAGATGGTGACGAGGAACTCAATTGGCATGATCATTATGAAAGAGCATCCCTAATTGGTACCATTTCCTTAAATGGAATTTATTGGGATGATGATGATGACTATGGATTATTTTTACTCTTAAACCCCAATATCTCCCAATTTACCTCATATATTGATGTAAATGGTTTAAGCTTAGACTACCAAGAGTTGATTAATAATGAATACTTTTGTGAATAAGAGGACATCATGTAGGATCCTCCCCAAGGTGGTACTTAAAATTCCATTGATAAAAAACACTTATTTTGGTAGAAATTTTTACAAATTTCAAATTTGGCTATAACATAAAATTAGATAACAATAAACTAACCATAGATTCCACTAACTTAGAGAATTAGGAGTGCTTTCAAATACCCCTCAATTAGAGGATAAATCTTGTATTATACTTGAGGAAACCATAGATGTAAATATTGGTATATTAGATGATACCAAGATCTTTAAATAAGGAAAATCCTTAGCCATAACTAAACATGAGGAATACATTGATTTTTTAAAATAATTCAAGGATCTATTTTCTTGGTCATATGTTGATATGCCTAGTTTAGACCCTTTCCTAGTTGTCCATCACCTAGTTGTCACCCATGATGTAAAGTCTACAAAGAAAAAGTACAAAAAATGCATTTGAAAGTCACACATTTAGTCAAAGAGAAGCTTCAAAAACTCCTTTATGTTGGTTTCATAAAGTCATAGACTAGTTTGACTAGATCTCTAATTTTATCCCTATTACCAAGAAAATGAGAAATTTTAGAGTATGCACTAGCTTTTAGGACATCAATAAAGCATCCCAAAGATAATTCATATCTACCCTACACTAATATGTTTGTTACTTTCACCACAAGAACTATAATCCCTACCACACCAATAATATTAAGGGCCATGATAGTTTCAAAATTAGCAACAAGCATTGTTGCCTATCCCTTTAAATAACTCAAATAAAATTCAACCATAACAAGCTAGCAATATCTACTCCTTGCACAAACCTGTGTCTAATCTAAATAATAGTAGACAAACATCACTTGTCTACACCATTGAAAACTTGAAATTTTAGAAAAATCTACACATTGTGGAAGAGGCCTTCTCTTACCATATAGGTGCTCATTTAAATTAATTAACTAATTACATAAATATTAATATAGGTTAGAAAATCTACGATGAGTCTAGATTTTGACTATTTTGAGTCTTACTTTTCATGACAATGATAGACGTGCAGGCCTTTTTGACACATCAAGGTATGCATTTTTTTCATTATTGTTTAGTTTAAATATTATGCATAGCCACAAATGTATGCCATGTTCATTTTTAGTGTATATAATATAGAATCAATGGTATAAGGAAGTAAGCAAGCGATCCTTGATATTTAGAAAGAAAAACATGGTATTCCAATACCCCCAAACAATCATGCATCAAATGGCTATGTATTGGAAGAACCAAAATAGTTTTGAAATCTAGGGAAATCTACTTATGTAGTGATAGTGCCAAAATTGCAATCACCCATGTGTGGCACTATACCAGAACCTCATCCAATGCTTGATGAAAAATCCCATGAGTTGGTGATAGCATCAATATATCTTCTAGTATCCAAGTAGCAATATGTTTGTGTTTCCTTTTCTAGTACCCAAAGTATTTAAAAACCTCTTCTAGCACCTCTCACATGCTAGAATCCATTTTAGCCTCAATAAAAATAAAAAATAAAAAATAAAAAGGACTTCAGAGTTTGCAACACAAGGCTATGTTTTCCTCTAAGTTGGGAGGGACATGTCAATCGTCAACACGCCACATTAGCTAGACATGTCAATCATCAACATGCCACATTAGCTAGACATACCAATAGGGATACACCATAACATGCTAGAACATGACTGCAAAATAGGGATGCATGAGGACATGCATCAGTTTAGGTTGTAGGAAGTGATGTGGCCTTAAAATACCTCATTTTGAGTAGTAAAGAGGAAATATTATTAGCAAGTTTTTGGATCAATCTTAGGGCCACTATCATTTCAGTGTTATCAAAAACATTTTGGTGCCATTGAAAATATTTTTATGCCATAGTGGTAGAATGACTAAGCACCTAAACTTGAGAACCACATCAAACAAAGCACTAGAATAGTTAGAGCAATAGAAAAGGATAAAGCATTGGTGCATAAAAAAAGACTAGAATGTTGTTGTACCAAAATCTATGCCAAAAATGTTGCACCAAAACTTTATCCAAAGTTAGAATGTTGGATCCCTTCTCCATGTAGCATGTAAAAAAAAATAGTATTAAAAACCTCTTTGAGGCACTACTGGACAAAGACTCACACAAAAATCAAGTTTCAATGTGTCTATCTTATAATAAAAACCCACTTGCGAAAATACCTTGCAAATGCAACCAATATAGAAGACAATTGAAACCTATATTCCTTAACCTCTAGCTAATGCATGGTACTTAATTGATCCAAATGTTTGACAATGAGTCTGCTTTTGTGGCCAAAATTCATGATGACAATGTTTAAAGCTACCCTGGAGGAGCATCGAGTCATCTTACAATAATAATATACACATTGTTATTTTCACTATTGCTTGGTTTTAATATTTATTTTCACTACTACTTGGTATTAATATTATGCATAATTATATCTAGTCCACTTTACATATCACACATTTTATCCTAGAGTAATATGCACAATTAAATTTTTAAAAGCCTATCAATTGATTTTGCTACTTAAAAAAATATGTTTTAACACTTTTAATTATACCTAATTGATGTTAAAACATTTTTGGTGTCTAATAAATTCCAATTTTTTTTGCACTCAATAAAGCATTGAAAATCATCCAACACCCATTCCAATACTTGATGCAATGATGATACTTTTCCAGCCCCCATCATTTTCATGAAGAAAATAATAAGAGAGATAAATGATTAAAAAAATGGGGTCTATTAAAGATGCACATGTCCATGATTCCTTTAGAGTTGTGGGGAACACATTAGTAGTCAAGTTGGAGGGAGAGAAAACATACTAAAACAATTATTGCACACCATATTATTTCCTCAACATATAAATTAAAGAAAGGGATGCATGAAGATATGCATAAAATTAAGTTGGGAGGAATGGTAATACCTTGAAAAGCCTTATTTTATGTAGCAAAGTAACACTTTCTAACTCAGTTAATATGGTGGTAAATAATTCTTAATCATGGACTAGGCTATAATTTGTACTAATATTATGACTAGACATGGTAAATAGGTAAAATGCAGTACTATATTATTTTAGATAGGTTTTATGTTATTTTAAGTTTAATTTTATATTTAGTTATGATTATTTGGTTAGTAAGCATTAGACTAGTGGAGCCAAATAGAAAGGTGATGTCTTGTAGGTCTCTAAGTGTTGATGCATCAAAAATAGGCAATGCATTGAAAAAATCAGCACTCAAAAAGTCCCATGCCAAAAAAGACATTGCCAAAAAAGGCAAAAATGCAGGAGATGAGTTGGAGTGCATTATCCAACTAGGAAATGGAACACATGGCAATAAAAGTGGATTTCCTATCAACCTTCATGTGGATGCATAAAACACAAGGATGCATATGCATATAAAATAGATTTGCATAAAAAACAAAGATTCATATGCATGTAAAATAGATCTACAAAGATGTATATGCATATAAAGTGGATTAGCATGTAAAAAAAATGCATATACATATAGGACAAAGAGGCATATAAAAACATATTTGTATCTAATATCAGAATGAATAAAAGATAGAGATGCTTACTTGAGTTCTATGTGGAGATGCTTACACATGAGATGTTTCCAAAATAAAAATCAGCACATGTATTTTATCTTTTCCTTTCACAATTTTAAATGATATTCTTCTTGTCAATAGCTTTGTAATTTGTTGCTTTTTATTTTTGGTTGTTTCACTTTTATAATAGAATGAAGAATATCCTCCATAAGTAAGGAATTATAGTTATGCATGTATATGTGTTCTTTGTATTTATAGGAGAGAAACATATGGAAACAAAGACAAAAATAGGAATTTTTCTTATCCAAATAAAAGGAGAGATATATTCCCCTTGATTGTAGCTCATAATGAGGAAAGGTTGTTAGGTGTCTTCTGTTATAAAAGGAAAATGTTGTAATATGTGTAATACTAGAAAATGAGGATGGATGTATATGAAATGAAGATTCTTTTTGTAAAAGGTAATTTTATTTTGTTCTTAATAAAGAATGTTTTAATTCTTTTCTCACTTTCCATTGGGCTAAGTAAGGGCCCACTTATCAGCACAATGCAAAGTATTATCTTTTTAAATATGTCCATAGAATAATTAATGAATTGCTATTTTATTTATTTTAATGCCTTTTGTATATTATTTTAATTTGTAATTAATTTGTATATTTTTTGAATAGGTTGAAAAGCTGGGGGCACGTCAGAGGCCACCCTCCCTATAAATTGAAATTGGGTATCTACTACGAAAGCCAAATATCTTTTGCCATTGTGGTGTCCCTGTCAGGACTATAAAAAACATTAACTTTTTTTATTAGGGTAAAAATGGGTTTTAGGGTCCCCAAACTTGTACATCAAGCTCTGTAAGATAGTACAATATGTTACAATAGCCTTACAACTATAGCTACCACCAAATCATAACAAAATCAGTAGTCCAAAACCATTGGGGTTATTATGGAGTTTGTAGCCGATGGGTCTTTTGATTGTTTTTCTTCTGTAGCATAGGTCCTCCTCCTTTAAAGTGGCAAGATATGAGAATGTATTTTTGTACTTCAAGCTCCTCAGGTAATATATAGTTGTAACACATTCTGTTTGATATTTGCTTTTAGAAAATTTGCTATCACCAATTGTTTCATAATTAGCTTCAAGAATACTATCTGAGGTGTTAATATTTTCCATGGAATTGACTGGATGGTATTTAGTAACCATTTGGATTTTATCAATGATTTGATTTGAATTATCCTTTTGAGGTTGAGTCTTATGTTGCTTGCTTTATTCTTGCTAGAAAATTGGTGCAATCGAAGGATGAGCTTCTTCATTGTGAACTGGGATATTAAAGGTTTAGGATCATTCGCGTGTAGGACCTTCTCCTCCATTAAGTAATAATCAGAGCATGATTAGATGACCAAACATTTCTTCTTCAGGTGGCCATATTGCTAATAGCCATACCATCTTAGGGAGAAGTTTTCATATTCAATATTTTGGATCTATTCCCCTTTGCTTAAGGAGATAGTAATGGATTAAGGTCAAGGAACTAAAACATTCATCCAAAAAACCAATGTTTCTTTACTCATATTAATTTTACTAGATAAATTTTCCTTTGTTTGGGAATCCATATAATAGAATGCATCAATGGCATTACCAATTTTGGCGAATATCTTCTCTCCTCAAAAATCCATAGGGAGAGTATATAGATTCATCTAGACTATACAACCAACAAATTCTTCTATAAGGGGATTAAAATTGAGTATCCAAGGTCGTATATAGACACCCCTTTGTCCAAAAAAAATTGTATCTATAATATATTACCCTATCTCTACCTGCTAAATCAAAAAAAGAAATATAAAATAATTTTTTTGGTAGCAAAGTTACTTGGAATTTATTGGACCACCAAAGTTTAATGTATCCTTTGAGCTCCTCTAGGCCTAGTCTTTTATCCCTGAGTTTGCAGATAATTGTTTGGGCTTCATGATCAATCACATCCAACCCAAATTCATGATCCAAAATCCTTATAAAGGGCAAAGGTTCATCAAGGAGATCCACATGTGAATCCAAATATCCCTAAGAGACATTTTTTTAGACCAAAGAAGCTTTCTCATAAACTAAAGAGTGACTAATATCCTCTTGAGTACAACAAGTGGGCTGTGAACAACCCTATTTCTACAATGTTTGACTGCACCTAGGGTTTGCACCCCTTTCACTCTGTTCCATCCTCATGTCCTCCTGAGTACAATGAGTGGGTTGTGAACAACCCTCTTCCTACAACGCTTGACTACACCTAGGGTTTGTAATTAATTTGTATATTACGTTAATTATTTATTTTAATTTTTTGAGTTAATTTCCTATAGCTACTAGATTAGATTTTATTTTATTGGAAGTTTATTTTCTTGCAAGTGTGATATTTTATTTTATGTGTTAATTTATTTTCTAGCAAGTGTGCTATTTAATTTTTTTGCAAATGTATTTTAATTTCTGCGAGTGTGATTAATTTTTTGTAAGAGTGTTTCAAATTTTGTTTAACAAAAGTGTGTTCTTAGGAAGTCTTAGAAGATCCTATACCAAGACATGTTTCTTCTACTTAGCATATATAGCCATTGGACCCACCTTGGATATACAATTTAAAGTGTAAACATTAATGAGTTAGATATTTGGGGATCCATAATGACATGCAAATGATGATCCTAATTAGGATATATTATTTTCCTCTTTATAAATATATTAATGCAAGTAAAATACTCCCTTGTTTTATTTTGTAATTTTCAATATATATATATATATATATATATATATATATCTTATGATAGAAAAGCAAATATCTATGATAGTTTACAAGTTTATATGCTTCTTCCCACCAAGACATATACCTTCAAGGCATGTGTGGGTCTCATGATAATTATTCTATTAAGTGTCATATGTTCTTATTCCATCCTAAAATCATATATATTCATAAATATCATCATTAAAACTTATTTATTTATGTCACTTGAGCCCATTATTCTTGTTGCTTTATACACAAGTTAAGACATGATCCCCAAATGCTTATTTCTTAACTCCTAAAAAAACATCAATAATAAAGCACCAACACAAATTGATCAAAAAATTAGTAGTAATAATATCTTTCATCAACATTGAATTTAACCTTTTCTCTTGTAACTAAGTTATATATAATCATAGACATAAGCAATCTAAAACCATAGTATCTCAAAGCTTTCAACTTATTAATCCGTCATCTTATCCATTTGGTATGTGATGATTTTAATTAGCTTGGATAATTTTAGTCTAATATTAGCCAGGAATCTGATGTCAATAGAACCATATTATCATAGCTTTCATAAGATTTTAAGTCTTGTGGATTTATACATATACAAAGGAACCAATAAATAGGTTTCTCTTGTTAAGTACCAATCTTGAATACTAAGGAGGTCATCAAGGCATTTGACTATCTTCAACCTATTCATCTATCATTCAAATCTTTCCAAATATCCATTCCATCACATGATGAAAGTTAAGTAGCTAATGGCAACATAACCTATTTCTCCAAGTCTTATTCAATCATAGTTATATTATTCTTAGACCCATGTAAAATGTTGGATGGCCTAAATAGAGCATCTGAATTTTCTACTTAGGATCATCAAAACTACCTTGATAATATAGGCAATAAGCATCATGTCCATAATGAATTCTTCCCATAAAGTGATTATAGGTAATTAATTGACAACATCAACATCATATTGTATCTAAAGTCCTTAATAAAATTTATCTTGATGCAAATACATTATTGTTTGACACATCTAAAATCCCTCTAATATATTTATTCTACAAGCTAGTCTAAAGTCCTTTATAATACTTGTATAGAGGTAAATAAAGTCCTTTATGACATTTATCTAGAGGTAAATCAAAAGCTCTTTATGGTATTTTTCTAGAGGTAAATCAAAAGTCTTTTATAACTTTTGTCTAAAGGTAAATTAGAAGTTCTTTACAAAATTTGTCTAAAGGTAAGGCAAAATTCCTCTACAATATATGTCTAGGGGTAAGGCAAAAGTTCTTTAACATCCATCTAATCCACTAACAAAATTCCTCTATGATACTTTTCTAGAGGTAAGTTTATTATCATTTGTTGCATCTATAAATTCCTAAAAAATATTTTATCCTAAGGCAAATCTATTTGTAGCTTTCAATACAATAAAAAATGCTTTTGATATTTTTTGGGGGTATAAAATCAATATATATTTATCTTATATCATAGAAATACCTTATGGCATTATCTAAAGTCCCCTTATGCACATAATTTTTTGTGTCATATCTTGTATCACAAGAATATATTATATCATTATATAAACTCTTGGAACATATTTTTTGTATTATATCTTGTATCATAGCAATATCTTATGCCATTATCTAAAGTCTCCTTTGGAAAAATATTTTTGTATATACTTGTATTATGATTTTATCATATTATTTAAATCAAACACATATCTCAAATGTTATCATTTGTGCAAAAACCAAAGCTATTTCATTCATAAAAATAAATCATTAATTCACATCGTTAATCTATGCACTATCATCTATTCATATTAAGTAAAAAACTATCTTACTTGTAAAATTACATTAAGCCACATTTGTTAGATTTTTATGAAGTATGCTATTAGATATGGAAATATCTAGATGCAAAAAATTATGAAGGAAAGTAATTATGCAATATGATTGAAGTATACTATAAATAGAAAAGAAGAAAATAATACAATACAACTATGGAGGAAATGAGCACCCCATGAAAATTTGCTAAAGGACTACATTTTACTCCATCATCAATGGAGTTTACCTTCTACACTACTACTACCTACTGTGATGTTTAATCACTTACTATGAGTCCCTTTATATAGGAATATGGGTTCCTTGGCCAACACTCTACTTATCTATACAAGGGGACACCTTGCACATTGACACTAGTGTATTTATTACATTACTTGGTTAGAGCATGCATGGTTCCTACCAAGTGGCACTGCATGCACACTCTCCCTTCAATATTTTATATATCATAAATTCCTTGCGAGTAAATACTCTTGATAATGCTTTCTTTCCAAGCCAACATATTTGTTGCATGGGTGCCTTCAACTACGGTGATGAGGAATGATTCTATGACACTCCAATGGTGGTCTTGTGAAAAACCAAGGGCTAATTTGAGTGCTTCTCTTTGGTAGATGTCTTATCCAAGATACATCTCTGGTATAACATATTTTAGCTTTTTTCTTTGATGCTTTCAATATGCTACCTTTATATATAGCTCCTCGTTCCTTGCTTAATAGTGTTGTTCTATACACATTGATAGCTATGCCATAGAAACATGGATGATAAATACCCTTAATGTTATCTCTTTTCTTGTAGATGATGATTGATAATGGAATTATTATATTGGCATTAATGCTATAGGTGGATGCTTACTCTATGCACTCGAAACTATGAATTTAGAAACCTTAAAATGTGAGCTATTCAATGGATCTTCTTTCTCAAACTCAACTCTTATACCTGCTATGAAATCAGCCATGCTTGTAAACCCTAAGCCAACTTCTCTTCTACCTCCATTGATGTGTAATAAATTAGACGTACAACACCTACTATTTTTTGTGTCTTTGAGACACTCAATACTCTGACCTCTTACTAGAGGTATATGGTGCTCCAATTTATTATGAATAAGAGACCTTATTTAGCACCAAAGTTTAGTGTATCTTTTGTCTCTTTTAGATGATATTTCCTTCTCTATTATGAAGGCTCCTCGCTATATAGCTTGAGGAATTTTAATGCTTTCTTCTGGATTATTGGATATGGTCTCTACTTGCTCTTATTTTATTGAGAGTAGTGTAATGCTACCTTTCTTATTAGACAATACTAATATCTAACTCTTTTTCTTGGATAGCTTAAAAATAATAGATCCAAGCTAATATACCTTTTTGGAAGTAGAAATTTCTGCACTTACTCTTTTAATGAAACCTTAAGTGCACCTTGAATCTGAGACTCATAAAGTCTCAACTTGTAGCTTCCTTCAAGGATTTAATGGTGGATTTATTCTCCACTCTTTTTATTTGTATCGATGGATTATTTTGGCCATGAAATGCTACAATTTTTGCACACCAGATAGTGTCTCTAGACACTTTGATAGTATGCTAAAATTTGTGCCCTTGATCTTAACAATAAAAAACACAAAATAATCCCTTGAGAGTAACTAGTTTAATGAAAAACTAATATAGTGCAATGAATCAATAATACCTCTAATTTAATGCACTTTAATTCTTACCTTATTTCTCCTGTAAAAAAGCTCTCAAAGTAGTTTCAAATGCACTTAATAATCTCTGCAACTTTTAAGAGTAATTATAAAGAACCCTTAAATAATATGCAATTCTTCACTACAATTAGTTTGTAGGATGTAGTCTTCTTGATTTCTATATAGATAATAGGTATATGATATATTTATTTCTTTTGAAATACATATAACTCCTATTTTAATGTGCAAATAAATCTCTTAAAAGAACTATCTTTTTCACTTTTTTGAAGACTATAATATGAGCCCTTATTTTTGCAATTTTAATCCAAATATGGTGCTTAATGAGACTTGATAATAAGCCCTAATTTAAAGTTCAAATAATTTCACCCAAGTTGCTTAACTTTTAATGGATTCTATAAATGATATAGATCTTGGTGTTTATATTCACCAAGTTGCTACTTTGTGATGAATGAATTCTGTAGCTTCTTATTGGTTGTCAAAACAACTTCTTGCTTCACCAAAATATGGTCTCGAACCTTCTATCTTGAGCCTAGGGTTTGGTGGCTTGATCCTTCAAATGATCTTCTATTTTATGGTATAGATTCAAAAAAATATTACCTATAAAATATATCTTCTTGCTATGAGAGGTAATCTCCAAATATCTTGGATTTGGTGGGCTTCTTCTGTTTGAATCCTCCTTCAATATTCTTGTTGAATTTTGATTTCAAACAAGGTTATCTTCTCAAGATTATAAATATCTTGAGGTCTTCACTGGATTGTACCTTATCTCTTGGGTTTATTGTCAGATGGTGATAATTATCCCAAGTACTTCGCTATTAGGAGCTTCTCCTTGGTAGTGGATTTCTCCAATGAGTTCTTCTAGAAAATCCTTTGATGTTGCTTCTATAAGTTTTACAACAAGACCCTCCAAGCCTTTTTCTTGTTTCTCCTGGAGACTTCTCCAAGGTCTTTAGTCTTGCAACTTCTCTGGTCTTCTAAATGAGACCTTTTCTTCAATATTCTCCTTGTGGAAGTGTTGGTGATGAAATATTGTTATTGGATCTCTAAATTTTGCTACTTATTTGATCAAGAACAAGAAATTTCTAGTCCCTCTCTTCCAAGATTGGAAGTTTTCCAATGAGATATTCTATAGATATATTTAGTTTCTTTTGAAATAGATCTTCAATCCATTGTTTCCAATGGGATATTTTATTAGACCTTTTCAACTTCACAAACTAGTGGTATGCATTCTGTGCTGAGTCCTGGTCTTCATAGTCTTGTGGAAAGACTCTAGCTAATCTACAATTTGTAGTATTTAATGGAGACCACCACAAAATATTCTCTGGAGTATTCTTCTGGATCAGGAACTCTTCTATGGAGTGTTATTCTAGATCAATTACTCTCCTCTGGAGTCTTCTTCTTTTGGAATAAGGCTTCTATGGCATTTTATTCTAGATCAAGGCTTCTATGGCCTTTTATTTTGAATCAAGGCTTTTGTGGCCTTTTCTTTTGGATCAAGGCTTTTGTGGCCTTTTATTTTGGATCAAGGCTTTTGTGGCTTTTTATTCTATGAAGATTTCAATCTAGCAATGAATATATCCAATCTCCAAACTTCACCAAGAATCCTCTCCTAGAGTCTTTTCTATAATGTCATTTTTTTCAACAAAGAACTAATCTCTACATGAGGAAAGCACATAGAATTTTAGAAAACGAAGGTGAAATCCTTCTCTATTTATTGTAGGAAGTGTCACAACTTCTAAGAGTTAATTTTATACAACAAAAAACTTTAAAAAATAGTTAACATGAAAAATATGGATCTAGAAATAGTCTTCACTAGTTGATTCATCAATCTAGTAGAATGAATGCTGAGTCTTGGTCTTCATGAGTTTTTCTACATCTCTATGGAAAGAATATAGCCATATGTGATCTTAGTATTTTTGGAATTGAGATTTACTTTTATACTTGTGACTCTCCCTATTCCTATTTGTATTCACCGTGGCTCTGATACCACTATTAGCTTTTGATAAAGTATGCTATGGGAGATGGAAATATCTAGATGCAAAAAATTATGAAGGAAAGTAATTATGTAATATGACTAAAGTATACTATAAATAGAAATAACAGATATAATACAATGCAACTATGGAGGAAATGAGCACTCCATGAATATCTGCTAAAGGACTACATTTACTCCATCACCAATGGAGTTTATCTTCTACACTACTACTACCTACTATGATGTTTAATCACTTACTATGAGATCCTTTATATAGGAAGATGGGTCCTTGTCCAACACTCTACTTAGCTGTACAAGGGGACACCTTGCACATTTACAACTTGCATATTGACACTTATGCATTTATTAAAATACTTGAAGTAACTAGTTAAATTCTCCCTAAAGTAATATCCTACTATAATAATGTACCAGAGGTGGTACATTTACATAACCCAAATGATGTAATATATTCTAACAACATTTTTAATTAAAATCACATCATCTTAAATCACATAATTTAATCATGATAATTAACATAATCAACATAAAAGAACCCTAGAAAAAGTAAACATCCATTCATCAACACATAATTTGCAAAAAAATTATAATAAATGTCAATATATAAAAATCATAAAAAAAATTATCAAGCAAAAAAATATATACATCATAAAAACCATAGTATAATAGTTACAAAATTACCCCTCCAAGGGGAAGCCTAAGGGATATCTCTATAAGTTGGTATCTAGGGCTTCTCCTACTCCTCTTGATGACAATAACATCCTCATGGATCATTATGACCATTGTGTCATAGATTATGAGAGTATTTATGTCATCCTCATCCTATTTAGGGATGAAAAGTAGTGATTAGCAACAAATCCTATGCTTATTATTTGGTAGTAGGTTGATTTATCAACCTTTATAACCAATTTTATCTAAACCTATGCAATATCCATTGAATGTGCTACTGAGTAGTATCCAACTAGTATAGCAATATTTGAACCAAATATCATTATGACTTTTGGCACAATTTCATCCCTCTTCATAGTCAAACTAAGGATAGTTGATTGCAATCAGTGAGATCTACCAAACCAAGTGGTATTATTCTTATGTCCTTGCTACTACCTCTACTCTACCAAGGTTTCCCCTAGTGCACCTTATAAAGTGAACACTTTCTATAGTAGTATATCCCTCTCCACCTCAATGGTAGACGAAGATGATCTACTTGGTTCTATAATTTCCATTGTGATTATCAATATGGATGCATCCCTTGCTATTCCTATTGTTATTTCTATCTATTTCCTTTTTTGGTAGTCTTGATACTATTTGATGGTAGGATCAACTATTGAGATACCCTTGGATACCTCCTTGGTTGCATCATCTCCTCATCCTTATCCTTGCTACTATGAACTCCTATGTAAAAATATCTAATACCATCTCCAATAGAAGTTGCTAATATTGAGATCATCAATGCATAGATCTAGAATAAGTGGATCATTGATGTTTACCTCATAATAGAAATTGAGATATATTAGTGTGCCAAGTTGACACTCTTGAGTCATCTATTGATACCACACTATATTTTATGGGATGTGCTACCTCATCCCAAATTGTCAAACCACACACTCATAGTGGAAGATATCTAGCTTTCTCTATGGTCCAACTATAAACCTCATTTAATTGACCTGAGATAACTAGAAGTCATCATATTCCCATCTTGTATAGTCTCTAAATTACCTCCATGTAACCTCCTCTTAGTAGGAATCATCAATCATCTATTGAACCATGACTAGTGTATCTCTATGTGGCCTACTATGACCATCATAAAAATGGTGCACCTGCTTGTATGCCACTGGAAACACTACATCATCCATCTATCCTAAAATACCTAGTGACCTTATGATAGCAATGTAATCCTAGGACCATGATTAGATTAGGTTGTAGCAAGACATATCTCTCCCATCCCTATACACCACTCTATGTAATGAGTGGTATATTTGATACAAGATAATTAGGCCCTAGTAAAATATTGTTTAATGTTCTAGCATGTTTTCCATGACCTCTTCCCATCCCTAATGCATCACCATCCTATTGGTTTTTCTATAAAAATCCCTAATACCAAAGCATATAGTAATATTTTCTATCTATACAATTCTCCTCTAACATAGGAAATATTGATGTTAATGCTTGATCTCATGACAAGAAAGTGAGTGCCATTGGTCAACTCCTATAAAATATACTACTAGTTTTGGCTCACATACACAAGAGATTCTTTAGTAATAAATTTTAAGATATGTAAAACATCTTTGTGCATAATTGTGATATCTCCTTAAGGCAATTAGAAAGTATTTATCTCTAAATACTAGTGCTTAGCTAAAGCAATTAGCAAGGCCTAATTAAAGTCAACCTTTATCATAACGACTACATGGTATATCCCCATTGAAATAAGAGAGTGTGATCCTAAAAGTCCAATAAGACCAAGATGGTCTCTAGGGTATGTGGTCACCTCAATAGTCTAATAGCTATAGCTTCTCCTACAACCAAGTCAAACCAACATATTAATGTTTCTTATCTAAAGTTCAATCTATTTTAATATTTCAGCCTACCTTACCCTAAAAGCATCCTTAGAAACTTAGAAGTGTAAAAGTTTCACTAGTATGTAAAATTTCTATTGCATGATAAAAGCACCACCATACAACAAAAGCATTATCAAAGTGGTAAAATTTTCATGCAATGATGAAAGTGTTATTGCTTAGCGATAACACTATTGCTTGGAAAAAGTGGTAAAAAAATAGCACTACCACTATGTGATGGAACTTTTATTTTACATATGACATGATTTTGAAAAAAAGAGGTAATGCTAAAGTACATACTCGAGGCTAGTCAACTCCTACTTCTAATAGTGGTCTCATGTAGTCTGCATAATGTCTAGGTCTCTCTCAGTGGGCCATTGTAGAAATAATTAAGATCATGTGTCCATTTTAGCTCTTAATTTGATCCTAACCATTTTAACCCTATCCCACCTTGGCTAATATTATGAATTTATCATAATATCTCATTAATTAATATTTGTATATCATGGTTAATTCAAGTTTCCTCAAGTTAAACTTGATTTTTTCTTTGAAACTCAAGGGGTATACAAGAGCACAACAACATTTAATTTTTATTTAAACATAAATTTTAACATCATTGGTAATTAATAAATTAAAATATTCAATCATCTTGAATCATGAATCTTAGTCAAAATTAAATTTACTTGTCTCAAAATTGGGGTATACAAGCCAACTTTTGGTGCATTCATCATTTGGTGAGTGCATTAGAAAGTAGAAAATGTAAACACTCAATTTTTAAAACGTCATAAAATCCTAAAAAATTACAAAAATACATTATCTATACAATAAAGCATCTTACCAAATTAACTAACTAAAGATCAAATTTTGGGGCATTTAATACCCCAAAGCAAAAGCATCATAACTAAGGTAGTACCATTGGCTATGCTACTAACTAGTCGAAAGAATTATTACAAAAAAATTAAATTTCATATTTTATTTTTTAATTGACCTACCAACGTTCATTTTAAACATTAGCATAGGAAATTTTAGCACCAATTATGATCTTGCCTCTAGCATTATTGCTTGATCATAAATCTAAAATAAAACAAGTAATTAATTATTATCAACAAATCTGCAAGATTACTACAGTGGTAAGGGATTTGGCCTCTCTTTGAGAGGTCCAAGGTTCAAACCCTACTCAGTATGAGGAGACCAAGACCCCTCATAAAAACCTGTGTAAAATCATTAAAAAAATAATTAACATCAACTACCCATCAAAATTGGAATCTTACCTCACGAATCTCATTCAATCTGCATCCACCACCAATTACCTATCTTGACTAGCAATCATACATGTCAATATACTTGTAACTACTAATTCCACCAAAAAAAATCCTAATCAAATCTTCTTTATTGTCAATACTATATTTATCCTTCCAATTGAATTCTAAATCAATCCATGCAACTCCAAATATAATGACAACTCTCCCCATCTTGTGTAACACATTTTTTTATCCTAATAATTCCTCAAAGGGGTACACGGATTCTATAAGGCCATCCATTGGGGGATCGCAACGGGGATATCAAAATCTAAAAAAACTCTACCAAAATTAATTCATTATCTAGGAAAGCGAAAGAAACTCTATCGATTTCTAGAATCAATCCATCTCTTACAACAACAAAATTCTGCCAACTTGTTGGTTCACTTGCATCCAAATACATCTAGTTTGGAGCTTAATTGTAGGTTTTCGATTTTGATAATACATTATAAAATAACATTGGAACAAGGTTCTAGGGTAGAATCTCCATCAAATAAACATGGCTTTATCTCTTAAACCTACCCTTGTCCTTCTCACATAATTTTTATCATTTTATATTTAGTTTAGCTTCATCTTGTATCTTTATTTTATATCATAGATTTTATATTAATTTAATTGTGTTTGCATATAATTAGCAAGTTATCATTATAATTAGAATATTTATACCCTTCTAATTAGGATCCCATCATACCTTATGAATTTCTAAATCTAAAAACCTAGCTTAAATTAAATTGCAGGTAGATATGATATAAAATTATAGTGCTAGCAATGCTACTATGCTTTGGTTCTACAATAGTAGAGATTATAAAATCTACATTTATTCTATCCTATTTATAGAAGGAAAATGCGTTTCTCATAGTTGCAAGTGCCTTAGCACTACTACATGAGTATGGTGTTTTTTCCTCTGTGTAATATATATTAGTCTTGGATTACTTATAGGTTTTAAATTTTGAGAGTCCATTCTACAATAGCATTGGTACAATATTTTGGGGTAGAATCTCCATCAAAGAAAAATGCATTTAGCTCTCTTAAAACTACCCTTTTCCTTCTCACATATTTTTTATCATTGTATATTTAGTTTAGATTCATCTTGTATCTTTATTTTACATCGTAGTTTTTATCTTAATTTTAATTATGTTTACATCTAACTAGCAAGAGATCATTATAATTAGAATATTTATACCCTTATAGTTAGGATCCCATCATCCCTTATGGGTTTCCAAATTAAAAAATCTATATATGGAAGTAGAAGGACACAAGAGAAAACACTATCTCTAGTCGAAAGTGTTGGCGATACTTTTATAACAAGTAGCGCTATTGTCATAAGTTAGGATAAATTTAATCTATCCCTTTTTATCTTGCTTTTAGATTAAGTTTTATTTTCCATCATTAGTCTATCGTATGTTTCTATGCTATTTTTAATTTTTAATTATTATTAAAGGAAATAAAATGGAAAAGAAATGAAAGTATAATTGCATTATCTTAAGAGACCGACCTTTTAGCACTAAGTGCTTTCTAGTAGTTCATTAGAAAACTCTTTACATTATCATTGAAAATATAATATGTACAAATTAGGTTTATGTGCTACTCTCCTTAAATTATTTTTGAGATTGAAAATGTATCGTATTTTATCATACAAAATTCAAAAGCATACAAACAACAGATTTATCTATTTATTTATTTATTATTATATCTATAGTTAGATAGTTTAAAATTAAGGAACAATAGTTAATAGGGATATCTTAGGAAAATGTAGATGTTTTAAAAATTAAAGCAAAAATTCATAGACTCTTAGGAAACCTCCCCTATCCTCAAAGTGAGATGTTATGGACTCGACACCGAATGGGGACCAAGGAGCCAACATGCCCATCCCCATACCATGGTCAAAAGTCATTTGTGATCTCTCTATCTCATATGATACTTTGAATATTTAGAGCCTCTATTTATTAGTCATGTTCATAAACTATATCATTATTGTCTTCTTATCCATAATATCAATTTGTTTTGCTTGCTAATTGGATGTTTTGTATAGTCATGGGAGCACTTCAATATACCTTGTTTTGGTTGTAAATTTATTCTCCACCTAATGGGTTGATAAAGTATTTGGGTCAAGCAAGGATTTGAATTCATTAATATATATAAATAATACATTTGTGCATGTGAACTCTATATATATTTGGTCCCATAGATACTTAACCTACTCAATTATGAAGGTGTTGACTTCCAGAATTTGCATCCTTCTCTCTACTTATTAATTCATCCTTTTTATTTAGGATATTTCATCATATTTACATTACACTTACCTTTAGTTTATATAGTTGAATTTATAAATCTTATTTCTCCCTTTTGAATTATTGATTCAACTAATTTTTCTCCTATGCTACTTACCCTCATAATTCGGCCAACTATTTCTCCATAGCTTCCTATACTAGTATTTATTTCATTAGTACACTATTTTACTTTTTTAATGCTTATAAATCCTACCATACCTATGTCACTTGAATTTATTTATTTTAAAATATTTTATGCTATCTTGGGCCTTTCTTGTACCTATCTACTTCACTAGTTGCTTGTATACATCTTATTGACGTGGTTTATTACAACTAGTATATCAACTAATTTAGAAGGGATTAATTTCCTTTTTTAATGATTCCAAGTCCTACTACAACTATGTCATTTGAATTTGTTTTTATTATCAGTTGCTTGAATGATTATGTATTATATTGAGCATGCTTGTACCTCTCTGCTTTACCAATTGCTTGCATACATATTATTTTCATGGTTTGTTGAAACTATTATATAAATTACATCATTTATAAGGGATAAACTCTTAGTATTTGCACAAAAAATATCCTAGCAATATAGTTAATTGGAATGGTTATTGGCATACTCTCATTTGTTGGATGTTCCTTTGCAATCAATAGTTTCTCCCTCCTACTAGTTGAGATTGTAGGATTATAAACATTGCCAAATTTAAAGGTCTCAGGTGAGCATTATCTTACTCAAATTGTTTTCCCATGTCTTGCATAATATTTATGAACTAAAGGTATTCGAATGAAAAGCCTACATACATGTTTCAAAACAAAAGAGGACTAAGCTGGATGACAAAACTATGACAAGGATATTTATTGGCTATGACAACAAATCTACAGGATACATAATTCTAGATCCATCTACAAAGAAAATCTATATCAGTGGAGATGTGGTATTTGATAAAAAAGCCAATATCGATGCAAATAATTCCAGTAGTGACTCAGAAGTCATCATAAATCTATCTAAAGAAGATACAATGAGTATAGGGTCAAAATAAAAATCTCAAGAACAAGATATAAAAGCATCAACAACTTTGCATAGAAAATAACCAATATGGCTCAAAGACACTCCTAGAGAATAAAATCTAGAAAGAATTCCAAATATTACTTCTACAAGATCTCAAACTCGAAGCATGACCATAATGAACAGAGAAATATTAAGTAACTCAGTGGAACCTACATTAACTTCTTAGGCACTAAAAGATCTACAATGGAAAGCACCTATGGAATCTAAATATGCATCACTAAAAAAGAATGAGACATGGAATATAGTATGTCTACCTCTAGGAAAGAAAGTAGTAGTTACAATATCAAATACAAAGCAGTTGGGACACTTGAAAAACATAAAGCTTGATTAGTAGTAAAAGGATATATTTAGATAGAGGAGATTGATTATGAAGAAACATTTGCACCAATAACTTAAGTGACTACTATCTGAATAGTATATGCACTAGCTGCACATAAAGGGTGGAAACTTCATTATATGGATGTGAAAAGTGCATTTCTTAATGGGGAATTAGAAGAAGAAGTCTATATGACACAACCTAAAAGATTTATTATTCAAGGACAAGAAAATAAGGTATGCAAATTGAATAAGTCTATTTATGGTTTGAAACAAGCCCCTAAAGCATGGAATATAAAGATCAATAATCATCTATTACATCATGATTTCAAAAGGAGCTCATCAGATACCAGTCTATATACCAAGAAAATTAGAAATGATGTATTTATCCTCATTGTATATGTTGATGACATTATGATTACTAGAAGTTCAGAAATATTAATAAGTGCTATAAAAAAGGATCTAGAAAAAGTATTTGAAATGAAAGAAGTCTTGGTTTAGAAATTTGTCAAGGAAAGGACAAGATAGTTATCACTCAATCAAAATATGCAAAAGCTCTCCTTGAAAAGTATAGAATGAAAAAGTGCAAGCCTAATGATACACCAATAGAATAAGGAATTCGACTATACAAAAATGATAAAACACAATTGGTTTTAGCTACAATGTATCATCAGTTGATTGGAAGTCTTCTATATTTAACAAACAATCGACCCAACATAACATCTGCAGTAAATTATATTTTATGGTTCATGCAAGAACCAAGGGAAAGTCACTGGAAAGCTACAAAAATAATATTACAATATATCAAGAAGACTACAAACTATGGGTTGACTTATATGAGGGATGTTAAAGAATTTTATCTACAAGGATACTCAGACTCAGATTATGTAGGATCTATTGATGATAGGAAATCTACCTCAAGCTATGTATTATATCTCAGATCAAGTCCTATATCCTAGCACATCAAGAAACAACATACAATAGCACAATCATGAACTAAAGAAGATTATTGAGCAACAAGAGATACGACTTGTGAAGTTCTATGGTTACAATACATATTGTATGACATGAGGATTAAATGAACTCCCACTATGTTATTTTATGATAATAAAGGAGTAATGAATTTGATCAAGAATCCCATCATACATGAAAGAACAAAGCACATTGAAGCACAATGTCATTTTATCAGAGAAAATTTGTAGAACAAGCATATCATTATTAAGTATGTTCCTACAGAATATCAGTTAGCAGACATCTTCACAAAGGTTCTTGGGAAATTCAAGTTTCAAGTATTCAAAAATCATTTATGTGATTCAAGAGAACTTCATACCAAATAATGTAATACAAGGGGGTGTTAGAATATATTACATCATTTGGCTTATACTATATTACTTTGGGAGGAAGTTATCTTGTTACCACATGCAATGTAACAAATGCACAAGTGTCAATGTGCAAGTTGTATATGTGCAAGTTGTTCCTACAACTAGATAGAGTGTTGGCTAAGAAATATATTTTCCTATATAAAGAGCTTCACATCCCTATTCGATGTATCACTTTATTTTAATATAATAAGATGTTCTATTGCTTTGATATCTATCTCTTATCATGATTGAATGCTGCTAAAGCAAACAATTAAGGAGACTCATTGCATAAGAAACTTCCTAGCCCAATGGTGTCAACATAAAAATAAGTAAAATGATATGCATCTACATGAAGGGTAATTTTTTTACCCTAAGTTATCAATGAGAAAGTCATCACCATCATTTCCCAAAATATATCTCATTGTAGGTGGTTCACCCATATGTTCCCACCTGAGAGAGAGAGTACTTGGTCTTGCATCCATAAGTATGTTAGTAGTATCATATTTCAAGCTCAAAATAATGCAATCATTCTATTATATAGACATCATAAAATAAAGCTATGTAATTAAACATTCACAACAATACACATTTCATTATCAATAAAGAGTTCTACCAAAGAGAGTTGTTACATAGTCCCCCCTTAGACTAAACACAGTCCTCCATGTTTCCTACACATGAGTAAACAATTGTTCATTCAAAAAATATGGAAATCGTTGCCTCATTTCTTCAGCATTTTCCCATGTAGCACAATTCTTCGAATATTGGTCCCACTAGACCTTACATTGATCTAGGGCCCATTTTCTCAATATATTTGAATGAAACCCTAGAATTTTAATTGGTCTAACCTGAATGGATAAGGGATCTACCATACACAATTTAGAAACATTCCACACATGAGTAGGATCAGTAATATATTTTCTAAGCATGGATATATGGAAAGTATCATGGATCTTTGATAGTTTGGGTAGCAAAGAGAGCCTATAGACTACTAGGTTAATCTTATGAATGATATCAAAGGGACCAACATATCAAGGATCTAACTTGGTTGAATTTATGGAACTTTTCATGGGTCTTACCCTCAAGAAAACTCTATCTCCCATAGAGAATACTCTTGATGATATTTATAGATCAACATAGCTCTTTTGGTGATCGATCACTTCCTTGAGCCGAAGTAAAAGTACTTTGAGCTATTCCTCCATCTCTCGAACAATGTATAGTATTATCATCACTTGATACTATAGATTATCCCTTGATAGAGATGTTTTACATCTTCTACAATATAAGGATTCAAAGAGGGCCATCCCTAATGATGCACGGTACCCATCATTATATGAAAATTCAACAAGATGTAAAAAGTATTCCCATTTCAACTTTTGGTCCATGTAATACATGCATAGTATGTACTTTAAAACTTGGTTTACCCTCTCTATCTAACCATATATTTTAGGATGATATGCAAAACTGATATTTAGCTTAGTGCCTAATTCATGATGTAGAGCATACCAAAATTTTGAGGTGAACCTAGAATCCCTGTATGATATAATCACCTTAGGAAAACCATGTAGCCTAAATATCTCTTTGGCAAAATTATTTTCCAACACCAATGCATCATCCTTGATATTACTCGATATGAAGTGTGTAACCTTGGTCAACTTGTCCACCACTACCAAGATTGTATCACATTGGTATCGAGTCTTAGGTAAAACTATAATAAAATCCATAGAGATTACCTACCATTTTCACATAGGCACATCATTTGGGTATAATTTTCCTTCTAGGTGTCAATATTTTGCCTTCACCTTTAGGTATTCTAAACATCTTGTAATAAAACTAGTGACATATTACTTTATTTTGATCTAATAGAAGATCTTTTGTATGCTTTCCCTCATTTTTGACCCTCCCAAATGAGCAGAATAGGGAGAATTATGTGCCTCTTGCATAATAAATCTCCTTAGATCACCAATTTTAGGTATAACTACCCTATATTTAAAGCATAAAAGTTCATATTTTATGTTAAAATACTTGTTCTCTTTAGGATTTCCCTTAGTTTTATCCTATATTTCTATACAATACAAATCTTGTAGTTGCATTTTCTTGATCCCATACATAAAATATATATAGATCTAGGTTGATATAGCTATGTGCCTTCATAAAATTCCTAAGTTCTAGCACAAGAGGTGGTGGAGGTTAAATTAGTATGGTCTCAATTTTCTTTGGGTCTACAACAATCCCTTATGTTGAGATGATGTATCCCAGATATTGTACTTGTGAAGTACTTTCAACACTAATCAGATATGGTGGTCATGTTCCTCTTTAGTATGAGAATAGATCATAATGTCATCCAAGAATATCAAGATAATTTGGTCTAGATATGTTTTGAACACATTGTTCATCAGATTCATAAAACTATTGATGCATTCATCAACCCAAATGGTAGCACTTTGAACTTGTGGTGCCCATATATGGTCTTAAAGGTTTCCTTATGGGTATCCTCTTCTTGAATTCTTAACTAATGATACCTTGATATTAAATCAAATTTTGAAAAATTGTAGCATCCCTTAACTGATCGAAGAGGTCATCTATCCTTGGCAAAGGATACTTATTCTTAATGATCATCTTATTCAGTATTCTATAAACTATGCATTACCTCAAGGAACCATCATTTTTCATAAATAATATCAAAGCATCCTATTGAGCATGCAAATGACACATTGTCAAGGGCATATCAACTTACTTAGAACAGAGATTTGTTCCCTCTTGAAAGGAAAATGTCTTTCTCCAAGGTTCAGGTATGCCAGGTCTTAGCCAATGTGGATAGAATCAAAGGTCATTGATAACTGTTCCTTCAAGAAGCCTTTACTGGTTCTGTCTAAAAAATACAAATTTTATGGTACAATGCTTGAAAAGAAAATGCTTGACTGTATGAAAACCAGCTTCGTTGAGCATGCTGAAGGCTTGGAGGACTTAGGAAATTATCAAATAACTACCTCCCTTCTAGCACCAGTTCTATTGAGTGCTAAGCAGGCTAAAGATAAGAATCAAGCTCAAGATTTAAATGACTTGTAGCAATTTAAACCTTCAATAACAATAAAACAAACAATACCAATCCTCCTTATATATCGTTCATTACCATTATGATATATCACATACATGCTAGCAATGATTCTGCTAAATCTATATGGAAATTTAGAATGTGATGTAGAAAATAGCTTTTGTTATTCAAATGTAAACTAATCTACTCCTAATATAACAATTTTCAAATAAAATTCAAAGGTTAAAGGTTAAAGAAAATAAAATAAAACAAGTGATATTACCCTGAAATTATGCTCCAATACGGTAAAGTAAACAAACCCAAATTAAACCAATCTTGGCTTGACCAATATTCACATAACCTGAGGTCCAAGATGGTGCAATATTCAAAGGAATAATAGACCATGAAATGGATTGTATACAACCACCATAAACATGCGTAGATTGAACACAAAAAATTCTAAAGCCTTTATATTAAAAGATAGTCATTAAACACATAGTTTTAGGTTTACCCACTTCGGTGGATTACAAATAATAGAGTCCAAACACAATAGCAACTTGGTTCATAAATACCATATGAATACCAAGGGAAAGGAAGAAATTAAAAGAAAAGCTAAAAGGAGCACTGCTACTAGATGGCTTTCGACCCCTACATCCGACTAGAGATAATATTTATACCATTTTTTGGCCTTCATTGAGCATTATATTCTGTAATTAATTTTCCTCCACTTCTTGGGCGAGCCTTTTGAAATTGAATTTCCCTCCATACCATAGCCATGAATCATAAATATGTGGTACTTCGGCCATGCCTTGTAATATCTTCATCCATAGTGAGTTCACCAACTTTGTAGCTACCACATCTCATTTAATTTAAATTTTCATGATGCACATGAAAATTCACCACATTAAATCTTTATAACTCTACAAAATCTAGGTTGGCCATTAATTTTCCTTGCCTTCCATCATGTGTAGCTGTACTTTTCCCAGTTTGCCTTGAAGTTTCATGTTCGTCATCTGTCTATCATTAAATACCACCACCAGCAAAAATCTGCAAAAAAATCAAAATATACATAGTTAGAACATTAATAATAATATTAATTTGATTATTTTAATATTTCCTAAGGTTTTGATTTAATAATAATTATTATTTATTTTTTTTAACTTTTAATTTTTTAATAAAGTTCTTTTGGCAATTGCCTGCAAATTATTTTTTAGGATTTGATCATCGCTTATTGCTAGAGATTCAATAAATTATTTTTGGGTATTATATTCCAATATGCATAGGTAAACTTCCATGGGCAGAGCTCATTCCTTGTTACCGAATCTCACTTTTTCCAACAATGATAAAGTTCACTTTTCGGTTTTTTGGGATTTAATTCTAGGAGCGAAGTTATGGGATTTCTCATTTTCCACCAATGTTTTTTTTTTGAGAAAGAGAGTGGACACACATTTGAAATATTCATTTCTTTGATGGAATCCCATTTTTTCATCTCAAGAATGAGGGTGGGCTTTTGGGAAGCTCTTTCTATTGTCGATGCCCCATATTTTCTGTTAGCTTTTTGGGCTATATGCTAAAAAAAATGAAGCCAAGAGTAATGGGAATAAGCAGGCAATCTAACAACTATGATAATGGAATCTAAATGAGCATAAAACTAAGACACGATACTTCATAAATAGCTCATGTAACAACCATTATTGAAGGCTCACAAAAATGGAGAATACAACATATGAAGCTCTTTATTAGTGAATACATAGAGGATACTTACTTACTTACAATGAGCCATATATATAAGAAGATAAGCTACTTGGTCCTCTCTCTTCCTAAGTGCATGATGGACACATGTCCTTTTACATCATTGTACATAAACAACATGCATATGGACACTTGTCCATTTATTCCTTTGTACATTCCAACACTTGTGCATAGGTTACTTCTTCCCCAAGTAACTCCTACTCTAATAATCTACCTAAGGTGGTACATAGATATGTACCTAAATAATGTAATAGACTCTAACTCTAACACCCCCGTGTATTACATCATCTAGGTGTTGAAGACATTAGTCTTCAATATGGATCTTGTTCTAGTTCAATCTTCAATGGAGATCTTCAATCTCGAATGTTCGCAAGACTTATATCCTAGTTTCTCTTATTGAATATGCTACAAGGCTTCTAGGGACTTTTCTCCTTTTGCAATATTGAAGGTCTGTAGTATCTGGCAATAGGATCTCTTCTCAGGTCTCCAAATCTAAAATCTTCCATTCCTTATATAAGGGATTCTATCAAACAATCTCAAAGCAACAAAATTTACTTGCAGTAGGTCCAAAGGCACATCCGGTTGGCAAAATTATAGTAATGTTATTTGGATCAATTGTAGAAATAATACTTTCTTGTGGCTTGCTCTATCACCTAGATTATTTTGAGAGTTTTTATAAGGGGCTTCCATTGCTTCCATAGACAACTAGCCATCTCTGAAACTTTCTTCTTTCTTTAATTTTGCTTCAGGTGTTGGATTGACTCTGAAGAAGATATTATTTCTAATTTTCTTGTAGGAATCTTACCAACTCACTAAATTTACTTTATCTACAAAAAAGTATTAGTATTGAAATATGAATTTGGAACTGATGAATCTTTACTAGTTGATTGTCAAATTAGTGGTTGCAATACTGAGTTCCAGTCTTCACAAGTTCTTGTAACTCAGTGGAAGAATTCTAGCCAGATGCTTCAATGTGGATTTCTTGGCCATTAGGTCTATCTTGGAGTCTTCAATCCCTATTAATCTGCAACAAAGAACAAATCTCTATACTATGAAGGCACACTGACATTCGGGTGAGGAAGTTGAAATCTCCTAGCTGTCTGTTGTAGGAGGTGTCCCAATCATTTGAGAATTAATTCTCTGCAACAAAATAATTAGAGATGATAATATAGATCTCTATGGAAAATAGTATTCAACTCTGACTCTGTCATGGCTGGATAAATAATTTGTCTTCCTCTAGATTAATGTATATGATTTACCTCTAGGTTTTATTCTCTGGTTCACTACCTCTGAAACACTACCACTGGTACTACCTTTGGATCACTGCCTCGAGGTCACTGCCTCAGGGTCACTACCTCTATATCATTACCACTAGTATCACTATCTTAGGATCACTACCTTTGGATTACCTCAGATAATCACTATCTCTGTATCATCCATTAGAATACCCATAAGGGTATTGCTTCTATAGGATCATCACTGTAGGTTACCTTCCAAGCTGTGCTTGGATCTGTCTTCTATTTATGCATGACAAGATTAGTACCAATATTTCCATTCAATGCACTTTGATTTTCCATTATACTTGGTTTTAAGTGCAATAGGTTCCTATGATGTAGGCTACCTTATGACTCCCTATATAAGAGTATATAATTTATCTTTCTAAGATGCCTTCTATTTAACAAGTGTTTAGATGCAATATGAGTTTAGCTTTCTTGGTTTTAGTAGAATCCCTTTTTACTCCCTAGTTTAAGTATTGTAAACTAATTTGATGAAACCTTTCTTGGAATAGGTTTTGTAGGCTTCCTTATATCTCCCTAGTAGTTTAGGATATGCTTAGTTCACCTTCTAAGTTGATTTTACAATGTTTTGAGAATAATCAACTTTTAATATTACCTTATCTCTCCTTATAGAATAGAAAGCTAAATAATGATGCACCTTCAATTTGATAATGTTCTCAGAGATACTTTGAAAACTTAGAGCCTATATTTATTAGGCATGTTCATCAACTATATCATTATTGTATTCTTGTCCATAATATCGATTTGCTTTACTTGCTAATTGGATGTTTTGTATATTCATGGGAGCACTTCAATAGACCTTGTTATGGTTGTAAATTTATTCTCTACCTAATGGGTTGATAATGTATTTTGGTCAAGCAAGGATTTGAATTCATTAATATATATAAAGTATACATTGGTGCATGTGAAATCTATATATATTTGGTCCCATAGAGACTTAACCTACTAAATTATGAAGGTGTTGACTTCCAAAATTTGCATCCATCTCTCTACTTATTAATTCATCTTTTTTATTTAGGATATTTCATCATCTTCGCCTTACACTTACCTTTAGTTTATCTAGTTTAATTTATAAGTCTTATTTATCCCTTTTGAATTATTGATTCAACTAATTTTTCTCCTATGCTACTTACCCTCATAATTCGGCCAACTATTTCTCCATAGCTTTCTCTACTAGTATTTATTTCCTTAGGAAACTATTTTCCTTTTTAATGCTCCTAAATCCTACTATACATGTCATTTAATTTTATTTATTTTAAAATTTTTATGCTATCTTGGGCCTTTATTGTACCTATCTACTTCACTAGTTGCTTGCATACATCTTCTTGACGTGGTTTATTACAACTAGTATATCAACTAATTTAGAAGGGATCAATTTCCTTTTTTAATGATTCCAAGTCCTACTACAGCTATGTCATTTGATTTTTTTTATTGTCGGTTGCTTGAATGATTATGTATTATATTGGGCCTACTTGTACCTCTTTGCTTCACCAGTTGCTTGCATACATCTTCTTTTCATGGTTTGTTGAAACTATTATATAAATTACATCATTTATAAGGGGTCAACTCTTAGTATGTGCACAAACAATATCCTAGAAATATAGTTAATTGAAATGTTTATTGGCATACTCTATTTTGTTGGATGTTCATTTGCAATCAATAGTTTTCTCCCTCCTAATAGTTGAGATTGTAGGATTATAAACATTGCCAAATTTAAAGGTCTTAGGTGAGGATTATCTTACTCAAATTGTTTTCCCATATCTTACATAATATATATGAGCTAAAGGTCTTCGAATGCAAAGACTACATGCATGTTCTAAAAAAAGAGAGGACTAAGCTGGATGACAAAACTATGACAAAGATATTTGTTGGCTATGACAACAAATCTACAGGATACACAATTCTAGATCCATCTATAAAGAAAGTCTATATCTGCAGAGATGTGGTATTTGATGAAAAAGCCAATATCAATGCAAATAATTCTAGTAGGGACTCACAAGTCATCATAAATCTATCTAAATAAGATACAATGAGTATAGGGTTAAAATCAGAATCTCAAGAACATGATATAGAAGCATCAATATCTCTGCCCAGAAAAGAACCAATATGGTTCAGAGACACTCTCAGAGAATCAAATATAGAAATAATTTCAAATCTTACTTCTACAGGATATCAAACTCACAATATGACGAGAATGAACAGAGGAATATTAACTCAGTGGAACCTACATCAACTTCTCAGGCACTAAGATATCCACACTAGAAAACAACTATAGAATCTAAATATGCATCACTCAAAAAGAATAAGACATGGAATCTAGTATGTCTACCTCTAGGAAAGAAAGTAGTAGTATGCAAATGGGTTTACAAGATCAAATACAAAGCAGATGGGACACTTGAAAAATATAAAGCTCAACTAGTAGCAAAAGGATATACTCAGAAAGAGGAGATTGATTATGAAGAAACATTCATACCAATAGCTCGAATGACTGCTATATGAACAATTTATGCACTATCTACACATTAAGGGTGGAAACTTCATCAGATGGATGTGAAAAGTGCATTTCTTAATGGGGACTTAGAAGTCTATATGACACAATTTGAAGGCTTTATTATTCAAGGACAAGAAAACAAGGTATGCAAATTGAATAAGTCTCTTTATGGTTTGAAAAAAGCCCCCAAATCATGGAATATAAAGATCAATAATCATCTATTGCATCATGATTTCAAAAGGAGCTCGTCAGATCCTAGTCTATATACCAAAAAATAGAAATGATGTCTTTATCCTCATAGTATATGTTGATGACATTGTGATTACTAGAAGTTCATAAATATTAATAAGTGCTATAAAAAAGGATCTAGAAAAAGCATTTGAAATGATAGATCTTGGATTAATGAACTACTATCTTGGTTTAGAAATTTATCAAGGAAAGGACAAGATAGTTATCACTCAATCAAAATATGCAAAAGCTCTCCTTGAAATGTACAAAATGACAAAATGCAAGCCTAAAGATACACCAATAGAATAAGGAATTCAACTACCCAAAAATGATAAAACACCACTGGTTTCAGCTACAATGTATCATTAGTTGATTGGAAGTCTTCTATATTTAACAAATAGTCGACCAGACATAGCATTTACAGTAAATTATCTTTCACAGTTCATGCAAAAACAAATGGAAAGTCACTGGAAAGCTACAAAAATAATATTACAATATATTAAGAATACTACAGACTATGGGTTCACTTATATGAGGGATTTTAAAGAATTTTTCTACAAGGATACTCAGAATCAGATTATATAGGATCTATTGATGATAGGAAATCTACTGCAGGCTATGTATTCTATATCAGATTAGGTCCTATATCCTAGAACAACAATAAACAACATACAGTAGCACAATCATCAACTAAAGAAGAGTATCGAGAAGAAAGAGACACAACCTATGAAGCTCTATGGTTACAATACATATTGTATGACATGAGGATTAAATTAACTCCCACTATGTAATTTTGTGATAATCAAAATATGATCAAGAATCCCATCATACATGAAAGAACAAAGAACATTGAAGCACAATGTCATTTTATCAGGGAACATTTTTAGAACAAGCATTCATTCTTAAGTATATTTCTACAGAAGATCAGTTAGCAGACATCTTCACAAAAGCACTTGGTAAAGTCAAGTTTCAAGCATTCAAATATCATCTATGTGATTCAAGAGAATTTCATACCAAATAATGTAATATAGGAGGGTGTTAGAATATATTACATCATTTGGCTTATACTAGATTACTTCAAGAGGAAGTTATCTTGTTACCACATGCAATGTAACAAATGCACAAGTGTCAATGTGCAAGTTGTATATGTGCAAGTTGTCCTTCGTACAACTAGATAGAGTGTTGGCTAAGGAATCTATTTTCCTATATAAAGAGCCTCACATCTCTATTCGATGTATCACTTTATTTTCATATAATAAGATGTTCTATTGCTTTGATCTCTGTCTCTTATCATGATTGAATGCTACTAAAGCCAAAAATTAAGGAGACTCATTGCATAAGAAACTTCCTATACCAATGGTGTTAACATAAAAATAAGTAAAATGATATGCATCTACATGAAGGGTAATTTTTTACCCCTAGCTGTCAATGAGAAAGTCATCACCATCATTTCCCAAAATATATCTCATTGTAGGTGGTTCACCCATATGTTCCCACCCGAGAGAGAGAGAGAGAACACCTGGTCTTGCACCCACAAGTATGTCAGTAGTACCATATTCCAAGCTCAAAAGAATGCAATCATTCCATTATATAGACATCATAAAATAAAGCTATGTAATTAAAATTCACACCAATACATAGTTCATTGTCAATAAAGAGTTCTACCAAAGAGGGTCGTTACATATTCCCCCCTTAGACTAAACACAATCCTCCATGTTTCCTACAAGTGAGTAAACAATTTTTCATTCAAAAAATATGGAAATCGTTGCCTCATTTCTTCAAAATTTTCTCATGTAGCACAATTCTTTGAATATTGGTCCCACTAGACCTTACATTGATCTAGGGTCCATTTCCTCAACATCTTGGAATGAAACCCTAGAATCTTAACTGGTCTCACCTCAATGGCTAAGGGATATACCATATATAATTTAGAAACATTCCACACATGAGTAGGATCAGTAATATATTTTCTAAGCATTGATATGTGGAAAGTATCATGGATCGTTGATAGGTTGGGTAGCAAAGTGAGCCTATAGACTACTAGGTTAATCTTATCAATGATGTCAAAGGGACCAACATAGAAAGGATATAACTTGGTTTACTTGATGGCATTTTTCATGGGTCTTACCCTCAAGAAAACTCTATCACCCATAGAGAATTCTCTTGATGATCTTTATAGATCAACATAGCTCTTTTGGTGATCGATCGCTTCCTTGAGCCAAAGTAGAATTGCTTTGAGCTATTCCTCTATCTCTCAAATAATTTCTAGTATGATCATCACTTGATCCTTTAGATTATCGTATGATAGAGGTGTTTTGAATCTTCTATCATACAAGGCTTCAAATAGGGCCATCCCTAATGATGCACGGTATCCATCATTATATGTAAATTCAATAAGATGCAAAAAATATTCCCATTTCGACTTTTGGTCCATGTAATACATGCATAATATGCCCTCTATAACTTGGTTTACCTTATCAATCTAACCATATATTTTAGTATGATAAACAAATATAATATTTAGCTTAGTACCTAATGCATTATGTAGAGCATACCAAAATTCTGAGGCGAACCTAGAATCCCTATCTGATATGATCACCTTAGGAAACCCATGTAGCCCAAATATTTATTTGGCAAATTTATTTTCCAACACTGGTGCATCATCCTTGATATTCCTCGATATAAAGTGTGTAACCTTGGTCAAATTTTCCACCACTACCAAGATCACATCATGTTGGTACCGAGTCTTAGGTAAACCTATAATAAAATCCATAGAGATTACCTACCATTTTCACATAGGCACATCATCTGGGTATAATTTTCCTTCTAGGTGTCAATATTTTACCTTCACCTTAAGGTATTCTAAACATATTGCAATGAAACTAGTGATATCTTGCTTCATTTTGGTCTAATACAAGGTATTTTTATGCTTTCCCTTATTTTTGACCCTCCCAGATGAGCAAAATAGAGGGAATTATGTGCCTCTTGTATAATAAATCTCCTTAGATCACCAATTTTTGGTATAACTACCCTATATTTAAAGAATAAAATTTCATCTTTTATGTTAAAATACTTGTTCTCTTTAGAATTTCCCTTGGTTTTATCCTAGATTTCTATGCAATACAAATCTTGTAGTTGCATTTTGTTTATCCTATTCATTAAATATATGGCGCTGGGTTGATATAGCTATGTGCCTTCATGAAACTCCTAATTTCTATCACATGATTTGGTGGAGGCTAACTTAGTATGGTCTCAATTTTTTTTGGGTCTACAAAACTCCCTTATGTTGAGATGATGTACCCAAAATATTATACTTGTGAATTATAGAATTCACACTTGGACAATTTACCATATAGTTGGTTCTTCCTTAGTACTTCCAACACTAACCGAAGATGGTGGTCATGTTCCTCTTTAGTATGAGAATAGATCATAATATCATCCAAGAATATCAAAATAAATTGGTCTAGATATTTTTTGAACACATTGTTCATTAGATTCATAAAACTATTTGTGCATTCATCAGCCCAAATGGTAGCACTTTGAACTCGTGGTGCCCATATCTAGTCTTAAAGATTTCCTTATGGGTATCCTCTTCTCGAATTCTTAACTAATGATACCCTGATCTTAAATTTTTTTTTGAAAAAATAGTAGCATCCCCTAACTGATCGAAGAGGTCATCTATCCTTGGCAAAGGATACTTATTCTTAATGGTCACCTTATTCAAAATTCTATAAACTATGCATTACCTCAAGGAACCATCCTTTTTCACAAACAATATCAGAGCACCCTGTTGAGCATGCAATGACAGATTATCAAGGGTATGTCAACTTACTTAAAACAAAGATCTGCTTCCTCTTGAAAGGAAAATTTCTTTCCCCCAAGATTCAGGTATGTCAGGTCTTGGCTAGTGTGGATAGACCCAGAGGTCATTGATAACCGTTCCTTCAAGGAGCCTTTGCTGGTTATGTCTAAAAAATACAAATTTTCCTTGTACAATACTTGAAAATAAAATGTTTGACTGTATGAAAGCCAACTTCGTTGAGCGTGCTGAGGGCTTGGAGGACTTAGGAAATTAGAAAATAACTACTTCTCTTCTAGCACTAGTTATATTGAGCGATAAGGAGGCTAAAGATAAGAATCAAGCTCAATATTTAAATAACTTGAAGCAATTTAAACCTTCAATAACAATGAAATAAACAATACCAATCCTCCTTATATATTGTTCATTACCATTATGATATATCACGTACATGCTAGTAATGATTCCGCTAAATCTATATGGAAATTTAGAATGTGTTGTAGAAAATAGCTTCAGTTCTTCAAATTTAAACTAATCTACTCCTAATATAACAAGTTTCAAATAAAATTCAAAGGTTAAAGGGTTAGAGAAAATAAAATAAAACAAGTGATACTACCCTGAACTTCTGCTCCAATCCGGTAAAGCAAACAAACCCAAATTAAACTAATCTTGGCTTGACCAATATTCACATAGCTTGAGGTCCAAGATGGTGCAATATTCAAAGGAACAACATACCATGAAATAGACTGTATACAACCACCATCAACATGCGTAAATTGAACACAAAAAATTCCAGAGCCTTTATATTAAAAGATAGTCATTAAACACATAATTTCAGGTTTACCCACTTCGGTGGATTACAAATAACAAAGTCCAAATACAGTATCAACTTGGTTCATAAATACTATCCGACTACTAAGGGAAAAGAAGAAAAGAAAAGAAAATCTAAAAGGTGCACTGCTACTAGATGGATTTTGACCCCTACATCCGACTAGAGAGCCAATATTTATACTAGTTTTTGGCCTTCATTGAGCATTATATTCTGTAATTAATTTCCCTCCACTTCTTGGGTGGGCCTTTTGAAATTGAATTTCCCTCCATACCATAGCCATACCTCATAAATACATGGTACTTTGGCCATGCCTTGTAATATCTTCATCCATAGTGAGTTCACCAAATTTGTAGCTACTACATCTCATTTAATTTAAATTTACATGATGCATAGGAAACTTCACCATATTAAATATTTATGACTCTGCAAAATCCAGGTTGGCTATTAATTTTCCTTTCCTTCCATCATGCGCAGTTGTACTTTGCCTAGTTCGCCTTGAAGTTTCATGTTCGTCATCTATTTGCCATTAAATGTAGCCACTAGCAAAAATCTGCAAAAAAATCAAAAGACGCATAGTTAGAACATTAATAATAATATTAATTTGGTTATTTTAATATTTCCTAAGGTTTTGATTTTAATTATTATTATTTAATTTTTTTTATTTTTCTAAGGCTTTGACACTTTTGATTTTTTTAATTTTTTTTAATTTTTAATTTTTTAATTAAGTTCTTTTGGCAATTTCCTTCAAATTAGTTCCTAGGATTCGATCATCGCTCATTGCCAGAGATTCATTTCTATTGTTTTCGGGTTTTATCTTCCAATATGCATAGCTAAACTTCCATGGACGGAGCTCATTCCTTGTTACCGGATCTCACTTTTTCCAACAATGATAGACTTCACTTTCAGGTTTGTCGGGATTTAATTCTAGGGGCGGAGTTATGGGATTTCTCATTTTCCACCAATGTCATATTTTGTCAAGAAAGAGAGTGGATGGACATTCGAAATATTCATTTCTTTGATGGAATCCCATTTTGTCATCCCAAGAATGAGGGTGGGTTTTTGGGATGCTCTTTATATTGTCGATGCCCCATATTTCCTATTAGCTTTTTGAGATATATGCTAAAATAAAATGAAGCCAAGAGTAATAGGAATAAGCAAGCAATCTAACAACTATGATAATGGAAGCTAAATGAGCATGAAACTAAGACAAGATACTTCATAAATAGCTCATATAACAACCATTATTGAAGGCTCACGAAAATGAAGAATACAACATATGAAGCTCTCTATTAGTGAATACATATAGGATACTTCCTTACAATGAGCCCTATATATAAGAAGATAAGTTACTTGGATCTTGCTCTTCCTAAGTGTATTTTGGACACATGTCCTTTTACATCATTGCACATATACAACATGCATATGGACACTTATCCATTTATTCCTTTGCACATTCTAACACTTGTGCATAGGTTACTTCTTCCCCAAGTAACTCCTACTATAATAATCTACCTAAGGTGGTACATAGACATGTACCTAAATAATGTAATAGACTCTAACTCTAACCCCCATGTATTACATTATTTAGGTATTGAAGACTTTAGTCTTCAATATGGATCTTCATCTAGTTCAATATTCAATGGATATCTCCAATCTCCAATCTTCGCAAGGACTCCTCTCCTAGAGTCTCTTCTTGAATCTGCTACAAGGCTTCTAGGGCCTTTTCTCCTTCTACAATCTTACAGGTTTGTAGTCTTTAGCAATGGGATCTCTTCTCAGGTCTCAAAATCTAGAATCTTCCATTCCTTATATAAGGTCTTCTATCAAACAATCTCAAAGCAACAAAATTTACCTGTAGTGGGTCCAAAGGCACATTCGGTTGGCAAAACTGTAGAAATTGTGTTTGGATCAATTGTAGCAATAGTACTTTCTTGTGGCTTGCTCTATCACCTAGATTCTTTTGAGAGTTTTTGTAAGGGGCTTCCATTGCTTCCATAGATGACTAGCCATATCTGAAACTTTATTCTTCCTTCAATTTTGCTTCAGGTGTTGGATTGATTCTGAAGAAGATATTCTTCCTAATTTTCTTGTAGGAAGTTTCCCAACTCACTAAATTTCCTTTCCCTACAACAAAGTATTAGTATTGAAATATAAATTTGGAACTAATGAATATTCACTAGTTGATTGTCAAACTAGTGGTTGCAATATTGAGTTCTAGTCTTCAAACGTTCTTGTAACTCAGTGGAACAATTCTAGCCATATGCTCCAATATGGCTTTCTTGTCCATTAGGTCTATCTTGGAGTCTTCAATCCCTATTAATTTGCATCAAAGAACTAATCTCTGCACTATGAATACACACTGACCTTTGGGTAATGAAGTTGAAATCTCCTATCTGTCTATTGTAGGAGGTGTTCCAATCATCTGAGAATTAATTCTCTGCAACAAAATAATTGGAGATGATAATATAGATCTCTATAGAAAATAGTATTCAACTCTGACTCTGTCATGACTGGATAAATAATTTGTCTTCCTCAAGATTAATGTATATGAGTTGCCTCTGGGTTTTATTCTCTGGGTCACTTCCTCTGGAACACTGCCACTGGTACTGCCTTTGGATCACTACCTTGAGGTTATTACCTCTGGATAATTACCACTAGTATCACTATCTTAGGATCACTGCCTTTGGATCACCTTAGATAATCACTATCTGTGGGTCATCCATTAGAATACCCATAAGGGTATTGCTTTTATAGGATCATCACTGAAGGTTACCTCCCAAGTTGTGCTTGGATTTGTCTCCTATTTCTGCATGACAAGATTAGTACCATTCTTTCCATTCAATGCACTTTGATTTTCCATTATACTTGGTTTTTAAGTGCAATAGGTTCCTATGATGTGGGCTACCTTATGACTCTCTAGATAAGATTAGATAATAAATCTTGCTAAGATGCCTTCTATCTAACAAGTGTTTAGATGCAATATGAGTTTAGCTTTCTTGGTTTTAGTAGAATCTCTTTTGACTCCCTAGTTTAAGTATTGTGAATTAATTTGATGAAACCTTTCTTGGAATAGGTTTTGTAGGCTTTATTATATCTCTCAAGTGGTTTAGGATATGTGTAGTTTACATTCTAAGTTGATTTTACAAAGTTTTGAGAATAATCAACTTTTAATATTACCTTATCTCTCCTTATAGAATAGAAAGCTAAATAATGATGCACCTTCAATTTGTTAATATTCTTTGTTAATAGTCTATGGTTGATTTCCTTAGTCCATTTAATTGGTATAAGAGACTAGTATGAGTAATAAATTCCAACCTCTAAGCAATTAATGAATTTGCTTTTATATCCCAATAATGTGGTTTAATATTTCTAAATTCCAATATTCTATGTTTGTAGTAGTATACCTTATATCTCTCTAATTTGGAATTTTAGAAATTAATTAATATTTGCAATAATAATAAATTTTCAATATTGAAAACCATATTCTTCCCCCAAAATTATTTAATTACAAATATTTAAAAATTTAAAAAATAATATTTTACAAATTAATTTTAATTCTCTAAGGTAGAAACCCTTACATCTTCCTAAATAATTATTTGCAAAATCAAATAAATCTATTAAAATTATAATCACCTTATCCCTCCAATATAATTAATTATTATAACCTTAAATGTTTGTATTCTTCCTTTTCAATAATAAAAAAACAACTTGCCCTTATATCTCCTTTAATTTCAATAAAAAACTTCCTTATCACTTATCAACCTTAGAAAAGAGATAAATATTAATAAAAAATATATATGTACCTCTTTTTTCTTCTGTCTGGTACTGGTTTGTGCGCTATTCTCCATTGCCAATGCTGGCCTGCGCTTACTTCTCTTGGACCATGAACTCACTGTCTTCTCACCTTGAACTATGTGACGCCTTAGACGTTTATGTGCTTCTGTTGATGGATGATTCGTCTCTATAATGCTGCTTTTTTTTTTTTTTTCTGCCAAGGTGCTTGTATCTTCGCTAAAACCCTGTAACTTCAACAGACACTGTTTGAATACTTCGGGATGCTCCCAAGATAACACATTCTTTTTGCTAAGATTTTGTAAACGATCTTCTCTCCTTTCAATGAGTGCTTCGAATGTTGTGCGTCTTGCGAGTGTCTCCTCTACGTGAATATACCAAGTTTGGCGCTCAATCTTGAAGCTTTGGATATGCTACGCTTACCTGTGTAAGCATGACATTCTTCCCTCTTTGTTGTCGGTGAGGCGAGGCAACAGTATTCAGATGTTGTTTCCTATTCCTTCATGAACTAAATGTTGCACACTTGTCTTTTTTCTCGTTAGCGATGCTCCGTCTGAATCGGTATCCATCAAGATATAAGTCTACGTTGAACCTCTGTTCACTCTCCTTCTTGTAACTGATATTACAAGTGATATCAAATGATTCCTCTCCGTGTTCGCAAGTTGTTCGAAGATGATGCTATTAATGCCTGCTTCAGACTACGATTCAACCTCCAAAGGCGTTCAGGATTCACAAATCTGACAGGCGATGTCTAACTCCACGAATGATGTGAGCTTTGTTATTCTTTGTGCCTACGGGTTTCTTTAGCTCTGCGGTGGTTCGAATGGTACAAATGATTTCTTAAAACATCATTGTATGCTGACTACATAGGTGTGACATATTCCCTTAGCAAAGACGTTACCACAGTCTTCTCCTTTATTGGAGCCTCATGTATGTTCCTTCTAATGCTCCTTGTCTAGAGACTACTGCCAATGAACATTTTGGGCTTTGCCATTCACAGAATTTAGTGCCCTCTTGATGATGGTGGTTTCTTGATACTTTTGGATGATAATATTATGCACTCTAGCTTTTTTTTTTTAAAGTGAAAACCCCTTGGGGCCGCCTTGATCTGAGAAACCACGATCAGGGGTTCTACACGGTTAAAGTCACCCCGATGGTCCAACTGGACCAATAGACCCGGCCATCTCTGTTTCAATAAAATGACCAGCTCCAGTTCCTAGGGGAGGAAACACAAACTTCTAGTGGCGACGATTGAAATGAGAAATCTGAACAAACTATGATGCGGCGATTCTCCTTCCAAATACGAGAATACAATTTCGATCTGCCAGTGATGCGGACATACATTACGGCATTCGAACTCCATCTGAACCCGCTACTAGCGGACGTGCGAACGGGGCAGCTGCTGAGGAAACACAAACTTCTAGTGGCGAGGATTGAAATGAGAAATTTGAACAAACTATGATGCGGCGATTCTCCTTCCAAATACGAGAATACAATTTCGATCTGCCAGTGATGCGGACATACATTATGGCATTCGAACTCCATCTGAACCCGCTACTAGCGGACGTGCGAACGGGGCAGCTGCTGGAACGAGAGCCCCCCCTCTATATACTAATTTGCGCCCTATTTAGAGAGTTGCACCCGGCCCTGACCGCACCAACATTATCAATTGGATTTTGGTATCCAATTCAAATTTTTGGTAGGGTGGAGATTCGAACATGGGACCTCCCTTGGAGGATTGCCCTCTCCTCTCCAACTCACCTACAACATCGGGGTTTATGCACTCTAGCCTTTAAAATGAAGTCTTCTTTTGATATTTTTCTTTCTCTTGAGATATATCTAACTCCTATTCTTTATCTGCAGGTTTTAACCAAGTAGAAACTATCTTCTGCACTTCCTTGAAGACTTAAACTATGAAACCTTTTCATGCAACTTCTAATACTTGAAAGTTGGTGCTTGATAACCTTAATAATAAACCGAATATAAAATTTCAACTAATGAATCTTTTGCACCTAAGTTACATACCTTTATAGCCTCGATTTGATGATGAAGTTCTTGGTGATTTGGTCCACCTAATTGTTGTCGTGTGCTGTACGAATTTGCAGCTCTTCCTTTTTCCTCTCAATATACCATGTTGTTCCTTCGAGGTAGCTTGAGACCTTCAATCTTGCAGCTTCTAAAATTTACAATAGGAATTGAGCTAGTCCTTCTCTATCTTTAGCCTTGTGGCTCTCTTCCTATTCCTATCGATCTACCGTGGCTTTGATACCATGTTAGATTTTTGAACTATATGCTTAAAGAAAAATTTGCAACAGGAATTGAGCTAGTCCTTCTCTATCTTTAGCCTTGTGGCTCTCTTCCTATTCCTATCGATCTACCATGGCTTTGATACCATGTTAGCTTTTTGAGCTATATGCTTAAAGAAAATGAAGCCATGAATAATGAGAATAAGCAAGCAATATAACAACCATGATAATGGAAGCTAAAAGAGCATGAAACTAAGACAAGATACTTCAGAAATAGCTCATGTAATAGCCATTAATGAAGACTCACAAAAATGGAGAATACAACATATGAAGCTCTCTATTAGTGAATACATAGAGGATACTTACTTCCTTACAATGAGCCCTATATATAAGAATATTAAGTTACTTGGGCCTCACTCTTCCTAACTGCATTATGGACACATGTCCTTTTACATCATTGCACATATACAACATGCATATGGACATTTGTCCTTTTATTCCTTTTCACATTCTAACACTTGTGCATAGGTTACTTCTTCCCCAAGTAACTCCTACTCTAATAATCTACCTAAGGTGGTACATAGACATGTACCTAAATAATGTAGTAGACTCTAACTTTAACATTTCCACCCAAGCTTTGTCCCTTAGAATTTTTGCACATTGAGGTACGAACTTTTGGGATGCTATGGAAGTGCAAGGGAGTCCCATTTCTCCGCCCAAGTTTTTACTTAACCAAATTTCTCTATTTCTTGAAGGTTGGGATTTTAGGTTTTATTGCTTTGTCGAGAATGATTTTCCAACTTCCAAGCTTAGTAAATTTTCTTCTTTAATTTTTTTGAACAATTTTCTTCTTTAATTTCCTTCTTTCCTTTGCAAAGTGGTGGGGTCTTGGGATCTCATTTTCTCCGCCAAGTTCTCATTTTTTTGTCCAATGCAACTTAAAGCCGACGGACTTTTGGGACTCACCCGAAGTGCAATAGCAACTCATTTCTCCATCCTTGCTTCCAATATTAGTAAAATGGGAGGGGGTTTGAGATTCCATCGAAGTGTGATGGCATCCCAATTTTTTGCCCAAGGTTCTTTCACTTTGTTGAGTGTCAGACTTTCGGGCAGTTGTTCTTTTTTCCCTGTCCCGTTTCTTTGCCTTGTGCAATATTTGGTAAATTTTCTTCCAAAATTATATGTTGGTTTCAACACTCTAAAGGCTTGCATAGGATTTTCTTCTGCCTAGAAATGATTTTCAATGCTTAGAGATAAATTTACAATGGCCCAAAGAAAAAAATGTGAGATGAAAATTATGGCAAAAATTAAAGTTTCTAGAATTTAATGAAACTTTCCAAACATCTAAATGGGCCAAATGAGTACTTGGAACCACTGATAGAACTAAAAAATTCATTATAAATCACGAGATATTGCACTTAGAAGTTCCAAGGCTGCAAATGAAACTGCTATTTTTTGGAAAACATTTCAAGCCTAACATTCTATAAATTTGACACCATTACAAAGATGAGTTCAATACAATCCCACCAGGCTTCGAATAATATGAAATGGATTTTCCATTCAAAAGATATGACAATTTCAAAATTACATCAAAAATAGGGCAAGATAGTGAAAATCAAATAACCCTAAAAATTGAATTTAATTAATTTCAAACCTTAGGAAAAACCTTTAAAATTCAATATCCTAAAATATTAATCCAAAATAATGTCCTTGAAGAGCCAAAATTCAAAATTTTCAATGCAATCCATTTCAAAATACTCTAAGCAAGCAATTTCAACACCTTGATGCAATTAAATTTTAAAAGATGCAAGCAAAAATTTAAAAACTTGATGCAAACCAAAAAATTTAAGATTAAAACCCAAAATTTTAGTGGGTCCCTAATCCAAACTGGGGCGTGTTGTGCAAGCGTAACAACAAATGATGACTCTGCTAGAAAAGCTCTTGAGAATTTTGGGAAAAGAAAGAACCCCTCTAAAAACAATGAAACTCTCAAACTAGGGAAACAAAAGATTTGGAACCCATTCAAGGCAGGGGTTGGAAAATTTTATCTAAAAGAAAAACTCCATTTTTTTTAGCAATAGTGTGTGCATGTGAGTTCATTTAGTTCCAAAATTAGTCAAAATTTACCATCATGGTTTGGAAAATGGTCTAGTTTACCCCTGAGCGAACATTGGTCTACTTATGATGAGTCTTGTCACACAGGTAGACATGTCACCAATTTTCCTGGACATTGCTCCATTGCCATTCAAACATCTATAGCCCCAATGGAGTTATCTCTAATCCCCTCTAGATCTTTCTCTATTGTCAATCAGGCATTCATAGCCCTGGTAGAGGTTTTTAGAATCACCCAAAGCACCTGAACCTTTTATTTTTATTTTTTGTTTGAGCATAGATTCTCTCTTCTTTTTTTTATACCAATTTTTTTTAATAAGCACTAGGTTCTGCTTTTGGGTTGGGGATTACCATGGCAAATAGGAGGGTAAACACTTGAATAGACTTCATAATAAAATATCAAACCATGATGGTTTCATTTCTTCTAACCTGGAACTTTCCTTAAAGTGTTTTCAGTGTGAAGCTACAACATCATTTTGCATTACTTTCAAACTCATTTGCTTTTGTCCCAAACAACGAATAAACCCCAAATAGCTGGTTAAGCTAATTTCAGCTTCAATGAACTTAGCATGGGATATTTTACCCTTAAATCACAAAAAACTTTCCATCTTAGAGAAACCACAAGCTGTCACACTTGGATGATTCAAGCCAGACTCAAGAAAGGTATATGACAAACCAAAATTGAAAATAATAACAAAGTAAAACAAGCACAAAGAACTCAAACCAACAATCAAAATAAAATAACAGAGAACCACACACCAAAAACTAAAAACAAAACTATGTACAAAGCTATTTACAAGATAGGACTGGGAAAACCCTCAGGCATTGAAGTAGTGTATGGGAAACTGCCCATTCACTAATAATGGGACATCTTCTCCAGTTAGTTTTTTTAACCTAGAAGTATTCTCTCCTAAAATCTTAGATATCTGAAAGGAACCCAACCATAGGATGCCAAATTTTCCATGGTCTCCTTTATTTTCATGGGCCTTATCCCACAGTAGTGTTGCAAGTGTGAATAGGGTTTCTACTTAAGTGGCTTAGAAAAATCTCTTTTTTCTAGTCCTAAGTGTGAAAACTCTTAAGTTTTGTCGGCAAGATTTGTCGGCAAATTTTTCCCTATGTCCTATTCTCCCTAACTCCCCTCCTATTTCTTCTCCTATATTCTTTCTCCTTATTCCTCCGCGCCTTCCATTCTCCTTATCCCTCCAATTCTTTTTCCCTTTATCTCTCCAACCACCTTATCCCTCCATCCTTCCTCTTCCCCTTCTCTATATAATTACAGATGCCTATGATGTAAGTATGTTGTTGTTGTAGAGGGGCGAATATTAATAAAATCATATTATTTTTTGTTTTATTATTTGCGTCAAATGTTTTATTAGAAACCTGTGCCAGACCTCTCCCCGAACGATCACTGGTATCAGAGCCCGGACATGGTTCTCGAGGCAGATTTCGATAGCAGATGAGGTGTCGCCATCAGGGCTCGAATCCCGAGGCGGATCACGAGCAGGTTTTGGCACAAATCTCGAGGCAGATCGGGCATGGATCTCGAGACAGATCGTGCATAGGTCTCAGGAGGACATCAGGCTTAGCACGAATCCCGAGGTGATAAGTGGCAGCTGACGCAGCTGACGTGGCAGCTCATGGATCGAGGCAGAGAGGCTGATGTGGCGCGGTTGGTGAGCTGACAAAGGACACGTGGCACGACTGACGTGGTGACAGTTGATGTGGCAAGCGAGGTGATGTGGTGGCAATTGGTTGGTCGAAAAGGGTGCCACTTGGCAGATGTGCATTGGTCCACGTGGCAGTTGTTTATTGGCTACGTTTATGGCAAAAGAGTGAGAACTGACTGCCGAAGGCAGTCGAATAACCCTGTGCGCCTTTGGGTTGATATATCCCACCTGCGCCTCCGCACAGTGCATGTGGGATAAACAAAGGCAATTTTTTTTTTTTAATTTTTGCCGCCGTGCTTGAATACTGCCCCGCGTGCCTTTTACGACACGTCCAAGGGGCGTGGTGTAGCGGACAGGGCGGTCCGCTAGCGAGGAGACGACCCGGGGTCGAATCCCGTCGAAAGCTATAAAGCAAAGTTTTTTTTTAAATTTTGCCACCAGAGAAGAAGGTAAAAGGGAGGACATTCCCTTTGTTTCCAACGCAGCCGCATGGTGCAGCGGCTAAGACCGCCCGCCGGTGTTTGGGAGGTCGCGGGTTCGAATTCGCCCGCGTGAAAGGTAAAAAATTTTTTAATTTTAAAGGTTTTAAATTTTTTTAAAGTTTTTAAATTATTTAATAATTTTAATTATATATTTTTTAAAATTATCTTTTTAATAATTTATTTAAAAGGTAATTTAAAAAAAATATAAAAATTTATTAAATTTTTTTTAAAGACTTTATAAAAATTTTAAAAACCTTGTTTGATGAGCATTTGAAAAAGGAGAAATAATGTGCCCTTGAAATGTTAGATGATCCGGTCAGTGGGGTGCTATAATGCACTTCTCTCGATTTTGAGAAGAGAGACACCGGAATCCTTTGATGAAAGGGTTCAACGATCAGGTCTCCATACGGTCTTTTGTCGACTGGAAAATCAGGTGATTGCTCATCTGAGGAAACCGGATTCAGGGTACGAGGGAGATTCTGAAGACAACATCTTCGGACAAAGGATTGAAGAGTTCGAGACCGTGGAAGTTGTACCAGAGGACCAAGCAAGTGCCAGTTATACACCTGGTGTACTGGTAGCAGAATCAAGTGAGAGCTATTCACCACGCTCTCCTGAACCGAAAGCAGCAAAAGAAGAAGAAGACGAAGAAGAAGCAGAAGAAGAAGAAGATCCAGAGGAAGTGGATCCTGAAGAACCTGAGGTCATAGTCATCAGCAGCAGTTCTGAAGTAGAACCTGAATGTTCTAAAAAGGCGAGATTTGATTTGAATCATTAATCTCTTTGTACTTGCTTTATATTGCTTGTTTGCTTCAAATAAAGTTTGTTTTTTGAAATGGCGTCCAATACTAGTCTACCGATTCCTGAATTCAATGGAGGAGACTATGAGTATTGGTCAATTAAAATGAAAACTCTTTTGATAGGAAAAGGTTTATGGGATGTAGTCGAAGAGGGCTATATTGAACCTACTGTTGCTGAATGGGCAGCTTTCACTAATGCCGATAAAAAGGCTAAAAAGGAAGCTCAGAAAAACAATGCTTTCGCCCTTTATCACATACATGCTGCCCTAGATAAAAGTATCTTCCCTAGGGTTGCCTCTTATGTAATTGCACAAGATGCCTGGAATGCCCTGAAAGAAAGTTATAGAGGTAGTGACCAAGTAAAGCAGGTAAAGCTGCAAACATTGAAACGAGATTTTGAAAATCTCAAGATGCAAGAAAATGAAAAAGTGGGAGATTACTGCATGCGAGTGAAAGCCGTAGTTGATAAAATGGTCACACTAGGGGAAGATATTAAGCCAGAGGTTATGGTGAAGAAAGTGTTGAGGACACTTCTTCCTAAGTGGAATTCTGTTGCAATAATTATTGAAGAATCCAAAGACTTAACCTCGTTGTCTTTTGATGCTCTTACTGGTTCACTTCTCTCACATGAAGAGAGGTTACAGGAAACTCCTACCACCAGTTATGGAGGAGATGATAAAGCTTTTGCCTCACATGAAGGAAGAGGTAGAGGCCGTGGTAGAGGACAACAAAGAGGTAGAGGAAGGAATAATCAAAGAGGAGGAACTCCTAACAGAGGAGGATCATCCAACAGAGGAGGAAATCAGAATAGAGGAGGACAACAAGCAATATAGAGGGAAACAATCGGGCAAAGGAAAAGGAGGAGATAAATCAAAACAAGTTTGCTACAATTGTGGCAAACCTGGCCATTATGCTCGAGATTGTTGGTCAAAGTCTTCGCAAGGAAGCAGCAACAACCAGAGAAGTCAGTTTGGAAATTTTGGAGAAGAGGAAGAGTCCACAAATCTCTTTCTTTCATATGGCCAGACAGAGCAAAATATGAATGATACATGGATTTTGGACACTGGGTGTTCAAATCACATGAGTGGCAAAGAAGAACTCTTTGCTACTTTAGACTCCTCATACAAATCCAGCATCCGATTGGGAGATGACAAATCATTGGCAGTTGAAGGCATTGGAGCCATGGAGGTTCCAACGAAAGAAGGCGTCAAGCAAGTAAGTGATATCTATTACACACCCCATCTTCAACACAATCTTTTAAGTGTTGGTCAAATGCTAGAAAAGAATTACAAGTTGATTTTTGATGAGGGTAAATGCACCATTTTTGACAAGAACAATAGTAATAGAATCATTACACAAGTGCCAATGTCAAAGAATAGATTATTCCCTTTAAAGTTTGGCCAGCCAGGGGGAAATAAGTTAGCAAATGTTGCTATTACCAATCCAAGTGTCCTATGGCACTTGAGATATGGTCATTTGAATTCAACAAGTTTGAAAATGCTAACTTCACAAGCAATGGTAACTGGACTTCCCAAAATTCAAGATAGTAAGGAAGTCTGTGAAGGGTGTGCCTTGGGCAAGCATGCCAGATCAAAATTTCCTCATGGACAAGCATGGCGGGCCAGCTATCCACTCCAGTTAGTGCATTCAGACATCTGTGGTCCGATGCAGACCAAGAGTCTAGGTAACCACTCTTACTTCCTACTTTTTATTGATGATTGCACAAGAATGTGTTGGATATATTTTTTGAAGCATAAGGATGAAGCATTTGCATGCTTTGTTGATTTTAAAGCAAAAGTTGAAAGTGAGAGTGGATATTCGTCAAAATGTCTTAGATCAGATAAAGGAGGAGAATACTCCTCTAATCAGTTTTTGAATTTTTGTAAACATCATGGCATCAAGAGGCGGTTCACAATTGCCTACACTCCACAGCAAAATGGTGTAGCAGAAAGGAAGAATCGCACCATTGTGGAGATGGCAAGATCAATGCTTCAGACAAAGCATTTGAGTAATTCATATTGGGGAGATGCAACAAGGACTAGTGTTCACATCTTGAACAGAAGTCCTACTTCAAGTTTGAAAGGGAAGACACCTTACCAAGCCTGGTATGGTAAGAAACCAAATGTGAAGTATTTCAGAGTATTTGGTTCATTGGCATATGCTCACATTCCTGATGAGCTGAGAAAGAAGCTTGATCCAAAGAGTCAGGCATGCATTTTTGTAGGATACTGTGAAAACACAAAAGGTTATAGACTCTACAATCCTACGACTCGAAAGATAGTGATTTCAAGGGATGTGATTTTTGATGAAGGGGGAGAATGGGGTAAGCCCCAAATATTCAGTGATGTTGAAGCCACTGATATAGTTGCTCAGCAGGTGCAACCGTAGATACCACAGAAAGGAAAGCAGTCTCCTCCCACACATCCTCCAAGTCCATCTTCTGATTCAACTTCTTCACCAAGTCCTTCTCCACAGCGATCAGTAAGTTCCTCACCAATGGACATTGATTCTCCATCCAAAGGTAAGAGAACTCTACAGTATCATCCATCATCTCAGATGTTGGATAAAATTTTTTCAAGAAGATACACTAGGAGTCAAGCTAGTGAAATGGAATCTGTTTTACACAGATTAGAAAGTATGCACTTGTATGGTGATGATGACTCCCAGCAGGAACCTAGGGGAGATCAAGTTAACTATGCTTTGTTAACTAGTGCACAACTTGAACCTTCTAGTTATGAGAAGGCATGTACTCAAAAAATATGGCAAGATGCCATGAAAGAGGAGATAACCTCTATAAAAAACAATGACACTTGGGAGCTCGTGAAGCTTCCTAAAGGAAAGAAATGTGTTGGATGTAAGTGGGTCTACAAGACCAAGTTTAATGTTGATGGAAGCATTGAGAGGCACAAGGCAAGATTAGTAGCAAAGGGTTTTACTCAGAAATATGGAATTGATTATGAAGAGACTTTTGCTCCTGTAGCTAGACAGGAGACTATCAGAACAGTTCTTGCCTTAGCTGCACACAAAGGATGGAAAGTCCAACACATGGATGTAAAGAGTGCATTTCTCAATGGTTACTTGACAGAAGTGTACGTTGAGCAACCACAGGGATTTGAAGAGCAAGGTAAGGAACACCTTGTTTACAGATTGAAGAAGGCACTCTATGGTCTTAAACAGGCACCAAGAGCTTGGTACTCACGCATTGATGGGTACTTCAAAGATTATGGGTTCACCAGGAGAAAAAATGAACCCACACTCTACTACCTAAAGCAAGGTAATGACATCCTCATAGTTTGCTTGTATGTGGATGATCTCATTTTTATGGGTAGTAATGAAAAAATGAATATGGAGTTCAAACACTCCATGATGACGCAGATTTGAGATGAAGGATCTTGGCTTAATGCACTACTACCTTGGAATGGAGGTTCATCGATCAGATACAGGGATCTTCATCTGTCAACATAAGTATGCTCAGGATATGATCAAGAAGTTTGCTATGGAGCATTGCAAACCAGTTGCAACTCCAGTTGGACATGGGATCCAATTAAGCAAAGATGATGGAGCACCAAAAGTTGACGTGACCACTTTCAGAAGCATGGTTGGGAGTTTGATGTTTCTCGCCAACACCAGACCAGATATTCAAGTATGTTGTATCTCTTGTTTCTAGATTTATGGCTAACCCATCTGAGCTGCATTTGCAGGCAGCTAAAAGAATTTTGAGATATGTGAAAGGTACATTGGATTTTGGAATCCAGTACCATAAATGTGACACTATCAAGCTTGTAGGCTTCAGCGATAGTGATTGGGGTAGCAATATTGATGACAGGAAGTCAACATCAGGAAACTGTTTTAGTCTTGGATCAGGACTAATAACTTGGAGTTCCAAAAAGCAGACAGTAGTAGCGCTATCTTCAATAGAAGCTGAGTATATAGCAGTTACTTATGCAAGTACTCAAGCCTTATGGCTAAGGAAAGTACTAGAAGAGATTGGAGAACAGCAAAGTGGTCCGACCAGAGTCTACTGCGACAACATCAGTGCCATTCAGTTGGCATATAATCCTGTCCACCATAGCAGAACGAAGCATTTTGATATGAAGTACCACTTCATCAGAGATATGGTGGAACATGAAATTGTTGAGCTTCAATACTGTCACACTTTGGAGAACGTCGCGGACATCTTCACCAAGGCGATGACTAAAGCTCAATTTGTAAAGCTGAGAGACTGTGTAGTCAGTCCTCTCAACTTTAAGGGGGAGAATGTTGCAAGTGTGAATAGGGTTTCTACTTAAGTGGCTTAGAAAAATCTCTTTTTTCTAGTCCTAAGTGTGAAAACTCTTAAGTTTTGTCGGCAAGATTTGTCGGCAAATTTTTTCCCTATGCCCTATTCTCCCTAACTCCCCTCCTATTTCTTCTCCTATATTCTTTCTCCTTATTCCTCCGCGCCTTCCATTCTCCTTATCCCTCCAATTCTTTTTCCCTTTATCTCTCCAACCACCTTATCCCTCCATCCTTCCTCTTCCCCTTCTCTATATAATTACAGGTGCCTATGATGTAACGTTGTTGTTGTTGTTGTAGTCAAGGGGCGAATATTTAATAAAAACATATTGTTTTTTTTGTTTTATTATGCTACGTCGAAGGTTTTATTAGAAACCTGTGCCAGACCTCTCCCCGATCGATCAAGTAGCACTAGGTCAGCAATTCTGAAGGCTTTTATTTTGGCCATCTTATCAAAGTATATTTTTACCATATCCCGATGTTTGCTAAAATATTGCAGTGCTTCTTCCCTTTTTTCATCTAAACTCATAAAATTCAATAACCTAGCTTCCACCTTGTCATTTGTTTCTAAGTGATATTTCATAAATTGCAAGGTAAGGATCTTGAGGTTAGTGGGAAAGATAGGATCTTGACCATAAACTAAATGATAGGGAGATGTTTCTAATGAATACATAATCCTTTTTCTATCTGAACATAATTCATATTTCAGTTTATTGTGTCAATCCCTAGGATTTTTATCTAAAAGTTTCTTGACTATTTCCAACAAGTTTTTATTAGTTGATTTTGATACTTCATTTCCTTAGGATATTAGTAAATTGTAAATACGAGAAAGCAGTGCCATTATCACATACCAAAGCATATGGCATTCCAAACCTGGTCATGATGTTGACTTCAATGAACCTGATCACGACTTTAGTTGTGCAATTTTTGGATGCTTGAGCCTCTGTCCAATGTGTGTAGTAATCAATGGTGATTAAGATAAACTTATGGCTAGATGATGAATTGGGATTAATGACACCAACAAAGTCCAATTCCCACTGTGCAAATGGACAAGCTTCAATGACTGGCTGCAGAGGCATAGGGGAATTCCTCTCTCGATGAGTTTTAGTTTGACAAACATGACATGATTGGACATGTGCATGTGCATCTTTAAATATGTGAGGCCAGTAATATTCAACTCTCAATATTTGGTGTGTTATAGCATTTCTAGAGCCATGCCCATTTCCATACTTTCCATGAAAATATTTGAGAAACCTAGTAGCTTCTTTCTTGTTTAAACACCGCAAATAGATTCCATCATGATTTTTTCAATATAAAATACCTCCATTAAATATGAAATTTGTACTTTTGATATGTATTGCTCTTATTTGGATGGAATTTAGATTACTAGGGCATACTTCATTCAGTAGATAATAAACAATGTCCCGGTACCACTCATCATTTGTAATTTCCCCCATAGAATATTGTTGGCATGAAATCTGGGGTTCACTTCTACTAGTGCTTTGCTCAGTCCTTGTCCTCTAACAATTCTCATAGGATGAATTTCTAGATCAAATTATTGTAAGATAGACATCCACTTCCCCCAACATTCACCCAACTCATTCTGCATCAACATGATTTTTACTATTGGATGTGGTACTATTGCAAACACTCTATTGTGGAGGATGTAATGCCAACATTTCTTCACAGCATTAATCAAAGCAAAGGCATGTTTATCAATGGTTAAATATCTAAGTTGATCATATTTTAGAGGTGAGCTTACAAAAGCTATTGGCCTCTCATCACTAGCCTCTTTCTTTTGGGTTAAAATACCAATAGTGGAGTGTTTAGATGCAAATGAATAAATATAAAATGGTCGAGTGTAATTAAGAATGATTAATACTGGGGTATCCATGATTGCCATTTTAGTTTCCTCAAAAGTAGTTTGTGCTTCTCCCGTCCATACTATCTTAGCATCCTTTTTCAACATTGCATTTAGAGGTCGGACTATTTTTGCAAAACCAAAAATAAACTTTCTCACAAAATTAATCTTGCCAAAGAAATATTTCAGCTCCTTTTTACTCTTGAGAAGGGGAATTTTTTGAATTGCTTCAACCCTATCTAGATCAACAGAAATACTAGATTCATAAATGACATACCCCAATAGTTTTCCTTCTGTAACTCCAAAAATGCACTTTTTTGAATTCAATAAACTTCCATGCTCTTGACACCTTTGTAGCACTTTTCTTAAGTCTTCCATATGGTTAGCATGTATCTTAGAAAAGACAAGAAGGTCATCCATATAAATTACAATGTACTTCCCAATGATATCCTTGAAAGCTATTTCCATAGCCCTTTGGAATGTTGTCCCTACATTTATTAGGCCAAATGGAATTCTCCTATATACAAAGGTTCCCCACTTGGTACTAAAAGTAGTTTTAATCCTATCCTGGGGGGCTACCATTACCTGATTATACCCTGAGTAACCATCCAAAAAAGACATCATCTGAGATTCATTCACCACTTGTAATATTTCATCCAAGGAAGGGAGTGTATAGTTATCTTTCTCAGATGTCCTATTAAGATTTCTAAAATCTACACAGAGATGAATTTCCCCATTATTCTTATGAATAGGTATCAAATTTGCAGCCCAAGTTGAATGCCTTACTAGAAAAATAATGTGGGCACAAATAATTTTTGTATTTCTTTGAGAATGAGGGGCTCCAACAAAGTATTCAATGGTATCTATTTTTTATGGAAAGGTTTTATTCCTGGCTTCAAAGGAATGGTATGGGTGATGATGGATGTGTCATATATATTTAGATCTTCGTAGCTCCATGCTATGACATCTCGATAATCCTTTAGTGCTTGGATTATTCCTTCCTTTTCTTCCTTAGTGCAATATTTCCCTAAGAAAACATTCTGGGGGGTCTCAACATTTCCCAAATTGTAAGCTTCATATGATCCCTTGTTAGATGGAGTGGTTTGTTGCTTTCGATCCTAGAAATCCACATCAAATAGTTTTTCCAAAGAGACCATACCTTTAGGAATGGTGTTTGTTTTAAAATTTAATTCACCCTCCTCCTCTATCTCTATGAAACCCCTATCTTCCTCATCTATGATCTAAGCTTCAACTATGCTAGAGTTTGTGATAAAATCAGTTTTATGCTTGTCATCCTCAAATACCTAGAAATTTTGAATGTTGTCAGGTATGGAGGGAGTGAAAACCAACTCTATCAAAAATCGCTTTATCTTGTCATGGGAAATGGGTTCCAGGGTACTTGCTGCTACTGCCAATGAATCTGTAGTGGGATTCTTTTTTTGTGGAATAGTCTGGATATTGAAGGCATAAAAATCCTTGATTAAATACCACAATCAACTATGGTATTTTGAGAGATATTTATCATGGTAGACATATTGATTTCACACCAGCTTGATCATCAATTCAAAATATCCCAAGACTTGTACACATTTTACTCCTTTATTGATGGTAAATTGTAGCCCATGAATCAATACCTCATATTCTACAGTATTGTAAGTACAAGGGAACTAAAGTAGATAAGATGCAAGATGTGATTTATATTTGGGATTGACCAATTCAATTCTAGTACCATTACCATATTTGAGCTTTGACCCATCAAACTTAAGATTCCTTAATTGATCTTCAGTTATTTTATTTTTGTTGGGCAAGGTCTCTACAACCTGATTTTTCTCCTTGGGCTTGGTTCCCACTACTATAGTTTAAATTCCCAATTCTAGATTAGTGTATAAAATATCATTAACATTGGTGTACTCTGTAATTAACTATTTCAGCCTTGGATCTCTTTCTATCCATATTTGATTGGCTATGCCCTACTAGGGAAGCCACATATGTGAGAAATCAGTTGCTATGTAACCATTTGAAGTTCTTGACCAATCATAGCTAAGCAACATTCCATATGCATCTAGGATATCCACCACTTGAATATCAATGCAATGTTGTATTTGAGGCTCAAAAGCTAATTGATATGGATCTGGTTCAAAACCCCAACCACATTCACATTTTTCTTATCCAGCTGAAAAATCTTCTTTTTTGAGGGAGGAGAAGTCAATCCTAATTTTTGACTGATTACATATAGCATCACATTCCTAGAAGCACTTGAATCCACAAGGTAATTGTGTAAGTCTTTTCCAGCAATTCTAATGGTCAAAATAAAAGGAGGGGATTTTACCTTCTCTTTGTATATTGCCACCTGAGCATTTGTAGTCTTTTTAATTCTTATTTACTTTGACCAGAAAGAGTTTTGAGCAGTAAATCCTTTTGTTCGGTTAATTGAGCTATCTCAAACAGAGAAATATTTGCCTTGGTTTTCTTAAGGTCTTCAATGATGTTATATCCAAACTTATTTTACTCTAGATTTTTCTTTGCCTATGGTAATGAGACATTTGGTTTTGGTGGAGTAGGCATTATAGGACATTTAGGTGGGACTCAATTTTTTTTGGCTTGCTCATTAGGTGGGATGGAGGTTTTATTAGAAGGTTTAGAAGAATTCACTAGAGCTTTTTATTTACTCCTTAGCATATAATTATCACCCCTTTGAAACTATCGATAAGCTTGCACCTCTTCTTCCAATTGTTCATTTCATTCTTCTTCATTTACTCTTGAGAATTCATATCTCTAAAAATAGAGTTGTCCTTGCATTTTTGTCAAGTTGATTCCCAAAATTCTCATTAGTAGGCACTAATTATAGATTTTCCATCTCCTTCTGAAAAATATCCAATGCAATTTTAAAATTTGGGTAGTTAGTTTCATTGTGTTGAGTTGTGGAATGGACCCTACATCAACTAGGTAAAGCAAGATCTAACAAATTCATAATAATATTTGTGTTGTTATTCAGTTGGTTTTGGTTTCCAATAGGATTTGGAACTCCTTCGTTATTTGGGCAGGTATTCCACGGATGGTTGGTTCTTTGAAATACAAGGTTCTTATTTTGTGTGTTATTATTTGTAGGTGGATATTAAGGAACTTGCCTTTGGATTTGTAACATATCATTGCTCATATTTTGAACCATTCTTTGTATATCATCTAACTGAGGATTTGAATTGTTATGTTGACTTGGTCCCGGTTGACCTACTGCATTGTTCATAGGTGTAGATGTATTTAGAAATGCAGAAAAAGCATTTTGATTATTTATAGGAGTTGAATGATTGAGAATATTATTCATGGTCAATTATTTGTCCAAATATGTGGGAATAGTTTGTTGATTGCTCACGTTGGGCATCATTTGGTTTAGAGGGCACATTGAATGGTTGATTCTAGCTTGGATACATGGCTCCTAATAATGGATTTAGCATGGGAAGGTGTTGTGTAAGATATTGATTTATTAATGGTATTTGATAAGCTCCCACCTTCCCAACTGAAGGTAGTTGGCCTAAACCAAAACCTTGAGGTATTAACTGTTGTTCAACATTTAGAGCTTCACTATACACCAAGGGTAAGGTTGTAAGTTGTGGGGCTCTTCACACAAACATAGAGGTCAGTGGATCCAAAGCTCTAAGATACATTTGGATGATTAATTTGGATGTAAGGGTTTAAGGTGCTATCAACCTGGTGTATAATTTATGGAATATAGTGTTGAATAGTTTCATGGTTTCATTAGGTTCTCTATAAGCAAAGGAAAATTGATGATAAATCACAATTGGATCAATAGGTAGTCTAAAATGGTTAATAAAAGTTGCTTCTCACTGAGGCCAAGTAGTGATGGATATTAAAGGTAAGCTAATGTACCAATCATAAGTGAACTCATTTAAAGCATGTGGAAACATTTTGCAGGTATCATATTCATGTTGAATTTGTAAACGAATCAAGGCACCTTTATATGCTTATACATTTTCTTCAACTAATCTTGTTCCATCATACCTATAACGAGGGAGACATATTTCAATATTTTTAGGCATATCATGTGCTAGTCTTGGTATGTTCAAGGGGTTGCTTCCCACTAACCAAGGGGTAATAACTGCCATTGGTGGATTTTGGGTAGTGGTAAGAGGAGTAAAATAAGGAGTAATGGCCATTGGAGAACTATTAGAAGTCAAAGGACTACTTGATATGACTTTATCAACTTTAGGTTTTTTATATAGTGAAATACTGAGAAACTCAACACTTCAACAACTAAATTAGACCTTGTGATAATGACCTTAGGATCCAGTTTTAATAGTCAATATGTGGAAGATAAAAAATGAACCAAGAAAAAATAACATTTAGAAGACCCTCCTTCTAGCATCAGTTCTGTTGAGCGTGCAAATGACATATTATCAAGGGCATGTCAAATTACTTGGAACAAAGATCTGTTCCCTCTTGAAAGGGAAATATATTTCCCCAAGGTTCAGGTATGCCTAGTCTTGGCCAGTGAAGATAGATTCAGAGGTTGATAACTATTCCTTCAAGGGGTCTTTACTAGTTCTGTTTGAAAAATACAATTTTTTGGGTGCAATTATTGAAAATAAAATGCTTTACTGTATGAAATACAACTTTGTTGAGCATGCTAAGGGCTTGGAGGACTTAGGTAATTAGAAAATAACTACCCCCCTTCTAGCACCAATTATGTTGAGTGCTAAGGAGGCTAAAGACAAGAATCAAGATCAATTTTTAAAGGACTTGGAGCAATTTAAACCTTCAATAATAGTGAAATAAATAATACCAGTCCTCATATATTTTCATTACCATTAAGATATATCACATACATGCCAACAATGATTCTGCTGAAGCTATATGGAAATTTAGAATGTGCTATAGAAAATAGCTTTAGTTCTTCAAATGTAAACTAATCTACTCCTAATCTAACAAGTTTCAAATAAAGTCAAAGGTTAAAGGGTTAGAGAAAATAAAATAAAACAAATGATATTGCCCTGAACTTCTGCTCCAATCTAGTAAAACAAACAAATCCAAATTAAACCAAGTCTGGTCTGACCAATATTCACACAGCCTGAGGTCCAATATGGTGCAATCTTCAAAGGAACAAAAGACCATGAAATGGACTATTTACAACCACCATCAACATGCGCAGATTAAACACAATAAATTCCAAAGCCTTTATATTAAAAGATAGTCATTATCCGCATAGTTTCAGGTTTACCTACTTCGGTGGATTACAAAGAACAAAGTTCAAACACAGTAGCAACTTGGTTCAAAAATACAATCTGACTACCAAGGGAAAATAAAAAAGAAAAGAAAAGCTAAAAGGTGCACTGCTACTAGATGGCTTCCGACCCCTACATCCGACTAGCAAGCTAATATTTATACCATTTTGTGGTCTTCATTGAGCATTACATTATGTAATTAATTTCCCTCCACTTCTTGGGTGGGCCATTTAAAATTGAATTTCCCTCCATACCATAGCCAAACCTCATAAATACGTAGTACTTCGACCATACCTTGTAATATCTTCATCCACAATGATTTCGCCAGCTTTGCAACTACCAAACCTTATTTAATTTAAATTCGCACGATGCACAGGAAACTTCACCGCATTAAATATCGATGACTCCGTAAAATCTAGGTTGGCCATTAATTTTCCTAGCCTTCGATCATGTGTAGCTGTACTTTACCCAGTTCACCTTGAAGTTTCATGTTCGTCATTCTATCCGCCATTAAATGCAACCACCACCAAAACTTTCAAAAGATGCATAGTTAGAACATTAATAATAATAGTAATTTGATTATTTTAATATTTCCTAAAGCTTTGATTTTAATTATTTTTATTTTTATTTTTCTAAGGCTTTGACACTTTTTAATTTTTTAATTATTTTTCTTTTGGAAATTGCTTGCAGATTATTTCCCAGGATTTGATCATCACTCATTGCCAAAGATTCATTTCTATTATTTCCGGGTTTTATATTCCAATATACACAACTAAACTTCCATGGGCGGAGCTCATTCCTTGTTACCGGATCTCATTTTTTCCAAAAATGATAGACTTCACTTTCAGGTTTATTGGGATTTAATTCTAGGGGTAGAGTTATGGGATTTCTTTTTTTCCACCAATGTCCTATTTTACCGAAAAAGAGAGTGGGCGGACATTAGGTATTTTCACTTCTTTGATGGAATCCCATATTGTCCTCCCAAGAATACTCTATTGTTGATGCCCCATATTTCCACCCAAACTTTATCCCATAGAATATTTTGCACATTGAGGGGTAGACTTTTGGGATGCTATGGAAGTGCAAGGGAGTCCCATTTCTCCACCCAAGTTTTTACTTAACCAAATTTCTCTATTTCTTGAAGGTTGGGATTTTAGGTTTTATTGCTTTGTTGGGAATGATTTTCCAACTTCCAAGATTAGTAAATTTTCTTAATTTTTTTTCGAACAATTTTTTTCTTTAATTTCCTTCTTTCCTTTGCAAAGTGGTAGGGTCTTGGGATCTTATTTCAAAACTTTCATGCACCTTGATGCAATTAAATTTCAACACCTTGATGCAATTAAATTTTAAAACATGAAAGCAAAAATTTAAAAACTTGATGCAAACCAAAAAAATTTAAGATTAAAACCTAAAATTTTAATGGGTCCCTAATCTAAACTGGGTTATGTTGTGCAAGCACAATAACACACCCCAAGGTGACACACTAGGTTTGATCAGACCCTTTTATAGCAAGTATTGAAGTTGCACCTTCAAATCTTGCAACTCAATTGGGGTCATCTTGTAAGGTGTCCTTGAAATAGGTTCAACCCCTAACATTAACTCAATAGTGAAGTCAAATTCCTGTCAAGGGGGTAGACCTAGAAGATTCTTGAGAAATACGTCTCAAAACTTCTTGAGAATTGAATTTTTTCTTGAATACTTCTTCATTTCCCTTTTCTCCAATCTTCCCATTGATCTTTACTACATATAGCATACCACCTCTCTTAATGGTTTTATTTAACTGCATAGCTAAAAGCAAGTGAGGAAGGAAATGAACCTTACCCACTTTGTACTCGTACTCTCCCCTTATCCTTGTCTGTGTAATCCATCCACCTATCGTGTAAGTTGATTAAGGCTCCATGAGCCTTCAATTAATACATCCCTAGGATAATATCAAAAGCATAAAGGGATATCACATATAAGTGCCATATAGTGGTCCCATTGGGTAGAGTTATCTTCAGTATAAGTAAATATTGATCCATTGAGAAATTCTGACCAAAACCATACTTGAATTTATACCCTTGTGCAAAAAATCTAGGTCTTTCTAGCATATCCTTGATAATACTAGTGGAAATAAAACTATTTGTAGCTTCACTATCTATTTAAAACTTAAAACAATCTTACCACATAGTAACATTAGAGCCGATTGACCACTCAAGTTTTTGATAGTTTTGTAACCTTAGTTTTGTTGTTCCTCTATCTTATTGCTTAATAAAAAATGTTGAGGGTGCCTTTTAGCATAGTTAGGACCTCCATAGGTATAGCACCCTATCCTAGGCATTTGAGTTCTTGACTTATGCTTCTAACTAGTCTTAGGTCCCTCTTTCATATTTTTCTTGTTGAAACCTTGTTTGGTAATCCTTTCTAGTATTACCAATGTTGAATCATTTGATCTTGCAGTGACTTCACTAATGATGTCAATTGCCTCACCTCACCCTGGAGTAACTTGAGTAAAGAAACATCATTAGTAGTTCCCTCATCAAGGTCCTTCGACTTTCCAATGTTCCTATTGGATCCCTCTACTTTTCTAACTATTTTACAAACATCCATGGCTCTTCCCTTCCTCTTGCCTGAGTCCTTTACTCTAGGATTCTTTGAGAAGCATATTTCAATCTCCTTTTGTATTTTTAGACCTACCTTTTTAGAGGATCTCAATATAGGTGCCATCTTCTATCCACAAAAGGAAGTTAGGTAAGTTACAATTCTCCCTCAATTGTACTCACTATACACATGGTAAATTGACCCATCCAAGTGAGTCATTTTCCCTCAATTTTTTTGAGAAGGCCCTCAAACTTGTCTAAGCACAAGTTTAGGCCTCCTTCCCCCTTGTTTCTCCTTTTTTTCTAGCTTTTCCAAAATCATGATTGGTGCTAATAGGGCACGATTTCGGTAAGTTAGGGTTTTCTACTAGAAAATCCTATTTTTGGGCCAGCCCTCAAGACATCAGCCCTTCCCTAGGTTGTCTTTTAATTTTCCTACCCTTTTCCCTCCAAACCTCTTATAAATAGAGGGTTTGAATCCTATTTTTCTCCTTAAGCCTTTTGATTAAGAAAATACTGCAAGTTTTCCAAGTGATCCTAAATTCTAAAGGTTGGTTATCTTCTAACAAGATCAAGTGTTCTTTGATATTCTGTTGTTGTTCTATTGTGAATTTGCTGCTTTTGGTGGATAAGTGTGGGAACCTTGAGGAGGAGTCTACCATATTGTGGAGGTCTTCATCCTTTTACATATTTTTTTGCTACCACCATGTTTATTCTTGCATTTTGATATTTCTAAGATCGTTTATTTGTATTTTACATATAATTTTGCATCCATTTGTTTTTTTTGCACTTTTGTTGCAAAGTCACACCCCTTTCGTACAGGGCACAATTTCAAAAAAATCCAAAATCATGATTTCTCCTTATGGGGTGCAATTTTTATTTTATCAAATTTGAAGGTAAATTTTTGCTCCCAAACCCTCAACTTGGACTTGCATGTTTCATTTAGATTGTAACCTTGTTGTTCACATTCTTTTTTTGCACTATTTTATTTCATTATATATTGTCTTGTTTGTTTCCAAAAGAAGGTCGATAATCACTTTTGTTTTGAACGGTCAGCTAAAAGGACCAAGGGGCTTGATTGTTGTACCTCCAAGCTCAGTCTTATAATGGCCTAAGAAGGCCCTCAAATATTGATCAAATTTTCTAGGGTTTGTGAAGTTGTTTTGTAGGATTCAAAGTTGTTGGATACATCTAGATGTTAGCTAAAAGCTAAGTTCAACCATCATATTAGATAAGTGCTCTAAGTTAATCTCTTAGGTTGTTTGTTGTTTGTTTTTTGTTCATTTCTGTTTCAAACCTAGACCATAAATAAAAAGAAATATTATGTCCTCATTTCTAGGAATTTGAAAGAATAAAAGCATGTAGTTTACATCCTAGGGTTAATTATTGATTGTGCATTCTCTTAAACCCTTGCTCAAAAGAGAAAATATTTCACTTCATTGCAAGTTAGGGTTTAGTCATCATCAAAAATCAAGAATCATTCTATGGCTAGTTACTTGTCTTCTTGCATATTTTTTTGTCTTGCATTATTATTTCATTTCCATAGTTTAGTTTTTAGAGAGGCCAAACATAGTTGTTTTTCAATTCACACATCAAAAAATCCATCCCCATACTTGGAGTGAGTCCTTAAACTATTCCTGGTGAACCCTTAGATCCCCAAGTCCCTGAGTGTAGATAATATAACACACCCTCACAGTCACCTTGAATTCCAGCAAATCCATTCAAAAATCTTACACAACAAGCCAGTTTTCCCCCTCTACATCTCTAGTGAACCCAACATGAAAACACATCTTAGTGGCCAAGATAGGAAGCATGTTCTTTTTGTTTTTCTTTTGAAAAAATTAAGTAAGACCACTAAATTTGTTTGTCTAGAATAAGAAAACATTAAATACATAATAAAAATCTTCATGTGTATATTTTTATAGCTTTCTCCTATATCCTTTCTCTTATTCCTAATGGCTCCCAACATTAGGAGTAAGTGAAAGATTTTAGAATTTTATCAGATTCCTCAAGAAGATGATCAAGTTTATAGGGAGGATCCCAATCTATATGTAGAAGAGGTAGAATGTGAATAAAATGGTACTAAATTTGATCCTATTGAGGGACCTAATAGAGGCTTCACTTTCACATAATTTTATCATCTATGGGGTTTTATAAACCACCATTAGGAGGCTTTGGTTAAGGCTATGGAAGAGGAATTCTGAATCTAAAGAGGTGGGATGTCTCCTCCTCCAACCATATATCCTGGGAATGTTCATAACACTCCTTTGTTTGCATCTTCACATCATATTAATCCTTTCCATAAACCAACATATGATACTACTATGACCACAACACTAGGAGAATTCCATAGGCTCCTCCAATGAGTAGTGCATCCCAAAATTATGCTCAACTTCCTCCTTATTCTACTCATATCAATATTTATGCTTCTATTACACTAAATGTTAGTTATCCTTCACAACATGATACCACATATTATAACCCATACCATAAGAGTGGCAATGCCTCCAATATTGGCCAAGTTCCCTTTGAACAACCTACCTATACCCCTCCCCTAGGGAATCTAGGGGTATTACACAATAACAATCTTGATATGTAAATTTTAACAAGTGTGGTGAAGCAATTGGTTTCAAGAGTGGATATGATTTAACCTCCAAGCTTTACCTACAACTACAAGGAAATGTGCAATCAGCCCTTAGACCCTATTGTTGCTTCTAGGCCCTATCCAAAGCATTTTCCAATGTCGATTTTACCTATTTATAAGGGAACAACGAATCCAATTAAACATTTAAGGATGTTTAGGACAACATGCCATGATATTATATATAATGACATGTTGTTGCTAAATATGTTCCCTAAGAGTCTTGGTGGTATGGTATTGGAATGGTATTATCAACTGCCTCATCATTCTTTGAGGAATTTTGAAGAGACATTGGAATTGTTTGTTCAAAAATTTAGAGCTTATGTTGAGAAAAATATGACTATGAAAGATGTTTATATATTGAAACAAGGTAAAGATAAAAGTTTCTCAAAATTTCTATCTTGTTAGAGGAGTATAGTTGGACGATTAAGATATACCTTACCTCCTTGAGGCATGCTTAAGATATTTTATAGAATTTTACAAGTGCAAATATCATATGAATTGGAAACAACAACTATCACTTCTTTTGATCAAGCAAAAGATATAGCAAGAAGGATAGATCAAGCCCTTATTCGAAGGGGTCAAATTAATCCAAAGAAAGAAGAATATAGGACCACAAAAAATTAGTATAAGATAAGCATGTAGTTGGATATGGGGTAACAAATAGTAGGCATGTTAACAATGTTGTTAACACCCTACAAAATATGGTGCTTAGTCAACCTCAAAAACTCCCATCAAGGAATTTCACAAGTCTCAACACACCTATGAATGTGGTCCTAAAACAAATTTTGGAATCTAATATGATCGATTTACCTCCCATACAATAACTTGATACCACAACTAATTAGTATAAGCCTGGTCAACACTATGAGTATCATAGAGTGGAGGGGCACATGACAAATTCATGTAAGAGGTTGAAAAATGTGATTCAGGACTTAATTGATGAAGATCACCTTGTTATAGAGGGTTCTCAATCCAATCCTCCAAAAAATAATCAACCTCCTACTCAAAAAGCACCCATAACTAATCAATACATGGGGATATTCCAAGACCCCTTACCTAAGCACGGGCAACAAGTAGCTAAATAAGTGTCATATCATAATGTGCCACCTCCCTATAAAAATATGGTTGGTATGATAGCAGCAACCACAAGGTAATAAGCTCAAGCTTAACAAACTCAATGATATATGTAGGAGATGAGTTCTACTTCTAATCAACTTTCAAAATTACCCTTAGTTTTGAAGAGTACCCAAAAAAAGGAGCACAAGAGTAAAAAACCCACTTTTAGTGTTTCTAGTGTTGAAACCACAACCTAAAGTCTCCTTCGACATTAAAAAAAAATTAGCTAGTATCCCAACTAAGATCTCCATCCTAGAGATTTTGTAAATTTCTCCTATTCATATGGAAGCCTTGATAAAATTTCTAAGACAATAATTTGTTCCTCAAGGAATTTTGCCTAGTGCTATAGCCGATGTCGTAGGTTCTCTTAGGATACATCATATCATATTTTTATATGATGATATTCCTTCCTCAGACTTATGAGGGGATTCTTCCCTCAATCTATGAACTTATCAATTTTTCCAAAATTTTGGATTAAAAGAGGAAGATTTAACTAAATCTGATATCATCATCAAAGCTTTCAACAGTGAGTCCCAAGAGGCCTACAATGTCATATCCCTTTCTCTTAGGGTTGGACCTAAGATCTTAGATACCCTATTCTATGTGGTATATTTCCTACATATTTTAATCTTCTTCTTAGATACCCTTAGATTCATGTGATGAGGGTTGTCCCTTCTAATTTTTATCAATGTTTGCAGTTTAAATTCAAAGGTCAACTTGTCACCATTGTGGATGATCCTCATCGATTCCAATATTGTTCAAAGGTTGGGAAAGCTCAATCTAATCTTAATTTATGCCCATCAATTTCTTTATCTCACATCACCAAGCAACTTAAAATATAAAGGTGAATGAGGAACCGTTGATCAAATTTTCATCATAGGATAAAATCAATCCTTTTTTTCAAGAAACTCTTATGGATCTTGCTAAGCTACCACCTTCATTGAGTTCTATGGGTTTACCCTATAATAAATATGAAGTTGCACACATTAACATGTGTACCTTTATATCCGTAGGAATCTCCCTTAAAGATAAGATCCATGGTAGCAACCCTCTTCTTCTAGAGCATTCTTTTACCCATTGTTACTAGTCTAATGATTACCCACTTCCTAAGCATATCATGTCTAGTATGGGATATGTAAAGGTTTGGGGCCACAATAAAAAGGTATTCAAGAGCCTTTGGAAGTTGATCTTTGGCCTAGGAGATGTGGTGTAGGCTACATCCCTAATAAAAACCACCCTTTACCCTTTGATAATAATGATCACCTTGTTACTTATGTTGAATATTTAGATCATCAAGGCAACTTCAATCCAACCTCCAGAGTAGATTGGTTCCTTGTCAACTTAAAATGATGTTGACATAATCAAAGCTCAAATATGGTTTTGAGATAAGGGTTAGAAAAGGTTTAGGGTTAGATATATTATGAAAAATAGTGGTCGGATAGGCTAACAACATAGGCAACTCCAAAAAAAAGCTCCCACAAAGTGTCCCATGACTCAAGATTAACAACACCCAAACCCATGAAATCTTCATCCATTAAAGCATAAACAAATATATATTGTAGAAAGCAATTCCATCATCTAATATTGATAATCCAAATTAGCATCATAGACCAATGGTTAGATTTAACAGAAATAAAGTTTCTAACAACATAGATCTAACCATGAATAGATTTCAACTACTCTCACAACTAGTAATCCAATAAGCTGGAATGAACTAACCATTAAAGTATTAATAGAAATGCAGCTCAAAGCTTCAAACCTCTTGCACAAGATGATGAAGATGATAAATTTTGAGTCAAAAATCAGAGTAATGCTCCTTCCATTAGCTCACAGGAATATTTACAATAGGGCAAGTAAATGCACTAGAGCCGACCCTTGAAAATGAAGGTTCAACCTCTAATTATAGTTTGTAAAATGAAATAATTATTAAGGAAACATTACAAATATTACATTTTACAACTCAATAAAGAATTGTTCTGGCATAATCTTACTGGCTGGTGCAATCCATGAAATCCGTTGTAAGTAATCTGCCATAGTTTCTTAGCTCTACAACTTTTTGTGGTAGTTGGAGTTCTGGTGGTTGAAAGCTATATCTGATCCAATGATCATTATTGAAAGCTCTAATTTGTCATCGATCTAAAACTGCTTCTGGTTCTTGTTCTTGAAACCCTTTGATGCTTCATCTTCTTGCACTCCAACTGACTGCATTCTGATTTGATGAGAAATTACTTTTAAATACTTCAATAATGTTAGCAAAACTTGGACCGTTGATCTTCATTCTTGAACAACTACGATTAAACCTCTTGAAAATACTCTGTAAATTGATCGAGAAATAACAAACACCATTCCAAACTTCTAATCCCTGATGTTAGATTTCGTGACTTTAGTTTTGCAGAATCAAATTTTGGTATGGAATACACTAAGGAATGAGCAGAATGAAATATGTTACTGATTCGCTCTTTAGCCTTCTTTCTCTTCTTTGGAATCAAGTAGATTGCAATCCGCACCAAAAAATATGATGATGTCATCTCTCCCTTAATTGGAGTGCAAAATCTCCAATCCGTACTGGACGTAGTTCAAAAATCCTTTTGTCTCCATTTCGCACCATAGTTAGTATAAAATGAGCTTTGTCATCATTCCGATATGGAAGTAGAGCAAAATAGTCTTTTTCACCAATCCGCACCAAAATACTCTTAGGGCTTAGCGAAATTGAGCTTACCAACACTTATTCGCTGGAGCAATAAACCATAATTTCCATTTCACACTTCTTTTTGTGCTGACGTCATCTTCGTCAAAAAGTTTTACGAAATAAAGACTCGCCTAGAATCCACTTTCAAAGACACTATGAATTGAGTGGAATGGAATTTTGGCTTGTCGAGTTAGAAAAAATACTAAGTGTTGAGAATATTTTGGAACTCTCATTGCGTATCTGCTCAAAAATACTTTATCTCCTTAGTGAAATAGATATTTCATGCCTTAGAATAAAATCTTCAATGTTTTCTAAGGATGTGGCCATTTTGGGCCTACATTATGGTGCCTCCCAGGTGGATTTGCTTGCAAAACCATAGAACTCAAAGTCTTATCCATTGGGCATCAGGAGTCAAAAAATGCTTTTCTTCAAAAAAATCTTTAAAGAATAATTTCCATATGAACACTACCCTCTGAAAACTTCATGAACACCTTAGAGGATAAACATTCATATTGAGACTATGCTTCATACATCTTAGAGGATAACTGTTCACATGGAGACTATACCCTAAACAATAATATATGTCACTCTTTCAAAACTACTCTATACAACTATGCTTTATTTATAAAGCATTTTCACCATAAATGATATGGATACCTTCACACAAAACTTATTATTTTCTGTGTTTCTCTAGACTCATGATTTTATTGTTTCTTTCTAACCATGTCAGAGTAAAAATGAATCAAACAAAATACAAAAATTATGACTACATATGTACAAAACAAAAATTGCTAAATGTGTGTCCGTTTAGGGTCCGTAGCTCTATCCAGCTCTTCTTCTCTTTGGGCCTCTTCCTCAGCATTATATTCTAGCTCTTTCTCAGCTTCTTCCTCAGGTGAAGTATGTTATTTATTTTCCTCTTCTGCACTATCACCAAATAGCCACACCATCAATTTCAAAATCTACAGGGCTTGTTTCCAAGTTGCTTCAGAGGGGTTGAAAGTTTCCTTCAGTGCTTATAAATGTATTGTAGCTCACCAATATCTTCATAATTAGCATCACTTCATTTTTTTACCAAGTATTCCATTAGGTCTCTAAGCCTGGTAAAATCAATGATCATTTGTGAAGCTTGCTCTTGATCAATTGGTTCTTCCAGAGCATCAATTTTAGACTCATCTTGTAAGCTCTCACCAGTACTCTTCTTAATTTTTTCTACTAATAGCAAGTTGTGGTCTTCCATCCATAATCCTCTGAAACTAATCTAAATCATTTCCTTATTAATATCCACTACATCCTTGATCACTCCTTCAATTTTTTCAAACAATAGCCAAGCCTTTTGGAGTGTTATGTGCTTCTTTACCACAATTATGGCAACAATTCTAGCAATGTTCCACTCCTTATTAGGAATTTGCTTAGCAGATTCACTGAGTCTACTGTCCACCAGTTTATGAATTTGCTCAACCGAAATCACCATAGGTTGTAGGTCTCTAGTGAAAATATCCAAATATTTTTGAATGCTTTGGATTAGATGGCTGACATCATCCATATAATTAATAATAAGTTACAACCCTGAGCATTTCTCTAGAACTTCAGAAAGCAAATATTTTCTCACTTTCTTTAATCCAACCTTGGAAAAACCTAAAGATTTAGCCTTTTCAATTTGAAGTTGCTGCTTTAGAATCTGTATCTCTTTAGCCTATTCTTAATTTTTCTTCTTATGTCCTTCTATTTGCTCCTTGAGCTTATTAGCTTCCTAAAACATATCTTGCCAAGTATTAGCTTCTTTTTTCGGAGCCTTCTCCAATTATTTATGATTTTTAATGGTTTTTTGAAGCTTTTCTATTTGCTTTTCCAACTTACTACCTTTTATTTGAATATATCATTTTTTACATAAAAAGTTTCCAAGTGGGCTTTGGCTATGCCCAGTTCATCTTCTGGAGGTAGCTTCTCAATATCTTTTAAATACTCTTCTATACGATAATATTGGGAAGTCATCTCAGTCTCAGGATTTCTCACAAGAGGAATCATGGATCTAGATGTCCTTTACCTTGAAACTGGATCAACAAACATGCTTATCCTCTTTGTGGCCATCCTATTGGAAGGCTTGGACAACTTTTTTACCCAAAAATATTGAATTTTCTATGTAGCTTCATGTTCCTTATACAAAATTTCTTGGGTAGGATAACTCGCAGGAAGAGGAGAAGAGGCCACAAGGTATGCAAGAGTATAATCAATAGTTGGTAATGGCTAAGAATAAGTAGCTACAACAGAATCTGTGACCACTACTATTATTGCAATTGACAGACTCATGGAAACTGAAGTGAGACTCACAAATGGGTGAGAGGGTGTACTCAAAAAAGTTTGCTTCTCAGATGAGGTCAATGGTTGTAATGGTGAGGATGGAACTATAGGAGATGATGAAGGGGGAATATCAGATGATGAAGCTGGAATTTGAGGTGACCTTGGAGGATATGGGTTGGTTTACACCTGAATAATGACTGATGAAACAAGGGTGAACTATGAGGTAGAGAAGTCACCTTTGTCACAATTTCTTACTCATAAAGGGAGGGATAATTCCTTGGGGAATTTGAAGGATGAAGAGGAGAAGAGTGATTAGAGACCATACCTTCACCTACTGATGTAGGGTGTTGTGGAGCTATCTCTGTGATTTGCTATTGTATTTGTTGTATCAATTCTTCCATAGTTGAAACATTTGTTTCTTTAACAGTTTTCTCTTTATCCAACCTTTGTTTCTTAGAAATCTCTTAGTTCTTTTTGGTCCCATTTTGGCCTTTCTCTTAAGAACCTACCTGGTGAATTTCTCACTTTATGTATCTTCTTCAGACAACCCTTCCTGTACTGGTTCCTCTTGTAAAATTTGTTTAGAAAAAAGAATTAATTCCACTATTGTTGTAGTGGTGAAACTCAGAGGTATAAACCTAAAGTTCTCATCCTTATTATTCCATATTATCTTTGTATCTGAAGGTTGTCCACCTAGGTCTAGGAACTTGGGCCTACTTATTATCTTTAATACTGGTGTACTGATAGCTCTTTCATCAGAATAGTGCAATTGCACTCCCTTTGGAAAATTCTCTGTTTGTTCAGTTGTAGGTTGAAAAGTCTTTAGAATTTTGGTAGCAGTCAATGGAGCATTAGGTTCCTCTTCTTGAACTTATTCTCTTGAAGGTGGAGATAGGGAATCAGACCCAGTTTGTGACTTCTTATAAATTAGCACTATATTCCTTGGGTCTTTTGGCTTCCAATTTGCGACGTTATCGTCATACCTTTTAGAAAATTCACCATCAATTTTTAATCCAAACTTGGATTTTTCTTTACCAATATCGACTCTCATCCTCCACCAGTCTGATATTTTGGCTTCATTCCATTTCTCCTTTTCCTCTTCTTCATCACCAGTAGGTTCTTGAGATTGAGGGTCCTTATTATTTTCTATTTTTTCCTCAACATATTTGATGGTAGACTCCTTCAACCGATGTTTTACATTATTGTCTAGATCAAAATCAATAATTTATTCATAAAAGTCCAACCATGGAGGAATTTGATCCATATTGGAAACATTCCACTCCAAAAGAGCATTTTCATTGTTGTTTCTACCCTACTCAAAATGAGGCGTGGATTTCTTTTCAAATTTGTAGGTTTTTTCTCCATTTAGGGCTATGTTCCTTTTATAGAATACATCATCTGGATCATAAATCCATCTCTGAGGAATGTAAAACAGACCCAACCTATCCAAATATTGGTCAATTTTTTTACCCTACCGCTTCTTAATAATAGTTGTCATCAAAATTGTGGTAGGTCAATATACATATCCTTTTTCTCCTAGAACCATAGTTCAAATCTATAAACTCTGCTTGTCTTAAGTATTCTAAGGTGAATAGGTTATCTGTGACAAAATGGGGTAGTAGAAAAGGCTTACCCATAAAGCCATACAGTCTAATTATTGTGCCCTCTGTTAGGAGGTACCAATCTCCTTCCTCTGCACCTTCTGTTCTTAACAATTTATTGGCCAAGGGAGGTAGCCTAGGGAATTCTTCGTACATGATTTTAAATGTTGGCCCTAAGAATTCTAAGTTGAATTTGTAAAAGACTCAGTGCTTCTTAGATGAAAATTCCAATAATAAATCGGAATGGGATCTCCCTCATTAGTCTTGTCTTTGATTGGAATCTAGGGCATCATATCCCTTACAACAATAAAAAACATCCAGACCAGGATTGAGCAATGCTGAAAACAAGGTGCTTATTGCTCATGCATTCTATGAGTAAGGATAGCCAGCCAGTCAAAATAGATAACCCTAATGCCTTTCTCAGTAGCATTTTCCTCATACATCCTTTCATTGGAAATGTAGTACGCAACGGCTATTTGTCAATCTTTTACCATTTTATCAAAGTCCAAACCCTCCATATAGGCTAACGTAGAAAATAGCTCTAGGTTAGCAAATTCATTTATGGGTATTGGAACTTCAAGCATTTCATCCTCCTCTCTTATCCTTCTAAATTGGAAATGAAGCCATCTTTCTATGACTTTCTTTTCTTCTGAAGCCATTAATGAAGCATAAACCCTAGCTTGTTCTACTACATCAAATGGTTTAGGCTCTGAAGGTGGGCTTACCCCTATGACAAAAAAATCATGGTAAAGCTCTTTGGTAATAGTGAATAGTGGAATGCCATCAAGAGTTTTCACTGTTCTCTTCTTAGGGTCGTAAATTTTAATCATTGCAAAAACCAACTCAAGGCAATGGTGAAAAAAATCATAGATGTAAGAAAACAAGAAGGATTTTATAGCTACGATACCTTGTGGTCGAATCGGTCTCCCATTAAAGTATCTAAATTCAAAATCCCTTCTCAAGAAGGTTCTCCTCACTTGGGTCATTATTGTGTCTGCCAACTGCTTGGTATGTTCTACATGGCCATCCAGATCTGCTCCTATTTTTTGTACTTTTGTAAGTGTTTTCTTTGGAGCCATTTTCCGCGAACAAGTTTTTTTTTTAATTCTCTATGGAATTCACAAGAGATGTTTTTAGCTATCGTTCTGCTTTATTTCACTCAGTGAACGTTGCTTTTTTTCAAATGAGCGAAATTTGATGTTTTCGTACTTTTAATTTTTTATGCATTCACGTCTCACCATTAATGTGGCTACTACATGAATTACCCATTGGCACGCTTCTCAAATCACACTCATTCCCTTTGGTAGCTTGGAGGTGGCATTCTAATTTCTAATTGGCTAAAATTCAAATGTGCTCCATACCCTTGCGATGTCACTTTGTCTTTTATTTCTCTACGAGCACGAGAAATGTAAGCATTTATTTGTGAGCATTTGCTTTTGCAAAGTGGTACGATGTGGAATTTATTCTCTACTAAAAATTAGACTTAAAATTGATGGATTAAAAGCCTTCATTATTCCGCTACCATCTTAGACCTTTTATGTGCGAAATATAACACGTGTCATTCTTTTGGCGTTGTGGTTCATTTGAATGTGGATTGGAGCTCACTCATCATTCCACTTCCTTCTTAGTGCACTTAGATTACTTTTTGTAAATCTTTTTTCTCTATTTTCCTTTTTTTAATATGTTATCAAAACAAAACTTGATACAAAGTGCAAAAAGAAATATGATACAAAGTATGTACATATATTTTTTTTTTTTTGAAAAAAATGAAAAACTTGTATTAATACAAAGAACAATTACAAGCGGGAGAGAACACATCCCAACCAAGAACAGCAAGCAACACAACAAGAGAAGAGCACAAAGGCAACCCAACACAACACAGAGCAAAGAAGTCTACTGGGCGTGAAAAAATGACATGTCGTGAAATCGCGACATGTCACGAGATCGCGACAGTCAACCCCGGCTCCCCCACTGCGGTGCCAACAGTCGCGAAATCGCGACATGTCGCGAAATCGCGACATGTCGCAAAGTCACGACGATAGCACCCACCTGCAACCCTTCGACAAAAGTGTCACGAAATCGCGACGAATTCACCAAATGGCAACCAGATCGCAAAAGCGTCGCGATATCACGACAGTTTTCGCCAACCCGCTGGAAAGCCAAAATTGTCTCGATTTTGCGACGGGTTTTCCTTATGACACCAGACCGCCAAAAGTGTCGAAGTATGTACATATATTACAATGAGATTATATTTCAATTAAAAATAGAGTTTAAGATGAAAACCATTAACTGGAATTGGTTGTATGTTTTCCTCCAAATCTTCAAGCTAGAAAACATTGGTCTCTTTAACCTCTATTATCTTGAAAGGTCCATCCCATAAGGAATCAAACTTTCGATGATGTCCTGGTTTAGCTATTTTGACATTTCACCTAAGTACAGAGTCCTCAACCTAGAATTTTTTGAACCTTGCCTTTTTGTCAAACCATGCCTTGATGTCCCTTGAATGCTTTTGAATGTTCTCATAGGCCTGAATTCTTTTCTCTTCTAACTATAGCAAGTGTGTCAACCTTGTTTCCTTTGTATTTTCCTCAGATTCTACTTTTGTGTTTATCAGCTTAAGTTTTAGAATATCCAAATGGACAGGTAACATTGCTTCTTTACCATACACTAAGGCATAAGAAGAAGTCTTGATGGACTTCTTAACAGTAATCTATCTACCCACAAAAATTACTCCAGCATCAGGTGCCAACTTCTTTTATTCCCCTCTAGTGATCTCCTCAAAATCCTTAATAGGTTTTTGTTGGTAGACTTTGCAATTCCATTCCCTTGAGGGTAATAATTTGAAGTATTCTTGATGGTGATGTCATACTTGCTGGTAAAATCAATATACTTGGTCCCTATAAATGTTTGTCCATTGTCACTCACCAAGGCTTTCGAAAAACCAAACCTTGAAATCAAACTCTTCATAAAATTGATCACAACTTGGTCTGATTTCTTGGTAGGAATAGCTTCTACCCATCTAGTGAGCTAGTCTGTAGCAATTAGAATGTACTTGTGCTCATCTAAAGAATGAGGGTTAATAACCCCTATAAAATCTAGTCCCCATTACTAAAATGGCTCTTCCACTTGTATTGGCTTAAAGGGGAATGAAGCATTCATTGTCCTCCCTACATGCCACTGGTATTTATCATAGGCTCTAGTGACTTTAAAAGTATCAACAAATATAGTAGGTCAATAATATCCTGCTCTAATTATTTTCAAAGATGTAACTCTGCCTGAGATGTGTCCTCCAGATAGCCCTCCATGGAACTCTTCTATAATCTTTTTTAAATGGTCATTTTTTAAATATCAAAGGAGCACTCCATCAAGGTTTCTTTTGTATAGGCCCTCTAGAAAAAATACATACTTCAAAGCTTGCAACCTGTATCTTCTTCTTTATGATGCATTAAGATCATAAGGGCATACTCCAGTTTAAAAATACTTGATCATCTGATCTACCCAGTCTGATTCATCTAAATGCAATCCTTCAATCTGATCATCTATTGTTGCTTGATAGGTTGTTACCTCTGCTGAGACTACTACTTTTCTCAAACCTTGGTATAGAGCTCTTCCCCTTACCAGCTTGGTTAGATGGATTTCGACATCATATTGTTGGATTTTAGTGATCCAACTAGTTCTCTTATCCCCTAGTTCACCTTGTAGAATAAAACTTCTTACATCTATATGAACAACATAAACTAGGGTCTTGCTTTGAACCAGGTATTGCCTAAATTTATTCAATTATTTCATTACAACAAATACTTATTTCCTAATAAAATTATACTTATCCTGGTACTCATGGAGAGTTTGGATCCAAAAGAATATAGGGTGTTCCTCCCCTTGATAATTTTTTTGGGTGAGCATTGATGCATAACTTTCCTTTGCTCCATAAGCATAAAGGATGAAATCTTTATTGAAATCTGGATTGACTAGCATTGGAACTGTTGCAATGGACTGCTTGATAATCTCAAAGGCTTATTTCCTCACTTTAATCCATTTGAACTTTGTATATTTCTTCAGTAGTTCAGATATAGGCCTTACCTTCTAAGAAAAGTTAGAAATGAATTTCCTAACAAAGTTTATTTGACCAAAGAAATACTGTAAGGCTTTCTTGTTTACAGGCAGTGGAAGAGCAAGAATGGATTTGATTATGTCTGGATCTATGGCCATATATTCTTTTGAGACCACATGACCTAGCAACTTTCCCTCATGTACTGCAAAAAATGATTTCTTAGGATTAAGGGAAATGCCAAATTCTCTGTACTTTTAAAAAACTTGCTCAAGGTGTGCTAAGTGGTCATGCTTGTTATGGGAAAACATAGTCATGTCATCTAAATAAATTAGAATAACCTTGGTAATCAGTTCCCCAAATTCATAGTCCATGGATCTCTGAAATGTGGCTCCCGCATTGGATAGCCCAAAAGGCATTCTTTGGTAGGCAAATGTGCCCCATTTTGTGGTGAATGTTGTTTTATACTAATCTTCATTCTTCACCCAAATATGATTATATCCAGAGAATCCATCTAGTAATGAGAACCTTTCTACCCCTACCACTATCTATAATATTTGATCAATCTGTGGAAGGGGGTAGTGATCCTTTAATGATGCTTGATTAAGATTTTTAAAATCCACACACAGGCAAATATCACCATTCTTATTTCTCACAGGTACCAAGTTAGCTACCCAGGTTGAATGTTTAATTGGGTATATGATCTTAGCCTTCAATAACTTCAAGAGCTCTTCTCTCATTATGGCTTTGATCCTTGGATTTACATGCCTTTTATTTTGCCTGAATGGCTTGGCATTAGGCTCTAGCTCAATGGTGTGTTGGATAACATTTTTATCATATACTTTGAGGTCTTCATATGACCAAGCCACAATGTCTTGGTACTTCATACATAAAGCTTTAATATCCTCCTCTTCCTCTAGAGAACACCAGATTCTAACCTTGAGCTTATTTTCTTTTTCTATTTCAACTTCTTTATATATTTTATCATTGACTTCCATGGATCTGATCCTTTTCCTATCTTCATTGTCAAACAGGCTCTCTAGAGTGACCAAACCTCTAGGTATGTGATTGTTCTTCAGTTGAATGATATCTTGTTGATCAACCTCTTATAGATTTTCCTCTTTCACATAGGATTCTCTCACCAGAAAATCAATTATTTGCTCATCATTTTCAAAAACCTGCCAAAATATTTGCTTATCTGGCACCATAGGTTTGAAAATCATTTTGATCCCCTTGTCTTTCTTAACTCCTATGTCTGTAGAAGGGTTGAAGTTAGCTTCCATCACTACCAAGGAGTTTTCCAAAGTATTCTATCCTCTGGGAATAAAATTTATATTTAGGGCATGAAAGGAATCCATTAAATCACATAACTTGTTTCTATATGCTTTCAAGTAATGATGTTTACTGCTACACCTTTCTCTTACCTAATTTACTATCAACTCAGAGTCACCATATATGTTCAATATCTTAATGCCTATATTTTCCACTTGCATCAGTCCAAGGCATAGAACCTCATACTCTATAACATTATTGGTGCATGCCCATATTAATATGTAGGCAAAACTCTTTATCCCTTCTGATTAGGATTGTAACACCACACCAGCACCAACACCATTTCTACATTTGGCACCATCAAAGTGCATGGTCCATGTTTCTATTTCTCTCAGATACTGATTAGATATAACATGAACTTTCTTCTCTAATTCTACAAAAATACTGTAAGTGCCCATACCTGTCCCAAATTGGTTGTAATCCTCTCTGAAAGGTAGCTCATCCTCGATTTCCAGCTCCTCAAAGTTATCCACTAATTCAAATTTCTCAAGAGGAGTGATATTGCACATGTCTCCTTCAATTTTTTCAAAGTGTTAAGACACAAGATTTTCAGGTGTTATCCTTACTATATTTCCTTTGAAAGGAATAACCATGCTGGAATAATTCATATACATACGTCCACCTAACTTTGCAATAAATTCTCTTGATAGATATAAGCTAAAATAAGGCTCTAGATCCACCACTACTATTTCTTGTACTATAGTCACCTCTGGTGCTCTATGTATCCTCATTAAGATATCTTTGACTACTCCCACTATTTTTATAGGTGTTCCATCCAATTGCAGTACTCTAGGGCAGGATCGGGTTTACTCCATACCCATCTCCTATCAAACTACTTTAGGCATAACTATAGTAGATGCCCCTAAGTCAATCATACAATTCTGGACTACCCAACTTTCCATCCTCAAATAAATGTATAAAGGAGGTTTATTCTTTAAAATAGCAGGGGATATTTATTTCTTTTTAAAGGGTATACTAAGAATTGTGGTGGTCTGCTTTTCTTGTGGATATTTGTTCAAGGAAGATTTTAGCAGGTCAATTTGGCCAGGAATGAAGAGGGTGTCATATAGACTAGCTTTTTATGGTATTCTCTTCATTTCTTCCATAATATTGTATTCATACTTAGCCAAAGTGGGTCTCTCAGGCCTTCTTTCTGGCTTACCATATTTTCTCTTATATTGCTGAGTGGCCTCTATTCTCTGTCTTTTGGTAATAGAATGGAATCTAAGCCTCTCTTGAGTCTCATCCTTAGACTTCATTCTATCTCCCTCAGTTTATTTCTCATATCTCTTGGGAATATTGTTTTCTTTTTCCTTATTCTGGGGAATAGGGAAAGTGTTACTGCTTTGGGGAGGTGGATCACTCTTCTTCTGAGAGGGGACATGGAACTGAACCATCTTCGATGGATCCACTTACAATGTTTTCTTACCAAACCTTGTCATAACAGCGATAGGTCCATTCTCATCTAGGTATTTCCCAACCATAATTTTGTCAGGCTACCATAGCATGTTTACTCTTCCTTTTTGGTTTCTTTCTACTTGATCCATAGCTTTTTGGACATGGTGTTGGTACATAACACAAGATTGTGAATCATGTGAATCATTACATACCAAGCACCAGATATTAACCAGACTTGTCTCTAAAGAACACTCAGGCTATTCATAAGCTGCATTTACTCTGACCCTGATACTGTTACTAGGACCAGGTATTTGGTATTTATTCACATATGGGAATCTCCTTTGTTGAGACCTCTCCATATCTCTCTTTTCCATTGAATTCATTTTGTTGCTAAGAGTTTTCAATGTATTCTAAATATCAAGGATGATAGAAACTCTTGAGTATGAGAAAGGGGTGGAGGGAAAGGAACTGTAATCGTTGGTTCTTTTAGCTTAGGAATGGGATTCATCTAAGAACATGGGGATGAAAATGCCAGGGAGTCCATATAAGATGAAGTAGTAGCTTGGATTTGGAAATTAGTTGTTTCTTGATTGTAAGGTAGCACAACTTTGGGAGGTAATCTCCCTACACTAATTAGGATATTTTTTGCATGAACTGTTGCGTTATAAACCTATGGAAATGTTTCCACCTCAGATTGTTGGGTTCGTAGGCCTAGATATGATCCAAGTACTCTGGTATAATACATATAAGCAAGGCATACAACTGGTCTAGCTATAGGGGGAATTCTTTTCCAGGTTATGCTAAAATCTAAGATATTTTTCTTGTTGATGCTTTTGCATAGATGTGAACTGGTTAAGCAAGGATAAAGGGTCAATAGATTTGTTAAATTCTTCCATAAAAGGCTCAGCCAATGTTGCCCATGAAGTGATGGTGTTATCCTCAAGAGTCCTAAACCAATGTAAAATCTTTCCTCTAAAGTATAGGGCTAGGATTCTCACAATAACATCCTCATTATTTATATTATGGATTGCTTCCAGATTCAAAATATCCTAATAGTGCTCATATATAGTCTTTCCAGATCCGTCATAAGTGGGAATAGATTTAGACACAACTTGAGGAATGTCATGCATATGGGCTAATATGAGGGGGCAGTTGTGTTCCAGCTAGGGTACTTCTACAAAGGCTGAATTGGGGGTACATTTCTCTGATTAGGGGTTGCATTTCCAGCCATGTTTCCAGGTGTAGGTCCTACTGGAGGGGTTGTTGGATTATTTGTAGAGTTTTCCTTAGGAAGCTCTTCTTTTGAATGAAAATATTGGTTTAAATTCCTTATAATAGTGGACCCTCTATAAGGTAACTCACAATAGAAAAATGAGCCAGGGTTATTCATTTTGAAAGACCTGGTATACATGAAAGGACGCTAGTCTACAAAGGTAATTCTTTTATGGGTTTAAAGACCAGGGAGTTGCCAGATGAATTTGCTATTATCCACTTAGCAAGGCCAAGACAATTCACCAAATATTGATTCCTTTGGGTAGAGATACACCAATAACTCATATGATGGATTTTCATGTTCCTTGTGAAATGGCCCCATTGGGTGTGCCAAAAAATTGTTGGGAACCAAATTGACATCAAGTTTTACTTGACACTGCGACTGTCTATCTTCCAATTTTTTATCCAGGCATGCACCCGATAGTCACATCTTGACACTTAAGCATTGGATGGACCAGGAAACTTTAATACAACCTCTAGAGTAGGTCGGTTCCTTGTCAAATTAAGATGATGTTGACACAATTAAAGCTCAAATAGGATTTTGAGATAAGGGTTAGAAAAGGTTTAGGGTTAGAGATATTATGAAAAATAGTGGTTGGATAGGCTAATAACATAGGCAACTGCAACAAAATACTCCCAAAAGCTATTTCCAGTGTCCCATAACTCAAGAATAACAACACCCAAATCCATGAAATCTTCATCCATTAAATCATAAATAGATATATATTACAGAAAGCAATTCCAACATCTAATATTGATAATCCAAATTAGTAGAATAGACCAATAGTTAGATTTAACAGAAATAAACTTTTTAACAACACAAATATAACCATGAATAGATTTTAACTACTCTCATAACTAGTAATATAATAAGTTGAAATGAACTATCCATTAAAGTATTAATAGAAAAGCAGCTCAAAGCTTCGAACCTCTTGCACAAGATGATGAAGATGACAAATTTTGAGTTAAAAATTAGAGTAATGCTCATTCCATTAGCTCACAAAAATATTTATAGTAGGGCAAGCTAACACACTAGAGTCGACCCTTGAAAATAAGGGTTTGACCTCTATTTATGGTTTGTAAAATGAAATATTTATTAAGGAAACATTACAAATATTACATTTTATAGCTCAATAGAGAGTTTTTCTGGCATAATCTTACTGGTTGGTGCAATCCATGAAATTCGTTGTGAGTAATCCGCCATAGTTTCTTAGCTCTAAAAATTGTTGTGGTAGTTGGAGTTCTAGCGGTTGAAATATATATCTGATCCATAAATCATTCTTGAAAGCTCTGATCTGTCATCAATCTGTAATTGCTTCTGGTTCTTGTTCTTAAAACCCTTCTATGCTTTGTCTTCCTGTCGTCCAACTGACTGCATTCTGATTCGATGAGAAATTACTTTTAAATACTTCAATAATGTTAGAAAAATTTGGACCATTGATATTCACTCTTGAACTATTACAATTAAACCTCTTAAAAATACTCTTTAAATCAGTCAAGAAAGAACAAATTCTATTCTACACTTTTAATCATTGACGTCAGCTTTGGTGACTTTAGTTCTACAGAATTAGATTTCGACATGGAATACACTAAGGATTGAGTAGAATGAAATACACTACCAATCCACTATTTAGCCTTCTTTCTCTTCTTTGGCATTAAGAAGATTGTAATCCACACCAAAAAATATGATGATGTCATCTTTCCCTTAATTGGAGTATAAAATCACCAATCTGCACTAGAAGTAGTTCAAAAATCCTTTTGTCTCCATTCCGCACCGGAGTTAGTATAAAATGAGCTTTGTCATCATTTTGATCTAGAAGTAGAGAAAAATAATCTTTGTCACCAATCCACACTAAAATTCTCTTAGGGCTTAGTGAAATCGAGCTTACCAACACTCAGTCACTGGAGCAATGAACCATAATTGTCATTATGTACTTATTTTTGAGTTGACATCATCTTCATCAAAAAGTTTTGTGGAATCGAGACTCACCTGGAATTCGCTTTCAAATGCACTATGAACTGAGTGAAATAGAATTTTGTTGAGGCAGAAAAAATACTAATTGTCGAGTATATTTTGGAACTCTCATTGTGGATCTACTCAAAAATACTCTATCTCCTCAGCAGATTAGAGATTTCATGCCTTAGAATAAAATCTTCAATATTTTCTAAGGATGTGGTCATTTTGGACCTACAACTCTTTACAATATGGATCATGAGGATGTCCTTCAAAACATCTTCTTTGATAGATTAGTACCTTGTGTTGCATATGTCAAGTCTTCTAGTTCTCAAGAGGACTTCGATTCTATGTCTCCCAATGACCTTGAGCAACTAGGAGTGATCCTTGCCCTACCTCCTCTTGAGGATGAGTCTCAAATACTCATTAAGGAAACCATATATGTTAATCAAGGTTCGAAGGAGAGCCCTAGAATCCTTAAGCTAGGTGTCCATGGATGAGCAAGAGCATTGACCAATTTGTTTGAGGAACTTCATGATATTTTTGCTTGGTCATACGTTGGCATGTTAGGGCTTGATCCCTCCCTTGTTATGGATCACTTGGTAGTGAATCCTAGTGCTAAGCCTATTAAGAAAAAATCTAGAAAGATGCATCCTAAGGTCACTCTTGTTGTCAAGGAGGAGCTCCAAAAAAGTCCTTAACATTGTTTTCATAAAAGCTATCGACTATTCTGATTATATCTCCAACATCGTTCCTGTGGCTAAGAAGGTAGGAACAATAAGATTGTTTCAACTTTAGGAACATTAACTTAGCATATCCCAAGGATTATTTTTCTCTCCCCAACATATATATGATCATATATTTCACTGCCAAATGTGGCATGATTTTTCTCATGGATGGTTTCTTGAGATACAACTAGATCATGGTTACCCCTAAGGATCAAGCCAAGATAGCTTTCATAACACCATAGGGTACCTTATGTTATAAAGTTTTGCCTTCTAGCTTAAAGAACATTGGTGCCACATATCAGATGACTACGACTTATATTTTTTATGACATGATGCATGATATTCTATAGGACTATGTGGATGATCTGCTGGGTTGTTCCATACATCAACAAGATCATGTTCATGATTTAAGAAATTTTTTTGAAAGGCTTCGATAGTTTAGGGTTCATCTTAAGCCCTCCAAAGTATGTTATTGGAGTCACACCTAGAAATTTTTTAGGTTTCATCATCTCTAGGTAAGGTATTGATATGGACCCTACTAAGATAGTGGCTATCATTGACATATCTCATCCCTGCACCCTAGCCAAGTTGCATAGATTGCAAGGTAGGCTTCAAAATATTCATCAGTTCATAGCTCAGTTAGCCAATAAGTGTCATCCTTTTATTAAGCTTCTTAAGAAATATGTCGTGTTCCAATGGGATTTTGAGTGTTGGTAAGCTTTTGATGATCTCAAAAGGTATCTCACTTCCTTGCCTATCTTAGTTCCTCCTAGACTGAATAAGCATTTGATGCTTTATATAGCAGCCAAAACTCATGCTTTGGGAGCCTTGTTGGCTCAACATGATGATCATAATAAAGAGAAAGTTATCTACTATATCAGTATAACCTTGGTGAGCTATGAAACCTGGTATACTTCTATAGAGAATCTTTACCTTGTAGTGTTTTCTTCCTAGAAGTTAAGACTCTACATGCTCAACCATAAGACATTGGTTGTTGTAAAGTTTGATCCTTTGTGCTACTTAATGTCTAATCCCCATATTTTAAGTTGCACCACTAAGTGGGTTATAAACCTTAGTGAATTTGATCTAACTTTTATAGATCAAAAGGCTATCAAGGGTCACGTGATCATTGATAAATTAGTCTTCACTCCCCTAGAAGCTTCCTATCCTTTGGTCATCGAGTTTCTCGATGAGTGCCTTAGTGTAGAAGTTGAAGATTTGAAGCCTTGGACTTTGTTTTTTATGGAGCCCGATGATTAAAGGGCATTGGTGTTAGAATTTTTCTAGTTACTCCACAAAAATTGTTCATCCCTCTTTCCTTCAAGCTTTATTTCTCTTGCATGAATAACATTGTTGAGTATAAATTTTTTATCCTTGGTCTTAGAGAAGCCTTAGCCTTGAAGGTTAGTTTTATTTTAGTCTTTAGTGACTCTCAACTTATGGTAAATCATATTAACAATGTTTATCTGACTCAAGATGATAAGCTAAAACCTTACAAAGATATTGTCACCAAGCTTATATCCGCACTCGATTGAGTGACCATAGAGCTTATTCCTAGATCCTCCAACTATCATGTAGATGCCATGGCCACTGTTGCATCTTTGTTTCCATTATAGTTGGAAGATGATCAAGCATCGATTATCATTAGACAACTTTAGGATCCCGCATCGCTTAGTTCTAGTTTTATCCATTATATGTTTTGACCATCAAATATTCCCTATCTAGGCCATGGTATAATGACATTTAATTTTCTTATGGTTTAATTTTTATGGTTTAGATCATAATCAGCATAAGCTTTTGCACAAAAGAGTGTGTCGATTCATTAAAATTGGCAATACCTTGTATTGACATTCTTTTGAAGGCCTCCTATTATGATTCCTTAACTCCAATGAATCCCAACTAGCTCTTAGTGAGGCTCACAAAGGTTCATGTGGAGACCATTTTAGTGGTAATTTTATTGCCAAGAGGCTCTTTTGGATGGGGTATTATTTGCCTTCCATGGAGAAAGATGCATGTGACCATGTTTGATGCTACAACAAGTGTCAATGCCATGACAACCTTATTCATGCTCCTTCTTAATACCTTTAGGTTATTTCTTCTCCTTGGCTATTTTCCATTTGGGGATTAAATATTATAGGAAATATTAACTCATCATCTAATGGTCATAAGTTTATCATAATAGCAAATGAGTACTTCACCAAATGGTTCAAATCCATGCCCCTAGCCATGGTTACTAGTGGTCAAATCTCTAAGTTCATCTTCAATCATATCCTTTGTAGGTTCAAGATTCCTTCGATGATAATTTTTGATAATGAAACTCATTTCAAGAACAAGGATGTCTATAAGCTTTGTGCTAAGTACAAGATTCAGCACAGGTGGTCAACTCCATATTACCCCTAGGATAATGGTCAATCCAAAGCATCCAATAATTCTTTGATCAAGATTCTTAATAATTTGGTTAGTAAGACTAATCAAGACTGACATATATAGCTTTATCCTACCTTATGGACCTATTGTACTAGTGTGTAAACTCCTACAAGTGCTTCTATGTTCATCTTTGTCTATGGGACTAAAGTGGTTCTTTTATTCATGTTAGAGATCACTTCATTGTGTTTCTTTCTACAAGATTCCTTGGTCAACGATGAGTATTGCTTTGATCGCTTACATCAATTGGAGCCACTGGATGAAAAGGGCATACATGCCTTAGATCATATTTGAGCCTATCAAAATAGGCTCAAGTGATATTGTTCCAAGAGAGTTTACAACCATTCTTTTGAGGTTGGGGACCTTTTCCTCAAAGAAAATAATTGGAACACCATCACTCATTCATATATGCAATGCAATTTTCAACCCAATTGGTTAGTACCCTTTGTCATAATGACCAAGTTTGGCTCAGGGGCCTATCGTTTAGCTTATTTAGATGGTAAAGAGCTTAAATAACCAATGAACACAATGCATCTAAAGAGATACTATGCATAATTCTATATTTTCATTTTACATTTAGCTTAGTTTTCATATTGCATTTGGTTTGCTTGTTCATACTACATGACTACCTATCATATCTTGCATATTTTTCCTAACATTCTATTCCACTTTGCATTTTTCTTGTCATATAATTGCATTATTGTTTGACCATATTTGCATGACTTCTTGATCATATAGATTTTGAAGATTTCATGAGGATGGCAAGTGATGAAACCTAGTCAGGTCTTAGCTCACATGCATTGCACTCATACTAGGGCTCTAATGCTTAGAAAATCCCCAACCTAGGGCCCATCTTCATGCATTTCCATAATTTATTTGCATTCATCCATCTCTTCTTCTTCTTTTTTCTTCTTTGATATTCCTTGACTTTGAAAGTCTGCAATGATCATCAAATTTCTCTCTAAGTCAATGAATATAGTTCTTCATCTCTTGTATGTCCTTTGTCCTTGAAAGTTTTAATCATTTCTTATCCTCTTCAAGACAAAGGATAAATGTTCCTTCTTCTATTTTCTTTGCTCACACCTATTGGTATTTTTATTGTTAAGTGGTCCTTGTAAGATAGGGTAGATATCGTATGAATATCATTTATGGTATTTATACAACCCTTGACTATCTTACGCACACCCCTTAGCTCTTGAAATTTCACCAAGGAAGCATACACACACTATATTTTGCTTCTTTCTTCTCTCTTTCCTCTATATTCCTCTAAACATGTGCACACACTCACCTCATGTATCGCTCTGCTCATTCATCTTTTGCACACACCACGCTAACATGAGCCTATAGTACCTCTTCCTCGGACCAAGACCAAGATGGATAGAGAAGCACTATATAAGCCTATAACACCTATGTCTCCCTCATTGGGTCCTCTTGATCCATGGACCCACTCAGCCTAGTTGTCACTAATGTATATGCCTCTCTAGCTACCCTACATGGCTCAATCTTGACCATTATGGAGGCACCTCTTATTGCTCTCATCTCCCATGTCCTAGTTTTAGTGGTAGTTATTTCCACCATCTCTACTAGGACCTGTGTCCATGTTTTCTATGGGGAATATTGCCCCTACCATCATCACTTTTTGGTGCATTGAGTCACATCTTGAAGTGCTAGCTACACCCACTAACCCATAACTTGGAACATCTACACTGGCACTGGCGAGGATATCCTCAGGGGCATAACACCCTTGTACCATATTTGATACCTAAGAGCCACTTTGATGTCATCCACCCCTAGATCCACATAGAGTGGGTCATCCAGGTCCTCCATCCATCTCCCCATGCCAATGTCCCCTCTAACTCTTGGTGGGTCCCTCCATACCTACTTGTACCTGTAGTCATCCAGATTTGATATCTCCTAAAAGATACCAAACTACCACTGGAATCGATCAAATCTAAAGAGCACCAACTCTCCCCTATCTATAGAGATCCACCTAACCCTCCTCACCCAAGCTAGCTCCTAGGTGTATATTCCATGGTTGCCAGATGATCCTTTGGTCTTGTAACTTATCTACCACCCACCTCTTTAGTGGTAGGTTTCTAATGTATATCCTCTAGACTTGCTTGAAGCTCCTCGACCATCTATATGTTGTTGGTCACTTTGGTTTGGGCAATGGTCATCGTAGTGTGTATGGTCTCCTAATTGCTATGTGCTCCCAACACCACACCTGGAGCAAAGTTGTATATACCAGCCTTGTATACCCTTTGTACACAATATTGTACAATATCCTATACGATTGGGTCAACACATATGGGCACCATGCGAACCACACCCGTTGGTCATACATGTCTATAACTACTCCCACCAGTGTCCATATGGCATACCAAGAATCCTACTACGATGCCATAGAGCATGATCATTAGAGCATTGACACCATAGCATCCCACCAATTAATCAATAAATATTTGACTCTCTCGAACCTAGTGGGCCCAACCCCTTGATAGTATTTTTAGTATTTCCTATTTCCATCAAGATCTATAAACTACCATCCCCTTGAAGGGGATGTGTAGGATGTGCGATACATCCTCTAGTGTGATTTTCATCTCCCCTATTGGTAACTAGAAGGTTTATGACTTCGAATACCACCTCTCCACCAACATTGTTAGTAGTGCTGTCTACCTCAACTTTGGGTATCTTTGCCAGGTGATATAGCCTCACTACCTCTAGAATCTCCCTCTCTGCCTATGAGAGACTACGTAGTTCCTCCTTCAAGGAACTTAGTCACCACTTTCAACTCTCGAGTACGTCATATTGCAACCAAAAATATAACAAAATTTTATTTAGTTTCACATAAAACAATATTTATATAATCAAAAAGTAAAACAAAACCCAAATTCATCACACGAAAACAAAGAGCAACATCTCAACATGTAAGTCTATTTGTCTTGGTTTTTCTTTCTCTTTCTTTTCTATTTGTCTCCTTTGTTCTTTGTTTTCTCTTTTTTAGAATTGTGTCCCATCCTCCTAGGGCATTATTTCACCTTTTTCCTTCTTTAAAAATTGCACCCCATACTTGTGAGGCACAATTTTGTAAAATAATACCCTACATTTTGGGGGTACTATTTTAGTCATTGCGATGAAGTAGCCAAAATTATGATCGATCCTTGAAATCGCATTGGGGTCATGCACAAAGATTTCTTCCAAAAGATAAAAAAGTTGTGAAAGGCACTACAAATCCTACTCTAGCCTAGTCTAGAGGAAGGATTTTAGTCCCTACCCATGTTCATTATGCTACTACATCAGCCTCACCCCTTGTAATGGTTGAATGGTGTGTAGGTAGCATCAATTTTATTTTTTACTCCATAGCTCTTCGCCTTTCCTTTACGTGGTAAAAATAAATTAGGGTTTTTACTCCTTTTACCTTTTATTCTTCTTTTTTATTTTTCTCTCTCCTATTTAGCACCCTTTTTTATTATCTTCCACTTTGTTTTCCTTTGAGTCATCCATTTTGATTTTTCTTAGGAATTTGGTATTCCTTCGGAAACTCAAGGGGGCACCCTAGCCTGAGACGCATTAATGTCACTAATGCCTCATTTTGCATGTAAAATATTTAAGTGTCTAGAATGGCATCATTTTTGCACCATCCATTTCTTCTAAACCAACCACCCTCTTTTTTTTCCATTCTTCACCCATAGGTGTCTACATATTTCTTTGATGCATTTATTAGGTCATAAATTCATCAAAGAGGAGGAAAAATATAGACATGGAAATTTGACCCACCCAAGTGAGTCATTTTTCCTAGAACATTTTGAGAAGGCCCTCAATCTTGTCTAAGCACAAGTTTGGTCCTCCTTCCCCTTTGTTTCTTCTTTTCTTCTAGCTTTTCCAAAATCACAGTTGGTCCTTACAAGGCATGATTTCAACAAGTTAGGGTTTTCTCTTAGAAAACCCTATTTTTGGACCTACACTCAAGATGTCGGACCTCCCTTAGGTTGTATTTTTATTTTCCCACCCTTTTCCCCTTCAAACCTCTTATAAATGAAGGGTTTGAATCCTCTTTCCCCCCTAAGACTTTTATTAAGAAAATACTACAAGTTTTCCAAGTGATTCTAAGTTCTGAAGGATTATTATCTTCTAGTACAATTAAGTGTTCTCTGGTGTTATAATGTTGCTCTGCTATTGATTTGCTACTTTTGGTGGATAAGTATGGGAACCTTGAGGTGGAGTCTACCATATTATGGAGGCCTTCATCCTTTTTCCTATTCTTTCACTACCACTAGGTTTATTCTTGCATTTGATATTTCTAAGATCATTTATTCTAATTTTACATTTAATTTTACATCCATATATCATTTTTACACTTTTTTTGTGAAATCATACCCCTTCCGTACATGGCACAATTTTGGTAGAACCCAAAATTGTGGTTGCTTCTTATAGGGTGCAATTATGATTTCATAAATTTTGGGGGTAAATTTTCATTCCCAAACCCTCAATTTGCACTTGCATGTTCTATTTAGACTATAACACTATTGTTCACATTATATTTTCATATTGTTTCATTTCATTGCATCTTGTCTTGTTTGTTTCCACAATAAAATGTCAATAATCACTTTTGTTTTGAATGGTAAGATAAAAGGACCAAGGGGGCTTGACTATTGTACCTCCAAGCTCAATATTATAGTGTCTTAAGCAGGTCCCCAAATTCTAATCAAATTTTCTAGATTTTGTGAAGTTGTTTTGTAGGATTCAAAGTTATTGGATATATCTAGATGCAAGTTAAAAGCTAAGATCAACATTGGATTAGATAAGTCCTCTAAGTTAATCTCTTAGAATGTTTTTTTTTTGCTTTATGTTCATTTTTATTCCAAACCTAGACCATAAATAAATAGAAATTTGTTTTCTCATTTCTAGGCATTTGAAAGAATAAAAGCATGTAGTTTGCATCTTAGGGTTAATTATTGATTGTGCATTCTCTTAAACCCTTGCACAAAAGAGAAAATATTTCACTTCATTATAAGTTAGGGTTTAGTCATCATCAAAAATCAAGAATCATTCTAGGGCTAGATTCTTGTCTTCTTTCATATTTTTCTATCTTTCATTGTTCTATTTCCATAGTTTAGTTTTTAGAGAGGCCAAACATAAGTGTTTGTTCAATTCACACATAAAACAATCCATCCCCAGAATTAGAGCAAGTTATTAAACCCCTCTTGGTGAACCCTTTGATCCCGAAGCCCTCGAGTGTAGAGAATATAACACACTCTCGAGGTCACCTCGGCTCCTAGTGGATCTAGTCAAGAATCATATGGGACAGGGCAGTTTTCCCCCTCTACACTTACAATATGTTAGATTCATTCTCCTCATGAACTAACATAAATTATTATCACTCAATATATAATTATCAGGATCACACTTACCTTACTACAAGGTGCCAAATCCAAAGTAGCACATCAAGTCAAGGCTCATCCTAAGCACACTCCACAAAATATTTTAGTTGAGCAATCTAGTTGAGATAATGTTATTTGATGGAGTGTTATAATTCTTATCCATGGATAATATAATGATTATATATGTTACATGCAATCACCCAATTATTTTTATCTCTTTTTATTTCTTTTACTTTTTATGATTTCTATACAAGATTTGAGTACTGGATTGCTTCTATCCAATTCTATAAAATCTTGTGAATTCCAAAATTACATAATGCCAAGGTTGTAAGAGATGATTGGAGACTTGGTATAGAAGATAATGAAAGATGATAAAAGCATCTAAGTATTTCCATACATAATTACTAAGGATTATTTTATCAATCTAATGTTGTTGATGATTGATTATGAGAAGAGGTCTATAGTGATTCACATGGAAAATTTTGGTCACACTTTATTGCATGTCATCATTGATGATGGGTCGAATGTAAATGCACTGCCTAAAAATACATGGAATGAATTGGGTGCATCAACATTATTACCATTTAATTTTAGACTTCTTGGAGCAAACAAATATGATATGAAGATGAAAGTAGTAATCATTGGGTAGAATGCTAAGATTGTTGAACAAATATTTATGTTAGGTTTTATGTTCATCACCTTGTAGAAGGCCACATCCAACACATTATTGGATTATGGGTAGCTACCTATGATGAAAGTTGATCACAACAAGGAGAATGACCACATCATGTCCAAGAAGTGCTAGTACAAGTATATGATCAGTCTAAGAAACCATTCAATAGGCAAGGATCTTACATCCTCTAATGAGTTAAATATCCCTTGATAAAGATAAGAGAACTAAAATAAAATTGGATGATGATATAATGTTGGAACTAGAGGACTACATAGAGTAAGAAGGAAACTTCAATAATGATCTACTCCATTGAAAAAATGGAGGATTATAAATTATTTTAATCAATATGTTCATACCTAAGTATAAAGTATGAGTAGAGTATAGCTTAGAATGGATGACATCACTTGACACCTACAAGGTATCTAAGTTGAGTCATATGATAGAAGAGAGAAGTGATAAATATGCATATTTTTTTTTATTTGGTAAACAAAGGGGTTTTGAAAGGGTCCCCAAATATTTTACAAAGGGATTTTTAAAGGGTCCCCAAACCTAAACAAAGACAAGATATTCAATTAGCATAAGAGAAGAATAGGGTCAATCTAGCATCCAATGGAAGAAACCAACAATTCAGATCATACAAAATTGAAAATCCGCTTGAAACCTAAAAATAAAATCAAATTTGAATAGATCACCCAACAAATAATTTATCGGTGGGAACTCAGGGCTCTATGAACTAGAAAATATATCTTCCTACCTAAAAAATCTAAACAAGAAGACATAACCTAAAATCTGACAAGTTTAAACAAAATTGAAATTGAGTGCCAAAATAAGAAGAGAGCATTGAGATTCTGAGTGCTCAAGGAGATCAAGGCAAATCCAAATAATGACCACCCACCTGAATAATGAACACAAACCTGCTCAAAATAGGAGAAAGGAAGAGATAGGTGCACAATAAATACACCTAAAAAGTAGCCCGAATGAAGCATCCAGATATAGGGTTTTGAATGGAATCCTGAACCAAAAATATATTTGGTCCTAAACTTTTGCGTATTCCATTTTTCCTAGAAGGACCGCAGGGTTTTGAGTGGAACCCATAACCTTTATAGGGTTTTTAAATGAACCTAGAACCTTTTTACAATTGGCCCAACAATAATCATTCATCTATTTCCACAAAGTTTGTAGGGTTTTGAGAGGAACCCAAAACCTAGGAATAATTTCAAGAAGATCCTACATAATATAGGAGCTTTGGAGCACTAGTATTGGAAACATCAAGAAAATCTACCCAACTTAAATCAAACTGCTAGAAACAGTGGCTATCTAAAGAAAAAAATCACTAAAATATGGGCTCTTGTAAAAACCACATAGAGATTTTCCAAAGAGGATTTTTAGGACATACCAACCAAAAAAAGTGCCTACTATAAGAAACAAGGCCATACAAAAAATAATCCAAAAAAAATAGGAGCTAATACAATATACACAACAGGGCCTTCCAAGAGGAATATTTAAGAAAAACTAGCCAATAAACAGTGCCCTACATGATAAAAAAAATGAGATGCCATCAAAATCTAACACACTAAACCTCAAGGACCTGACACCACAAGTGGAGTTGATTCCTTAAGCTGGCCAAAGCCTTCCACCCAGCCAACCCATTGGTTGTTGTATTTCCTTTAGCTAGCCAATGCCTTCCTTCCAGCAAACTCACTAGTGGCTACAAATCCTTCAGCTAGCCAAAACATTCCACCCAACCAATCCACTGGTGGTTCCGGTTCCTTTAGCTAGCTAATCCCTTCCACCCAAAAAACCGTCTGGTGGTTGTAGTTCCTTCAGCTAGCCAATTCCTTCCACCCAACCAACCCCTAGTGGTTGCAATTATTTCAATTGGCTAATGCCTTCCACCTAGCTAGCCCATTGGTTGTTACAGATTCTTTAGTTGAAAAATGCATTCCACCCAACAAACTCACTGATGGCTATAGATCCTTTAGTTGATAAAATCCTTCCTCCAGCAAACCCTCTTGGTGGGCATCGGATGCTCGCACTCACGTGCAAGCACCTCCTTTTCTTAATACATATGCATATTGAAGAAGAGAAAAATATATCATTTCCCCTTAATTTTATATAGTGTTGGTAATGCATAGATAGATGAAAATCCATAACTCATTTGACATGATAAAGATATAATAAGAAGCTAAAATTATCATGTATGAAGGACCATGTATGGTGCAAATAAACCTCAACAAGGAGAATAAGGAAAAGTTGATTAGTTGCAATGATGAATTATTTCTAATTTTAGAGGCTACAACTTCCAAAAAAATTATAATATAATGATGTATTTTCATGGATAATATAAGTAACTCCATAGAATTCTTCTTGAGTTATATATAAATTGGATACCCTTGGTATGAGGTATACAAGTAGTCAAAATGAGGTCATATCATATGAATTTATGAACCTTGTCAATATAGAGATAACAAGTATATTGGATGCAAGTATCATTTTTAAAATGACTAAGTGAGTGGATTTCTCCAATAGTGATTAGTTTGAAAAAGGAGATTATACAAATATAAAATTATATATTTTTTAGGAGTCTAAATGTTATCAAAATAAAATACCTATTCTCAATCCCACTCACTAATTTGATTCTAGAGGAGGTATCTAGGTATGATATCTATTCCTTTTTAAACGAGTTTTTAGACTACAACCAAATTAATGTTGTAAAGGAAAATAGACTGAAGATAACTTTTATCATGGATAATAGGATATATGCATACAATTGGATGGCATTTGATTTTTTTCAATGCACCCACAACTTTTCAAAGAATCATCCTACACATTTTTGAAAATATGTCCATAGGAAAGTTTAGGGTATTTTCAAATTATTGGTTTCTCTATGGGAATAAGGATGAGCATCTCAACGCACTAAAGTAGTGTACGATATTGTGTGTGAATGATCCTTTCTTCGTAAACCTATTAAATTTTTTATTTTCCTTTACAAAACTATTGGACCACTTTGTCTATCAAATAGGGATGAAGATATATCCTAACAATATTTGCATGGTAATGATAATGGAGGATAAATATGATGTCATATCATTAAAGTCCTTCCTGAGGAACATGGAATACCATAAAATATTCATCAAAAATATCACCTAGATGTCTCACATACTTGATGTGCTCACATGCAAAGGTGTTCCATTTAGGTGGAAGAGGAAAATCAATAGGATTTCAAGTAGTTGAAGGTCAAGCTATTTAGTGCACCCATTCTATATTCAAAGTTTATGATAAAAAAATTATCTTTATAGTGATGTATTAAACATTGCAATTTGGTGTGGGAAGGTTTAGGAGGGGTTTCATAGCTAAATTTGACTGGGTACAAAGTATTTAGAATTATGTATGTAATGTAAAATATTTTCCACTACCTTCTTGTAAACCCATTCTTGTTCTATGTTAATCACCAATCCTTCTTATACTTAAACAACAAGCCAATAATATATTGATGAGATAATATATGGGTCATTCCATTAGAAGATTTTATGTTCTAGGTGGTGGTCAAACCTAGGAAGAAGCATGTGATAGAAAATTAGCTATCACACATATATTCTAAAGAACCTAAAGGAGTATTAGAAAATTTTCTTGTTGTTCACCTATTTGTAATCAATGCACTGACATCTAAGGGGATGATTGTGCAAGCCTTTTTGAACCTCTATCCATCCAATCCAACCATTTTTTGTGGCTCAAGCCTTTTTTATAGGGGATAAGTTAACAAGGCCATTATAAAAATATTATTGTGGAAGGGGACTCCCTAAACCTTATAAATATTTTAAAAGGAAGATAGGAAGCTGGTTGGAGCATTGCAAATATGGTTGTGGGGATGAAAGAGATCATGTAGTCTTGTTACAACATTTAATTGAAGCATTTTTGAGGGGAATGGAGCTACAAATTTATTGGCAAACATGGGGGTGGAGGCTCAAGATATTATTATATGGGAAGATAATTTTCCACTTCAACTTATTGAATTTGTGGCTAAGGAGAAGCCAAATCAGACCAATTATTTTCACTTTCCAATTAGAAGAAGATAAAATTTTTGTGTTCGACTCTTGAGGCAAACTATTATGGGTGTCCCAGTCTATATGTGGTATATTGTTATGTATGTAAAGTCAATTGTTGTTTGTCTATTCTTGTTATTAACAATGTAGTATGTATGTTTCTTATCAGGTGCTTTATGATTGTTAATAGTTTATATGGATGTGGTATAATGTTTTATTCACCTTTTATGATCTGCTTGTAAGGAAGTTTGAGTAAAAGGGATGGGACCCTTTTAATCCCCTTCTTAATATATTAATAAAAAAAACCATTCTATTTTATTAGTAGGTTTTTGCATAAGAGAACATATGATATAATACTATGATGTTATGCCATGGATAAAGAGGTGCATACTACATTGAAATAATCTCATGAAGGTTTTATAAGATGACATATGGGGCCTAATGCCACTACAAGAAAGGCCCTCCTGGATAGGTTTTTGTGGTTGTTAATAATATATTTTCTCATCTACAAAAACTAGTAACCAATTTGTAGAAATGTTAAAAAATTCTTCTAATATTAGTATTTACAATAAAATATCCAATAAATCTAGATTTAAATATTCATAAAATGGCTCAAACCCTTGAGTTAGGGAAACACCATACAAAGCTCCTTAATGGAAGGAAGCCACTCCTCACTATATCTCAATATGAGATCCAAAAATATACAATATTCTCCTCCTCCGTATGAGTCTCTTGTTTACATTATATAATACTCAACTACCTACCACTAGTACTTACCCACACATGTAGGATAAATACATTTATTATAATATACCTATCTTGGGTACCTAACATTCCATATCCCACCGATTCCACCATGTAAATTCAAAAAAAAAAAAAAAATCATTCCATATCCCTTACAAAATATCTCATCCTCTAAACATAGGAAGAAATTAAATAATATGATTTTCTAAGTAAATTTAGCAATTGGTATAAATTTTGATCATCCATACATCCTAGTGAAACTATAATTGGTGGTGGCTTCATTGATGCCAATATTCTAGTTTACCACTTGAGTATCCAGGACTTCTTTTTTAGATCCATGCTTCTACTACTCTACTCTGGTAACTCGAATGGTGTGTCCATTTGTTTCTTGATGTTATTACACCACTCTAAAAATAAAAATTGTTATTCTTTCTCTACCAAACACTATCATACTTGGTGTCGTTCTAATTCCATGTAGAACCATAATAGTGTTGCCTTAATCCATACCTTCAAGATTATTGTTGCTCTTGGTGGTGTGCATGGTGATATGTTACATTCTTAACCTAATATTCTACCTTCTTTGACTACTTGACATTTTGCTTCTCTATTTTAAATTCTTCTACATGTTGTTCTCTCATGTGACCTTTTTTTGATGTGTCCTTATGATATTCTATGTATTTCTTGGACTATGTTGTTATTTTTTCCATGCACTTTTCTATTGTTGTTTCCTTCATGGACTCTATGACTTATTGGATTTTATTTTGGGTTCTGATGCTTCTTCCTCAATTTTTATTCTTGTGATAGATTCTTGTTTTTCCTTGAATCCTTACCTCTTACACTAGGAAATATCTTATACTGTTATTTTTTCCTATACCAAAACTTCATGAACTTATTTTGTATATTAATATTAACAATACCCAAATAATACAACCAAGGATAACCCAAAATAATATCCACATAATCCCCTTAAATGGCATAGAATCTTAATGTAAAAAATATTTATCCATGGTAATATTCAAATCTTAAACATTTTTAACTTTCTTACCTTCAATTTTTATTGCCTTGATTTTCTTTTCCTAAACCTGAAACCTTTTATCCAAAGCAATATTAATGAAATCATATCCCTTTCTATGGTTTGTAGAAATAATAACCTTTTCCCTCTACATTTTATCTTAGACCTATATAATAGAGTTTTTTTATACAAACAAATCTTCCTAATCATCGCTTGGCTTATTTTTCACAAAATATGTACTTCTTTCTACCCGCACATTATTATATTTTTTCTTCAATCCCTATTTGCTTAAAAATGCAACCTTAAATTCTTCCCATGTGTATGAAAAATCATGGTCACATTTAAAGTTCATAAACCAAAATGAAGCTTCCCCTTGTAAATAATCACAAATCTTATATTTCCATTCTATCTCAAAAAAAAATCAGTTCATCAACCATTCCCTAGCATAATTGTCATCCCTAATAATAAATTTTGACAACTCTATGATCTCAAATCCAAAAAAAAATAAAAATTGGATTTTTTAAAAATAAAATTCTTCTAGTATCCTCTATTCCTTTTAATAAACAGTTAAATCTATAATTTCTTAAAACAGAAGACTACAACTAATTTAGTTACCCTAGCTAACAAATATCTACACTCAAACTAACAATTGTTAATGGCTATGGACTATTTTTTTGGTTAATAATGGCTTGTGGACTAATTTTTTTTTGCACTCATCCTAACAATTGTTAATATCTTGTAGATTGTGTACTTTCAGATTTTGATAATGGCCTACTCTATGGACTACTACCAAAATATAAATATTTTTTATTTACTAACTGCTACCAAATTATGAACTAGGTATTTTGGCACTTAGACTAACAACTGATAATAACTTGCTTTGTAAACTTTTTATGAAATTTTATCAAACTATGAACTAGGTATTTTCTACACTCAGTTGTAATTTTCTACTATGTTGAAGCTATGGAAACTATTATGAAATATATTTTTGAAGTTATTGTTGATGACCATATGGAAATTAATGGATGAAACTCTAATGATGAACCAAGCCTCAAACTATGTCTTATTAGGGGCTTAAAACAAATCTCATTTTCCATAAAGGTTGTCTCTCTGAGTATCACTCTCTGATTACCAATAGTATTCCCACTAATGAATACTTCTTGAGAAACTAGCCACGGGTTTACCTCCAAATAATGGCTCTTTGTATACTCTCTTAGGGTAAAACACTACTAGACTGGATGTGGGGTTGTTGACAATTTTTATTGGTGACACACTCAAACCACTTACTTGGGGGTTTCTAGGGTAGTCCTCATAATGAGTTTTACGGAAAATATGGACCCAAATACTTCTTTCAATTAAGTAGATGAGACTTGCACCTAATATTACAAGAGGTTATTAGCCCAATACAGGTGCTTATTAAGCACAATATTAGGATCCTAACAAGGAATAGATGGCCATAAAATAACTGAAGCTTATATAATGGAACATAGCCCTAGACAGTGCTATGCTATCAATTGTTAAGAACCTATTTTCTCATCGACAAAAATTAGTAACCAATTTGTAGAAATATTAAAACATTCTTCTAGAATTAAGAATTACAATTAAAAAAATCCATAGAAATAAATAGATAGTTATATATTCATAATATAGCTCAAACCCTTAATATATGGAAACATCGTGCAATGCTCCTTATTGGAAGGAAGCCACTCCTCGTTATATCTCAATATGAGATCCAAACACATAAAATATTCTCCTCCTTCATATGAGTCTCTTGTCTACATTATATAATACTCAACTACCTACCACTATTTCTTACCCATAGATGTGGGCATAAATACATTTACTATAATATTATAATATTAAGAATAATGTTATAAGATAAAGTACCTATCTTGGGTACCTAACAATAGTATATCTTATATTGTGATGAGAAGGATATTATGACCAAGTGTAATACCTATCAAAAAACAAGAAAAACACTATTGAGAAAATTTATATCATTACATTTGTTAAATACATAGGAGTTATTTGAAATGTGGGGTTAGATTTTATCAAACTCTTGAAGACTAGCCAATAGTGGAAATGTAGGTACATTATGGTGGCAATTGAGTACCTAATGAATGAGATCAATAAAATGGTATTTTCTAATATTTTTGTGAAAAGTACTATGTGCTTTATGTATAATCAAATCATCACTTGATTTGGCACACCACTGCAGCTAATAAGTGCCCATGAATGACACTTCAAGTGTGAAGTAAACCAAAGTTGATGATGAACTTTTGGATATTTATCACTATCTAGTATGTACTACCTATGAGCAAATGGGTAGGTAGAAACAACAAATTAGGTGTTGGTTTCAATTTTATGTATAACCTATAAATTTGAAGGTTCTAGTTAGGAGGTAAAATGCCAATAGTCCTATAGGCATATAATACAATATATAAACTAATGAAAAAATGCACCACATTTTAATAGATGTATGGTAGGAGGTTGTCACACTAGTAGATTTTTTTATCTCAATATTGAGAGTGGCAATGCAAAACTTGGTGATTAGGATAGCCTAGATGATAGATTGCTTGTGATTATGAATTTGGGTGAGAATTGAGTGATGGTCTAGTAGGGTATGGAGATATCCCAATATAGGAAAAAATACTTGCATGATAAGCACCTTCAAAACATGAAACTAAAAAATAGAGATATTTATTTTTGATTTTATTGGGAAGACAGAAATCAAGTTTGGGAAGTTGAATACCCTATGGATTGGAGCATTCTAAGTGGAGAAGATATTGAAGAATGGTATTATTAGTCTAAGGATGTTGAATAGACACCATACACTCATGTAGTAAACAAATAAAAACAAAAACCTTATAAGTATTGTATATAGATGAACCGTATGGACTATGATCTATTAGAAGTTTGGATGGATTGTCTACTGAACCTTGTAATACCTTGGTATCCATTGATTATATCACCATATAGGATATTGTTGAGTGAAATCACTATAAATATGCATATTTTTATGGAATTTCTAGTGGTTTGGTAAAGATTTTACGATGGAGTATTTTGCATGGGTTTTGACTAGGAACCTATTACAAGGGAAATAGATAGTGTGTAGTAGGATTGATAATAAAATAATTGGATTTAATTGGATTACTTTTGATTGGAGAAATAGTGATAGTAACCCTAGTGGAGCAATGACATTAGAGGTGTGTGGAGTGGAGGTTCCACATGAGGAGCAAGATCCAAGCAATGGCTTTTAAAACTCTAGTGGAGAAGCAATAGTAACCCTAAAAGAGTAGCAATATCAGAGGTGCATGGAGTGGAGGTTCCATAGGAAGAGAGAGATATAAGCAATAACTTCAAAAACCCTAGCAAAGCAATGATGGTAATCCTAGCAGAGAAGTAGTGATGGTAACCCTAGAGGAGAAATAATGTTAGAGGTGCATGGAGTGGAGGTTCCACAAGAGGAGTGGGATCTAATAAATAGCTTCAAAAACCCTAGAAAAGTAGTGATAGTAACCCTAGCAGAGTAGTAGTGATAGTAACCCTCACAGAGTAGCAGCATCAAAGGTGTATGGAGAGGAGGTTCTAAATGAGGAATAGGATCTGAGAAACAACTTTGAAAACCCTAGTAGATCAGTAAAAGTATACAAGGGTTCAATGAAGGAGTGGGAGCTAGAATTTTAATGGTGGTGATCAAGGTGGGAAAGGGAGGGAGTGGGAGTCTTTGAATATCATTTGCATGGATTTTTGGAAGGGTTATGGAAGTTGTTGAAATATGTGGAGGTGGTGGCTAGCTTGGATGTGAATGTGGTAGTTCTATGTTGGCCATATGGTGTGTTTGTATAAGATCTTGATACTAGCTCCACGGGTCCTTTGGGAAACCATGGGCTATCAAACGGTAAGTTGGAGTTTGGGTCCCATTCTCATGGCCCATATTTTTCCCCTAAAAACTCAAGACTGAACATTTTGTTTATTGTAGTGGCATCTAAAGGTGCAAGAATGACTTTATTAAAACTTATTTGCAACATATACCCTATGGGAAACACCATTAGCATCCTAAGTGAATTGGTTAAGTTCACCATGGGTGATGGTAGTTGTTATATTCTAATGAGTATATGATATAGGAAATGCAACCACAAGATGTAAGATAAGCAAGCTATGATATCTATATGATAATGGCACTAGAATATGCAGGAAAATAAAGAGATAAACTTTTGCCATAACGCAAAAATATGCCATTAATGAAAGCTCACGAAAATAGTACAATGCAGTATAATGGAGGACATGAACACTCCACAAACTATTTTTAAAAGAACTACATTGTACTCCTCTACCAATCTATACTATGCACTCTCTATATTATCTCCTCTCTTTTCACTCACTATAAGGCCTATATATAGGAAGATAAGTTCCTTGGCCCTCACTCTACCTTTGACTCTATCCTATGACTCATGTACATGTGGACTACATGCACATTTACATCATTGCACATTCTAACACTTGTGCATTTATTACATGTTGAAGTAACTACTTAACTTTACTCTAAAGTAAACTCCTACTCTAGTAATGTACCAAAGGTGGTACATTGATATGTACCCAATAATGTAATATACTCTAACACCCCCTGTATTACATTATTTGGGTATTTAAGACTTTAGTCTTCAATATGGATCTTCATATTGTTTAGAATATGCTCTTCTCTGTGCTTCTTCTTTCTTATTTGTCTAAATATGGATGAGATCTTGTTCTAGTTCTTCTTCTTCTTTTGCTTCTATCTTCATGTTGTCTCTTCTTGTCATTTTCATTTCACTACCTTTTGTTGTTTCAGGGTATTTGGAAGAGTCTCTGACCTTGTAGTCTTCTAGGTATCCTTGATGAACTAGTGATCTCATAATATTGCAAGTCATAAGAGGATCATAACTTCTTCCATTTCTGTTCCTTGGCTTTTTGTATGGCCTGTTACCTTTATCTTCAAAAATTTCAAGCTTAAACTCATTGTTAGTGGATGCTTCTGAAATAAGAACTTGGAGGAAACAATCTAATCTGAATATTAGTCTCTCCTCAAATATTTTATAGTACTTGTCTTTGTAGTAACAGGAGTAAGATGAATGAGATTTTCCTCCACAATATTTACAAGGATGGAAACTCCAGCAGTTTACCTTCTCATGACCAAATTGGCTGCAATAGGAGCATAGTAAAAATATCCCAACTCCTTTGTTGTCTGTTTTAGGAATATCATGTTTATCTATTTCCTTGATGAAGTAGTTGAACCATGTGTGTACAATTGATGCTATTCCATATTTACTTCTTTCATAAATATGTATGAGGATTTTTTCATCAATATTATTTTCTACCTTTTGAATATGATCTTCAATATCTTCATTAGTATAATTATCATCAACTCCCTTTACTATCTTACTAGAAGATGTTCCTGAAGAATCTACTTTCACCAAACTATTAGTTTGTGAGTTTTCAGAAATATTTTTAAATTCCATTGATTCTTCTCTTCCATTTGCATCTTCCTTATTATCCATTGAATTCTCTAAAACATCAATCATGCTTTTAAGCCATATTGGTATTTTCCTTGCTCCTTTTCTAATTACATTATTTAATGTGTTCTTTGGAGTGGACATCCTTATAGCTCCCTAGTTTAGAGTATGTGAACTATTTTGATAAAACCTTTCTAAGACTTAGGTTTTGTAGGATCCTTATGTCTCCCTAGTGATTAGAATATACTCTAATCTTGGTAAAGTGCTTAGGAAGTAATAGTTCACCTTTTGAGTTGATTTGGTAATGTTTTGGGAATGATAATAATCAACTCCTATTTCACCTTATTTCTCCTATTGAACTATGCACTTATCAATTTGATGGAGTTATCTATGGTTGGATTTCTTTTGTCTCTTTAGTATGAGTATGAGACAAGTATAAGCAATAAAGTTCCAACTCTTTCAAGCAAACAATAATTTTGCTTCTTTTCAACCTTTAGTTCTCAATAGTTCAATTTTCTAAATTCCAATTAGTTAAGTTTTGGTGTAGTATTCCTTATATCTCCCAAATTTGGAACTTTAGAAAATAATAACACTTGCAAAATAATTTAATTATCTAAGGTGGAAACCCTTATATCTCCTAATTTGATTATTTTGCAAATACTATGTTATTGGAATTTCAAGCAATAGAATTTGAAATGCTTTTTCCAAAATAAACTTCACCCTTCAATTAGCTTTCTAGAACTTAATAGAATGTCTAAGGTTTTATCTCCTTATTCCTCCTATTGTTTAATAAACCAACCTTAGGAATTGAATAACCTTTATAGAAAGCAATTAATGATATACTACGGCTTATACCTTTTAATAATGTGTTGCTCATTGTTTGCTTGCTCGTTGCTCATTGTTCGATGTTCGATGTAGGTTTTGACTATGAATTTCAACCTCTTGAATGCTAAATATTTATGGTCCATGAGGTATGGTATCAAGTGCTGCTTTGGGTGATGTTCTCGATGTTCTTTAGACTGCACTCTCTCCCTTCTTAATCATTGTTTGACTATGTAGCAAAAATCTCCTTCTACGTTCTCCTTATTGGTAGAGGTATTTAATGAACCTTACCTCCTTATGTAACGTATGCCAAATGGCATATACATTATTGCTTGAGCCTATCTCTCCTTGCTAGATGGCGCCAATCTGTGAGGTGCATTAGAAGATATCACTCTTGGTAACGTAGGCATTATTACAATATCTATATGCTTGAATGATGACTAAACTTTATCAGTTTGTGTAAAGAATTACTTAGGCACTCCTCTTCCTTTGCATGCATTATGAACGAAGGCATTATGAAAGACTCTAATGACACTCCTTTGCTCCTTAAGTCTTGTGCCAAGTGGCACAATGTTTCTTCACTCGAGATGGCAAGTGGATGTCTTCAACCTTGCATGTAGCTATACCCTTTCATTCGCTTATTAGCCCAATGCTTCTTGCCAACTATTGATCATTTGCTCAATGCTTTCTTGCTTAGCTTTCTCCAACTAATGGTGGCTCTCTCCAATGCTTCTTGCTTTGCTTTCTCTAGCTAATGATGGCTCTCCAATGCTTCTTGCTTAGCTTTCTCTAGCTAATAGTGGTATTCTCCAATGCAGGTGGTTCCAAGGTGCTTCACTCCTGATGGTTTGAAGGTATTTGTTTTAGCCCTAACATTGTTCTTCTTCCAATATTTTGATAATATTCGCTTGGGTAATAAGCTCCTTACTTGCACCTTGATTTTATTATTTTTTGTTATGTTATTTCTCTTGCAAATGTTGTGTTAGACTTGCCTTGTTGATGTGGCTACGCTTGTCCAACTTGGTCTCCTTGTGATGTAGATTGACTTACACCATGAACGTTGCTTGATATGAGACCAATCGACATTGAATCCTATGGCTCGAATGCTGGTTTGATGAGCCTTTTTTTGGCTCTCTCCTTTGCTTCAAAATGGTTGCTTGAAGACTATGTTTTGCTAGCTATTGTAATACCTTTTGGAGGCTATATATTTTGTCCTTCTTGGCTATATTTGAAAGGACAAGAATGGTGCTTCTCATGTAACGTAAACATCCCTATAATAGTTAAGATAGAACACCTTAACTTGCACCAAAGTTTTAGGTCATATGTCTTCTCCAAGTTTCTAACTTCTTTGATGAAGTGGCTTCTTGAGGGCAGATAGTGATCTAATAACACTAACCTCTAACTCACTTGCTTGAATACTTTGCACTAATAATTTCAAGCAACTAATATGCCCTTATTTTGGTGACTTGCTTTCACCAAGATATGTTGCAGGTTTTGTGTGCTCAATAGTGTCCTTTGACACTTCAACTTAATCCTGCTCATGCACTAATTCTCACCTTTGAACAATATTTAATGCACTTAAAAATATCTCTTAAGTATAACTAGTATAGTGCACTATTAATCTCACCTTATCACTCCTATAAAATAACTCTCAAAGTAACTTGAAATATGCACTATAAACTATGCAAACTTAATGTAGTCTTCTTTGCTTCAACTAAACAATAGGAAGATGATATTTTTCTTTCTATCAAAATATATCTAACTCCTATTTTAATGTGTAGGTATTAACCTTAAAAGAAACTATCTTTTGCACTCCCTTGAAGACTATAATATGCAACCTTCTCTTTGCAAATTTTTAAACTCTAATATGGTGCTTAACGAATCTTAATAATGAAACAAAAATCTAAAGTTCAACTAATGAACCTTTTGCACCAAAGTTGCTTACCTTAATGAACTTTGTAGATGAAGGATTGCAAGGTGATTAGATTCACCTTATTGCTACCCTTAACTAGATGAACTTGCAACTCTTCTTTGCTATCCAAAATAGCTTCTCAACACACCAATTTGCAGCTTTGTACCTCCTTATATCTTGTTGCTTGATACTATAGTTTGGTGGCTTCAACCTTCAAGATGTATCCTAGAAATATAAAACTTAGTAGCTATTGATGTTGCCTAAGTTGTTGCTTTCTTGTTATCCTCAAATCTGAAAATTTTTAGATTGCAAAGCAGTCAATCTCTCCACTAAAATGTTATCCTTGAATCTCAAAAATTTGGTAGGGAACTCCTCCAAATCATAGCTAAGATTTTCCTTCAAGAACCCTTCAATTTTTTGCTATAGAAACCAGCAAATCTCCTTTCTCCAAATGAGCCTTCTAGCCTTCAAAGGCAATATTCAAACCTCTTAGGTTTGGTAGTAATGTCTAGCTCATTTCTCCTTCAACCTCCTTGTCGAATTTTGACTTCAATATAGGCCTTCTTCTCAAGAATCTAAAAGTCTTGAGGTCTTCACCAATCTCCTCCAAAATTTGGCAAACTTCTTACCAAATCCTTCTTCCTTGGGCTTGTTGTTGGATGGCGATAATTGTCCCAAGTTCTTCCTTTATCAAGAACTTCTCCTTGGTGGTAAATTTCTCCAATGAGTTCTCCTAGGAACTCCTTTAATGGCCTTCTCTGAATCTCCTTCAATGAGGCTCTCCAAGCCTTCTCCTTCTTTCTCCTTGAGACCTCTTCTCTAGGGTCTTCACTCTCACAACTTCTCTGGTCTTCCCAATGAGACATTTTCTTCAACCTTCTACTATGGAAGTATTGGCAATGAGATCTCCCTCTTGGATCTCTAAAATCTTCTACTTCAGGAACAAGACTTTTGCTAGTCCTTCTCTATCTCTTCCAAAACTAGAAGTTCTTCAATGGACCTTCTATAGGTCTCTTCAGCTTCTCAAGCTGATTTCTTCTACTCCTTCAAGGTGAAGTCTTCAATATTCAATGGAGATCACCAATCTCCTATCTTCATTGGGACTCTTCTTTGGAGTCTCTTCAATATGCTATTTGTAGTCTTCAATGGAGATCACCAACCTCCAATCTTCTCCTGGACTCTTCTTTGGAGTCTCTTCCTCAAATCTGCAACAAGGCTCCTATGGCCTTTTCTTCTTCTGCACTCTGCAGGTCTGCAATCTCTAGCAATGGGATATTTTCTTCAGGCCTCCAAATATTTGTTCTTCCATTTGTTGCTTCTGGTGTTGGATTGATTCTAAAGAAGATATTCTTCCTAGCTCTTTTGTAGGAAGCTTCCCAACTTTCTTTGAATCTCCTTTTTCCTGCAACAAAGTATTAGGACTGTAATGGAAGAAATTCTAAATCTAGAGATAATCAATCTTCACTAGTTGATTTGTCAATCTAGTGGAATCAATATTGAGTCCTAGTCTTCACGAGTTTTTTTGCAACCCTATGGAAAGACTCTAGCCAAATGCAATCTCAAAAATTCTAAAAATGAGATTTTTGGATTCCTCTCAATCTCACTTGTGGCTCTCCCTATTTCCTATCGATCTACCATGTGCTCTGATACCATTGTTAGCTTTTGATGAGTATATGATATAGGAAATGTAACCACAAGATGTAAGATAAGCAAGCTATGATATCTATATGATAATGACACTATAATATGCAGGAAAATAAAGAGATAAACTTTTGCAATAACTCAAAAATATACCATTAATGAAAGCTCACAAAAATAGTACAATGCAGTATAATGGAGGACATGAACACTCCATAAACTATTTTTAAAGGAACTACATTGTACTCCACTACCAATCTATACTATGCACTCTCTATATTCTCTCCTCTCTTTTCACTCACTATAAGGCCTATATATAGGAAGATAAGTTCCTTGGCCCTCACTCTACCTTTGACTCTATCCTATGACTCATGTACATGTGGACTACATGCACATTTACATCATTGCACATTCTAACACTTGTGCATTTATTACATGTTGAAGTAACTACTTAACTTTACTCTAAAGTAAACTCCTACTCTAGTAATGTACCAAAGGTGGTACATTGATATGTACCCAATAATGTAATATACTCTAACAATTATGACCTTGTGTGGAAAGTTCCAAGGAATAAGCCCAAACCTGGATTCAATTTGAAGATGGATGCTAGTGAAGTGGAAACCTTTGGTCTACATGGAAATTGTAGCATCCCCTAGGGCATTTTTATATCATAATAAACTACATGGAAAATGCAAACCATATCTTAGAGGGAAGCACCTAGTTATATGGAAAAAATGTCTATTTTTATAGAAGTTGGAACCTTCTTTCAAGCCTCATATGCAAAGGGTTAACTTTGTGCCACTATGGGTTCATCTCCCTACCCTCCCTTACTATATTTGGCATGAAGATGTGTTGAGAGGTGTGGCCAAGGCTATGGGGGATATCCTTCTTATCGATATGATAACCAAAGCCAAATAAAGAATGGTGTATGCAAGAATGTGTGTTATGGAAGATCTGGAGGTGAATCTTCCCAATTCTATCAATATTATCTCATTCTTGGGTACTTGGAACTAGCCCATTTGTTTATAAAAATAGGCCTATCCAATGATCTAGTTATGGAAAATTAGGTCACTAGGTGAACCAATATCCCCTCAAGGCACAAGTGAAGAAGTAAAAGAGATCTACAACAAAATGGATAAATAAGGAGAACTTGGATTGAGTCCCCTTAAAGGATTCCGAAGGTAATTCCTCAAAGGTGGAGGAAGGAGAAGCTTAGCCCCATATGGATGAGGTTCATAAGCTGAAGTCTCTAGTAGAGGAGATTTTACAACCCTTATAATTGACCCTAGCCAACCTAGTGGTGATTGAGAAGGAGTCTAAGGAGAAGAATGTAGCCTTGAAGCCTGGTATTACTAAGGTATGTTAGTCATATATCTTTTCTAAAACCATTGTTTCTAAGGCTCTTCTTCTTAATTCCTTTGATGGGCTTTGTATTGGTTTTGCTCTTGAGAAGCCTATGATTTAGTTAGCAACCCTTGAGGTACGATATCTGATTAGCTCCTCAAAGACCTAACTGGAGAAAGTTTCTCTGGGTCCTAAAACCTAAAGATAAAGGAAGGGCAATGTGGATGTGGGTGTTGATCAGAAGTTAGGAAAGCCCCCTAACAAGTTTGTGAGGAAGAGAAAAATGGATTCTGAGATCACGAATGGATCTCAAGCTCTGCTTAAACTTGAAAAATGGAAAGATGTAAGAGTAATATAGATAAATTTGAAATATTTCTACCAAAGTAACCATGGTGTATCTAGGGAAAATAAATATAATTCTAAATCTCATAAATGAAGTGCCTCTCTTGGAATGTTAGGGGCCTAATGGGCTTTCTAACCAATGGGTGGTCACTTCCCTATATAAATAAATTTTACCTAAATTTTTTTCCTACAAGAAACCAAGTTAGATGGTCCGGACATAGAAGCTATTAGAAGAAGAAATTGGAAAGAAGTCCATTTTACTGCAATCCCAGTCAATGCTTCCTCTAGGGGACTCCTTTATCTATGGGATGCCAACAAGTTTGAGGGTTCCATAATTTATTCCTCTGATATATTATTAATATTTACTTTTGCAATAGAGAAAGTAAGAAAAGGTGGGTTATGACTAATGTGTATGTGTCAAATTCTAGGTCTAGTAGAAACTTGTTATGGAAAACTCTGAGTTCCGTGAGAAGGATTTTTGCTCAAGAAACTTGGTGCCTATAAGGGGATTTTAATTCCTCTATTTTTTTGGATAAAAAAGGAGGGAACTCCCCAATTTTAAAAAGCATGGATGAGTTTGTAGATTTTGTGAATGGCAATGAGCTATTGGATGTTGAGTTGAAGGGCTCAAGATATACTTGGAGCAATAGGAGAGCGGGTAACTATTTCATCCAAATTAGGTTGGACAAGGCTCTTGTCTCCAAAGAGTACCTTCTACTATTTGGGAATTTATCTCTCTGCTCTCTACCTAGAATTATTTTTGACCATAACCCCTTATTTTTTGAGCTAGACTAGGAAAAAACTAGATTCCCTAGGCCATTCAAGTTTGAGGTAATATGGTGCCTTCATCCTCATTTGGAAGCTAAAATTATAAACTGGTGGTTTTATCAAGCAAAAAAACAAGGTTCCAAGGCTCTAACATTTCCAAAATTGTAGTAAAGCTTAGAGTTGTTAAAATTAGCCTTAAAGAATGAAATAAAAGGGTTTTGGGGAATATTTGGCAAAAGTAGTAAGACTTAAAAATTTAACTAAAAGTTGTTGAATCTGAGATAGAACATGGAAATCTCAAGAGATTATATACAGAGAAAATGAGGTGCTAGCCAAATTTTATAACACTATTACCGATGAGGAATTTTTGTGGAAACAAAAGTCTAGGGTGCTTTGGCTAAAGGAGGGAGATAAAAATTCCAAGTTTTTTCACATCACAACCTTGAAGCACAAAAGCACCAATAGGATTAAAGAAATTTGAAAATTTGATGGATCTAGTGCTACTCACATTAAGGATATAAGAGTTGAGGCTATGGATTTTTTCAAAAATCTCATCAAGGTGAAGAGGTTTGTAATAAGGAAGCCTAAAATAAATTGCTTGGTAGTATTTCCAGCCTTGCCGTGGCTGATATAAACCAAGCCCTTGTCTCTCCATTTAGTGATGAGTAAGTTATAGTTGCTATACTTGTGATGGAATGAATGAAGGCTTCGGTTCCTAATGGTTTCCCCCCCTCTTTTTCAAAAATTATTACCATATTATGGAGAAGGATATTGTTGATGCCCTTTAAGAGGTCCAAACCATCAACCATATTCCATTCTGAGTGAATTATATATTTTTAAATCTAATCCCCAATACTGTTGGTGAAAAGGAATTTGGTGTCTTTAGACTCATCAACTTATATAATATTATTTATAAAATTTTTACAAATGCCCTTGTCAATATATTTAAACCTTTCTTCCAGCCTTGATTTATTTAGCCCAAAGTGGATTCATGCCAGGGAGATAGACCCTAGACAGTATCATAGCTGTCCATGAAATTCTTCATTCAAATGATAAATGTGGTAGAGCTAGTCTCTTCCTTAAATTAGACATGAATAAGGCTTATGATATGGTTTCATGGGAGTTTTTGTTAAAGGTTTTGGAAAATTCTGGTTTTTTTCCAAATTTGGATAAAACTTGTCCATGCTTGTATCTCTTCTACCAAGTTTTCGGTCTTGATAAATGGGTCCCTAGCAAGTTATTTTTCAATTTTGAGAGGCATTCACCACGGGACCCCTTGTACCCTTACCTATATATCATAGTGGCAGAAGCTTTGAGTAGGGCTATCAAGTTAGAACCCTTTGTGGAAGTTATCAAGCTCACTTTGTCGATGGATCCTACTTCTCATCACCAAATTGTAGATGATGTTCCGCTCTACCTCCTTAATTAACTTCCCCAAGTTAATGTGCTAAGAGAAATCTTGGAGGTATTTGAATTACAGTTGGAAAAAATATAAATTCTATAAAAAGCAAAATCTTCTTTCCGAATACTCCCTTAGTGAGGTAGATGATAATTGCTTGCATATTAGGTTGTGAGGTGGTTGCCCTCCCATATCTTTACCTTATAAGGACTTTGTTTAAAGGTGAGATCCAGGATTTACTTTGGGAACTTATGGTGGAAATATTTTAGAGGAAGCTAATCAGGTGGAAAGGATCCTTCCTTAGTCAAGTTGGAAAGGCTACCCTGGTAAAGTCTACTCTTCAAAGCATTCCAACCTTCTTCTTATCTATGTTCATAATTCCTAACAAGATTTTATTGAATATTGAACATATTCAAAATTTGTTCCTTTGATCTAGGTTTGATGAGAAGAAAAAAAATTTCTTAGTTGGTTGGGTTCAAGTTTGCAAACATAAAAATTATGGTGGCTTAGGTCTTCATAACATCGGGTAGATGAAATATGAATTGTAGCATTTCTACAATGTTTAAGAACTTATCTTGTTGTGAGAGAAATGAGATAAGATGATAGGAGGATGCAGGCATTGTTCAGGTGGGAGCACAAGAATTCAAATTCTTGAAGGCAAGAAGGACCAAATTTGAATTTTTAGAGCATGGGAGGAAGGTCGTGATGGCAGCTTGGATGGGATCCCTTTCGATGAGCCTGAGGGTGGTCATAATGATTCAGATAAGGTGATTGAAAAAGTCATCCCTTTTTGGGGGGATGAACCTCCCAACAAAGGAACCAAACCTGGGTCCCCCCTGGTTGAGGGACCCACTGCTGAAAAGCCCTCCTTTGCCAAAGTCCTTGGTGGAGGTTCTAATAGTCCTAGGGTTTCCTTGTCTTCCCTGGAACCTATTGGGACAAAAGTTAAGGTCCTACAAATATCATTTCCAACTACCTATCTATGGAAACTTTCTCTTTAGTTGGAAAACTTATTGGTGGAAGGCCCGACCTTGAAACCATTAGGAGATGGGCTCACTCCAAATGGAAGGTCAATGGGTGTTTGGAAATTTTTGGCCTTTCTAGGGGTTTCTTTGGCATCAGGCTTAGCAATCATGACGATGCGAGCCGGATTCTCATAGGTGGTCCCTGGTTTTTGGGAAGGAAGAGCTTATTCCTAATGCATTGGTCTCCTGATTTTGACCTTGAATCCTAGAGTATTAATTATGCTCCTATTTGGGTTCATTTGTCGAACCTTCCATGGTATTTATGGCATGAAGATATCCTCAAAGCTATCACCAAAACTATAGGAGACTTGGTGGCCATTGACCATGCCACTCTGGCTAGAACAAGGATGACAGCTGCTCGCATTTGTGTTAATGCAAATTTGGATTCTGAACTCTCAACTTTTGTGGAGTTGGAATATGAGTCCTACTATAGGAAGCAGGCGATTGAATATGAAAATAAACCTACATTCTATGTGGAATGTCATACTCAGGGGCACCTTAGATCCCAATGCCCTTCCTTAAAGGTGTAGGCTGAACCTGAGATCCAAAAAAGTAAAGTTTCTTTCACAAGGTTTGAGAAGAGGAAACATCCCACATCAAAGGGAGTGGTCTTCAAACCAATCAAAAATCAGAACCAAAATATCAGTAGGAACGACCATCCTTAGGGAGGTGCTTCAAAAGAGCCCCAAACTTCTCCTCAAGTAGCTGACAAGGGCAAACAGATTTCCACAATAGCTCAAGAAACAAACAAGGAAGAGGTAAGTTCTTTCTTTGCTCTCCCAAACAAGTATCAAGTTCTTTCTGAATTACCTTCTAGGGATAATGATAATTTAGAGACTATTCATAGTCCTGAACCAGTCCCCAAAACCTCTTCCATTCCTAATAAGAAAAATAGGTAAGAATATATCAAATCCCTTGATCCCATTAATAATATTGGGCATGTCCATTCATCCCCTAAACCCAAGAGTGGGTCCCTATGCTCAAGACCCTCAAGCCCTCCTCTTGAATATTTCCTTGATAACTCAGTTGATGCTTGCAAATGGACCCAAATTGAAGAAGTTGCCATCCCAACATCCATCCCTGGTTCTTCAAGTCCAATAGTTCAAAGAATAAATCCTCAAAATTTTAGTCCAAAGTAAACTAGAAGCTATAAGAAATATTTTATTGATTGTGGAGGAGAAAAGAAGAAGGGTAGAACCTCAACTACTAATCACTAGAAATAAGGATTAGCAGATGAAATAGCGAGTGGTATACAAAAATCCTATTTTCCACAGGGTTAAATCAGAGCAAGGATGAATCCAAATGCATCAAACCCCCCCAACCTTAAGGAAAGGAGGTAAAAAGGACCTTCAAATCATCCAAATGAAAATCCTCTCCTAGAATGTGAGAGGACTTAATGGCATGGCGAAGCAAAGGTTAGCCAAGTCATTAAGGAAAGAAATTAATCCTACAATTTTTTTGATGCAAGAAACTAAAATTGGGGACTCTATAGCTGAGGATCTATGTAAAAAGATATGGAAAAATAGTGAATCTATTTTTTGTAATGCAAGGGGTGCTTCAGGAGGTCTCATGTGCCTTTGGAATCTAGGAAATTTAGAAGGCAGATTAATTCATTCCAATGATGTGTCAGCTAGCATCCTATTTTTTGACAAAGATACCAATTTTCCATGGGTTCTCACTAATGTTTATGCCCCGAATTCTATCCCTGGTAGATCCAGACTATGGGAAACTTTAACAAACTTGAGGAAAGCCATCTCAAATTTCCCGTGGATTCTAGCTGGAGATTTTAATACTCCTATGTATCCTTCTGATAAGAGAGGTGGTGTGGGATCCATTACAAAGAGTATGGAAGAATTTCAGGATTTTATTAACTCTAATGACTTGATGGATGTGAATTTGAAAGGCAATCAATTTACATGGACTAATAGGAGAAGTGGCAATCAACTAATTCAGGTTAAACTTGATAGATTTCTCTTTTCTCAGGAAGCTACTGCAATTTGGGGGGATGCCAATCTTCAATATCTTCTCAAAATTGGCTCAGATCATAGTCCTCTTCTTTTGGAAACTAAAAACCCATAGAATTTTAGGATTCCTTTCATATTTGAAGCCATGTGGATGCAACATCCAGACTTTAGGGATAGAATTATTCAGTGGTGGAAAACAGACATTCAAGGATCACCATCATATAGACTAGGGCAAAAACTAAAAATGATCAAAGAAAATCTTAAAATTTGGAACAGAGATATTTTTGGAAACCTATTTGAGAACAAACAAGCAATTAAAAATCGCTTGGAAGCAATTGAGAATGATATTCTATCAGGCCATAGCTGCAATGCTGAGCTGAGGAATGAAGAAAAATATCTCTTATCAGAGTATCATAACATTCTTAAATGCGAGGAAACTTTTTGGAGGTAAAAATCCCGAGCAATCTGGCTTAAGGAAGGTGACTCCAAAAGAAAAATTTCACATTTCTACCCTGAGGAATAGAAGCAACAATAGAATTAAGGAATTACTCCATCAAGATGGAAGTGTCACTTCTGATGTTAAGGAAATCAGGTCTGAAGGCATTTCTCATTTTTTGTAGTTACTTGAAAACCCTCAGCCTGATGGCAACTCTAGTGATGCCAAAGAATTTTTTCTCCAACATATACCTCATTCCATTCCAGAGGACATCAAATACAAGCTATTAGCCAATATTTTTGATGAGGAAATTAAGCATGCCCTCTTTTCCATGAAACCTAATAAGGCCCCTGGTCTTGATGGTTTTTCTCCTAGATTTTTCTAGGCTTTTTGGGATTTTGTGGGTCCTGATGTGTGTGAAGCGATTAAAGAGTTTCAATCCTCTAAAATTATTCCTCATAGTTTCAATTCCACTTTCATTGCTCTCATTCCCAAAAGTCCTAATGCCAAATCCTTCAATGATTTCAGGCCTGTAAGCCTCTGTAATGTAGTATATAAAATCCTAACTAAAGCTTTAGCCAATAGAATGAGGGATGTTTTACCTATGATTATTGACCATTGTCAAGGAAGCTCGGTTCGAGGAAGATCCATTTTGGATGGGATCATCTCTGTTCATGAAGCTCTGCATTCTACTTCTCACACCAAAAAGGTTGCCTTCCTGTTAAAGTTAGACATGAACAAAGCTTATGATAGGTTGAATTGGGACTTTCTTTTAGTTGTCTTAACTAAATTTGGATTTCATCAGGATTGGGTCAATTTTATTAAAGGATGTATTTCTTCTGCTTGGTTTTATGTATTAATCAATGGCTCACCTATTGGATATTTTCCTAGCAGCAGAGGCTTAAGGCAAGGGGATCCTCTATCCCCTCTCCTTTTTATCATTGCTGTCGAGGCATTAGGAAGATCAATTCATGCAGCTAGAAGGTCAGGATTAATCTCTGGAATTAAGGTGACTTCTCAAACTAATCCTATCACCCATCAACAATTCGTTGATGATACTTTATTATCCACTTTTGCCTCAGTAGTTGAAGCCAAGGTCATCAAACATATTCTCCTTCTATATGAGGAAGCGATAGGCCAGAAGGTGAACTTCCAGAAAAGTAAGTTATTTTTCCTTAACACTCCATACAGGAGACAACTCAAAATAGCAAACATCTTGGGATGTGCTATTTCTTCTTTTCCAGCCACTTATTTGGGATTGCCTTTGTTCATTGGAAATGCTTTTGAAAACCTTTGGAACAATGTTATTGAAAGATTTCAAAAAAAACTATCAGGTTGGAAGGGCAATCTATTATCCTAGGCAGGAAAAGCTATCCTTACCATGGCTTGCTTGCAGAGCATACCTGTATATTTTCTTTCAATTTTTAAAGCCCCAGCCAAGGTTTATCATAATATTGAACAAATTCAAAAATATTTCTTGTGGATAGGAGCTGAAAACAAGAACATATTTCACTTAGTTGCATGGGATAAAGTTTGCAAGCCAAAGGATCAGGGAGGAATTGGCCTCAGAAGGATTAATCTGTTAAACTTGGTACTCCTAGAAAAACAAGCTTGGAGATTAATTTCAGGTGATCAAGTAGAATGGGTCAATATTGTCAAAAGGAAATACTTATAGGAATCTGAGTTTTTATGTGATAGGGCACCATCTATGGGTTCATACTTTCTGGAGATCCATCAGTACAATGAAACAAATCCTAAGAAAGGGACTAATATGGTAGGTTGGTTATGGGAAATCAATCAATTTTTGGGAGGATAAGTGGTTAGGAAATCAACCACTTTTACAAATCCTAGGATTCAGAGTTTTAAAGGAATTCATTGATCCTCTATTTGGATACCGGGTCACTTATTTCATAACTATTTCCAATGGTTCCAGATCATGGAAAAGGATCCAAAGTCCCAATATATCAGCATAAATCATGTCCTTGGAAGCCCTATTATCTACCTTTACATTACCATCAAGGATTGATAGAGATCAACCCATCTGGGAACCTTCAGACACAGGGGATTTTATAGTCAAATTTGCCTATCAAATCACCCTAACCCCTGAAGAAGTTCTTATACCTTTCAAACTAGTGTGGATAAAGCACCTGACTCCAAAGGTATCCTTATTTTCTTGGTTGGCTATTCAAGATAGGATCCTCACTATTGAAAACCTCATCAAACATGGAATTCCTCTCCCTAATAGGTGCTTCCTATGCCTTTCTGATTGGGAGTCTACAAGTCACCTTTTTCTATTTTATCCTTTTTCTAGTTCCATCCTAAATAAGCTGTTCCAAAAGTTCCAAATTAGTTGGGTCAAACCTCCATCCTTAGTTGATTTTTTTTCTCAATGGCCCAATCCTTTTAGAAATCCCTGTCTCAAAGGTTTTTGGAAATTTTGCCTTCATCATTATCTTTGGTAGATTTGGCTAGAGAGAAATAGACGAGTCTTTTCCAGGGAAGCCAAGGATTTAGAATTCATCACTAATAGAATTATATTTTATGCCAAGGAAAATGCTCTTGCAACACCTTTTGATCCTATTCCCATCCCCCGATTCGAAGCTTCTTTACTTCAATCCTTTCAAGTTTCCTTAGAGAATCCTAACCCAGGTAAAACTCAAATTTCAAGAAATAACATCAAATGGACACCTCCTCCTCAGGATTGGGTCAAGTTTAACTTTGATGGAGCAGCTAAAGGAAATCCAGGGAGAGTTGGTGTAGGGGGAATCCTAAGGGATCACAATGGAAATTCCATTTTTGCATTCATGGAAGCCTTGGGAGATCAATCAAACCATCTTGCTGAAGCAAAAGCATTATGGAGGGGTCTTCAATTTATCAAGCAATTCCTAGGGAAAGTTATCATAGAAGGGGATTCTTTAAATGTTATCAATTACCTAAAAAATTCCAAATCATCGATGTGGAAGGTAAGAAGCCTCATAGAGGAGGCTCGAAGCCTAATACTATTCCAACATGAAGTCATAATCCAACACATATTTAGGGAAGCTAATGGAGTCACCGATAAATTAGCTAACATTGGAGCTTTTGCCCCTGGGATGCTGACTTGGACTGACATCCTTCCACGTGAAGTGGATGAAATTGCTAGGTTGGAAAAAGTCCAAAATCATCAAAATGCATAATTTTCATTATTGTAGGTTTATAAGATCAAAAAGGTGGCATTCTTTAGGCCTTAATATATCACGTGAGTTGTATCCTCTCACGATCACCTTTTTCAAACCGATATTTTCCATGATGGCATTTATCTTCTCAAGGCACTTATTACTTTGGATTTGTAGAGTGGGTTGGGTTTTTTCGCACATTCCCCTTGTGTCATTCTTATTCCTTGTGCCACTTACCCGTGTCACCGCATTTTGTCCAATTATTCAAATTTTGGCCATTTTTTCCTCTATCTTTTGGGGCTACTCCTTCCCAATATTCTTTAGCTACTGGCCTCCCATCCATGTGTGGTCCCTTCTTCATCGCCCACTGCCATACCTAGTGCTTCACTCCCATCACTTGTTTCCTATGTTCGTGTCCACTCCCATTCATTATTGTTTCCCAAAACCTTTGGCTTCAAATTTCATCTACGAGATCATTGAGGGAGTTAATTCTTGCTTTTTGATAGGCCAAACCCTCCAAGGCTTGGCATGCCTTTCTATTCTCATGGAAAATCATCTCCATTGGGAACTCAAGTTGATCAAGGATTATCACCCTTTCATCCACTTTTTCCTGCATGTGCTTTTCCCTAGGTCTTGGCATTTTGTGAGGAGAAAGGTGGAGGGATTCCAAAAATTTCCAAACATATCAATGGATTACAAAAGCTTTATGGTGGAAGCTTTTTGCACTGTCCTTGTCTGTTTACATCATCCCTATGATATTTTTGTTTGTTTCATTTCCTTGCATTGGCTTCCTGACAGGATGTGCTTCATTGAGCCAGAATCACTTTCCATTGAACCTATCATGGAAGCCATCCTTAGCGATAGGGGTTTCATGCCATTCTTCAAGATTTTTTTGGAATGGATTGGGACATCAACATGGCCTTCACGTCCACCTAGGAAAAGGGTATTGTAATCATTCATGGCATCGAATTTTAGGTGGACGTGGGCATTCTAGCTGAAATTATAGGGCAACCATCCAGTAGGATGAACTGTGCGTAGGGATAAGCACAACTGGGATGCCGAGCTGAGTCAATTTGAGCCAAAATCACCCATGAGGAGGATTTTCAAGCCGAGGATGTTCCGTGGAGACCTACCTACCCCTTGGAAAGAAGTGATGAATCCCATTATGGAGTATATAATGGTGGATGATCCCAATTCACAGCTCAGAAGCTTCCACATCTCCTTCATGAACCACTTTAGGGAGGTTAAGCAACTCAATATTCTTGAATTTATTTTTCTATCGATGGATTATTCTATCACTTCAACATGCTCGAAGAAGGAGGAAGTGTGGCCCTCTCATCAAGGGATTTTTAAAGTGTTGTATGCCTTTCTCTTGGAAAAATTTCCTAAGGGAAACATTTTTACTCAGGAACAACAGGCGGAAAACACTGAGGAGGATACTTCTTCTACTCCTGCCTCTAAGGTTCGTGGATACAAAAGGAAGAAGGTGGAGAAAATACATTAAGTTTAGGAGCTAGAAAAAAAGAGTACTAAGGCTGAGGTGACTCCCAAAAGGAGTTCTCAATGCCTCAAAAACAAGGAACTTCAAAGTCCAGGGAAGCCGAAGGAAGCTACTGAGGATGACCCAAATGATCCTATGGAGCAGTTTCTCCAGAAATATGTCATTAAGACCACTTTGATCATGATTTCTCACCTGGAGAGCACCATGTCTATGATTGGAGGAGAAATTTCACAAATGAAAGAGCACAGGAATGCTCTTAATCTACTATTTTTTGTGATAATTTCATAGAGGATACTCCTGCTAAATCTACAACTGAAACTAAACTAGAAACTAAGGATGATGAGGTTGTGGAGATAGCTAAGGAAATATTCAAGGATATCCCTAAGGATGAGGCTAAGGATGCCAAGAAGGAGGATATCAATGAATCTGTAATTTCTTGATAGGCTTCTGTTTAGTGGTTTCTATCCCTTTTGGGGTTTTCTCTATCTCTTTTTGGGTCATTTTTGCTTTCCTTTATTTTCCCTGGTTCTCAAGGATGCTCATTGTTTTTTGTGGTCTATGCATCCTTTTTCTCTTCTTATGTATTAAGTCATTAGGGCACCTTTCAAATGCCCTCTTCAATGAATTTTTTTTTTTAACTTACCAAAAGAACATCAGGTAGATGAATAAGGCTTTGGTTGCAAAATAGGGATGGAAGTTGGCAAATAAAACTGAAACTAGCTAGGTCAAAATTTTATCTATTAAATACTTGATATAGAAGAATTCTTTTCTTATTGATCCTCTATTGACTTATGGTTTAGACTTTTGGTTGAGTTTGCAAAATTCAAGGGTGCTAGTATCGAAATATTGTAGGCGGAGGTTAGGTGATGGACTCAAGATTGATTTATGGAAAGATATATAGCTGATGGACCAATCCCTTACATAGATTCTAAATTTGGTATGTTTGGATCCTAGGACCATATTGGTCTTTGGGTCTAAGATCACTAACTTTATTAAGGTCATCAATGGGTTGAAGGTTTGAAAATCGTTAGACTAGTCTATTCTCTAAAATGCTAAAGTTGAATCTTGGATGCTAATTGCTAATAAGTTGAAGTTTTTATGTCATTAAAGAGAGAAATTAAGAGTATGAGATCTTTTGGGTAGGGGAAAATAACAGATTCTTTTCAGTCAAGTTTACCTACAATTTTTTGGCTATCAATACTTCCCCGTGGGTCCCACCTTTCAAAGCATGACTTAAGGATCTAACGCAAAAGGTGGATATATTTTTCTAGTTGGCAACTTAGAATAAGATTTTGACCATTGAAAATATTTAAAAAAGAGGTTGGTTAGTGCCAAATAGATGTTGCCTTTGTGGTGCTAATGAGGAACAGATAAGTCGTCTATTCTTTCAATGCTTGTTCTCTATGGAAGTTCTTAACTCTATTTTTAATTTTTTAGGACTAAGTTGGGTGGTGTCGAGTTTGCTTGTTGATGTTTGTGCTCAATGGTCATCTCCTTTTTACTCTCCAAGGCTGAAATATTTTTGAAACTTATGTTTATTGTATCTTTTCTAGCGGATTTGGAAGGAGAGGAATAGTATAATTTAAAAAAAAAAAATCAAAAGATATCATGCATCTATTTGCACCACAACCTTGGCTTCCACCCTGGAGAATGTATCCTCTCTAGCTTTTGAAGAGGGTAGATTTGAGGAGGCTGAGCTCAAAAAAAAATTGACTTTCAGCAAAAAAATAGGTTTGATGGTCTTCTTGGTCCTAATCCTCAATCCCTTATGAAGTGGGAACCTCTTTCTCTAGGATGGGTTAAACTAAAATTTGATGGAGCTTCAAAGGGTAATCCTAGTAATGCTAGCACTGGTGGGGTGCTTAGGGATGATAGAGTTGGACTTCTATTGGTGTATTTCAAATTCTTAGATATCTAGACTTGCCATGTTATAGAGGCTAGAGCCTTTTACCAAGGTCTCTTACTTGTGGAGAATATGGGGTACCAAAAAGTTTGCATTGAAGGATACTTGCTTAATATTATAAACTTGGTCAAAGGTGATTCAATCCTTGGTTGGAACATTGAGGTTGTGATTATGAAATATAGGTAGATTATTTAGGCTAGAGAGGATAGGGAGATCAAGTATATCTTCAAATAAGGAAACTACCACGCTGATTTTATGGAAAACTTGGGTATAAGTCTCAATGGTCTGTCTATTTAGAGAGAGAATTTTCTTGAAGGTCTTCTTCAATTAGATTTAGTGATGCATGATTCTTGATGCTTTGTAAGATTTTACTATTTATGAAGAAAGTTTTTGTGGTGAAATCATTTGGGAGTGTTGGTTGGTTGGGGGGCTCACTAGCACTGTTCAAATTTTATTTCTTATATCAAGTTGTTGTTGGTTTACTTGGTGATGGGTGGGTAATTGTAGTGTTTTATAGCTATTCTTGTCCCTGTATTGTTGGTCTTAGACCAATATTTGTAGGGCTTTTCCTATTGTGAAAGGTTTAGGGACCCTTTCAAAACCCCTTCCATATCTAATCAAAAAATAATAATCAGATTTAGATTTAGAATACCCTATAATGATAAGGTTGCACATGCATGCGATTTTTCTCAAAGTAGAAGAAGTTGATGAGCATCCACTTCATTGTATCTTCTACAATGGAGAAATCCATTTTATGATGAAGTAGAAAGACATACGTGCTCCATAAGGGTAAATTTTTATGTGTCTAATGGATAAGGTTTATGGGAAAAGTAGTGATGGAAGTGAGCCAATTATATTGTTAGTCATTGGCCTACATGAACATGCATGCAAAGATAAAATAGCTACACAAAATAAGTGAATGAATAAACATGCATATATATTGGTTGTGTAGACAACATGTGTATAGTGTGTAGTAGTTTCATAAAACAATGATGATGTACATAAGTCAAGGCACATCAACAAGTCTATAACTCCAATAATTATTCTAACAACTGAGATAATAGTTTATGTAGTATTTTAGATAGTAGTTTGAGTATAAATAGTGACACTAAAGTGAGCATGAGTACTTTGGACTAGGAAGATGCAATAGCTTGATATCAAGTTCAATTTTTACATATGTGTAAAGAGACACATAAACTCTAATAATATTGATTGTGTAGCAATATCAAAACTTCAATAATACTTCTAACAACAACAATTGGGATAATAGTTTTTGTAGTAGTTTACATAGTATTTTAAGTAGAAACAACACTAAAGTGAGCATGAGAACTTTGAACTAGGAAGACGCAATAGCTTGATATCAAGTTCAGTTATGCATATGTATAAATAGGAACATGTAACCACTCAAAGGGTTGTTTCAATCATTTAACCACTCAAAGGTTTGTTGCAATAGTTTAAATTTACTATTAGCATATGGTATTTTTATCGACATGATATTCCTTGCACATGCAATGCTAGTCCAAGAGTATAATGGATGAGAATACTAGCATACTTAAATGACATGTTTGACATGTAAACTTGTTTAGAATATTACATATAGTCCATTCAAGAAGATATTGACCAATTTTTTGGTCTAACAACATAAAAAATAAGGAAGAAGATGGATATAATCATCTATAATTTGACCATTTAAGATAAGGTCATCTCAAAGCTAGCCATTAAGGATTGGGTCACTCAATACAAGGTTGTATAGGAATAGGCAATGTTTCCTAAGTCCTTAGTTTTTTGTATTAGGACACAGGTTATCTAGGGATAAGTCATTGGTGTTGGGACCTATGTATCTATGTCATAGCATTGGTCATCCAATGATAGGTTTAGGCTATATGGCCCATCAATTAGGTTATCTAGCCTTAGGACTAGACTCTCTAGAGAAGTTTAAAAGACAAGGGGAAGAGATAGATGTCAAGAAAAAATACACCAATTTGCATCATCAATCAATGATGATGAGGAGTTTGATAAATTGCTTTATCCTTAAAAATAGAGAAATATTAATGTGTGGTCTAGTAGATAATGAATGATTATTTGGTAGCAGATTGTCTATGTTTTTTTTTCATATGGCTAGTCTATATTGTCATTAGAAAATATGATAGATAGGTTGTTTAAGCTATTTGGTCATCTAGTTAGTCAATATTGAATTTATGGCCATTTGGGTTATTCACCTACCTATTAACCTAGATCATTTGACTATCTGGTTTATGATCCTAGTCATTTGGTCATTTGAGTCAAATATATGGTCATCAAGTCAAATTATTTTACCAATCATCCTAATAAAATAGTTTTTGTGAAGGCTTTATGGCCCAATCAATGGGCTATTATCCCTAGCCATCTAGTCATATAGTTGACAAGCCTAGCTAATAGGCCATCTAGAGTAAATGAGGTATATCATCTAAGAGAGGATGAGAAATAAAACTTGCTAGTGTAACTGCATTTATGTCATTAAGTGTAACCTCCTTCCTAGATGGTTGTAAAATTTTCTTTATCCCCCTTTTCACTCACAATTATGGGAAGAAGAAATAATCCCATAGAGACTTTCCAGTCTAACACATCCTCAAGTTTTAAGTAGTCATAGATAAAGAAACCCGTATCATTCCATAACCCTTATCCTTCTCTAAAATGTTTTAATATCCTCTACAATAATAGAGTGTAATAGTGTGTTGAAGGGAAAAACCTAGGGTTTTGTCAAATTAAAACTAGCATTAGAAAGGAAAAGAAATTTGTGGAAGGGTTTGGAATAAATTATATGACATCATCTAAAATACAAAAAGAAAATAAGTAATGGTCATTTGGATGGGTTTCACCATCTAGAAAAATGAGAATAAAGTATAACAAGGAGCCATAGTAACTTGGGATATTGTCCATGATTTGCATAATTGCATGAGGAATTTACCATTCAATCTGGGGAAATAAGGCACAATTTGGATATATGCCCCTACTATATTCCTTTGATGCAATAGTTAGGGCATGGAGATGATAAGAAGAGAAAAATTAGTTTTTTGGTTGAAGAAAATAAGGGTTACCATTTTCTTATTTTCTATTATTGTTTGAGTGTAATTAAATAAGTAAATCAACCATGTATAGCTTGAGAACAAATATAACACTTTTAAGATTTTTTTGTTTGGATTTTAGATGACATCACCCATGTACTTTTCATTGGGAGAGTCATTCCTATTCAAGACATCAAAAATAATTCATTTGAATTGAATTACTTGATAAGAGGTCATTTTGGACACTATAATCTAGCAAGAGATCATTAATGTCATGACCCTCCTAGATGGACCTTTTGATATGGAAAAAATAATGTATTAACTGGTGATGCTTTAATACTTAATTTTATGCAATTAAGCAACTATGCAATATTACTAGATATTGGAGAGCATGATACTACTAATAAATTTGCCAATTTGTAGGATCAGGTGCACTCGTAAGTGGAAGAATTTGAGTCATCCATTGAAGACAAGGGTACTTGAGGTTGGGGAAGTGATGATAAGGTAACTCGGAGGTAACAAGTATGGATACCTTCATATAGGCATGCATTCGATTAAGGGATAATCATCAATAGCTAGCCACCTTGAGCCCTAGACTAATAGCCTAGTAGCTATCATAATTTCTAGAGGTTGAGATAGGTGACTAAATTGATGGAAAGACTCCCTCTTTGTCTGTTGCACATGCTTGATTGTCTTTCATTTCAGCACTATTGGCCTCAATAATTTGTGAATTATGAATGGATAGGTTTTCCTTATAACTCCTTGTATTCTCTGGTAAATACAATGATATGGAAATCTCATTTTTAATAACTAGTATATTTATTTTAGAATGATAAGGAAATCTCATTTTAAATAAATAGTTGATTTATTTTAGAATGATAAGGAAATCTCATTTTAAATAAATTATTGATTTATTTTATAGTGATAAAGAGTTTTCATTTTGAATAAATATGTGATTTATTTCAGATTGATAAAGAAAACCTCTTTTAAAAGAAAAAAATAGTTGTTTTATATTAAGAAATAAAAGAACCCCATTATAAGCAAATGACTACTCTATTTGTAATGATAAACACAATTCATTAAACTTATAGATAAAAGAATTTTACTATTGAAATGATAGGGAATTCACTTAATAAAAATGACCAGCTAATATTGGTTTTAAATATGATAAGACCGCCCTTCAGATAATCGGATAGATCACCCTTCAGAAATCTGATCGGACCAACTATGTGAAACTTCCTCTTACGTGAAGGGATGGCTTATTTATGGAAAGCATCTTGGGAAGGTAGAAGAAGGAATGTTTCCCCCTTACCACCTGATGGATGCATATGGGAAGTTATGCCAGGTAGGCAATGGATGAAAGCCAAGGAGAAGGATGTGAGAGGTGTGCTAGAAAGGGGACATGGATGGAAAGGGAAGAGCATGCTAGGAAAATGCTAAGAGAGAGTGTTGAGTGAGTGAGGATAAAGCACCACGAAGTTAAATGAGAATCCTAGCAGGAAGAAGAGGAAGTGGGTGATGGGTGTTTTCGAGTGCAAACCAGATAGACAACCAGTGACAAATATACCAAGTTGGACTCATGAGATAACTCTAAATAATATATATTTAATATTTTTATTTCACTAGTTTAGACTGTTGCCAGACTTTGGGTTCTCACCTGTTACATCGACTCCTTTAAACTATGGCAAACCTACTTCCTTAATCATGTAATGCTAAGACTAGTGAGGTGGTCCTCTGGTCATCATCCTATTGACTTCTTATGGAACCATTGTAAGTTCGTGGCCATGTTTAACATCCTTGACCAAAAGGTCCAAGGTGTAGACCAATTGGTTTATCCAAACACCATAAGGGGTGCGGAGGTCCAAGGTTCAAATCTTGGGCCTCGTCAAACTGAACGCTTGTCCCTTTCCTGGTGCTTTCATGATGTAAAAGGTTTTAAATGATTGTGGCATGGTGGTTATAGGGGTGGACTGCACGAAGATATCCGGCGGCATCCTCTCTTGAGGTGGACAACACAGCGCGCCATAAAACGCGCCCCAAAAAATATATATATATCCTTGACCAATCCTTAGCACCTTACCTTTGTGAATCATATATCACATGTGGTTGACTAGTTTATGGTAGTACCCTTTGTATGGTCAGCTGGTTGTACCACACCATGTTCACTGCCATGACCATTACTCTGGATGTTAAACTATTACTAGTAAGGATAGACAACACTTAGAGTAGGAGTACCTCAAGGTAAGTCATCCGCTTGTTTGCCAGGGAGAACCCTTCCTTGGTGTGTGTAGTTTTGCAAGGATTACACAGTGGGTATATAACCATGTCCAATAGCCACCTTTGGGTATAGATAACATAGTTTAATTGGGCTACATCGATGCTAGGATGATTTGACCATGTTGTGTTTGTCATTGAACATCGTGGAGACCCACCCTAAACACTCCACCCTTACTCTAGCTCATTTTGGGTCAAAAGTTGTCTCAGTCGTGCCCTTGTCATCCTCTATGTCATAAGCCACTGTATGGTGCTTTGTTATCCCTTCGCTAGAGTCAGTCGTTGATTAATCACTACGTAGGAGGGAGCATAGATTATGTTTTGTTGGACAGAACCTTTAAAATAGTTTCATTAATTAAAATGGTAGATTTTAGATTAATGAAAGGAAGGTTCCTTATATTGTATTGTTTCATTAATTAAAATGGTAGATTTTAGATTAATGAAAGGAAGGTTCCTTATATTGTATTGTTTCATTAATTAAAATGGTAGATTTTAGATTAATGAAAGGAAAGGATTCTTATATAGTTTCATTAATTAAAATGGTGGATTTTAGGTTAATGAAATAAAATAACCTTTAATATAATTTCAATAGCTAAAATGGTAGACTTTAATTTATGAAATGAAAGAAAAGGGTTATTTATGGATTAAAGTAGTTGGCTTTAATTTAATAAATAAATATGAATATGGTTTGTTTTGTAAATTAAGGGTATGGGACTTTAATTTATGAAATGAAGAAAAGGGTTTATTTATGGATTAAAGTAGTTGGCTTTAATTTAATAAATAAATATGAATATGGTTTGTTTTGTAAATTAAGGGTATGGGACTTTAATTTATGAAATGAAAAGAAAAGGTTTATTTATGAATTAAAGTAGTTGACTTTAATTTAATAAATAAATATGAAAATGGTTTGTTTTGTAAATTAAGGGTATGGGACTTTAATTTATGAAATGAAAAGAAAAGGTTTATTTATGGATTAAAGTAGTTGACTTTAATTTGGTAAATAAATATGAACCTAGATTATTTGGCAATTAAGGGTATGGGACTTTAATTGTTGAATAAGGGTTGAGTCATTTATTACAAGTAAAGCATATGATCTAGATGTATTGTTGAAAGACTCTCATAGGAGGATGAGAGGGGAAATAGAAAGAGTAGTTTCTATGATATCAACTATGCATTAGATAGTTGGATTGCTTGGTTTAATTGTATAGTTGCAATTTGGCAATGAAATGAGTAAATGCATTTAGAAGCATGTCTATCCTGAACTATGAGTGTCCTGATCCCCTACTATCCTCAATTGATCGATGGAAGAGTGGGAGGACCAAAGTTACAGATGGACCAATGCACAAGTTTGCTCTCTACTTTACATCTTGTTTATTTATGCAAATAGATTAGATTTGTGGGGAGATTTCCCTGATGAAATTGATGTAATGTATTGTTTAAGGGTATGGAGGTTTTACCATACATGCTTATGTAATAAATGATCAATGTGGTAGATGTACCTTTGTATTCTATTTGATTTATTGTGAATGTATTTAAATCCTTTCTATTGCATGTTTATTCTTTAATTATTGTTCCATGTTTCTAGTTATCTTTTGCATGTTTAATGAATTATGTTTTGTTAGATTTAGTATCTAGATCTATCTTTTATTTTCTTGTTTGAATAACTTTTATAAAATTTAGTAGTAAGTTCTAGGGTGAACTTAGAGGATAACCTAAGGGCTTGAGACCCCCTTAGGGAGAATGGTAACTAGGTTTATAGAAGATCATACCTGAGTTAAGATAGCTTGTTAGAGGATAATATTGATAGCTTAACTCATAGTACACGTAGCATACCTACGCATAATGGCTTGCGTAGAATATGGAGATGTGTGTACACCTTCTAATGATTGAAGGTGATAAGTCTAGCTCATCAAGGATGATGAGATGGATGGACTTATGTGCATAACATGAGATATGCCTATGTAGAAGGGACTTGCATGAGGGGAATCTTGTGTGGTATAGTTCTTGAGAAACTTAGGGTTTGTTAAACATTAAGTTAATCTAAGGTTGGTTAGGGGTTTATGAATCCCTCTCCTTAGTCAAAAAAAATTCTTTCTCTTTCTGTGTGTTTTCTTATTTCTTGATTTTTGGGTCATTACATTTGGTATCAGAGCTCTAGGTACGAGGGTATAGAGCTTCTTATGTGCTAAAAGAGATTTGGATGTCTCCAATGAAGGCTTGCTTAAGTTTAAGCTAAAATTTGGGATGACCTAGAGTCTCTGCTTATTAGAATCTAATGGAGTTGATCCCAAGGGTAGATGAATGTTATGATACCTCAGTATGGGCTTTGGTATTAATGATACATCATAATATTGGAATATTATCCTAGTTAGATTACTAATGTTTTGGCAAGAAGAACTCTGTAATGTGGTTTGAATTAGTGATTCAGTTTAAGATGAAGTTGTAACCTAATTCTTTTCTTGGTTGAAACCAGGTCAAGATGCCACCTAAGGCCAGAAGAGAGAGGCCTACACCTAGATAGACTCGACAAAGTAATGTCGAAGAAGGGATCCAGAATGAGGATCCAAAAACTCCCAATAGGGGAATGGAAGATCTCACTACCATAGTTGCCGCAATGCAAGATCAGTTAAGACAAGTGTTAGAAACCATTGTGAACCAAAATTTGCAAGCTAGAGGTTCAGAAGTTAACCAAGTTGAGGGGCTGACTATAGAGTAGATACAAGCTAGAACCCTCCTAGAAAAGGAAATGGTAAGAGACCTAAAGAATGTCTGTATCTCCAAGTTTTATGGAGAAGGAGAGGGAGATGCAATTGAGGCTTGGTTAAGGGAACTAGAAGTTTTCTTCATGGTAAAGGGATATTCTTCAAGAACCCAAACTATTTGGGCTACTATCTACCTTGAAGGAGCTACCCTAGATTGGTGGGAAACTTATTATGAGGAAACTAAGATTGAACCAATAGATATTCCATGGAAGGAATTTATAGTCATCTTCAAAAAGAGGTTCCTCACAGAATATTTCTATGCCCTAAAATTTGAGGAGTTTGCTAGTTTAAGGCAAGGAACCAACTTAGTGGAGGTATACTACAAGAAGCTAGTAAAATTATTGAAGTATGTACCTACCTATAATGAGAAAATATGGATTCATAAGTTTACTCATGGGTTGCAATCTAGGATAAAGCATGATGTAGAGATGCAGGAACCTAAGTCATTACAAAAGGTATATGACCTAGCAAAGAAAGTAGAGTCACACTTCCATTATAAATATGAAACCTTGTCTGAGCAAGATCGATAGGAACTAAAGAAGAGGAATAGCAATGGGGTTGTAAAATGGGAGGTTGAACAAGATCGGAAGGCTAAAACCCTCAAAATCTTGAGAAGAAATCTAATGGAAACCAAAAGAAGTTCAAGAAGAACTTTTATAAGAAAGGCAACAACCCCAATAATGCTAAGCCTCAACCATAGAAACCATAAGTTTTAGTTCCAATAATCAAAGGAGAGGAGAAAAAATAAAAAAGTGACAAGGGCCCAAGGATGGGTGTTACCATTGTAGAGGGCCACATTTTTCTAATCAGTGCCCATACCGACCAAGGCCAAGCACATCCAATATTAAAGGAAAAGAACCTATGCACACCAGATCTACGCTACAACTAGGAGTCAGAAGCTTGAGGGGCAAACCACCCCATTGATTATAAAAGGTAATATTTTTGATAAGCAAGTGAATATCTTAATTGATAGTGGAGCCATTGATAGCTTTATTTCTTGTAAGTTAGCAAAAGATATGCTAGAAAGGCCAAGATATTTGGCTCATGGATGGAAGGTCGAGTATGGTTCTGGATAGACCTACTCCATAAACCAATGTTTTCCTATGATAGAAATTACTTTAGCTAGTGGAACCATGGAAGGTTGCTTATATGTAGCTCCACTTCATGCCTTCGATGTGATCCTAGGGATGGATTGGTTATAGGCCCATAAATTCATAATCAATTTCCAAGATAGATGGATCAAATATTCTGAAGGAGGCAAGGAAAGACTATGAATTCATAGCGAACAGGGGGTATTCAAACCCTAGATATTGTCAGCTATGCAATTGAAGAAAGCCCTCAGGAAAGGAGGGATAGTCTATGTAATAAAGCTAAATGAAGTTGGAGAAGACCGAAAGAAAGAGGTGTTGGAAACACACCCAATTTTATAGGATTTCAAGGATGTATTTCTTGAGGATTTACCTAGACTCCCTCCTATACGGGAATTTGATTTCACTATTGATATTATGCTAGGAGTGGAACCAATTCATAGATATTCATATAGGATGACACCTATCAAGATGCAAGAATTAAAGGTACAATTGCAAGGGTTATTAGAAAAGGGTTGATAAAACCAAGTGTGTCACCTTGGGGTGCACCTATTTTATTTATGAAAAATAAAGATGACTCTTTAAGATTATGTATTGATTATAGGATGTTGAATAAAGCTACAATCAAGAACCGGTATCCCCTACCTAGAATCAAATATTTATTCGATCAACTAAGAGATTCCATGATGTTTACTAAGATAGATTTAAGGTCAGGGTATCACCAATTAAGAATACGTGAGGAGGATACTCACAAGATGACATTTAAGACTAGGTATGGACATTATGAGTTTACAGTCCTACCCTTTGGACTGACTAATGCCCCAGCCACCTTCATGAATTTAATGAATAATGTGTTCAGAAGGCACCTAGACCAGTTTGTCCTTGTATTTCTAGATGATATCCTAATATACTCTTAAAACAAGGAAGAGCACGATAAACATCTCAAGATCATGTTAGAGTTACTAAGGGAAAATCAACTCTACGAAAATCTAGCCAAGAGCGATTTCTATGTTTTAGAGGTACGATATTTAGGGCATATCATATCAGTAGAAGGAATTGTTGTGGATCCAGAGAAGATCGAAGCCATATTAAATTGGCCACCCCTACTAATATTACTAAAGTAAGAAGCTTCATGGGGTTAACGGGCTATTATAGACATTATATAAAGGATTTCTCAAAGATTGCTTTGACAATAACTAACCTTCAGAAGAAAGGGAAGGAATTCAAATGGATGGAAAAGTGTGAAACTACCTTTGCTTTGTTGAAGTAGAAACTCACTACCACACCAATATTGAAGATTCTAGATCCTCAAGGAGATTTTTTAGTATGCACTGATGCATCACTGGAAGGGTTAGGAGGAGTACTCATGCAAGAAGAGTTAGTAGTAGCTTATACTTCAAGGAAGCTTAAAAAGCATGAAGTCAATTATGCTACTCATGATTTAGAGCTAGCCATTGTGGTGCATGCTCTAAAGGTCTAGTACCACTATCTGGTAGGGAGACCTTTTGAGTTAAAATTTGACCATCAAAGTCTAAGGTACATATTTACCCAACCAATACTCAATGCGAGACAGAGAAGGTGGATCGAGTTTCTCACTGAGTATGACTTTGAAATTGAGTACATAAAGGGAAAAGAGAATAAGGTTGTTGATGCCTTGAGTAGAAGGAGACACATAGCAACCATAACCAAGAGTCACATAAATCTCATGGATCAAGTGAGGTAAGAGCAATATCAGGATGAATATTGCCAAGAAATTTGAGCTAGAATAGATAGAGACCCTGAGGGCAATAAGGAGTTTGGGGTGATAGATAACCTTTTGTGCTACAAAGGTAGAATCATCATACCAAAATTGGGTGATTTAAGAAAGCTAATAATGCAAGAAGCCCATAGATCTCCTTATTCAGCTCACCCTCGAAGGGGTAAAGATGAGGGAAAACATGAAAAGAACCTTCTTCTAGGTAGGAATGAAGAAGGATATTACTGATTTTATCGCTCGATGCCTTGAATGTCAGAAGGTTAAGGTAGAATGCAAGCATCCCATAGGATAGTTGTATCCACATAGTATACCTACGCAGAAATGGTAGGTCATATCTATGGATTTTATAGTAGGTTTACCTAAGACCAGGTACCAACATGATGCAATCCTAGTAGTAGTCAACAAATTGACTAAGGTTGCACATTTTATACCTGGGAGCACCAAGGATGATGCTCAGGTGGTGGCTAATAGATTTTCCAAGGAAGTGTTTCGATTGCATGGATTTCCTGAGGTAATCATCTCAGATAGGGATTCCAAGTTCACTTCTAAGTTTTGGAAAGCCCTTCATCAGGCAATAGGTACAAAGTTGAACATGAGTTCGGCATACCACCCTGAGATAGATGGTCAAACAGAGTGGGTAAACCAAGTACTAGAAGACATGCTCTACATGTATTGCATGGATCACAAGTCTCACTGGGAAGACTACCTACCTTTGGTAGAGTTCACCTACAATAATGGGTATCACTCATCTCTGGGAATGGCACCTTTCGATGCCTTGTATGGATGAAAGTGTAGAACACCACTATCATGGGATAACCTAGAGGATAGAGTTGTGATTGGACCAAAAATGGTCAGAGAAATGGAAGAGCAATTGAAGGTAATCAGGCAAAGACTCAAGGAAGTTGCTGATAGGTAGAAGAGTTATGTTGATTTAAAGAGAACTCCAAGGGAGTACTCGATGGGAGATAAAGTGTTCCTAAGGGTCAAACCAATGAAAAGTGTGATCAAATCCACAAAATTGGATCCACGATTTGTAGGACCCTTTGAGATCACTAAAAATATTAGTCTGGTTGCATACCGACTTGCTTTACCTCCTAATCTATCAAAAATCCATGACACTTTCCACATATCTTTGCTTAGGAAATATATTGTTGACCCTGAACATGTGTGGGATGTTTCTAATTTGTAGATGGCAAATCCAGAGGTAATTGAAGTAATGCCAGTAAATATTCTCGAGTTCCACTCTAAGACTATGCGAAATCGGACTCTTGAGCAATGTAAGGTCCAGTGGGACCATTTCTCGAAAAGGAATGCCACTTGGGAGAAAGTGGTGGATATGCAAAAATATTTTCCTTTTTTGTTTGATGATCTCTAAACTGTAATAATTTACTTTTTATTGTGTTGTGATTGTGTAAAACTGAGAAACACCGGGATGGTGTTTAGTCCTAGTGGGGGAGGATGTCATGACCCTCCTAGATGGACCTTTTGACATGGAAAACAATGTATTAATTGATGGTGCTTTAATACTCGATTTTGTGCAATTAAGCAGCTATGCGATGTTAGTAGATATTGAAGAGCATGATACTGCTAACAAATTGCCAATGTGTAGGATCAGGTACACTCGTAAGTGGAAGAAGTTGAGTCATCCACCGAAGGTGAGGGTACTTGAGGTTGGGGAAGTGATGATAAGGCAACTCGAAGGTAACAAGGATGGATACCTTCATATAGGCATGCATTCGGTTAGGGATAATCATCAATAGCTAGCCACCTTGAGCCCCAGATTGATAGCCTAGTAGCTATCATAAGTTCTAGAGGCTGAGATAGGTGACTAAATTGATGGAAAGATTCCCCTCTTTGTCTATTTTTTTGGTAATTAAAGATTTATCATTAACTCGGGTTTTTCAGGTTGACCCAAAACCTTTTTACAAAAATAGCCCGTGGCTGAGGAACATAAATAGAGACAAACAGAGGATCCTCCGTCCTCTACCCCAACCATTCATCCTTACCTGGGACCCCACACCCTGAGCGTCCCACCCCAAACAGAGCATAACACAAAATGACACACAGGGCCTTTGCCCATCCTGACCCATCCTAGGCATTGCACCTGAACCTAGACACAACATCAGCAAAAAAAAGGAGAGCAACATGCAACCCTCTGCCCTGACAAGAACGTAAAAATTTAAACTTGAAGACCAACAACAAATTCAGCAAAAATAGACAACCCAGGGCAGAAAAACACCAGAGAGGACCCTAGTCCTCCTCTTCGGCCTCCTCCTCCTGATCCTCCTCTTTGTCCTCTTCATTGTCATCCGTATCTGGGTTGTAAACCACCGACTTGTTGCTCTGGTAGCCCTCGTTAAAGAAAACCTTGGTCAAGACCTCCTACAACTCCTGCATCTGATGGTTGATGTTGGCTGCAGTGTTCAGGATGAACCTTTTTAGCTCCATAATAGATGGGTCAGGACCCTCATCCTCGGAGGTAATGTCCAAGATTTTGCTACTACCCTGAACTTGTTTATTCTTTAGTCTCAGAGAGGACCTGGGGGGTGGGTCATCGATCCTGAGATGCTTCCTAGCCGACCCTCCCTTGGCACTTGACTCACCCTCTCTCCTCTTGGCAGGGGAAGGTTTGGGTAACCCAGGGCTGTCTCTCCCCCTCGAACTCTCACCACGAACCCATGGGGGATCCTCAGGGGGTGGGGGAGGGAGCTCAGGTTGGGGAACATTGTTAAGGATGAATTTATAGATAACCTTAAGCAGGCCTTGGTGCATGGGCATTGAGAAGCCTTTCTTGTTGCGGGACGAGGTAATGGTGTGATTGAGGGAGTTCATCAGGAATTATGGGATGCTAATGGGGTTTACATCCCTGAAGAAATTTACAAAGGCATAATGAAAGCTCAACAACACTTTACCAGGGTCTTCTGCCATGATAAATTCGAGGACATTCTTCATTACCGCATTCCAGGGCATCGGTAGGTCCATCCTTGTGAGACCGTTCTTTGCCTCCTTGTAAATTTTTGGATTGTCCTTGAATTCTTTCAACTCCACCTCCTAGTGGTGCTTCTGTCGATGAATCGACCTTCCCTTAACCGACTATCCAGTAATAGTCGCCAGCAGATTGACGTCAATGACGAATTCACGCCCCCAAGTCTCCACTCTGCCATCCTCCCAAGTCTCCATCACAGCCAACGTGATTTCGTCCTCCACACCCGAGAATAGGTCAAAAAATTGGGTAAAATGCCTATCGATCAGAATAGCCTGAGCAACAGGCTCCATGACCACCATGTTGGGCTCAATGTAAATCATATTTGGAAGGGTTACCATCAGATTCCTCTCAAGAGTATCATGGAGCTCTGAACTCATAGTTTCGGACATAACCCTATCGTAGTAGGTACTAATATGAGGGTGGCACCTTGGCAATCCTCTGCCATCCGAAGTTGGTTCCTTAAAGCTCATGCCAGTTCTGGAAGCGTGCCTTCGAGCACCATTATCTTGGAAAGTAAGCCACTTCAGCATAGGGATCATGCCACCGTATCCCTCATCATATCTCTTAGGATCCATTATCTAAACAATAATGATAACGATGGGTGGGAGAAACCTCATGATACGCCACCTTCTCTTGGAAACAACACTCGCATATATCAAGACGTATGGAAACTTGCTCCTGATCCCATGGTAGGTCCTTATGGCATAAATGTCATATTTAGGGACAAGGTCCACCACCTCGGAGTTACGCCACCTGGTTAACTGATTTTCCACGCTGGCCTTGGTCTTACTAAATGCTCTTTCCAATATAGGTGTGACCACTGGGAAACACCTTCTAATTTGGGCCCTCTACCCACTGCACATGATCTATCGACTTGAAATCCACCTCATCAAGATTCGGAAAGGATGATTTCTTCCACGTCACCTGGGACCTCATTCATCCACGTGATCAATCCGTCAGCCTCCACCCCGATGTTTGCCAGCTTGTCCACTGCCTTGTTGGCTTCACGAAACACGTGTTGGGCCTTCTTCTCTTCACCCCCATCAGCAAGGATCCTAACTTCATTGATTAGGGCCTCGATCCTCCAGGGAGGTTTTCTTTTATTGTTAAGGAGGTTGATAATATTCAGGGAATCCCCTTCCACATAACATTTACCCTGGGCCTCTTGGAGCATTTGCAGACCATGCCACAATGCCCATGCCTCAGCCTCGTTATTAGTCTTGATCCCGATGTTTTCAGAAAAGGCAAAAACAACTTTACCGTGATGATCTCTCACCACCCCTCCAGCTCCAGCTTTGCCAGGATTGTCCTTGGCCGCCCCATCAAAATTGAATTTGATCCATCCCATCGGGGGGCGGTCCACCTAGCCTCCATCCTCGAGTGAGGATTAATCACCACTCTGAAGACTCCTCTAAGGATATATCAAGATATTGGGCAAGGATTCTTTCCTGCAAGGGAATGGTTTGGGTAGTTGGAGGGAGGATGCTTAGGTTCTCTTTGGCAAAAACTAGGATTTTGTTGAGAACCAACAGCGGGTCGAGGTTAGAATCGAAAAAGGCTCTGTGGTTCCTTTCTAACCAGATCTACCAAAGGTAATGGTGGAGGCAAATCTTCTAGAGGAACCTGAGCTGAAGGCTTCTGAAGGGAGAAGGCCACTGATAGAAAAGCTCCAGAATGGTGGCAGGTTGGACCCAGGAGATATTAAAGGTTTGGAATAATCCATTAAGGATGGCTACAGACCAGGGGCACTCTAAAAAAATGTGATGAATGGATTCCCAACTGTTCCTGCACAAATAACACCTGTTAGGCAAAAACATACCTCTTCTTATCATGTTGTCGATGGTGAGGATTTTTCCTTGAATCACCGTCCATGCGAAATGAGCTATTTTGGGGATCAGCTTGCGGATCCAAACCAGATTGGTTTCGAACGGAGGATCATCATGGTCAATAATCATCCTGTAAGTGGATTTGACTGAGAATTCACCACTCTCAGTCGCGTCCCACCTCAGGTGATCATCCTCTGCTCTTTTAGAAATGAATTGTTGAGAAAGGATAGCTTCTAACTCCATTGATTCACCCTGAAGTCCCTGAGCCCTAATAGGTTTCCATCTCAAATTACCTCCCTCTTGACTTAGGAAATCGGACACCCAAGGTCCAAAATTATTATCAGTATAATTTTTGAGTCTTGCTATCCTGGGATCTGAAAGCAAAGCCTCTTGCGTAGCCCATCTGTCCTCCCAGAATCTGATCTTCGAGCCCCTCCCGACTATCCATCTCATACCTTTTTTCACAACGTCTCTGCTAGCTAGAATAGCTTTCCAGATAGCAGAACCTCTCATAGGAATGGGAGTGTTAAGAAAATCGGATCCCTGAAGATATTTCCTTTTCATAATGGCTATCCACTCATTCTCTTCGTTTGTGAGGACCCGCCACGCTTGTTTCGCTAACAGGGTTGTGTTTAGGTGGGAAATTCTCCTAAGACCCAGGCCTCCTCGATATTTGGGTCGACAAAATTTGCTCCACCCAACTAGATGGATCCTGTTCTTGCCTTCAGAGCCTGACCATAAAAAGTTTTTTGCAACTGCTCAATTTTTTGGAATACTCGAGTCGGGGCCTTGAAAGCTGACAGGAAGTAGACCGGGATACTTTGTAGCGAGGCCATAGTCAGGGTAGCTTTCCCTGCTTGAGATAAGAAATGCCCTTTCCAGCCAGCAAGCCTTTTTTGGATTCTTTCGACCACATTGTTCCACATAACTCCCAAAGGAGCCCCAGTGAAAAGAGGTAGGCCTAGATAGGACGTAGGCAACGAGGTGATAGCGCACCCCAAAATCCCTACGATCCTATTTTGCCTAGGGATAGGGGTGTTAAGGAAGAAGATTTTGCTTTTGTTGAAATTAACCTTCTGACCAACCGCCTCCTCATACAGGTTTAGAATGAATTTGATCCTTTTAGCCTCTTCCACCGAAGCTAAGGAAAGCATCAGAGTGTCATCAACAAATTGTTGATGAGAGACAGGGGCCGTTTGAGATGTGGCTTTGATACTATCAGGCAAAGTAGTCAACTTTGATAGTCCTACCCAAAGCTTCAGCCACAAGGATGAAGAGCATAGGACTGATAGGATCCCCTTGCCTCAATCCCCTATGACTTTGAAAAAAATCGGTCGGGGACCCATTCACCAGAACAGAGAACCAGGGTTTCTGAATGCAACCTCGAATAAGTTTAACCCACTGATGATGAAAGCCAAATTTGACCAATACTACCTCTAGAAATTCCCAATTGATGCGGTCAAAAGCTTTGTTCATGTCGAGTTTCAGGGCAAAGGAAGCTTTCTTGGTTTGGTTGGCCGAATGGAGAGCTTCATGAACCGTGATGACCCCATCAAGAATAGATCTCCCTTGGACCGAACTCCCCTGGCATTTGTCGATGATAAAAGGTAGGATGCTCTTCATTCTAATTGTGATCAATTTGGTGAGGATCTTGTAGGATACATTACAAAGGCTCACAGGTCTGTAATCTGCCATTGTTTTTGGATCTGCCCCTTTAGGGATCAAGGCAATAAACATGGAGTTATAGCTTCTAGGAATGTGTCTGGAAGTCTGGAACTCCCTGATTGCCGCACATACATCAGCCCCGACTGTATCCCAGTAGGTTTGAAAAAAGTGAGGAGAGAAGCCATCGGGTCCTGGGGCTTTATCAGGATCCATGGAGAATAGAGCCTCTCTGATTTCTTCATCTAAGAAAGGATCGGTGAGATTCCTATTCATATCGTTGTCAACAGCTCGAGGAATGGCCCTCAAGAGAATGTCTTTAGCATTGGCCTGACATTGCACTTCTTCTCCCAGAAGGTTGTTGAAGTAAGTCATAGCTTCATTTCTGATTTCTTGAACATCAATAGCACTGGATCCATCTCCCTTCATCAGATTTTTTATTCTGTTGTTGCTTCTATTTCTAAGGGTGGTCACATGGAAAAATTTGGAGTTAGAATCCCCGTCCTTAAGCCAGAGAGCTCTCGACTTCTGCCTCCAATACATTTCTTCGCAGGCCAGAATGTTGTGGAATTCAGCCAAGAGAGTTTTTTCTTCGGCTTTGGTAGCTTCATCATACTGGCCATTTTCAATGCTCCTTTCGATGACACTTAGTCTTTCACTTGCCTTTTTTTATTTTCAAACAAGTTCCCGAAAACTTCCTTATTCCACTTTCTGAGGTTATCTCTTACCATTCTTAACTTCTGGGATAGTTTGAAGGATGGGCTACCCTGGCAACTAATCCTCCACCATTGATTCATTTTATCTTTAAGGTCCTTATGCTTGGTCCACATTGCCTCAAACCTGAAAGGCTTCTTTAGGGAGGACTTTTGGGGAACCTCAAGCAGAATAGGGTTGTGATCTGATGCAATCTTGGGAAGAGACTGCAGGGAAGACTCCCCAAAGTCCATAAAAGCCTCCTTAGATAGGAAGAATCTATCCAACCTCTCCTGGATGTGGTTGTTCCCTACCCTCCGATTGCTCCAAGTAAACTTAGCTCCTTTTAGCTTTACATCCATAAGCTCGTTTAAATTGACGAACATATTAAAGTCCTCCATGCTTCTGAAAGGCAGGCCAGATCCTCATTTTTTATCGGATGGGTATAGGGGTGTATTAAAGTCTCCACCTATAACCCAAGGGATGTCCTTAAAGGCTTCGCTCAGATGGGTCAGGTATTCCCACAACGAGGCTCTTTCTTGAATGGTGTTAGGAGCATACACATTCGAGGTGATCCAAGACTTATTGCAGTCTAGGTCATGAAAAAGAACACTAAGAACCCTCTCCTCTACCTGGATAACATTTCCTTCCACTTTTTGAGGATCCCACATCGTTAACAGCCCTCCCGAGGCTCCTCTCGCTTTCATGAAAGCCATTTCCCCATGCTTCCATAATCTGTTGGCTGCAAGAATTGCCTGTCCCTCATCCATTTTGGTCTCTTGAAGTAATAATATAGTCGGATTCACTATTTTCCTTAATGACTTGGCCATCCTTTGTTTCACTGGGCCATTAAGGCCTCTCACATTCCATGAGAGGATCTTCATTTAGATGACTTGTTGTTTTTCCCTCTCCCCTTTCCTTGGGTTGGGGGAGATTTGTTGTTTCTGTTATCCTCCTGACTTGAGATAACTTGCTGTAGTAGTGTCCTCTGTTTCCCATTTGCTATTTCATTGTCAATATTGAGTTTATAATGGTCTACCTCGGACATTCTTCCCCTCTTTTTTTCACTTCCAAAGTCAATCGAGGATTTCGTTGAACTTCTTGTCTGCTTTGGGCTAAACTTAGGAGGAATGATTTGTTGCAAAATGGGGCTTGATCCCTCATTGTTCCTTCTGGTATTAGTAATGTCGATACTTGTTTTTGCGCCCTCCAGATTTAGCCTGTATTCATTTGGGTTCTGGACCAACCCTTGAGGATTGAGCAGGTCAACGGATATATCTAGAGACGGCCCTACTTTTGAAGGGGATTCAAGGATTTTGGGCCACACGATCTGAGGCTCCTCATTCTCCTCATTTTCTTCATCAGAATCCTTTTCAGCTAAAGCTTCAAATCTATTTAAACTTAGGGTTTTAGGGCTTACCTTATCACCCTCTTCAACTTGTTGCTTTCCTTTCTCCCTGGCTTTGGCTTGACTTTCTCTGGTAGTAGGGTCTGCTCTAGCTTTCCTAAAAACTCCTCTCCCTTGTGGGACCCGAGGTCCTTGGTTTCTGGCATTACTTCTTCCATTGAACCCTAAAGGGTTTGGATTCTTTGGGCCTTGAATATTGGTGGCCACGGTTGGGCATTGGCTTGGAAGGTGACCTTGGTTTTTGCATTCCGTGCAAAAGGCAGGTTTATTTTCATATTCTACCATTTTTTTCCTTAGATATTTTCCATAACCCAACTCAACGAAGGTTGGTAGTTCACATTCTAAATTTGCGTTAACACAAATCCTTGCCTGGGTCATTCTTGTTCTTGCCAGAGTGGAATGGTCGATAGCAACCAGTTCCCCTATAGTTTTTGCTATTCCTTGAAGCCAGTATTCATTCACGAACTGGGTAGGTAAACTTGGCAAACGAACCCAAATGGGGGCTGTGTTAATATTTTGTGTCTCTGGGTCGAAATATTCTCCCCAGTGCCTTAGGAATAGGTTGTGCCTCCCTAGAAACCATGACCCACCTGTTAAAATTTGCTCTGTGTCTTCCTTGTTGTTGAACCTTATAATGAAGAACCCTCTTGCAAGGGCCACTATCTCTAGGTTGCCTACCATTTTCCATTTGTTCCAAGCCCATGCCCTTATGGTCTCTATGTCGGGCCTACCACCCAGGAACTTTCCAACCAGTGAATGCTTTTCCATCGCCAAAAACCCATCCATAATGTTTGCAGGAGCGATGATCCTATTTTTTTGGGAATCAATGGAGGGATATTTTTACAGAAATCCCCCCTAGACCCTTTTAGGGTTTTCGCAAAGGACCAAGCCTTTTTGGGTCCCGTAGCTCCTTGTTGGGTCCCTTTGTCAGGTTCTTTATCGGGTGGGTCGGATCCTCTTGTCTCAGGCTTTGGATCTCGGTCGTCCTCTGCCTCGGTTCCATCCTCTGGATCCTCACCTACCCCTTGCTCCTTACTCCTGCCTACCCCACCTAACCCTCCACTGGTCCACCTCTGCTCACCTCCTGGCCCACCACTGCTGCTCCTCTACTCCTCCATTGCATATGGCTTTAAAATATCCAAAATCAATTTCCTTCCATGTTACCTCCTGGTCAATAGATTTAATTTATTTAGTATCTTGCATCTGGATTAATAATATCCCTATTTGTCTATTGCACATGCTTGATTGTCTTTTATTTTAGCACTATTTGCCTCAATAATTTGTGAATTATGAATGGATAGGTTGTCCTCATAACTCCTTGTATGCCCTGGTAAATAGAATGATAAGGAAATCTCATTTTAAATAAATAGTTGATTTATTTTAGAATGATAAAGAAATCTCATTTTAAATAAATAGTTGATTTATTTTAGAATGATAAGGAAATCTCATTTTAAATAAATAGTTGATTTATTTTAGAATGATAAGGAAATCTCATTTTAAATAAATGATTGATTTATTTTATAGTGATAAAGAGTTTTCATCTTGAATAAATATGTAATTTATTTTAGATTAATAAATAAAACCTCTTCTAAAAGAAAAAGAAATTGTTGTTTTCTATTAAGAAATAAAAGAACTTGGGGGGGGGGGGGCTACCTTTGGCAGGAGGAAGTAGGAGGGTCTCTGTAGGTGACTTCCTATGGAAGTCATGTTCCATTTTCCTACATCCCTTCCTCAGCCCTATCCCAGGTCCCTGATCCTTTTCCAGTTTCCCTGGAACCTCCTTTTCCCATCCTTTTAAGCTAGAAGGTGTTGCAGACGATCTCCTTTTGGGGGGAGATCATTGTTCCATTATTCTACCCCTTTCCTTGCCCTACGGTGGTAAAACCTGTGTTCCACCTTTGATCCACTATCCTACCTTTTCCTCTGGTGTCTGGGTTTTGGGTTGGGATTAGGATTTTTTTCTTGGGACTCTTCCTAGGTTTTCTCAGGTTGTTTTTGGAAGTCTTCTTGACATCTACTCATTGAGGATCTTCAGTGGTGAATGGTTGGGTCTGAGGAATTTTGGCTTCTTGAGCAGTTTTGCATAGCATCCTTTTGGTTAGAGGAGGGACCACGTGCTTGATATTGTGACTTTGCTCTTTGGATTCGAGGTGGTGGGTCTTGTAGGATTTTAGTTTCTTTCATGGCTTTGCAGCCTCTGGTTTTTTGCTGCTGAATCCTTGCAGGTTCTCCTCCTTGTTTCCTTGAAGCTGCTTTTGGCAGGCCTGAGGAATTTTGGCTTCAGGAGTAATTTTGCATAGTATATTTTTGGGTTTTACGGGTTGCCCATGTGCTTTCTTCTATGAATCTGCTCTTTGGGTTTGATGTGGTTGTTCCTACAGGATTTCATTTCCTTTCATGGCTAGCAGAGGCCTCTATTTTTCTTGTCACTGATTCCTTGTAGGACTTCCTCTTTTATGGCCCTGAAGTTGTTGAAGGTTGTCTAGGATGCATGGTTGCTATTTTCTATTTTGTGCTTTAACACCTGTAGCCATGCATCTTCAGGAATCCTTTATCTTGAATTCCTGTGGCACTTTCCCATCCTTTCCTTCAGAAGTGTTGTTTTGTTGTTGTTGCTTCCTTTGCTGGGTAGGTGTTCTCGAAGGCTTCCTTTTCTGCTAAAGGACCCTGTGGCCTAGGGTGTTCCTTTGCTGCTGAACCACTACAGTTCCATTTTACAGGATTTTGTTCCTTCTATGTTTCTGCTAGGGCTCCCCTATGTGGGATGCTTGTTTTCCTTTAGTTCTCTGTTTCCCAAGGGTGGTTTCTAGTTTTCTCGCCCTTGGGTTGTTTCAATTTTTAAACTTATGGCTTTGTTTCTTTTCCCACCTTTGGGAAAGGTTCAAATTGTCATTTAGTGGTTGGGGCGGTCTAGCACTTTCTCCCACCCTTTGTGAGCTTCAAAATCTTGTTTGGCGCCTTTTGATTCAAATTTGGTTTCTGGCGGGCCTTCCCTTCCTGCCCATTTTTCCTTTGGTGCAATGGAAGATGTTTTCCTCTGGCGCAAAGGAAAGTGCCTTCCTCTAGTGCAAAGGATGGCACCTTCCTTTTTGGTCCTATTGCATGCTCCTTATTTGTTCCTTTTGGCTATCCTTGCCTTGATTTAATCTGATGTACTTTGATGCAATCTGTTCCATTGTAATCAGGTTTTGGGATCCTTGACAAAAATCCACTTTTAATCTAACAAAAAAAAATAAATAAATAAAAGAACCCCATTATAAGCAAATGACTACTCTATTTGTAATGATAAACATAATTCATTGAACTTATAGAGAATAGACTTTGACTATTGAATTGATGGGGAATTCACTTAATAAAAATGATCAACTAATGTTGGTTTTAAATATGATAAGACCACCCTTCAGAGAATCGGATAGGCCACCCTTTAGAAATCCGATCGGACTAGTTGTGCGAAGCTCCCTCTGACATGAAGGGATGGCTTCTTTATGGCAAGCATCTTGGGAAGGTGGAAGAAGGAACATTCTCCCCTACCACCTGATGGATGCAGATGGGAAGTTATGGCGGGTAGGCGGTGGATGAAAGCCAAGGAGAAGGATGTGAGAGGAGTGCTAGCAAGGGGACATGGATGGAAAGGGAAGAGCGTGCTGGGAAAAGGCTGAGAGAGGGAGCACTGAGTAAGTGAGGAGGAAGCACCATGAAGCTAAAGGAGAAGCCCAGTGGGAAGAAGAGGAAGTAGGTGATGGGTATTTTCGAGTGCAACCCAGATAGACAACCAGTGATGAATATACCAGGTTGGACTCATGAGATCACTCTAAATAAGATGTGTTTAATGTTTTCATTTCACTTTTTTAGACTATTCTCGGACTATGGGTTCTCACCTTGTTACGTTGACTCCTTTAAACTATGGTAAACCTACTTCCTTAAGCGTGTAATGCTAAGACTAGTGAGGTGGTCCTCTGGTCATCCTCCTATTGATCACTTATGGAACCATTGTGAGTTCATGGCCATGTTTAACCTCCTTGACCAAGCCTTAGCACCTTACCTCTATGAATCAGATATCATGTGTGGTCGATTGGTTTATGGTAGCACCCTTTGTCTAGTCGGTTGGTTGTACCACACCATGTTCACCACTATGACCGTTACTATGGATGTTAAACTATTGCTGGTAAGGATAGATAGCACTTAGAGTAGGAGTACCTCAAGGTAAGTCATTCACTTATTTTCTAGGGAGAACCCTTCCTTGACATTCACAACCATACAAGGATTACACAGTAGGTTTATAACCACCTCGATAGACACATTTGGGTATATATAGTGGAGCATCATTGGGCTACGTCAATGATAGGATGATCTGACCATGTCATGGCTATCATTTAACACCATGGAGACCCCCTAAACACTCCACCCTTACTCTGGCTCACTGTGGATTAGAAGTCATCTCAGTCATGCCCTTATCATCCTCTATGTCATAAACCACTCTATGGTGATATGTTCTCCCTTCGCTAGAGTTGACCGTTGATTAATCATTACATAGGAGAGAGCATAGATTATGTTTGGTTGGACAAAACCTTTAATATAATTTCATTATCTAAAATGGTAGATTTTAGGTTAATGAAAGGAAAGAATCTTTAATATAATTTCATTATCTAAAATGGTAGATTTTAGGTTAATGAAAGGAAAGAATCTTTAATATAATTTCATTATCTAAAATGGTAGATTTTAGGTTAATGAAAGGAAAGAATCTTTAATATTATTTCATTATCTAAAATGGTAGATTTTAGGTTAATGAAAGGAAAGAATATTTAATATTATTTCATTATCTAAAATGGTAGATTTTAGATTAATGAAATGAAAACCAAAAAGGGGTTATTTAAAGATTAAAGTAGTTGGATTTAATTAAATAAAAAACTATAATATGGTTTATTTTGTAAATTAAGGGTATGGGACTTTAATTTATGAAATGAAGAAAAAGGTTTATTTGAAGATTAAAGTAGTTGGATTTAATTGAATAATGAATGTGAATATGGTTTGTTTTGTAAATTAAGGGTATGGGACTTTAATTTATGAAATGAAGAAAAAGGTTTATTTGAAGATTAAAGTAGTTGGATTTAATTGGATAAATGAATGTGAATATGGTTTGTTTTGTAAATTAAGGGTATGGGACTTTAATTTATGAAATGAAGAAAAAGGTTTATTCATGGATTAAAGTAGTTGGATTTAATTGAATAAATGAATGTGAATATGGTTTGTTTTGTAAATTAAGGGTATGGGACTTTAATTTATGAAATGAAGAAAAGGATTATTTATGAATTAAAGTAGTTGACTTTAATTTAGTAAATAAATGTGAACCTAGATTATTTAGCAATTAAGGGTATGGGACTTTGATTGTTAAATAAGGGTTAAACCATTTATTACAAGTAAAGCATGTGATCTTGATGCATGGTTGAATAACTCTCATAGGAAGATGAGAGGGGAAATAGAAAGAGTAGTTTTCTATGATGTCAACTATGCATTAGAAAGTTGAATTGCTTGGGTTATTTGTATAGTTGCAATTTGGTAATGAAATGAACAAATGCATTTTAGAAGCATGTCTATCCTGAACTATGAGTGTCCTGATCCCCTACTATCCTCACTTGATCGATGGAAGAGTGGGAGGACCAAAGTCATAAGATGGATCGATGCACAAGTTTGCTCTCTACCTTACATCTTGCTTATTTATGCAAATAGATTAGATTTGTGGGGAGATTTCCCTGATGAAATTGATGTAATGTATTGTTTGAAGGTATGGAGTTTACCATACATACTTATGTAATAAATGAACAATATGGTTGATGCACCTTTGTATTCCATTAATTGAATGTGATTGTATTTAAATCCTTTCTATTGCATGTTTATCCTTTAATTATTGCTTCATGTTTTAGTTATCCTTTGCTTGTTTAATGATTTATGTTTTGTTAGATTTAGTATCTAGATCTATCCTTTATATTCTTGTTTGAATAATTTTTATAAAAATAGTAGTAAGTTCTAGGTGAACTTAGAGGGTGACCTAAGGGCTTGAGACCCCCTTAGGGAGATTGGTAACTAGGTTTAGAAGATCATACCTAAGTTAAGATAGCTTGTCAGAGGACAATATTGATAGCTTAACTCATAGTACATGTAGCATACCCATGCATAATGGCTTGTGTGGAATATGGAGATGCATGTACACCTTCTAATGATTGAAGGTGGTAAGTCTAGCTCATCAAGATTGATGAGATGGATGGACTTATGTGCATAACATGAGATATGCCTACGTAGAAGGGACTTGCATGAGGGGAATCTTGTGTGGTATAGTTCTTGAGAAACTTAGGGGTTGTTAAACATTAAGTTGATCTAAGGTTGGTTAGGGGTTTATGAATCCCTCTCCTTAGTCAAAAAAATTCTTTCTCTTTTTGTGTGTTTCTTATTTCTTGATTTTTGGGTCATTACATTTGGTATCAGAGCTCTAGGTATGAGGGTATAGAGCTTCTTATGTGCTGAAAGAGATTTGGAAGTCTCCAATGAAGGCTTGCTTAAGTTTAAGCTAAAAGTTGGGATGACCTAGAGTCTCTGCTTATTAGAATCTAATGGAGTTGATCCCAAGGGAAGATGAATGTTACGATACCTCAGTATGGGCTTTGGTATTAATGATACATCATAATCTTGGAATATTATCCTAGTTAGATTTCTAATGATTTGGCAAGAAGAACTTTGTAATGTGGTTTGAGTTAGTAATTCAGTTTAAGATGAAGTTGTAATCTAATTCTTTTCTTGGTTGAAATCAGATCAAGATGCCACCTAAGGCCAAGAGAGAAAGGCCTCCACCTAGACAAACTCAACAAAGTAATGTCGAAGAAGGGATCCAGAATGAGGGTCCAAAAACTCCCAATACGGGAATGGAAGATCTCACTACCATAGTTGTTGCAATGCAAGATCAGTTAAGACAAGTGTTAGAAACTATTGCAAACCAAAATTTACAAGCTAGAGGTTCAGAAGTTAACCAAGTTGAGGGGTTGACTATGGAGTAGATACAAGCTAGAACCCTCTTAGAGAAGGAAATGGTAAGAGATCTAAAGAATATTTGTATCTCCAAGTTCGATGGAGAAGGAGAGGGAGATGCAGTTGAGGCTTGGTTAAGGGAACTAGAAGTTTTCTTCATGGTAAAGGGATATTCTTCAAGAACCCAAACTATTTGGGCTACTATTTACCTTGAAGGAGCTACCCTAGATTGGTGGGAAACTTACTATGAGGAAACTAAGATTGAACCAATAGACATTCCATGGAAGGAATTTATAGTCATCTTCAAGAAGAGGTTCCTCACAGAGCATTTCTATGCTCTAAAATTTGAGGAGTTTGCCAGTTTAAGGCAAGGAACCAACTTAGTGGAGATATACTACAAGAAGTTGGTAAAATTGTTGAAGTATGTACCTACCTATAATGAGAAAATGTGGATTCATAAGTTTACTCATGGATTGCAATCTAGGATAAAGCATGATGTAGAGATGCAAGAACCTAAGTCATTGCAAAAGGTATATGACCTAGCAAAGAAAGCAGAGTCACATTTCCATTATAAATATGAAACCTTGTTCGAGCAAGATCGATAGGAACTAAAGAAGAGGAATAGCAATGGGGTTGTAAAATGGGAGGCTGAACAAGATTGAAAGGCTAAGAACCCTCAAAATCTAAAGAAGAAATCTAATGGAAGCCAGAAGAAGTTCAAGAAAAACTTTTATAAGAAAGGTAGCAAACCCAATAATGCTAAGCCTCAACAACAAAAACCATAAGTTTTAGTTCCAACGATCAAGGGTGAGGAGAAGAAACTAGAAAAGTGACAAGGGCCCAAGGATGGGTGTTACCATTGTAGAGGGCCACATTTTTCTAACCAGTTCCCATATCGACCAGGGCCAAGTACATCCAACATTAAAGGAAAGGAACCTATGCACAAGATCTACACTACAACTAGGAGTTAGAAGCTTGAGGGGCAAGCCACCCCAATGATTATAAAAGGTAATATTTTTGATAAGCAAGTAAATATATTAATTGATAGTGGAGCCACTAATAGATTTATTTCTTGTAAGTTAGAAAAATATATGCCAAAAATGCCAGGGTATTTGGCTCATGGATGGAAGGTTGAGTATGGTTCTAGATAGACCTACTCCATAAACCAATGTTTCTCGATGATGGAAATTACTTTAGCTAATGGAGCCATAGAAGGTTGCTTATATGTAGCTCCACTTCATGCCTTCGATGTGATCCTAGGGATGGATTGGTTACAGGCCCATAAAGTCATAATCAATTTCTAGGATAGATGGATCAAATATTCTGAAGGAGGTAAGGAAAGGCTACGAATTCATAGCGAACAAGGGGTATTCAAACCCTAGATGTTGTCAACTATGCAGTTGAAGAAAGCCCTCAGAAAAGGAGGGATAGTCTATGTAATAAAGCTAAATGAAGTTGGAGAAGACCGAAAGAAGGAGGTGTTGGAGACACATCCAATTTTATAGGATTTCAAGGATGTATTCCCTGAGGATTTACCTAGGCTCCCTCTTATGCAAGAATTTGATTTCACTATTGATCTTATGCTAGGAGCGGAACCAATTCATAGATCTCCATATAGGATGTCACCCATCGAGATGCAAGAATTAAAGGTACAATTGCAAGGGTTATTAGAGAAAGGGTTGATAAAACCAAGTGTGTCACCTTGGGGTGCACCTATTTTATTTATGAAAAAGAAAGATGACTCTTTAAGATTGTGTATTGATTATAGGATGTTGAATAAAGCTACAATCAAGAACCGGTATCCCCTACCTAGAATCAAAGATTTATTCGATCAATTGAGAGATGCCATGATGTTTACTAAGATAGATTTAAGGTCAAGGTATCACCAATTAAGAATACATGAGGAGGATACTCACAAGATGACATTTAAGACTAGGTATGGGCATTATGAGTTCACAGTCCTACCTTTTGGACTGACTAATGCCCTAGCCACCTTCATGAATTTAATGAACAGTGTGTTCAGAAGGCACCTAGACCAGTTTGTCCTTGTATTTCTAGATGATATCCTAATATACTCTCAGAACAAGGAAGAGCATGATAAGCATCTCAAGATCATGTTAGAGTTACTAAGGGAAAATCAACTCTACAAAAATCTAGCCAAGAGTGATTTCTATGTTTTAGAGGTGCGATATTTAGGGCATATCATATCAGTAGAAGGAATTGTTGTGGATCTAGAGAAGATTGAAGCCATACTAAATTGGCCACCCCCTACTAATATTACCAAAGTAAGAAGCTTCATGGGGTTAACGGGCTATTATAGACATTATATAAAGGATTTCTCAAAGATTGCCTTAGTAATAACTAACCTTCAGAAGAAAGGGAAGGAATTCAAATGGATGAAAAAGTGTGAAACCACTTTTGCTTTGTTGAAGTAGAAACTCACTACCGCACCAATATTGAAGATTCTAGATCCTCAAGGAGATTTTTTAGTATGCACTGATGCATCGTTGGAAGGGTTAGGAGGAGTACTCATGCAAGAAGAGTTAGTAGTAGCTTATACTTCAAGGAAACTTAAAAAGCATGAAGTCAATTATGCTACTCATGATTTAGAGCTAGCCATTATGGTGCATGCTCTAAAGGTCTAGCACCATTATTTGGTAGGAAGACCTTTTGAGTTAAAATCAGATCATCAAAGTCTAAGGTACATATTTACCCAACCAATACTCAATGCGAGATAGAGAAGGTGGATCGAGTTTCTCACTGAGTATGACTTTGAAATTGAGTACATAAAGGGAAAAGAGAATAAGGTTGTTGATGCCTTGAGTAGAAGGAGACACATAGCAGCCATAACCAGGAGTCACATAAAGCTCATGGACCAAGTGAGGCAGGAGCAATATCAGGATGAATATTGCCAAGAAATTTGAGCTAGAATAGATAGAGACCCTGAGGGCAATAAGGAGTTTGGGGTGATAGATAACCTTTTGTGCTACAAAGGTAGAATCATCATACCAAAATCAGGGGATTCAAGAAAGCTAATAATGCAAGAAGCCCATAGATCTCCTTATACAACTCACCCCAGAGGGGAAAAGATGAGGGAAAATATGAAAAGAACCTTCTTCTAGGTAGGAATGAAGAAGGATATTACAGATTTTATCGCTCGATGCCTTGAATGTCAGAAGGTTAAGGTAGAATGCAAGCATCCTATAGGATAGTTGTATCCACATAGTATACCTACACAGAAATGGTAGGTCATATCTATGGATTTCATAGTAGGTTTACCTAAAACTAGGTACCAACATGATGCAATTCTAGTAGTAGTCGACAAATTGACTAAGGTTGCACATTTTATACCTAGGAGCACCAAGGATGATGCTCAAGTGGTGGCTAATAGATTTTCCAAGGAAGTGTTTTGATTGCTGAGGTAATCATCTCAGATAGGGATTCCAAGTTCACTTCTAAATTTTGGAAAGCCCTTCATCAGGCAATAGGCACAAAGTTGAACATGAGTTTAGCATACCACCCTAAAATAGATGGTCAAATAGAGTGGGTAAACCAAGTACTAGAAGACATGCTCTACATGTATTGTATGGATCACAAGTCTCACTGGGAAGACTACCTACCATTGGTAGAGTTTACCTACAATAATGGGTATCACTCATCTCTAGGAATGGCACCTTTCGATGCCTTGTATGGGTGAAAGTGTAGAACACCACTATCATGGGACAACCTAGAGGATAGAATTGTGATTGGACCAAAAATGGTCAGAGAAATGGAAGAGCAAATAAAGGTAATCAGGCAAAGACTCAAGGAAGTTATTGATAGGTAGAAGAGTTATGTTGATTTAAAGAGAACTCCAAGGGAGTACTCGATGGGAGATAAAGTGTTCCTAAGGGTCAAACCAATGAAAAGTGTGATCAAGTCCACAAAATTAGATCCATGATTTGTAGGACCCTTTGAGATCACTAAAAATATTAGTTCGGTTGCATACCGACTCGCTTTACCTCCTAATCTATCAAAAATCCATGACACTTTCCACATATCTTTGCTTAGAAAATATATTGTTGACCCTGAACATGTGTGGGATGTTTCTAATTTGTAGATGGTAAATCCAGAGGCAATTGAAGTAATGCTAGTAAAGATTCTTGAATTTCACTCTAAGACTATGCGGAATCGGACCCTTGAGCAATGTAAGGTCCAGTGGGACCATTTCTTAGAAAGGAATGCCACTTGGGAGAAAGTGGCGGATATGCAAAAATATTTTCCTTTTTTGTTTGATGATCTCTAAAAGTTGTAATAATTTGCTTTTGATTGTGTTATGCTTGTGTAAAACTGAGAAACACCTAGGACGATGTTTAGTCCTAGTGGGGGAGGATGTCATGACCCTCCTAGATGGACCTTTTGATATGGAAAAATAATGTATTAACTGATGATGCTTTAATACTTGATTTTGTGCAATTAAGCAGCTATGCGATATTAATAGATATTGAAGAGCATGATACTGCTAACAAATTGCCAATGTGTAGGATCAAGTGCACTCGTAAGTGGAAGAAGTTGAGTCATCCATCGAAGATGAGGGTACTTGAGGTTGGGGAAGTGATGATAAGGCAACTCAGAGGTAACAAGGATGGATACCTTCATATAGGCATGCATTCGGTTAAGGGATAATCATCAATAGCTAGCCACCTTGAGCCCCAGACTGATAGCCTAGTAGCTATCATAAGTTCTAGAGGTTGAGACAGGTGACTAAATTGATGGAAAGACTCCCTCTTTGTTTATTGCACATGCTTGATTATCTTTTACTTCAACACTATTTGCCTTAATAATTTGTGAACTATGAATGAATAGGTTGTCTTCATAACTCCTTGTATGCCCTGGTAAATAGAATAGTAAAGAGATATCATTTTAAATAAATAGTTGATTTATTTAAATAATAAAGAGATATCATTTTAAATAAATAGTTGATTTATTTTAGAATGATAAAGAAATATCATTTTAAATAAATGGTTGATTTATTTTATAGTGATAAAGAGTTTTCATTTTGAATAAATATGTGATTTATTTTAGATTGATAAAGAAAACCTCTTTTAAAAGAAAAGAAATGGTTGTTTTATATTAAGAAATAAAAGAACCCCATTATAAGCAAATGACTACTCTATTTGTAATGATAAACATAATTCATTGAACTTATAGAGAATAGACTTTAACTAGTTGAAATGATGGGGAATTCACTTAATCAAAATGACCAACTAATGTTGGTTTTAAATATGATAAGACCACCCTTCGAAATGGATAGCGCCCTTCAAAATCTAATCGGACCATTATGTGAAGCTTCCTCTGACATGAAGGGATGGCTTATTTATGGCAAGCATCTTGGGAAGGTAGAAGAAGGAATGTTCTCCCCTACCACCTAATGGATGTAGATGGGAAGTTATGGTGAGTAGGTGATGGATGAAAGCCAAGGAGAATGATGTGAGGAGTGCTGGAAAGGGGATGTAGATGGAAAGGGAAGAGTGTGTCTAGTAAAAGGTAGAGAGAGGAGCATAGATGGGAGGAGGAAGCACCACGAAGCTAAAGGAGAAGTCCAATGGGAAGAAGAGGAAGTAGGCGATGGGTGTTTTCGAGTGCAACCTAGATAGACAACCAATGATAAATATACTAGGTTGGACTCATGAGATCACTCTAAATAAGATGTGTTTAATGTTTTCATTTCACTAGTTTAGACTATTGTTCAGGCTATGGGTTCTTGCCTATTTATATCAACTCCTTTAAACTATGGTAAACCTACTTCCTTAAGAGTGTAATGTTAAGACTAGTGAGGTGGTCCTCTAGTCATCCTCCTATTGACCACTTATGGAACCATTATGAGTTCATGGCCATGTTTAACCTCCTTGACCAAGCCTTAGTACCTTACCTTTTTGAATCATATATCATGTATGGTTGGATGGTTTATGGTAGCACCCTTTGTCTAGTCTACTAGTTGTACCACACCATGTTCATCATCGTGACCATTGCTACTAATGTTAATCTATTGTTGGTAAGGGTAGATAGCACTTAGAGTAGGAGTACCTCAAGGTAAGTCATCCACTTGATCACTAAGGATAACCCTTCCTTGATGTTATAACCATGCAAGGATTGCATAGTAGGTTTTAACCACACTTAGTAGCCACCTTTGGGCATAGACAACATAGCATCATTGGACTACATCAGTGTTGGGATGATCTGACTACATCATGGCTATCATTTAACACCATGGAGACCCCCTAAACACTCCACCTATACTCTAGCTTTGTGAGTAAATCCATCTCTCATGCCTTGTCATCCTCTATGTCATAAACCACTCTTTGGTGATCTATTCTCCCTTCGCTAGAGTCGATTGGTTAATCACTACATAGGAGCGTAGATTATGTTTGGTTGGACAAAATATTTAATATAATTTCATTATCTAAAATGGTAGATTTTAGGTTAATGAAAGGAAATAATATTTAATATAATTTCATTATCTAAAATGGTAGATTTTAGGTTAATGAAAGGAAAGAATATTTAATATAATTTCATTATCTAAAATGGTAGATTTTAGGTTAATGAAAGGAAAGAATATTTAATATTATTTCATTATCTAAAATGGTAGATTTTAGGTTAATGAAAGGAAATAATATTTAATGTTATTTCATTATCTAAAATGGTAGATTTTAGATTAATGAAAGGAAAAAAATATTTAATATTATTATAATATAATATGGTTTGTTTTGTAATTAAGGGTATGGGACTTTAATTTATGAAATGAAGAAAAAAATTTATTTGAAGATTAAAGTAGTTGGATTTAATTGGATAATGAATGTGAATATGGTTTATTTTATAAATTAAGGGTATGGGACTTTAATTTATGAAATGAAGAAAAAGGTTTATTTGAAGATTAAAGTAGTTGGATTTAATTGGATAATGAATGTGAATATGGTTTGTTTTGTAAATTAAGGGTATGGGACTTTAATTTATGAAATGAAGAAAAAGGTTTATTTGAAGATTAAAGTAGTTGGATTTAATTGGATAATGAATGTGAATATGGTTTGTTTTGTAAATTAAGGGTATGGGACTTTAATTTATGAAATGAAGAAAAAGGTTTATTTGAAGATTAAAGTAGTTGGCTTTAATTAGTATAATAAATGTGAACCTAGATTATTTAGCAATTAAGGGTATGGGACTTTGATTGTTGAATAAGGGTTAGACCATTTATTACGAGTAGAGCATGTGGTCTTGATGCATGGTTGAATAGCTCTCATGAGAAGATGAGAGGGGAAATAGAAAGAGTAGTTTTCTATGATGTCAACTATGCATTAGAAAGTTGAATTGCTTGGGTTATTTGTATAGTTGCAATTTGGCAATGAAATGAACAAATGCATTTAGAAGCATGTCTATCCTGAACTATGAGTGTCCTGATCCCCTACTATCCTCACTTGATCGATGGAGGAAGAGGGGAAATGCACAAGTTTGCTCTCTACCTTACATCTTGCTTATTTATGCAAATAGATTAGATTTGTGGGGAGATTTCCCTGATGAAATTGATGTAATGTATTGTTTGAAGGTATGGAGTTTACCATACATACTTATGTAATAAATGAACAATATGGTTGAGGTACCTTTGTATTCTATTAATTGAATGTGATTGTATTTAAATCCTTTCTATTGCATGTTCATCCTTTAATTATTGCTTCATGTTTTAGTTATCCTTTGCTTGTTTAATGATTTATGTTTTGTTAGATTTAGTATCTAGATCTATCTTTTATATTCTTGTTTAAATAACTTTTATAAAAATTAGTAGTAAGTTCTAGGTGAACTTAGAGGGTGACCTAAGGGCTTGAGACCCCCTTAGGGAGATTGGTAACTAGGTTTAGAAGATCATACCAGAGTTAAGATAGCTTGTCAGAGGACAATATTGATAGCTTAACTCATAGTACACGTAGCATACCCACACATAATGGCTTGTGTGGAATATGGAGATGCGTGTACACCTTCTAATGATTGAAGGTGGTAAGTCTAGCTCATCAAGATTGATGAGATGGATGGACTTATGTGCATAACATGAGATATGCCTACGTAGAAGGGACTTGCATGAGGGGAATCTTGTGTGGTATAGTTCTTGAGAAACTTAGGGGTTGTTAAACATTAAGTCAATCTAAGGTTGGTTAGGGATTTATGAATCCCTCTCCTTAGTCAAAAAAAAATTTCTTTCTATCTTTGTGTGTTTTCTTGTTTCTTGATTTTTGGGTTGTTACAATTTAGGACATCATTCTCTAGTACATAATCATCTAGAAAAATATTGTTTATGAAGGATTCATCTAGAATAATATTAAATATATATTGATTGTATAGAATATTATTTTTTATATCTAGGTTATTCAAAGATTGGTTGTCTACGTCTTGGTCATCTAGATGTAGTATGTTATAATCCAAAATATGACTACCAATTAAATTTTGGTTAGGACATGTCATCTAGAGGAGTGGAGTTATCTAATACGTAGACCTAAAATAATACCAAAGTATGATTTTGCATGTAAATGTCTAGATCAAATCATGCATAGAAAGGCTTCATTGTATTTCTAACACAAATTAATATTGTAAAGTTGTATGAATTATCAATATTGTGTGTTGGTGACTATGGCAAGCACGACAGTTATGTAGCAATAACTCATCATTGCCAACTTATGAGTGTGAGTTGTATAATTGCAAGCACCATCATCCAATATGTTGTGCAAGGATCTCAAGTTAGTTGATGAAGTAAGCATAAAGTGATATAGCATTGATGTCATGGGTAGGTGGTTACCATGATAATTATAAATGACCATAAACACGTAGTATAAAACCTCTTGTGAGGTATTTTCCATTGTGTATATTAGGAATTTTAATTTTAAAAAAGCAATAAAGAGTGAATATGTCATCATTATTGAACATGAGAAAGACCCTAAATTGTAGTGAGTACTCCCTTGCTTGAAATGACAATAATATAATATTTTGATACTATGAAATAGAGCATATTTGTAGGGGAGGTAATGTGTGTAGGAGAGTACTCACACACATAAAGGAGACACTTGGTATGATATTACTCTATATCTATAAATAATAGGATGGACCTGTACACCACACTTACTATAGAGATGCCCATCATTGAAGTATCATTAAGGAACCAATAGTACACATTGGACCTCATATCCAAGGTCAACTCTTGTGTAGTCACATGCATAGTTATATACAAAAAATCTACATCAATGATACCCCAACAATAAGCAAGGAATGCATTCCCCTTACAAAAAGAGAAATAGGAAAATACATATGCAATTCTCACTATCATACATAACTTGGACATGACCAGTAGGAAAATATGTTAAAAAAGATGAGTGAAAACATTGATAGGCTTGAATTTAAAAATGTTTTCATATAATCATTAATGCGTTATTACTATATATTCCTAATTTTGACAATGAATTATTTAGGTCATACTTATTACAAATAATAGATAAATATGATATGAAAAGAGGTGGAACAAGCTTGACATTAAACTTCTCATGTTTTAAATAATATTTACTACATAGGATTTCCAATGAATGTTGTGAATACCCTATCCACAACACCAAAAATTATTTAAGGATAAATCAATACAATGCAAGTTGTAAGACTACTTGGATTGGTACTACAATATGGCCATATTGACTGTAGATGAGTTGGTCAAACTATCAAACCATGAGAGTTATGGTTTAAAAATATTGTTGTGCACTTAATATCTAAAGTGCATTCTATTTTATCATGTTATTCTTATTGGATGAGTAAATATCTTCAGATATGCCCTCTTGGATCATGGTATACATGTATGGGATCATTAAGGGAAATAAATATGATTAAATAGCATACCTCTCTAAGAAAATTTATAACTTTATAATGTGCATGATTAATATATTCTTGATGGAATTTCATGTTATCATGCTCTTCCTAGATGCACTATACAAGGAAGATCCTATTATTTTAGGTTGGGGACATCCATTAGCAATCATAGAAGATACATTTATAGTCATTGTGCCAATACAACACATCTATGAACAAAATAAGAGGAATGTTGTAACAACATTAGCAAAAGAAAAAGGGAAGTGGAGGATATTGAAGAGGATGTCTAAGAGAAGGAAGAGGATAGTGAAGTAAGAATAATATTATGATCAGTAGTTGTAGTGCACAGGTACTCACTAAGATTCATCCTCCTTGGGAACCAATTACATGCAAGAAATATCACCTTGAGTAAAAGTGTCACACACACAACAAGATACATAGCGTAGTAGTATTAAATGATATAATACTATATAGGAGTAGGTGGTAGAGAACCCAATGGTGTCCTCATAAAAAAAACCTATGTGGGCTATCGTACCTCCATAGATGGGTGATACTATTCAAGAAAGTGCAATAGAAGAATGAGTTACACAAGTAGTATAAGTAGAGAATATTATATAGGCAACCAAATAGGTGGATGACACTATGCTTGGGTTAGGTGAAGCATAGAAGGAGGTGGTCACATAACATAGAAACATTGCATAAGGATCGATTGACAAGGAGATAGAATGGGATGAAGTGACACAAGAAACTACAAATTTCAATTATACATTTCAAACCAAAATCAATAAAACCATGGAGATTTTGCATAAGGCCTTAACACACATGAATAGAATTTTGTAGACACAATTACAAACAGTGAGGGACTTGCATTGGTTGAACTTCAAGTGTAAACCACACAAGATAATATTGTAGCATACATGACTTGAAGAGATGGAATGGTGTCTGAGATATCAAGCTGGATGATGATTCTAAATTTAAGGCCTTTAATGGTTGGAATCTCCAAGGAAATATTATGTATATGAAGAAAGCTAGTTTATATCCTCACTTGCTTTTGAGCTTATAATTAGCATATCAAATGTAAAAGGGGTGATTTCGCTTTGTATAGAGCTAGTTTAGGAGGAACCAGCTCATAATGAAGCTAGTCCTAGTAGGGAATTAGTCCAATATGACGGTATAAAGCATCCACTTAGAGAGAGGTAAAAATATAATGTTTTTGAAGGATATTTAAATAAGGAGATGGTACTAATAAGGAGGATTTAGAAGATGATTTGGTCGTGATCATACTGATCATACAAATATTGAATTTTCAATACTGAGGTGACTACTAATTAATATGGAGATCATTGACGTGAATTTTAGAAAAAAAGTCATCCATATGATAGGAGTAATGATTAGAGTTCATGATGAGTATGTTGAGAGCTCAATAGTACAATGCCAAATATGGTTGATATAGTTGACAAGTGATATTATCAATGTGTATATAGTCATGTAGTGGAATATGAATTATACAATTATCCAAGTTTATAGATACATCATATGAGATAGAGGGGAATGAATAGACATAATCCACACTTGGATTGCCAAAGTTGTCATTGGGTATGCAAATTTTCTATCATTGCCCTTCTTGCATCTATTTGATTGAAGAGTGATCTACATGTGCCCTACTACTACCACTATGAAAAATTATATGATTACATATAGTCTTAAGGTGTCATTATAGTAATTCAATTATATGGCATACAAAATGCAATGATTTAACCTTTTTACTAAGACATTCATAACTTGAAAAGGGAATTAAAAGTGTTGATAGACGAGGAAGTCCAGATAAAATAACTCAAAATATTTGTAACTCTTGAAGGAAATATTTAAATTGAAGCAAAATTGCATAGAAAGGAGTTAATATATGATAGGAACATTAGAATTATTTATAAGGCTATGGGAAGTATATGGTGAATAGCTAGAAAAATTAAATATTAAAAGCACAAGTAGAAGCAACTAAAGAGAATATTTCTTAGCTTTAGTAATAAATATAGAAGCAATCTTGGAAAGTAAAACACTATGGCATGCAATGGGCTAAATATATAGAGTATACAAATCAAAAGAAGAAGATGTATTTGGAATAATGTTCCAAGGCTTTTCTCTTTGTGTTAGAAAGTCTCAAGCATCAATTCTTGATCCTATGCTAGTTTATATTCTAGTGAACCATCATGTTTCTCAAGGTCTTAATACAATCACTAAGGACATCAATAAATCTAAAGGAGAGTGCAAATGTACAAGGCAATTTTTACATGGTGCTACCACACACACCACTGAATCATTGTTGTATATATGCATATAGATTACTTGTATTTAAATAAATTATATTTGTATATACTATATTTGTGTATGTAGATGTACATCTCATGAGTACACAATATTAATATTAGTGTATGTAAATTATGGGGTCTAATTGTATATATAAGATTTTGAGTGAGTACTTATGACATTGTGTAACTTTCCTCCACTAGAATATTATATATATAATACATGTTTTATTTTTTGTATCATTGCATCATCTCATATAGTTGTGCACATGTGTCATGTTGCTATTCCAATTGTAGAGATTGTAGAGTACAATTTACATTCTGTTAATATCAGTTCTCTTTGTGTGGTCCTTATTTATGTAATACATAGATTGATCTTGTTCATATTGAATTGATCTTTGATATTTCTCATACCATAAATTACATGGAATATTAAACTATTGTGTTGTGATTTTCTATAATAATCACATCATTAATAATTTGTTTTCCATGAACAAAACCACGTTTTTCCTCTAATGTAACATAATCTATAATGCACTTCAATCTATTTCCAATAATTACTTAAATATCTTATATTGGAAAAAAAATTATCAAAATATTTTGTCTCGTCTTTCTTGGTAACCAATGAGATAAATATTGCATTGATCTCACTTTTTATAGCCTTCCTTTTATTGACCTCTTCAACTATAGATAACATATCACTCTTCAAAAAATCCTCAAAAAATAAATTAGAATTGCAAGAAATCCATTTGGGCCACATGCCTTATTAGGGTGGAAAGAGAAAACTATGACCTTGAGATCCTCCATATATATCTTCCCCATTAAGACTTTTTCTTTTCCTTGTGATAATTAATGGAATATCTTGTAAAATATTTTATCGACCCTCCTTATGTTGCCCATTTTTTGGCAAAATGTCTTTGAAATAATTAAATGCTTCCTTCCTAATTTCTTCTTCTTCCTCGATACTTCTTTCATCTAGAGCTAAAACATTTTTTATTAGATAAAAATTCAAATCTACTTTTGTTGTAGTATTAAAAATTTGATATTTTTGTCCCCTTGTGTGATCTCTCCCTATATTTTTGTGACCAATATGACTTCCTTTTTCAATGCATTATGATAATCAACAAGAAATTATCTTTTTACATATAAGTATCTTAGTCCATACCATTGCTTTCTACTATCTCTTGTAGATTTTGGAGTCGGGATTTAATTTTTATTATGTTTTAAACATACTACCAAAAGATTTATTATTCCAAATATTCATTTTTCTCTCTTAGATATTTTAGCTTTTGAATAAACATACACATACATGATCCTTTAAACCTTGTTACATCCCACCATAATATAACCATATGAAATAAAATAAGTCTTAGAGCCATATAGACTAAAATATAAATGGATTAAGTTACATCTCAAGAGAATGAATTTGTGATGTAATCTTCCTAGTAAAATGTATGAAGAAATTGTATACTCTATTTGTAACCATGTCTTAGATAATATCCAATATTTTTGTTATATGAATTTTTCCAATGCATGTGTTACCCCATGTGTATGAAAATATTGAAGGAATAGCATCCCAAAGACCATTTGCATTGAAATATAAAGCAAAATCCTTCATTGATTTAGACAATCCAGGAGTACCACACTTCTTTTCCAAAAAATATTGAACTAAGTTAAAGTCCCCCTAGAACCCAATACATTATAATTATGAATCATCATTAAATTTAACATATATAAGTAAAGGTCCTTCTTGTTGAAAGTGTAATGTGACTTATGGCCAAGGCCAGCATTTTATAGTGTAATATTGTATAGCCCTATAGGGAAATTATTATACAAATGTCTTTAGTTCATTACATATTATTTTATTATGTATTCCCTATGGGTCGTGGTTAACCTTGTTATGGTTAAACCCATATTTTAACTTGTAATTAATTTAAAGCTCTCTTGTTACATAAATTTAGGTTATTTTTTATATAATTGGGATTTTGGTATTGGTATAAACACCCCCCACCACTCCATCCAGTCTATCAAAAACTCATTATCCTTATCTATAAATAATATAGTGATTATTTATGGTGCTCAAGGGCACCCACTAATTCTATGTATTTTTATTTCCTTTTCATATTAGTATGCTTTCTATATAATATTTGAGTGGATGGATTATTTTTGTTCAATTCTAGAAATAGGTTTAAATTCCAGCATGGTGTTAAAGTAGGCATGGGGCAGAATTGTCTAGTCATGCAAAAGACTTGTTTGGAGTTGTCAATTCTTCCAATCATTAGGATAAATTATCCTTCGAAGCTTTATAAGTCAAGTATTATACAAGAAGTAATGGTGGGATAATATTATTTTTTATCTCCTTTTGATAATGTCTTCTATGGATGTTATTGCAAAGGGAAATTTTTTATTTTTAGAAAAAGGTTCCCAAACCATTTTTCCCTTCTTTATGCCATATTCACTATCATAGAATAAGATTCAAACATGTTATTAAGGTGTTCAGATTTGCTTAGCATTTTAGAGCATTTTGGTTTAACATAACCAAGACAAGTAGTCATCATGTGGGTGATGTTAGAATGCTTGAGTTAGTATCACATGTTAGTGTTGTCATTTTGGGGTTCTAGACAGTAATATGCATGCTCTTTTTAGGTTGTGGAAGACTCGCATAAAGGCATCTCCCTTTGTCTTTCCAACAACAAGAGCTAGGTTGAATAATCCAAAGGCACATAAGACTAGGTTGAGAGAGGTCAAGGATTTTATCCTTGTCTTTCCCTTTTTATTCTATTATAGGCATGCAAGTTTTTTATTTTGTTGTCCACCATGTTGGATACCTTCAAGGAGATATTTGTCTTTTTGTTCCATCTAAGGTGACTAGCATAGCGGTAAGCAATAATTGGAAAATACTATTGATGAAGAGGTACTGGGTTCAAATCCTCCCTTTTATATGTTGAGAGGTTTTTGCACTAGCTAGCAAAGGTTACACTTAACTTAAAGGGTGGAAGTTTCATTTTGCTTTCAATGCAAGGGCATATATGAATGGTCATCCTAGCTATCTCAAGTTATTCAATCACATAAAGGCCTAAGATTCAAACCTCTTCCTCTCTTTTTTTGTGCACATGCATATATTTTCACTCATGTGTCAGTTGAGGTGGCAGTTGACATGGCTACTAAATAGTGCAAAACTTAGTTTTTTATATTTTACTCCCTTCCAACTAATCATCTTAATACATGTGTTAAAACCTCATTGGCTATCAATGTCTAGTAACAAACTTGTAGATTATTAGTAGTAGCTATTAGTGAATCGGTGGATGTCAAGTGGTAAATGTAGGTTGGATATAACAACTCTAGTATTTGATTGGTTAATTTTTCAATTTTTGAGGGATGTTAAGGAAAATATTTTAGGACCATAATTTTCGCATATTAAAGCATTTTGAGCCTACTTATTTTAAACCTCATCACTTTTCAATTTTTTTTGCGTTGGTGACATTAGTTCAAGGATTTGTTATAGTGTTTGAGATTGAATGGTGCATTATTATCCTCAAATTCTATTTCTCTATTTCAGAAGGGAAGAATTATAGTATATTTTACAATTAAAATATTTGTTTTTTTTTCTTGGGAGAGATAGTTGGATCTATGACATTTGAGGTCTTTTGAAGGCATGCAAAAAATATTCTGAATATACTTTAATCAAATCCTTCTCTTCCTATAAGATTCTTGGGCTAGTGATTTATTTTATGCATGAAGATCTAATCCTTCATGATATATGATCTCTTCTATCTTTTATCTAGGTAATATTGAAATTTTTTAATGGGTCTTATCATAAACAGGTTTCATGCAAAGCCTCTTTTGATGAAAGAAATAAGGTGTTCGAAGGGCAATTTGAAGTTTTCAAATAAGGTGGAGTATATTCTAAAATGGAAAGTTGTGCTTCCAAGTCTTGCCTTATGTGATTATAGAATACTGAAGCAACTCTTAAGAGGGGATATTCTTGGATTATCATCCTCATATGGATTTATAGAGTACTTGTTCCTTGTTTTTGTGGAAGTCTCTAATATTGGTGATAGTGACTACGATTCAGTCTAAGGAGATTATTATATAGGGACATCTTCAGATAAATAGACTTTCTGATGATAAGGGAGTTGATATGGATTATAGTACATGTTTTAATAATTTGTTAGTTACGGATAAGCATTATTTAATGTGTTCTTATCCATTGTCATGTCTTGTAATACCTATTTATAGGCACCTATTCTTATGCTAATACAACTAAGTTTGGATTGTCTTCTTATTCCTCATGTCTGTGTAACTGATCCCACAACAGAGTCTAACTAACACTTCCTCAATTATGAAGGCTTGCTAGAGAATCCATATTCGGGGAAGGAAATTATTGTCACTAACATATTTTGTCCTTGGCTCTTTAGTTCAGATTATGAGAGACTATTGAAAGTGTAATCTGACTTATGGCTAAGGTCAAAATTGTATGATGTAATCTTATGTAGTCTTATGGGAAAACATTGTACAAATGTATTTAATTTATTGTATGTTAATGTTATTTAATTTTATAAGCCCTATGGGTTGCTATTAACCTTGTTATGGTAAAACCCACCTTATAACTTGTAATTAACCTAAATTCTTTTTGTTATGTTGGCTAAGTTAAATTTTTATGTAATTGGGATTTTGGTATTGGTATAAATACCCCCACCACTTGATCTATTGTATCAAATTATTGTGATCCTTATCTATATATAATACAATGATTATTAATAATGCTTAGGGTCACCCACCAATTTTTTGTATCTTTTTTTCCTTTTATACTTTCTATATATGATTTGAGTGAATGGATTGCTTTTGTTCATTTTTGGAAATAGATGCAAATTCCATCACTTCCAACATATCTCACAAAGAGCAATTATAGCTGGATGGCATGTTAGCTTTTGATAATGAAATCTATGGGAGAATGCAATCACAGGATGCAAGATATGCAAAAATGTAAGATAATGGAATTATGCAATAACACTAAAATATGCTATTAATGGAAAGTGATAGAAATATTACAATGTAGTATGGAGGAATGGACACTCTAGTACTAATGCTTAAAGAACTACATTGTACTCCATCACCAATCTATATGGTGATCTACCCACTATATCTACTACTACCTACAACGATATATAATCACTCACTATGAGGTCCTTTATATAGGAAGATGGATTCCTTGGCCAACACTCTACCTAGTTGTACAAGGGGGACACCTTGCACATTTACAACTTGCACATTGACACTTGTGCATTTATTACATTGCTTGAAGTAACTAGCTAACTATCCACTAAGATAATCTTCTACTCTAGCTATGTACCAAAGGTGGTACATTTACATGACCCAAATGATGTAATATACTCTAACACCCCCTGTATTACATTATTTGGGTATTGAAGACTTTAGTCTTCAATATGGATCTTCTTCTCCTTTTCCTGTATCCTGTTCAAGCAAGTAGTTAGTATCTTCATAATATGTTACCCTTGTTGTAAGAGCTTTGACTTCTTGATCATTGGTAGTATCTTCAATTTCTTCAATTCTCTAAGCTAGATGTCCTTTTCTATTCCCTTCTCGATATTCCAATTGTGGATAATTGTTTTGATGTTGAACTTGTTACTGTCGAGGATTATTTTGATATTGCCTTGGTTGGAATGCTCTATTTGGTTGGCTTCCATAGTTCATCTGATTTCCTTGATTCTAATTTCTTGGATTGAATTTGCAGTAACTGGTGCTATGCCCTTTTCTCCTGCATATCTGACAATATCTATTTTTCCATGGTCTTTGACCTTTTGAAGATGAAGCAATGTTTCCTTGTGGATTATCTTTTGAGACCAATGCATTGTTAGTCATTTCATCTTTCACAGTATTTTCTACCTCATATTCTTGAAGAATGTTGATTAGTTCATCAAATCCTGTATCTTTACTTAGAACCTGTAAAGATGTAACTAGATGCTTGTAGCTATCTGGAAGTGCTCTCAAGGTTACTTGAACAAGAAATTTATCTTTAACCTCTTCTCCCAAGGTTAATAATTTACCTTTGATATCTGCTATATTTCTTAAGAATAGTTCTATACTTTCACCACTATTCATTTTTAGGGAATGTAATTGAGTTTGAAGATTCAAGATGGTGGCTTTATTCTTCCCTTCAAATATTTTCTCTAAGGTTGTCCAAGCATCCTTAGATGTTCCTGTTGAGCCTATGTAAGCTTGTATCTCATCTGTGATGGTGAAGGTTATTATCATTAGTGCCTTAGCATCATTCTCCTCAAACTTTTGGATTTCTATATCTCCTGAAGTTGGTTTAGTTCTTGTCCCTTTGACAATTTCCCAAAGTTTTTCAAATATCAGAATGGCTCTCACTTTGTTCTTCCATGAGAAGTAATTTGGACCTTTAAGTAGTTGTGATTTTGTAAGGATGAATTTTTTTGTAGTCATGATGGTTTCTATGTGCTACCTTATGACTCCCTAGATATGTGAACTAATTTGATAAAACCTTTCTTGGACTTTAGGTTTTGTAGGCTTCCTTATATCTCCCAAGTAATTTAGGATATGCTATAGACTTTAATATAAAGCTTAGCAATATTTAGTTCACCTTCTAAGTTGATTTTGTAATATTTTGAGAATAATAATCAACTTCTAATTTTACCTTATCTCTCCTAATGAAGTAGGCTTTAATGGTTGGATTTATTTTGTCTCCTTAATATGAGTATGAGATAATTTTTACCATTTAATTCCAACTCTATATGCAAGCAATAGATTTGCTTCTCTATTCAATAGATTAATTTTCTAAATTCCAATTATATAGTTTGAAGTAGTATGCCTTATAACTCCCTATCTTTGGAATATTAGAAAATAATTATATTTGCAAATTAGTATTGAATTAATCAAGGTTGACAACCTTATATCTCCTACTTGGTTATTTGCAAATATCTATAATTATTCCTTCCTTTGTTAGGATTCCTTTCTTGCTTCCTAAGGTTGTTGTTTTAATTATCAACCTTATATTTAACACCTTATAACTCCAAATTTTAGAAAGCAAATAATTGAATGATATACTTATCTTTCTTCTACGTAGATGGTTGGGCTGGTAGTGAGTATTAAGATGCTCTCACTGGTCAGTGATGATGTACCTGATATTGCTTCCCTTGATGACAGTAATGCTGGTGATTTTTCTCTTCCTTTGACAGCGTTGAAGTAGATTGTTTTGCTCTTCCTTGTAAGTGGTTTTGATCTCCCTTGATGGTAGTAATGTAAGCTCTTAGATGGTGTTGTATTACCCAAACATTCAATGCTTGATGAGCATTGTAATCATTGATTGAAGATAGGCTTGTAATAGACATCCTTTGACTCCTTGATGTCATGCTTTTAATGCACCCTTGTTGTAGCTTCAACACACTTTCCTCTAACTTCGCTTACACTCCCTTACACTTGCTTCAGGCTCGCTTGGTGTTCATTGTAATTGCATGGACTTGGGTGCTTATGTAGCTTATGTTCTCCTTAGACTTGCACCCATGTGTTGCTAGCTTGTGAAGTATTATAGTAACACTTTAATATTTGAATAATGCTCTTTCTTCCTTCGACTGGTGGGCGATGATGAATATGCTCATAATGATGTATTTCAACATCCAAGGTTTAGACATTATCTTGGGCATTTTCTTTGTGAGTGTTACTGAATGCTCTATTGCATATGACAAGTGGTGGCCTTATCTACTACATGTATGCTCTCTCCAACATCTATTAATATTTTATAAAACTCCTTTGATAGCTACAACATGATTATTTCCTTGCTTCTCAATGCTTTCTTTAGGTGGAAGAATACGCTTCCCTTCACAATATTGGCTCTTGGTTTGATGAGGTCGATTCTATGGTGCTATTCTATTGGTGATTTTCCATGGTAATGCACCTCTTATGATAGAAAAATAGCTCTCTTTTATTTGTTGTAACATATTGTAGTGATTGCACTAATGCACTATCCTCTTGTGGCTTCTATTGCTTGTAGACGTTCACTTCTGAAGATGTCAATATTGTGGATGATAGAATACCACAATGTGTATTGAATGTTGAGCCCTTTGTTGGCTTGTTCCTCACATGCTTTCAACCTAGTATTTTCTCCTCATGGATGGTAGACTTTGAACCCTTTTGGTGTGGTTCACTTTAGGCACTTTTGATGGTGCTAATGGCCAATGTTGAGCTCCTTTTGATTGGCTCTTCAATGTTGATAATATGGCCTCTTGTAGATAGAATAATGTGCTACGTTGAGTGTCTTAGGACACTTGTATTTTTGTCTCCTTTTGATATAGTAATAGAGATAAGTTTGGTGCTCACATTCAAATCTATGAAACCCTTTATTTGCACCTTAATTTTGAGACACTTCAAGTCTCTTCTTGTAGCTTCTCTTTTTGATTTGATGGCTGCCTTCTTCTTCTCCACTCCTTGGAGGAATTTTGATCTGCTTGGTGGCTTCTATAGGCCACAATATCTTGTAGGTATTGAGTTCTAAATAGTGTCTTTAGACACTTTGATATTTGCATATTTTGTGCTCTTTTGGTTTTCTCCTCAAACTAATAACCAATGCATATAATAATATTTAAGAGTAAATGAGTTAACCAATCTAGAATAGTGCAATAGTAGTCTTACCTTATTGCTCCTTTAATGCACTAATAACTCTTAAAGAATGCACTTAATAATCTCTACAACTTCTAATTAAGAATAATGTCTTCTAAAGAATTCTTTCTTTAAAAGCAATCTGAACCTTGCACTACAATCAATATTGTAGGATGTAGTCTTTTCTTAGATAGACAATAGGTAGATGATATTTTTCTTTCTATCGAAATATATCCAACTCCTATTTTATTGTGTAGGTAATAACCTTAAAAGTAATTTCCTTCTGCACACCTTGAAGACTATATAATGCAACCTTCTTTTTGCAACTTATGAATTCTAATAATGGTGCTTTAATGGAACTGAATAATAACCCTAATCAAAGTTCAACTAATGAACCTATTTGCACCCAAGTTGCTTACCTTTACTGATCTGTAGATGAAGGATTGCAAGGTGATTTGATTCACCTTATTTTTACCTTGAAACTATATGGATTTGTAGCTCTGTTTGACTATCTTCTACCTTCACCAAATTGTAGCTCTCTAATGCTCCTAGCTTGCTGCTTGATTCTACAATGAATAAATTGATTAACCTTTAGGATGAACTTTGAAACTCTAAAGTTTTGTAGCTAGTATTGCTATTCTAATTGATGCCCTTTTTAGTAGACAATATATCCTCTGAAATGTGCCTTCTTAGCTCTGAAAGGCAATCTCCAAATCTCTTGGATTTTCTAGGCTTCTTCTATCTGTGTTCTTCCTTCAACCTCCTTGTCGAATTTTGACTTCAAACAGGGTCTTCTTCTCAAGATTTTGAAAGTCTTGAGGTCTTCATTGATCTTCTCTACAATTTGACAAACTACTTGTCAAATCCTTCTCCTTTGGGCTTGTTGTTGGATGGCAATAATTGTCCCAAATCCTTTGCTATCACTAGCTTCTCCTTGGTAGTGAATTTCTCCAATGAGTTCTTCTAGGAACTCCTTCGATGATGCTTCAATGAGCTCTACAACAAGGCTCTCCAAGCCTTCTCCTTATTTCTCCTTGAGACCTCTCCAAGGTCTTTAGTCTTGTAGCTTCTCTGGTCTTCTCAATGAGACCTTTCCTTCAACCTTCTACTGTGGAAGTGTTGGTAATGAGATCTCTCTCATGGATCTCTAAAATTTTCTACTTCTAAAATTAGGTACAGGACCTTGCTAGTCCTTATTCAATCTTCCAAGATTGGAAGTTCTTCAATGAGACCTTCTGTGGGTCTTCTTTAGCTTCTTCTGGAAGAAGTCTTCAATCTGTTATCTGCAATATTTGATGGAGATCACCAATCTCCTATCTTCTTCTAGACTCTATTCTAGAGTCTCTTCAATCTGTAGTAAGGCTACTCTGGCCTTTTTCTTATCTTCTATAATCTGTTGGTCTTCAATCTTCTATGGAGATCACCAACCTCCAATATTCTAGGACTCTTCTCTAGAGTCTCTTCCTCGAATCTAGAACAAGGCTTCTATGGCCTTTTCTTCTTCTGTAATGTGTAGGTCTACAATAAGACTCCTTCAAGTTCTTGAAATATCCTCTTCTTTCGTTTGTTGCTTTTGGTGCTAGATTGATTCTAAGAAGATATTCTTCCTAGCTCTCTTGTAGGAAGCTTCCCAACTTTCTTGAATCTCCTTTTCCTACAACAAAGTATTAGTATGATGAATCTAAATCTATCAATGATGAATCTTCACTAGTTGATTTGTCAATCTAGTGGAATGAATGTTGAGTCCTAGTCTTCATGAGTTTTCTATAACTCTATGGAAAGACTCTAGCCAAATGCAATCTCAAAAATTTTGGAACTGAGATTTGCTTCTCCTCTCTATCGATGTTTGTATGCAATGGTGCACAATGGTAGATCTGGTTTGCAAAGATGCAATAGATTTTTGGCTTATAGTAGCTATAGTGATCCCTTGTGGCTCTCCCTAATCCTATCAACCTACCATGGATTTGATACCATTGTTAGCTTTTGATAATGAAAGCTATGGGAGAATGCAATCATAGGATGCAAGATATGTAAAAATGTAAGATAATGGAATTCTATAATAACACTGAAATATGCTATTAATGGAAAGTGATAAAAATGTTACAATGCAGTATGGAGGAATGGACACTCCAATATTGATGCTTAAAGAACTACATTGTACTCCATCACCAATCTATATGGTGATCTACCCACTATATCTACTACTACCTACAATGATATATAATCACTCACTATGAGGCCCTTTATATAGGAATATGGATTCCTTGGCCAACACTCTACCTAGTTGTACAAGGGGACACCTTGCACATTTACAACTTGCACATTGACACTTGTGCATTTATTACATTGCTTGAAGTAACTAGCTAACTATCCACTAAGATAATATTCTACTCTAGCTATGTACCAAAGGTGGTACATTTACATGACCCAAATGATGTAATATACTCTAACAGCGCATATATTCATAACCCCAAATTTGATATTTTTCTCTTTCCTATAAAAACACCAAGACCCAATTACTTTTTGCTTCTAGAATTTGTCCATCTCATTGGTGTTTGCCTCATATTGTTGTAATAGCTCCTAAAGCTACTATAGTAGAAACTATTAGGAAATCCCCCATATTTCAATCATTTTGAACACATCGTTATATTCCATGCTACTTATTTTTAAACCCATGACTATAACAACCTATTAATTACCTAGTAACTCTTTTTTAGGGGTCTTATTTATACTCTTGATATACCAAGAAATCATTTTCATCATAATTTTTTATTCATATTTGTGCGCTTAGCCCAACTTCTTATTAACACTTTTGATATGTACTTGTAATTTCCCATATTGATATCTCTTTGAGTTATTTTTCTCTTTGTTCTTGATTTGAGGTTCTTCCTCTCCATTTTCCATTCCCATCAACAATTTAATCTTCATCAATGTCTTCAAATATTTCTAATTTATTCATAATGAGACGTCATCTATAGGTTTATATGGTCCTCAAAACTCTAAAGTGCAAGGATCATTCTCCATAGTACTTAACATTTTTTAATTGGTTGTATGGGGTTTAAATAGGTCCTACCCGTATTTTAATTGGTTATATGGAGTTGAAATGGGATCCACCCATGTTATATCATCACCACATAGTGGTATTACAACAACTTGACTATTATGCATGTATCACTTAGCAAGATTCAAACCTGAGTATACTCCTTGAAAGTTGAGGAATTCAATTTATTGAGCTAATGTCATTTGATATAGTACTTACATTCTTATGCTACCTTAAGAACCTTAAATGTTCATGAATATCCTCCATACTTCTTTGTTTATCATGTTGCTCTTGAAACGCTAGAGTGTGAGGGATACTATCATTTTTATTACAAGGAGGGGATTTTATGCTACATGATGAAAATGTAAATTATTTACTTGGATTATATGTGACCTCTTCCATCTAATTTATTTTAAAATTTGCCTCCACATATTCCTCCACACTTTTAGTTCACTTTGAATTTTAACTTGTACATTGTACTTCCTCCTTCCTTCCATCCTTCTTTGTTTCTTCTAATGGTTGATTTAAGTTCATGATGACATTCATCACCTAATGATACTAGGGAGATTTCTTTACCACTTTTTTGGAGTGGAAAACCCATGATCTAATCTAGATTTTATCATAATATGATATCCTTGCTTCATTGAATTTTATCTCATGACAAAAATTCCTCTTTTTCTATTATTTTCACTTTGCAATCTCTTGTCATGCCTCTAGTCTCATAATATTTGTGAAATTAGAAAGTAACTTTTCATAATTCACTCATTGATCCTATTCTCTTGTTTCAAAATTAATCTTAATTAATTGTGGTAAAGGTTTCAAAATATCCATGAAAACACATATATAAGAATACACAACATGGTTTTGCTCCTTAGTCGTTGGTCCCTCCTAGATGAACTTCCTTAAATAATCACCAATCTTCTTCAAAACCTTCTTATTGATACATTTATATAGAATTGCAAAAAGCCTCACCCACACTAGAAGTCTTTTAATAATTTCTATCACCACAAAAAATTCTTAATAACCATGGGCCACCATTCATTATTTTATCATTGATTTTTGAATTAGGGAATATGACAAGGAAAATTGCTCTCAGAATACAAGTCATAATTTAATTTTGAATTCAATCCTACTTCCATTTGATCCAATTTTGAACTTCTAAAAAACATAGAACTTACATATTAACCCTCTGCCTTTCAAAACCATTATATCATGCTCAATTATATCATAGACCAAGATAATTTTTAGAAAGAGCTACAACAAACCAAAAGGCACAAAAAAATACTATCACAAGCGAACAATGGTTGCAGTATTCTAAGCAATTATATGAGAGAAACCAAGAAAGTGTTACCCCTCCTATAATTGACACAACTGAGGAACATTTTTCTCTAAAAGATGTGGAGGGCATTAAGAAAATAGCAATAGGTAAAGCTCAGGATATAGATGGCTTGTGAGCTGAACAAATAAAGTATGGGGTTGACATCTTAGCACCACACATCCAAAATATTTGTAAAGGCATCATTAAAGGAGGCTTTCCACTAAAATGGATAACCATCCTAGTCATACCAATGAACAAAAATGGAGACACCAACTATCCTTCAAATTTACACGCCATCATGATTAATCCTCTTTTACAAAAAAAATTGCAGTGTAGTAGAAAGTAAAATCGGTCAATGGGTAGAAAATCAAGGAAATAGGACAATAGGTCAAGTAGGGTTTAGACCAAAGTACTCAAAAATAGATTACCACATTACTTTAAGACACCTAATGGAGAGAATATGGATTGAAAAAGAAGAAAGTTATTGTTGTTTAATGGACTTTGAAAATGATTTTTACATAGTACCTAGAGGTAAACTATAGAAAAGAATAGAAGAAATTAGCATACCAACCAACTACAAAGTAGTTATACATAGACTTTATGAGTAGGTGATGGTAAAAATTAAAAATCAAGAACAATAAAAGTATTTTGGGAGTGATATTAGGGTGAAACAAGGTTGTTTGTTGTCACCTACTTCATTTGGCCTTTGCATTGACAAATTGAAGGAATGGGTAGAAAGGATGGGAAGAGAGGGTATACAACTGGCTAATTATGTAGTGACAAATCTTCTCTATGTCGATGACCTCATCTTGATTGGCAAGACACTTGAAAGTTCAAAATAATATCTAAAAGCTTTAGAGAATTTTTGTAAATAAGTTGGGATGCAGGTAAACACTAGAAAGACTAAAATTATGGTCATCTCTACTCGAAGAGAGAAAAATAGTTATATATTTTATTTGAAATAAATCCTTTACAGGTAGTAATATAATACAAATACGTTGGGTTAAATTTTTAAAGCAAACTCAATTAGGGAATATGCAAGATGAAACAAATACAAACAGGGAGGGAACTCTACTCATTGCTAAATAGAGGTAAAAAACCAGAGTTATAGGACTAGAAAACCATCGGGTCCTCTTTGAGTTATTAGTTATTCTAGTGGTGCTATATGGCTACGAGGTGTAGGCTAGCAATACATTAATTTTTAAATGGAGATAAATAGAAAGAATTTAAAAGCAATTGATTACAAATAATTTCATAATTATAGCATTTGTCCATATGAGATTTTATTTGTTGAAACAAGGACTTTTCTACTAGAAGTAGAAGCTATGATAAGGCTATTGGAGTACCTAAAAAATTACAAAGAACAAAAGATAGCAAGTTGCCAAAATAGGTAATCAAAGAAACACTAAATAGAAGAAAAGATACATGGATGAAAAAATAACAAATGGATGGAAAAATGGAGCATTAAATTTCATGAGGTCCCAAACTCCAACAAAGAAATTAAATAGTATGTGAGGAAAAATTCAAACTTGTCATGTGGACTAAAAATTTAGAAAGGAAAAAAACGGTTATACGTCAACGAGTTCAATCCAAACTACGAACACAACCAAAAGTAGTACATAGATACCAAGATTAAATGGAAGGAAAAATGTTTATAGCCCAACTAAGATCCAATTCACACCATCTCAAATGCCCAAACTGGTATATGGACAATTTCTCAAGAGGTATGGTTAGAATGAATATGTGTCTTTTGCACAACAAGAGTAGTGGAGACCAAAAACATTTTGTCATGGAATGTGAAGCCTACAAGGACATCAAGATTATATATGAGGACACTCTAAAAGTAAACTCACTAATGGAACTTTTTGAAGAATTGAGAATAGAAAAAACAAGGAAACTTCTCATCAAAATCAACAAGAGAAGAAACACACTCCAAAATATGATAAGAGGATGTTGACCTTTTGTTGTTAAACTATGAAAATCTAAATTAGAGATCCAAGTTTTGAATCCAAAAGGGAGTAGGATTTTACACCATACCCTATATTGAATTAAAACTCTTGGCCCCATAGATTGTTTTGGTCTCATGGATATAATTAAAACCATTTCATTTCATTGTAATAATCACTTCTAGTGCAAAATATGCAACTTAGATAGGAATTACCATAGATTTGTTCTTTTTCTTGTCCTCAAGTAAGGTATACATACTTCTATCTAGGGCATCCTTACTTCTAATTAGTGAATTTACAAGTGACTCTCCTTCCATGACCTATCTTTGTCTTATAAAATCATTTATTTTTTGAATTTCTACAAATGTCTAAAATAAGAAAAAGTGAGGTTTGCTCCTTGCTCACACTCGCTTTCTTTTCCACAAATATTTGGAATAGAAAAAGGTGAGGCTTACTCCTACTCGCCCCACACCAAGAATATTTTTGCTTAAATATAATTGTTTACAAAAAAATTAACTATTTATAACATCTTTAAATATAATATTTTTCCTTTGACCGTCTGTGGTAGATTTCTCTTCTTGGGAGAGCATCATTTGGATCTGTGCTCTCTCAAAGAGCTATTTTACCAAGGGCTAGGTGGACCCCCTATTTTTTGTTTAGCGATCTATGACAGCTTTCCCTTCTTGGGAGAGCATCTTGTGGGCACGTGCTCTCTCGAAGAGCTTATTTTACCAAGGGCCAAGAGGGCCCCCTATCTTCATCCAGTGGTATGCGGTCGCCTTCCTGGGAGAGCATCTTGTGGAACTGTATCGACGTGTTGTTGGGTCTGTAGTGTTCTAGGATGCTTCTCTGCCCTCAGATCTCGAGAAGTTTTCCTTATTTGATTGATCTTGGAGAGACCCCTCGAGGAGGGTTTTTTTCAAATTTTCAAAATGATAGTGAGCAGGATTCCCATGCCTTAGCGGGAGTTTTCATTTTTAATTTCTTGTTTGAGTGACACCCTTGCTTGGGCGGGAAACTTCAAATTTGAATCCTTTGTGGACCTTGTCTCAGTTTAGTTTCTTGTTCTTTTGGCAACCCCTTTTTGTGGGCTTTCTCGCTTTGTAAAATATATGGGGACCCTTTCAAAACCTCTTCTTCCAAACAATATATATATATACACGTTTGATTTAATTGAAAAAAAAAAAGTTAAGGCTAATTTTTTATATTATTTAATATATGTTTAATAAAACATTTATTTGATCTTTGTTTTTGAAAAGTTTTAAGAATATTTTTTCTAAGTGGTTATAAGGGATTTAAACAACTTGCACCCATATTACATCTTGACCACATGGACGTATTATAATAGCTTGGTAATAGTGTATGTATTATGCTCAACATGATTCAAACCTAAGCCTCATCTTTGAAAGTCAAGTCACTTAACTAGTTGAGCTCATGTCATTCAATAAAATTTTTAAGCTATTTGTTATATAATTTGTATTTAAATAATTTAAATGTGATTATATATGTTTGAGTTGAGTATTTTGCTTTTGATTTTAAAAAGCTAAAATAATTGTTCTTAATACATGTGCATGTAACCATTAATATTTAGGACATGCACCCACATCATGTGTTTAAGTATACATATATCATCATAATAACGTATTGGATGCATCAATGATTTTGTGTATCAATAATGCACTAAATTCAATTTGACAATGCATAGGTGCTTTTGACATGAACCACAACCTTCTCATACCTTTATACTTTTGCACTCATCGCACCCTTTTACTCATGTAACACAACTCTAGATGTTCACATAGGATATTTTACACATGCACCTTGTATAGCCTAATAATCATTACATCCATACAACTCTTTTGTTATTTTATGTTAGCCTCCAAGGTTTTAATGTTGGAATATTTTTTTTTTATTCCAAGAAAATCATAATATGTAAAAATAAAAAATTTAATAAAAAAAATATTTAAAGGGAACTTCAACCTAAAAAACCTATAATGGATTTGCAAAGCAACCCTTCCAAATTGGTTATTTAGAGATAAAAACCAACAATATTGTAATTTTTGATGTCTTGTCTATAATGTTTTTACAATGAGTTTACATAGGTTTTTATGAGGGGTCTTGGTCCCCTCATACTGAGTGGGATTTGAACCTTGGACCTCTCATAGAGAGGTCAAAGACCTTACCACTGCAGTAAGCTTACAGCTTGTTGTCTATAATGTTATTCGCAAGGTATAATATATTTTTGAGCTTGTGGATGCACCAAGTGAAGACATTATCTAAGTTATCTAAGCATGTTATTGCTTGTATACTAGGTGAAATATTAACACAAAAATATTTACCTATTTGTTTCAATTAAACCTAATGTTAGTGAAACATCGAGTCAAGGCAGTTGTCCTCCTTTCATACATGAAAGTATCTTCAATGTTGAAAACTAAACTATAGTTATAAATATTCTTGAAAATCATATTTAGCTATCAATCTACAATAATTTTTTTCTTACAACCTTGATAACAGTTTAATAATATCATTTTATATATAAATCATGTCATCTTTCTTAATTTCAAAAGTGCCATTATTTTTGCAAAATTGCTTGATTTTTTATCATACTTCTTTATATATGCTATTAATATTTTTGCTTTAATATATTAAAAAACACATACTCCACTTTGTCTTTTATAGATTTTATTTTAAAACCTCATCAAAATTTAGTTTTATTTAATCTTGTCTAGTATATTTTCATTTCACTTTTGCTCTATTTTTTAACACTAATTTACTAGTTTATCAATGTTATTAGAAACTATAAATCAAATATATGCATATACACATATTTTTATATAATTGACTTATAGATCTTGTTATTAAAAATTAAAACTTATATATATAGCAATACTAAGGTTTCATGAAGGATGTAAATGACGGACTGAGGAAATGACGGGTGAAATTATGAATGCTCTATAATTTGCGACAGTCATTACTGATCAAAGGTAAAAAATCGAGCAATACAAACTTCTTACTCGCATCCATTCTATCCAATAATCATGTTCATAATGCTAAGGCTTTCATTGATCACATAGTTTCGGATGACATGTCTGTTGGAGAATATTACATTTTTTGGTACATGCTAATGTACCACCTTGGGTACATCTCTAGATTAGAAGTGTGTCTTAGGTTAGAGTGTGAGTATTTACTTTATGCAATGTAATAAATGCACAAGTATTATGAGAATGTGCAAAGTATTTAAATAATGCAAATGTGCATAGTAGTCCATGTGCACATGTATCCTTAGAATAGGAAGTGAAGAGTCTCAAGAAGAGAGAAAGCCAAGAGTGCTCCATATGAAGAGTCGCATTCCATTATATATGTGTCTTTGTATGTTTGCAAGTAAGACAATGTAGAGGGAGAGTGTGTGGAAGTATGATGTACTTGAGATATTTATTCTATATCAAATTACTATTTTTGTGAGCATTTGTTAATGGTAATTTTATGAGTTATTGCAGAAGTTATGTATGAGTTTTATATATTTAGAATATTGTCATTATCTTCTATTTGATATAGTATATTTATTTTAGATCTTGAGGTTATTTTGCTTTAAATATTTAGCATCAAAAGCTAATAGTGATATCAAAGCTACAATAAGGTTTTATTTTGCTCAAGTTTTTAAAAGTTACAAAGGATATTTCCACTAGTTAAGGAGAAACCAGTGAATTTGAAGAAATTACCTTTGGAAAAGGAAAACTAGAGAAGATAGTATTTTCCACTATGTTGAAGGAGAACCAGTAAATATTGAAGATTTAATTTACCTATTCCAAGAGCAAATTCGAAATAGAAGAAAATTTACAAGTCTCGAAGATGGACCTTGATGTTGATGAGATTAAGAGACCCAAGACGGAGGTCCTATTGAAAAGGTTGATAGATAGAAGAAGATTCAAAATTGAAATTTGGCTAGAGTCTTTCCATAGGGTTGCAGGAAAACTCATGAAGACTAGGACTCAACATAGATTTCTTTTCACTAGATTGAAGGATAACTAGTGAATTTTATTTATTTTAGAATTCTAGAGATTTGGTTGATTGTTGTTCTCTAAGTTTTTGTTGCAGAAATTAGTTCTCAAAAATTGAGAAGCTTCCTACATAGATAGAGAAGAATTTCATCTTCGATTGCCTAGAAGTTTGTGTTTTCCTCATACAGGTATTAGTTTTAAGTTGCAGCAAAAGAGAAGACATTGAAGATGAAGGGGGTCCAAGAAAGAGGACCCATTGGAAATTGAATATTGAAGATTGAGGAGACCCAAGGAAAAGGTTCCCCATTGAAGATTAAAAACTTATGATTGAAGATTGAAGACTGATGATTGAAGATTGAGGAGACTCAAGAAAGAGGTCTCCATAGCAGATTGGAGGAAGAAGAAAGAAAGACACCAAATAAGCCCTATTGAACATAGGAGAAAGAGGAGACCCTAATAGAAGAGGTCCCAATTACAGATTTGAGAAAGGAGATAGGAGATTTGAGAAAGAAGATTGAAGAAAGAGTGAGAGGAGAGGTCCCCATTGCAGATTTGAGAAAGGAGATAGAATATTGAAAATTTTGGAAACCCAAGAAAAGAGGTTTCAAGTAAAATTGGAAGGAGAAAGAAGAAGGCTAGAGAAGCCATATTAAAGAAGTTGAAGAAGTGGCCATTGGAGAAGATTTAAAGAAAGTTTGAGATAGAATATTACAAGTAGGAGAAGCTCCTGGAAAGAGGAATTTTGGATAATTATCGCCATCTGAAAACAAGACAAAAAGGAAGAAGGATTTGGTAAGAAGTTTTTTTCAAATTTTGGAAAGTATTTTTGAAAACCTTAAGACATTTAGATTCTAGAGGAAAAGGCCAGCAAAGAGGCCAAATTTGAAGATAGAATTCAGCAAAATCTAAGGAGGAGAAAGAGGAAAGAAGATGCCACCAAATCAATATTTTTGGAGAAAACCATTAAATTTTTGAAGGCTGATTTGTGGAGGAGAAGATTGTTGATTTTCATGACAGAAGTTGAAGTGTCACAGAACAAAATATTGAAGGTGACATAGAGCTGCAAATTGAAGAATATTTGGGTAGATTTTGAAGTCCCCTTGAACAACTAATTGAAGGAAAGCTTGATAGTAAATTAAGGCAATGGATTGGAGTTAGAGATTGTTTCAAGACAACAAGATAGAGGAGAAGTCAAAATTTCAGAGCAGCATTTGAAGAGTTTTGGACTACAAATTTGGGCAGTATTGGAAGAAGATAGAAGAGTTGTGAATTGAAGAAGGTTTGGGCAGATTTGAAAGTGATTTTGGATAGTTGTTTGAAGAAAGATTCGACAACAATTAATATAGAATTTGTGAACGACAAAAGGAAGCAATTTGAAGGAGATTTCGAAGAAGAAATTGACTGCAATCTAAAGCAGCAAGTTGAAGGAGATGGAGCTATGTTTTGGACAACATTTGAAGAAGTATTTGAGCCGCAAATTTCAAAGTTTCTTGGCAGATTTTTGGAAGGAGAAAGAATTTTTGAGATAGCATTTTGGACAGCATTGGAAGCTACAAATTTCATAAAGTTTTAACAACAAGCAAGCTGATATTTGGGCAGAAATTAGAGATGCAAAATTAATGTTTTTAAATTAATGTTTTTAGGGCAGAAAAATAAAAGAAAGTGAAGCTACAAAATTTACAAATTAGAGCTGCAAAATTGATGTTTTTAGGGTAGCAAAATAAGATAAAATGAAGCTGCCAAATTTACAAATTCGAGATAGCAAAAGGGTGAATCAAGTCACTAAGGAGATTAGCTACAAAAGGATGCCAAAATGTGTGTAACATTGGTGATATAAAAGGTTATTGTTTAAGTATTAAAACCAGTCTATTTTAAGTTTTTTGAGAGCACCATATTAGAGCTATTGAATTCAGTAAAAGATAGTTTAAAGTTAAGAGTCTTCAAGCCAAGGAAGGAGGTAGAACTTTCATCTTAGAATCTGTAAAATAAAACAACAAAGAGTGAAGTTAGAGGTTGCTTGAAAAGGAGAAATAAGGAGAAGAGAATACTAGTAAAGAATGTTGTTTTTACAAGCTTACAAAGTGCAAGTTTATTGAAGTAAAAGAAACCAAATAAGGGCTCAAATAGAGCAAGATTCAAAGTGTCTAAAGACACCAAGGAGCACAGCAAATTACAAAGATTTGATAATGAAAAGGCACCACCACGATGGGAGAAGTTGAGCCACTGTTGAGAGGTGGAACCACCAAAGCGAAGAAGGTAGAGCATGAAGAGCTTTATCCTAAGTTATTCCGGAATGATAGTGCAGAAACTAAATGATACAAAATAAAAATAACAACTCACAAAATACATGCACATAGAACACAAGAGATTTATCCTGGTTCACCCGATATGGGCTACGTCCAGAAAACAAGAGCCACACCTCATTTTCTATTATTATTCACCTTGTCCGTAATGGGACATTATAATCAATATAAAGGAAACTCTTACAACCCTAAACCACAAAGTGGTATTAGAATACCGTGGGCACAATACCATGGGCTAAAACTGCCCACACCCACCAACCACCAAAATCTTGAAAACCGGTCCGCAAATTGCTTTGTAAAAAGGGGAAAATCGCTTCTTCGACATCATTTCGCTCGTTTCCTTCGCAAGCTTTCACCTCCATATCGCGGTTTGTTTTTTACCAAGATACGAACACCAACAAGGTAGCGAAAGTAAAATTAAAGCATAAGAGGAAAACTTGTATGACACAAGTTCCAAGCCGAGGAAATAGTGAGGCGTAGAAAAAAAATTATGTAAGGCATGCACACTTTGCGTAGCTGTTAAAAAATCATAGTACAAAGGTTAAAGTTTAGCGTTGAACGATATCAAACTATATTGATGGAGCCTTTGGAGTAAGCCAAGCAAATGTTTTAGGCAAAGAGATGTCCAGCAAAACTTTTTACTGGGTATGTCCTAAACGATGGTCTATAGCAAATTATTCTAAGCTGCATTCCGCACGTTCTCGATTGTGAAAAATCACTTATGTCTCTAAGGTTCAATTTTGTGAAAAATCTAGCCATTGCATGTCATTAATTTTCGTACGTAAAACCTCACCACATAGTCTGTGTCGGTTATCCATGTTTTAAAACATTGTTACATTTCCTTTTGGTCAAATTATGTTCATCAACCCTAATTGGTGTATCTTCCCCTCATCAAATAGTCTGGAATACATATTTCATCGCTATCTTCATATTGTTTAAAATCCCTTAAGTGCCAAGCAATCAATGTCCTTTTAATTTACTTTACCAAGACATTACACCAAACCTTTCATAAAATTATCCCTCACTATATCTCCATAACGACTAAATTATAATTATTCCACCTTATTTTTAAATTTTGCAACTACCAAATTCGAATTCACTCATCACCTTAGCCCTAATTCGCATACGTTTCGAAGAAGAATTACATCCGCATCATGAAAAACTTGAGAAATCAAATATTACGTTCATTCTTGGAAAATTAAACATCCCATGATTTCCCCTAAGTTTTTGCAAATTCAGTGATTTCATTCCAGCACAATTATCCCACATTGTGTGGGCCTAGGAGAGTCGATGATATATAACCACCAACACACTTGGTCTAAGGTGTGACTTTGGTCACACGGGCTAGTTGACCTCGTGTGTTTAACCCTTCTGTCTCATCCTTGTTCTCTATGCATTTTGTGTGGTAATCTGATCGTTCCTCTTCGCTCGTTATTAACCGCCTTATTCTTTATCACTCGTTATTAAAAGCCAATCTCACCCTTGTTTTTCGTGCATCTCATGTGGTAATCGGTGCATTATTAACCACCTTGTGTATCGCTTGTTACTCATTATTAACCACCTTGTGTTATCTATTGGTAGCTAGTCATTGGCCCTTGAATCCCAAACTAATCGTTGAAAGAAGCACATCCCTTATCGATTGTCCTCTCGTGCACGTTCCTTGTCTTAAATCCTATCCATTTGCAACTAGTCGTTGGTCCTTGAAAGAAGTTTATCCCTTGTCGGTTGTCCTCTCATGCACATTCCTTGTCTTAAATCCTAGTCTTTGGCCCTTGAATCCCAAACTAATCATTGGAAAAATAATTCAAAATCGCAGTTGGACCGATAATTTTGCAATTGGTGTGAAAAATAAAAAGTTGACAAAACAAATTAGGATTAATTTCATATATGGGGGAGTAGATTCTTCATTCGATCCACCCCCTCCTAATGAGAAACCCTTGCAATAGTTTAATACAAATCTAGAATATCTATCCAACATAGATTTTCCTTTGTGCAGAGCATGTATGTATGATAACTGCTTATTTCTAATTTAAGCCTATTGGATGCTCATGGGACTTACTCTAAATTCTGAATTTGTGCTCATGTTCATTTATTGGTTCTGGAATTTGTAGTTTGATTAGATACCAAACATTGTGACTAACTGTTTTGCGGGTGGTAATAGAACTAGCTAGTCTGTTAGGCATTTTCTTAGTTTGGTCATGAAATCTCTTGCTATGTGTATGTCTTGATGCGGCTTAATCTGTACCAATTTAAGTTCTGGATTTAGTTTCTTTTATTTCTTTCAGCACCCTTTTCCCCCCAATATTTAAGAATAGTTAGTTGTGACTTCAAGGAACCGACCTTCTCCGGAGATTGACCGATGCAGTTTTCACAGCGACCCGGCCATTCAATGTTGGTCAAGGTCTGTGGGCACACAAACCTTTCCATTAGACAGATTCTCCGACCAACAGAACCTTAGTTGATGGTAGGAAATTCTTCAATCCCAACCAATTGTCCCAAATCATATGGGCATAGAACCATAATAGTTAAGGAAAAAACATATTCCATAATAATTTCCAATCTAGCCAATCCTAGCCTCTTGCCTAATTATAAAGTAAATCATTCTAACCTTCTTTTATGTGCTTGCTTCCATTTTAAATCAATAATGTTCAGGATATAAGAACAATTCTTTTAAGATGCTATCTCAACAAGGAATAGCAAGGCTAAAGCATCAAGATCTATATTATTACAACAAAATAACCAATCTTTTATCATCCTGGTCCAAAATTCTGGTCAAAATTGATCCAATTTTTTTATAAAGCAAGTGCATGAGCGACAGGTGGAATAAAGGACCAAACGGAAGGTTATATAGCATAGATAATACAAATGAAGGATCCTCGAAGTCACCAAGAAGACCTCCATGAAATAAAGGTACGCAACATAACTCCCCTTTACGCATTAACAGTTTTAACCCCGACCATCCTGCTACTAACCCCATGGCTCCTTCCAACTCACCCAACTCATCCCAAGAAAATCTCACACATGAGGAAATAGAAATCCCCAATACAAGCAACCAAGAATTACAAGCATGTTTGACTCAAATAATGACTAGTATGAACAACATGTCAATAATGCTTGGACGAATAGTGAATAAAAAAAACCAAGAAGCTCCTCCTTCCCCAAATAACTACCATAGACAAAATGATAATGTGGATCAAGATACAGAGGAAGTTTATCAACATGCAATATGGCCTACAGGTGTTAATATTCCACGTGTTGATATGCCTACTTTTGAGGGTGGGGATCCACGTGGTTGGGTAGCTAAAATGGAGGGTATCCTACACCTATATCGTGTTCCTAAATCCGAAAAAATTTCTTATGCCTCCTCCAAATTAGGTATCGAAGCTTACCAATGGTTCACTTGGCAAAAACATCAACATATTCATCCCATATTATGGCCTAAATTTAAGGATATTTTCCTCAAGATATTTGATGAAGGTAGTTCCTCTTCCTACATCGTTCGACTATTGGCGCTTAAACAAACTAGGTCTGTCAGAGATTATGTTTCAAAATTCACAAGTCTTCTTGCTTATATGGGAGATGTACAAGCTGATGTGGTGGTTTCGGCCTTTAGACATGGTTTGAAAGAGAATATTCAAATTGAAGTAGACTTACATGATCCATACTCTTTGGATGAAACTATAAGGATTGCTAAGCTTCATTGAGAAAAAGATGTAAAATTTGACATCTTTTAAACGTGACTCCTATAATCATCCTCAATATCGCAACAATTTCTTTTGTAGAAATGACCAACCATCAAGATATTATTTCTATAAACGTCACAATCATCATCCATAATATCAAGCATGTGTACCAAGACAACTTTCAAATAGAATATGATAATAAGGAAGACAAAGAGGAAGTAGAGGATATCAATCAGCAAGAATCACCTATGCCTGAAGAACAAATAGATAATAATGAAGCAACATTTGACAAAGATACTATGGCTATTTCAGTACATGCTCTTATGGGATTAATAGCTCACCATACAATTAAGGTACCAGGATTTATTAGGCATAAAAGGATAAATATGTTGATCGATTCAGGTAGTACTCATAATTTTATTGACCTTAAAACTGCTAAAGCATTGAACTTGCACATTAACTCCTCCAATCAAGATAAGTTTCAAGTTTTAGTTGCAAATGGAGGAAATGCTCAATGTATTGGTAGAACATCTCTAGTTTCAATACAAATGGGAAGTTATACTTGGCATGGAACTCTCTTTGTCATGAGTTTAGGAAATTCAGATGTTATTTTGGGAGTTGAATGGTTAGAACAACTAGACACTGTCAGTTTTAATTTCTAGAAAACTATTTGTGGAATGGAAATAAAATGGAAAGACTATTTGCCTCCAAGGAATTCAAACTCCACCATCAAAGGTAGTGAGTTCTCACAGCATGGAAAAAATATTAAGGAAAGGAGGTTATGGATTCATAGCTCAAATCAATTGTTTGGAAGTGCAAGCACAAGATATTCTTGAAATTCACTCAAAGGATCTTCAAGATATTGTGGCTAACTATGATGAAGTTTTCAAAGAACAAAAAGGACACCTCCCAAACGATCTCATGACCATGCCATACATATTGTTCCAAGAAGCCTCCCTCCTAATGTCCATCCTTATCGCTACCCTCAACCTCAAAAAATAGAAATTGAAAATATTGTCCAAGAACTCTTAGAACATGGAGTCATTCGTCATAGCACTAGTCCTTATTCCTCACTAGTGGTTTTGGCTCATCGTAAGGATAACTCTTGGTGTATGTGTCCTGATTTTCATCCCCTCAACAAAATCACAATCAAGGATAAATTCCCTATCCCTGGGGATGAATTGCATGATGTAAAAATTTTCACAAAATTGGATCTACGTTCTGGTTTTCATAAAATCAGAGTAAGAGATGAGGACATTCCCAAAACTGCCTTTCGTACTCATGAAGGTCATTATGAATTCTTAGTCATGCCTTTTGGTCTCACTAATACCCCCTCCACCTTCCAAAGTCTCATGAACCATGTCTTTCATCCATTCCTTCGCAAATTTGTCTTAGTCTTCTTCGATGACATTCTAGTATACAGTTTAACATGGAAGGATCATTTGATGCATGTGGGAAAGGTTCTTCATATATTACATAAGAAAAAAAAAATTGTCAAATGCTCCAAGTGTTCTTTTGGTGTTCAATAAGTTGAATATTTGGGTCATATCATTTCTCATGAAGGTGTTAAAGTGGATCCTAATAAAATTAAGGCCATTCAGGATTGGCCTTTACCTAAAACCATCAAGAAACTTCATGGTTTTTTGGGTCTTACTAGTTACTATTGCAAGTTTATTCATAATTACGGTAAAATTGCAGCCCCTCTCACAGCTCTCACAAAAAAGGATGCTTTTCATTGGTCGGAAGCAACCACTCAAGCATTCATGGCACTCAAAATAAGCAGTATCAATGGAGTCATTGGCTTTCATTAGCAGAATGGTGGTACAACACTTCGTACTATTATTCCATCAAGATGTCCCCATTTGAAGCATTGTATGGAGTGAAACCACCAACAATAGCAGATTATGTTCCAGGATCTTCCAAAGTGGCTCAAGTAGATGATTGGTTCCAAAACGACAGACAATGCTCAACATTCTCAAAGACAATTTGGTCCAAGCACAAAATTGCAAGAAGTAGCAACAAGACTCACACTATTTCGAAAGATAATTTAATATAGGTGATCGTTTTCTTGCGTCTGCAACCCTACAAACAATTGTCATTGAAGATCAAGACTAGTCAGAAGTTGGCTCCAAGATTTTATAGTCCTTGCAAGATAGTGCGTCACATAGGCAAAGTGGCATATCAACTAGAGCTTCCTCCCTCATCCCGTATACATCCAGTATTTCATGTTTTGTGTCTCAAGAAGGTGATAGGACAAAGAGTACACTCTTAGTCAAAACTTCCAATACTTGATGAAGGACATATATATCTCCAGCCATGAGCAATATTGCAAAGCAGATCACGTATTCTTCGATCCCGTCACATCAAAGTAGGACCTACCAGTAGATGATTCTACATGGGAAACAAAGTATCTTTGAGTCATTTTATGCTTTTATGACAAAGCTTTTCGAGGAGGGGAACCATGTTACAACACCAATATAGCCAAGTCGGCTATATTTCCAAGTTTAACCTAATCATTGATTTATTGATATAAGTAGGAGTAGAATGATTTAGTTTTAATCATCTTTCATCTTGATTTGGATTTGCGTATTTGCAAGGACTTAGTCCTCCTTAGTGGTGAATGACGCAACCCTCCTAAAGTGGAAAAGAAAGTAGATTAAGTATATTTGTGTTTCTATTTCGTGATATTTCCTTGCAAGGTTGATCTGTTTGGCTTCATCAGTGCAGCAGAGTGGAGAGAAGCACCATACATGTGGCAAAGGAGTGAGAGTGTCATTCAAGGGAAGGTCAAACACCCTTGATCAATTATTTTGCACCTAAAGTTGGAGGTAAAGCACTCTATTTGAAATTTAATTATTTGCCCAAGCTAGGAGTTATAAGGATAAAGGGTAATATTATTTTTCTAAGGTTGAAGAAAGATTAATTACAAGATTAATTTGATTATTTTTTCTAAGGTTTAGAAGTGAAATTTGAAACCTTAGAAGCGTTATTAATTATTTTTTAATAGTTTTGAGAACTCTTAAAATTATTTTGGAAAATTTTGGAAATCAATTTCAATTTTTGAGAAGATTTGGTAATTGAGTTATTGAAATTTGTGAAGCATTTTAATATTTGCAAATATTTTGAATTTTGAAGAAATAAGGTTTTCAACATCAAATTAGGAATATAAGATTTGCAAATATCTTTTCACTAGATTTCTAAATTTCTAAATTTGGAGTTATATGGAATTTAACACCAACATAGAATTGTGAAATTTAGAATTGAGAAATTATACTTTTTGGAATTCGGGAGATAAAAGTAATTCAACCTAGAATTTTGAAGAATTGAAACTTTTGTCAAAAATTATTGATTGATATATCAAAAAAGGAAGATACAAGGTATTCATCTTAAAAATCTAGAAGTTGAAAAGTTTTTATTAAGAAAGACAATATATTCAAAACTAGAAGGCATAAGGTGATTAACCTCAAAGGTTTATATATTTGAAAAATCTTATCAAAATTGTTTTTCATTCTTGACACTAGGGAGTTACAACGAAGTCTAATTCTGAAGAATCATGGATAAAATAGTGGAGAAGGTATTTAATGAAGATAGTGAAAAAATGTTACAAGCACTCAGGTTTTATTCACATGACCTAATACCCAATATTGATGAAGATCAAATATTTGATGTTCTAAAAAATATATTGATTTTATTTTTCAAAGAAGCTAAAGAAGGAAATTTTACTACATTTATGGGATATCTTCATGAAATATTTTTTAAGTATTGTTTGGAATCTCAAAACATCATTGTACTTGCTTCAGAAGAGTGTCTAATGATGTATCTTTCATTAATTGCTTTTGAATTCTTTCAAGGAAAGATACAAGTTGAAAGAAATAATTCATATGATTATCTCAAGGAAGAATCATCGAATCCAAATCTATTATTACGATGATATACTAACTCACCACATTGAAGATGCATCACTAATAAAGGTGCAGGAACAAAGAAGAAAAAGAAACAAGACAAGAAGTCAGATCAAGACTGAACCAAAAGAAGATACTTATTTGAAGAATCCAAGATCAAAGTTGTATTGTTGTGATGATTTGCTAACACAATGCTTAGAAGGAGAATCATCAATGAAGATACAAAAGCAAAGAAAGAAAAAGAAGAATAGGAGTCACATCAGAAAGGTTAAACAAAAACTATTTTGTGCAAGTTCAAGAATTGATCTTAAAAAGATAGATTGAAGATAAAATACGAAGACCATATTAAAGAGTAAAGTCTTCAATAACCAAATAACATAATACAAGGGGGTGTTGGGGAATATTACATTATTTGGTACATGATAATGTACCATCTTGGGTACATCTTTAGATTAGGAGTGTGTCTTAGATTAGAGTGTGAGTATCTACTTTATGCAATGTAATAAATGCACAAGTATTATTATAATGTGCAAAGTATTTAAATAATGTAAATGTGCATAATAGTCCATGTGCACATGTATCCTTAGAATAGGAAGTGAAGAGTCTCAAGAAGAGAGAAAGCCAAGAGTGCTCCATATGAAGAGTCACATTCAATTATATATGTGTCTCTATGTATGTGTGCAAGTAAGACAATGTAAAGGGAGTGTGTGGAAGTATGATGTACTTGAGATCTTTATTCTATATCAAATTACTATTTTCATGAGCATTTGTTAATGGCAATTTTATGACTTGTTGCAGAAGTTATTTATGAATTTTAAATGTTTAGAATATTACCATTATCTTATATGTGATATAGTACCTTTGTTTTAGATCTTGAGGTTATTTTGTTTTAAGTATTTAGCATCGAAAGCTAACAATGCCATTGGTGGTGTCAAGGCAAATGTTGTAGTTATTTATGGAGGATTTGAGCAATTTGGAGCCTGAAGTGCAAAAGGAGATATTGCAATATGCTTTGGATAAAAACTCTGGCCAAAGTTGTTTCTTTCAAAGAACAAGCCAACAGGAACAACAACTCTGGTAGCGATATCAAAATCGGTAGCAGTTGTGGTCTTGATGGCATCAGGAATGGTGAGGCAAAGTCATATAGTGCAGAACTTGATGTTTTGGGCCCTGAAGATCAAGGGAAAACGGTCTTGGTCTCAAGTGGTGTTCAGCAAGCCTAAGTCCCCAAAGACCAAGTTTGATCTACTTCCGAAAAAGGATTAGCTTTTTATTTTGGATAACCTAGTTAATATGGCCATTGAACAAGGTTCCCATCACTTGGTAGGCAGATTTATGGGGGTTAGACCTGACCTGGATGCAATCAGAAAAAGAGGCTTCTACTAAGTGGAGATCGAATAGTCATATGGAGATTGTCGCTCTCTCTAGGGTTTTTTATGGTGAAGTTGAACTGCTTTGCTGATTCATAGAAAATTTTATGGGGGACCTAGTTCTTTGGAAGGCATGGCCTTGTCCTGAGGAATAGAGACTTGATTTCAATCCGAAAACCCAAAAACATTTGCAGGCCCCATTTTGGATGAGATTACCAAATCTCCCCTTTCACTACTGGAATGAGGAGGTTTTTGTTGGTATTGCTAGGGAAATGGGCCATCTAATTGTTGTGGATCCAGCCACCAAGTTCAAATCTTGCCTCATATGTGCCAGGATATGTGTTAATGTGGAGTTGGGGGGGAATTTACCAGATTCGATTAGGTTGGTTTCGAGATTGGGTGTTTGGAATTAGCCTTTAGAATATGAGAATCCCCTTGTTAAATGTGGGATTTGTAAGAAATTAGGGCACTTGACTTGGCCATGCCCAAACTAGAAGCCTCCTTCTCAAGGTTATAAATAGAGGGTTCCAGGAAGAAAGATATCTTGGAAGCTAAAAACCCTGAGAGTGAAAAGCAAAAGACCTCATCCTTAAACGATTCTAGAAAAGAAGATATCTTAGAAGTTGAAATCCCTAAAAATGAAGTAAAGATTATATGCAGAAGGATTCTTCCTTTGAGAATCAAGTTATGGCAAATAAGTTGAAGGCATCAATGGGGTAACAGGCTTAAAGGTGCAAGTCCTTGGTCTCACTTTGTGGGATTCCTCACCCCTATTAACATAGAGTTTGGGCTTGTGTATGGGGAGTTGGCCTTCTTGCTTTCTAACTGGTTAATGTGATGATGCAAGTCTAGTGGCATATTCCATGACTAGAATTCCGTTCCACGTTAATACCTATCTTTACCCTCCTCACAAATAAATATTGTTCTTTCTCCAAATTCCTTTGATAGGCTTCAAGAGATTACTTTTGGAGACGAAGGTAATGGCCTCTTAGAGGCAAATGATGGAAATCTTCGATTAAAAAATGAAGAAGATGAAGATGAGCAAAACCAAATAGTTTTGAAAAAGTAGGTAGATCAAATAAAAAAGAACCTAGGAAATTTAGCTAATACGTAAAAAACCGCCCAAACTCCAAAAAGCAGACATCAAAAAAAGTTAGGAATTGATGTAGGTATTGTTAAATCTTAGGAAAGACCTTCCAATAGGAAAATCAGAGAAAAATAGAGACAAATATTGCCAATGGAATCCCAACAATAATAGCCTTGGGCGAGGGAAGTAAGAAGGCGCTAAAGGCAAGAAGAAAAATATGATAATGCAAACCATGTTGAGTATGCCTTTCTGTTGTGGTGTTATGGGATTTTAATCCAATTGCTTATGGGTGTTTTGTTCTTTTGGGTTCTTGTTCAATTTGGTCCTAGGAGACCATTTCACTTTGTGATCTATTGCACTTCAGAATGTTTTAGTTTTATGAGTTGTCTTGTTTGTGATGTCTCAATTTTGAGATTGTTAGTAGATTTGTAGGTATTTTCTTGTAAAAGGTTTGAGGCCCTTTCTTGTAAAAGGTTTGAGGCCCTTTTAAAACCCTTATTCCACCTAATCAAATATATATATATATATCAACCAAATAATATTGATTTAAATTTTATTTATATTCATTTGTGTATAGCTTGACCAATTTTAGTCATAATGATTTGTTTGTTATTTTGTTTGTTAGTGTAATATATGTTTAAATGTTGGGATGAAAAAATCTATATGTTTTAAGTGTTCATTTTAGGCCTAATGATTTGTTTTGACATTGTAATATATGTTTAAGTGTTCTTTATTTCTTGCATATTTTTTAAATATCTATTAATAACTTTAGTGTTTTTATATTTTACTTCCAAAAATAAAATCAACACTTAACAGATTTAAAAATTAAATTTAATATTTGTTTATGATTATTAAGAAAAAAAATAATGAAAAACAAGTGTTACCTTTGGAGTATTAATCTAAATCTTCTGGACATCACACAGAATATTGATCACAAGCAAATTATACTTATTTTTCAAATTTGATACTCCTTTTTATCCATAGGCCAATTGTAGGAGCAATATCCATGGCATTCCCATTCTCACAAAAATAGAGTTCTTTATAATAAATAGCTAAAAAAAAAAATAACTAAACTAGCATGTGCTTCTGGAAGAGATAAAAAATTCGTATAAAAATAAAAATAAAATAAAACAACTCCATTATACGCGAGTAATCCCCTCTAGTAGTTAAGGCGGCCAATTTGACCAAATTTTAACCACACATTTTGACGGGTAAAATGGTTGATCCAAGAAAGTGCAAAACCATAACTCCCACCAATTTTTTTTTTGGCATAGATTTCAGACCTATAACCAAATTCCGAAAGACTGGCTATCTCCAAATATGCATGATTTCTCAAAAGCATAAAGTGGAAATTTCGTCCTAACTGCAAAGAGTTGCAAGCTACTGTTTGAACCATACACTCCCCAAAGCTTCGATCATTAGGCACAGTAAGTCAAATCAGGTTTCAAAAATAAAAATAAACTCCAACAGCACTTCTCCAAGTTGAAAATGCAGTCGATCTTCTTTAGATGACTCCTTCAAGAGGCAAAACGTGACCAGAGTCCTCCCACTTTGGTAAGAGTCCCCAGCTATCTACTTGGAAAAGTAGCCAAGCTCGAGTCCTAACGTTTGTGCCTCGGGCTCCAATTGAAGTATTGCAAAGTTCAATAGAAATTTTAAGTTATGAGGCAAAGGATTAAGAAGTTTAACTCAACCACACATCACAAAACATAAATAATAAAATATTCCCAATGTTATATATACAAGCTTACCTCAACCACACATCACAAAACATAAATAATAAAATATTCCCAATATTATATATACAAGCTGACCATTGGTCGATTAAAAAGATGCCAAATGGCCTAACAGGCGAGCTTAAGTACTCCAACTAATCCAATTCTTTTCACTGGTTGTTTATATTTTCGGGTAAAATTGAATGAGTTACATAGGCAGTCAAACTTTTTTTAACAGACTCCAAGTTTAATCAAACCTCATCAGATTTTCCTCCAAACACAAGCAAGGAATTGCAATATATCACAGTAGGCATGCATAAATGTATAACCTCGCAATAGAGGAATTATGGTCCTACATTTTCACTGGCTTATCATCAGTGAAGTCACAATTAACCAATGCAAGGCTGCAAGTTGACACACACCAATCTTATGTTTGGCTTTTTCAGTTGAAATGAATGCTTTGGCACCATAATTTCCAGCGGAAGGATTCTAGATATAATATAATACATTTATTTGGATTTTCTTTTAAGGATTATGGGTGTAATGGATTGAAATAAATGACAAGAAGAAAATCTAATGTGTCCATTAATCTTCTTCTATATTTCAAATGTCACACAATAGGACGTGTCCATTACCTTAGGCTCAGACAGACTGGCAAGGCAAGGCCCACCTTATCAAAGGGTTAAAACCAAAGGATACGTATCACTTGAAACAATACACATAAGGTGTAGTTCCCTTGGTCACCAACAGGGGTCTCAAAGGCCAATAAGGTGTGTAGCTGGACTGGCACCTTAAAAATATATGCCTTTGCCTCTACTTTTTCAGTAAATCTCAAATACCAGCAAACTCCAACAACCTGAGTCCTTGAAGTTGGTTATTGCATCCATAATACCAATTCGGAACCAAAAGCATCCCAAAGAATACATTAGTAATAATACCACTGTACATTATAATATATAAACAAAGTTATGCACATACAACAGTTGCATACATCAATCAGATGGCATTAGCTCAACCGGTTAGATTCCTCAACTTCAAGGAGACCCAGGTTTGAATCTTGCCAAGCGATACATGGATAATATCCAAACTATTGTAATACTACTATGCGGTGATGATGTAATAGGGGTAGGGCCTGTTTCAATCCCATACAACCAATTGGAAAAAAGAACGGTTGCATACATCACAACCTATAGTAATCACTTATTCCTAAGACATTGTACTTTATATATATCCAGAATTTATGTATAACTAAAAAGGGAACAATTACAACCAAAACAAATTCAACCTTTCCTTGCATAAATGGAAAAATTAATATGAAACTATTTAGAAATTTATGCCAACTACATAGAAGAAGTATGGTAAAGAGATAAATGCTCTACAGTAGAACACAGACATTTATTCACATTCAATCCCATGTACAAAAAAAGAATTCCCCCTATACTGTATCATGTTTTCTTGTGCACCAAAAGTCCAAATGTGTCCCTCTAATTTCAGATTTTCACTTGTACCTGCTATTTCATATATAAATTTAACCAATCCAAAAGCCTTGTCTAAATGCTTGATAGCTCTCCATAGCATTTTTTGGTCAGGTGAAGTTATTATCTCACCCATGCATAAACAATTTTTGCGCCTTCCACCATACAATCCCCCAGCTATATCCACTGTAATGTTCCTAACGTTCTCAAATAGGTAAAAGACCAAAAGAGTGAATAGGCACTCAGATGTGTGTCCCAAATTTTGAAGCTTGCATTTTACAAGGGATTCTCGTTGACGCATCTTTTGAAAACCAATATTATTATCTAGCTGGATATCCTTAATATGACCGAGGCCCTCCTTCAAACCATCTATCTTTCTAACATAGAATTTTAGACTCTCTACATCGTTCAAGACAGCTGAGATGACCTCAAATGATTCTAAAACGTCACCCCATTTTGACTTTGGCAAATGCAAATTCTCATGGGAAGTGAGTTTTGCCCAGGAAGAAGATTCTGGTAGAAAGAAACTCTCACTTAGCAGCTGCTTGCATATTGCAGTTGCCTCCTTTCCAGCCTGCACTTTTTTTGATGGTTTATCAATCACCCCCAGATCTGTATCCAGCTCTCGTACCAACTCGTTTAGGGTTTTCCGCAAAATGCCATATTGGATAACTTGAGAAGAAATGATTTCTCTGACTGATCTTCTTTGTCCAACTGAAAGACCCAAATATTTACAAACTGCCTTCAGTGAATCAAAGGTTATGGAATATCTTTCACTTGGCTCAGCAAAAGATTTATGCAGATTGTTAGAACCTGCTAATTTCCATGAATCATGCACTGGCAGCATGCATCCAATAAAGTTACGTGCAAGACACTTAAATTCTTGTATTTCATGCTTGGTGTCTACATCAAAAACAAATGAATTGTCCTCTATTTTCGCCAGCCTTCCATCTATCAGATCAACATTTTTTAGCCTTTTCCCCAAGGTAAATAGAGGTGAATGAACACACTGACTTTGTCTAGAAGGGTGCAAATATTCTTTCCTTTCTTTTTGGTGATAATCACTATCACAATCCAATGCAGAGCTATCGCAGTATGCCCTTGCTTGCATCTCATGGACGGTCCTGAAATGCATGTGCCAAGAGAGGTAACCATATCCAGGAGAACTTGTTCCTATTGCATATGTAATCCATTGCCAGGAGTACAGCCAAGAACGTGTAAGAGAAGACATCCTCTAACTTCTGTGATCAAAAACAGATGGCATAAGAAAAGCCAAAAAAGTATCATCAAGCAATAAGAGCAAATGAAGGATGCATAAACCATTAAAATTAAAATGAGGAATATCAAGTACACTACGGAGTCTACTTTAAAAAATTTGTATTCAGTGTGATTTTGTACATTGTTTGTCTTTAGTTTCACCCAAATACAAAATATGAAACAGCAGACAGTCGCAATTACTTTGTAAACTAATTCTTTAATGCATATTAAAGAAATAGTATGACAACCTTTATTTTACATATTCAAAACACTTCAGTTACAATACACTTTCCTAGTGGCCAAGAAGCAGATTCATCTCTTTCTATTGTTACAGCCGATTTTCAAACTACACTGAAGTTAACATCAAATTGATTATCAAATATGATAATTAGATTAAGGTGGTTTCACTCAACATTTAGTCAAATCCTTGGAGAATTGTGTCCAAGTCTTTTGCCTACTGCAAAATCAATCTTCTCTTCAGCTTCCTCAATCATTCCCAAATCCATGCACTTAAAGTTGTTTTTGGTACTGGTGTAGTATGGGCAAGTATTGAAATCACACAATATAACATCCTACCACACAATATAGTAAAAGTAATCTGCAATAAAATACCATGCTATAGAACGAAGATAACAATCTAGACTGCCCACATACACAACAAAGTACGCAGTATACAATCAATACATAAGGCATTAACCATTATCATTCATTCCCAACAACTCTTCAATACAATTTCTGGAATATGACCTAGTAAAGTATACACCATGATGACTGACTCACCAATGATGCTCTCCAGACATCAGGATGTACATAAAGTCCCATGGTGGAGGTTGGCAGAGGGCAACCACCTTACCTGTCCAACTACCTGCACACTAATAAAACCTAAATATACCCCTAAACACTATATACAACACATGCCAATATTTCATCATTCATTCACAACAACAAAATATAACACCATGTATTTGACTATGTACAACTTGTGAATCTATGAGGAACATGCAGACTATCATGCGGGCCAACTTGTCCACGTACATCATCATCAACCAGAATCCCTTTACTACCTTAAACTATTGAGATTCCAATAAGCAAATTTAGTGTTTCTCCCTCGCAAAATATTCCATCATTGGAATCAAATTCACCTATTAGAATATAAAAATGCCCCATTGATATCTTTTCCTGTGCAAGTAGATTGCCCAGTCGAAAAAATAGTGACCTTGTTTGCAGCCAGCAGAATTAGTCTACAACTTCAGGTTTCAATGTCAAACATTCCCAAAACCAAGCATAAATAAGTCCTATGTAACAAGATTTGACAAATTCAATGAATGAAGTTTGAATTGTCGCAAACTTGAAGAATAAGCGAATAAAATCACCGAAAAAATTGATGCAGTTACACCAAAAATCGTTTTCAATTTGAATATATTCACCAGTTGTGGGATGACTCCAATTAATGCAAAAGAGTAAGTCTAAGAAAAACAGCTTGTGAAGCCCATGAATTCAACAAGGTCGAGAACAAGCACTTGATTATTGTGGCCATTGACCTTTTGACTTCAAAGACATGTTAAGTGTCCTTTAGAAGGATTTAGGTGTTCCTAAACTTTTAGTGTTGCAAACAAGAGATGTTCAGCAATGTTTTTAGATAAGAGTTGCTTGCAAGCAATAAAAATTGAATTATCAATATATTCACATATTTTTAATATGTAGAACTTTATCAATAAAATCCATGTGCAGAATTTCTTGCAAACTTCAACCTTGTCAAATCGAATTCAAACACAAACTTTGTAACTAAAATTCAAGCTTATGTTATGAAAAGGGCAAGCTTTCATTCCATGTGCACTAATGATTTTAATTGCATATATAGCCTTAGAAGATGCACTTTTATAAAAACAACTACCTTTGATTGTCCATTTATCTTACAAGTGATATACAGTAGACATGGTTAGCTTTGTATCAATCATAGTCTAGGGATGCACCAAATAATGTTCAGAAATCCAACATCCCAGGCATTCCATATGTGTGGATTTGTAGTGGCTCTAATCCCTATCATATTATATTTGATTTATATCTCTATAATATATCATCCTTATATTACATACATATTATTAATAACAATATCTCTATAATATATCATCCTTATATTACATATATATTATTAATAACACGTAAGGCAAAATGCAATGTTTCCATGCAGAATAGCATTTGCCCGTTCAAACAAAGGCAAAATGCTCATAGACTAGAGTCTAAGATATGAAAGTTCCTTAATAAACATTTGGCAGTTCCCTTTTTTTGGAAGATGCAATTCTCCTATATGAAAAGTATCAATGCCTCAACAGAGGAGGGGTGCAGAACCCTCAACCTGTCCTTTAGAAACCCCAATCTCTACAGGCATCCCTCCTAATACCTTAAGCCTTCCCAAGAATATGTTAACCCATACCATGTCAAGGTTGGCACTCTGTCACTGTTGAGACATCAACAAAAAGCTTAATTGGATTAACTTCATAGAAAATTTTCATGCTGGCGTGTTGGATAATTTGTGTCAGTAAAATCAAAATTCTTCAATTGGTCCTCCAAGCTATTCCTAGATATTTGTTCTTTGTCTTGAAGATTCCAACAGAAGTGCTTAAGAAGATATGTTGTATTCTCAGAACCCTTTTATGGCAAGGAGCTTCAAATGTTTATGAAAAATCTCTCAGCCACAGAATAAGCATTGTACCTTTAAAAGGTGCAGAAGCCAGAATCAATAACTTGGATCTACTAAGTAGGTCCCTCGGTGGTAAAGGCTTGTTTGGAAACTTTTCAGCATTCTCATTTGGGTGTCTGATTTTGGAGTAGAATATTGGGACAGCATGATGCCAGTGAACTTTTACCTCATCCAACCTCATTAAAGGCTCGCATAAGGAAAAAATTATAAGCTCTCGCAGTAACTGTCAAAGAATCATTTATGCCAGGATTTGAGAGATGGAACTGAGGCTAAGTTTGGAATGATACATGGTTGTGTAACAAATATTTGGCTTCTGTACAACTTGTGTGGGCTTAACAGCTTTGGAACTCCAAATAGGAGGTTCAAGGTTCAAATGAATCAAATCCAATAGGGGATAGAGTTGTACACCATACGTCAGTAAACGGAGTTTGGTTGGATAAACATATGTTGGGTAAATAATAACTTCTGTAAGGGTCGTCTCATATGGCCTATGGTCTTGTGGACATTAAAAACTACTTTACCTTTACCTTTATCAGAAGATGCAGCCTCTTATATTAAGGCCATTGGAAACAGCTGTCAGATGGGAATTCCCTTGTAAATGCTGGAAAGATCTAGATGATCTTGCCCATGGTTTTGATGCTAGTCTAACAGAAAGACTAGCATCTTTTGGACATCACAGTTCATCAGAATATGATATTCTCATATGAGCTGGAAACAAGATGTTACTCAGTCATGTTTGCTCACATGCTTACTTTGGTCAAAGCTGGTATAAATCGAGGAAGCCTTCCTTGGAAGAATGTTTGGGTAAAGGAACGTCTTCTTAAGGCAAATGTCTTCTTGTGTTTGTCAGTGGTTAACAAGATTCTACTGCACAATCTATCTAACAAAATTAAATGATTTCCATGCTTCAATTTTGAAATTGGCTGAATCTCTTGATGGGTAGATTAAATTCATTTATGTTTGTTGATAAGAGTAGTTCCAAACTTAAATACCTTTTTAAAGCTCAAAACTTAAATTATTGTTTTTTTCATTTCGCTTAGATTCGTTGAAGAGTTGAAAATCGTAACAAGGGAAATAAAACAAGGAAATGCCTAACACAAGGGGCCCACCCAAGAAAAAGGATTTCTAATCGGTCTCCCTTAATGGAGCTTCACTTGCTGCATTCTCTCCCTTGGCAGTTGACAGAGTTTTCTGCAATGTTTTAAAAAGGGTCAAGGTAAAAATTTTGACTGAAATCCCTGAGGCAAGACAGTGATAGGCATATGAACTTGAACTGTATGCCAAATTTTTTTCAAGTTTTTTCATAAGCCAAATTTCTTGCCAATATCACCTGTGGCAAATTCAATCTCAATTTCAAACCTTGTGACATTGCCTGAGAGTGAACAGAACAGGCTATTGTGGACCTTCAATCTGTATTCTTTTTGGTGAAGACTCAAAGACCTTTAGTCACATTCTTCCGCAATGTGCATTCGCATGGCAATTTTGTCCTGGTTTATGAAGAAAATGAGCCTGGCTTGGGCTTGCCTTTAGAGACTTTGGTCTTACTGAAGCTTGGAATTTACAACACAGAAAGAAAAGAATGGCACAATTTTTTAGAACTCTGGCCTGAATTAGACAGATTCCTATATTCATAGTCAGACTTTGAAGTTAAAAATTTTGACAAAAGGTTAATACTAATTAGCCTAAATAAATAGGATCTCTTAGGTAGGGATAAGATTATTCTTAATAGCTGGAATCATATTATCTTGCAGCTCCCTGCTAATGCTGCACATGACAATCAACCCAAGTGGGTTTTTGCTAGATGGGGTCCATCCAAATAGCACTACTATTAATTTAATTTCAGCACCTCTTCTAAAGGAAGCAGGGCTAGTGCAGGTTTTCTGGGTGTCATTAGGGACAACCTTGGTAAGCCCTTTACTTCTCTGCAGCTAGAATCCCCAAGGCTACTCTCCATATACCATAAGCATCTGTGCTGATTAGAGGACTACAACCTACAATTGACAAGAGAATTAAAATGTTAAAAGTGAAGGGGATTCAATGCTTATTATTTCGGGATGAAGAAAGGCTCTATTTCTAGTTGGAGCTTCAAGTCAGTCCTAAAGGAAGCCAATATACCTTATACAGTCATTGTTACCATGAGGCCAATAACGTTGCTGACTTCTTGAACAAGAAAGGTATTTTAACGAAATCAAAGGCTCTCTGGTTATCATTTTGGAAGAATACTAGACAAACGTACCGGACCCGTATCGGGACCGGCTAAGGCCCGTATCAGGATCCGTGGGTCCTAAGGGGCGAACCGGTAACATAAATACATCATGCTTTGATCAAGCATACAATACATAGACTTGACTAGCATCATGCATAACAAACAACTTCAACCACCATACCTTCACCAAGGTAGATGGTGTACATATAAGTACAACAGGACCGATAGGTGGTTGGCAATTGCCAGACTACCGCCGAACTACCCATATACATCAAAATAGTGCAATACCCCATATTATTACATTGTATTTATTGCAAATGCATATATTGCCACATTCAAACATACAACACTATGTGACAACACTCACATATAACAACTCTATTTACACAACAGTAAATCGTAACCAATGTGGGACATACGTTCCTATGCTTATGTAGATGTGACATTCTTTTAGGTGTCAAACTGTCTATAAAAATTTCTATAAATTGGGATCCCAAAAACTAAGAATTTCTATAAAAAAAAACGATGAAAACACGGCTATGGCGCCGATCTCTCAGAATTCTGAAAAATGCAGTAAGTAAATACGAAGAAATATGGCTTTTGAGAAGATATCACCGCCTCCCCCGATATTTCCTGAAAGCAAATTTGTCGAGGGTTATGTGAGAAAAGATATCTCTGCCTCTCCCGATATTTCTTGAAAAAAAACAGGATGAGGTAGGTGTCTTCCAGCCGGCAGATCGAATCGGAGTTTCCTCAGGTAGCCACCGACCTGATCCCCAAACCCCGTACTTGGTGGAGAAGAAGTGAATCCGAAAACTGCAAAAGTTGTCTCCTTCCTCTGCCGAAAGCGGACTGGGATTGCTCGCCAGCTGGGTAAGATCGGAGCTTAATTGTAAACAGATTACAAAAGTTTCTGAGACGAAGCGTCTCGAATCTATTATTAAATAGATAATTTTAAAAAATATTATATAAAAATTTTAATTTTTTTAATTTAATTTAATTTCTTTCCTTTCCTTTGACTCAGTAGTGTTATCGAAGGTTTATAAACCGAAACCTAATGTTTATAATTAGGCTTTGTCTAGGATTTATTATTAAATAGATAATTTAAAAAAATTAATATAAAATTTTATATTTTTTAATTTATTTTATTTTTTTTTATAGATTTTTAAATAAAATTATAGTAGATATTAAAGCTTTTATAAAGTCTATATTAATCATATTTGGTTTTAGATTTTGAATGGGAAGCTAAGAGAGTTAACATTTAAAATAAATATATGAGTTTAATAAATATAATATTAGAAATATATATATATATATATATATATATATATATATATATAATATTAAAAAATTAAAATTAAAATTAAAATAATAAAAGTTGAGATAGTTACCCAGATGTTGTAGGTGAGTTGAAGAGGAGAGGGCAATCCTTCAAGGAAGGTCCCAGGTTCAAATCTCCACCCTAACAAAAAAGCTGAATTGGGTATCCAAAATCCAATTGATAATGTTGGTACAGGCAGGGTCCGGTGCGACTCTCGGGTGACTTTGACGGGGTAGAACCCCTTGTTCGTGGTCTCTCAGACCAAAGCGGCCCCACAAGGGGTTTTTTGCTTAAAAAAAAAAATGGTTTAGATAGTTAAAAAAACAAATTTTAAGTTCTAGGGGGATGGCCCAACGTTTTGGGCTTTGGCTTTTCTTTGGGAGGTCCAAGGTTCAAACCGTGTTGTGGCGAGTGTATGAGGGGGTGGGTGTGTGTTAAATTCTCTATTGATAAGCATAGCTCTCGGCTTTAGGAGGGGTCATGGTTGGGGGGGCGTGCTCAACCCTATCCCTATGTGTTGGTCGTAAAGGTTTCTCATACTAACCAAATAAAAAATAATATATATATAAATTTTAAAAGAGAAAATTCATTTAAATCTTTTTAAGCATATATGAAGTGATGAAAAGCAAATGGTTTTGCGTAAGAAAGGTTTTCTTCCTATAGATAGCTTCTTATATTTTTTTAATTTTAAAGTAAATACAACATGAATATAGTATTTGTGGTTTTGATAATTAATATTATTTTTTAATTTTAAAGTAAATATAACATGAATATAGTATTTGTGGTTTTGATAATTAAGATTTTTAGTAATAAAAGGTTTAAACTTTAAAGTTTAAATTGAAACAAAAATAAAATAAGGTTATACATCAAACTTTTATAATTTAAGTATGAGAATTTAACTCATATTGAATAAATAATATTGGCACCTGTAGATGACAGCCTAGCCTATCAGGTAGCTCAATATATATTGGGTCTAAGTGATAAAAGCTATATATATATATATATATATATATATATATATATATATATATTTGTTAGTAAATTTACAGACCTCTTATCAAACATGCAGTATTAGGAGAATGGAGAATTCACCTCAGAGTTTCATCCATCATAATGAAGATGTACATATAAAGAGAATCTCCTTGTCTCAGTGTTGACAACCACAGCTAAAACACGCTGTAGAGTGAAGTTGAGGTATGTTTTTTATTAATTTATGTACGGTCAAACCCAAAACGAACCCAAGACAAAAAGAAAGAAAATTTGTCGTACCCGCGAACCGGATTCTTCGAACCAGAACCCGAATCCAAAACGAACCGGTAAATTACAGTATTACATATAATTATGGTGAAGGACACGTGTGTATAGTGTATCCATATGTATATGTAAGTTTTTTTCATTGTTTACTTTGTTTATTAAATATAGTAGAATTATATTATATAGTGTTATATTCTTTTTTTTTTTCCCCGAAAAAAAATCATAATTTCTATTTCACCAGAAAAAGAGATTACATTATGAAGTTGCCCAAGGCAAGCTGTAATAATCAGGCAGGAAACACACAGTCTGTCCCCACCTAAATTTTCTTAGTACCATCAAGGAAGGGGTAAGAGTAAAAATTTCCCATAAGACCTCTACACAAAGGTGTCAATAATGCTCAGCTACTTTGTCTACAAGTGAAAACCAGAAAGGAAGAAAAGCGAAATCTGCCTCCCGATTTTTTTTTTTTTCCGAAAAAGAGATTACATTATGAGGTTGCCCAAGGCAAGCTGTAATAATCAGGCAGGAAACACAGCCTGTCCCCACCTAAATTTTCTTAGTACCATCAAGGAAGGGGTAAGAGTTAAATATTTCCCATAATACCTCTACACAAAGGTGTCAATAATGCTCAGCTACTTTGTCTACAAGAGAAAACCAGAAAGGAAGAAAAGAAATCTGCCTCCCAGATTTTATTTTTTTTTTTTTTAATTATCGAGCAAAGAAATCGTTGTTTCTTGGATAAGCACACCATCCTTTATTTCCGTCAGCTCCCATCTTCCTTGCGCCAGCTGCAGACCTTCCTTTGACAAAGCATCCGCCCCAGAGTTGAGTTCTCTGTAGATATGAGTATAGGATATGGGGTTTACGACATCTGCCAAAATGTTTACCTGTTGAAAAATTGGCTGCAAAGTTAAGTTCTCCATTCTGAACATTTTCTTCATCCAATTGATGACTAACAAGGAGTCTCCTAAAACTTGGAGTTGTTGAACATGGTAGTCCAGTGCAATTTTCAGGAGTAACTTCAAGGCAATTAATTCGGCATAATTATTTGTGCCCCCTCCAAGTCCAGCCTTAAACTGAATGAAATGAGAATCCTTAAGAAAGAGGATTCCCCCTGCCCCACACATAAGAGGGGTGCCTTGACAAGCACCATCAAAAAAACCCCAAGGAGTTGTTTTGATGACATTGGCAGCTTTCATTTTTCTTGGGCCTTTTTGCACAGTAGGTTTTACCAGATCAGCAATGAAAGAACGGATCTGAGTAGCAATTTGAAAGGCTGGTTGAGAAGAGGCTTGGAAAATATCTGAGTTTCTTGCTAGCCAAACTCCCCATGCCACCGCAAAAGGGAGGGCCCTGTAGGACTTCAGATCTTTAGAATCAAACCACTGCTGCAAACAATGTTCCAATGTGTCTCCTTGCCAAGTACCTGTGCTTCCAGTTATCACCTCAATCTCCTGCCATACACACTTAGTGAAAACACAGCCAACCAATAAATGGTTGATAGTTTCAGGCTCCTTATGACAGAGTGTACACCTTCCTAGACCTTGAAACCCCCTCTTCATTAAAACATCCCACGTTAAAATTTTGTTGTTGAGGGCCAACCATAAAAATTTTTGGTTTTTAAAGGCGTCTTTACCTTCCAAATCGCTTTCCACCACCACATATTGTCCCCCTGCCTATCTTGTGCAAACAAGTCTTTATATCCCATCCTAGCAGTATAAACACCCCTCTTAGTATTTTTTGTCCAAACCAGCTCATCATCCACTGTTGGTCTGATCCTAGTATGACTGATGAGAAGTGCCTTCACATAAGCTTGCCATGACTCAGCCTTCCTGCCTTCAAGACCCGGATGTTGCACACTCATCCAACCTTGCTTCCAAATGGTAGTAGTGTCTTGGTCTGCCACCTGAGAGAGAGTATAAAAACCTGCATTGTGGAGAGAAAGTAAGAGGTCCTCAGAAAGTCTATGCTCATTGCCACAACCAACCCAAGGATCTTCCCCAATTCTCACTTTTTCACCATTCCCAATATTCCAAGCCAACCAATTCCCCAGAAATGGAAAGGCCTGAATAGCAGCTTTCCAAAAGTTAGACACCTTTCTGATGGACTTGTCAGGTTTCCTAATCCACTCTTCCATAGAAAGAGGTTCAATATATTTTGCCTTGATGACTTTGCTCCATAGGTTTTCTTGAGTGAGCAGCCTCCATAAGCTTTTTGCAGCCAGTGCTTTACCAAAAAGATGGATATTTTTAATACCCCAACCTCCCTCGGCCTTAGGTTTTGCTATTGATTTCCAATTGGCTAAAACAATGGCTGCTTTGTCCCTTTTTCCATTCCACAGAAATTTGAAGCACCTTTTTCTGATTTTTTCTAGTACCCCTACTGGGATGAAAGCCATGCCATGCCAATAGATGGGGATTGCCTCCAGGACTGATTTTACAAGAGTTAATCTGCCTCCAATTGATAACCACCTATTACACCACATAGAAATCCTTTTATCTATCTTTTCCACCAGCCAATCCCAATCTCTTATGCCATAGTTATTTGGCTTCAAACAAAATCCCAGATATTTTATCCCTGATTGGAAATCAGTCTTAGGAAAGGAAAGAATTCTCTGAAAATTATTTTCCTCCTCTTCCACCAGGCCAAAACACGACATTGTAGACTTTCCCATATTGATTTCCATACCAGTGGCAAGGCAATAGCTCCTTAGAATATCATTAAGCTTGCTTATGTCCCTAAAAGAACCAGCAGTAAACAAAATAACATCATCTACAAATAGGAGATGTGTTAGAGAGAAAGATGTACTCATTTGAATTCCTTTAATCTGCCCTGTTCGCTTAGCTTCTTTGATAGCCCTGCTCAAACCTTCAGCCACCAAAAGAAATAAAAAGGGAGATAAGGGACAACCTTGCCTAATGCCACGCTCTGAGGAAAAGAAATTAGAAGCAGAACCATTTATAAGTACAGCGAAGGAGACAGAGGTCACACATCCCATGATCCAATTCACAACACGAAGGTTGAACCCAATGTGAAGAAGCATGATCCTCAGATACATCCAATTAACCCTGTCAAAAGCTTTGGAAAGATCCAGTTTTACAACCACAGCAGGAAGTCTTTTTGTTTTTATAGAATGCAGCCCTTCTTGGGCCACTCCAACAACGTCATGGATTTGCCTCCCATTTAGAAACCCAAATTGCTCACTGGAGATGGAATCAGAAAAGACTCTTTTTAACCTCAAGGCAATTATTTTGGCAATAATTTTATAGAGGCAGTTGCACAAGGAAATAGGTCTGAAGTCGTCGAAAGAAGTAGGAGAGTCCTTCTTTGGAATCAAAGCGATGAAGGTTGAGTTGAAATCCACTGGGATCTTCCCTGAAGCTTTAGTTTCTTCAATAACTCTAATCAGGTCTTCCCCAATTAAGTCAAAGAAGCCCAAGAAGAATTCAACCCCCCAACCATCTGGCCCAGGACTTTTGTCCTTCTGAAAGGATGAAAGCACTTCTTTTAATTCCTCCAATGACACTTTCTCAAGAATCATTTCATTAGTAGCCTCATCTGCAAAACTTGGAAAGAAGGTTGTATGTTTTAAGATCTCAGCCAAGTTTACCCTTTTGGGATCTTTAAACAAGTGCTTGAAATGATTTATGCCAAGAGCTGCGAGGTCTTTGAAGGACCTAGCTTTTGACCCCTCTCCATTGGGCAATTCCCAGATGGTGTTAATATTTTTCCTGTGATTTGCATAATTTTGAAAGAATTTGGTGTTTTCATCCCCTAAATCCAGCCATATAGCTCTACTTTTGAGCCTCCATTGGGCTTCTTGAGCTCGCAAGATATTGCTCTTTTTTCCTTCCAATGTTCTGATGGTTGATTTGGATTCCTCGGAAAGACCAACCTCATTCACTATCTCATAAGAAGCAGCAATCTGTTGTTCTAAAAGAAGGAGTTCCTGCTTCTGTTGCCTGTACTTATTATAAGCCCAATTAGAGACAGCTGATTTAACTTTCTTCAGGCTTTTTGTCATTTGAGAGCAGGCTGAACTTCCCAAGCTTTCATCATAAGAGTTCCATTCTTCTTTAACCAGATTCTGAAAATCTTTGTCCTGCAGCCAAGTAGAATTGAATTTGAAAGGGCTTGGAGGTTTCCTATCCGGGTTGCCTATTTGGAGCAAAATAGGGAAATGGTCTGAGATGCCACAAGGGTCCACCCAGGTTCTGATTTTCTCCCCTTCCATCAGCAGGGAATCAGAGACATAGAAACGATCCAATCTTTTTGCCACATAATCCTCACCTGCTCTATTGTTGCTCCAAGTAGGAGTAAGTTTGATTGGTTCAACATCTACCAAGTCTGCCAATTCAAATTTGTGTTTAAAGAACCCTGCTTGTGGGTCACTTCTTGCTGTTGTCCCCCATATCTCAGCTCTATTCAAAGTAAAATTTAGATCACCCCCAAGGATAAGATTCCCATGCTGCAGAAAGTTATTGGCAAAAAGGGTATCCCAGTAATGAATTCTATTTTCATAAGGGCCATAAATGTTAATCAACACAAAGGATTTCCCCAATTCCATAGAGAAGAGCTCCACTCCTATTCCTGAAGTAAGAAAAGCAGATTTTATAAACCTGAAATTCCTCTTCTTCCACCCCAGAACAAGGCCACCTGATCTTCCCTCAGAGTCCAAAGAGAGGAATTCCCAGTCCTTTATAAGGGTGTGGAGAATGCTTTCCACTTTCACACCCACTCCCATAGTCTCTTGAAGAAATAGGATATCTGGAAGATGAAGTTGCATTAACCTCCTTAGAGCAGTCTTTTTTGAGGCGCTGCCCAGACCCCAAATATTTTGAGAGAGGATTAACATTATTTGACTGATTCTGGGGTTTTGCCTGCTCTAAGTGCCCCTATTATTGATTTTTGTTTCCCTGTCTTTACTTCCCTCAAAGCTTGATCCTTTGCCAGTTGAATGTTTGATTTCCTCCCTAAGGCATGTGAGTTAACAACATCCAAGCTAAGTCCTCCTGCGATTTCTCCCTTTTCAATGAAAGCTGCTGATTTGTGTGATCTGAGAAAATAATTGTGAGACCCCTTTGAAGACTCTCTACCTTCAGAGGAAGATGAAAGTAGAGAAGTGGACTTTGTTAATGAAGAAAAAATTGGAATGCTGTGAGACCCCTTATATCTAGGATGTTGTATATTCATATCTTCTTTCCAGATACCACTTCTCTTTGCAGGAACCTTTTGTTTTTCTGACCCCATAGACCTGTCCTGGGAGGGGGGTAATAGCTCTTCAACAAGGTTTGTTCTTAAATCAGAGTTATGATTTATAAAACTAGGAGGACTGCTGTGTAATTGGGTTACCACCTGTGGTCTCAATGAGGTATCTGCCTCCCTTGTTTTTGCCTGAACATGTGTTTCCTCCCTCTGATCTAAGATTGAGTCTCTTTTATCTCCTTTGTTCTGAGCATTGGAGAGATGGGGATCCTTTTCAACATTGCTTATACCAATCTCCTGACCACCATTTTCATCAACTGGAGTTTGAACCCGACCTAAATGTCTATTATTGAATCCCTCCAAGTGATTGTCTAAAACATCCACTCTCCCTCCAGGGTTGTGATTTCCTTTAAAACTCTTCCCCCCCCCCTTTCTGTGAATTTTAGTCCACAATCTGCTACTAAATGACCATAGACATGACATCTAGCACAGCGGAAAGGTATCTTCACATAATCAAGAATTTGGTCATAATGCCACTTCCCAATTCTGATCTCAATTGATTCCGGGAGACCTTCCCGAAGGTCCAGCTCCACTAGTATCCTTGCAATAGTTCTAGAGGAGCCACTCAGGCACCCTTGGTCAATATCCACACATGATCCTAGCTGATTACCTATTTCCTTCAAAACCCTACATGTCCACAGCTCCAATGGTAATCCTGGTAACTTGACCCATATAGGCTGAATTGATTTGGACTCACTTCTTGGGTCAAAACAAGGGGACCACCGTTTTAAAGACAGAGCATATGAGTTCCAAAACCATCTTCTCTGCAATATTTTATCTGCATCCTCTTTTGATCTGAATGAAAAGGCTAACCATCCTCTTACCAGAATATAGAAACTTGGAGAATATCCTATTGCTGGACTCCATTCCCTTTCTATCCACTGAGCTAGAGTTTTTTCTGAGTATAATCTTCCATAGAATCTTCCTGTTAGAGTTTTTCCTTCCATTTCTAGAACCCTGTCCAGCAGTATATCCTCGCCTAAAACCAAATTTACTTTCTCCTTTTTAGTCTTAACACACTTTTTCTGCCTTTTATTGGTATTGTTCAACTTGTTTGTAAATAATGGTTCCTCCTCATTTCCCCTACCTGAACATTTTTTACCTGCCATGATCCCTTCCAAGAGTCCGATGTCTAGATATGGGTCGGACTTACCATCACCTATGTCCTGGGAGCTTTTCTTCGAGGAGACCTCCCAAGATCGGACTGCCATAAAGCCTGAATCACCATCGTACAGCTGAGAAGGGAACTCATTTATGTTACTTTTTGATCCCTGACTAAAGTTAGTTTCAATTAAAAGGCCATTTTCCCTCTGTGACTTCCACTTAGCTATCAGAAAATCATCTGCAGGGAATATAGGAACGTCTGTCATCGGATCTGGGGAATAGTCCACCAATTCTGCCATATCCTCCATCATGCTAACCCTATCCTCCACCATTACCTCAGAAACATGTTTTATTTGGTATGACCATTAGGGATGGTAGCAGAAAAAAAAATTGGCAATACAGAGTTTTAGAGGCAGGTTAAAATTTTCAATTGATGGATAGAAACTCGTAAATGTACTGCAGATCTGATGCCTATATTTTTGTGATGTACATCATCCCTTCCTCTGTTTCATGGTATCTCTTCTCTCTTTTGACTTGTAAATTCTCAAACATCCAATATTTTCATCTGTTAAGACTGGCAGTCATATCCTTTCTGAGGCAGGTTAAAGTTTTCAATTGATGGATAGAAACACATAAATGTACTCCAGATCTGATGCCTTTATTTTGAGGTTTACATCAGCCCTTCCTCTGTTTCATGGTATCTCTTCTCCCTTTTGTCTTGTAAATTCTCAAACATCCAATATTTCCTTCTGTTAAGACTGTCATTCACATCCTTTCTGAGGCAGGTTAAAGTTTTCAATTGTTGGATAGAAACACATAAATGTACTCCAGATTTGATGTCTTTATTTTTGTAATGTACATCATCCCTTCCTCTATTTCATGGTATCTATTCTCTCTATTGTCTTGTAGATACTCAAACATCCGATATTTTCAAGCGAAGTCTTTAAGGTATGTTCTTACAGTCTTCTTACAGTCTGTTCTTGAAGGTATGATCTTTAAGGTATGTTCTTAAAGGAATGTTCTTACAGTCTTCTTACAATCTGTTCTTGCTGAAAAGGAAACAGAATCTAAAATGTAACAAATATGTAGCTTTGTTTCAACAGTATTTGCTTTAGAGAAAGCCCTAGTATGAATTATAGGACCTTCATATCTGTTTACTTTCCTATGTTTGAGATTTTCCAAAAGAAGCATCTTCTGCTGAGTATTCTACTATACAAATTTGGTTGACATGCATCAAGTGTTCAGCTGTTCACATGGTTCTCTACAAATTTTGAAAGAGAGCTAAATAGCACAGACTTGTTTAGAGATCCAAACCTCCTTCAATCCATGAGTTGTTGTAATAAACGTGAGCTCAACACACCTTGTTACTGATAGCCGCTTCTCTGAAACAGGTTTTTGCATCTTTGTGTTTGCTTCCCTTCCGGGCAGAGCGATGGCGGAGCTAGCAAAAGTTCATGCCACCACTCCTTTCGCTCTTTCAACTGCTCCAGAAAACATCTCCTCCGTGACAATGATCACCGCGCCATCGCACTGTGATTCCCTAATCTGGAACACCTTGATATTTCGTAACCTGGGCCGAGGCCGAGCTACGATGTGAGCATCACGAACGTAGGGATCAAAACCCTGGCCCTACAGCTTCCCAATCTTAGAGTAAAAGTTTGTATTGCTTCTCTGAGGGTTCAGAGCAGCCCACCTTCGAGTTTGCCAGGAGGTCTGCCTCGGATTCTGCAAAGGTTCAGGAAATTACAGGAAATCAATCTGAACAAATTCCAGGGCAATGTGGGACGCCCTAATTCGGATATCACGAGGTCGGGATTGCGGCTACGGGCACTGAGCTTACGAGGCGTGGGCGACCTTCCGGGCGGAGCGATGGCGAAGCTGGGCAAAAGTTCATGCCCCCACTCCCTTCGCTCTTTCAACTGCTCCAGAAATCATCTCCTTCGTGACAATCATAGCCATTCCTATTGCTGCCATTGTTAAGCCCTTCGCATCCCCCCGATTTGCTTCTGCAAATCAAACCCTAGTCTGCAGGTGCTCCCGAGCGCCCTCCCATATATTGATGATGATATAGTGTTATATTCTATTTCTACATTATGGCAACATTCCCTTTATGAAATTGGGTTAAACTTCGTGGAATGACAAGCATCTCGCTCATGAAGGTCTATAAAGACGACAATGTAGCGATTGCAATGTGGTCAATGAGCCATGTAGTCCAAGTGAAGCCATAAAAAAAAGGTCCAAAAGATCCAAACTTTTGATTTTGAAACTATGCATAAGGAAAGGATAATGTTGCTGCCAATGCGTTGTCTCATAAGGATGATGTCATCATCTACACTATTCTGGCCATCCTTTCAGAATGGATGAAGGACATTTAGTCTGAGTATGTCAAGAATGAATTTCGTAAGAAAGAGAAGTGGAAGGAGGGCAACAAGATATTCAAGGACTGAATTTAGTGCTTTTACCCCAATGTTAAGTTGGTTTAACGGAGATGTTGACAATTCTAAAGCAGGGGATAGAAGTAGGCAAATGATTTGACACATGAATGAATGTCACATATTCATGGGAGTATAGGCATATGCACCATGTTGGTTATGAGTTATTGTTATTTAAATGGAGTTGATGTAGTGAGTGTTGTCACGTTGTGTTGTCGCATGCATGTGGCAGTATGTGTGTTTGTGGTAAATATAATGTAATATCATGGGATATTTTAATGTTTTGATATGTATGGGTAGTTTGGTGGTAGTCGGGCAGTTGGGAACCTCCTACCGGCCTCATCATACCTATATGTACACCGTCTACTTTTGGTAAAAGTACAGTGGTTGGAGTTGTTTGTTGAGGTATAATGCTAGTCAAGGCAAGGCTGTGTGTGTTATACGCTTCACCAGATCATGGTATATTGCAAATAACTAGATTGTGAAGGATCCATGTTGTGTGTACAGTGTATCCACATGTATCAGTAAGTTCTTTCCATTTTTTACCTTTGTTTATTTAAATACAATTGAATTATATTATAGTGTATTGTATTCTATTTCTACAATGCACCTCCAACTTTTTGAGCTCCACTCAACAATGTTTTTTGCTTATATTTGAGAAAGTTTGTATTGGTGTTTTTGAAGATATCCTGGTTTATAGCAAGGCCTAGACGGATCATCTTTTGCATGTTGAAAAAGCCATATTCCTATTAGAAAAGAATAAATGTTATGCCCAGTTGTCCAAATGCAGTTTTGGGAAGGATGAAATTGAGTATTTGGGACATAATCTCAGCAAAAGGTGTTAAGGTTTGATCCATCCTTGGTCAAGACAACATTTGAATGGCCTACACACAAAATGTTTCAAAGTTATATAGATTTTTTGGGCTGGCAGGATACTATTGTCACAAATTGCAGCATCACTAACACAATTGTTGAAAAAACAATCATATTTTTGGACTAAAGAAGTAGGATGGAGCTTCAACTAACTTAAAAAAGCATTATCAACAACACCAATATTAATCTCTCCCAATTTTTCTAAACCGCTTGTTATAGAAAGTGAAACATCAGAAATAGGGATTGGAGCCAAAATTTTCATCCCCTTACATTTGAGAGCAGAAAAATTAAATTCAAAGAAAGACTACGATCAACCTATGATAAGGAAATGATAGCAATTGTGCATGCTTTGACAAAATGGAGACAATACTTTTTAGGAAGTAAATTTCTAGCAAAGATGGATCATGTCCAACTTGAATATTTACTTTCGCAAAATTATCCACAGAGCAACAAAAACGGGTCCAAAATATCCAAACATTTAAAGGACAATGTTGCTGCCAATGCATTATCTCGTAAAATGATGTTGTCATCTACAATATTCTGGCCATCCCTCTAAAATGGATAAAGGGCATTCAGTCTGAGTATGTTAAGGATGACAACTGTAAGAAAATCATCCAGTAAATTTCCAAGTATCCCAATTTTACCTAGAAAAATGACATTTTATGGTTCAAAGCAAGTATTTATTTACCTTCCAAGTTCAAAATTCAGGCCCTAAAGGAGAGTCATGATTATCCTGCAATGGTCCATATGGGGTTCTTTAAGACTTGTTACAACACAAGACAATCAATTAATTGGAAAGAACTAAGAAAAGACATGCAAAAACACATTGTTGAATGTGATGTGCAAAAACACATTGTTGAATGTGATGTGTGTCAAAGGCACAAGAGTGAAAATATTTCCTATCCAGGATTGTTGCAACTTGCAACCATCACCTCAACAAAAAAGGGAAGAAATTTCTATGGATTTCATTGATGGTCTTCAATTATCTAGTAGATAGGATCGAATATATGTTCTGACTGATCATTTGATTAAGTATGCTCATTTCATTGGAATGAAAAAAAACCGATAAAGTACCCAAATTAGTAAAAGCTTATGTTGATCATGTGTACAAACTGCATGGATTTCCAAAAGCATTGTAAGTGATCAACTTTTCACAAGCAATTTTTGGAAAGAGTTGTGTAAACAAGTTGGAATTTCCATGGCCATGAGCTTCTGAGTCCTCCTATCACCCACAAACTTATGGCCAAACAAATAATGTTTAGAAGGTTACCTTCATTGTTTCACTTTTGACAATCAGAACCAATGGCATCACTGGCTAAATCTTGTAGAATGGTAGTATGATACGACCCATCACATGTCTACTAAAATGACACCCTTCACTGCTCTGTATGGTTATGAAGCTCCCAAATTGAAGCATTACATTGGCACTACTATCACAGTTCCAGCAGTTTGTTTAATCTTGGTTATGAAGCTCCCAAATTGAAGCATTACATTGGCACTACTATCACAGTTCCAGCAGTTTGTAATCTTCTTGATTAAACGTAGAAGACTATGCACATGCTTAAAGATAATTTGGAACTTGTGCGCAATCATATGAAGCAACAAGTCGATCAGCATGGAACAGAGTTTCTAGAAGAATAGCGGGAAGAATTTGAAACTATCACCAAAGTTCTATGGACCTTTTCAGAAATAGAAAAAATTAGTCTAGTAGCCTATGCCTTAAGGCTTCCACAAACGCCAAAAGGTCAACTTCTTGCAGCCATAATATTAGGGATATTAATCTTTATTTGTCCCTAAGTGAAATCTATGACTCAAAAAAAACTATTAAATAATTTTTGTTTATTTGGTTATATGGGGATTGAAACAGGCTATTATGCATGTATCGCTTGGCTAGATTTGAACCTGGGTCTCCTTGAGAGTCAAGGAATTTAATGGGTTAAGTTAATGTCACCTGATAATTATTTAATATGTAATCTGAATTACGAGAATAATGTATGTAGGAGGAACCTTTCTCCCACACTCTCAATATAAGGTGTCACTCATTCATGGATGAGAAAGTTGTCTTGACACCTATCATGTAACTCCAAGTTAGGTGTCATAATAGAATAGTTTAGAGTAACACATTTTATGTAACTCCAAATTACATGCTGCTCAAGATTCCCTTGTGTAGAGAATTCTGGGACACTTAGACACACACTATTGAGAAGGTAAAAGCAATGTAAAACTTGTAATTCATTTATTCCATACCCTCAAGCATAAATACATGTAGAATATAAGAAAAGAAGTGGTCTCTCTTCAAAATCTGAAGCATTATCTTGACTATAGTTGTAAATTTGCATAGCAAAGATTAAGCATTTTTCCTAATTATTCAGGAAGGGTTTTACCCTTGTGTCTCCTCTTTTGTATGCTTGTTTCTTATATATGCAACATTAAACAATAGATGCTTTTTTGGTTTATTTTATTTTACCTTTCACATAACCTTCTTATTACAAACCCTATTCTTTAAATGGTATATATAGAGAGAGCATTACCTCATGAAAGTGCAACCAAATTTATGTCTGTAAAATTAAAATTCTCCTACAATATAGGAAGCAACTCATAACAGCATATTTAATAATTTTGAAAGGTCAAGTATTTAAGGGTATGATGATACCTCTGTGCAAATGGAATCCATATTCTGCATTAATTTGCATAAGTGCAATCCAAATCTGGCTTCTTTTAGAAAAGAAAAGCACATTGCAAGATGAAACATTTCTTTTTAAAATACATCAATGCATTAAGAGAAGATCAAATTTCAATAACATATAAAATGATATCACCAAAAATGTTTGGAGATGATGCACCCAAATAGTCAAATATTCAAACAAATGCTGCTATGTGAAGATTATTTTTCAAATGTTATTCGAGACCTGAGACCACGCGGGTAGTGCGAAGGGTTCTTGAAAACCTTAGGTAAGTGGGATAACACTCGCTTTTTTTTTTCCACTAAATTATTTATGTGAGTTTTAGGGTTCTTGAAAACCTTAGGTAAGTGGGATAAAACTTGCTTTTTTTTTTCCACTAAATTATTTATGTGAGTTTTAGTCAAAGGAGGCGAATGTCCATGGAATTGGGATAGGACACATCAATAGAATAAAGTAAACTCAATTGAGCCCTTTTACATGTAACATCAACTCCTAAATTTAAGACTTTAGGTGGGATAAGGTGACACAAACCAAAGGCAGAACCCCTGACCCTACGCTTTCCCTTCTCCTGCATTACATAACAGTTGCAGCAAGGAGAGACTCGGAGTAACAGCCCAAGGCAGTCTCTTACTCATTAGTTGTTTCTGTTTTGATATTTATATATGACAAATTTACCTGCCTAGTCAATCACCCTCACCTCCTCTTGTTTTGTTGTAATAAAACCCACCCTTCCCTTCTTTCTTTGGCCGGAAATCTTGATCTCGTCGTATCCACTAAGGGATAGATTTAGATTTATATAATTTATATTGGTAAAGCAAAGATAAAGAGAACCAGAGAAAAGGTTTGTAAAGCTCTAGTAAGTTTTTCTCCGAACTAGTGTCAAGTTTTAGCTGAAAAAAGATCTAATTCGATCCAATAGAGAACTCCCGCAATGTCTATAACAAACTTAAAATACTTCCACTTTGTTATGCGAATTAAATTTGTAGAATAGGAGAATAATAAAATAAGCGTAAGATGAAGACCCTACCAAGTTAAAATTCGTTTCCAGTGAGCTAAAGCCTTCCCCTTCTCCACTGCGCTCTCAGAGCCGGCGTGAGTAAACATTGTGAAACGATGTATATTCAATTCCTGTAAGGCATGGAAAGCTCGTCACTCGAGCGACGTAGCCCAACCCGTTGGGAATTTGATAGAACAAATTTCCAAAAATACCTAATTTTTTTTTTTTTTTACACAAACCCACCTACACACCACCTTCAAGGTGGGGAGAGCCATGTGGTTAGGGCTTTAAATTTTTTTTAAGAATTTGAAGATTTATTTTTGTTGTTTGTTTCAAAAAAGATTTATTTGTTTCCTCCTTTTTAACTTTTCAACAAACTTTGATAACCCTAAAACTTAAGATTTTAAGAATTAATCACTTTTGATTATAACATTAAAATGATATCTACATTGGAGTCAAATCTCCTAAACCATATGTCTCCAATCGTTGTCCAAATTAGCTAAAACTAACCACTTTTAATTAAAGAAGATCTACATTTGAGCCAAATTTCCTAAACCATATATATGCAATTGATGTCCAAATTAACTAAAACTAATCACTTTTAATTACAACACTGAAAGGAGATCTATATTGGAGTCAAATCTCCTAAACCATATGTCTACAATTGTTGTCTAAATTAGCTAAACATTGAATTTGCTCACCAACCAGTCTAATCCTCTCATCCTCAATAACCATGTTACTATGCCATTAAACCCCTACCTCCTTCTTGGTATGTCTTAGCCAAGAACTCTTCCTACCTCCTTCTCGATACGTCTTAGCTAGGAAGTCTCCCTACATCCTTCTCAGTACATCTTAGCCAGGAAGTCTCCCTACCTCCTTCTCGTACGTCTTAGTCAGGAAGTTTGTCACTTTATTTAGAGCTCTACCCACACAAATCGAAATGACATCATCTAATTCCCTCCACAAATTTTAAATTTGGACAATAGAATCCTCAACCTCCACATCTCCAAAGCAAAGTTCCTTATGCAATCAGGTAGTTTTGGATTTTTATGTAAAAAAAAGCTTTATTTTTATATAACAGTCTTGTTCGTGTTATAGTTATAGTTATCTTTTAGGTTTAAACCTTAAATCTCTTATATTGAATACCCAAGCTAAGTCATATAAGATTATTTCTAAAGTGATAATGAATCGGTTAAAGACCATTGTTAGACAAAATTATTTCAAAAGAGCAAGAAGGATTTGTTAAAGGGAGACAGATTCTAGACAAGATTATAGTAGCTCATGAAGTTAGGCATTCAGCAGCTTCAAGAAAAGAGAAAGCAATGATCTTAAAACTTGATATGAGTAAGGCCTATGATAAGGTTAAATGGGATTTTTTTTGCAGTGTTAGAAAAGTTTAGATTTAGGAAGAAATGGCTTTGATGGATTAAAGCTTGTGTCTCTACAATTTCATATTCAATGTTGGTCAATGGGTTCATAACATAATCATTTAAAGTTGAGAAAGTCCTTGGATGGGGAGATCCTCTATCACCATATTTGTTCATTATTGTGGCAGAGGTTTTGGGTAGGAACTTGAAGAAGGCTTACAAATATGGGCTTATAAGTGGATTTAAGGCTAGTAATAACATCGACAACATCACCCATCAACAGTTTTTAGATGATACAACTCTTTTTGGGAGGGCAAGGAGAAACGAGGCCAAAGCTTTGAATAACTTATTAAAAAAATACAAAAAAGCATCAGGACACACAATTAATAGGACAAAATCCAAAATCTACTTTCTAAACATCCCAATTAAAATCAAAGCAGGGATATGCAAGTTACCTCAAATGGAGGAGGCAAATTTACTAGCAACCTATCTAGGGATGCCCTTATTTGAGGGGAAAATGAGGATCAAATTATGGAATCCAATTATAGTAAAGTTCAGAATAAACTATTGGCATGGAAAGGTAGATGGTTATTGTTAGCGGGAAAAGTGTAGCTAATTAAATCAGTCTAACATGTCATTCCAACTTATTATATGTCCTTGTATACTATGCCAAAATCAATAGAATAAAGTTTAATCTTTATCATACGGTCATTTTTGTGGTCAAAATCACATAATGAAAGGAAATTTCCTTTGGTGAAATGGAGCAAGGTGTGTGATGATAAACCTATGGGAGGTCTTGTTAGAAATGAAACAGATGAGATATTTTATTGATACAAGATAGTACAATATATAGGCAGGAGACCTATATCAATATATGACAAATGTCAAGTAACATGACAAGAAATAGATGAGATATTTTATTGATACAAGATAATACAATATATAGGCAGGAGGCCTATATCAATATATGACAAATGTCAAGTAACATGACAAGTGTCAGAAAATAGGCATAGTGGACATTATAAATCTAACATTCTCCCTTAATGTGCACTATTCTAACTATAGAAAAAACAAAAACAAAACAAGTCAACATTAGGTAACATTCTCCCTTAATGTTAACTTCTCTAAAAGAATCCTATCATCCTCCTTTATTACATGATTTGGTCTAGGCTCATGTTCTTTGCTAGATCAACGGTGTATACATCTTAGTATTTTGCCACAAGGTCAACCACTTCCATGGGTCTATTGCCTCTGGGTCAACCGTCTAAGTGCCTCAGGGTCATCATGTGTGCCTCAGGGTCATCCTGTGTGCCTTAAGGTCAACCACTTTTGGGTTTGTTGCCTCGGCAGGTCATCCTACAGGTATGTTGCCTCTCGTAGGTCACTAACTAGATCCACCATGAATAACATCTTCCCTCATGGTGAACTCAATCTAGAAGGTGTCGGTCTCTACCGAAAATGCACCTTAATACAAAGGAAATACAAGCCATGAAATACAATAAAAAATGAGCCATAGAATCCAAATGTGGAGGAGAAGAAGAAGAAAGAAGAGAATCTTCTGAAGTGTCTTCATTTGTAGTCTTCAGAAGTTGATCCAAAAGTATCCTCAAATAGAATCTAGGGTGTCTATGTCTGTAGTCCCTAGAGTAGGTGTCCTTATGGTAATCACCTCATCTTACCAAAATGCATGGGTAACCAGCCACTGCATCCACCAAGTATGATAGAGGAGAATACTAGATACTAGGATCACATACAAATTGTCTGGGAGTGTCGGGTACAACCGAGAGTGCACTCCAAGGTACAAAACTTTGAGGCTAAAAAACTCAAATGAAACAATCTCAAATTTACAAATGGACACAAAATTGTGTTCGTCGTGGAAAAATATTTTTCGACAACTGTAAATACCCTTATATTTTGTTCTCAATGCGACCTTTTCTTCTTGAATACAATTAAAAGGCCATGAGGACCTTCCACTTTAACTGCCCATGTGAAAAAAATATTAAATGCTCCCCTTACATTGCAAAAATAATATTGCTATACTTTGAGTAAACTGCCCCTTCATTTTAATAAAAGTAGTACCCTTCACTTTTATAAAATATGTTTCCAATGAAGCCTTGTCATAATTAATTTTCAAATATTATAAAGGCATATAATAAATAAAATTTCCCTTATTAAATTTAAATTTAAAATGAACTGTGTGTAAACCTTTCCAATCAACTAAAGGTAAGAGGCTCGCGGGACCCACGGTGGAGGCCCCATGACCACACTGTCGCGGCAATTTGTAAAACTTCCTCATCACGTGCTCTTCATTGACCGGAACAGGGAGCCATCTGCATGGTGGGATAAACAACATGCTTTCGGTTCAATAGCCTTCCATTTGATTTGACGTCTCGACTCCATTCATCCGTCAACATCAACACACAGGTAAGCTCGTCTACAATCTACAACAAATCTACCATGATAATAGATCTGAGGGCGTATATCTCCATAAACTAGATCCATCCACCTTTTACAATGATCAAATGGCGTAGCAAGGGCACTTCACACTTTCGATGATGGCAACATCACTTTTTATCAACCTCCCGTAGCACTTTGCAGAAAAGACATAACAGTTTGCTCATTTATCCACGTTGCCACCATGGAAGCAAGATTGGGCACATATCACAAAAGCCGGTGCGGCTCTAGTCATTCTACGCACTACACCTCCTTTTGTACTCTGCAAGAAATATTTCTCCCACAGCCAGAGGTACCCCCATTTACTGCGCACATATTTGTTTATAAATCTGTGACTACCAGCCACTTCTTAGAGGTCAAATCATGATCACCATACCTATCGAAAGTGCATCTCTTCATGGTCGATGCTCCTTGTAATAGAAAGTGAACAAACGTCGCTTACAAGCTATGATTTGCAGTTGAAAACCCGGCACCGTGGACTGATCTATGGTGTTACCATTCACAAACTTCTCAATCGTTGTTGCATAAGTCAGTGTCATAAAATCTCCTGCATCAAGAAAAAATGGACGTTATGCAATAGTTGCGCATCGATCCAAAAGAAAACAAAATCTTAGAGGAAGTGCGAATCACATCACAGCATTAGCTTGGGCTTCCTTTTCTACCGGTTGGTTTGAACTTCAACAACGAACAAGAACATCATAAGGTTTCAATAGGATCGACTTCGCACAAACGATGTCGTTGTAATCTGCTACCCTAAATCAGAAGCATCCGCTCTCCTCTCCATCGTCGCAGCCAAGCTGTAGGTATAGTCGAGGCCGAAGTCTATCTCTAGGCAGCCAATACATTGGAAAAATTGAAATACAACATCCAGAGAAGAACAAATTCATAAGGGCATCATCTGCTGTTGTTTCACGGTTATCCTAGCCATGGCGGCATCGAACAACCACTGCCTGGTTTATGACCACCACGTCGCTATCGATATCCAGTTGCCTGCAGCAACTACGCCAAAAATTGCAAAAAGAATCTACTCCCACCCGCATTCAACACTTGGTTTTGCACGTCCAACTCGACATTGTTCCTTCGTCTGGAGGCAACGATCAAGCTCCGTGTTTCATCAACCACCTCACGAATCCTGCACAACCACAACGCATCACACCGCGACACGATTACACAAAGTTTACATCAGCTTCATGTGTAATACATTGATAAAGCACTATAGATGTCATAACCACCAAGAGAGCATTACTCCCTCGTGAAACACCATTTCATCAAAAATTAATTTTAGCGCGATCAAAGGCCAATATTGAAGCCGCATTACAATAACTTTTGACGCAGCACCACACCGAACAAATATCCACGGTGGACTAATCTCCAAAAAAAAATTCCACTCAACTCACAAACAACAAAACAACAACAAAAAATAAATAAAGAGCATTGTGCACATATCAAAGAAAAAAACGAGCAGATCTCAACGCAGCTCCATCTGGTGCTCCACTAATTTTTCTCTAATCCTGGCACACCAAACAAATCATCAACAAATCTTCTCCCACATTACATTATGGAGCTCTACCTTGGTCGCTAGCAAAATCCACTCGAACTGCAAACTAGAGGACTCATCATTCCACGTTGATCTCTGACTGCACCACCTGGAAAATAGTTTTTCGCTATTTCTGCAATCTTCCAGTCGTTGGGACATAAAGAGAACAGGTTGTTTTTACGTGTTCTACTTCAAAAATATCTAAAATTCTCCCTATCAATGTTGTAATTGAATTTCCCGTGCATGAGACGATCGATGTGCAACTACCTTCGCGTCTGACTTCAACGCCCACCTAGGATCTGGTTGTATACAAGTTGGATCGTTGAGTATGAATCATAGAATAGTAACATAGGCATTTCTTTTAGTTATGCAGTTGATCGATACATTTCAAAGCGAGAGCATGTAGCACAGATGTTTCAACTTATGTCCATTATCAACCCATCACTTGGACATATTTTTGCATCAGCAGAAATGAATCATAAAATGTCATATATTGCATTCATTGCCTAGAATTAACCAAAATGCACAAAACTGATCATATTTGATAGGTCTATGATTACGAATTGACCCCGCCAAGCTGTAATCAGTCAAATCTTCGCCTGTAATGATGACAAATGTTCGAACGTTCTAATGTTGACAAATTTTCTATTTTACAGATCCCATAAATTTTTGCGGCAATCTCGCCAAGATCCAACGGACTTTTGCAACTATCTTTTCCTCCGAAGAGCGTTGCAGAATCCTAATTCGAGAAAATTAATCCCTACAAAACAAAAAACATAATCAAACGTAGGGTTTCCTGTTTTTCATTTCTCTCACGAGAAATACGAAAACCAAAGAAAACTTGTTCTCCCCAATCACTCTAAAAAAAATTATAGCCATGAATTTTTGATAAACGTCTGGTTTTTTATTCATCCAAGGATGGAGAGCATACTCCCTGGTTTTCAAAAAAAATGGGAGAAAAGTGAGGGGAAAAAATGAGGGGGGGATTTCAATGAGGGAAATCCCCCCTCAAGTTCACAAGGCAAGAGAACACCTAGAGCTTTGATACCAAATGTTAGAAATAAAACAGATGAGATATTTTATTGATACAAGATAGTACAATATGCTATATCAATATATGAAAAATGTCAAGTAACATGACAAGTGTTAGAAAATAGGCATAGTGCACATTATAAATCTAACAGGTCTCAATTTAATAGTTCTTACATATGCAAACTTAGCTCTTAGGGGGAAAGTAATTTGGAGATTGTACAAAGAGATTCAAAGACAATGGGTAAAAATTCTTCGAAGTATGTTGAGCCCAATGACCCAAGCTTAATATTTATTGCATTCTCTCTACCAAATGGTTTTGCACTATAGAATAATTTAAAAAAATTAATTGATCTAGTGATTAAAGGTTTAATATGGGTGGTGGGAATTAGAGAAAAATATTCTATTTGGATGGATACCTGGTGTGATAAAAAACCACTCAATTTAGATCTAACTTTGAAACCATGAATGAGATTACTTCAAAAAAAATATGGTGATAGGGTTTCAAACATTTTGTACAAGGATCAAGAAGAAAGATACAAATGGAAAGAAGATTTTTTTACAAGTATACAGGACATTGATGCTAGGAGGCAGTTGAGTAGAAATATGACAACAATGATTGTTTCAAGGGGAGCCAATGATAAGTTGATTTGGGAATTGAATAGCTCAAGAGAATACACAACAAGAAGTGGATTTAATATAAAGCACCATCAAAATAGGAGTATCACAAGAAGATAGAGATATTTGGGATAGCCCAAGCTTTCCTAAAATTAAATTTTTTGTTTGGATAGTAGGGCATAGAAGAATTTTATCCTAGGATAACCTTATGAAAAGGGGTTTTCAAAGCCTATCTCAACGTGTTCTTTGTAAAATGGAGGAGGAGAGTATAAATAATCTCTTGGGACATTGCTTAATAGTTTGGAAACAGTGGCAATGGATTATCAATATGTTTGGTAAATGCATGGTGATGAATGAAAGAATTGAAGAATGGTTAAAGCTGACAAAGCAGTTTTAAAGTGATGTTTTATAAACAATTTGGGATATATCGAAAGATACAATACTTTGGACTGTATGGCTAGAAATTAATAGAAGAATATTTAAAGGAAAGGAAAGCAGTTTAGAGGTAATGAAAAGGAAGTTTTGTTTAGCCATAGAGAAGTCTAAACCAATCCTGTCAATTCATCCAGTCCCTAATCTAGAAGCAGAGAGCCTTGATAGATGGAGTCAAGTCATTAAATGGAATTATGATGTTGGGTACAAGAGAAGAAAAAAGAAGGCAAAGAATATAAAGTGGAACCACCATACGTGGAGTTGGTTAAATTGAATTTTGATGAAGCATCTAAAGGAAATCCAAGACTAGCAGGAGAAGGAATAATTAGAAATAATAGAGGAGAGATTTTGTCTCATTACACTTTCAATAGTGGATTTAAGACAAATAATGAAGTTGAAGCTTGGGTGGATTTAGAAGGGTTAAATATATGCAAATAAATGAAATGGAACAAAGTATGGATGGAAGGTGATTCACTCATAGTAATAAATCCAATTTTGAGGAAAGCAAAGGCTCCATGGAACATACAAGATATAATTGTGGAAATTCAAGATCTTGTTATAGAGTTTAAAGAAATCAGGTTTACACATACATTAAGGGAAGGAAACAAATATTTAGATAGGCTAGCTAATAGAGGGGTTTTAATTGAGGATTGTGAAGTTAAATTCTCTTTTCCTTGGTTAGAGGAAGTAGTAAGTTTAGTTGAAGTTGACAATAAAATGTTGATTGCCTGAATCAAATAATGATTAAGATTTACTTTAATTTTTTCCATTGGTAATATATTTTTTATTTTATAACATTAATGTGCTTTCATATAAACTATGTATTGCAATTTTGTGGTTGCACTTGTGCTTCAAGAAGGAAACTAGCAATTCAGATTTGGTAAAGCGAGCTATAATAGTGTGATGTTTTAAAAATATTACTCTACTAAGATGCACTGCATATATGGTAGAGGTGAAGTTTTGGTATTGTGAAGGTTGTAGGAAAATATCAAGACGGATGTTGAATTTTGAGAATTGAATCAGTTTGTAAACTATCATGCTCTAAAGAAGAAAGTTTTGATTTGTTAAGGATGGGGGACTCGAGTACGACCCCTTGTTCTCCAGCAAAAAAATACCCAAGCTAAGGCCCTTCATTATTCACAACCAAATCACATACAAAATTTAAAGATAATTTTATTTTATTTCTTAAATATTCCACACACATTAGGATATGAGATTACAGGGGTTTCAACCCTTGATATTTAGTAAAATAAGTGCTTCCCAGTCACCACTAGAACAAGACTATTATCTAAAAATAAAGTTTTCATTTACATTAAAAACCAAAACTACGTAGTGGTAAGGGCTTTGGCCTCTCTTTGGGAGGTCCAAGTTTCAAATCATAGTGTATGTGTATAATTTTGTGTGGTTTGAGCTTTGGTTCTCATGTACACCATGGAGAATCACCTGTTTCGACACGATGGTGTACGTTGTGTGTTAACCAAAAAAAAAAATTGCAAAAAATAAATATTTAAATTCTTTAAAAAGGATTTAGATAAACCTAAAAATTTAGAAAACAAAACATGAAGGTAAAAAAATACCTCATTATTAGAGTCCTTGTCATCCTCACATGCCACCCTGCCCTTTTGCTTCTTGATCATTTGGCAGAAATAACCAAGGACTATATTTATAGTCTGATTTGATAGTGTATCACCCTCTTTGTTGAATTCTTGCCTTACGTGTTGATAGGATATTATGCCAATTATCCTGCCTAGTTGTCTAATCTTGTCTTGAATAATATTTAGTTGTAAAGATCTAAAATATTTATTTTTGGCAAGACCTGTTATTATCAATTTAGAATCCTCGTAAACTATGACTTGAGTTATTCCTTGCTTTGCCACCAATCTTAAGCCAATTTTGCATCTAATAGCCTCTACCATGTTGTAAAATGTTGTTCCCAAGTTGATCATGTATTTGAGAAGGATATCACAGGGTCTTATAAGAATCAGTCCCCCTGTCGTTGCTTGACCAGGGTTAGACTTGGAGGCACCATCAAAGTAGAGCGTAAAAAAACATATGTCAGGTAGATAATTGTTTGCTCTGGGGCCTCTCTTTGTCAAGAAAGCTTGGAGATTAAGTTGATAGATCATTCTTCTTTTTGTGAGTGATAGGTCTTCTTCATATTGTTTTTGACAGAAACTAGATTTGACATTTAATACTAATTACTAACAAAAATCTATAACTAAACATAATATATTGTCATGTTTTTTCTTTCAAAAAGAAAATAAATTTATGTGAAAAACCAAAGTTATCATTCTTTCTAAACAATTGATATTTTTCTAGTGATCTTGTTAATAATTTTTTCTAGCTCTTTTATTTTCATTTCTTTAAATTATTACAAAGAATCTGTTATTAACATATCAATATATATTGTCTCAAGTATTATTATAAGAGATGATATTAATATATATTGTCTCAAATATCATTATTAGCTTTATATTTTATAAAATATTTTTTATTTCATTGCCTTTGAAATGTGATAGGTAGATACTCTCTCTTCCCATTTATTTGGGAGCCTCTTCCATCTATATCTCTAACATATGAGTTAACATGAGCGTAGTCCTCAATTATTAAATTAAATCTATGATAACCAATTAAAAAAAACATAAAAAAATTAAATATTAAAACTATAAAATCAAATGGGATGAACAAATCAATTAATTACCTGACTTTCAAGGGGAAGACTTAGGTTCAAATTTTGTTATGAAATATATGTAATTGGTCCCTCTTATCAAAATAAGAGAATATTTCATTGTTGTCAAGTGAATTAAATAATATCCAACTTGAGTTTTTATCAAAGATATCTTTTATCTCCCTTTCTATCAAAGATCTCTTTTATCTCCCTTTCTATCAAAGATCTTTATCTTACTCAAACTACTATGTTTCTCAATCAACTCTTTGACATTTTTATAAAGAGAAAATACCTCACTCAACTAATTGCCTTTTAAAATATGAATTTTAGCAATGCAAAGATTGTCAGTGCAATTGACTACATTATCTAGTACTTGGTTTTCTTCTCTATTGTTATGTTGACATATCCATGACATTGCCTCCAATAATAGTTGATGGGCATCTTAAATAATATTTTTTATATAATATTGACATCCATTTTTTATAGTATTAATAATACTTTATGAATACTCCTCAATTGAAGTATATTTCCATCAATTTTTAATAGTAACTTTAGTCATTGTAAGAAGTGCTCTAGCTTCTACATAGTTCTTAGTTGAAGTTCTAGCCTCTACAAAGTTGTTTGTTGAAGTTTTATATGATTTAAAGTGAGGAGAATTTTTCCTTCATTATTTTGAAAAACATCATCTCCTTTACTTTGGAAGCATCATCATAATTAATTTTCGTAAACTCAACTTTTAGACATTTCTATTTTACCACATATTAAAGCAAATTTTTTGTGTTAATTTTGTTGTCATTGATGATCCTTTCATATACATTCAAATTTTGTAACCAAGAGGCTAGCGCTTCTTTTTTTGCACTTGAGACTTCCTTAATGAGCATCGTGTATGTAAACATTTTGCAAGAGAGGCAATAATATGATTCCAAACTTAGGTATGATTTGGAGATTTTTTTTCTAATTTCTATTATTCCTTTTAAGTCAAATTAAAACAAATAATGGTAGGATCAATCCTCCATAAAACATTTAATATTTTAGCTATGAAATAATTAATCCAATATTTTACTCTTTCAATCTGATTAGAGTTACCCAATATATTCTCTTATTTTTGAAAAAGCAACCTCAAATGGTGTAAGAAAAGGTACAACGAAGAAGTAAATGATTTGATACTTCTAGATCCTTATCATATAAGACACGCCTCAAAGGTCCATGATGCTCTATTATTTACAAATTCTCACTTGTAAGAATATTACTTTGGACTACTAACCAAAGGAAAATTTAGGTCTTAGGGAGGACCTTGAGTGACTAAATACTTCCAAGGAAAATTTTTAGGAGCAAGAAATTTTGATTGATCTAAATCTTATATTCTAGCTTGACTAAGTATCTACCATCTTTTGATAGATTTCAAGCCAACTAATCCTTCCATGTAAAACAAACAAACAAGTAACTTTTGTTGGAATTCATGCATATTCCTAATCTATCTCGCAGTAACTTTTGTTGGAATTCATGCATATTCCTAGAAATAAACAAGTAATCCATTCACTCGAATATTATATATAAATCCTAAAAAAGGATAAAAGGTAAAGGTAAAGTAGTTTTTAACATCCACAAGACCATAGGCCATATGAGACGACCCTCATAGAAGATGTTTACTTAATATATAGTTATCCAACCATACTATCATTATTGAAGCATGATGTATATGATTTGAACCTTGGACCTCTATTTAGAGTTCCAAAGTCTCCACCATTAGGTCCACTTAGGATGAAATAAATAAAGTTATAGTGGGTACTTGTAGTCACCATAAATAATCATTATAATATCCCTAGATAAAAATCACAACACTCGTCCCTATTGTGACATCAAATTGGTATGTCTTTGGGACTTCATCTAGGAGATCCAAGTTTGAATCATAGGGAGGATGGCCCCTGATGTTCCCCTAATTGAGAAAGGTATGGGCCCTTTCAAAAAATCCTATATTTACCCTAATAAAAAAATCACAAAACTCCAATACAATGGATGGACTAGTGGGGGTATTTATGTTGAAATATGTGGTGGTTAAGCTTCTCTTAAGGCCATGGGTAAATTTTTGTTATGTTTAACCTTTAGGCCCAAATAAAGCTTGAAAAAAGGTATTTTTTGATATTTTTATTCCTAAGGGTTATTCTCATAAACTTGAATTGAAGGCAACATGTAATTGGGTATAAATACCCCTCCTCATCGATCATGTATTTATTGGCTTGAATATATTTTTGATTCTCTTTGAGTGAAGATATTTTGGTGTCTTCAGATACCCTATCATATGATTTTTTTTCTATATATTGTGTATTTCTTTTGATAAGCAATAATGGGTAATGTTTGATTCCATTCATTTAAAAAAACTACTATGAAACTTGACATGGTATTAGAGCAGGTGTGAATCTTCATTATTTGTTTGCTTCTACTAGTGGTAAATTTATCTTCTAACTTCTCTTGAGGATGCTTTTTGAAGGGGCTTGTGGAGAAGATATTTTTGAAGTTGATGGTGTAATCTAAAGAAGGGTTTCTAACAAAATGTAACAACCCAAGTCTAACACACCTGGTTGTCCAACCCAGTCTTGCACACTAGATTTCACAAGTGAAAATTTTGGTCGAAATCAAGGTTAGACAAGGCTCAAGGTAGAAATTGGTTTGAAGATCACCCAATGTTTTATTAGTACGAGGTATAGAAAATCCTACTTTGAGAATACTAACCGCTGCAGATAGTCTCCCAAGTGGACAAGATTGGCCAGATATCGTAGAAAAGGTGGCTTTTGTGAACCTATCTTCCTAAGCTTGGAGCACAAGTTCATGAGTGGGATTATCCTCTAAGGCCCATAACACCTAGAGGGTGGATGCATACTTTCCCCATCCCTTAGCATGAAGGACTTAGGTTCCTTTTGACCTAATTTTTGTCTTGGATTTTAAACATGCAAGGGGTTAGCATAAATATGCCTTGTGCCTAGTTGAGAGTCCTACTTCACTAGAGTCAACTAGGGCCCACCATTACACTAGCTCGGATCCTGAAATTCCTAATCGCATGATGAGCAAAAATCCATCATCGTATGACTTGCACAACAACCTAGAGATGATGTCCCATACCGCCCCTCGTCACTTGTTCTTGGCAAAAGGACCTCTCATCATGATCTATTTTACCAGAAAGCGACAGTTCTCGAATCACAGTGATTTTCCTTCTCACAATCAATGATATTGGGTGTTTGTTCATATTTCTGATAAAATAAAAGGTATAAGCAATTACTTATCCTCCACGATGAAGCAATTTAAGTGGTTTAGATAATTCATCCTCCTCAATGAAATTCATCCTTCATAATGAGTAGTTAGGTATCTAAGATTATCAAGTTTAAGGATAACCCCCTAAAAATCTCTCAAGAACGGTTTTTATTTTTTTATTCTCTCGTAGATCTTAAAGTTGCATTTTAAGAAAATAATAACAATAATTAAAACATCATTCTAACAAAAAAAAAATAGCAATACATTGACATAATTATAGTCTTGCTCCAATTAAAGTTTTTTAGGAGCAATATTAATTAAAAAAGAGCACAAGATGATCTCTAGTAGGAAAATCTTAGCATATTAAACATTAATCCAAGGCTAAAATATATTTTGCAAATAAAACTTGCAATTATAATAACTAAATATCCATTATATTTTCTTTATATGATACAATCATATAAATACCGAGTTAGGAATAAAACTATTTCACCAATAAAATAAACTTCATATAATCTAATTGTATAACGATTTAAAAAATAGGAAATTAGTAAAAATAGAAAATCTTGAAAAAATTCTTATAGCACCTAACATTTTCTTTAACGAAATAAAGTCAACTTTAAATAATCCTCAGTTAATTCATAAAAAAAGAACTCTTAAATGGCATATTAATCCGCATCAAAAGGATATTCTAAAAAAAATAGTTCTTTTAAAGAAGCCAAACATTAAATTTACTATTAAACTCCATTCGGTTCCTATAAGGAATGCAACTTCAAATCATTCTTTTACCCAAAGAGCTAAAAAGCGTTTAAAAGATACATTTGCTACCTTATGGTTGAAAACTTCATACAATAACACTATAAATTATACCCAAAGTTGATGTATTTACCTATTAGCCCATTGGAGTTGATTTTAGAACTATACACCACTTCTCTTTATTTTTGGAATAATAAACCTCTATAAGATCTAATCATAATATAAAACAACTAAAAATGGGTTATGCTTCTAAATGAAGGTATTGTTAAAATATATTCATAGTTGTACAACTAAACTATGCTTTTAGGGTTCATGATTATCAAGGGGTTAGTCTAACTACTTATTTTAGAATGTCCGGAGGTCAACATAAATTATGTACTCAAATAAAAGGATAGATTAACCTTTATAAAACTTATAATATAATGATTTTTAGATCATTCATATATAAAATACTTTTGATATGTGAAGATATTATAAACCAATATTCATTCAAATTTTCGTTAATTAAAAGAATAGTTATAAAAAATATGAATTTAATAAATGATCCTTTTCTAAAAGTATACCCAAATAATCATAAAGTATATTATAGTGTTTTCTGGACACAAGTTTAAAACCACACTGAAGTAAGACTAAGTATTCAGATTTTATATTTTTAAATAAATTTAATCACAGGCGGAATGAAAAGATGCTTAGGCAACTATTATATGTTAGTAGCATAATAATTGAATAATGGAACATCTAAAACTAAATTCCATTTATACCTTCAATGCAAGTATTATTGCAAACATCATAGGGACAAAAAATCATTCCAAATCACAAGATATCCGCCACACTATAGAAGGCTTTGAATCATTTAAATTTATTAAATTTACTATAAGCCAAGCTTCAGACTACGACGTTTGGCATACACAAATGTATAATCAATGACAGACTACTATGCTAAAAAAAAAAAATACATATATCTTAAATATTATTAAAAGAAAACATAAACAACTTATGAAATAATTAAAGTTGCAGACTCTTCTTTCATTCATGCCTGCAGATGGGGCTACAATAGTCTAAATTTAAATACAACTTGAGCCTTGGTTAATAACAAAATTTTGTGGGCGCTACTCCACCAGAATAAAAGTGGAAATTCTCTTCTACTGAACTAAACGATACACCTGTGAGCTCGATCCTCGTACGCGACGATCGAGAGCAGTTTAGGGAGTTAGATCAGAATGACCTCATTTAATGCAAGTATGCTTCTACCATTATCTAAATGCATTTATTATGCACACAAATAGGTATAGCACTCAACAAGGATAAATTTCAATTTTAACAACTGTTTTATTTGACTTTCTAAATAGGATGAAGTTATAGGTAACAAATGCCCAAGTTTACATTCTCACTAGTGTTGTCTATGCTACAACCACTCGTCTTGGTTTGAAAAATATTTGAAGCAACCAACAAACAACACATGGTATAGGCCTTTCAATAGTAGGCCCAAGCGTTGGATTTAGCCAAACTCAAGCAATGATATACATGCAGAGATAAACACGACAATACAACTCAACTTCCAGCACAAAAACATTTCTATTTTAATATTATTCTAACAGCATTTCATTACAGTAAGCCAAATATTCAGACAATAATCCATTCATTTCTTTAGATGAAATATAGCAATTAATTTATCAAAGAATTTCTTTTCCCATTTTAATATTCAACTACACTAACCACAAAACAAGTCAAGCAACCAACAGCTCAAAGACCCGACCTAGGCTTGAGAAATTTGCTAACTTCGAAAGCTTTCCATCCATCCACACAGAAAATTTCATAATAATCCCTAGGTTTTCAGTATTCATTCATTTATAGAAGGCATGATGGAATTTCCTTCAAACAAGTGGAGCTTCCATGCATTTCCCTATCTCAAGCATCAATTAGGTGGTAGTCAAAAATAATTTATGTATATTTTAGAGCAAATAATTTTTGTAAATTTTAAAAATATTCAAACTAATATACATCCTACTAATATGCACACATTTATGTTACATTATATAGAATAATAAATACATTAATATAGTAATATATATTATTCTATATTTATTTTATATTCTATTATTATTATTATTTTAATAATTAAAAAACACACCAACCAGTAACAAGTTATACAAACAACATAAAACAATTACATAAAATGCAACTACATGAATGTAATTTATGTGAGCTTCCATGTACTCACAGATCGTGGTGTTTTTCACACCTCCATCATATCCCTCCTTACCTCTCGCGATCACCTCTTCACTGTCTGCCTAAAGGAGAGGTATCTAGTCCTCTGCTTGCCTAAAGATGGATACCATCATCCTACAAACAAAAACAAGTATAAATTATTTCTCAAATGATAGTTGTTCTAGTAGGGTTCTTACATAAAAAAACCTAGTGGACTTGGATCATGAGGATTTCATTGGGACAAACAAAATTACTCTAGGATAAATATTCACCAACAGGTTCATTTTTTGCTCTCATTAGCACTCAATATTGCTTGTTAATTTTTTCTAATAGGACGGATGCCCTAGTTTTAGGATTGAATTTTTTGAGGTTTTTTGAGAACTTTATTTATCTTTTACATTTTTTTCAAAAAAAATCATCTCCTTTTCTCTTTTTGCTCTTAATGACCAATATCAACACTAATGAGAGGAGAGACTGCTTGGCCATCGCTAAAGAAGAAAATAAGAGGTTGAAATTATTTAAACATGTCCTTGGAGCTAAAGAAACCATGGGTAGAATTTTGTGCTTAGCAGACCTCCAAACCACTTGATAAAGTTACAAAAATGGTCTAGCAACTTTTTTGTTGCATAGAAGTGAGAGGAGGACCTACATGGTTTTGTTTTATAAAGTGGTTATGTAGGGCAAACTGTAATAGATATGGACAAATCATTAGGTTTTTTGGATTTTAAGGGGGGTCATAGTTCAACACTATTTTGTTGTTTTACCTCTAGATACTTCAAAATTATGTTTGAAAATTTTCTATATTTCCCTCAAAAATTTGAAATTTTGAATTTTAAATTCAAAATATTTATGGTTTATGGGGGGAATTTAGTTGATAGGCTACGTGCGTGTCATTTTGATGCAAGTGTATGCCATGGGTAGGAAAAGGGGGGCACATATCTTGAAGCATCTTGTTTTGTTTGGTTTGGTTCCTTCTCCTCCCAAGTTGGGTGCTTGGGGAGGTGGCTAGTACAAAAGACCTTAAGACTTGGCCCAAAGGAAGTCATGAGTTCATGAGGGCTTTCGTTTAATTATGAGTTATAAGGTGGGTTTGAGTATAACAAGGTTAATTATAACCAATAGGGCTTACATAATAAAATAATATAATAAATTAGATACATTTATACAATAATTTTTTGTTATCCTATACAAGATTGCATCATACAATGTCAATGCCAACCTTGGCCATAAATTAGATTACAATTTCAACACCCCCTTATAATCTAAATTGAGAGGCCAAGGATAGAAAACACTAGTAACATCAATTTTCCCCCGTAATGGATGCTTTAGTGGGTATCTACACTTGAGGAAGACTCATTTGGATCCTCTTCATCATTTAGAAAATTGTTGATGTGAAAATACCTCTACACAAAAATCTCCTTAGGTTGGACCATAATCATCACTACCAATATTAGATACTCTTGTACATATCTAAAAAATACCTTTGTTATGATTTCCTAGGAGTAAGAGAAGCCAAGAATACTCTATCTAAAAACCTGCTCGAATATTTTATTGTCAAATAATGTAAGGATTGGAAACATAACTTTCCTTTTACAACCTACGTCACTTTGTTTGGAAACTTCAAATTATCCTTAGGCCACCTAATTTCTACCACCAAAAGAGAATTTGCATAAAATTGTTTATGAGAAAAGCCACTACAAAATTCCAAGAGCACCTAGATATAAAATAGAAGGAAGAGATCATGAAGGATTATATCTTCATGAATAAGATGAATCAATAGCCCAAATGAGGAAGAAGGGTTGACTAAATCATATTTTTAAATCCTTTTCCTGTATACCTCCAAAAAACAAAAAAATGTTGCAACTATCACAAATTCAATTATGCCTCCCATTAATGTAGACTAAAGATTTAGATTGCATAATATATTTTAAAATTTCCCTTTCAAAATAGGACAATAGGCTTTGAGGACTATCATGCACAAGCTGACCACTAACACTATAACATGTATTTGAACTGATGTCAATAATGCAAACAACTCAAAAAATCATGTAATTTGAAAAACAAAGGGCTTAAAATATTTTTGTGTACAAAAATTATGGCCTCTATAAGATTTTCCCTAATAGACCTTAAAAATTAAAAAATAATCTCATAAACCTTAGAAAAATAGTATCTAGTCCTAAGCTATCAATTGGTGTTCGTTCATTTACAAGTGACTACAACTCAATTTATGCCACCTATTTGTCACTTGGATGCTCTATTGTCACTTTTTGGATTTTCATTAGTTGATTGGTTATAAATATGTTAAAAGTATATAATATGGTGCTAGAAGTAGCCGCAATAGCTAAGGTTTTATAATTATCCAAACATGCCAAAAAATTGTTGTATGAGGTTCAAACTTGAGTCTCCCATAGCCTAAATGCCTTGGTCTAGCCAATGTAGCAAGGTACCTATTGAGGCACTGAGGGAATCTCTCTATAGAAGTCATAAAAAAGTGCTTTAGTACTAAAGGAAGCCCTATAAAAACATCAAATGAAGAAAATTAGACCCACATTTGATGCATTATGAGTGCCTTTGTGAACTTTGCATAAAAATCTATCTAGGGACCCTTGTTACGATCAATTTGTCAATGCATCTGTAGATAATGTTGATTGGACTACTCACTATGAATAAACAAAAATATTGTCACCAGGATTCAATCTCAGAACCTTTATCCTCATATGCTAAAAAATTGTCCTACTAACCACTGCACCACATATTTGGTTGGATATTAAAGACACAAAAACTCTTCCTAGCCCCTACTTTGCCTTGCAGAGGCTCACAAAATATGACCATGTAGTTTTGAACCTATGAACCTCCAAAATAAACATCTTTTCTTGCCTCCACTTACCCATCCTAATGTTTCTTATAGGTTGATGATGTTGCACACAATATTTGTGAAGAAGTTGCTCATAGTAGCAAAACTAAAACTAGTAGCTAGCAAAGTGTAAGAACTTGTGAGCTTGCACAAATAGAGAAGAATGCCAATGTCCAATTTTGACTTTAAAAATTTCCTTCCTTTATTTCCTTTTACCAACATATCATAGCCATTTGTGAGAAGTGAGGAAGAAGATGACCAAACAAATTCAAACTTGAATATTCAAATAGAGGATATAAAATACTTCAATAATAAAGAAGTAAGAAGTCGAGTAGGCAAAAAATTCCAATATCATTGAAAAACTAAATAAATAATAGTGGAATAAGATCTCTTACGCTAACAACATTTATGAAACTTTGAGGGGTAGTTCTCCCTAAAATTCAAAAGAAAGATCATAAGCTCCAAGGTAAATTTTTGTATGACCAAGTGATGTCGCCCCATACCCACTCTAATACCATGTCGGAACTCGTATATATTTCCAAAAATGAACAAAAACAATCCATCCACTCAAATCTTATACAAAAGGTATAAAAAAGGATGAAAGAGAGAAAGATATAGTGGACAATAATAGGCACCATAAATAATCATTGTATTATTTGTAGATAAATATCACACCACTCTAATACAATGGATGGAGTGGGGGGTATTTATACCAATACTAAAACCCCAATACATAAATACGTTTAACCTAGTTTGACATAACAAGAGGGATTTAGATTAATTATAAGTTATAAAGTGGGTTTAACCATAACAAAGTTAACCACAACCCATAGGGATTGCATAATATAATAATACAATATATTAAATAAATTTCTACAATGTTTACCATAGGAATATACAAGATTGCATCATATAATGTCAACCTTGACCATAAGTTAGATTACACTTTCAACATTTTTTGAAGATCATCTACTATTTGTTTGATGTTCTCTTCTTCAACTAGGTTGCTAATAGAATGCTATGATTTGGAGTTGTTGCTCATATTAATATAATTTATGACCTTCAAAACTTTACAAGCTAAATATGACTGAGCTAATGTTTTCCATTTTGGATAAAAAATAAGAGGGTAAGGCTCTAACTAGACATCAAACCAAAAATGTATAGAATATCCCTTATTAACTAACCATCTAGTATATTTTTTTAATCAAGTTTAAACTATTTAATATGAAGTTTCATGTTGTTAAGCTTTGAGGTAGGGTTTATTTTTTGAACAAAATTGTTGGATCAATAGAACCTTTATATTTTTAACTAATAGTTTTTCCCAATTTTTATTTTAATTTTTTTATTTGTGGAAAACATCCCAGAAGGGATGCCACTTTCGGGTAAGACCCAAGGAGGCAGGGGTATCCATTCCGCCAAAAACGCCCAGGACTCGAACCTGGCCTACCACCTTTGACATACTCAAGGAGCAAACAAACACACAAAAACATTTTAAAAATAAAATAAAATAAATAACAATAAAAATAATAAAATAAAATAAAAAACATGCTCCTTGAGTGTGTCAAAAAGAAAAGCACAACCAAACACACACACAATAAGATAAAAAAAACCACAACACGAACCACATAGAAAAAACACAAGAACAACATAACAAAACACAAACATGACAAAAACAACAAAACACTACAAAGACATAACAAAAAAAAACATGAAAAATAAACACAACCAAAACCTAAAAAAATAAAAAAATAAAAATAAAAAACAACCAACAACAGACAATAAACAAAAACAAAAAACATAGAAAACACTCACACATAAAAACACGAATTAACACAAACAAACAGAAACACAAGAACAAGAACGACAAAAACACAAGAACAATAACAAAAAACATAAAAAAACACAAAACAACAAAAACACAAGAACAACAAAAAACAACACAAAGAACACAAAAACAAAACAAAACAAAAGACACACACACCTTAAAAAACTAAACAAAAAAACAAAAAAGAAAAAAATTGAACATAACAATGACCTTTCTAGACTAGAAGACTTTTAAGGCAAGAATCAACAGAGGAAACAAAAGAAAGAATAGTTTGAGCTAGGGAACTAAAATAACCTGATCGAACCAAAGAGAAGCAAAAATAAAGCAAGAAGAAACTAGGTACCTTCAGAACTAGAGCCATCCAAAGAAATGATAGAAAGAAGAGCTTCCCTTATTTGTGAAGCCCACCATCTAGGAGGGTGGCCATAACAAGTAAGATCACCTTTGTCCAAAGCCCAATTAGCTAAAGCATCAACACTCTTGTTTTGATCTCTGACCACATGATTGTAATCAACTTTCAAAAATCCCATCTGGATTAATTGAATCTTCTCAATAATTCTTTTTATTCTCCAATCAACCTTATGATTCTTAGAAGGAGTCTTCAAAATATTAATCATGAGTTGAGAGTCAGACTCAACTAACACCTTTTCCCATCCAACCTTAGTAGCCTCTTGAAGGCCTCTGAGGATACCATACCCCTCAGCAAGGTTATTGGAAAGAATACCCAAATTCTCAACAAAAGTAAAAACCAGGGAGCCATCTGAAAGTCTACCAATTCCTCCCGCACTGGCTTTTCCAGGGTTCCCTCTAGAGGCTCCATCAGTATTGACTTTTCCAAAATCCTTAGGAGGAGGTTGCCAATTTCTTGTCCTATCCATCTTACAAATACTCACATTCCCTTTAAGTTGGTTGCCCTTAGAAGATTTAATCTTCAATCTTTGCATCACTTGATCCCATCTTTGGTGGGAGTTTTGGGGGTGATTAAGGAGTTGATGGACTGATTCAACTAAGTTGGCTATGGTCTTTTGCCAAATATAGTGAATATCCTTCCTATCTTGATTAAAAATTTGGTTGTTCCTTTCATTCCAGATATTCCAAAGAAGAATGGTAGAACCCATCCAAACTAACTACCTAATAAAATGATCAACACCCTCTTGTTTAGGCCAATCCCTCCAAAGTTGTTCAAAAGTAAAAAAATTGGACCATTGTAAGCCAAGTAAAGTGGCCATTCTCCTCCATAGCTCGAAGGCTAAAGTACACTCAATAAAAATATGGTTGAGAGTTTCTACATTCTCTTCACACATTTCACATCTAAAAGGGCCATGAAAACCACGCTTCATAAGTTGCTCACCAGTAAGCACCCTACGATGCAATAAAAGCCAAGTAAAGAACCTCACCTTAGGCCAGAGATTTTGAGCCCACAAATGAGAAAATATGTCAGAAGATTGGTTGGGATTATTATGGCATAAGGTCAAATAACCTTGAGCAACTGAATACTCACCCTTAGTAGTGTTGTTCCATCCAAAACAATCTTTTTCATGGGACCAAGAGAGAGATCTCATATGAAGGATGCCTTGGATATCTTGTCTTTGCCTTTCTGGGATTTGAATAGGCTAGTCCTCAATAGGGATCCAATATCTACCAACCTTTGAATTACCAGTATGGTACCGACAGTAATTAGCCACCTTTATCCAGTTAGCTCGGTGAAGCTCCTCCATCCAAGGCCTCCAATCGGGAAACTGAGTTATCAAAGGCTTGTGACCATCCCAAGAATCTATCCAAAAATTTACCTGTTGACCATTATGAATGATCCAAAATAAATTTTTCTTTATCAAATCCTCACCGAGTCTTAAGAACTGCTAAAATGGGAGAACCTTTGGTAGGAAGTTGATAGCGAACAAGGTCTTCAGGACTTTTGTTCTCAGCATATTTAGCACGGAGATTATTGGCCCAAAGAGCATTGGGGTTATGCAACATCCTCCAATATAATTTAGCAGCTAAAGCTTTGTTGTTATTAATAGAAGACCAGAATCCTAACCCCCCTTCATTCTTAGGAAGACATAAAGTGTCCCATTTCACCAAGGCCCATTTTCTTTTCTCCTTAGTACCACTCCAAAGGAATCGATGACTGATTTGATCCAGTTCTCGAAGAACAACCTTTGGGATATTCAACATGGAAGATACATAAATAGGAATAGCTTGAAGGACTGATTTTACCAAGGTGATTCTACCCCCAGAAGAAAGCCACCTGTTGGTCCACTTTCCAATTTTCTTCTTGACTTTGTCCAACAACCAATTCCAATATTTATTTTTTTGCCTTTGAATATTGATGGGAATACCTAAATAAGTGATCGGAAGGGAGGTCTTCTTATATCTTAATTTATCCAAGACCATGGATTCCTGTCTAGCAGAGCAGTGAAAGAAAATAACTTTAGATTTGTCTTCATTGATCAACTGCCCGATAGCCTTAGAAAAATAGCTAATGATTTGCTTAATATTAGAAGCTTCCTTAACTGTAGCTTTACCTAAAAGAGTAGAGTCATCCACAAATTGAAGATGAGAGATAGGTCTAGCTCCATGAGCAATGGTAACTCCCTCAAGGGTTTTGTTTTCCCTCTTTTTGGTTATAGTCCTACCCAAGCATTCAACAAGAATGATGAATAAATAAGGGGATAGCGGGTCACCTTGCCTAATACCTCTGGAAGCTGGGAACGACTGAGAAGGCCTGCCATTGATAAGAACTAAGTAGGAAACTGAAGAGATACATCCCATAATCCAATCCATCCAATCCTTAGAGAAACCAAATTGCCTCAAAACTTTGATAAGGAAGTGCCAATCCACTCTGTCATAAGCTTTGGATAAGTCTAACCGAATGAACATGGAAGGAGATTTTTGCATATCCATGGAATGGATGGCTTCCTGAGCAAGAACTATCTCATCTACTATTTGACGCCCTTCCACATAACCCCCTTGCTCGGGGGAAATAATCTTATGCAAAAGAGGCTTCAACCTTTCTGCCATGATCTTAGTAATGATTTTGAGAAGAACATTACATAAAGCAATAGGTCTAAAAGCTGAGATATGATCAACCTCTTGAGCTTTTGGAACAAGAGTAATATAAGTTTTATTGATAACCTTCAAAATTTCTTTGGCTTTCCTGGCTTCTTCCACCACCTCTAATAAATCAGCATGAAGGATATCCCAGAACTCTTGGTAGAACTCAATGGGAAAACCATCAGGACCCAGGGGTTTTCCCTTTTTGCATTTTAAAAACTACCTGTTGAAGCTCATTGATAGTAACAGGAGCAGTCAAAATAGAGTTCTCCTCAGAAGTGATAAGAGAAGGGATTGCTTGAAGAACATTTTGTTGAGAAGCTGAGTCAAGAGGAGTAGCAACAAAAATATTGGAAAAGTAATCGACAACAATAGAGTTCATGCCATCCCAAGTATAGACAACATCTCCAGAATCTGATTTCAGGGAAGAAATAAAGTTGTGAGATCTTCGAGCTAGAAGAGATTTGTGGAAGAAATTTGTGTTTCGATCTCCTTCTTTGAGCCATTGAATTCTAGATTTTTGCTTCCATAAGAGTTCTTCTCTTTTTCCCATTCCTCTAACCGAGTTGTGAGTTTAATTTCATCTGCACTTCTATTCTCTGTGAGGCCATCTAAACGGATTTTCTTATTCAAATTTTCAAGTTGAGCAATAACTTCATGTTTTTTTTATGAACATCCCCAAACTCCTTCCAGTTCCAAGTCTTGATTTTGGATTTAATGTATTGCAGTATTTTGGCAAAATAGAACATCTTAGTCCCATGCCTAGGCTTACCTTCCTTCCACCATTGTTGCACACGAGGTCTAAAGGAACTGTCTCTGAGCCACATTAATTGAAAATGCAAAAGGAGAGAAACTCACATTGGTTTTCCACATTTCCACCATGACTGGCCGATGATCCGAACCAACATTGTTAAGAGTCTTCACTTTAGGAATGTGACCATGGATTAAGAAATTTTTAGAGAGCAAAAACCTATCCAATCTCTCCATTATACAAGCTAAGCCTTGCCTTCTGTTAGACCAAGTCATAAGGCCATTATCTGGTTGGATGTCCACAAGATGGAGGTTTGCAATATATTCGCTCATGAGGTCGGTGCTTTTGTCCAAATTTCTATTTCCCCCCATTTTCTCATCCAGAGAGAGGATGGTATTGAAATCTCCTCCGATCAAGATCCAAGCTTCAGGAAAATGAGAGATAATATGAGTTATATCCTTCCATTGTCTTCTTTTTTCCTCCAAAGTAGTCGGAGCATAAACAGTAATGTAGAGCATAATTTGGTTGGAATGTCTACTTTGAATAGCTATAGCCAACAGACCCCAACTGCCAACCATATGGTGAATAACTACCTCTTTTGGGTCCCAAAGACAAGCAATGCCACCAGAAGTCCCCTGGGAACTAAGGGAAACCACTTTTCTAGCTGGCCAAATTTTACTGGCAATTGAGTCCATATCCTCCATTGACATCTTCGTTTCTTGAAGGAAAACAAGATGTGGATGATTTATCTGAATCATTCTTCTAATTTCATTTTGTTTTGAAAGACTCCCTTTGAGTCCTCTAATATTCCAAGTGATGATCTTCATTAATACCAGGGCTAAAAAAGTTGGGAAGGGCATTAATCTTACCTTCCTCTACAAGCTTTTCACCTTCTTTTACCATATGATATTGATTGGTCTTGCGACCTGCTTTTTGATTAGAATCCATCTTCATTTTTTTTCCTATTTCTTGACTTACTCCAATTGAATCTGAGATGGCTTCTAACCTTGAAGAATGCTCGTACACAACCAAAATTTTACTAGAGGGTTCAATAGAGTCTATATTGGGACCTGTATTATTTGAAGTTTTGACATTTAAAAGATTGTTTTTCTTGTGTAAATTTTCTCCCTTTTTTTCTGTTGAAAACCTTTGATTTGTTGGTTTGTCTCTGAGTTCTTCCCTTCATATTTAAATTGTGTTTCTAAGATTTTTGTTTCCATTATTTCCTCTTCCTCACTTGGGACATCATTTGTGGAAAGGATTTCAAACATATTAGCAGATGACTTTGATTGATCCTTCATAACTATTTTTTTTAGTGTTCTTCTTCTTAGGCATTTGGAAACCTGTTGAGTTTATATCTTCTTTCTTTTGATCAGGAATTTTATTTGGGCAAGCACTAGCCAAATGACCATATTCATGGCAAATTCTACAACGAAAAGGAATGTTCTCATAGTCCACTACTTGCTCCCAAGTGTCTTCCCCAAATTGTAATGTGATCTTTTTAGGTAGGGGTTTGTCAAAATCCATTAAAACACAAATTCGAGCATAAATAATATGTTCAAAATTTTGAGTACAATCAACAATCATCATAAAAGTTCCTAAAGAGTTTCCAATTGAAGAAAAAATAGTAGGATTCCAAAATTCAATAGGGAGGCCAAAGAGTCTAACCCACATGGGAGCTATAGAAGGCATCTCTTCTTCGACTTTAAATTTAGTATGCCAGGGCTTCATGAAAAGCCCTGCCCTTCCAAAAAACCAGGGACCCCCTTGAAAAGTTTTCTCTCTATCTTCATTATTAGAAAATAAAACAAGAAAATAACCATTTGGATAAATAGAGATTTGTAACTCACCTTTAGTTTTCCAGCTTTTTGCAGCCTAGACTTTGAAAGCAGATAGGCTCGGACGAAAACCCACGAACCGACAAATTAGTCCTCTTTTTTCCAAATATTCAATGTCAATCTGAATGTTAGCCATATCAAGCTTAACAATAGGAGTTCCATCAAGCTGCTTTAAGACATCCTGACTCCATTTTCTTGGGATCAATCTTAGGCATTCTTAGAGGTTTATGGGAAGCCCTAAGATTAATATTAGCATTGGGCTGAGGCTGTCCACCACAGAGGGCATCCCTAAAATTCATTTTTTGGGGCTGAGTCTTCGAAATTCTTACCCTTGATAGGGGTTTCACAGTAGAATTATTTTGTGGGTGCACCTTAGCACCAGATTCACTTGAGATCTGAGCCATTTTTTGATCAACTGCTTGAAACTTGTTTTGTGATCTCTTTAATCCTTGCCCTAGATGTTGAGGATAACTTAGGCTTATCCACTTAAGCTTAAGTTAATTATTATTATTTACTATTCCTATTTCATTGCACTTTGTATTCACGTGAGGCATAGTATGCCCATGTTAGAAATAGGTTGTTAGCATGTTGTTAGATGGTTGTTAACTGTTAGAGATCTCCTTTGTCCTCTAGCAGTAAATGAACATCCTTAGTTAGCATTTGGTTAACTAGTAGTTAAGTGGTTGGCCATGTTTGACAGATTGTTGCAACCACTTAACCTACATAACATCCATTGTAATTTTATATATACTTGCATTATGATGAATAATATAGCTTCATACTTTGATCCTACATCATTGGTATCAGTTAGCTTCAGGAGAGTGCAGGAAGGAGGACATAACTACCACTTTACTACTAGATCCTAGGAGGGTGTTGAGTGGAGTTGACTTGAAGTCACCTACAACACCAAGTGAAGCTGAGGTGACAGAGGGCAGAAATTACCCCTGCACTAGGTGTTGACTATCAGTTGCACCAGTTAGAAGTCAAATTGTGGAGGTGGACATTGCAGATCTGCCAAAAAGATTGCCCAAGAATAGATTGAAGTGGAGCAAAAGATTGGTTTGCAATTTCATGCAAAATTGAATTTTTTTTTATTGTGAAGGAATTTTATAATTTATGCAAATAAAATATTAATATTCTTATTAATCTTGGTGACATGGACACAAGGTGTGCCACGTGAAGTGGAAAACATTATTAGTCATGAAAAGAAACCTACCCGTTAAGGAGAAAGATGAATGGGTGCTCTTTCCCCATGGAGGTGGTAATAACTATGGGGTTTCCCTCTAAATCATACCAAATTGGAAATGAAGGTAAGAGGGTGTAAGCCTTGGAAGATTCCGACATAGAATAGGAAATGGGCAAGCAATAGGTTTCACAAGTGCAAAGTTCCAAACTTCAATTTCTGTCAATGTAAGTAATGTTTATAGTTATGTTTAGGTATGGGTGTGCCTTGTTAGTAAGGTGTTGTAGGGGATTCAACACAAGTTCTGGTAAGAAAGTTTCAAGGATGACTAGGATCTACAATCTCAACAAAAGGCTGGATATTGTAATAGGTTTTTGGTTAACCTGCAAAACTCGGTAATTAATGAAGACTTTTATTTACCAAAAAAAAAAAAATTTATTCAAAAAAAGTTATGTGCATGAAAATATTTTTTTAAAATATTCATAATCTTGAATATTTTATTTAAAAAAAAAAAGTGCATGCAAAATTATTATTTTTAGGATTTTAAGCCTATAGGCACTAGCAGTCAACTGACTGCATTGCCGACGGCCAACACTGGTGACCACCGACTGACCACCAACCTTATCGGTGCCAGCCGACAGCAATGACAGCCAACCATCCTGACTTTCGGCACCCATCGACTAGGGCTAGCCCCAGCCGTCCGGTGGAACCAGCGAAGACCTGGTGGCACAACAGTCGATAGCAACCACCGACACTCCGCTAGCCAAACGACCACCAGCCGTGACGACCATCAACCTCGATGGCTCCATGACCGGCGATGGGCCAGCCAGCAATGTTTGGTCGACATTCAACCGACGTCCCGACTCCGAAGCTGCCACCGTAGGCATCCCAACGAGGAAGAAAACAAACCTCGACGTTAAAATTTTGGTGATAAACCAATTGCAGGAGATGATCTTGCATTTTCGATGGTAGATCGCGGGTTCCCAATGACTGTATTGATTTTCGGCATATTGAATTCTGGCGACCCTGATTTTTTGACAACAAAAAAAATTAAAAATTTTCAAAGGTTTAAATTGATCGTCAGCCACCACAGAAGTTTTCCATTGCCGTGGAAGCCGTCGACGACGGGCTCGAAGGAGTGGGTCTATGGTATTTTTACCACATCGGTCGTGTTAAAACCGGAGAGGTGTTTAAAGTGCCGAAGCGCCCACACCTCAGTGACTACCTTGTGGTGGTCACCAAGGACCACACGCTCGCATGCAGTCTAGCTCCAGTGGTGGGCACAGTCTACCACGTGGCAGTTGAGTTGTTCGTAGCTCACATGGCATTTGAGTGCACGTTTTCGAGCTATCTCTGGACCGGTCAACCTATAGTTGACCGACAGGTTTGACCGTCAATTAAAAAACCAATTTTTTGGCGCTCGTGGAAGACAAAAATTCTTGGCGAGAATTTTTTTTTTGGCGGGAAAGACGACTTGGCAAGAGAATTTTCAAATTTTGAAAATTTAAATTCAAATTTTACCTTTTTGGCAACAAAACTGCAACAAAGGACACCAAAACTTCAAGAGGTGATATCTTCTTCGTTTTTGGTCCGTTTTTGACAAAATTTTTTGCGTTCTCTTGAAAATTTTTCGAAGATTGATCATTTTTGCTCCTAACCAAATTTTGGCATTGTAAAAGGGCAAAATTTCAGCATTTTCTTAGTGCACTTTGTAATTACAAAATTGAAATCCATTTTGTAAAAGCACTAAAATAGCCCTATTTTTGAGAGCAAAATTGTAAAATCTAGGCATTTGCTGCATTAGGAACATTTTCAAATTCCTAAAGCCTAGATTAGTTCTTGCATCCATTTGGTAATCCTCCTAGTCTGGCATATACTAGGAAAAATATGGCTCAAGACCTCAGATCAAACATGGAAAACCTTACTTTTGCAGTAGACATTTTAGCAGAAAAAGTGAGAGATATTGTTGTGCAGTTTAATCCTGGTGAACTCAAAATCCACCATAATCATGCAAACAAAGACAAATGTGAGGTTAAAATGTATGATGGATCTAGGGATCCCGATGTCTTATTTGCATGGATTTTGGATATGCAAACTTGGTTTGCTTATGCTAAAATTCCGGAGGATGAAAAAGCCACATTTGCTACACTAAAACTCACAGGTTTAGCAAAAGTTCTCATTGTAGAAATACAGAGCCATAATGCCACCATGACTTGGAAAGAATTAACTCAAATTTTGAAAAACACTTTCTTTCCACAAAACTACCAAAGTGACCTCACTACCAAGTGGTATAGATTGAGGCAAACCTATGGAATGTCAGTTTCTGATTTCATCTTCCAATTTAATAGGTTGAGGGTATTTCTTGGTGTGAAAGATTCAGAAGATGATTTGATTAATAAATTCACTCGTGGCTTGCAAGATCAGATTTTCAAGGAGATCAAATTCAATGTCTTCCTCACCTTGGATGTGGCATTCAATCATGCCATTCTTGCAGAGGAGAAAGTTGGTGCATATCAAAAGTCTCGTTCATCACAGGAGGGCTCTTCCAAAGGCAGGAATCAGCATCAACAGAAGGTGAAGAACAATTCTCAATATTTCCCTCATTCTGGAAGGATTTAAGTATCCTTCTGCACAAATGAAATTTACAGAGAGAGATTCCAAAACAGAATGACGAAATTATTATGCCAAAAAAGAATTAATAGCGAAAGAATAAAATAATTCAAATGCCACTTGAGGTGGGCACACCCTCGTCGTATAGGCTAATGCAAAAACGCAGATGAAGATTTAAAAAATAAGAATGATGATTTCAATTAAACTATTGTGAATCAATATATACTAAATTTAAACGCTTGGAAAACATAGCCGACGTAGACTATGTTTGGAATGTAACATGACTCCCCTCCTCGAAAAGCTTTGTCCTCAAAGCTGGAAATGTCTGGAAGATACTTTCAGGTTCCCATGTGGCATCCTCCTCTGGCAAATCTTGCCATTTAATGAGAAATTCTTGAATCTGGCATGATCTCAGTCTTCGAATTCTATGTTGTAGTATATCTTCAGGTTGGAGATGTATGCGTCCTTCCTCATCGAGCACTGGTAAGTCTGATTGACTTTGTACTTTCTGACAAATTACTTTTTTGAGACATGAGACATGAAATACCGGATGTATTCGGGATGATGTAGGTAGCTCTAATTGATAGGCTACTTCTCCAATGCGGCGCATAATTTTGTAGGGACCATAGAATCGTGGAGCCAACTTTTGGCTGGACTTAATCCTTAACGAGGATTGTTTGTAAGGTTGCAACTTTAGGAACACCCAATCACCTATATTAAAAGTTCTCTCTGATCGGTGTAAGTCTTGTTGTTGTTTCATACGATTATGTGCTTGGACTAAATTCTCTTTGAGGATGGTGAGTGTAGATTGCCTTTTTTGGAACCAATCATCCACTTTGGCTACTTTGGATGATCAATGTACGTAATCTGCGACTGTTGGAGGTTTGGTGCCATACAATGCTTCAAATGGAGACATCTTAATTGAGTAATGGTAAGAAGTGTTGTACCACCATTACGCTAATGCTAACCAATGGCTCCATTGGTATCGTTTATCTTGAGCGAAACATCTTAAGTACGTACCCAAACATTTGTTAACTACTTCTGTTTGACCATCTGTCTATGGATGGTAGGCTGAAGACATGTTCAATTTGGTACCACTAAGTCGAAATAATTCCCACAAAAAGTTACTAGTGAAGATGGGATCTCTATCACTTACAATATTTTTTGGCATACCATGTAATTTGAAAATTGAATCCATAAATACCTTTGCCACCTTGCTTGCGGAAAATGGATGTTGTAAAGCTTGAAAGTGAGCGTATTTGGATAACCGGTCTACGACGACGAAGATTACTTGTCCTGCCTTCTGAATTTGGAAGACCTTCAATAAAATCCATGGATATATGTTCCCACTGTCGTTCAGGGATGGGTAATGGTTGTAACAATCCTGGTGATTTGACTGTTTCTCCTTTATTGTGCTAGCAAACTTCATATTCTACTACCCATTGTTTGACTTCTGCTATTAATCCTTTCCAACAAAATGATTGTTTGACCCTTAAATATGTCTTCAAAAATCCTGAATGTCCTGTTGATGGAGAAGCGTGTGATTCGTCGAGGATCTTCGATTTGAGTTCTGAATTGTGTGGAATGTAAATGCGGTTCTTCTTCCGGAGGATTTTATCTTCATAAGAGAACAAAGGGTGTTTAGAGGACCCTATAGATAATTCTTGAAGTATCTGAGCAGTTTCGCTATTGGACAACCATTCATCTTGTAATTGATTCACCCATTGGGAGCAAGGACCTGAAATAGCGTTAATGACTACTTCATCTTCATATTTCCTGGATAGCGCATCGACGACTATATTTTCCTTCCCTTTCTTGTATTCGATAACGAAATCATAGCCCAACAGTTTGGTTAACCACTTATTTTGTTCCGGATAAGAAAACCTTTGCTCAAGAAAATGTTTGAGGCTACTATGATCTGTTTTTATAATGAAGTGGCTACTGATTAGGTAGTGTCTCCATTTTTCTACTGCGTGAAGAATAACCAACATTTATTTTTCGTATGTTGATCTTCCCAAAATTTTCTCGAAAAGTTGTTTACTTTCAAATGCCAATGGATGACCTTCTTGCATTAGTATAGCCCCAATTCCTGTTCCTGATGCATCACATTCGATAATAAATGGTTTGTGAAAATTGGGAGTTGCCAATACTAGAGTTGTACACATGGCCTTCTTAAGAGCTTCGAAGGCTTGAGAAGCATCTGTCGACCAACGAAAAGCATCCTTCTTTGTGAGTGCGGTGAGAGGTGCTGCAATCTTACCATAATTTTGTACAAACTTGCGATAGTAGCCCGTGAGACCCAAAAAACCACGAAGTTTCTTGATGGTTTTAGGTAAAGGCCACTCGTGAATTGCCTTAATCTTATTGGGATCCACTTTGACGCCCTTGTGTGAAACTATATGACCAAGATACTCGACTTATTGAACACCAAATGAACATTTGGAACGTTTAACAAATAACTTTTCTTTGTGTAAAATGTGAAGGGCTTTATCCACATGATGTAAATGATCCGTCCATGTTTTGTTGTATATGAGAATATCATCAAAAAAGACTAACACAAACTTACGGAGGAGTGGGCGAAACACTTGGTTCATGAGACTTTGGAATGTGGATGGTGCATTGGTGAGACCAAAAGGCATGACCAAAAATTCGTAATGACCTTCATGAGTTCGAAAAGCAGTTTTAGGAATATCTTCTTCTCTGACACGGATTTGGTGAAATCTGGAGCGAAGGTCTAATTTTGTAAAAAATTTTGCACCATGCAACTCATCAAGTAGGTCATCTATGACGGGTATGGGAAATTTGTCCTTGATAGTGAGTTTATTGAGAGAACGAAAGTCAGGACACATACGCCAAGAGTTATCTTTTCGTCTAGCCAGAACGACAGGTGAGGAATAAGGACTAGTGCTGTGACGAATGACTCCGTGATCCAACAAATCCTGAACGATCTGTTTGATTTCTGTCTTTTGTGGTTGAGGATAGCGGTAAGGACGATTGTTAGGTGGGGCACTCCCTGGAATCAAATGGATGGCATGGTCATGAGATCATTTAGGTGGTAATCCTTTAGGTTCTTGGAAAACCTCTTCGTAATGTTTTATGATGTCTTGTAACTCTGGAGCAGTAATATCCGAAGTTGCGTCAGATTGTTTTTCCAAAAAATTAATTTGAGCTATAAACCCATATCCACCCTTTTTTAACATCTTCTCCATACTATGAGAACTCACCATTTGTGATGGAGGAGTAGTAATGCCTTGTAAGCGAATGACTCATCCGTTTTCATTCCATTCCACAAATAATTTTTTGAAGTTGAAACTAACCGTGTCTAATGTTTCCAACCATTCAACTCCCAAAATGACATCAAAGTTCCCTAAATTCATGACGAAAAGGGATCCAAACCAGGTATAAGTTCCCATCTTGATGGAAACTTGAGATGTGCGACCAACACATTGTGCGTTCACCCCGTTGGCCACTAGAACCTGGAATTTGTCTTTGTTGGAAGAGTTAATGAATAAATTCAAAGCTTTTGTTGTTTTGATGTCGATAAAATTATGGGTACTACCAGAATCAATTAGCACATTCACCTTTTTTTGGCAAAGAAATCCGAGTACCTTGATGGTATGGTGGGCGGTTAAACCCATGAGGGCATGCACGAAGATCGCCATTGTATCCTCTTCTTTTTCTTCTAGAGTACTTGGTAGTTCTTCTGGCATAGGTTCTTTTGGTTGGGAAGGTTCTTCCTCTTCTCCTTCATAGTGATCGCATTCAATATGAAAGTTTTGTTTTTGGTCACAAGCTTGTTCCTTGGGGTGATGAGTGCGACATTTATAAAAAAAGTATCTTGATGGTGGATCATTTCTACGAAAGGAATTGTTGCGATACGAAGGACGACTATAAGTGTCACGCCGTGCAGACAACTAATGTCTCTTTTTGGCCAGCTTAGCTATTCTTATACAATCGTTCAGCAAGGTTGGATTGTGCATGTCTACCTCCACTCGAATATTTTCTTTCAATCCATTGCGAAAAGCTCCTACCATTGTGTCGGGACTGAGGTCTAAAGTGTATGGTAGTAAACTGGTAAACTCCGAAATGAATTCGCTAACCGATCCTTCTTGTTTAAGAGATAACAGTCTTACTGTGTATGATGATGTAGCTCCTTCGTCAAATATTTCTAAAAAAGAGGTAGTGAATTTTCTCCAGTTAATAGTAGCTCCTTTCTCTCGTTTAAGCCATACGAACCATTGGTAGGCCTCAGTGCCTAATTTTGATGCCGCGAAAGGGACCTTCTCAATTTCCTTAATTTTATATAAGTCGAGAATGCCTTCCATTTTGGCTATCCAACCATGAGGATCATGACCCTCAAAAGTGGGCATATCAATGCGTGGAAAATTATTATTAGGGCCTCTCGGTTGGTGATAACCCGTATCCCTTTCTTGATCTTGGTTATACCGCTGTCTATGATAACGATCCCTGGAATTATCCGAAGTGCCTATTTGTTGTTCCCAATCGTCATTTTGATCGACATTGTCTTCATTCCTTTGGGCATGGGAGTGATTTTGGCAATTAGTATTGGGATTAAGCTGGTTTTGTGCTCGCACTAGGGATTTTAGGGTGAGACTAATTTCGTTCATACCCTCTAGTAGGAGTCGAAGAGAATCATCGTTGGAAACGGCTGAGTTACTTGAGTTTCCTTGTGTGATGTTTTCGTGAGTTGGGGGAGGATTAGTAGCCATAGGAACGACCAGTGGATGATGTGGATTATAACTACCAATTTTGAAAGGAGAAATATAATTTTTTGTACCTGGACTTCGATTAGGTCTTCTTGCGTTGTTATTGGTCATCTCCGAGCTTGATAGTCGACCGTCAGGACCTTTGATCCAACTTCTACTCATGCACTGCTCAAAATTTCTTGCTTAGTAATCTTTGAGCTTCAATTTTTGCAAAATTGGGTTATCGTTTGGCAAAAAAATTGTTGTTTTTTTTGCCTTAAATGCCACTCCAACTGTGGCATGGATTTGAATGTTGTGGGCTCCTTGAGGACAACTTCAGATAAGTGCTTGACAGGACACGAATTGCAAGACAAGACAAGGCGTGTTTAGGACACAACAAGACGAGACGTGATCCGATTAGACCAGGACACACGTGATAGTGACAACATGACCGGGTGAGAAACGACAATTGGACGAAGTGGCGACACTACACATGGATGGACAAACTGAAGACACGATCGTGGATGGACGAACTGACAGCGCACGGACAACAAGGACGACACTACGGATGACACGAACAGACGAACTGAAGACATGACCGTGGACGGATGAACTGACAGTGCACGGACAGCAAGGACGACACTACGGATGACACAAAATAGATGACACTACACGCAGACATCATGACACAGACACGGGAACGACGAGACGACGCGACAGGACTACACGACGCGAACGCAGGGACGACGAGACGACACGGACGTGAGAACGACAAGACGATGCAACAGGACGACACGATGCAGACGGGAGGACGACAAGACGACACAAAGAATCTCCAACGTGTGACCGCAGTCACACTTTAGAAGGTGCGACTAATTCTTTTTAAACCTTGAAACCCACTTAATACGCCGAATGTGGGATAAAAATTGGAGACCAACGCCCGAAACAAAATTTTTTTTCCTGACGTCAGCAAAATAATTTCATCAACGACCTTAGTCTTTCCCGGTTAATTAAAAATTGCATGAATTATGATTGGACGACGTCGTTTGTGAATGGCTGTGATGAACTGTGCATACGTTTACGACCTGGCGTTCGGTTTTTTTATCACGAAGGGAGGATTTGTGCCTCTGGCTACTATTGCGGTGGCTTTGGGACAAGACTGGAATGAACAGTAGCAAAAAATTGGGATCGAACCGCCTGTAATCGCCGTCGTAAGGCTCTCTTGCAAACGCTGGTAAAATTGCGACACGACGCGAACTAGAACCGGTTAGTGCTGCGTAGCCAAATTGCGGTGTTATGAGACCGAAAAAATCTTGTGAATCGCCTAATCTGATACCACTTGGAAGGATTTAAGTATCCTTCTGCACAAATGAAATTTACAGAGAGAGATTCCGAAACAGAATGACAAAATTAATATGCCGAATAAGAATTAATAGCGAAAGAATAAAATAATTCAAATGCCACTTGAGGTGGGCACACCCTCGTCGTATAGGCTAATGCAAAAATGCAGATGAAGATTTAAAAAATAAGAATGATGATTTCAATTAAACTATTGTGAATCAATATATACTAAATTTAAACGCTTGGAAAACATAGCCGACGTAGACTATGTTTGGAATGTAACACATTTTTCTTCTCCTCTCACTTCTCCTAAAGCACATTCTTCTTCCTTTCATGCTAAAGATCCTTCTTCTTCATTGTATTGTAACTTTTGTAAAAAGCATGGACATGTAAAATCCAAATGCTATACTTTTGAGAAGTTTAAGAAGAAATCCCTAATTGTACATCCTACACATGAGGAACCACAAGATGGTCCCATTTTGGCTACAAGGATAGAAGAAGAATATCCTGCTTTAAAGGGTAAACTGAACAAAGTTACCCTAATGTCCAATGTGTTTGCTCAAGGGGGGCATGATCATTTGTTTGTCACTAGAGCCCACTTGACACATGATTTCTATGTTGATTGTATCATTGATAACGGATCGCAAAAGAACCTCATTGCGAAGTCCATTGTGAAGAAGTTGAAAATTCCCATCAAACCACATCACCAACCTTATGCACTTGGGTGGAAAGATGTAGACTCCACATCCAACATCACCCATACTTGCACCTTGACTTTTGCTTTTGGTGACAAGTTTGTGGACAAAGTTAGGTGTGATGTCACAGATATGGATTGTTGTGGACTCTTGCTAGGTAAACCCTATCAATTTGATAGGAATGCTATTTATCATGCTAAAAATAACACCTACACATTAGAGTTGCATGGTAAAAACTACTTGATACAAATAGCTACACCTACTTCCAATTTGATGTTAAGTTGTAGGCAAGTAAGGAAGCCATTGAGGCAAGCACTTATTTTAGCTCCTACTAGCATTTGTCCCACACAAAATAAAGAAAAAGAACCACCTAAGGAACATGCAAAGGAAGAAGTTTCACTCCCACATGATGAACAATCACAAGAGCAAGTGGTTAAGGAACCCACCATTCTCACTCATGAGAAAGATGCCATTGATTCCATTGGTATAATTTTGGGTACACCTACAACTACTAAACCACTTTTTCCACAGAAGTTACCTTTGGATTTGCCCACTCCCACCATTGCACACATGGAGGAGCAAGCTAAGGTTACTTCCCTTACTAAGCACCGACAGAGCCTTCTAGGCAAGGTACCATAGGAATTGCAGGAGACTCCGTAGGGAGTGGTGCGAAAGCATCACAATCCTCACTCACCATAGGTTGGAGGTAGAGTTTGGGTTCCTTTGGATGAGCGCCGCTTTCCAGAGACACCATTTCAGGACCCTCTTTTGGTACCTGATCCTATTTTTAGTCCTACAACAGCAGTGGCACCTGATCGTCAAATTTCGCTAATTTTAGATAGAGTTTTTGAGATGAAGACTCATCACATTGGACAGGGTTCTTCCACTACTTATCTTGTCACTCGTTGCGGTCAATTTCCACACATGGCTCGCTGGATTCCTCACCATGAGATGGCCCATGACTTTCCACATTTGTTGAGAGCATTGGGGTCCAATGCTTATATGGTTGGGAGGAGTGTTGAGGATAACTTAGGCTTATCCACTTAAGCCTAAGTTAATTATTATTATTTACTATTCCTATTTCATTGCACTTTGTATTCATGTGAGGCATAGTATGCCCATGTTAGAAATAGGTTGTTAGCATGTTGTTAGCATGTTGTTAGATGGTTGTTAACTGTTAGATCTCCTTTGTCCTCTAGCAATAAATGAACATCCTTAGTTAGCGTTTGGTTAACTAGTATTTAAGTGGTTGGCCATGTTTTGCAGATTGTTGCAACCACTTAACCTACGTAACATCCATTGTAATTCTATATATACTTGCATTATGATGAATAATATAGCTTCATACTTTGATCCTACATCACTAGACGTCGTGGAAAGGTATGGTTTTCATTTTTATTTTGTGCAACAAATTGGAAGCCGTTGTCACTCAAATTCACAACATGATCTATTGAAAGACAGATTTCTAACCCATATTGGATCCCCTGCAACATATCCTGCTAAAATATTGAGCATAAACCACAAAAATATTGGCCTCTAGGGCCTAAAGGCCCTAAAAACTAACCTTTGGAGCTACTTGCACTCAACCCAGATGAAACCCTCGCACAACTACTTACAAAAAATATTGTTCACACATAGGGATGCACTAGGATTTGTGGTTCTCTAAATGATCTAAAAATTTGTGGAGACATTCTAGGGTTTTTCAGGCATCTACCCTCAAAATTTTAGCTCAATCCGAGTCCGGATGAGTGAGATATGGCCGAAACAAGTTCGATAGTTTGGGTAGTCCTGCAAAAAACGTCCCTCCTCAATCCAACTTCCACCTCACATTAAGCTTATATGTTATTTTGTTTCTTCTTCAAATTCTGTATGTGAGTCTTTTTTCCAATTCTTGATTTTTGAATAATCTCCATTGATTGTTTCCCTTAAAGTCAAAATCACAAGTCTGCAATTTTATAAACATGCCCCTTTAATATTATTTCCTTGCAAACTGTATCCCACTCATAAAGAGGAAACCTACATTTTCCCACATATTTTTTAAAGAAAATTATCTTTGAATTTTATCAAATATAGATGTTATATCTAGTAATCTTGATTGTGACATCCTTAGTTATGAAGTTAGAGTTCGTATTCGAGTTCGATGCTTTTAAAGTTCGAAAGAAATTCGACATGTTTAAAAATTCGTAATAAAATTTGATATATATAATAAATGTATATATATTTTCATATAATTTTAAAGATCAAATTTACAAAATTATAATATTTTTTTTTAATAATATTTTTAATATTTTTTTAAAGATTTATACTTTAAAATATATTAAAATATTTTTTAAAGTATAAACATTTTTATAACTTTATGTAAATATAGTAATTTTTTAACACATGAGAATATTTTAAAGGTTATTCAATAATTTTTTTAAAATATAAATTATAAGTTTTCTACCAATTATAATAAAAAATCATAATTTTTTTTAAAATATAAATGATAGGTTTTCTAACAATTATAATAAAAAATCATAAAATATTGTCTAGATCATGCATAAAAGCAAGCACTTAAAATATATTATATAATTTAAGTTTATAATTAGAAAAATTGAATTTTAGGTTTCCTTAGAAGCTAGGGTTAAAAAGGAATGTTTTTTCCTTTTATTTTAGAGTTATAGAGCAATGTATTTTCTTTTATTTTAGGTTAAAGAGCAATGTTTTTTTTCTTTTATTTTAGGGTTAAAGAACAATGTTTTTTTTCTTTTATTTTGAATAACTTGCAGATAATTTGAGAAAATGAGCTTTTCAAATAGCACGTGCATAAATAATGAAGCCTCAAAATGGGAGATTTATTTGTCAACTTTAACTTTCAGAGCTATCCATTCTCTCAAACGATGATAAATAAATAAAGAAAACAATATCCCCATGAGGTTGAGAATAGATTGAAAATGGTTGCTTCCGATAGTATCTGCAAAAAATTTCAAGCTTCCAAATTGCATATTGCAGGAGGGAGATTGCAGGAGGGTTTGTTCACAGCTGCCATGTTTATAACACTTCCTCTATATTATTTCTCAACAACTAAAATTTGATTTAAAGTTTTTTGATGCTTGTTTTTCACCCATTTTTTTGGGTCAAATTTAGGGTTTGTTTGCCAAATTTATGCAACAGGGTTTTAAATTCAATGATTTTCGAATTTCATATAGAAAATTCGATGAATTTGATAACTAAGGTAACATCATATATATAAGGATAGATTGTAATGTAGTCATTACGAGTTGTAGCCTTCTAACCATGGTTAAGAACTTACCTTTCTAACCTATGAAACAAAATTTTATTTTAGCCAAAATTGAGTCCAATAGCTTCTTCTTTCCTTTATGAGACAAAGGAATGTTCCAATATGTTGATGACATATTTCCAACCTTAAACCCTGACATCTTCATAATAATTTGTTGTTAACTGAAAGGTCCTAGATTTTTTACTATGAACCAATTATCCAACAACCTTCTAATAGCAAGATAATGTTGATTTAAAGTACATGGCCTTGTTGATGGAAGGATGACCCAAAAAATTATCATCAAGAAATTAGAGATGCAATTCAAAGGGACCATTTATTACAACCTATATACTTTGTTGTCTTTGATAAAGCTCTCCTCAATACCTCAACAAGAATAAAAAATAGAGAAAAAGATATTGGGTCATCCTAGAGGATTCTATGAGATGATTTACAGTATCCAATGGGGATCCATTGATCAAAATAGAATATATTAGAGTTTTATAACATATAATCTATTTACACCAACCTTTATCAAAACTAAATTGTCTAAGAATATCATGCAAAAATAAAATAAAATTCATTCTCAACAATTTATAAGAGATGGTAGAAATCAATTATGGTGGCCAACATGGACTTGATGGTTGATGTGGCACCTTGGTGGAGGAAAGTTAGCAATAGCTAAATTTATTTCTAAATCACCTTCTATACTTACTATTCCTATGAAATTTTGCTAAATATAACAAATAATGAGGCTCTATTTTTAGGACTCCTTACTACAAAAAAGATGAACATTAAGCATATTAAACTTGAATCCTAGGGAGTTTGGTTTAATTATTAGATCGATTGGGACAAATACCAATATATATTTTTATAAGAATAATATTCCTCAAGCTTCTTTGATAGGGGATCCTCATTTGTATATTATGATCCAAATCAATGACAAGTTTGTTAAATAAATTTTATTTGATAATAACTTTTTTTTTTTAAAGTGAAAAATCCCTTGTGGGGCCGCCTTGGTTTGAGAGACCACGAACAGGGGGTTCCACACCATCAAAGTCACACGGGAGTCGCACCCGACCCTGCCCGCACCAACATTATCAATTGGATTTTGGATACCCAATTTAGCTTTTTGGTAGGATGGAGATTTGAATCTGGGACCTCCCTTGGAGGATTGCCCTCTCCTCTCCAACTCACCTACAACACCTGGGTATTTGATAATAACTTTGGACTGAATGTATATATCTTGAAATTCGTTATCCACGTTGGTATTACTAAAAGTGGTCTTGAAAAATCTTGGTAATTCAAGCCTTTGTTAATGGGAAGTATGATGCTAGTGGAACTATAGTATTTCCTCTTAAGGTAGGGCCTTGAACTCTCAACACTTTATTCTATTTCATATCTAATATTTTATCTTACAATATTATTTTGGGTAGGCCTTGGATCCATGAAATGCAATCCATATGATACACCCTTAATTAATATCTTAAAAATGAATACAAGGGTCAAACCTATAGAATCCCTTTTGATCCTAAACCTTTCAAGTATTACAAACTGATTAAAATCTAAAATCATAAAGTTAATATTTTTTTCAACCTTACCAACATAAATGTCTCTTTAAACTACACTTCTAATCCTCCAAATCTATCTCCTGATTCTCTAGCTTTTGAATCTCTAGTCATTGATGTATTGAAGTAACTACATATAGCTAAAAATCTTAATAATCAAAATACAAGTAGTAATAGTCAAAGTTTAATATTTTCCATGTGGACCAAGCCAAACTTCATCCTTCCTTCTAAACACTAGGTTTACCTCCTAGTAACAAAGGGAAGACAATGGTAGTACAAATGGTTATTTCACGAAGGAATATGTATTTTTCTAAAAATGTATCATCTTTTAGGAGATATATCTTCGTGATCCAATTCAGTTGATTCTTGTACCAACTTGTGCATAATTTGAATAGATTTAGAATGAGTGGTCATATGAAGGAATCTAAGCAATATTGAGGGAGATACCATTGTATGAAGTCAACCATTTGGAACAAGGGCAGTGATAATTTTTCAAGTTGCAAAAAATGAAGTTGCAATTATTTGTTAGCTAGAGTTCGGATGATGGGAAGAGCAACGAAGGGCTAGGACTTTAGTGAGGCATTCTATTTGGACATAATTTTTTGACTAAGATTTTTTTCCCTTCTTTATCTTAGAATTTTTGCATGTAAATTATATAAATTTTTTATCAAATATTTTATTTGCTATAGGACATTCTGATAAATTTCAATAGATTTTGATTTTTAGTTTCCTTTCCAATGACCAATTTATATTTAAATCCTCTTAGAATAATCTCTAGTGGTGGAGGTTAGTGAGTGCACCTCCGAAAGATCCTCGTTTCTCCAAGATATGACAATTTTTGGTAAATTTAATGGGTATTGGCCAGGGACTATAGCCTTGAGAAAATGGATTTATAGGAGTTGGAAGTATCCAGGAGTGATTCTATCATTTCTTCCCAAATTTTTCTTCCTATCAATTTTTGTTCTAGGGAAGAAAGAGAAAAAATCCTAAAAGAGGGTCCTTGATTTATGGGAAGAGCAGGACTCTTCCTTACCCAGTGGTATGAAGTCTTTTCAAACTAAAAAAGTAAATCTATCCCTAGTACCAATTTGGGTTAGAATGTTTGGGTTGCCCATAGAATTTTGGAAAATAGATACCTTCAAGGCACTAGGCAACACTCTAGGAGAATTCCTTGATATTTTAGATACTATAAAAGATGGATTTTTGGATATTTATTCTTGGATATTGGTCAAGATTGATATAAGTAAAGATTTACCAGAATCAATAATTATTACGTATGGGGATGATATGTGGATCCAAGATTTGAAAACATACCTTTTAGAAGTAGAATTTGTCATGATGTGGGGCATATTGAGAGATCATGCCCTAAGAAGAGCCCAACAAAATCATATGTAGAAAATCGTAAGAGAAAATTACAAATGGATATGGATGAAGCTGGTTTTCAACTTCCAAAAAATAGATCTAGAAAAATGAAAGAAAATAAATAGTGGATACCAATAAATAAGGATATTGGAAGAAATACCAACTCTTTAGAGACTTTAGACTATGAAGAGAAAGTAGATCAAAACTTAGAGGACATAGTACAACAGGTTCAACACATTAACAAGGAATTGTCTATTTAGTATGATCCTAATTTAGGGAAGAACATTCTTAATGAACCTAAGGAATGTGTCTCATCAAATTTTTAAGACTCTCTTGAAGTACCATGCACTATTTAGTAGAAAAAAATTATAAAGAAAATGCAGTTTTAGAAGTTAATACCTCTGCAATTAATAAGGAAATACCAAAAAATGAGTAGGACAAGTCAAAAGCTTCTATAGTAGAGCTAGGAGAGGATATATATGATGGAAAAAATTGTGAAATAGTATTAAGGAATAGAATAGAAAGACCTACTCTTGATATAGATAAGGAAAAAAGAGGAAAACCCTCAAATTATCAAGCAAAATATAGGGAAGTAAGAGCAAACATAGAGAAAGGAACACAAACTAAGTTGGTTGAACTTCTCTTTACCAAACAACAAAATGATACTGGTAATATGCAAGCAGGGTAAATATCCCCTAATGATATGTGATTATCATCTCATTGAATATAAGAGGTGCTAATGCCCCCTCAAATCAGAGGTGTATCAGAGACCTATGTTTAAGTAATAAGCTTGATATTCTTTATATACAAGAAACTAAAATGACAAAAGAAGTTTCAAAAACTATGAAAGCAGTATGGGTAGGATGTGAATGAGATGCTATGGATTCTGAAGGAGTGGTAGGGGGGATTATAACTTGTTGGAATCCTTATAGAACCTCCTGTGTTGTTAGCTTTTGAGGATATCTGCAGTGGGAGAGATCTATCATAGGTCCTAATAAGATGCAGAAAATATAAAAGAAAGTAATTCTGCAATATGACTGAAATATACTATAAATAGAAAGTGGTGAAAATACAATGCAGTATGGAGGTAATGGTCACTCCATTAATACAAGCTAAAGAACTACATTGTACTCCATACAGGAGTTCTACCACTATCTACTACAATACAATTGATATGCTTGATATGTCTCTTGCTCTCCTAATCTATCACTATGAGGCCCTTTATATAGGAAGAGAGATTCCTTGGCCAACACTCTACCTAGCTGTACAAGGGGACACCTTGCACATTACAACTTGCACATTGACACTTGTGCATTTATTACATTGCTTGAAGTAAGTAGCTAACTTCCCCCTAAAGTAATCTCCTACTCTAACTATGTACCAAAGGTGGTACATTTACATGACCCAAATGATGTAATATGCTCTAACTCTAACACCCCCTATATTACATTATTTGGGTATTGAAGATTTCAATCTTCAATATGGATCTTCTTCTTGTGGATGCTCTTTGGCTTGATCAGGTTCTTTCATCAATTGACTTTTGCACTGTAATCCTTCTTTATCTGGTTCATCTTCCTTTCCTTCTTTAGTTTTTCCTTTGAGTTTGTTGCTTGATTCTTGCAAAGATGTTTCTCCTTCTTTGTCCTTACTATGTACAAAAGTTTTTGAACAACCTCTCAACACATCAAGATAAGGTCTTGAATTAGTAGAACTTGAGGTGCCAACACTGCATGAGGATTGAAATATCTTTTCTAAGTATGATTCACTCAGTTCTATGTTTTCTTTTATAAGCTTCTATCAATCCTTTTAGTTGTGCATTTTCATTCTTGTAGCATTTGTATGTAAGTAGTGCCATGTATAAACTTCCATATTCTAAAGGAATTTGGATGTCATTATTTCCATTATCAATTGCTTCAGTGAGTTGAGCATGTAGATAATGCTCCATCGTTTCAAATTTATCTTTTAAAGCTTCACTATGTATCCTTTTTGAGGTAGGATCTAGGTTTCCTTCAGACTTTATAAGTGAATTCTTGATTCCACTTTTTATGACACTTGCTCTTTCCTTTCTAATAGTGTTGTTCATATCATTTTTTGTTGTATTACTTGAGGTAGACATCCTTATAGCCCCCTAGATTAGAGTATAAAGTGCTTTGATAGAGCCTGTATCTTAGTGGTCTACCTTATAACTCCCTAGTTTAGAGTTTATGAATTTGATTTGATAAAACCTTTATAGAGCTTAGGTTTTGTAGGCTTCCTTATGTCTCCCTAGTGAATTTGATTTAATAAAATCCTTGTAGAGACTTATGACTCCCAAATGGATTGAGTACTTGATAAACTTTGATGAATGCTATTATTATCAAGTTTTGTAGAATGCCTTATGACTCCCTAGTGTTTTTGGATATGCTATATGAATGATGAAGTGCTTTTTGAGAATAGTAGTTCAATTTTGGGTTGATTTTGTAAAGTTTTGTAAATACCAAAATCAACTTTTGTTACACCTTATTACTCCTATTGAACTTAAGCACTTTCTAATTTGATGAGGTTCTAATGGTTGGATTTATTTTATCCCTTTAATGTGTTTTTGAGACAAGTATACCAATTAATTTCCAACTCTTGATATACCTTAATGAACCTCCTTTTATAGCCTTTGATATTTGATTTTTAATGTTTCTAAATTCCAATAATTTATTTGGTGTAGTATTCCTTATAACTCCCTAATTTGGAATATTAGAAAACAATAATATTTGCAATAATGGATATTTAATTTCCAAGTTGAAATCCTTATTCCTCCTACTTTATTATTTGCAAATATAAATATTCTTGAAATTTGCTTGCTTAATATATTACTAATGCTAAGTGAATGATTTGCAATAGTAAATATAATGTACCCTTATAACTCCAATATATCTTTAGTTTATAGCAAGCAATAAATGATATTAAACTTTACCTTAATAATCCCTCGGATTATCTTCCTTTGATGTTGTGAGGTGGCTGATTTAAACCTTCTAAATCTATGGCACTTATGGGCAGTCAATGCCCTCTTTGACCGATCGTTGGTTCCTCCCTTGAGTAGCGCTTCTCTCCTCCATGTATGGTATTGATTTCTTCCTTAAATGAATGCTTGGCTTGCATCAAATATCCTCTAAACTAGAATGTTGGTATGGCTGGTTTATGATAGTCACTTTAATGCTTGCTTACACCTTTGAATGGTGCATAGGCTTGAATTAGCCTCCTTCCTATGATCGTGCTTCACAACATTCAATGCTTGACTTCCTATTGACCTCATTCTATCTCCTTCTCCAAAATGGGTGCCTTAAATAGGATCGTTGCCTTACGGATTATGGACAAGTGTTACCTGAGTGTTACCAAATAGATGTTGGTGTTCCAATGTATCTGTATGCAATGATAAGTTTGGTGGTAACCTCCAAAGAATTGTAACTCCTTTTAGGTGAGCACTGGATTATTCATGAATGTTGGGTGCTTAGAACTCTTGTGCCAAGTGGCACTCATGGCTTGTGCATGTAGCCTTTCTCCTAATGCTCCAAGGATGAGCATTGTAGCCCTATATCTTTGTATTATACATTGGCTTGCTATGTTTCTTGAAATGCAAGCATCTCCTCTTCTCCATTCACACGCTATCTTGATGAGGATAATGGGTGGCTCCAACTGTAATACTCCATGGTTCTATGGTGTTCCTAATGATAGTTTTATGGTAGCTTTTGTGCTTCTTTTTGTTGGTCATTCTCTCCAAGTAATGGCCTTGGGTATAGCACTTTTCCCTTTCTATCTTGATGCTTGTAGTATGTTGTTTGTGTATCCTTTGTAATAGTCGATTGATGGTGTTGTTTTGTAGCTTTTGAAATAGCCCTTTTTTACTTAGCTTGATAGTGCTATCCGATGTAGATGATCTCCTTTCGTATGCCATATTTTCTCTATGTAAACTTGAATGATAATAGCCTCTTGTAATGGCTTCAATGTTGCAGGTGATACGCTTGCTTCTAGGGCTGGATTGGATATGGAGAAATGGTATTTTTAAACACCTTGATTTCTACGAAGTATGCGCTCTTCGGTAGCTCTTTCCTCTTGCTCAAACTCTACCCTACTACCTGTTGAATATGATGGTCATGCTGCTACCTGTAAATAGAAATGCTTTTGTCCTTTTGAAGGAACAAAAGAGGTGCTTTGTAATAGTTAGATTTGCACCAATATAAAGGACCTTTCTGAAATCCTTTCTTGATTTTGATGAGGTAACTTCTTTCTTCCTTGGATATTTTAATGAGAGTTAATCCAAGCTAATGCCGATTCTTAAGGATTTCTGCACTTTGCACTTAGATGAAATCCTTTTATTTTCCTTGAATCTTGAGACTCACCAAGTCTCGATTTGAGGCTTCCTTCAAGGACTTTAATGGTGGCTTCCTTCTCCACCTTTTGATCTGTATCGGTGGCTTCTTTTGGCCATGAAATGCTGCAGATTTTGTGCTAGTTTTGTGCCTTTAACAACACAAACTAATTGAGAGTAGCTAGTTTAAAGATCAACTAGTATAGTGCTTAATGGATTAATAATGCACTTTTAATGGTAACAATAATCTCTCCTTATTGCTCCTATAAGTAAACTCTCAAAATGAATTCTAATGCACTTAATAATCTCTACAAATTTTTAAGAGTAATCTGAAAAGAACCCTTAATGAATATTCTACAATTTTCACTACAATCAATATTGTAGGATGTAGTCTTCTTGCTTTCTAGATAGATTAATAGGTAGGTGATAATTTTCTTTCTTTCAAAAAATATCCAACTCCTATTTAATGTGCAAATATATCCTTAAAATGAACTCTTCTTTTTGCACTTTCTTGAAGACTATAATATGAGCCCTTCTTCTTGCAACTTTAATCCAAATATGGTGCTTAATGAAATTTGATAATGAACCCTAATTTGAAGTTCAACTAATTGCACCCTAGTTGCTTACCTTTAATGGCTTCTGTAGTAGATGTAGATCTTGGTGTTTTGATTCACCAAGTTGTTGCCTTGTAATGGATGAATTCGTAACTTCTTGTTGGCTGTCCAGAACAACTTCTTGCTTCACCAAACTGTGGTCTTGAACTTTCTATCTTGAGCCTGGGGTTTGGTGGCTTGATCCTTCCAGTGATCTTCAATATTCTACTATAGATTCAGAGAACTCTTTTCTCTGAACTGTGCCTTCTTCCTGTGAGAGGTAATATCCAAATATCCTGGATTTGGTAGGCTTCTTCTATCTGAATCTTCCTTCAATATTCTTGTCAAATTTTAACTTCAAACAAGATCTTCTTCTTCTCAAGATTCTGAATATCTTGAGGTCTTCACTGGATTCTTCTTTTGGATTTGGCACTCCTTACCAAATTCTTCTTCTCTTGGGCTTATTGTCGGATGGTGATAATTGTCCCAAGTCCTTCACTATCAGGAACTTCTCCTTGGTAGTGGATTTCTCCAATGAGTTCTCCTAGGAACTCTTTTGATAATGCTTCTACGAGCTCTACAATAAGGCTCTCCAAGCCTTCTTATTTTCTTCCTTGAGACCTCTCCAAGGTCTTCTATATTGCAACTTCTCTAGTCTTCCAACTGAGACCTTTTCTTCAACCTTCTACTTCTGAAAGTGTTGGTGATGAGATCTTCTTCTTAGATATCTAAAATCTACTACTTTTGGATTCTAGAATTGGACCTTTGTTGGTCCTTCTTTTCTTCTACAATTTGTAGGATTTAATGGAGATCACCAATATCCTATTTCATAGACTCTTCTCTAGAGTCTTCTTCAAGAACTCTTCTCTAGAGTCTTCTTTTGAATCAAAAATTCTTCTCAAAAGTTTTCTTTAGAATTAAGGCTTCTATGGCCTTCTTTTTTAGAACAAGGCTTCTCTAGCATTTTCTTCTTCTAGATCAAGGCTTTTGTGGCCTTTTTAGCTTCTGCACTTTGTAGGTATTGATGGAGATCACCAATCTCCTATCTTCTCCTTGACTCATCTTCTAGAGTCTCTTCTTCCTAGAGTCTGCTATAAGGCAACTATGGCCTTTTCTTCACTTCTATAGTCTGCAAGATTGCAACTCTTGTAATGGGACCTTTTTCTAGGTCTTTGAAATATTTAGTCTTCTCCTTGTTGTTGCAAGTGTTGGAATGATTCTAAGAAGATATTCTTCCTAACTCTCTTGTAGGAAGCTTCCCAACATTTTTTGAATCTCCTTTTTCCTACAACAAGTTGTTAGAAACTAGAATGAAATAATCTTCACTAGTTGATCCGTCAAACTAGTGGAATGAATGTTGAGTCCTAGTCTTCACGAGTTTTTTTTGCAACTCTATGGAAAGACTCTAGCCAAATGTAATCTCAGAATTTTTGTAACTGAGATTTAATCCTCACTTGTGATTCTCTCTAATCCTATTGACTACTATGGCTTTTTCTATCAATTGATTCCTAATGGTAGCTTTTGCATACAATGACGCACAACGATAGATCTGGTTTGCAAAGATGTAGGCCAATAGTAGCAATGGTGACTCTCCCTATTCCTATTGACCTACTAGACTTCTCTTATGATGGATGTAGGTCCTCCTATTCTTGATTCACCATGGCTCTGATACCACTATTAGCTTTTGAGGATATCTACAATGGGAGAGATCTATCACAGGTCCTAATAAGATGCAAAAAATATAAAAGAAAGTAATTCTGCAATATGACTAAAATATACTATAAATAGAAAGTGGTAAAAATACAATGCAATATGGAGGTAATGGTCACTCCATTAATACAAGCTAAAGAACTACATTGTACTCCATATAGGATTTCTACCACTATCTACTACAATACAATTGATATGCTTGATATGTCTCTTGCTCTCCTAATCTATCACTATGAGGCCCTTTATATAGGAAGAGAGATTCCTTGGCCAACACTCTACCTAGTTGTACAAGGGGACACCTTGCACATTGACACTTGTGCATTTATTACATTGCTTGAAGTAAGTAGCTAACTTCCCCCTAAAGTAATCTCCTACTCTAACTATGTACCAAAGGTGGTACATTTACATGACCCAAATGATGTAATATGCTCTAACTCTAACATGTGTAACCATTCATAAAACTAGGCATTGGATAGCCTCTTTAGTCACTTACTACTTTATAGATATTTATTTCATCCTTATCAATGTTTATGGACCTAGAACTCAATTAGGTAGATTAGAAGTTTGGAATGGGATTGAAGCCTTTATGAGAAGTAAAGACCAAGAAACCCGTTTCATGATCATAGGATATTTTAATGGCATACCCAAGCTAGATGAGAAATTTAGGGGAATTAGGAATTTAACCTAAAGTATGAGAGATTTATTAGCTTTTGTTCAAAACAATAATCTATGGGAGGTTGAGTTTGAAGAAGACAACTATACATGGACCAAAAATGAGATAGGCCATAACCTAATAGTAAAAAAATATAGATAGATGCATACTCTCAGATCATTGGCTAGATGAAGGAACTTGTACTAAAATTAATACCTTAACAATAATTAGTTTTGATCACTCACCAATAAGATTTAAAATGGTGGTAAGTGAAATAAAAAAAATATCATATTTTAAATAAGAGCATATGTGGAAGACTATCCTCAATTTGTTGATATGATAGCACAAACATGGAATTCTTCAAGAAATGGTGGGTTGTATGCTTTTCCAAAAAAAGTTAAAATCTATGACATATAGATTAAAATAATGGAACAATAACACTTTTGGAAACATTTTTGAGAAGAAAACAGAACTAAAAGATAAAATTTTAAAATTTTAAAAAGGTGATCATAATAATCCAAGCTCAAAGGAAAGGGAGTTTCTTAGTAAATATCATAATTTTTTGAGTAAGGAAGAGAGATTTTGGAGATTAAAATCAAGTCAGAATTTGTTAAAAGCAGATAAAAATACAAAGTTTTTTCATAGGATGGCTATAGTATTAAGATCAACATACATAATTAGTAGAATTAAATCAATAGAAGGGATTTAGATTGAAGATCAAAGTGAAATTTGAAAAGAGGTGAAGTCTTTTTATCATAGTATTCTAGGATCAGAGGGGACTGAAGTTCTTACTGATAAAATTATTCAAGATGTACCTTCAATTATAACAAATGAAGACAATAGGAAACTAATGGATCCTATTACTCTAGAAGAAGTTTAGTGAAGAATATGCATTTGTCAGAATTCTTATCCATTGATGTGCATTATTGAACACAGTGGGCCAATAATAATTGGCTCTCATTATTTTTACTATTGTTGTGTGTGTTAAGTAATGCCCTAACCCTTGATGAAATTCTTATAGAAATGAGGCTATTTGTCTAGTTTCTATGCACCTTAGAAGGACAACATTAAAATTTATTCAAAACAACACTTCTCAAATGAGGGTGTAGTGTGCATTCCATGGTATGTATGCCCTCCTTTATGTTTGGTTCAAATTTAATGGGTATTGATTGTATCACAAGTAGTTAATTCAGTCCTAGACCTAGTCCCCATCTTGCCTAGAATGATCAAGCATGTATTTTTTTGTTCTTTTAATTCTTCAACATCCTATGCTAACATTTGGTATAGCCTCCTACCTCTAATTAGCTTGGTTTCCTCGATCTCAATGTCATATTCAAGAATGTGGGTGACCCATCTAGCTCTCTTCTCACTAATTTCCCATTCATAATATAGTCTTTGATGCTCGAATGGATGACATTAGCTACCACTCTATTATATAAAAATAAATACCTAATTTTTTAAGCTTCATATTAGGGAATATACATGTATGTCAATGAAACCATAACACTCCTCATAATATTTTAGAGTATAGTTGAAGAATCCAGTATAACTACTGTCCTCATAATATTTTAGTATCTATTTTTCATGGTCGATAACTATCCCTTCCTTGGATACCACATGCCCAAGGAGCTTACCTTATGGAACACAAAAAATACATTTTTTTTGGTTTAGACAAATCCCAAATTCTTGAAAGCACTTGAACACTTTCTCTAGATGTTCTAAATGGTCCTAATTTCTTTTAGATAACATTGTGAGTTCATCTAGGTAGATGAGGATGATTTTGTTGAGTAGGTCATTAAAAGTAATATCCATGACCCTCTGGAATATCACTCTAATGTTAGATAGACCAAAAGGCATGTGTTGATTTGTGAAGATTCTCCATTTAGTGGTAAACATCATTTTGTGTCAATATTCATCCTTTACCCAAACTTGATTAAAACCAACGAACCCATATAGGAGTGAGAACCTTTTTGATCTAACCACCATTTATAAAATCTAGTCCATAGAGTGCAATGGATAATGATCTATAAGTGAGGCCTATTTGAGGTCTCTAAAATTGATACATAACCAAATGTCCCCATTCTTTTTCTTAACCACAACTACGTTGGACACCTAGGTAGTATGCTTGAGTGGGTATATAATTTTTGCTTTTATAAGCTTGATAAGCTCTTGTTTCATAAGGGGCTCTCTCTTGGGATTTATGGGTCTCTATTTTTGCCTTATTGGCATTTGGATTCATCTCTATGGTGTGTTGAATAATATCTTTGTCATATCCTTTAAAGTCTTCATAGCTTTAGGCCATACTTCAGTGCACTTTCAGTAGAAGTCAATGAGGCTTTTCCTTTCACCCTAGGTAGTGATATTTGTTATATATAGGAACTTTTTGGTCTTAATATCAACCTCTTAGTAATATTCATTGTCTAGGGTGACTCCATTATTACCCCTAAAATAATTATTGAGATTAAATACTGATGAGCCCCTTAGGTATTTTATTGCCACTAAGCTAAATAATCTAGTCCCCATAAGCTCCTTGTAATTTTGGTGCCCATTTTTCCACAAATTCAACCTCTTATTGTATGAAATAAACGATATGTTCATTATTGTCAAAAACTTGCCATGAGGGAGACAATAAACAAAAACAAGGAAATTTTGAGGGTAGATGCCTGAAAAACCCTAGAACGTCTCCACCAATTTTCATATCATTTGGAGCAACACAGATCCTAGCGCATCCCTATGTGTGAACGATATATTTGGCAAGTGGCTATGCGAGGGTTTCATCCGGGTTGAGTGCAAGCAGCTCCAGAGGTTGGTTTTTAGGGCCTTCGGGCCCTAGCGGCCAATATTTTTGTGGTTTATGCTCAATATTTTAGCAGGAAATGTTGCAGGGGATACAAGATGGGTTAGAAATTTGTCTTTCAACAGATCATACTATGAACTTGAGTGACAACGGCTTCCAATTTGCTGCACAAAAGAAAAGTGAAAACCATACCTTTCCACGACGTCTAGGGCAAGGATTAAAGAGACCACGAAATAAGTTTCAAGCGAGTTGATCAAAAAATGGCTCATATCTCAAGTGAATCTGGTGCTAAGGTGCACCCACAAAATAATTCTACTATGAAAACCCCTATCAAGGGTAAGAATTTTGAAGACTCGGTCCCAAAAAATGAATTTTAGGGATGCCCTTCGTGGTGGACAGCCTCAGCCCAATGCTAATATCAATATTAGGGCTTCTCATAAACCTCTAAGAATGCCTAAGATTGATCCTAGGAAAACGGAGTCAGGATGTCTTAAAGCAGCTGATGGAACTCCTATTGTTAAGCTTGATATGGGTAACATTCAGACTGGCATTGAAGATTTGGAAAAAAGAGGACTAATTTGTCGGTTCGTGGGTTTTCGTCCGAGTCTATCTACTTTCAAAGTCCGGGCTGCAAAAAGCTGGAAAACTAAAGGTGAGTTACAAATCTCTATTTATCCAAATGGTTATTTTCTTGTTTTATTTGCTAATAATGAAGATAGAGAGAAAAATTTTCAAGGGGGTCCTTGGTTTTTTGGAAGGGCAGGGCTTTTCATGAAGCCCTGGCATACTAAATTTAAAGCCGAAGAAGAGATGCCTTCTATAGCTCCCGTGTGGGTTAGACTCTTTGGCCTCCCTATTGAATTTTGGAATCCTACTATTTTTTCTTCAATTGGAAACTCTTTAGGAACTTTTATGATGAATGCTGATTGTACTCAAAATTTTGAACATATTATTTATGCTCGAATTTGTGTTTTAATGGATTTTGACAAACCCCTACCTAAAAAGATCACATTACAATTTGGGGAAGACACTTGGGAGCAAGTAGTGGACTATGAGAACATTCCTTTTCATTGTAGAATTTGCCATGAATATGGTCATTTGGCCAGTGCTTGCCCAAATAAAATTCTTGATCAAAAGAAAGAAGATATAAACTCAGCAGGTTTCCAAATACCTAAGAAGAAGAACACTCAGAAAAAACCAGTAATGAAGGATCAATCAAAGTCATTTGCTAATATGTTTGAAATCCTTTCCACAAATGATGTCCCAAGTGAGGAAGAGGAAATAATGGAAGCTGAAATCTTAGAAACACAATTTAAATATGAAGGAAAGAACTCGAGAGACAAACCAACAAATCAAAGGTTTTCAACAGAGAAAAAAAGGAGAAAATTTACACAAGAAAAACAATATTTCAAATGTCAAAACTTCAAATAATGCAGGTCCCAATATAGACTCCATTGAACCATCTAGTAAAATTTTGGCTGTGTATGAGCATTCTTCAAGGTTAGAAGCCATCTCAGATTCAATTGGAATAAGTCAAGAAACAGGGAAAAAAAAATTGAAGATGGATTCTAATAAAAAAGTAGGTCGCAAGACCAATCAATATCATATGGTAAAAGAAGGTGAAAAGCTTGTAGAGGAAGGTAAGATTAATGCCCTTCCCAACATTTTTAGCCACTGGTATTAATGAAGATCATCACTTGGAATATTAGAGGACTCAAAGGGAGTCTTTCAAAACAAAATGAAATTAGAAGAATGATTCAGATAAATCATCCACATCTTGTTTTCCTTCAAGAAACAAAGATGTCAATGGAGGATATGGACTTAATTGCCGGTAAAATTTGGCCAGGTGGAAAAGTGGTTTCCCTCAATTCCCAAGGGACTTCGGGTGGCATTGCTTGTCTTTGGGACCCAAAAGAGGTAGTTATTCACCATATGGTTGGCAGTTGGGGTTTGTTGGCTATAGCTATTCAAAGTAGACATTCCAACCAGATTATGCTCTGCATTATTGTTTATGCCCCGACTTCTTTGGAGGAAAAAAGAAGACAGTGGAAGGATATTACTCATATTATCTCTCATTTTCCTAAAGCTTGGATCTTGATCGGAGGAGATTTCAATACCATCCTCTCTCTGGATGAGAAAAGGGGGGAAATAGAAATTTGGACAAAAGTACTGACCTCATGAGCGAATATATTGCAAACCTCCATCTTGTGGATATCCAACTAGATAATGGCCTTATGACTTGGTCTAACAGAAGGCAAGGCTTAGCTTGTATAATGGAGAGATTGGATAGGTTTTTGCTCTCTGAAAATTTCTTAATCCATGGTCACATTCCTAAAGTGAAGACTCTTAATAATGCTGGTTCGGATCATTGGCCAGTCATGGTGGAAATGTGGAAAACCAATGTGAGTTTCTCTCCTTTTTCATTTTCAATTAATGTGGCTTAGAGACATTTCCTTCAGACCTCGTGTGCAACAATGGTGGAAGGAAGGTAAACCTAGGCATGGGACTAAGATGTTCTGTTTTGCCAAAAGACTGCAATACATTAAATCCAAAATCAAGACTTGGAGCTGGAAAGAGTTTGGGGATGTTCATAAAAAAAAACATGAAGTTATTGCTCATCTTGAAAATTTGAATAAGAAAATCCATTTAGATGGCCTCACGAGAGAAGAGAAGTGCAGATGAAATTAAACTCACAACTCGGTTAGAGGAATGGGAAAAAAGAGAAGAAATCTTATGGAAGCAAAAATCTAGAATTCAATGGCTCAAAGAAGGAGATCGAAACACAAATTTCTTCCACAAATATCTTCTAGCTCGAAGATCTCACAACTTTATTTCTTCCTTAAAATCAGATTCTGGAGATGTTGTTTATACTTGGGATGGCATGAACTCTATTGTTGTTGATTACTTTTCCAATATTTTCGCTGCTACTCCTCTTGACTTAGCTTCACAACAAAATGTTCTTCAAGCAATCCCTTCTCTTATCACTTTTGAGGAGAACTCTATTTTGACTGCTCCTATTACTATCAATGAGCTTCAACAAGTAGTTTTTAAAATGCAAAAAGGGAAAACCCCAGGTCTTGATGGTTTTCCTATTGAGTTCTACCAAGAGTTTTGGGATATCCTTCATGTTGATTTATTAGAGGTGGTGGAAGAAGCCAGGAAATCCAAAGAAATTTTGAAGGTTATCAATAAAACTTATATTACTCTTGTTCCAAAAGCTCAAGAGGTTGATCATATCTCAGCTTTTAGACCTATTGCTTTATGTAATGTTCTTCTCAAAATTATTACTAAAATCATGGGAGAAAGGTTGAAGCCTCTTTTGCATAAGATTATTTCCCCAGAGCAAGGGGGATATGTGGAAGGACGTCAAATAGTAGATGAGATAGTTCTTGCTCAGGAAGCCATCCATTCCATGGATATGCAAAATTCTCCTTCTATGTTCATCCGGTTAGACTTATCCAAAGCTTATGACAGAGTGGATTGGCACTTCCTTATCAAAGTTTTGAGGCAATTTGGTTTCTCTAAGGATTGGATGGATTGGATTATGGGATGTATCTCTTTAGTTTCCTACTTAGTTCTTATCAATGGCAGGCCTTCTCGGTATTTCCCAGCTTCCAGAGGTATTAGGCAAGGTGACCCGCTATCCCCTTATTTATTCATCATTCTTGTTGAATGCTTGGGTAGGACTATAACCAAAAAGAGGGAAAACAAAACCCTTGAGGGAGTTACCATTGCTCATGGAGCTAGACCTATCTCTCATCTTCAATTTGTGGATGACTCTACCCTTTTAGGTAAAGCTACGATTAAGGAAGCTTCTAATATTAAGCAAATCATTAGCTATTTTTCTAAGGCTCTTGGGCGGTTGATCAATGAAGACAAATCTAAAGTTATTTTCTTTCATTGCTCTGCTAGACGAGGAATCCATGGTCTTGGATAAATTAAGATATAAGAAGACCTCTCTTCCAATCACTTATTTAGGTATTCCCATAAATATTCAAAGGCAGAAAAATAAAGATTGGAATTGGTTGTTGGACAAAGTCAAGAAGAAAATTGGAAAGTGGACCAACAAGTGGCTTTCTTCTAGGGGTAGAATCACCTTGGTAAAATCAGTCCTTCAAGCTATTCCTATTTATGTTTCTTCCATTTTGAATATCCCAAAGGTTGTTCTTCGAGAATTGGATCAAATCAGTCATCGTTTCCTTTGGAGTGGTACTAAGGAGAAAAGAAAATGGGCCTTGGTGAAATGGGATACTTTATGTCTTCCTAAGAGTGAAGGGGGGTTAGGATTTCGGTCTTCAATTAATAACAACAAAGCTTTAGCTGCTAAATTATATTGGAGGATGTTGCATAACCCCAATGCTCTTTGGGCCAATAATCTCCATGCTAAATATGCTGAGAACAAAAGTCCTGAAGACCTTGTTCGCTATCAACTTCCTACCAAAGGTTCTCCCATTTTAGCGAGTTCTTAAGGCTGGTGAGGATTTGATAAAGAAAAAATTATTTTGGATCATTCATAATGGTCAACATGCAAATTTTTGGACAGATTCTTGGGATGGTCACAAGCCTTTGATAACTCAGTTTCCCGATTGGAGGCCTTGGATGGAGGAGCTTCACCGAGCTAATTGGATAAAGGTGGCTAATTACTATCGGTACCATATTGGTAATTCAAAGGTTGGTAGATATTGGATCCCTATTGAGGACTAGCCTATTCAAATCCCAGAAAGGCAAAGACAAGATATCCAAGGCATCCTTCATATGAGATCCCTCTCTTGGTCCCATGAAAAAGATTGTTTTGGATGGAACAACACTACTAAGGGTGAGTATTCGAGTTGCTCAAGGTTATTTGACCTTATGCCATAATAATCCCAACCATTCTTCGACATATTTTCTCAATTGTGGGCTCAAAAGCTCTGGCCTAAGGTGAGGTTCTTTAATTGGCTTTTATTGCATCGTAGGGTGCTTCTTGGTGAGCAACTTATGAAGCGTGGTTTTCATGGCCCTTTTAGATGTGAAATGTGTGAAGAGAATGTAGAAAATATCAACCATATTTTTATTGAGTGTACTTTAGCCTCTCAGCTATGGAGGAGAATGGCAACTTTACTTGGCTTACAGTGGTCCAATTTTTTCACTTTTGAACAACTTTGGAGGGATTGGCCTAATCAAGAGGGTGTTGATCATTTTATTAGGCGGTTAGTTTGGATGGGTTCTACCATTCTTCTTTGGAATATTTGGAATGAAAGGAACAACCAAATTTTTAATCAAGATAGGAAGGATATTCACTATATTTGGCAAAAGACCATAGCCAACTTAGTTGAATCGGTCCATCAACTCCTTAATCACCCCCAAAACTCCCACCAAATATGGGATCAAGTGATGCAAATATTGAAGATTAAACCTTCTAAGGGCAACCAACTTAAAGGGAATGTGAGTATTAGTAAGATGGATAGGACTAGAAATTGGCAACCTCCTCCTAAGGATTTTGGAAAAGTCAATCCTGATGGAGCCTCTAGAGGGAACCCTGGAAAAGCCGGTGTGGGAGGAATTGGTAGACTTTCAGATGGCTCCCTAGTTTTTACTTTTGTTGAGAATTTGGGTATTCTTTCCAATAACCTTGTTGAGGGGTATGGTATCCTTAGAGGCCTTCGGGAGGCTACTAAGGTTGGATGGGAAAAGGTGTTAGTTGAGTCTGACTCTCAACTTATGATTAATCTCTTGAAGACTCCTTCTAAGAATCATAAGGTGGATTGGAGAATAAAAAGAATTATTGAGAAGATTCAGTTAATCCAGATGGGATTTTTGAAAGTTGATTACAATCATGTGGTCGAGAGATCAAAACAAGAGTGCTTGATGCTTTAGCTAATTGGGCTTTGGACAAAGGTGATCTTACTTGTTATGGCCACCCTCCTATATGGTGGGCTTCTCAAATTAGGGAAGCTCTTCTTTCTATCATTTCTTTGGATGGCTCCAGTTCTGAAGGTACCTAGTTTCTTCTTGTTTTTTTTTGTTTCTCTTTGGTTCATTCAGTTTTTTAGTTCCCTAGCTCATTCTATTCTTTATTTTGTTTCCTCTGTTGATTCTTGCATTAATAGTCTTCGGTCTAGATAGGTCATTGTTTTGTTCATTTTTTTCTTTTGTCTTCTTTGTTTTTTTGTTTAGTTTTTTAAGGTGGGTGGGTTCTTTTGTTTTGTTTTGTTTTTGTGTTCTTTGTGTTGTTTTTTGTTGTTCTTGTGTTTTTGTTGTTTTGTTTTTTTTTTTTTATGTTTTTTGTTATTGTTCTTGTGTTTTTTTCGTTCTTGTTCTTGGGTTTCTCTTTGTTTGTGTTATTTCATTTTTTTATGTGTGAGTGTTTTCTATGTTTTTTGTTTTTGTTTATTGTCTGTTGTTGGTTGTTTTTATTTTTATTTTTTATTTTATTTTTTAGGTTTTGGTTGTGTTTATTTTTCATGTTTTTTTGGGTTATGTCTTTGTAGTGTTCTGTTGTTTTTGTCTTGTTTGTGTTTTGTTATGTGGTTCTTGTGTTTTTCTATGTGGTTTGTGTTGTGGTTTCTTTTATCTTATTGTGCGTGTTTGGTTGTGCTTTTGGTTTTGACACACTCAAGGAGCATGTTTTTTATTTTATTTTATTATTTTTGTTGTTATTTACTTTTTTTAATTTGGTTTTGTGTGTTTGTTTGCTCCTTGAGTATGTCAAAGGTGGTAGGCCAGGTCCGAGTCCTGGGCATTTTTGGTGGAATGGATACCCCTGCCTCCTTGGGTCTTACCCGAAAGTGGCATCCCTTTTGGGATGTTTTCCACAAATAAAAAAAAAAACTTGCCATGAGGTGTTCTTATTTGGGATGAAGAGTCTAATGATGACCTTCACATGTTTATGGTTATCTAATAGGTCCTTATGGGATTGAATTAAGCTCTAGTGATAGCCATGTGGTTGATATCTATATTTTGGCTCTAAGGGTTGTTAGATTGATTGCATTGTAGGCTTAAAATAAATCCTAGACTCAATTTTTATAAGACTTCATTAACTTATTTTGGGTGCACATAGAGACCTTATTTGATGATGAGATCAATATATCCATATACTTGCAGATATTTAACCCCTATTTTGGAAGCTAACAAGAGGCCATATATCAATGCTTCATACTCAACCATGTTGTTTGAGAAATTGAATTATAGTAAAAAATCTTGTAGTATCTTCCTTCGCTTGGATGACATGAGGCATATGGTTGCTCTTGCTCTAGTTCTTTGTCTAGACCCATCAAACTAGAGCTTCTAGAGCTTTATTGGTTCCTCTTTTGCAATGATGATTTCCAATAGAAGTGCTTTTTTGTCCTGTATAAGGTAAGTGCCTATCCCAATTGGCATTATGTCATAATTTTATCTTGAGTTCCAAAGCTCAATGGCCGATTAATTCATATTATTTCCTGACTCTCCCATAGAATTTTGCATTCCTTTAATCATAGGTCCTAATTTTTCTTCCTCTATTTATAGGGCAAGTTTTGTGGTAGCCTCAGTTGCTTGAACACATCCTAGAGGAGGTAGATTTATTGTTTTAGATTTGTTAGGAGTGGAAATGGATTTTTGTGGAGGTGCTTGTACTTTTTATTTCTCAATGACCTTTTACTTCTCTAGAGCTTCTTTTAGCTACATCTTCTTTGGTAGGGTGAGGACATCCTATAACGACATGGGTATAGTGGACCTTTTTAGGTGTTCAACCACAATGAAAGATTCTAGTGGATGAAATTTTGGAATATTTCTTGAAATCCGCTAAGGCTTGGGTCACCTTATATCAAGGTTGAGCACCTAGATTGATTTTTATAGGAGTTGCTTTAATTTTGGCCATTTTGAAATTGGTTGCTTTTGCTCTTCTCCCATGCTTGAAAAGTTTTTGGTCTGACCACCTATGTTGGGTTCTATTACCTATGAGCCTCTTCAATCACTCTCCTCTTCCCTCTTGTGAGAACTCTAAACTACATCTAGATTTGGTTATTTTATGGTACACTTATGCATCCAAGAATGACATAGACCTCACCTTTGTACCATGTCATCAAGGTTTGTTTCGGTGCTCTGGTTTCCAGAATTGAGAAATTTTTTTATGGCAATTGTTGAATAGTTGGCCTTGGTACCTATACCATATGGATATAATATATAGGATAATGCATTAGACATATCACCTACTAGAGCTCTTCATGGCCTTGATAGTAGGAATTAGGTTAATAATATGGCCAACCATATGGATCTCCTATATAATTATTTTAAACAAGGACAATGTCTCTCATTGAATTTAGGGGCACTAGTTGCATATGGATGGTATATGCACTATTTACCTTTAAGGGTCTTGGGATGGACCAAACTCTCTTTTGGGCTGAGGTAGGTACCTTTGATATCCATTCTATGGAGGTCAATACCCTTGGTTGCCTTGTTGGTAGGGGGTCTTGGATAGTTCTTATAATCAAACCTCTAGAAATTTTGCTAACACCTAAGGGATATAATTACATTGTTCATGTCTCTTATGACACTTTTTAATATTTCAGTTTTTATGGATTGAGAGACTAGAGGAGTTGTACTAGGGATTGATTAGGGTATTTGCTTAGAGGCTTGACCAAAAATAAAGGTTGAATAGAAGGTGATGGGTTGGATAATCGAAGGATACTAATATGGTGGAAAAATGTTAGGGAATAGAGGTATTGGGGGGGCTAGGGGCTAACTTTCCAATTTGGATGAGATCTCTCTCAACCTGAATGACTACCGCATAGTGTAATGGCCCTCCTTGGTAGAAATTGATCTTAATACTAACTTATATATTGATGTGTGGATATCTAATTCATGCTTTCATTGATATGTTATCAAGATGAGTTGGTATTTATATTTTATGCTTTGATTATGGTACTACTAATGAATGTGTGGTTGCGGACTAGGTACTGTCATTGATGGATTGGTATGGGACAACCACCAAATTTGAGAGAAATATGGGAAATTATGGATGACTTGTTCATCGATAGCTCAAGGATAAAAGGATACCCTTCATGTAGATGCATTGCATATATGCTTGTTGTTTGAATACACCATTGGACCATGAGGTTGTTATTGGCAAAGGATTCATCCTTAGTAGGGAGGAGATAATGTTTTAGTTATATTAAGAAAGCCACCTACTTAAGGATAAAACATGGTGTATTATGGTTTTGAAAAATCTTTATTTTGCTTATATTTTTTAAAAATCGTAAAATTGGTTGGTTAATCCAATAAATTAGTAATGAGATTAGTGATATTAATACCAATGTTAATAATTTATATTAATATATGGTGTTAATTGGTAAGCAATTGATTTAAATTCTCTATTATTAGAAATAGCTAAGAGGTTAAGATGTTTGAATAAATATTAGATCAATTACTTGTATTTTACTTTGTAAAGCTCCTAATTAAATAAGAGTAAGGTTAATTAACCTTAATATATAAAAATTATTTAGTAGAATATATTATTAAAAATGTAGCTTAATAAAGAAGGCGCTCGTATGAGTTGGCCATCTTGGTAATGTAAGAAATGTTACCATCATGCACAAAAGATCGTTGTGCATGGGAACCTTCATGAATGGGTGGAGAAGAGGGCCTTGGGATTATTCGTTATAAAATTTTGGAAAATGGGGTGGCTAGAAAAGAGAAAATCAGAGGAATGAAAACAATATTTTCGAAGGTAGCGATTTGTAGAGAGAAGTTGACATAGGCTAAGGTATTTTCCTTTTTATTTTTTCTCTTGTTTGGCAATATCGCTAGTTGATTTTAAGAAAGTTATTTATCTGTGTTTGCTATGGTATTTGGATTGGTTGCTATGATTTTCTCTTTGGCTAAGAGCACTCTATTTTTGGTGTTTTGCTTTAATCTGTATCCTGATTGGATATAGGAGTGGACATTTGTTTGTGGGTTGATATAAAGCCTTTCCATATTTTCTAGTAGCTTAGCTCTTTGTTAACCTAATCAAAAAATTGCACAGTGTTACTCTATTCTTTCCTCCCTTGGCTTGGTTAAGCTCTTCCTTGGGATTTTTGTTAGTGTAGAGTGGATTCATTTTGGTTAAGCTCTTGCTTGGTTGGTCTTAGTTTTGCCTTGTTAGATGTTGGTGGTTTCCCTAAGTTGTTAGCATCGAGGATGTTGTTTTCTTACATATTTCAGTTGTTGTTGTTGATTAGTGTGGCAGACCTCTACCTTGATTTCTAGTGAGTTTTTCAAGACTTGGTTGGTGTTCCTTTGTTCATATATTGTTGTTGTTTATCTTATAGAGTTTTGGGTGTTATGAATGTATATTTTCTTAGAGGTTTTGTGTAGTGTGCTCCTTATGCAACATGTTGTTGTTTGGTTAAAGGATAATTTTGGTTGTTTGATGTGTTATGTTTGGAACTTTTGTGTCATATTGTTGAGGTAGGTCTAAAAATAATAAATCATGTTTTATTAGATAGACATATTGAGCATTTAGAGGCTTGGATTATGTTTTAAAACTATGGAAATTATGAACCTTTTTTAGAAGAATATAATGTAGATCCTTCATATATTAGTTTATGTTCATATAAGCCAAAGAAAATTGTAATTCTCAACTCCTTATAAGCCTTGTTAAGCTATTGAAGTTGTCGCTATGTTAATTAATAACATATGATGTTGAATGAATGTTTCGTAGGAAATAAATGATAGATATTGTTAAATGATATAGAATATTGAAGGAATGTTTTGTTGAGTTTGTTGATGCTATAATATTTAGTTGTGTGCACCTATTCTCCTCAAGATCCTCAAAATTTTTTTGTCTAAAGATTCCACTAGGCCATTTCCTTGGGGGTAATAGTTAGAGGAGGATTTCATGTAAATACCATGTTTAAAGGTAAACTTGATTACATCTATTTTAACAAATGTTGATGCATTATCAGTTATAATAGTGTATGGTACCCCAAACCAAGTGAAATTTTCTTCTAAAAAATTTAGAATGACCTTTTTGGTAGCTTGCTTGAGTAGGTCTACCCTCTGTCAATTTTGTGAAGTAATCGATGGTGATCAAGATCCATCAGTGTCCTTAAATTGAGGGTGGATTAATTGATCCTATGAAGTCAAGTCCCCATTGCAAAAAAGGTTCATGAGCTACAATAGGCTTGAGGGACAAGGAAGCATTCAATTTCCTTTTAGTGAAGAATTTGCATTTATCACACTTTCTTACCCATTGATGTGCATTATTGAACATAGTGGGCCAATAATACTTGGATCTCATTATTTTTACTATTATTGTGTGTTAAGTGATGTCCTCCAGAGAACCCTTGATAAAATGCTTATAGAAATGAGGCCATTTGTCTAGTTTCTATGCACCTTAGAAGGACACCATTAAATTTTCTTCAAAACAAAACTTCTTTAATGAGGGTGTAGTGTGAATTCCATAGTATGTATACCTTCGTTTGTGTTTGGTTCAGATTTAATAGGTATTGCTTGTATCACATGTAGTTGATTCGGTCCTAGACCTAGTCCCCATATTGCTTGGAATGATCAAGCATGTCTCATTTTCTTACTCTAAGTCTTTAGCATCCTATGCTAATATTTGGCATAGCACCCTACCTATAATTAGCTTGGTTTCCTTGATCTTAATATCTTATTCAAAAATGTGGGTGACCCATATGGCTCTCTTCTCACTAATTTTACATTCATAATATAGTCTTTGATGCATGAATGAATGAAATTAGCTACCACTCTGTTACCTGAAATCAAATGTCTAAGTTTTTTTTAGCTTCATATTAGGGAATATACTTGTATGTCAATGAAACCATAGCGCTCCTCATAATATTTTAGAGTCTATTTGAAGAATCGAGTATAGCTATGGTCCTCATAATATTTTAGAGTCTATTTTTCATGGTCAATAACTATTCCTTCCTTGGATACCACATGCAGTAGGAGCTTACCTTATGGAACACAAAAATTGCATTTCTTTGGGTTCAAACAAATTCCAAATTCTTGACAACACTTGAACATTTTTTCTATATGTTCTAAATGGTCCTCCTTTATTTTAGAGATCATTGTGAGATCATCTAGGTAGATGAGGATGCTTTTTTTGAGCAGGTCATTCAAAACAATATCCATAATCCTCTGGAATATCACTTTGATGTTAGCTAGACCAAAAGGCATGTGTTGATTTATGAAGGTTTCCCATCTAGTCATAAACATCATTTTGTGTTAATATTCATCCTTTACCCAAAACTGATTATAACCAAAGAATCCATATAGGAGTGAGAACCTTTTTGATCTAGCCACCATTTGTAAAATCTAGTCCATAGAGCACAACGGATAATGATCTTTAAGTGAGGCCTATTTGAGGTCTCTAAAATTGACACATAACCAACTATCCCCTTTCTTTTTCCTAACCATAAATAGGTTGCACACCTAGGTAGTATTCTTGAGTGGGTATATGATTTTTATTTTATAAAATTGATAATTTATTATTTTATAAGGATCTCTATCTTGGGATTTATGGATCCCTATTTTTGCCTTAAAGGCAGGATTCATCTCTATGGTGTGTTGAAAAATATTTTTGCCATGTTATTTAAGGTCTTCATAGCTCTAGGCCATTACTTTGGTGCACTTTTAATATAAGTCAATGAGACTTTTCCTTTCACCCTAGGTAGTGATATTTGTTATATGTAGCAACTTTTCGATCTTAATATCAACCTCTCAGTAATCTTCATTATCTATGGTGACACCCTTCTTACCCCTGAAATAATTATTGAGATTAAATAGGGATTAAAGAGTGATGAGACCCTTAGGTATCTTATTGCAACTAAGCTAAATAATTTGGTCCCCATAAGCTCCTTGTAATTTTGGTATCCATTTTTCCATAAATTCAACCTCTTTTGTATGAAACAAATGATGTGTTTGTTATTGTTAAAAACATGCCATGAGGTGTTCTTATTTGGGATGAAGAATGATGAACTTCACATGCTGATGGTTATCCAATAGGTCTCTTATGGGGTTGAATTGAGATCCAATGACATCCATGCGATCGACATCTATTTTTGGTTATGGGAGATTGTTGTTAGATTGATTGTATTGTAGGCTTAGAATAAATTCTAGACTCAGTTTTGATAAGACTTCATTAATTGATTTTGGGTTGCACGTAGAGACCTTACTTGTTTTATGATGAGTTCAGTATCTCCATATACTTGTAGCTCTTTAACCCCTCTTTTGGAAGCTAATGGGAGGCCATGCACCAATGCTTCATACTCAACCATGTTGCTCGAGAAATTGAATTATAGTCTAAAATATCGTAGTGTCTTCCTTACCTTGGGTGATATGAGGCATATGCCTACTATAGCTCTAATTATTTGTCTAGACCCATTAAACTAGAGCTTCTAGAGCTTGATTGGATCCTCTTTTGCAATGGTGATTTCCAATAGAAATGGTTTTTTGTCCTGTATAAGGTAAGTGCCTATCCCAATTGGCCTTATGTCATAATCTTGTCTTGAGTTCCATATCTGAATGGCCTATTTATTCATATGATTTATTCACTCTCCCATAGAGTTTTTCATTCCTTATATCATAGGTCCTAATTGGTATTCTTCTATTTAGAGGGCAAATTTTGTGGTAGCCTTAATTTCCTGAACACATCCTAGAAGAGGTAGATTGGTATTTTTATATTTGTTAGAAGAGGGACTATATTTTTATGGAGATGCTTGTTATTTTGATTCCTCAATGACCTTTTGCTTCTCTAGAGCTTCTTTCAGCTAATATTCTTTGGTAGGGTCAGGATATCCTATAACAACATGGGTATAGAGGACCTTTTTAGGTGTTCAACCACATTGAAATATTCTAGTGGGTGAAATTTTGTCACATTTCTTGAAATCCACTAAGGTTTTGGGTCACCTGATATCAAGGTTGGGCACCTAGATAAATTTTGATAGGAGTTGCTTTAATGTTGGCCATTCTGATATCTATTGTTTTGGCTCTTCTCCCATGCTTGAATAGTTTTTAATCTAACCATCTATGTTGGGTTCTATTACCTATGAGCCTCTTCAATCCCTCTCCTCTTCCCTCTTGTGAGAACACCAGACTACATCTAGATTTAGTTGTTTGGTGGTATGCTTGTGCATCCAAGAATGGCATAGAACTCACCTTTGTCCCATGTCACCAAGGTTTATTTCGATGCTCTAGTTTCTAGAATTGAGAAAAATTTTGATGATAATTTTTGAAAAGTTGGCCTTGGTGCCTATACCATATGGATCTAATATCTGGGATGATGCATTAGACATGTAATCTACTAGAGCTCTTCATGTCCTAGATAGTAGGGATCAGGTTAATAACATGGCCAACAATATGGATCTCCTATATAATTATTTTGGGTAGGGACCATGTCTCTCATTGAATTTAGGGGCACTAGTTGCATAGGGATGGTATAGGTACTATTTTCCTTTCAAGTCCTTGGGGTGGACCAGACTCTCTATTGGGCTGAGACAGGTACATTTGATATCTATTCGATGGAGGTTGACACCCTTGGTTGCCTTTTTGGTAGGGGATATTGGAAATTTTTGACAATAAAACCTCTAGAAATTTTGCTAGCACCCGAGAGATATAATTACATAGAGACTAGAGGAGTTGTATTGGAGATCAACTAGGGTATTTTCTTAGAGGCTTGACCAAAAATAAAGGCTGACTAGAAGGTGATGGGTTGGATCATCAAAGGAGGCTGATATGGGGGGCCTAGGGTCTAACCTTCCAATTTGGATGAGGTCTCTCTCAACTTGAATGGCTACCCCATAGTGTAACGATCTTCCTTGGTAGAACTTTATCTTAATAAAAACCAGTTTATTGATGTATGGATATCTAATGCATGATTTCATTTCTATATTATCAATATGAGTTGATAATTGCATTTTATGCTTTGAATATGGTATTGCTGATGAATTTGTATTTGCAATACTAAGTACTCTCATCGATGGATTGGTATGAGACAACCATCGGAGTTGAGAGAAATATAGAAAATTATGGATGACTTGTTCATCAATGACTCAAGGGTAAAAGGATACTCTTCATGTAGATGCATTGCATATATTCTTGTTGTTTGAACACACCGTTGGACCATGAGGTTTCTATTGGCAAAGGAGTCATCCTTAGTAGGTAGGGGATAATGTTTTAGTTATCTTAAAAAGCCACCTACTTAAGGATAAAACAACGTTGTGTGTTATGGTTTTGAAAAATATTTGTTTTGCTTGTATTTTGAAAAAACATAAAATTGGTTGGTTAACCCAATAAAGTATTAATGAGGTTAGTGATATTAATACCAATGCTAATAATTAATATTTACATCTGGTGTTAATTGGTAAGTAATTGATTTAAATTTTCTATTATTAGAAATAGCTAAGAGGTTATGATGTTTGAATAAATATTAGATCAATTACTTGTATTTTGCTTTGTAAAGCTCCTAATTAAAGAAGAGTAAGGTTAATTAACCTTAATCTATAATAATTATTTAGAAAAATATAATATTTAAAATGTTAGCTTAAGAAAGAAGATGCTCGTATGATTTGGCCATCTTGGTAATGTAGGAAACGTTACCATCATGCACAATAGATCATTGTGCATGGGTGTCTTCATGAATGGATGGGGAAGAGGGGCTTGAGCTTATTTGTTACAAAATTTTGGGGAATGGGATGGCTAGAAAAGAGAAGATTAGAGGAGCGAAGAGAAGAATTTCAAAGATAGCAATTTGTAGAGAGAAGGTTGACATAGGCTAAGGTATTTTCCTTTTGATTTTTGCTCTTGTTTGGCAATATCGCTAGTTGCTTCTGAGAACATTCTTTATTTGTGTTTGATATGGTACTTGGCTTGGTTGCTATGATTTTCTCTTTGGCTTGGAGCATCCTATTTTTTATGTCGTGCTTTACCCTATATCTTGCTTGGATCTAGGAATGTGCATTTAGTTTACGAGTTGATAGTAAGACTTTCCATATTTTATAGTAGCTTAGATCTTTGTTAACCAAAAACAAAGCTTGCACAATGCTGCTCTATTATTTCCTCCCTTGGCCTAGTTAAGCTCTTCCTTAGATTTTTTGTTAGCGTAGAGTGGATGTTTTTGGTTAATCTCTTGGTTGGTTGGTTTTAGTTTTACCTTGTTAGAAGTTGGTGGTTTCCCTAAGTTGTTAGTGTTGAGGATGTTGTTTTATTACATATTTTAGTTGGTGTTGTTGATTGGTGAGGTAGACCTCTACCTTGATTTCTAGTGAGATTTTCAAGACTTGGTTGGTGTTCCTTTGTTAATCTATTGTTGTTTTTTATCTTCTAGAGTTTTGGGTGTTTTGAATATGTATTTTCTTAGAGGTTTTATGTAGTGTGCTCCTTCTACAACATGTTGATTTTGGATGCTTATTTATTGCTTCCTCCATTTCATTATTGTTTGGTTAAAGGAAAGTTTTGGCTGTTTGATGTGTTATTTTTGGAAATTTTGTGTGAAATTGTTGAGGTAGGTCTACAAATAATAACTCATGTTTTATTAGCTAGATAGCTGGAGCTTTTAGAGGCTTGGATTATATTTTAAAACTATGGAAATTATGAACCTTTTTTAGAAGAATATAATGTAGATCATTCATATATTAGTTTATGTTCATATAAGCAAAATAAAATTGTAATTCTCAACTCCTTAGAAGCCTTGTTAAGCTATTGAAGTTGTTGCTATGTTAATTAATAATATATGGTGTTGAAGGAATGTTTTGTAGGGAATAAAATTTAGATATTGTTAAATGATATAGAATATTGAAGGAATGTTTTGTTGAGTTTGTTGATGCTATAATATTTAGTTGTGTGCACCTATTCTCTTCAGGATCCTCAAAAAAGTTTTTTTTGAAGATTCCACCAAGCCATTTCCTTGGGGATAATAGTTAGAGGAGTCTTTCATGTAAATACCATGTTTAAAGGTAAAATTTATTACCTCTATTTTAACAAATATTTATGCATTATCAATTATAATAGTGTATGGTACCCCAAAGTCAAACCAAGTGAAAATTTCTTCTAAAAAAATTGCGATGACCTTTTTTGTAGCTTGCTTGAGTAGGTCTACCCTCTATCAATTTTGTGAAGTAATTGATGGTGATCAAGATCCATCAGTGTCCTTCAATTGAGGGTGGATTAATTTCTCCTATGAAGTCAAGTCCCCATTGTAAAAAAGGTTCATTAGCTACAATAGGCTTGAGGGGCAAGGAAGCATTCAAGTTCCTTTTAGTGAAGAATTTGCATTTATCACACTTTATTACCCATTGATGTGCATTATTGAACATAGTAGTCCAATAATACTTGGCTATCATTATTTTTACTATTATTGTGTGTGTTAAGTGATGTCCTCTAGAGAACCCTTGATGAAATCCTTATAGCAATGAGGCTATTTGTCTAGTTTCTATGCACCTTAGAAGGACACCATTAAAGTTTCTTTAAAATAACACTTCTCCAATGAGGGTGTAGTGTGCATTCCATAGTATGTATGCCCTTGTTTGTGTTTCGTTAAAATTTAATAGGTACTGATTATATCACATGTAGTTGATTCAGTCCTAGAACTAGTCTCCATATTGCTTGGAATGATCAAGCATGTCTCGTTTTTTTACTCTAAGTCTTTAGTATCCTATGCTAATATTTGGCATAACACCCGACCTCTAATTAGCTTGGTTGTCTTGATCTCAATATCTTATTCAAAAATGTGGGTGACCCATCTCGCTCTCTTCTCACTAATTTCCCATTCATAATATAGTCTTTGATGCACAAATGAATGACATTAGCTACCACTTTGTTACCTAAAATCAAATGGCTAGAATTTTTTTAGCTTGCAATTAGGAAATATACTTGTATGTCGATGAAACCATAGTGCTCCACATAATACTATAGAGTCTAGTTGAATAATCGAGTATAGCTATGGTCCTCATAATATTTTAGAGTCTAATTTTCATGGTAAATAACTATCCCTTCCTTGGATATCACATGCCCTAGGAGCTTACCTTGTGGAACAAAAAAAATGCATTTGTTTGGGTTCAAACAAATCCTAACTTATTGATAGCACTTGAACACTTTCTCTAGATGTTCCAAATGGTCCTTCTTTATTTTAGATAAAATTGTGAGATCATATAGGTAGACGAGGAAAATTTTGTTGAGAAATTCATTAAAAATAATATCCATGACCCTCTAGAATATCACTCTGATGTTAGATAGATGAAAAGGTATGCATTGATTTGTGAAGGTTCCCCATTTAGTGGTAAACATCATTTTGTATCAATCTTCATCCTTTACCCAAACCTAATTATAACAAAAGAACCCATCTAGGAGGGAGAACCTTTTTGATCTAGCCACCATTTATAAAATCTAGTCCATAGAGTGTAATGGATAATGATATTTAAGTGAGTCCTAACTGAGGTCTCTAAAATTGACATATAACCAAATCTTCCCATTATTTTTCTTAACCATACCTATATTGGAAACCTAGGTAGTATGCTTGAGTGGGTATATGATTTTTTCTTTTATAAGCTTGATAAGATCTTCTTTCATAATGGGCTCTATCTTAGGATTTATAGGCCTCTATTTTTACCTTATTGGCATTTGGATTCATCTCTATTTTTAGCATAGGTCTAGGTCATTACTTCGATGCACTTTAGTAGAAGTCAATATGGCTTTTTTTTTCATCCCAAGAAGCGATATTTTTTATCCATATGAACTTTTCAATCTTAATATCAACCTCACAATAATCTTCATTATCTAGGATGACTCCCTTCTTGCCCTAAAATAATTATTGAGATTAAAAAGGGATTCAAGAGTTATGAGCCACTTAGGAATCTTAATGCTACTAAGCTAAATAATCTAGTCCCTATAAGCTCCTTGTAATTTTTGTACCCATTTTTCCACAAATTCAACCTCTTATTATATGAAAAAAATGATGTGTTCATTGTTGTCAAAAACTTGCTATGAGGTGTGCTTATTTGGGATGAAGAGTCTAATGATAACCTTCATGTTGTGATGTACTTCACAATGACCCCAAAATTGGGGACCCACCTTAAATTTTGTGATTTCGAGGGATTTTTGTTTATCCAATTTTATGATTTCGAGGGATTTTTGTTTATCCTTGCTCGCATCAAGGTCTTGTAAAATTTGCTTTCACTTTGGAATTGTTGACATATTTGCATTTTGAAGGTTTGAATGTAGTTGCAATGCTTCAAACTGAATATTTTGATTATTTGCATATTAATTGCATTATTTCAAATCAAATAATTTGATTAAAATCATTTTCAAAGGTTTAAATGATTAATTTTCATTTAAATAATAAAATTTTATTTAAGGTTAACCCTAAAATTAATGCAAAATTGAAATGGACATATCTTGAGCTAGAAAACTCTATTTGATCTCATTCAAAACTTGGTAAAAAGATATGGATTTTCTCTTTCTAATGGTACCAAACTTATAGGATTTCAGATGTCAATTTCACCAAAAATAGCAGTTTAATTTAGCAATTTGGGAACTTTAAAATATCATATCTCATAAACCATGATAAATATTTGGATGATCTCAATAATTTTGAGCACCCTTTTGGCATATTTAGATGAATGGAAATGTTCATTAAAATATGAGAAATTTGAAATAATTTTGGAAAAAAGGAAAGTTACGAGAGAATGAATAATAAATAAAGTAAAGTTTGGTTTTGTTTTAATATTATGATTATTATTTCATTATGCAGGTAATACAAGGGCAAGGGTTGAAGAAGATAGTTATAAAATTCGTTCCCAAAACTATGATGAAACGGAATAACTAAACTTTTAAAATTATAAATAATTCATTGAGATTCATGGAAAGGGTCGGACATTTTTGCAGAGGAGGAAGAAGAATCTGAAGGAGCAAAGGAGGAGAACAGAGTGAATGCTACGAGAGATTTGAGATATACAGAGATATCAAGAGCTTTTATTGTAAGATCATTATTATATTAAATTATTTTGGGTTCAAATATGTGTAAATTATGTATTTGAATTTTGAATAAATGATTTAATATAGTTTCTTTTAAATTAAATTCCATCGAAGATTGCATCGATTTATTGTTTTATTGTGTAAATTCTGGTAGACAATGAATCTGGTTTAAGGTCTCTGTGTTTTTCATGTTGTAGTGATTGTCCGAGATTAAATTTATTTCTTTACTTTAAATCTTTTGCAATTTATTTTATATTAAATTTTTGCATATAATTAACCTAGTTCAATTTTTATAAAGTTAAACTTTATAACTAGGTTATAAATAAATTTATTATTCAAATATTAAATTAATTAATATTTGAATAGATAAATTTAATAAAGATAAATGAATATTTTGATTTCCAACTTTAATTTCATAAATTTGAGAAATTAGAATTGATATCTTTTCATTAATCAGTTTGGATTTATTATAATCTGGTTTTGATTTATTCAAATATCCAAAATTTACATTGGAAAAAATATTTAAGGAAAGAATATGTTTCCACCTATGAACTTTATTTTGCATATCATAAAATCTAAAAGTTCATAAATAGATTTATATTAAACTCTATGTTCATGATTATTAAGGTTTAAAAACCTTATAATTTGAGTTTAATAAAATTTATAAGTTTGTTCATTATTCAAATATTTCAATTTTAATGTTATATTTGAATGAGCAAATATTTATCAGTAAATGAAACCTTAAAGTTGTGATTATTATGAAGTCTAAAACTTTATGATTAAGGTTTATATTTCATAAATTTATTAAAATTTATAAACTTTGATTTTATTAAAGTTTAGTGAATTTTAATGGTAATTAAAATGCTAAATTAGATTGTTATTTCAAATTCATTGGAAGCATTTTAATTAAGGTATTATGTTGAGACTATAGAATGAATTTGCACAAGTAGATCAAAATCATAAGGTAAATTTATTTATTATTGTTTGGAGAATAGAATTTGTATAAAAGGCACGTAATACATGATGAATTCAAAATTAATTACCTAATTCCTAGGCCCCTTGTTAACAATAACTTGCAAACTATAGAGATTATTCAAGCACTTATTTACGCACATATGCATGACACATAAAACATTAAGTGAGAACCTTGGAGAAACATACTTTCTTTGCAAGAGGGGATTTTGAATCCTAGTTGTCGAGTGGTTTTTGTGATTGGACAAAATCACACCTCAACAAATTGGCGCTAGAAGGAGGGCATGAAAGATAATATTTTAATTTTCAGCATGTTCAATTTGTTATTAAAAAAAAAAAATTGAAATTTTTCGATTTATGTTGCATTAATGTTAATCTGCTATAAATTTGAAAATTAGGTTATAATTCAATTTTTGTGAATTTTCATACATAGCCTTGCATATCAAAATTGGTTCAATGGCAAAAAATGATTTACCCTATTTTAAGCATGATGGGATGATTACAGCTGAAGAACATATTCATGCATACAAAAACATTATGTTTCAATTTCAAATTATGTAGGAAGATGTTCTTTGTAGAATGTTTTCATACACATTGGATGAAGTTGCTAAAGATTGGTTTATCAATTTACCTACAGGTTCTACCGCTTCTTGGAACCAACTAGAAACAATATTTCTCAAAAATTTTGGAACATTGGTTGACACAGATTTGTTATCAAATCAGTTTACCTCTATATGTAAAGAATCTAATGAATCTATGAGCCAATTTAATGATAGATTCCATAGGTTATATACTGAAATAGAGACATATTTCATCATTTCAAAAAAATAAGTCCTTCAAATATACTTGGAAGCCTTAGATGTCTTTACTTCTACATGCATAAGGATAAGTCTTAAAAAACCATCCTTGTCTAGAGCTTACAAGAAGGTAATATTCATAGAACAAAAGTGTATTTTGGAAGGAATTGATGTGGATCAACAACGGTGTATTTTGAAAGATATTGAGTTAGGTCAATTATCATTACTTAATCCTAAGGCTCAAAATCAGATGTCACCCATGAGTCAGATAGAAACACAACCTTCTCCCATGATGAATTATTCCTCAGGAGATATGGTTTTAAATCAATGCCAACCTTCTAATATGGCACCTGTGAATCTAATGATGTCTAATGTGAGCAATCAATGTGATGAAATTGAATGTCCCAATTTTACAACCACCTTTATTGATCAGGAGGAAGAGCAAGTTTCAAAACCAACATTCACCAATGAGGTTTGTGATAAACAAGCTCATCAAGATGTAGAAACTAACTCAGTTTTAGAAACATGTGAGCCTTTAGGAAAAAAGGAGTTAGAGCCATTATTCACAAAGGAAGAGTGGGATAAATTTATGAAGCAAAATACAAAATCTGATCCCACTGAAGGAGGTCTTGACTCACCAAAAGTGGTTGAAAGTAAATTTGAGGGGAAATCAATAGATGAATCTAAAGAGTGGCTAGAAGATATGATAGAAGTTCATCACTTGTTCTCAGAAGACAATTCACAAAGGTTGGTTACAAATAAATATTGCGATGTTCACACAAATTTGAACATAAGCATGGATTTCAGCATAGAAACCTTTGAGCCACTAAAAATGGTTGAAGGTGAATTTGAAGAAGAGTTTCTTGAAGAGCTTGAAAATTATGAGGAAGATGCAATAGAGTTTCATCCCATGGATCTAGATGACCATTATTATAATTGTTTAAAAATACATGAGGAATCATTATTTGCTCATAATTCTACTGATGAAATTTCTATTTCACTTGATATACAAGATGTTGAAAATTCTACCTCAAATGAAGATTTTGAAATTTCCATGCAATCAGAAAATGATGTGCCAATTGCAAAAATTGAGAAGGTTCCAAAATTGAATCATTTTGAAGATGAATTTATTGAACACCTCATTGAAATTGAAAATAAAAACATGGTAAATGTTTCTTATGACTCATTTGTTAATAATGAGGAAGAGGTAAAGTCATCTCTTTTACTATTGACTAATGAAAATTTGAGTACAAATTCACATGAATGGTTTGGATTTAATGTTGGTGATGACCTAAAAGAAAATGTTGATCTATTTGAAGTAACTCAGGTGGTTGATCAAGAAGATTTGTTATTTAACACATCTCATGATCAACCAGATTTGTGGTTTGAAAAGGATGGGCATATGTTTAATTGGGTGCCTAATTTTGGTATTTTTGAAAAGCAGGTGTTACATGAAGATAAAGAGCTACAAGATGACAATGATGGAACTCATGAAAAAATTGCAATGGCTCACCAAATTGTGGTAAATGCTACTCATGATGTGTTGATTATGGATGACAAGGTAGAATCTTCACCTTTGTTATTGATGGAAATTCCAGGTAACAAGTTGTATGATGTTCCTTTAGATGTTCATGATTTTGATAATAAAATATCAAGTGTTGTTAATAAGGAATTGGAAACAACTTCTAAATCTATTGCCATAAACAAAATAAAAGAAGACATGCTTGAATCATTGAACCAAGTTCATCAACATCTAACAATTCAATCTAGGATACAAAACTATAATGATTCTTATTTTGTAAATATCCTAGATTCTTGTAAATTGTTACATGAATATGATTGGCTTAAAAACATAGGTGATGATTTTGCTTTAAAATTTTCAAAAGTTGCATCTTATTTGAAAGAAGTCCTATATGCTTGCAAAAATGAGAAGTTAAGTCAAAGTGATGAATCAAGGTTTGGAATTCCCATCTTGTTGAATAAGCATAAGATCATGGATGAATCAAATCTTAAACATGGAATTGTTTATAAGTTTGAATCAAATCAGTGGGGTGTGAAAGGTAAAATGAAATTTGTTATATGGTTTGGCCTAATCCTCTTTTGGTTAGAATTATGTAAAGCTTGGCATGCATATAATCATATATGTCTTTTACAGTGTGCCAATCGTATTTGGGATCCAGGGAAGTGATAGCATAAATTTGGCATCATTTTGTACATAGTGTAAATTTTGTAAATAGCATTTTGGGTTTTGTGTTTTCATTTTATTTTATACGTAATTTGTTGTTTCATGTATATTTTGTTATTTGTCATTCATTTTGGTTGTTTTGTGCATGTTTGTCTACATGTTACTCAATTTTGTGAAAAGTTTTGGATGTGTTTGGTTGTTATGTTGCAATAAATTGGCTTTGCCAAATTTTGGAGTTTTGATGTGTTGTTGAATTTGATGAAGTTTCAGTGAGGTTTTCATGATTGAGGTAGTTGTTACCGAGACACTAGTCATTTGATGGTTTTGTTTGGTATTCGGTCCTGGGCCATATAGGATGAAATTACCTATTTTGAAAACCTGTAAAACCTGGAGAAAAAGAAAAGTGAGATGTTAGTCTATATCTTCATGAATGTGAACTAAGATAAGGAAATTTGAAATATTAGAATCATATTGCAAAAGCTTCACGAGTACCACAAACACATTAAGGAATATCTTTTGAAATTTTGGAAGTATGAAGTTGTCAGTTTGCAAATTAAGGTGAAAATTTTTATATACTCTTTCAGCCTTACCCGATCTCTAACCCAAGTGGCAGGTGGATTTGTTGCAAAGTACCATATTACCGGATAAAAGAGAGAAAAAAAAAAAAAAAAAAAAAAAAAAATGAGAAAAAAATGAGATAAAAAAAAATGAAATGATGAATACAACTAAAAATAAAGTCAAATCTATCACCATGAACTAGATAATCTTCACCGGAGCTATAGACGCTCGACTAGCAGTGAAGCTATGTCTAGAATAAAGGAAATGCAACATCCAAAATTTACCTAATATTTGGGAGTTTCAGATAATCTCTACCGGAGCTATAGACGCTCGATAGGCAATAGAGCAATGTCTGAAGAGAATCAGGTGGAGGTATTTCTTCAAAGAGAAAATATTCATAGCCTGAAATGCAAAATTGACAATGGAATGCTGAATGGTTTCAAAATATATAGAATGAATCACTTTACACACACTAAGCTGATGTTGATGATTTTGATGGTTCATGTCGAATTGGTCTATTCTCATTCTCTAGATATTATTGATGCTTATAATTCTAATATTTGGGTTTTTGTTGTTTTCAGAGTTTGGTTTTTAAGTCCAAAATGTCCAGGGACATTTACCAGCAGAGTCACCATTTGTTGTGACGTCCTTCACAATGACCCCAAAATTGGGGACCCACCTTAAATTTTGTGATTTCGAGGGATTTTTGTTTATCCAATTTTGCTCGCATCAAGGTCTTGGAAAATTTACTTTCACTTTGGAATTGCTGACATATTTGCATTTTGAAGGTTTGAATGTAGTTGCAATGCTTCAAACTGAATATTTTGATTATTTGCATATTAATTGCATTATTTCAAATCAAATAATTTGATTAAAATCATTTTCAAAGGTTTAAATGATTAATTTTCATTTAAATAATTAAATTTTATTTTAGGGTTAACCCTAAAATTAATGCAAAATTGAAATGGACATATCTTGAGCTAGACAACTCCATTTGATCTCATTCAAAACTTGGTAAAAATATATGGATTTTCTCTTTCTAATGGTACCAAACTTGCAAGATTTTAGATGTCAATTTCACCAAAAAATAGTAGTTTAATTTAGCAATTTGGGAACTTTAAAATATCATATCTCATAAACCATGATAAATATTTGGATGATTTCAATAATTTTGAGCACCCTTTTGGCATATTTAGATGAATGGAAATGTTCATTAAAATATGAGAACTTTGAAATAATTTTGGAAAAAAGGAAAGTTACGGGAGAATGAATAATAAATAAAGTAAAGTTTGGTTTTGTTTTAATATTATGATTATTATTTCATTATGCAGGTAATACAAGGGCAAGGGTTGAAGAAGATAGTTATAAAATCCATTCCCAAAACTGTGATGAAATGAAATAACTAAACTTTTCAAATTATAAATAATTCATTGAGATTCATGGAAGAGGGTCGAATATTTTTTGTAGAGAAGGAGGAAGAAGAATCTGAAGGAGCAAAGGAGGAGAAATAGAGTAATGCTATAGAGGATTTGAAGTTACATAGAGATATCAAGAGCTTTTATTGTAAGATCATTTCATTATATTAAATTATTTTGGGTTCAAATATGTGTAATTCTATATTTGAATTTTGAAAAAATTGTTAGCATATAATAGTGTATTACATTATTTGTGCCTAACACCATGTAGCACATATTATATTTGCGCTACATGAGGTGGTTAGAGGTTAAGGTGGTTATGGGTATGGTTTTTTTATCAATCGCATAACCACCCATGTACTATATCATACACCTCATTGTTAATACGAAGGTGAAGCTTGCATATCTCTAACATGGTATCAGAGTAGAGGTGTTGGGCTCAATTTTTCAAGGGCAGATCTAGGCATAGTGGAAGGAAGAAGGATGTAGTTCAATATGGGCACATTTTCCAAGGTGATTAGAACAAGCTGTTCATCTGTTCTACGGAGGTTGTTTGTCTGCACTGTGTAGTGAGGGCACTGACTGATATGATCATACCTATAGAAGACTACACATGACTTTCATAGCAGTAGCACATTTGAATGCTATGCTGAAGGAGCAAAGGATGATTTACCTGTGGAAGACACTCTAACACTGTTGTAAACCCTCCTATTCGGTTGTGGTTGACGAGTACCTGTACAGTGGTCTGTCCCTGCACAAAGTGGATAAATCCAAAGGGAAGATAAGGGGGGATAGCAAAAAATTTTCCCTCTACTTTACGCATTTCCATAAAGAGACATTACAACACCCGTGTAGTCAATAAAAATATAGACCCAAACTACTTTATGCTCGAAGAATCAATTGTTCTTTGCCCATTTTTTCTTACGGTCTATTTTGTGCATACAACAAGGCATTATAGTTCAGGCACCTGCTATGGCATGTGAGACATTACACGATGAGGACTGTTTTTTGTTCATAACGAAAAAAAATTAATAATATTCCACAAGTTTGAAACCTAGCCACTCATTTGCTGACACGTGGCAAACTTCTTACTTGTTGTGTAAGCGTCATGGCAAGTTGGCCTATATAGTAGAAGTATTGTTGTGGTTGTGAGGGTGAATGCAGGAGAATAAGTGGAGATCACCGAAGATGAGGTCATATTGGGTATATCCTAAAGTTTTAAAAAAATTAAACTTTATTTGAGCCTTGTTATTAGTGGCAGTAACGTCATGACGTGTATATTTTTTTTATCCTTTGGATCTAGCAATAAAGGGTAAAGGGAAATTTGTGTCTAAAGACTTTCATTCGCCCACCTAGTGGAGTTGGTTGACTACTATGTGTTAAGGTGGTTGGGATGCTGGAGGTCAAGGGTTCCAACCCTGTTCAGCATGTAAAGCAAAGGATTTTTTTCCTTTATTTTTTTGGACTTGTGGTGGTTGGCAAATTCAAATACCATTTCGCTCGCCTTGTTTTCATCAAGGCTAATAGCTGAGACAGTTACACGATGATGTGCTAAGGATTTCTGTGGTCACAGGTTCCAACCACACGCAGTCTAAAAATACATTGATACAAATTTTTTTTGAAGGACAAAAGGTATTTTTCTATATACCTTCAATTTTTCCATACTTTGCAAAGTGGCTTATTTTTTTTCGAAACAATTTTTTTCTAAAAAAAAAAAAAGACAAAAGTATTTTTTTTGGAGGGATAAGGTATTAGTTTTTTGTTTTCCTTCGCAGCACACATTTATTTTTTTCCCACTAAAAAGTAAAGACAAGGAACTAATTTTTTCCATGGAGGGATAAGCCCAAATAGTTTTTTTTTTTTTACAATTTTTCATCCTTGTTAATTTTGCAATAAAAAGGGGGGGATCACAAGTATTTTTCTCTTGCAAATTTCTAAGACAAGGAGGGAAGAAAATTGTGGATTTGAAAAGAACATTTGGTTTTGAATATCATTTTTGCAAACAAAAATTTCAAAAATTTTGCAAAAATCATTGTAAACAAAAGATGCATTTTCGGTGGTAACCGACATATTAAATAAAAAATGGCATTGTAAAGGGTGCATTTTCAACAGAGACCGAAACATTAAAAATGGGTAGGTTAAAGAAGAAAAATACCACAAAACCAACTGATGATATTGCAAAATCAGTTCAAGATCCTTACTTTCCAACAAGATGGGAAGGAATGGATTTTTTTGAAGATGGAAAATATCTTACACTACGCAGTGGTGTAAAATCCATTCTCAAAGATTCTGAAGATTCAGAAGACCTTTAGATGAATGGTGCTCAAATATCTATAGGAATTGTAAGGGTAGTCTACATGACATTGATTTCACTAGACATGGCCCAACGTCAACAGAAAAGGGAAAGCAGTGAGGAATCAGAGGTCAAACTCCTAATGGAAGATGCTGTTGTGACACCAATGATCTTCAGCCCATGGTGGTGAATGTTTGTTGTGACACAAGTGACCTTGAGCCCTTGATGGCCAATGCTTGTTGTGATACAGGTGACCTCTTGCCTACAAGGGTAGATATCAATTGTAGCACATTTGATCTCGTCATAAGACCAAATTTTGCTTGCGATACCAGTGACTTAATAACTGAGCCTCCTCAAAATGAGCTTCATAATATCATCAATAGTAATAAATACCATATTGTTAAAAGCATTGATGAAGATGAAGAACTTGGGTGTTTTGAAAAATACACCAAAGGCTATGGATCCAAACTGATGAAGAAAATGAGATTCAATGGTGAAATATTAGGTAAACATGGACAAGGCATTAAAACTCCTATAATGCCAATAGTCAGGCCAAAGAATGAAGGCCTTGGCTATTCTGGACAAGCAAGTACCAGTAAAACCATGTTTGGAAAACCTAAATCTTCTTCAACTCCTACAAAGCATTGTTGCAGTCATTGTGGAAGAACAGGACATGTAGCAACTAGGTGTTGGAAACTACATCCTTGTGACTCATGTGGATGTATAAATCACTCCTCTTCAAATTTTTGGTACAAAGTGAAAATGGCCAACAAGGTTCATATTGATTGTGGATGGAAAGATCTCACACAATGGACCAAGATGAAAGAAATGTTGTATGGCTTCTACAAAAAATGTAAAACCTATGGTAGACCCAGAGGCAGATCCAGTGATAGATGGAGTGGTAGTCCCAGAGTCAATGGCCCAGCGACAGATCTAAAGGTAGACCTAGTGACAAAGGCAGACCTACAGGAAGATACAAAGGCAATGATCCAAAGGTAGATCCATAGACATATCCAAAGATAGACCCAGAGGTCCTATTCCAATGGTAACCTTAGAGCCAGAGCCAGAGCCATAGCCATGAGCTAGAGCCAGAGCTAAAGACAAAGCCAACACAACATCTTTCATTTTTCTCTTCTTCAAAATGGGAGGGATTTCTCTATGTTATCCCAAATAATGTAATAAGGGGGGATGTTAGCATATAATAGTGTATTACATTATTTGCGCCTAACACCATGTAGCGCATATTATATTTGCACTACATGAGGTGGTTAGAGGTTAAGGTGGTTATGGGTATGGTTTGTTTATCAACCGCATAACCACCCATGTACTATATCATACACCTCATTGTTAATAAGAAGGTGAATCTTGCATATCTCTGACAAAAATAATTTAATATAGTTTCTTTTAAATTAAATTCCATCAAAGATTGCACCGATTTATTGTTTATTGTGTAAATTCTAGTAGACAATGAATTTGGTTTAAGGTTTTTGTGTTTTTCATACTATAGTAATTAGTCCGAGATTAAATTTATTTCCTTACTTTAAAATATTTTACAATTTATTTTATATTAAATTTTGCATAGATTTTAACCTAGTTTAATGCTTATAAAGTTAGACTTTATAACTAGGTTATCAATAAATTTATTATTCAAATATTAATTTTTTTTTTTTTAAAGCGAAAAACCCCTTATGGAGCTACCTTGGTATGAAAGACCATGAACAGGGGGTTCTACACCATCAAAGTCACCCAAGGGTCGCACCCGACCCTGCCCGCACCAACATTATTAATTGGATTTTAGATACCCAATTCAGCTTTTTGGTAGGGTGGAGATTTGAACCTGGGACCTCCCTTGGAGGATTGCCCTCTCCTCTCCAACTCACCTACAACACTTGGGTATTAAAATATTAAAATTAATTAATATTCTGAATAAATAAATTTATGTAAGATAAATGAATATTTTGATTTCCAACTTTAATTTCATAAAGTTGAGAAATTAAAATTGATATCTTTTCATTAATCAGTTTGGATTATTATAATCTGGTTTCAATTTATTCAGATATCCAAACTTTACATTGGAAGAGCAGGAAAGAATATGTTTTATGAACTTTATTTTCATATCATAAAATCCAAAAGTTCATATATCAGTTTCATATTAAACCCTATGTTTCATAATTACTAAGGTTTCAAATCCTTGTAATTTGGGTTATACATTATTATATTTGTTCATTTCTCCAAATATTTCAATTGCAATTTCATATTTGAAAGGAATAAGTATTTTCATTAAATAAGCCTTAAAGTTGGAATATTATAAAGTTTAGACTTTATACTTAAGGTTTACATTTAATTTATTTCATTAAAATTTCATAAACTTTGATTTTGTTAAAGTTAATTGAAATTTGATTAAGATGCTAGATTTTTATTTCAAATTCATTGGAAGCATTTTAATTAAGATATTATGTCAAGATTATAGAATGAATTTGCACAAGTAGATCAAAATCATAAAGCAAATTCATCTATTATTGTTTGGAGAAAGAATTTGTGTAAAAGGTATTTAATACATGATGAATTCAAAATTAATTACCTAATTCCCAGGTCCCTTGTTAACAGTAACTTGCAAACTATAAAGATTATTCAACCACTTATTTAAACACATATGCATGACAAAAATACATTAAGTGAGAACCTTGGAGAAACATACTTTCTTTGCAAGAGGGAATTTTGAATCCTAGTTGTCGAGTGTTTTTTGTGACTGGAGAAAATCACATCTCAACACTTCACATGTTGATGGTTATCCAATAGGTCTCTTATGGGGACAAATTGATCTCCAATGATAGCCATGTGGTCAACGTATATATTTTAATTAGAGGGATTGTTGTTAGAATGATTGTATTGTAGGTTTACACTAAATCCTAGACTCAATTTTGATAAGACTTCAATAATCAATTTTGGATTGCATGTGGAGACCTTATTTTTTTGATGATGAGTTTAGTATCTCCATATACTTGCACCTCTTTAACCCCTCTTTTGGAAGCTAATGAGAGGCCATGCACCCATGCTTCATACTCGACCATATTGTTTGAGAAATTGAATTATAATAAAAATTCTTATAGTATTTTCCTTCCCTTCGGTGATATAAGGCATATGCCTTCTCTAGCTTTAGTTCTTTATCTAGACCCATCAAACTAGAGCTTCTAGAGCTTGATTGGTTCCTATTTTGCAATGGTGATTTCCAATAGAAGTGGTTTTTTGTCTTGTATAAGGTAAGTGCCTATACCAATTGACCTTATGTCATAATCTTGTCTTGAGTTCCATAGCTCAATAGCCTATTCATTCATATGATTTCTTGACTCTCCCATAGATTTTTTCATTCCTTCTATCATAGGTCCTAATTTTTCTTCCTCTATTTAGAGGGCAAAATTTGTGGCAGCCTCAATTGCCTGAACACATCCTAGAGGAGGTAGATTGGTCGTTTCAAATTTATTATGAGTCAGACTAGATTTTTGTAGAGGTGCTTGTTCTTTTAATTCCTCAATGACCTTTTGCTTCTCTAGAGCTTCTTTCAACTATATCTTCTTTGGTAGGGTGAGGACATCCTATAACGATATGGGTATAGTTGAAATTTTTAGGTGTTCAACCACATTGAAAGATTCTAGTGGGTGAAATTTTGGCATATTTCTTGGAATCCACTAAGGCTAGGGTCACATGATATCAAGGTTGGGTACCTAGATTGATTTTGATAAGAGTTGTTTTAATGTTGGCCATTATCATATCAGTTTATTTAGCTCTTCTTCCATGCTTGAATAGTTTTTGGTCTAACCACCTATGCTGGGTTCTATTACCTATGAGCCTCTTCAATACCTCTCCACTTCCCTCTTGTGGGAACACTAGACTACATCTAGATTTGATTATTCGATGGTATGCTTATGCATCCAATAATGGCATACACCTCACATTTATCCCATGTCACCAAGGTTTGTTTCAATGCTCTAGTTGCCAAAATTGAGAAAATGTTTGATGGTAATTTTTGAATAGTTGGACTTGGTGCCTCTACCATATGGCTCTAATATATGAGATGATGCATTAGACATGTCACCTACTAGAGCTCTTCATGGAATCGATAGTAGGAATTCGGTTAATAATATTGTAGCGGCCCCAGGGAAGTGATGCACCGTCCACTCACTCTATTTGTTATTATTATTATTATATCGTTTAACATGCATTAAATGAAAAAACATAAAAGAAAGGCGTAACCAAAATACAAAGAAATAAATGAATGAAAGCTTTGTATTGATATTTCCAAGATCTGATTACATATAAATACCTCTATGGGATACCCTTCATTTGATACATGATTTTATACAAAGAGGGTAGCAGATGTATAAAATATCCCCTCACAAAGGGAGATGCACTTTTACAGGCTTCTCAATGATGCACATAGAATTGTATGAGGGCTTACAGATGCCTCCTTCCCTAGGTTTGATTCTTAGAGGGATCCTCTTGCTTTCGTATGTTGCAAATTTGTCTGATGAACCTGTAGCCTTGCAATCAATGAAACAAAAACACACGCTTAGATGTCTGAGATTGCCTCCCTGGATGAGGCTGTTAGCATAATGAAAACAAATGTAATGAAACTAGTACTATGAATACCAATAAATGAAGTAAATATTATGGTAATGATACGAAAACATGGAAAAAGCAGAATAAAATGAACTAACACCCAAACCCTAAAATAGGTCACGGGCCACTGTCCAAGACAACGACCGCTAAGGTAAAATCTGTCTCTATTATCCAAAGGCGATGGGATTAAATCTACTATTAATTTTAAATTATTAATGTATGTGCATGGATGATTACCTCTCAGTTTGGCTAGCACTTTTTTGCTCCTCAAGGGTGCTCAGATTCACTCTCTACTCTGATAGGGCTTCACTATAAAAATGATCTCCAAGGGAAGCTCTCCAAGTATGTGATGTTATCTCTCTCTCTTGATTTGCAAAAGAAGGTAAAAGAAGGTCCCATAGTGCTTTTAGGTTTGCTCCTTATAAAGTGTTTGAAACCCTAGGTCAATGTCAAAACCCTAGGATTGCTTTTTTGCATGCACACTAGGCATTGGCATGAGAAGTTTTGCCTTTGTCTACCATTGAGGGGCAGTTAACTGATGCCTAAATCCAAAATTGAGTCTTTCATGTAGACTGGCTATGAGGAGGAATGCAAAGTTGTCCCCGCTCGATCTTATTACATGTAAACTACCACTTTCGCTCGAGATTAGGCTAGATTGGCGATAAAATGCATTTCAAAGTTTAGCTACTATCGTCTACAGTGGCTAAGGTTTGACCACTTTGAGCTTGAGCGACCATAATCCAGCTGCTTTGGTCCATAGCATCCTGTCTTGGATGGGCTGAAAAATACCCCATATTAGTGGCAAAACCACTTTAGATACTTGGAAAGTCCCAAGGTTTAGTCACATGACCTATGAGTGTGCCTATGTGAGTATTATCCCTAAACATGACATATTTTAGGTGTCTACAGATGCCCCTTTTTGCAATGTGGTGAGTGGAAAAAATGGCATGGAGCGAAAATGTAGACTACTATGTTTGCAAGGTGTATGATGATCATTGGTTTGATCAACGCTGGATGGCCCAATCACACAAGACAACATACATCCTTGAATCATTGCTTCAACCTAATTTAAGGCTTAATTTAGCATAGGGCTTGCACATGTCCACTTGCACTCATTCCTCAAACACAATTAGGTAGCTTTATGTTGCTACAATAGAACCGAGAGGAGAAGAGCTACAAATTGAAGATGTCATATTTGCTTATGAACCTAGCAAATGGGGGAAGTTGTGTAAGAGTTGTATGCAATTATTCATAGGACGAATACTATTTTGATATGATCGAGTGATCTTTGGTTGACTTTGATTATGATTCATTTGAATATTTGAACTACCCCTTCACACAAATGAATTGGTGAGGGAAAGGCAATGAATGAAGTGACAAGTTGCTTGACCACTTTGACTAGTTTTGGTTCCTTTCTAGTTGTTTGTCCTTTAAATGGGTAAACCACCATCCAAGTGTGATTTAAATTTTTTTATGATGATCACTCATCCCTATCTCGGGGAGTGGTACGACCTTAAATAGCCTTCTTGGGGAGTTAGGATGAGTGATTCTGTTTATGCTTGTATTGCATCACTTGGCTCAGTGCTTTTGGTGTCATAAGAGAATTAGGATGATTCCCTCGTACCCGTAGGGTAGTCCGACCATCTTGGTCTTCTTCAGGGTTGAGGTGATGTATCGTAATTCTAAAATGAATAATTTTCCCCAAGTAGGTCTATGGTAACTTACCCATCTCACCAAGTTGCATGGAGTGCAAATCACTACAATCATCGAGTTGATAGAGTAAGTAACTGAATACGAAGCTTACTTGAGATTTATTTTTATGTAATTTTTTGTTATTTTTATTATTATGATGATCAGGGACCATAAAAATGTGCTTATTTGATTTTTTTGCTATTCCTTCTGGAAGGAATCTTCCTGATTTTGCTTGTGCACTCGACCACTATCAGATCTAGCGGCCATTAAGTCTCTGCCTATGGTCGCTATCGCCTTAAGCGGCCACAAATTTTGGGTTGTTGACGTTAGCAGCGGCCGAAGTGTGACTTGATGAGTACAAAAGGAATCTAAGGTTTTGACTTTTCATTTTCTAGTTGGTGATTTTGTTTTCTAGAGATTTGATGAGAAAGCAAAATTTATGACTTAGAGTGCTGTTGCATTGGAGCCAACAACATCACTCGAGTATTCTCTCAAACCTTAACCCTACTTTCTCTTTTTGGGTAAAACTGAACCTCATTAAGTAACCTGGTAACTGAACCTCATTAAGTAACCTGGTAACTAAACCTCACTAAACTCGTCGATAATGAACTGAACCCATAATTAGGCTTAGGTTAAGTTTTGTTTTGGTGGGCTTGCCCCTATTTTATAGTTTTTGATTTTTTTTGTCACTTTTGGCCTAGGGCGTACATGTCTGCCATGTCGCTCGTCAGCCGCTACTGCTCAGAGCGTCCAGGTTGGCCTACAATTTGGTTGCTATCACTCAGAGTGACCATCTTCGAATCCCAATGGTCAAAAATTTGACCATTGGGGTTTGGATGTTAGTGTCTTCAGCGACCATTTTCTAGTCGCTGTAGGCGACAACGACCAGGATACTTAGGCACATTTTTGTAATTTTTTTGAATTTTGCGAGATGATTATACTAATTTTTTTGAATTTTTGAACTGCTTTCTTTGTATTATGCTACTTGATTAGGTGCATTTATTCCTCTTTTGCTCAGAATTAGGACAAATTATCATTATGTACATCGTTTTTCATGTTTTATTTGTGATTCATGCCTTATATGCATTGTAGTTATACCTTTGATTTTTTCTCTTAGATTCTCACTACTCGAGCCTGGGACCCAAAGATCCTTAATGATCTTCTCCCACTCTTGGATGATACAGACTAGACCTAGCTTAAGGCTTGCGGACTATAGTATGTCACTCAACTGCCCCAGATTATATCAGATCAGGCCTACCTCACCGCCCTAGTTCATCGATGGGATCCCAAGACGAACACCTTCCACCTTCCTATCGATGAGATGACTATCACACCAGAGGATGTGTTTTTGGATCCCCTTTTATGGAGTGGCCATCATCTCTTTGGCCACTAATGATCATGATGTAGTTTTCCTTCGGGTGTTCAAGGAGCATGCGACGGCTGCCTTCAAGGACACCAAGTATGGAGGTGTATCTATTATACGTTGGTACAAGGAGCATGTCTTCATGGAGAGGCATGCGATGTTGCTAATGGTCATCAAAAAAATCTTGATCCCGGATTGCTCAGGCTTGAGGTTCTTGTGAAACCTCCTTACGATGGTTTAGGATTTGTTAGACAGTGAGGAGGCCATCATATATGCATGGGGGAGGTATCTATTAGCATAGTGTTATGACGAGCTATATCACATCCATCGATGGGGCCATGTCAACATTGGTTGCAGCTTGCTCCTCTAGGTATGGGGATGGGAGCACATTAGCATGGATCATCCCAGAGGATTCCCTACTAAGATTACAGTCATTGATGCTAATATGCAGTGCTATGTTTACATATGGGATCAAGAGCATGAGGAGTGCAAGAGCCATCCTAATGCAAGGGAGCTCCCCCATTATACTAATAATTTCATTGGGCTATAGGCCATAGCCATCATGTGGCACCCATATTACGAGTGCCTCACTTGGGATGATCCAACCAGCTTTACTTCTAGGATGTGATGCGAGCGATGGCTCATTGGTTGCAAGATCAACATCAAGGAGTATTTCTTCTACTCCTGAGTTCTTCATCAGTATGAGTTATAGCAAGATGTGCCATTTATCCCCTTATTATACATGTGCATCAAAGTAGAGAGAGACCTCCCTCCTCACATATCATCAATTTGGCTGATGAGGAGGATGCCCCAACAGTTTTTCCATGAGTCACTAGGGGAGTCATAGATGCATTTGCATAGTGGTGGGGTGATCAGATGTGGCATGCTGATGGTAGTATAGACCGCGAAGATGGTGGCGAAGATGGTGCAGTTCTAGCAGGGTGCAAGGTTTGAGCCAAGACTGAGGTATGGGACCAGCTAGTAGAGCAGGTGGTAGTGGAGGAGTAGGAGGCTCCTGAGGATGAGGATGAGGAGTTGGATCCCGAGGAGAGATATTCTCCTTTGAGAGCATAGTTGCATGATGTAGAGGTTGAGCTCTAGTTAGCCAAGATCCAGGTACAACAATGTGATGCTATCATTACCCAGTGGGACACTACTATAGTATAGTGGGATGCTACTATAGAGCAGCTTAATGCTCATATACAAGCTCTATAGGATGCTATTGGGGGTAGTACTTCTAGGATGCAAGTTGTTGTTGATCCTTCCACACCTCAGGGCTCTACAGGGATGGATCTAGGGGCAGAGATTAGGCAGATGTAGAATCTGCTAGATGAATATGAGATGGAGATTAAGGGTCACATAGGCTGCATTTCTTCTCCCAAGATGTATATCAAGAGGCTAGGAGCCACTCCTAGGGAGAGGATAGGTGCAAGTGGTTCATAGGCCAGCGGGCGCTCCACCTTAGGGTAGTCTTCCATCTGACCTAGTCAGAGGACTTGGACTCGCACAGAGAGGCCAGTGGGATCACACCACTTCACTCGCTATCCATCCACAAGAGGTGGCCCTGCAGGGTGTATAGGCCCAGTGTTTGATTGATGATGCTGTAGGCTCTTATTTTTGAGGTCAGTTAACCTATTATGATTGTAGCCTTCGAGAAATTTTGTATATCTATGCACTTTGAGATACATATTTTGAGACACACATATTTATGAGATCTTTGCATTATGCTTCATTATGTGCATCATTTATTGCTTATGTTTTTATTTTGCTTTTGCGATGTGATGATGAAATTATGATGAATTTATGTATGTGTTAGATGATAGATGATATTTATGATGATGCAAATATTTTATATGGATGCTTATGTATGTGTTTATGTAAATTCTTATGTGACATGATGTGATGTATTATGAATTGATTTGATGATGGATTTATGATTCTATATATGGGTGGATGCAATGATGTGATCTTAGATATGAATGGATGATTTATGACATTATGTATTTATGGATGCAATATTTTTGTTAGATGCATGTTTACTTTTAATTTAGTTGTATGTATCTAACTTATGTTATGATATGGTAAAATGCAATTTTTAATGTATTGTCTATATGATGTTTATGAACCTGTATGCTTTAATCACTTAAAACGTAATGGATGTAGATGATATAATTTCAACAATATAAATGGGTGATACCACATAAAGTATAACAATCATGAATGTAAATAATCACTCTTATCATAAGAACTAATTATTTAGGCATTCATATGTGAAATGTAATGGTGTGGAATGTATGCAATTTCTTGATAAACTCATGTAATTAAAAGATACAAAGTAGTCAGTGGCCATCTGAACATCATTTGTGACATCCATCCGGTATCTATCCTACTTTGGTAATACCCCTTAATTTGCAAAATTTCATAAAGCAATCGATGATGTGGTGAATTATATGATTTGTTGCTATGTAGGAATTTTGAAGGCTTTTCCTGAGACTCAAACACTCTAGTTATCCTATCAATAAATTAATACTGACCATATAGGAATTTTGAAAAGCAAGGCTTTCATCATAGATCTAGATACTCATTATCCCTATGTGTGCAAATGAATATATTTAGATAGAACTCAAGCATTTCCTCCAATGTCAGGTGGGATTCTTTCAGTCCATTGCTAAGATCGAGGATCCTTAATTGTTCATCTTATCCTGTGTTGGACTTAGTTGGACTATACCACTAGGTAGCTTTGGGTTACCTAAAGCTATCCACATGCAAACATTGGTCTACACAAATACAAGGTGCTATTGTGATAGACATATTATCATGCGTAAGGGTACCACCATTGCTGGGCATGGCTATACACCAACATATAATGGGGATCACCTTTCGATTTTGTGCAATGCTTAGAATTCCATGGATTCAAGTTCCATTCCCTTCTTTTATTCATTTTATCTGGGATACTTGCTCATATTGAGTGATAAAAATCATTGTTTATTTTTAATTTTTTTTTGAGCAAGGGACTTATGTAGTGATGATAATTACTATTTGCTTTGTTTTTGCACTCTTTGAACTATGACTTTGAAAACTAGGGTTTTGAATTTATGCTTTGTTTCAGGATTTTTACTTGTTTTAATGAAAGCAAGGGATTTATGCAGTGATCATAATCACTCATTTCTGGGTAGGGCAGAACTTGTCCTTTTGCCAATTCTCAACACCTTTGAACCTGTCGCACAGGGGATAAGCAAGGAAGATCCTTTTCACTTAAGGCAACCTAGACCACTTTATGCATCTTTCATCTTTCCCTTGTACCAACTAAAATTTTAGTGTTTCAATTAATGATAGGATCCTGAATATCTAAGGCATTCACGACTAGACCTTACTCTCTACTAATCAATATGGCTTCCCACAAAAACTGATAAGACCACTAGATATGGTTGAATGACCAAAAAATCTTAGCCTATTCCTTATAGCAACATGATATGGTTGTGTTGAAAAACATAATTACATACATGGATGAATGAATGATGATGGACTTATGTATTTGTGGTTGTGATACAAACTATGGCATCGTTTGCAAGAGTGTAATCATAACATATGCAAATGTAATGGGTATGCATGTTTGATGCAATGCAACTATATGGATGCAAATGTAAAATGCAACTATTTTTGTGTTTTTGATTTTGCATTGTTTTTGTATTTTTTATTGTGTTTTGACCAAAGGGCTTATTGTGCCTTTGGAGCTTTTAGGGTTTAACCAAGCGGCGTGAAGACACCCTTGGAGCATTTTTAATTGAATTTTGACCAAGCAATATGCTTTACCCTTGGAGCATTTTTTATTGAATTTGACCAAGCGACTAGTATACCCTTGAAGCATTTTTGATTGAATTTGACCAAGCGGCTGGTATACCCTTGGAGCATTTTTTATTGGATTTGACCAAGTGGCTTGGATACCCTTGGAGCATTTTTTATTGAATTTTGAATTTTTATTTTTTTTCAAATTTGTTTGTATTTTTTGACATATTTGAATGTTTATGTATATTTGAATGTTTTTGTATTTTATGTATATTTGAATGTCTTCAAATGAATGATATTGAGAGGCTCAGGCTCTTCAACACCATCCAATGATGTGAGGCGATATGCCCCAGGCCCAACCTTCTATGAAATTATGTAAGGGCCTATCTAGTTTACTGTAAATTTGTCCCGTAGGTGCGGTAGTAGATTCAATTTCTACTAGTTTTCTTTGAGCACAAGATCTCCAACCTTGAATTATCTCAAGTGGACTTTACTATTGTAAGCTTGCATAAGGAGATCCTGATAAAAATGGATATGCTTCAAGGCATTGACTCAAACTTCATCAAGAAGCATTAACTGATCAAGGTGGGCTTGCCACGCGGTATCATCATCTATGAAATCCTTCAACGCTATGCGTAGGGTTGGAATTTCCAACTCTAGGGGCATGATGGCTTCAATTCCATATACAAGTGAAAACACTGCTACCCTAGTGGGCATCTGCACACTAGTATTGTATGCCCACAATGCTAGAGGTAGTTGCAAATGCCAGTCCTTATGATTGTCTTTCACTATCTTCCTCAAGATGGAGACTATTGTTTTGTTTAAAGCTTTTGCTTGCCCATTTTCTTGTGGATAATAGGGCGTTGAAACTGTGTTGAATGTGATATTTGTTCATTAAAACATGCACATTTTTGTTCTTGAAATATGGCCCATTATCCGATATTATCTTCGAAAGTACCCTAAAACGACTTATGATATTGTGGAGTATAAACTCCATAATCCTAGGTCCAGTTGTCGATGTCAAGGGGACCGCTTCGACCCATTTGGTGAAATACTCAATGGTCGTTATAATGAATGTGTGTCAACATGAGGATGGGGGTGAGATATTCCCCACTAAGACTAGTCCCCACTACGAGAAGGGCCACACTGCCTGGATGGGTTGCAAGGCTTATGATGGCAAGTGAGTGAGGTTTGCGTGATGCTGGAACTTAAAGCATTTCTTGACATACTCACAACAATATTTTTCCATAGTGGGCCAATAGTAACCCATTCTCAAGATGCACTTAACGATGGCTATGCCACTAAAGTGATTGCCACACATACCATCGTGGATTTGCAAAATTGGCCAGGATGCTTCTTGGGGCTCAAGATAATGAAGGAGCATTCCATCATAGTCTCGTTTATAAATGTTCTCTCCTAGCCAGATATACCTCGTCGCCTTTTGTTTAAACACTTGTATTTCAGAATGCAATAGGTTTTGTGGTACCATTACAAGTTTTAGGAAATAACATAATTGGGGAAGCCAATCTTGATAAGCCAAAACCTCTATGGATAAAACTACATGCTCCTCCTGTGATATAGAATATGAGAACATAGATTGAGAAACAACCCTATGGTCAATGATTGTACCACACTCCGTAGGACCTTGAGAGATCAAATATTCCCAAGGTGCTATTTGCAAGAAAGCTCTAGCTTTGAAGGACCAATCATGATTTGATTTGGTCTGAATCATGTTGACTGACTCTTGATTGTCCATAGCCTCACATTGTATTTTTGAGTGCGTGAGCACTTTGACGTGAACGGTTGTGAAATAAGCAGATGGATTTTGAGGGATTAAGGATCCCAAAGACGCCATGATGTCTGCAAATCTATTTTATGTACTAGGGATTACCTCGATGTCATACCATTCCAGTTGGGATAGTTAAGTGTCAACGAGCTCCTTGTAAGCTTTCAGGAGTGGGCACCTGTGTTGGAACAATCCTTTGACTTGATTAACTATGAGTGACTTGATTAACTATGAGCAAAGAGTCACCAAAGATGTTCAATATTTTAATGCCCATTGCAATGGCTGTTTGGAGTTCCAATACTAGGGCCTCATACTCTATGTTATTATTTGTGCAAGGAAAGTCTAGTTTGAATGATAGGGGAAATGAAGCACCTTGTAGTGTGATAAAAAATATCCCTGCATCGCCCCCTTGCTCGAACTTCAAACCATCGAAGAACAATGCCATGTATCTTTATTTTTTAGGTTCTTCAAGTTTGAGTAGATTTGATAATGTAAAAATTGCATCATCAAGCAATTCTATGGTGAGAGGCTTGCTATCCTAAAGAGGTACCTCTACTAATTGATCTGCTATGACTTGTCCCTTGATGGACTTCTGGCTTATGAACTCTAGATTAAATTTTGTCAATAACATGATCCACTTTGCAGTACGTGTATTGTGATAGGTCTTGTTCATCATATACTGCAAAGGATTTTGTTTCGATATAATGTAGGTCGTATGGATCAACATGTAGTCTCACAACTTTCTGGTTGCAAAGACCACTGCTAAGCATAGCTTTTCTACATACGCATATCCTAGCTCATAACTCACCAAGGTGTGACTAATGTAATATTTGGCTTGCTATTTATCTTGTGCATTCTTTTGGGCTAACATGGTGCCAAAAGCAAAATCAATAGCTGATATGTACAGTAAAAAAGGCATGTCTGGCCTCGATGGAGCCAACACTAGTGATGTTTCCAGGTAAGTTTTGATCTTTGCAAAGACTTTCTGGCATTTTTCATCCCAATGAAATAGGACATCCTTGCATAGAAACCGATTCATGGGCTGACACTTATCTGATAATTGATCAATGAACCATTTGATGGATGCTACCTTGCCTTGTAGGCTCCTTAACTCCCTAATGTTGGTAGGGGCAGCCATTTCCATTATAGCATTTACCTTTGCAAGATCAACCTCGATGCCCATCTTAGAAACGATGAAACCTAAGATCTTACCATAAGTCATACCAAACACGTACTTCTTGGGGTTCAATATGACGTTGTGCTCAATGAGGCGATCCAAGACCTTTGTAAGGATTTTAACGTGCTCTTGCTGCATTAAAGACTTAGCCAACAAGTCATCCATGTAGTCTTCTAGGATTATGTGCATATAGTCATGGAAGATGTATGTCATGGCCCACTGATATGTGGCACCAACATTTTTTAGGCCAAATGACATCACATTATAATAGAATGTCCCCCATGGAGTAATGAAAGCAGTATTGTGCTGGTATTCGAGTTTGATTCGAATTTTATTGTATTCAGAAAACCCATCCATTAGGAAGAGCATCTCATGACCTGCAATGGCATCAATAAGAGCATCTATGTTTGGCAATGGGAATTAATCCTTTGGCGTTGCTCTATTCAAGTCTCTAAAATTTGTGTAAATGTGGACTCTTCCATATGGTTTTCCCATGGGTACCATGTTAGAGACCCATTTAGGATAATCGATGGGAACTATGCAAATCACATCCAACAGTTTTTTCAACTCGTTCTTCACCATAAAAGCGATGGTTGGATGCATTTAACTCAAATTTTTCTTGACTAGTTTCTTCAGGGGATCTAATGAAAGATTGTGAACAACTAACTTTGGATCAATCCCTGGCATGTATTTGTAGGTCCAAGCAAAAATATTTGGCCTCTCTTTAAGGAGAGGAATTATGATGGCTTGTTCCTCGGGAGATAGAATTTCTCCAAACTTGACTTTCTTTGGTTGAGTAGGATCATCACTGATGTCCATATCGAAAGTCATTTCTATAGCCATATGTGACTCATCCTCCAATTAATGAGGCATGGGTATAAAATGAATGTCATCGATGGGATTTATAGGTCCTACTGAGTTAGGATCCAAACCAGCATGGAATACATCATATGCACAGCTTGATGCAAAATGAAATGGTTGTAACAACTCATCACTAGGAACAAGGTCTTCAAGCTCTATGGGTGAATCAACTTGATCCCAATCAATAGCCTCTATATCAAGAGAAAGTGGTTTAGTGGGGTTTGTTGGGTTATGAAGTGGAGTGGTCAAATAAATGAAGATCGTATTGATGGATGGAATGAAATCTCCAAGACCATGTGGGTGTAACATTGTCTAAGAGGTTTCTCCTCCATTCTCATGATGAGGCTCTGGAGGAAAGGGAATCTCTAAATCTAGCCCATGATCAGGCCAACTAATAGGATCATTGGGTTATAAGAGATCTTTGAAAATAGGTGGAGGGGGATTAATCGTATGGTAAATGACATTTAAGTTGATAGGTCTCCCCAAAAATTGCAAGCGAGGGTCTATGGCATGGAGTGCCGCTTCTCTTTCGACCAACATGTTGACTTGTCATAAGCGGTGAGGCCCAAAATAAGCCATCTCAGTATCATCCTCAAAGTCATCATCACTTATCCAAAACCCATTAACATTGCTATGTAGCCCTAAGATAGGGGGTACATGCCTCGACCCCAAGTAGGCCATTTCTATTTCATCCTCATATTCTTCATCACTTATGAAGATGCCATTTGCATTAGTATGTTTCTCTAAGTCACGGGGCCATTGTCTTCACCCTAGGTAGGCCCTTTATGTTGAGTCCTCTGACTTAGTCACTTTTGTTCAATATGTATCCACTCTCGTTGTGGATGGACTAGGTAAGTCTTCATAAATAGTGAGGCCCATGGTAGGCTAAACTTGTTTACTCTTCATCATCACTTGCAATATATCTGTTTCCTTCTCGCTTATCATACCATGAGTTGTAACCTATTGGGGTGGCATCATTTGTAGATTTTGAGTGATAAAATTTTGGTGGTGGTATGTTTACCATGACCACTTGTATGTTGGTTAGATATCTCATATTTGGTGGGTGATAAGGAATAAAATTGATGTCTTCTCCTAACCCCAATCTTAACCTATCCAAGGCTACTACTAGAGAGTCTTCTCGACCTCTGATGTGATAGCCTAACCCAAACCTGTCAGAGGGAAGTTGGTATTGTAGCTCGAATGGCCACCTACGCCCCCGCTCATATATACCAAGACCATAGCCATGCCAATGGCAGCGTTAAAAGTAGCTTAGAGCAAACTTAGGATTAGAGAGGTAATGAACATTAATAGTGAATAGTTCATAATTGTCCTCTTCTATGTCTGTAGACTTATGGGTGCAATCTAGGCCAACATAGACAAAGTTGGTTTGGTTAGGAGGGATTCCAAGTGGAACCACTATTCCCACTTGTGGTCTTAGGTCTTTTGACTGTACCATGTCCTATGCAGACTCTATGATGTATGTGAATGTTATGTTTTGCACAAGATACTCTACTATACCTATGCTTGCTAAGTGTATTGTTGCATGTGATGTGGATGATCCTACAGACGACACTGGTGAAGCGAGTTCTAGTATCTCCTCAACTTGATCTGGAAAATTTTCTTCTTTCATAGGACTTGGAATTTTCTCAATGGCTATGGTTAGCACTTCCTTGGGCTTTTATTTCTCAAATAAAGATGCCTTTAGCTTCTGATTATCTTTTGGTTTAGACATTGATGGTCTCTTAGAAGCAGTAGTCACTTTGGGTGCAAGATGAGGTGCTGATGTTGATGGGTCTTTTCGTACCCCTTTGTCTCTGTTATTTGGTTGCGTAGTTGGAGATGAAGGTCCTAAATACAAGTGGGTAGAAGAAATCATAAATTATCCTCAAAAATCCACCTGATGGACATACTTGAATGGCTCTTCATCGGCCAAATCCACATAGACTTTATCATCATGCATGTACTTGACACATTGTTGTAAAATTGAAGGAACACACTTCATATCTCTTATCCAAGGGCACCCTAAGAGGATGTTGTATTGCATGGCCCTTTACAATACATGACACATCACAGGCATGGTCTTATGCCCCACCTTGATGGGTAGGACTATCGTTCCCACAATATTGCATAAAGAATCATTAGAATATCTTAATGTCTAGGCTATCGTAACGATATTTTAATTGGGGATCTTAAGGTGTTCTATTGTTGTAGTTGTGATGATGTTTATTGAAAAACCTATATCGATCAAGACCCGCTTGAAATTTAAATCATTAACTAATGCAATAATGTGCAATGGAGGGTTTGGTAAGGCAGTAGGCACTGTCTTAATCTCATGATCATAGAATTGAATTATAGGTTCCTAAAACTCTTGTACTTGTCCCACAAAATGTGTGAATGCATTGGGGTCTTATGGTTGGAGCTCAATCGATCTCAAAATCTCAATTAAAGTCTCTTTGTGCTTTGGGGAATGTTGTATGAGCTCATAGATAGATAGCTTAGCTGGAGTCATTTGTAAGTTTTGCTCTAATATACTTCGAATAGTTACCACAGGTTGGTTTGGTGGACCTAAAAGGTTTCTCTACCCCTGCCTCTGCCTAGGTGTAGCTAGGACATTTATTGGAGCCGCAGGAGGCTGTGGTTGACCATATCGTCTAGTCCTGGTAGCTATATTGACAATTTCAACCATCCCAACGCACCCATGGGTAGGCGTATCAACTTGAACCTGATTGACTTGGGCACCTTGCCCTCTAGGGGCCTCATGGTTGGGCAACAAGTTTTTGTATATGCCCATATATCTATTATCGGGGGCAAATGGTTTGTTAAATTTAATTTCTCTCACCTCAATCATGTTTTGCACCTGATATTTTAAACCAACACAAACCTTAATATTATGCTCCAATATCCTATGATAAGGGTAAAATTGATCTTTCCTATATCCTTTTGGCTTAGTATGGTTGGGATCTATGAGAGGTATATCAAGAAATCTAATTTTTTTGGCCTCGCTCAATTGGTTGAAAATTTATTGCATTGACTTTGATAGAGGTGTAAAATAGCGAGGTGGCTTGCATTCTCTGTTTTGCCCCTGATTTTTCTTTTGATCATAATTGGCTGGTGGGGGCTATGATTGAAAATTTTGGGGTTGCTGTGCATCCCCATCCTTAGGTGCAACCAATACTAATTGATTAACTGGATCTGGGTTGGCCTATTTCTGCTTGTGTTTGTCATTTTTGCCATTTTTGTTCCACTCCTTGTTTCAGAGCTTAATGGTTCCCTCATCTACTTTTATGTCCTCAATGAGTTTGGCCTATGCCAAGGCTTCCTCAAAAGATAGATATTGTTGAAGTTGTAGGAAGAGGAAAATGTGTTTAGAACAACTCTTGGTGAACATGTAGATTTCTTCTGTGGGGATGGAGAATGATAACTTTGCCATGAATTTTATACATCTATCCTCATATTCCATTACTGGCTCATTGTCATAATGTTTTAAGTTGGCAAAATACAAAAGGTTCACCTTTCTTTTGGCACCAAAGGAGAAACACTTTAGGAATGCGTTTAATAGTTGTTAAAAATTGGATATGTTGTGCTTAGGCAGTTGGTTGAACCATTGAGTGACAGCGCCCAAAAATGTCATAATGAAAGTCTTTAGCATAAGAGCATCATTGTCTTCAAGATGAAAACGCATTGATGAAATTTGTTACATGCTCTTGTGCATCCTATTCACCCTTAAAATTTTCTAATCTAGGCATCTCAAAATGCTTAGGATATGCAAGGTTAGGGACTGATGGGCACAATGGTTGGTTGTGTATTTTACTCAATGTTGGTTGGTTCCTTGCCATATCTTGTTTCTCAAGGGACTTCATATTTTTAGCGAGTGTCTAGAATGCCTTTGAGGCAAGGAGTTACTATTCTTGTAGGCCCCATCATGTAGGTAATGGAGGTAAATCTATGTGCATTTTACTTGTTCTATTCTCGTCCCCCCTACGAGGGGATTTAGGATGTGTTTGATCCTAATTCGTCAAGTTTACCCTTTCCCCACCAGTTTGATGTTGCTCATGATTTGAGTGGTGGTTTTGTTGTGGGATCTCTTGTTGTCTATTGCACCCCTCTATTGGTGAGTCAGTGCATTTATCTCTTTGATGATAATTGCCATTGGTTTGTAAATTTATGCGAGCTAGTTGCTCAGCTTGTTATCTTAAATGTTGCTCATGTTGGCACAAAAGCCTTTCTCTTTGTTTTTCATGCTCAAGAGCTTCCACTAGCTCTCACTCTTTGTGCAATGCATTTTCTAACCATCGCATGCATTCAGATTGCAATATTGAAGAGGACTCAGGTTTGTCTAATTTTGGTCTTGTGGTTTTGATTTGCAGATTCCTCGAAGAGATCTCTACAGTTTCTTTGCTCTTGCTAGCTACTATAATTTGTTCCATGTGTTAATAAGTACCTCTATGGTCAGAATCTACATGAGACTTGCAGAGTCACTCTAAAGCATCCCCATATTGAGAGGTGCACTTAGAAGTAACAATTCGTGAACTTCCAAATGTAGAATTTTCTATGGCTATGATTTGGGGAGGTTGCCTCAGATGCAACCGATCCAACTCATTTAATTGTCTTATTTTCTATGGTTGATCCCTTGGGGTGCAATTTAATCCAATACAGTCATGATCTATTGGAATCCTTCCTCTTATGTGAAGGGTATCCTCTATTTGATGTCTATGACTGGATGTAGCTCTAGTTTTTTACCCTTCAGTAGGCAGACCTATTATCAATGTCTCATGTGAAGTTTGAGGTGTTGTGACTCTGGTGTATATTTTTGGTGATGACGGCTTTGTGGCCCTATATACCCTTCATGAGGATGGAGGTGGAGAAACCTCATCATACCTATGTGAAGAATGGGGTCTAGAACCCTTCTTATGTCCATGTGGGGAGGAAGCCCTTGAAGTCTCCTTATGTCTTTGAGAAGTTTCTATGTGTTTAGAGGAAGACCTTGAGGCTTCCTTGTGTCTTCTTGATGATTATGGCCATGAGGCCACTTTGTGTTGTGATTTAGTTCCATGATTTGACTCTCTATTTGGGGTTTCAAGAGGAGAACTCCCAAGGGTTGAATTATCACCCCGTAGACTTGCATAACTACGTATCACTATTTAATGAGCATGTGGTTCAATGTTACTAAAACTCCGTCTATGAGTATGTGTTGCTTTATATTCTCCCTTGGTATTGGACCAAGGATGTGTACTTCTAGTTTTGACCATTGTGCTTGTGAATTAGTTCGTTGGATTACAATTTTAGGTGTAACCAAACAATATCAGACAAGTGTGTATCTTGATTACCTATTTATGTGTGTCCTAAACTGTTTGATTTGTCTTTGATGTGTTGTTCTTGTTGTTTCTTGCTCTTGTTTTGAATTTAGAATAAGGAGACTCATCCATAGTGGGAATCAAGAACACCCATGCAAAACATGATTTTCTCAAAAAGAGACTTGGGTACACCGCTTAAATCCTAGTGGGGGGTTCACCTAACTCTTCCAATTTGAACCAATTGTTCTAATAGTGGGAGATAGTTTGAACATGAGTAAATTCGTACCACTATAAAGAAGTTCTGAGTTCCATTATAAGAAGATCTAGGAGGCAATATGGTGGAAGGAGATGAATGCCAACGTCACCTAACTAAATTGAAGGTTGGTGATGAAATCCAACTCTCCAATGTTTAAAACATGTGTGTGTGTGTGGGATTCATTTTAAGTTTGCATAAAATAAAATGCATCATACAACAAAAATGACTCTTTCCTATATGCCTAATATGAATGACATTTCACTTTTCAAAAAGATGCGTAACTAGTGTGAGATTTGTTGCGGACCAAACAAGGTGAATGGTTTCCTATTTTTGTCACATGCCCGTGCATTTAATTATCAACCCAGGGAGCTTTGTAAACTTGCGAAGAGTCGAAATTAGGTTACTACAATACCACTAGAGGTGAATCTGCTAATCCTACATTTTGGGGGGTGTTCTTGAAATGGTTGTCAATCATTCCCGCACTCCTCAATAAATTAAGTAAGAAGAAAATAATTAAATCTACAAAAATAAATCATGTATACATTCCTAAAAATAAATCTACTACAAAATACTAGAACTAGAAAATCAATGAACATTCCTATGAAAGCAATAAACTAATTAAAATAAATAAACAAAAAGGAAATGGGGAAGAAATACTGGCTTGGAATGGGCCTAGGCTCCAACAGCTTCTTCCCGATCGAACATTCACTTTAGAACTTCTGGAATTGTAATATATTTATCAACGTATTACAATCTATCTTCTGCAACTCTAAATGGATATTTATTAATTATTTCTATATATATTTCAGAATGATCTACGTGTGTTTATATAACACACCCGTAGAAATTTTGTTACAGAAGTGGTTACAACAGTCAATTCTTCCCAGACTAAATTAGAATAGTTTGGCGAATGCAATCGATGTCTGGCATTCTATTTTGATGGTGGCATGTTTGTTTCGGTTTGTGCTTTGCCTGGCATTAGTAAGATGTTTTGATATGTTGGTGCTATCTCCAATTTAGCTCTGCATGACGTAGAGCTAGAACTACACCAGTTGTTGCCATCCATATCGTTCAAATCTGGTCAATGGGCAAAGAATCAGTGGCACCTTCCTTATGAGGAAGGTACCTTGTGTATCGCTCCAAATTTTTCGCATCCTTACCTTCAGGCTATAGGATCCATGCCCGAAAGGAGGATGGGAAAAGGATGGCACGGTACCTCGGACTGAGAGGCCTTGCGAAGGTCCCGCCTCTCGGGGAGGTGTATTATGGTGATTTTTTGACGGATGGTGGGTTCACCAGGAAACGTTTGAATGGCAGTTTCCATGCCTAGGTTGGGAATGTGTTTAATGTGTTCAGTTTTATCTTTAAACATTCGAGTCCTAGGTTTGGCCAAATGAATCTAAGTTGTTCTATTATGAAAATGCGGACTAAATGAAATACAACAAACAGATTTGAACAGAAAATAGAGAGAAAAAGCTAAATTAAAGAGCCATACCTGATCCGGATGTCTGATGGAGGTTCCGATTCTTGAAGCAGACAGGATCGTCTGGAATTTGACGGGATCGTCTCCGACCTGCAGGATCGTCTGAGATTTGACGAATTCGTCAGAGACCTACAAACAGAGAAATAGACACAAAATACAAAAAATGCAGCAATGCTAATAGAGGATAATGATGTAAAATGACAATAAGGATGTTAACAGATAATCCCGAATAGAAATGCAAGTAAGTTGCAACACTTTAATAGCTAATCATGACCTTATTATGCAATTAAACTACATGGGTGAACTCCAAGATGCAAAATAATAAAGAATAATCATAAGATTAACTAAATACAGAATAATGCAATAGAAAATAATGAGGAAATGCAAACTCTGGGCATTGATTGCCCCCAATGTAGGCTGCAGTCGAGATCGTCTCGAATTGGTGCGAAATCGTCTCGAATTGAACAGGATCGTCCATGACGAACTGAGCTTGCTCCGGCTGAAAAATACTAAGGTTCCTGCAAATAAATTTGGACAAATATGGAGGCAAATAATAATTTAAGACGGTCTAATGCACGTAGAACTTGTGTTACGGGAAATTTCAGCCAGGGGGATGCCAAGGGGGAGTCCTAAGTTTAAATAGGCTTAGGAGGGAGGTTAGGAGGTTGGAGATCATCCCAATTTGGGAGATCTCCAATGGGGGAGGGTCTCTAACGGTGCAGAAACACTTCTACCCGGATTAGAGACGCCGTTGGAACAGAGGCTAATTGTGAAAAATCAGTTTTGGGACAAGATCGTCTGGACGTCCTAGCCTAGACGAAATCGTTCGATCTGAGGCGATATCGTTTGATCGGCGACGATATCGTCAAACGGTCAAAACAAACTCTAAAAATGGCATGAGAAATGAGGAAACGGGTTAAGCGACGGTTTGGGAGCGGTTTTGGGGTTAAAATTTGAATTTGAATTATTACTAAAGTAATTGTAATTATTTAAGGTTTTACTGTGCCAATTTTAGGGTGCTACATTTTGCCCCCTCTTTAGCGAATTTTTTGAAGAAAATGCGTTAAAGATGAGTTCTTCTCGATTTACGAGAAAGCAAAAATTATTCCCATTTTTAGGCGACGATTCTAGGTCGAATCGTACGACAACTTACTATGGTGCCCCCTCCGTGTTTTTACCCAAATCGAACGTTTGAGGTAAAAACGCGAAAAAGCAAAATTTTAAAATGTTTTTAATTGTTTTTGAATAAAATTAAGAAAAATAGGGTAAAACCCTAATTCATTATTACTGTTCATTTTCCTAGTTTTTAGAGCTCTGGAGACAAGATGGTCGAGACAGTGCATAGATCGACGAGAGGTCCGACGCGGGCTACGGGTAAGGGTCTAAACTTAGTTTAGAATGCTTTAATTTAGAATTTCATGCTTTTTAGATTAGATTTGATTGATTTTTGAGCATCGCGGCCATTTTTGGGCCGTCGACGTCGTCGAGACGAAATCGTCTCGATTTTTCCGAAATCGTCTCGATATCGTCGATTTCGTCTAAGGGCGAAATCGGTGATAGGGGGACGATTTCGTCCAATAAGGGATGATTTCCTCATGCGAAATCGGAGATGAATTTGCTCAAATTTGGGATGATATCGTCCAATTGTGGACGATATCATCATTTATAAAATTGAACTTATTTTGACTTGCATTTTTAATTAATGATTTATTAATGATTTTTATTGTTGATTTTGTTTATGTTGCAGAGAGGATTACTAAAGAGCAGAGAATGGAAATATGGCGGGTTGAGGGATGACTTGGCCGCTCTATCTCGAGCGAGAGCGAGATCAGCTGGCTCGAGTCGGCTTGCGGCATGTGGCGAGAGATGCCACGAGGTTTCTACAGATATGGGGCTATTGACAGCCTTAGCAGAGAGGTGGTATCCGGGTTCTTCCTATTTTCGGTTATCGACAGGGGAGATGACTCCCACACTGGAGGATGTATGGAGGATTTTGAGGATCCCCATACAAGGATGGCTGATCACTCCCACGGCCAATCAGGGCCACGCGATGATGCGACTGTGTGGCGATCCGAGCTTCGCCCTGGAGAAGGGCGGAGTGAATATCGAGTCGCTGCGCCAGATGCCTGGGGCATCTAGACTCACACGGGTTTTGGCTGGGGTGGTAGGTGGACTTCTGTTGTGCCACCAGAGTGGATGCAGGGTACCATGGCTACTGACAGATGTGGTCTATGACATGAGAGACCACGGGTACAGGTTTGCTTGGGGGAGCTTTGTACTCTATCGATTGTATAGGATCCTGCATGGGGTCGTGTACAAGGGCGGCCGATGTCTGGTTATGACATCGCTACTACAGGTTTGGTGTTGGGAGCACATCACGATGCGAAGGCCGATAGGGCTTCCAATGATAGGGATTGACGGGGAGAGGCCCCGAGTTTTCTATTGGTGGCTCCAGAGAGGGGCACAGCGATGGATAGATCTGCCAGCATCCCGAAGACTACTAGACGACCTTGTCTTCGACCAGATCACCTGGAGGCCTTGGAGAGATCATCCAGGGTGGGCCGAGGATGGACGAGGAGCTGGCTCACATCAGGTGAGTCTGTTGGCTGAGGATGGAGAGGGGAGAGGTGGAGCTCCATCGGTACGATCGAGTTTTGAGGCAGTTCGGTCTACGACAGGGGATCCCATCTCTCAGAGACTACGAGTTTTCTTGGACTATCCGGGATAACACTACGGTTAGCGGGGCTCCAGATATGCGGCGATTCTGGAGTCAGGACGCGGATGATGCCCCCATTCATCCAGTGGATGGGGATGACACTGGGGTAGCTGATGGCTATGATGCCCGGTACACGGGGCATCCGCCCTCCTCGGATGACGAGGGCTCGGGGTCCGATTCACGTAGTTGTGCGTCGGATGGGGAGGCGGCGCCGAGGCGGCCATTGAGGCAGCACAGGGTCACGACGAGGAGAGAGCAGAGGAGACCACAGGCTCAGCAGAGGCCACGATAGTGGGAGAGGAGGGAGGAGAGACCCCCTTCTCCACAGAGAGAGAGGCCACCATCGCCCGATAAGGGCAAGGGTGTTGACACTGGGGAGAGCAGTGAGACAGCGACTCTCCGAGCTGAGGTTGCCCGCTTGCGGGCTCAGGTGCAGACATTGCAGGATGAGGCTACACGACTTAGAGCTTGGGGTGGAGGAGCGAGCACTCGAGATTTAGCATGCGCTATTGCCCAGGTTATATTCTATCAGGCTCTATACTACCAGGCGGTGCCGATAGAGCAGAGGGTGCCATTACCAGCTCATATTGCAGAGCCTGTCGTGATGGGGTCATCTAGGACATCATCACGATCGGCATCCAGGACTCATGGCACCACACGGACTGCGATGGGGCCACCTCCTCCACCTCAGGGCGGGGGAGGAGATGAGGCTGAGAGCTCGAGGGGTTCTCGAGGCGAGGCTACTACACTACACAGAGATTGTATATTTGATTGAGAGGATTGAGTATGCCAAGATGTAGATTGTGGCATACCAATCTAGTTTTGATATGATGTACATATATTTGATATATATATAGATGAGATATTTTTTGATCATATGACTTGTCTTATGCGTTTGTATGATGCTTTAATGTTTTGGTGTGATTGATTTGATGATTCATGTAATTATGTCGTTTGGAAATATATTATGGTTTTTAATGGATGCTTTAAAATTTAAATGAAATAATCTGATGGAACAAATTGGTTGTTTGTGATGTGATGATTTGATAAAAAAAAAAGGGACTTCTAACAATAATTTCAAAGGACATTGTCGCTATTATAGACCATTTCATGGAGTCGCCGCTCACTCGGTCGTCAAGCTAATCCCAGTATAGAAATATTGTTAAAAGTAAAAGAGTGCTTAAGAGATTGTCTTAAGACTTTGGTGTGATGATGCAAATGATGATGATGATGGTGATTTGTTTTCAGATTTCCATGAAAATATTATGCATGAAATATTTTAAAATGATTTTTGCTAGGCATAAATTCCTAAGTGTGATAAATTTTTTGGATAATTCCCTAGGAATTATACCATCATTGCAAATTTGCATATTGACATAATGACATGAAATAGTGATAATGTGCATGCTTTTTTAAAAACATAATTGTATAACAGAATGATTTAAGTCATATGTTTTTATGATTTTAAATAAATGGGGAATAAAAATTGGTACAATGGTTTGCGCTAGGCATAGAATATGTAGGTATAGACTTATACCATCATCGCGAAATCCAAAGAAAAAGTTGATATAATAGTTTTATTGTATGGTTGATTTTTAATTGTTGAAAATAAACAGAAAATATGAAGATGAGGACTTGCGCTAGGCATAAGACTCCCATTTAAGTTCTGGAACTATACCATCGTCACGAAAGTCGACAATATATATATATGTGTGTGGTGTGTGTTTTTATTGTATGGTTTGAAAGAAATTTTGATTTTTGATTATGCATGTAGTTGTCTTTATGCGAGAAAGGAAAAATGAAATTATTCCGGACAATTTGCAAAGATATTTCAAAGTATCTCGAAGACAAAAGTTAGATTTATAAGGAATCCCATGTGCATATGTGAGTTCATTTCCAATCTTGATTTATCATAATGATACACAAAATCTCTCAAATACAAATGTGTGTGCAATTGCTATGTTCATTTACCGGTTTTGAGCAAGATAATTTGATACAAGTGATTTGAATGAACCAAATAAGTGTTCATTAACCATGATTTAGATGCATATAACCATACCGGACTACTATGTAAGTCGGATTATCAAGAGCTAGCTAATCCATAAGCAGACATAGGTCTGTACAAAAGAAGGTCGCTAATGTGACGGACATATTGCCACTCTAGGAGTTACCCAAGGCCAAGCAGGTTGGGCACAAACCACCTGTTATGGGGCTTACCTCATAGTTTTCGAATAATTGAGAATTCCAGGGATTCAAGCTCATCAACCCTTCTTTTCTTTTCAATGGGTAGGGAGAGGGATTTTATTGCTTTTGCTTTTCTTTCTTTTGCTTTTCTTTTGTATTTTTGCTTGATTTTTGAGATAATGCTTGAAACATTGCTGTAATGATATAAAATAACATTTTTCTTTTTCTCTTTTTCTTGAACTTTGCTTTTCTTCCTATGCTAGGGATACTTGCTCGGATTAGCTGTAGAGCAAGGGATTTTTATTCTGGGTAGGGGTGAGCTTGTCCTTTTGCCAATTCTCAAAGATTCTAGACCATGTGCATGATAGGATAGCAGGGAAAACTTTTCGCTCAAGAAACCACTTCTACTATGTAGCATAGCATGGACATTACAAATATAATCATTTTATTGTGAAAGGATGTGCTTGGTTTAAGTAAATAACAAGATCAATTCTCTGTGCTCAAACTTTATTTAATTGAATTTTGTGGACTTTGATATAAGAGAGATTAGTAATCATGCCGGATAAAAATCAAGATATTTATTTTGTGTTTGTGAAAGTGAGGGATTCCAAATAAATGCTAATTTATCCAAAATAATTTGAAATATATAAGCTGCAACATTTGTAAGAAGAAATATATACAAATACTTTTTGGGAAGTTTGAGAATGTTGACTCTCTCTTTCTTCTTTATTTTGTTTTGGTTTCGAAAGAGTCAAGAATATTGTTGTTTTTATTTTTATTATTTTTGTTTGTTTTTGTTTTTGTGTAAACGAGTTTGATATATTTTTAAAATAAGACAACATGCAAAATATGTACAAATGATGAAATGACCAAATTTTATGCGTAATATCGCCTAAGATGCATAATATTCATAGGTTCTTTTAAATATTTACCATCTAAGGTAGCTAATTTGTATGCTCCCGATTCAAATTTAGCAGTGATAATGTATGGTCCAAGCCGGTTGGGCTCAAATTTACCTTTAAGGTCTTTAGTTGCATTAGTATTTTTTTGATTTTCTTTTAAAACAAGGTCGTCGATCTCAAAGGATCGATGACGAACTTTTTAGCATATGATCTTTTAAGCTTGTTTTGGTAGGCACGGAGATGCTCCAAAGCATTGATGCATTTTTCATCTAGGAGTTCCAGTTGATTGAGTCTGCACGACTCGATATTCATCTCCTACTTCGGTATCTTGAAGTAGTAGAGCCAAAGAAGGAACTTCTAATTCAAAGGGAAAAATGGCTTCGACACCATAAACCAAAACAAAAGGTGAAGTTCCAGTGGGGGTTCGAACACTAGTTCGATAGGCCCACAAGGCTGGATATAATTGAATGTGCCAGTCACGGCCAGATTTATTGACCAATATTTTGAGAATTTTGATTAAGGTTTTGTTAGATGCTTCTGCTTGACCATTACCATGAGGATAATAGGGAGTGGACCAGCGATGTTGAATCTTATATTTTTGGCATAATTTCTTAACATCTTTATTTTTGAAACAAGTTCCATTGTCCGAGATGAGATTTGCAAGAATTTCGAACCTACAAATGATTTGATTAAAAATAAATTTAGAGACTTGTGTGCCAGTGCAGGAAGCTAAAGGCATAGCTTCAACCCACTTCGTGAAATACTCGGTGGCGGTTATGATGAATTTGTGTCCATCGGATGACACAGGATTAATTTTGCCAATAATGTCTAAGCCCCATTTTGAAAAGGGCCAAGGAGATGAAATAGCCTGCAGTTCTTGTGCGGGGGCATGGACAAGGTCGGCATGTTTTCGGCACTTGTCGCAATGGCGCACATAATCATGTGCATCATTCTCCATGGTAGGCCAAAAGTATCCTATCCTAAGGAGCTTTTTAGCAATGACACTACCACTGAAGTGTCCTCCACAAGATCCATCGTGGGCTTCACTCAAGGCTGATTTGGATTCTTCTAGATTCAAACATCTCAATAGGATACCTTCAAAAGATCTCCTATATAAAGTATTGCCAATTATTACAAATCGACTTGCTCGTCTACGTAATAACCGATGCTGGTTTCTATTAGAATTGGCGGGGAAAGTCCCATTTTGAAGAAAATCAAATATATCCGTATACCAAGGTTCAGTAGTTTCATTGATTAGAAACACATCCAAAGGTTCTAAGCATGACTTATTTGAAGCGGGTTCCTGGAGTCGACGAATAATGATGGTGGCATATTCGTCATCTAACTCCAAGGGCGAGAAGAGATGCAGCTGCGGCCATAGCGTCGACTCGCACGGTTGCTAGTTCGAGGAATAGCTTCCAAGGTAACTTGATCAAATAGGGATAACAATTGCAAAACATATGCTTTATATGGGCGCAATTTATCATCTTTGGTCTGATAAACTTCATTAATTTGATTTATGACAAGTTGAGAATCACCAAAAACTAATAGATGTTTAATTTTTAGCGCCAAGGCAGCTCGTAATCCAAGGATTAGAGCTTCATATTCAACAGTATTATTGGTGCAAGCAAATGTTAATTTGAAGGACAGAGGAATAAGATGTTTTTGTGGGGATATTAAAATAATACCCGCACCAGCCCCACTCATGCATCGGGCTCCATCAAAGTATAAGGACCATTGTTCAATATGGTCTGCCTCTAATTGAAGGCATTCATCGGGAAACTCAATGATGAGGGGATGGGTAGACTCTAAGGGTGCAGCGACTAATTGATCTGCTATGATTTGACCCTTAACAGACTTCTGTCCTATGAACGTGAGGTCAAACTCGCTTAGAGCAAGAACCCACTTGGTTGTACGACCCGATAAATAAGGTCGACTCATGAGATACCTCAAGGGATCATATTTAGCAATGACATAGGTTTTTTGACTAAGCATATAATGGCATAATTTTTGCGTAGCAAACATGATTGCTAGACATAGTTTTTCTAATGTTGTGTAGCGGGTTTCATAACTGATGAGAGTTTGGCTAATATAATAATTAGCACGTTCTCTCTTCTCATCATCAAGTTGAGCTAACATAGCTCCTAAGGCAGAATCTGAAGCTAAAATATACAGGAGAAATGGGCGATCAGGTCTAGGTGGAGAAAGCACAGGTGGGTTAAGGAGGTATTGTTTGAGAAGTTCAAAAGCTTCTTTACATTCGTCGTCCCAATTAAAAGGGACATCCTTCTTAAGGAGCTTAAGAAAGGGACCGGTTTTGTCCGCCAACTTATCGATGAAGCGACGGATAGCTTGAAGCTTACCTTGTAAACTTCGTAATTCAGATATATTGGTAGGTGCGGGCATATCAGTGATAGCCGCAATCTTGAGAGGGTCAATTTTGATGCCACGTAAAGAAACTATAACCCCTAATAGTTTACCGGACTTAACTCCAAATATGCATTTGGCTGGATTTAATCGAATAAGATATTCTCTTAACCGATTAAAAACTTTTCTCAAATCATCTAAATGGTTATCTTCATTAATAGAGCGAGCTATAATATCATCTACATAATCATGTAGGATATCATGCATCATATCATGAAAAATATAAGTCATAGCTCGTTGATAGGTTGCACCTGCGTTCTTTAAGCCGAATGGCATCACTTTCCAACAAAAGGTACCCCAAGGGGTAATAAAGGTTGTTTTAGCCTGATCTTCAGGAGCTATCCTGATCTGATTATAACCGGAGAATCCATCCATTAAGGACATCATCCCACTCCCAGCAGTAAAATCAATGATTTGGTCCATGTTTGGAAGAGGAAAATCATCTTTAGGGCATGCAGCGTTAATATCTCTAAAATCTGTGCAAACCCTAACTTTGGTAGCTTCTTTCTTGGTGATTGGAACTACATTTGAGATCCATTCAGCATAATCAATAGCTTGTATAAAAACAACATTCAGGAGTTTTTCTAACTCCCCTTTGACTAGCAAGGCCACTTTGGGATGCATTTTTCTAAGTTTTTGTTTAACAGGTTTAGCATCCGGATGGACTACTAGATGATGCATGACTACGGAAGGGTCCAGGACATGGCATATCTTCATATGTCCAAGCGAAGACATCTTCATATTCTTTAAGGAATGCAATGTATTGCTCTTGTTTTTCTTGACTTAATTCTGATCCAATATTGATTATGTGGGGATTATCCTCGGTTCCAATGTTAATTTTAATGACGTTTTCTACTTCCATGTGTAGATCTCTTTCAAAATTAGGTGGGGCGGGTGAAACGCCCAATTCTTGTAATTATTTTAAGGTTAACTTGGATAATTCATCTTGAGGAGTAGTGGCCTCAAGTTGGGCTATAGTAGGTATAGAACCATCAAAATAAAACCCATTGTGTAACATCTCTTCAACGGAGACATCATGGAAAATATCTCCTTCCAACTCATCATCGGATTCAGCGATCATTTCAAGGTAAGCTATGGATAGCATGTTACATGTAAATGGCTGATTTTTTAGAGGCAAATCATCACGCCTATCCAAATAATCTTGATAACATATGAGTTGATCATCATCTTCAAAAGGAAAGGGTTGACCCTTACTAGGAAATAGGCCCACACCACGGCGGGCAGGCCACGGTTCTACCTCGAAAGGTTCTTTCATACCATTTTGGAAAGGTCCCAAGCCTTTCCCTTTATATCCCATTTTAAGCATTATAGGTTTAGCTTTAATATACTCATTAGTAAAATAACATCGAGCATATCCATCATGATGAGTTTTGATATTCCGAGGTATTCTTCCCCAGTCATATCCTTTATAAATGAAGGCACAACTCCCGACTTGGTAAGTACTTCCCATAGGTTGTGGGAGGCCCAAAGTACGAGGAGATGGCGGCAAGTTATTTAAGATAATGGAATTTTGCATAGAAGCATTTGTTTTTTCTGATATAAGAATTTGAGATAAATCGGGTAAGAGTTCATCAGAAAGAGCATAAGATGTAGAAGGATCATTCCCTATATCTTTAGATGTGGAAGGTATGATAGATGTAGATAATGTGGAGGTGTTAATAGATGGGTCTATAGGTTTTGAAATTATAGGGATGGAACATGAAGGATTGGTTATGGATTGAAGATCTTTTTGAGGTTCTAGAGTGGTTTGTTTAGAAGATTGTTGATCTATATATGAGGGTGAAATTAATGGAGGAGAAATAGATGAAGTTATGGGTGTGTGTTTCACAGTTTTAGATGAAAAATAAGAATTAGGATGTGTGGATGACAGAGCGGGGCAAAATTGAACTCCAACAGGTTTTGCCAAAGCACACATATCAAAGGGTCTAGGATCACCATGGATAGTGACCAACTGATTTTTAAATTCGAATTTAACACATTGGTGTAAAGTTGATGGGACAGACCCGCATTGCATTGATCCAAGGATGACCCAAGAGTATATTGTACGATGCGGGGCAATGTACAATAAACACGGTCGTATCTAAGGTTCTAGGACCAACTTGCAATGGGATGGTAATAACTCCACACGTTTCTTGTGTTTCGTCATTGAAAGCTTTGATAATCATGTCGGTTTTCTTCATTTCATCACTTCTAAACCCAAATCGTTGGTAGAAATCAAAAGTGCAAATATTTAGAGATGAACCATTATCAATCAAAACTCTTTTAACGGCTACATCTCCAATTAGGGCAGTAATGTATAAGGGGTTATCCTTATGTAAACTATGTTGTGGTATATCTTTATCCCGAAAGTCAATACAATCGACTTCCCTAGTGATGATAGTATTGGCCATGGCTTCGGGTTGAATGTTTTGTGGTACCATCATTTGGCTTAATGTAAGCATTAATTCATCTCTATGGGTAGGAGAAGATCTTAATAAATCCAAGAGAGAAATTCTAGCTGTAGTATTGGATAATTGCTCATTAATATTGTAAGGGGGTTTAGGTTGAACATTAGAAGCATGATTCCCTTTATTGGGATTTTTCAAAACAAATGGAGCTGATCCATCATTCTGGTTTGGTTCTTGTTGAGAATTTTGAGCCTGTTGTCTGGTAACGACTTCGATGGTACCTACAATGTTGTATTGAGGACGTTGAATAAGTCTTGGTCTAGCATTTATAGCTTGTTCATTAGAAAGGAATTGATCAGAAGAGGGTCGAGTAGTAACTCTTCTAGGAAATGGTTCTTCTGGAATCATAGCATCTGTAATAGGTTGAATAGGATCTGATTCATTTTTAGAACTATTCGATTGGTTTGAAGTGATTTCCATGTCACTTTCAGTATCTGATTCTATATCACTAGGATCTGGAGTTTGAGTATTATGTAGGGGCCTGGTTGTGACCATGGATAAAGTTGTGTCAAATTTTTGTAAATCATGATTAGGTAAATGTCCGCTAATAGTTCCTACATATCGGGTAGGAGGAGGAACATTATGATGCTCAATTTGATTGGCCACCTCTTTACCATGTCTTGGTAAAGGATGTTGAAATATGTCTAATGATTGATTAGCATTTTGATTTTGATTTTGGGGAATGTTCTTTTGAGCATTATTAGGAGCATTTTGTTTAGGTTGGAAGGCTTGCACCTCCATTTCATTATTATCAATCAGATCTTGTATTTTATGTTTTAACCTTTTACAAGCGTTGGTAGAGTGTCCAGGTCCTCTATGGAAATCACAGTGTAAGTCGACTCTGTATCCGGGTATGGTTGGATCAGGTTCCCGGATAGTTGGTAATTGAATCAAACCTCTTTCGAGTAATTGAGGTAAAATAGTTGATAATGGTTGATTCAATCTAGTAAATTCTCGAGGAGGTTTATCAGGAGGTTTCAATATAAATTTTTTTGTTGTCTTCGTTGCATTGATATTAGCAACATTTCTGTTGTCAGTGACTCCGTCACCTACGACTTGTTTGTTTTTATATTGATTTTTGGATGTTTTCTCATCATCTTTCTTCCTAAGTTGGCCTCTCCTAATGAGGGCATCTTCTACTCTTCGAGCTAAATCTATAGCTTGATCGAAGGTAGTTAAAGTAGCGATTGATAACTCATAAGATATTTGTTCTTGCAAATTATTAATAAAAATGTCCAACATTTCCCTATAAGGTAGCACAAAGTGCAGTTTTCCTATCAACTGCCTCCATCTAGCTAAGAAATCAGCAAAACATTCATCTTTGTCTTGTTTTAAGTTGTATAAATCTTTAATGGTGACATGCCTCTCGATGTAGGCACTAAATTGATGGACAAAAGATTCAGTTGTTTCTTCAAAGTTTCTCAAAGAATGAGTGGGCAATTGATAGTACCACTCTAATGCCATTCCACCTAAACTTTTTGGGAACATTTTTAGTAATAGCAAGTCATCATGTGATATATCATGACATGCTATCCTAAACATGCGAAGATGCTCTATGGGATCTTCAGTTCCTTTATATATAGGCAGGACGGGCATGGGAAAATGCTTAGGGTACGGTTGTGCTACAACTATGGGATCCAAAGGTTGACTACACATCTCTCGATAATTGTACGAGGGACGGTAGGGATCTATCTGGTCCATGCGGGAAGCTAACTGCTTCACCATGGCTTCCAGATTATTGGTTTGCCCACCATATTGGTTCGGTAGGGCATTAATATGGGATTTGTGAGCATATGATGGAGGGACATGAATATTAGATGCTATATTGCTATTGTGTAATCTGTTGGTAGGAAGGGTGTTATGAAGAAGTTTTGAAGTTATATTATGTTGTATTCCAGATTGTTGGAAATTGGTGTTTGGCTTCATTTTAGGTTTTTGTTGATTTGAAGCATATTGATCAATAGTTTGGCGAAGTAAAGCAGTGAAGGAAAGTTTCTTTTGTGTGGGAATGATTTTAGGCTCAATAACGGGTTCTTTAGGAGGTTGGGTAACCTGTTGTTTTTGCATGTTCTGAATCATAGTGACCATATCTCTATTGGATGGTCCAGCCTTATCACTTTCTTGATCAACAAAGGACAAGGGATTAGTGTGTATATTAAACACATCTTCCATGGCTGCTTGAGTGTCACTAATTTGTCCTTTATCAATACGAACTGCCATATTAAGAGCGCCAATGTTATTATTGAAAAATTTCCAGAAATGATCTAAGTTATCAAAAGCAATAGTTCCATCTGGAGTTATTCTAGGGGATGAGGATCCATCCTCTTTAACATTTTCTTCTTGTTCATCTACAACAAGCTCATCGTCTTGCTGGTCTAGAGTTTCTTCTTTCGGGATTGGATCCTCAGGAAGGACATTTGGGTTTCTTGTTTTGTCTCCTAACCAATCTTCTTCTTCTCCTTCGGTTTGTTTACCATTCCTAAGTTTAGGCATTGTGCTTAACTTAGATTTCAGCAAATATATATATATATATATATATATATATATATATATATATATATATATATATATATATATATATGCAACAAGCTTAAGAGGTATATATTAATTATATACCTACTACAATATTTAAAATGAAATGTTTTGGTTTTTGTTATGTTTTTTAGTTTTTCTTGTTTTTTTTTTGTTTTAATAACAATATTATAAAGATAACAAACAACACAATGAATACGCAAGAAATAATAATAATGAAAGCAATGATCTAGTTTTCTATAAACAATTTATAAATATCATTAATGGGCTCAAGTTCTTCGGGAGTCATGAAGTGTTCTTCTTCAAATTGAAAATTTTCTTTCAAGAATTTAATGAAAAGTGCTATAGTGATATTATCTGTCTCAGATTCTGGTTGATAGAAGTAAAGCTCGTGGCAATACTCTCGATATAACACAGCTCTAGGAACTCTATTCCATATTTCCCTATCCGTAAGAATGACCTCTTGGTCTTCTACATGACCTAGGAACTGGTGTATAGTGGCTGCGTTCTCGAGGTATTCCTCGAAGGTGAACAATTCTGAAGACACAAGAGCTCTCCTATAAGCTAACCATCTATGGCAAGGCTCTCCGAAGTTCATGATAAAAAATGAGTTGATGAGGATCCAGGATTCTATCTAGGACAAGCCTTTTGATTTGTTTAAGTTTTGTTGACCTAGATGAAATGACACCTAGTCTTCTATCAAGTTCGTCCCACAAAAGTTGATTTCTATCTGTTTCAGGCACACTAAGCACATAATTGATTTCTATGGCTGCTAATTGGTTTTCAACATTTATAGTAACTGCTAGTATTTTCTTAGGAGCTACCATCTAAACATGATATGCAACTTATTAGTTTTAAATGATTTGAAATGCATCTATATATATATATATTTTTTTTTTTTTCAAAAGGTTTTAAATGCATTCACGTCGGGTTCACCAAAATGTATCGCTCCAAATTTTTCGCATCCTTACCTTCAGGCTATAGGATCCGTGCCCGGAAGGAGGATGGGAAAAGGATGGCACGGTACCTCGGACTGAGAGGCCTTGCGAAGGTCCCGCCTCTCGGGGGAGGTGTATTATGGTGATTTTTCGACGGATGGTGGGTTCACCAGGAAACGTTTGAATGGCAGTTTCCATGCCTAGGTTGGGAATGTGTTTAATGTGTTCAGTTTTATCTTTAAACATTCGAGTCCTAGGTTTGGCCAAATGAATCTAAGTTGTTCTATTATGAAAATGCAGACTAAATGAAATACAACAAACAGATTTGAACAGAAAACAGAGAGAAAAAGCTAAATTAAAGAGCCATACCTGATCCGGATGTCTGATGGAGGTTTTGATTCTTGAAGCAGACAGGATCGTCTAGAATTTGATGGGATCGTCTCCGACCTGCAGGATCGTCTGAGATCTGACGAATTCGTCAGACGAATTCGTCAGAGACCTACAAACAGAGAAATAGACACAAAATACAAAAAATGCAGCAATGCTAATAGAGGATAATGATGTAAAATGACAATAAGGATGTTAACGAGATAATCCCGAATAGGAATGCAAGCAAATTGCAACACTTTAATAGCTAATCATGACCTTATTATGCAATTAAACTACATGGGTGAACTCCAAGATGCAAAATAATAAAGAATAATCATAAGATTAACTAAATACAGAATAATGCAGTAGAAAATAATGAGGAAATGCAAACTCTGGGCATTGATTGCCCCCAATGCAGACTACAGTCGAGATCGTCTCGAATTGGTGTGAAATCATCTCGAATTGAACAGGATCGTCCATGACGAACTGAGCTTGCTCCGGCTGAAAAATACTAAGGTTCCTGCAAATAAATTTGGACAAATATGGAGGCAAATAATAATTTAAGACGGTCTAATGCACGTAGAACTTGTGTTACAGGAAATTTCAGCTAGGGGGATGCCAAGGGGGAGTCCTAAGTTTAAATAGGCTTAGGAGGGAGGTTAGGAGGTTGGAGATCATCCCAATTTGGGAGATCTCCAATGGGGGAGGGTCTCTAACGGTGTAGACACGCTTACGCCCGGATTAGAGACGTCGTTGGAACAGAGGCTAATTGTGAAAAATTAGTTTTGGGACAAGATCGTCTGGACGTCCTAGCCCAGACGAAATCGTCCGATCTGAGGCGATATCGTCTGATCGGCGACGATATCGTCAAACGGTCAAAACAAACTCTAAAAATGGCATGGGAAACGAGGAAACGGGTTAAGCGGCGGTTTAGGAGCGGTTTTGGGGTTAAAATTTGAATTTGAATTATTACTAAAGTAATTGTAATTATTTAAGGTTTTACTGCGCCAATTTTAGGGTGCTACATTTTGCCCCCTCTTTAGCAAATTTTTTGAAGAAAATGCGTTAAAGATGAGTTCTTCTCGATCTACGAGAAAGCAAAAATTATTCCCATTTTTAGGCGACGATTCTAGGTCGAATCGTACGACAACTTACTATGGTGCCCCCTCCGTGTTTTTACCCAAATCGAACGTTTGAGGTAAAAACACGGAAAAGCAAAATTTTAAAATGTTTTTAATTGTTTTTGAATAAAATTAAGAAAAATAGGGTAAAACCCTAATTCATTATTCTTGTTCATTTTCCTAGTTTTTAGAGCTCTGGAGACAAGATGGTCGAGACAGCGCACAGATCGACAGAGGTCCGACGCGGGCTACGGGTAAGGGTCTAAACTAAATTTAGAATGCTTTACTTTAGAATTTCATGCTTTTTAGATTAGATTTGATTGATTTTTGAGCATCGCGGCCGTTTTTGGGCCGTCGACGTCGTCGAGACGAAATCATCTCGATTTCGTTGAAATCGTCTCGATATCGTCGATTTCGTCTAAGGGCGAAATCGACGATAGGGGGACGATTTCGTCCAATAAGGGACGATTTCCTCATGCGAAATCAGAGACGAATTTTCTCAAATTTGGGACGATATCATCCAATTGTGGACGATATCATCATTTATAAAATTGAACTTATTTTGACTTGCATTTTTAATTAATGATTTATTAATGATTTTTATTGTTGATTTTGTTTATGTTGCAGAGAGGATTACTAAAGAGTGAGAGAATGGAAATATGGCGGGTTGAAGGATGACTTGGCCGCTCTATCTCGAGCGAGAGCGAGATCAGGTGGCTCGGGTCGGCTTGCAACATGTGGCAGAGATGCCACAGGTTTCTACAGATATGGGGCTATTGACAGCCCTAGCAGAGAGGTGGTATCCGGGTTCTTCCTGTTTTTGGTTATCGACAAGGGAGATGACTCCCACACTGGAGGATGTATGGAGGATTTTGAGGATCCCCATACAAGGATGGCTGATCACTCCCATGGCCAATCAGGGCCACGCGATGATGCGACTATGTGGTGATCCGAGCTTCACCCTGGAGAAGGGCGGAGTGAATATCGAGTCGTTGCACCAGATGCCTGGGGCATCTAGACTCACACGAGTTTTGGCTGGGGTGGTAGGTGGATTTTTGTTGTGCCACTAGAGTGGATGCAGGGTACCATGGCTACTGAAAGATGTGGTCTATGACATGAGAGACCACGGGTACAGGTTTGCTTGGGGGAGCTTTGTACTCTGCCGATTGTACAGGATCCTGCATGGGGTCGTGTACAAGGGCGGTCGATGTCTGGTTATGACATCGCTACTACAGGTTTGGTGTTGGGAGCACATCACGGTGCGGAGGCCGATAGGGCTCCCACTAATAGGGATTGACGGGGAGAGGCCTCGAGTTTTCTACTGGTGGCTCCGAAGAGGGGCACAACGACGGATAGATCTGCCAGCATCCCGGAGACTACTAGATGACCTTGTCTCCGACCAGATCACCTGGAGGCCTTGGAGAGATCATCCAGGGTGGGCCGAGGACGGACAGGAGCTGGCTCGCATCAGGGGAGTCTGCTAGTTGAGGATGGAGAGGGGAGAGGTGGAGCTCCACCGGTACGACCGAGTTTTGAGGTAGTTCGGTCTATAGCAGGGGATCCCATCTCTCAGAGACTACGAGTTTTCTTGGACTGTCCGGGATAACACTACAGTTAGCGGGGCTCCAGATATGCAACGATTCTGGAGTCAGGACGCAGATGATGCCCCCATTCAGCCAGTGGATGGGGACGACACTGGGGTAGCCGACGGCTATGATGCCTGGTACGTAGGCATCCACCCTCCTTGGATGACGAGGGCTCAGGGTCCGATTCATGCAGTTGTGCATCGGATGGGGAGGCGGTGCCAGGCGGCCATTGAGGTAGCACAAGGTCACGACGGGAGAGAGCAGAGGAGACCACAGGCTCAATAGAGGCCATGGCAATGGGAGAGGAGGGAGGAGAGACCCCCTTCTCCACAGAGAGAGAGGCCACCATCGCTCGATAAGGGCAAGGGTGTTGACACTAGGGAGAGCAGCGAGACATCGACTCTCCGAGTTGAGGTTGCCTGCCTACGGGCTCAGGTGTAGACATTGCAGGATGAGGCTACACGACTTAGAGCTCGAGGCAAAGGAGCGAGCACTCGGGATTTAGCATGCGCTATTGCCCAGGTTACATTCTATCAGGCTCTATATTACCAGGTGGTGCCAGCGAGGGCGAGAGGGTGCCATTACCAGCTCATATTGCGAGTCTGTCATGATGGGGTCATCTAGGACATCATCACGATCGACATCCAGGACTCATGGCACCACACGGACTACGATGGGGCCACCTCCTCCACCTCAGGGCGGGGGAGGAGATGAGGCCGAGAGCTCGAGGGGTTCTCGAGGTGAGGCTACTGCACTACACGAGAATTGTATATTTGATTGAGAGGATTGAGTATGCCAAGATGTAGATTGTGGCATACCAATCTAGTTTTGAGATGATGTACATATATTTGAATATATATATAGATGAGATATTTTTTGATCATATGACTTGTCTTATGCGTTTGTATGATGCTTTAATGTTTTAGTGTGATTGATTTGATGATTCATGTAATTATGTCGTTTGGAAATATTATGGTTTTTAATGTCATGCTTTAAAATTTAAATGAAATAATCTGATGGAACAAATTGGTTGTTTGTGATGTGATGATTTGATAAAAAAAAAGGGACTTTTAACAATAATTTCAAAGGACATTGTCGCTATTATAGACCATTTCATGGAGTCGCCGCTCACTCGGTCGTCAAGCTAATCCCAGTATAGAAATATTGTTAAAAAGTAAAAGAGTGCTTAAGAGACTGTCTTAAGACTTTGGTGTGATGATGCAAATGATGATGATGATGATTTTGTTTTCAGACTTTTCATGAAAATATTATGCATGAAATATTTTAAAATGATTTTTGCTAGGCATAAATTCCTAAGTGTGATAAAATTTTTGGATAATTCCCTAGGAATTATACCATCATTGCAAATTTGCATGTTGACATAATGACATGAAATAGTGATAATGTGCATGCTTTTTGAAAGCATAATTGTGTAACATAATGATTTAAGTCATATGTTTTTATGATTTTAAATAAATGGGGAATAAAAATTGGTACAATGGTTTGCGCTAGGCATAGAATATGTAGGTATAGACTTATACCATCATCGCGAAATCCAAAGAAAAAGATAGTTTTATTGCATGGTTGATTTTTAATTGTTGAAAATAAACAAAAAATATGAAGATGAGGACTTGCGCTAGGCATAAGACTCCCATTTAAGTTTTGGAACTATACCATCGTCGCGAAAGTCGACAATATATATATATATATATATATATATATATATATATATATATATATATATATTTTGTGTGTTTTTATTGTATGGTTTGAAAGAAATTTTGATTTTTGATTATGCATGTAGTTGTCTTTATACGAAACAACTATTCCCAAAGAAGAAGATGAAATTATTCCAGACAATTTGCAAAGATATTTCAAAGTATCTCGAAGACAAAAGTTAGATTTATAAGGAATCCCATGTGCATATGTGAGTTCATTTCCAATCTTGATTTATCATAATGATACACAAAATCTCTCAAATACAAATGTGTGTGCAATTGCTATGTTCATTTACCAGTTTTGAGCAAGATAATTTGATACAAGTGATTTGAATGAACCAAATAAGTGTTCATTAACCATGATTTAGATGCATATAACCATACCAGACTACTATGTAAGTCGGATTATCAAGAGCTAGCTAATCCATAAGAAGACATAGGTCTGTACAAAAGAAGGTCGCTAATGTGACAGACATATCGCCATGCTAGGAGTTACCCAAGGCCAAGCGGGTTGGGCACAAACCACCTGTTATGGGGCTTACCTCACAGTTTTTGAATAATTGAGAATTCCAGGGATTCAAGCTCATCAACCCTTCTTTTCTTTTCAAAGGGTAGGGAGAGGGATTTTATTGCTTTTGCTTTTGCTTTCTTTTGCTTTTCCTTTTGTATTTTTGCTTGATTTTTGAGATAATGCTTGAAACATTGCTGTAATGATATAAAATAACATTTTTCTTTTTCTCTTTTTCTTGAACTTTGCTTTTCTTCCTATGCTAGGGATACTTGCTCGGATTAGGCTTGTAGAGCAAGGGATTTTTATTCTGGGTAGGGGTGAGCTTGTCCTTTTGCCAATTCTCAAAGATTCTAGACCATGTGCATGATAGGATAGCAGGGGAAACTTTTCGCTCAAGAAACCACTTCTACTATGTAGCATAGCATGGACATTACAAATATAATCATTTTATTGTGAAAGGATGTGCTTGGTTTAAGTAAATAACAAGATCAATTCTCTGTGCTCAAACTTTATTTAATTGAATTTTGTGGACTTTGATATAAGAGAGATTAGTAATCATGCCAGATAAAAATCAAGATATTTATTTTGTGTTTGTGAAAGTGAGGGATTCCAAATAAATGCTAATTTATCCAAAATAATTTGAAATATATAACTGCAACATTTGTAAGAAGAAATATATACAAATACTTTTTGGGAAGTTTGATAATGTTGACTCTCTCTTTCTTCTTTATTTTGTTTTGGTTTTGAAAGAGTCAAGAATATTGTTGTTTTTATTTTTATTATTTTTGTTTGTTTTTGTTTTTGTGTAAATACTTTGATATATTTTTAAAATAAGAAAACATGCAAAATATGTACAAATGATGAAATGACTAAATTTTATGCGTAATATCGCTTAAGATGCATAATATTCATAGGTTATTTAAATTCTTTACCATCTAAGGTAGATAATTTGTATGCTCCCGATTCAAATTTATCAGTGATAATGTATGGTCCAAGCCAGTTGGGCTCAAATTTACCTTTAAGGTCTTTAGTTGCATTAGTATTTTTTTGATTTTCTTTTAAAACAAGGTCGTCGATCTCAAAGGATCGATGACGAACTTTTTTAGCATATGATCTTTTAAGCTTGTTTTGGTAGGCACGGAGATGCTCCAAAGCATTGATGCGCTTTTCATCTAGGAGTTCCAGCTGACTGAGTCTGCCAAGTTCGATATTCATCTCCTACTTCGGTATCTTGAAGTAGTAGAGCCAAAGAAGGAACTTCTAATTCAAAGGGAAAAATGGCTTCAACACCATAAACCAAAACAAAAGGTGAAGTTCCAGTGGGGGTTCGAACACTAGTTCGATAGGCCCACAAGGCTGGATATAATTGAATGTGCCAGTCGCGGCCAGATTTATTGACCAATATTTTGAGAATTTTGATTAAGGTTTTGTTAGATGCTTATGCTTGACCATTACCCTGAGGATAATAGGGAGTGGACCAACGATGTTGAATCTTATATTTTTGGCATAATTTCTTAACATCTTTATTTTTGAAACAAGTTCCATTATCCGAGATGAGATTTGCAAGGAATTCCGAACCTACAAATGATTTGATTAAAAATAAATTTAGAGACTTGTGTGCCGGTGCGGGAAGCTAAAGGCATAGCTTCAACCCACTTTGTGAAATACTCGATGGCGGTTATGATGAATTTGTGTCCATCAGATGACACAGGATTAATTTTGCCAATAATGTCTAAGCCCCATTTTGAAAAGGGCCAAGGAGATGAAATAGCCTGCAGTTCTTGTGTAGGGGCATGGACAAGGTCAGCATGTTTTTGGCACTTGTCGCAATGGTGCACATAATCATGTGCATCATTCTCCATGGTAGGCCAAAAGTATCCTATCCTAAGGAGCTTTTTAGCAATGACACTACCACTGAAGTGTCCTCCACAAGATCCATCGTGGGCTTCACTCAAGGCTGATTTGGATTCTTCTAAATTCAAACATCTTAATAGGATACCTTCAAAAGATCTCCTATATAAAGTATTGCCAATTATTACAAATCGACTTGCTCGTCTACGTAATAACCGATCGTTGGTTTCTATTAGAATTGGCAAGGAAAGTCCCATTTTGGAGAAAATCAAATATATCCGTATACCAAGGTTCAGGAGTAGTTTCATTGATTAGAAACACATCCAAAGGTTCTAAGCATGACTTATTTGAAGCGGGTTCCTAGAGTCGACGAATAATGATGGTGGCATATTCGTCATCTAACTCCAAGGGCAGAAGAGATGCAGTTGCGGCCATAGCGTCAGCCGCACGGTTGCTAGTTCGAGGAATAGCTTCCAAGGTAACTTGATCAAATAGGGATAACAATTGCAAAACATATGCTTTATATGGGTGCAATTTATCATCTCTGGTCTGATAAACTTCATTAATTTGGTTTATGACAAGTTGAGAATCACCAAAAACTAATAGATGTTTAATTTTTAGTGCCAAGGCAGCTCGTAATCCAAGGATTAGAGCTTCATATTCAGCAATATTATTGGTGCAAGCAAATGTTAATTTAAAGGATAGAGGAATAAGATGTTTTTGCGGGGATATTAAAATAATACCCGCACTGACCCCACTCATGCATCGGGCTCCATCAAAGTATAAGGACCATTGTTCAATATGGTCTGCCTCTAATTGAAGGCATTCATCAGGAAACTCAATGATGAGGGGATGGGTAGACTCTAAGGGTGCAGCAACTAATTGATCTGCTATGATTTGACCCTTAACAGACTTATGTCCTATGAACGTGAGGTCAAACTCGCTTAGAGCAAGAACCCACTTGGCTATATGACCCGATAAATAAGGTCGACTCATGAGATACCTCAAGGGATCATATTTAGCAATGACATAGGTTTTCTGACTAAGCATATAATGGCATAATTTTTGCATAGAAAACATGACTGCTAGACATAGTTTTTCTAATGCTGTGTAGCGGGTTTCATAACTAATTAGAGTTCGGCTAATATAATAATTAGCACGTTCTCTCTTCTCATCATCAAGCTGAGCTAACATAGCTCCTAAGGCAGAATCTGAAGCTGAAATATACAGGAGAAATGGGCGATCAGGTCTAGGTGGAGAAAGCACAGGTGGGTTAAGGAGGTATTGTTTGAGAAGTTCAAAAGCTTCTTTACATTCGTCGTCCCAATTAAAAGGGACATCCTTCTTAAGGAGCTTAAGAAAGGGACCGGTTTTGTCCGCCAACTTATCGATGAAGCGACGGATAGCTTGAAGCTTACCTTGTAAACTTCGTAATTCAGATATATTGGTAGGTGCGGGCATATCAGTGATAGCCGCAATCTTGAGAGGGTCAATTTTGATGCCACATAAAGAAACTATAACCCCTAATAGTTTACCGGACTTAACTCCAAATATGCATTTGGCTGGATTTAATCGAATAAGATATTCTCTTAATCGATTAAAAACTTTTCTCAAATCATCTAAATGATTATCTTCATTAATAGAGCGAGCTATAATATCATCTACATAATCATGTAGGATATCATGCATCATATCATGAAAAATATAAGTCATAGCTCGTTGATAGGTTGCACCTGCGTTCTTTAAGCCGAATGGCATCACTTTCCAACAAAAGGTACCCCAGGGGGTAATAAAGGTTGTTTTAGCCTGATCTTCAAGAGCTATCCTGATCTGATTATAATCGAAGAATCCATCCATTAGGGACATCATCCCACTCCTAGCAGTAAAATCAATGATTTGGTCCATGTTTGGAAGAGGAAAATCATCTTTAGGGCATGCAACGTTAATATCTCTAAAATCTATGCAAACCCTAACTTTGGTAGCTTCTTTCTTGGTGACTGGAACTACATTTGAGATCCATTCAGCATAATCAATAGCTTGTATAAAAACAACATTCAGGAGTTTTTCTAACTCCCCTTTGACTAGCAAGGCCACTTTGGGATGCATTTTTCTAAGTTTCTGTTTAACAGGTTTAGCATCCGGATGGACTACTAGATGATGCATGACTACGGAAGGGTCCAGACCTGGCATATCTTCATATGTCCAAGCGAAGACATCTTCATATTCTTTAAGGAATGCAATGTATTGCTCTTGTTTTTCTTGACTTAATTCTGATCCAATATTGATTATGTGGGGATTATCCTCAGTTCCAATGTTAACTTTAATGACGTTTTCTACTTCCATGTGTAGATCTCTTTCAAAATTAGGTGGGGCGGGTGAGACGCCCAATTCTTGTAATTCTTTTAAGGTTAGCTTGGATAATTCATCTTGAGGATTAGTGGCCTCAAGTTGGGCTATAGTAGGTATAGAACCATCAAAATAAAACCCATTGTGTAACATCTCTTCAACGGAGACATCATGGAAAATATCTCCTTCCAACTCCTCATCGGATTCAGCGATCATTTCAGGGTAAGCTATGGATAGCATGTTACATGTAAATGGCTGATTTTTTAGAGGCAAATCATCACGCCTATCCAAATAATCTTGATAACATATGAGTTGATCATCATCTTCAAAAGGAAAGGGTTGACCCTTACTAGGAAATAGGCCCACACCACAGCGAGTAGGCCACGGTTCTACCTCGAAAGGTTCTTTCATACCATTTTGGAAAGGTCCCAAGCCTTTCCCTTTATATCCCATTTTAAGCATTATAGGTTTAGCTTTAATATACTCATTAGTAAAATAACATCGAGCATATCCATCATGATGAGTTTTGATATTCCGAGGTATTCTTCCCCAGTCATATCCTTTATAAATGAAGGCACAACTCCCGACTTGGTAAGTACTTCCCATGGGTTGTGGGAGGCCCAAAGTACGAGGAGATGGCGGCAAGTTATTTAAGATAATAGAATTTTGCATAGAAGCATTTGTTTTTTCTGATATAAGAATTTGAGATAAATCAGGTAAGAGTTCATCAGAAAGAGCATAAGATGTAGAAGGATCATTCCCTATATCTTTAGATGTGGAAGGTATGATAGATGTAGATAATGTGGAGGTGTTAATAGATGGGTCTATAGGTTTTGAAATTATAGGGATGGAACATGAAGGATTGGTTGTGGATTGAAGATCTTTTTGAGGTTCTAGAGTGGTTTGTTTAGAAGATTGTTGATCTATATATGAGGGTGAAATTAATGGAGGAGAAATAGATGAAGTTATGGGTGTGTGTTTCATAGTTTTAGATGAAAAATAAGAATTAGGATGTGTGGATGACACGAGCGAGGGCAAAATTGAACTCCAACGAGGTTTTGCCAAAGCACACATATCAAAGGGTCTAGGATCACCATGGATAGTGACCAACTGATTTTTAAATTTGAATTTAACACATTGGTGTAAAGTTGATGGGACAGCCCGCATTGCATTGATCCAAGGATGACCCAAGAGTATATTGTACGATGCGGGGCAATGTACAATAAACACGATCGTATCTAAGGTTCTAGGACCAACTTGCAATGGGATGGTAATAACTCCACACGTTTCTTGTGTTTCGTCATTGAAAGCTTTGATGATCATGTCAGTTTTCTTCATTTCATCACTTCTAAACCCAAATCGTTGGTAGAAATCAAAAGTGCAAATATTTAGAGATGAACCATTATCAATCAAAACTCTTTTAACGGCTACATCTCCAATTAGGGCAGTAATGTATAAGGGGTTATCCTTATGTAAACTATGTTGTGGTATATCTTTATCCCGAAAGTCAATACAATCGACTTCCCTAGTGATGATAGTATTGGCCATGGCTTCAGGTTGAATGTTTTGTGGTACCATCATTTGGCTTAATGTAAGCATTAATTCATCTCTATGGGTAGGAGAAGATCTTAATAAATCCAAGAGAGAAATTATGGTTGTAGTATTGGATAATTGCTCATTAATATTGTAAGGGGGTTTAGGTTGAACATTAGGAGCATGATTCCCTTTATTGGGATTTTTCAAAACAAATGGAGCTGATCCATCATTCTGGTTTGGTTCTTGTTGAGAATTTTGAGCCTGTTGTCTGGTAACGACTCCGATGGTACCTACAATGTTGTATTGAGGACGTTGAATAAGTCTTGGTCTAGCATTTATAGCTTGTTCATTAGAAAGGAATTGATCAGAAGAGGGTCGAGTAGTAACTCTTCTAGGAAATGGTTCTTCTGGAATCATAGCATCTGTAATAGGTTGAATAGGATCTGATTCATTTTTAGAACTATTCGATTGGTTTGAAGTGATTTCCATGTCACTTTCAGTATCTAATTCTATATCACTAGGATCTGGAGTTTGAATATTATGTAGGGGCCTGGTTGTGACCATGGATAAAGTTGTGTCAAATTTTTGTAAATCATGATTAGGTAAATGTCCGCTAATAGTTCCTACATATCGGGTAGGAGGAGGAACATTATGATGCTCAATTTGATTGGCCACCTCTTTACCATGTCTTGGTAAAGGATGTTGAAATATGTCTAATGATTGATTAGCATTTTGATTTTGATTTTGGGGAATGTTCTTTTGAGCATTATTAGGAGCATTTTGTTTAGGTTGGAAGGCTTGCACCTCCATTTCATTATTATCAATCAGATCTTGTATTTTATGTTTTAACCTTTTACAAGCGTTGGTAGAGTGTCCAGGTCCTCTATGGAAATCACAGTGTAAATCGACTCTGTATCCGGGTATGGTTGGATCGGGTTCCCGGATAGCTGGTAATTGAATCAAACCTCTTTCGAGTAATTGAGGTAAAATAGTTGATAATGGTTGATTCAATCTAGTAAATTCTCGAGGAGGTTTATCAGGAGGTTTCAATATAAATTTTTTTGTTGTCTTCGTTGCATTGATATTAGCAACATTTTTGCTGTCAGTGACTCCGTCACCTATGACTTGTTTGTTTTTATATTGATTTCTGGATGTTTTCTCATCATCTTTCTTCCTAAGTTGGCCTCTCCTAATGAGGGCATCTTCTACTCTTCGAGCTAAATCTATAGCCTGATCGAAGGTAGTTAAAGTAGCAATTGATAACTCATAAGATATTTGTTCTTGCAAATTATTAATAAAAATGTCCAACATTTCCCTATAAGGTAGCACAAAGTGCAGTTTTCCTGTCAACTGCCTCCATCTAGCTAAGAAATCAGCAAAACATTCATCTTTGTCTTGTTTTAAGTTGTATAAATCTTTAATGGTGACATGCCTCTCAATGTAGGCACTAAATTGATGGACAAAAGATTCAACTGTTTCTTCAAAGTTTCTCAAAGAATGAGTGGGTAGTTGATAGTACCACTCTAATGCCATTCCACCTAAACTTTTTGGGAACATTTTTAGTAATAGCAAGTCATCATGTGATATATCATGACATGCTATCCTAAACATGCGAAGATGCTCTATGGGATCTTCAGTTCCTTTATATATAGGCAGGACGGGCATGGGAAAATGTTTAGGGTATGGTTGTGCTACAACTATGGGATCCAAAGGTTGACTACACATCTCTCGATAATTGTACGAGGGATGGTAGGGATCTATCTGGTCCATGCGGGAAGCTAACTGCTTCACCATGGCTTCTAGATTACTGGTTTGCCCACCATATTGGTTCGGTAGGGCATTAATATGGGATTTGTGAGCATATGATGGAGGGACATGAATATTAGATGCTATATTGCTATTGTGTAATCTTTTGGTAGGAAGGGTGTTATGAAGAAGTTTTGAAGTTATATTATGTTGTATTCCAGATTGTTGGAAATTGGTGTTTGGCTTCATTTTAGGTTTTTGTTGATTTGAAGCATATTGATCAATAGTTTGGCGAAGTAAAGCAATGAAGGAAAGTTTCTTTTGTGTGGGAATGATTTTAGGCTCAATAACAGGTTCTTTAGGAGGTTGGGTAACCTGTTGTTTTTGCATGTTCTGAATCATAGTGACCATATCTCTATTGGATGGTCCAGCCTTATCACTTTCTTGATCAACAAAGGACAAGGGATTAGTGTGTATATTAAACACATCTTCCATGGCTGCTTGAGTGTCACTAATTTGTCCTTTATCAATATGAACTGCCATATTAAGAGCGCCAATGTTATTATTGAAAAATTTCTAGAAATGATCTAAGTTATCAAAAGCAATAGTTCCATCTGGAGTTATTCTAGGGGATGAGGATCCATCCTCTTTAACATTTTCTTCTTGTTCATCTACAACAAGCTCATCGTCTTGCTGGTCTAGAGTTTCTTCTTCCGGGATTGGATCCTCGGGAAGGACATTTGGGTTTCTTGTTTTGTCTCCTAACCAATCTTCTTCTTCTCCTTCAGTTTGTTTACCATTCCTAAGTTTAGGCATTGTGCTTAACTTAGATTTCAGCAAATATATATATATATATATATATATATATATATATGCAACAAGCTTAAGAGGTATATATTAATTATATACCTACTACAATATTTAAAATGAAATGTTTTGGTTTTTGTTATGTTTTTTAGTTTTTCTTGTTTTTTTTGGTTTTAATAACAATATTATAAAGATAACAAACAACACACAAAACGCAAGAAATAATAATAATGAAAGCAATGATCTAGTTTTCTATAAACAATTTATAAATATCATTAATGGGCTCAAGTTCTTCAGGAGTCATGAAGTGTTCTTCTTCAAATTGAAAATTTTCTTTCAAGAATTTAATGAAAAGGGCTATAGAGATACCATGTATTTCAGATTCCAGTTGATAATAATAATTCTCACGACAATATTCACGATACAACATAGCTCTAGGAACTCTATTCCATCTTCTTCTAATCATAAGATCAGTTTCTTGGGATTCTATATGAACTAGAAATTGGCGTACCACAGCTGCATTCTTGAGGTATTCCTCGAAGGTGAACAATCTAGAAGACACAAGAGCTCTCCTATAAGCTAACCATCTATGGCAGGCTCTCTGAAGTTCATGATAAAAAATGAGTTGATGAGGATCCGAGATTCTATCTAGGACAAGCCTTTTGATTTGTTTAAGTTTTGTTGACCTAGATGAAATGACACCTAGTCTTCTATCAAGTTCGTCCCACAAAAGTTGATTTCTATCTGTTTCGGGCACACTAAGCACATAATTGATTTCTATGGCTGCTAATTGGTTTTCAACATTTATAGTAACTGCTAGTCTTTTCTTAGGAGCTACCATCTAAACATGATATGCAACTTATTAGTTTTAAATGATTTGAAATGCATCTATATATATATATTTGTTTTTTGTTTTCAAAAGGTTTTAAATGCATTCACGTCGGGTTCACCAAAATGTATCGCTCCAAATTTTTCGCATCCTTACCTTCAGGCTATAGGATCCGTGCCCGGAAGGAGGATGGGAAAAGGATGGCACGGTACCTCGGACTGAGAGGCCTTGCGAAGGTCCCGCCTCTTGGGGGAGGTGTATTATGGTGATTTTTCGATGGATGGTGGGTTCACTAGGAAACGTTTGAATGGCAGTTTCCACGCCTAGGTTGGGAATGTGTTTAATGTGTTCAGTTTTATCTTTAAACATTCGAGTCCTAGGTTTGGCCAAATGAATCTAAGTTGTTCTATTATGAAAATGCAGACTAAATGAAATACAACAAACAGATTTGAACAAAAAACAGAGAGAAAAAGCTAAATTACAGAGCCATACCTGATCCGGATGTCTGATGGAGGTTCTGATTCTTGAAGTAGATAGGATCATCTGGAATTTGACGGGATCGTCTCCGACCTGCAGGATCGTCTGAGATCTGACGAATTCGTCAGATGAATTCGTCAGAGACCTGCAAACAGAGAAATAGACACAAAATACAAAAAATGTAGCAATGCTAATAGAGGATAATGATGTAAAATGACAATAAGGATGTTAACAGATAATCCTGAATAGAAATGCAAGTAAGTTGCAACACTTTAATAGCTAATCATGACCTTATTATGCAATTAAACTACATGGGTGAACTCCAAGATGCAAAATAGTAAAGAATAATCATAAGATTAACTAAATATAGAATAATGCAACAGAAAATAATGAGGAAATGCAAACTCTAGGCACTGATTGCCCCCAATGCAGACTACAGTCGAGATCGTCTCGAATTGGTGCGAAATCGTCTCGAATTGAACAGGATCGTCCACGACGAACTGAGCTTGCTCCGACTAAAAAATACTAAGGTTCCTACAAATAAATTTGGACAAATATGGAGGCAAATAATAATTTAAGACGGTCTAATGCACGTAGAACTTGTGTTACAGGAAATTTCAGCCAGGGGGATGCCAAGGGGGAGTCCTAAGTTTAAATAGGCTTAGGAGGGAGGTTAGGAGGTTGGAGATCATCCCAATTTGGGAGATCTCCAATGGGGGAGGGTCTCTAACGGCACAGACACGCTTCTGCCCGGATTAGAGACGCCGTTGGAACAGAGGCTAATTGTGAAAAATTAGTTTTGGGACAAGATCGTTTGGACGTCCTAGCCCAGACGAAATCGTTCGATCTGAGGCGATATCGTTTGATCGACGACGATATCGTCAAACGGTCAAAACAAACTCTAAAAATGGCACGGGAAATGAGGAAACGGGTTAAGCGATGGTTTGGGAGTGGTTTTGGGGGTTAAAATTTGAATTTGAATTATTACTAAAGTAATTGTAATTATTTAAGGTTTTACTGCGCCAATTTTAGGGTGCTACATTTTTCCCCCTCTTTAGCGAATTTTTCGAAGAAAATGCGTTAAATATGAGTTCTTCTTGATTTACGAGAAAGCAAAAATTATTCCCATTTTTAGGCGACGATTCTAGGTCGAATCGTACGACAGCTTACTATGGTGCCCCCTCCGTGTTTTTACCCAAATCGAACGCTTGAGGTAAAAACATGAAAAAGAAAATTTTTAAAATGTTTTTAATTGTTTTTGAATAAAATTAAGAAAAATAGGGTAAAACCCTAATTCATTGTTACTGTTCATTTTCCTAGTTTTTAGAGCTCTGGAGACAAGATGGTCGAGACAACACACAGATCAACAAAGGTCCGACGCGGGCTACTGGTAAGAGTCTAAACTGAATTTAGAATGCTTTAATTTAGAATTTCATGCTTTTTAGATTATATTTGATTGATTTTTGAGCATCGCAGCCATTTTTGGGCCATCGACGTCATCGAGATGAAATCGTCTCGATTTCATCGAAATCGTCTCGATATCGTTGATTTTGTCTAAGGGCAAAATCGGTGATAGGTGGGACGATTTTGTCCAATAAGGGACGATTTCCTCATGCGAAATCAGAGACGAATTTGCTGAAATTGGGGACGATATCGTCCAATTGTGGACGATATCATCATTTATAAAATTGAACTTATTTTGACTTGCATTTTTAATTAATGATTTTTATTGTTGATTTTGTTTATGTTGCAGAGAGGATTACTAAAGAGCAAAGAATGGAAATATGGCGGGTTGAAGGATGACTTGGCCACTTTATCTCAGGCAGTGCGAGATCAGCTGGCTCAGGTCGGCTTGCAGCATGTGGCAGAGATGCCATAGGTTTCTATAGATATGGGGCTATTGACAGCCCTAGCAGAGAGGTGGTATCCGGGTTCTTCCTATTTCTGGTTATCGACAGGGGAGATGACTCCCACACTGGAGGATGTATGGAGGATTTTGAGGATCCCCATACAAGGATGGCTGATCACTCCCGTAGCCAATAAGGGCCACGCGATGATGCGACTGTGTGGTGATCCGAGCTTCATCTTGAGAAGGGTGGAGTGAATATCAAGTCACTATGCCAGATGCCTGGGGGATCTAGACTCACACGGGTTTTGGCTGGGGTGGTAGGTGGACTTCTGTTGTGCCATCAAAGTGGATGCAGGGTACCATGGCTACTGAAAGATGTGGTCTATGATATGAGAGACCACGGGTGTAGGTTTTCTTAGGGGAGCTTTATACTCTACCGATTGTACAGGATCCTGCATGGGGTCACGTACAAGGACGATCGATGTCTGGTTATGACATCTCTACTGCAAGTTTGGTGTTGGGAGCACATCATGGTGCGGAGGCCTGTAGGGCTCCCATTGATAGGGATTGATGGGGAGAGACCTCAAGTTTTCTACTGGTGGCTTCGAAGAGGGGCACAACGATGGATAGACCTGCTAGCATCCCGGAGACTACTAGATGACCTTGTCTCCGACCAGATCACCTGGAGGCCTTGGAGAGATCATCCAGGGTGGGATGAGGATAGACAGGAGCTAGCTCGCATCAGGAAAGTTTGCTAGTTGAGGATGGAGAGGGGAGAGGTGGAGCTACATCGGTACGACCGAGTTTTGAGGCAGTTTGGTCTACAGTAAGGGATCCCATCTCTTAGAGACTACGAGTTTTCTCGGACTATCTGGGATAACACTACAGTTAGCGGGGCTCCAGATATGTAGTGATTATGGAGTCAAGACATAGATGATGCCCTCATTTAGCCAGTGGATGGGGATGACGCTAGGGTAGCTAACGGCTATGATGCCTGGTACACAGGCATCCGCCCTCCTCGGATGACGAGGGCTTAGGGTCTAATTCACGCAGTTGTGCGTCGAATGGGGAGGCGATGCCAGGCAACCATTGAGGCAGCACAGGGTCACGACAGGAGAGAGCATAGGAGACCACAGGCTCAGTAGAGGCCGTGATAGCACGAGAGGAGGGAGGAAAGACCCCCTTCTCCATAAAGAGAGAGGCCACCATCGCCCGATAAGGGCAAGGGTGTTGACACTGGAGAGAGCAGCGAGACATCGACTCTTCAAGTTGAGGTTGCTCGCCTACGGGCTCAGGTGCAGACATTGCAAGATGAGGCTACACGGCTTAGAGCTCGGGCCAGAGGAGCGAGCACTCAGGATTTAACATGTGCTATTGCCCAGGTTACATTCTATCAGGCTCTATATTACCAGGCGATGCCAACAGAGCAGAGGGTGCCATTACCAGCTCATATTGTAGAGCCTATCGTGATGGGGTCATCTAGGACATCATCACGATCGACATCTAGGACTCATGGCACCACACGGACTGTGATGGGGCCACCTCCTCCACCTCAGGGCGGGGGAGGAGATGAGGTTGAGAGCTCGAGGGGTTCTCGAGGTGAGGCTACTGCACTACACAAAGATTGTATATTTGATTGAGAGGATTGAGTATGCCAAGATGTAGATTGTGACATACCAATCTAGTTTTGATATGATGTACATATATTTGATATATATAAATGAGATATTTTTTTGATCATATGACTTGTCTTATGCGTTTGTATGATGCTTTTAATGTTTTTATGTGATTGATTTGATGATTCATGTAATTATGTTGTTTGGAAATATGTATGGTTTTTAATGGATGCTTTAAAATTTAAATGAAATAATCTGATGGAACAAATTGGTTGTTTGTGATGTGATGATTTGATAAAAAAAAAGGACTTCTAACAATAATTTCAAAGGACATTGTCACTATTATAGACCATTTCATGGAGTCGCCGCTCACTCGATCGTCAAGCTAATCCCAGTATAGAAATATTGTTAAAAAGTAAAAGAGTGCTTAAGAGACTGTCTTAAGACTTTGGTGTAATGGTGCAAATGATGATGATGATGATTTTGTTTTCAGAATTTTCATGAAAATGTTATGCATGAAATATTTTAAAATGATTTTTGCTAGGCATAAATTCCTAAGTGTGATAAAACTTTTGGATAATTCCCTAGGAATTATACCATCATTGCAAATTTGCATATTGACATAATGACATGAAATAGTGATAATGTGCATGCTTTTTTAAAAACATAATTGTATAACAGAATGATTTAAGTCATATGTTTTTATGATTTTAAATAAATGGGGAATAAAAATTGGTACAATGGTTTGCGCTAGGCATAGAATATGTAGGTATAGACTTATACCATCATCGCGAAATCCAAAGAAAAAGTGATATAATAGTTTTATTGTATGGTTGATTTTTAATTGTTGAAAATAAACAGAAAATATGAAGAGGAGGACTTGCGCTAGGCATAAGACTCCCATTTAAGTTTTGGAACTATACCATCGTCATGAAAGTCGACAATATATATATATATATATGTGTGTGTGTGTGTGTGTGTGTGTGTGTGTGTGTGTGTGTGTTTATTGTATGGTTTGAAAGAAATTTTGATTTTTGATTATGCATGTAGTTGTCTTTATGCGAGAAAGAAAAAATGAAATTATTCCAGACAATTTGCAAAGATATTTCAAAGTATCTCGAAGACAAAAGTTAGATTTATAAGGAATCCCATGTGCATATGTGAGTTTATTTCCAATCTTGATTTATCATAATGATACACAAAATCTCTCAAATACAAATGTGTGTGCAATTGCTATGTTCGTTTACTAGTTTTGAGCAAGATAATTTGATACAAGTGATTTAAATGAACCAAATAAGTGTTCATTAACCATGATTTAGATGCATATAACCATACTAGACTACTATGTAAGTTGGATTATCAAGAGCTAGCTAATCCATAATCAGACATAGGTCTGTACAAAAGAAGGTCGCTAATGTGACAGACATATCGCCACGCTAGGAGTTACCCAAGGCCAAGCAGGTTGAGCACAAACCACCTGTTATGGGGCTTACCTCATAGTTTTTGAATAATTGAGAATTCCAGGGATTCAAGCTCATCAACCCTTCTTTTATTTTCAATGGGTAGGGAGAGGGATTTTATTGCTTTTGCTTTTGCTTTCTTTTGCTTTTCTTTTGTATTTTTGCTTGATTTTTGAGATAATGCTTGAAACATTAAAATAACAATTTTATTTTTCTCATGTTCTTTAACTTTGCTTTTCTTCCTATGCTAGGGATACTTGCTCGGATTAGCTGTAGAGCAAGGGATTTTTATTTTGGGTAGGGATGAGCTTGTCCTTTTCCCAATTCTCAAATATTCTAGACCATGTGCATGATAGGATAGCAGGGGAAACTTTTCGCTCAAGAAACCACTTCTACTATGTAGCATAGCATGGACATTACAAATATAATCATTTTATTGTGAAAGGATGTGCTTGGTAGAAATCAAAAGTGCAAATATTTAGAGATGAACCATTATCAATCAAAACTCTTTTAATGGCTACATCTCCAATTAGGGCAGTAATGTATAAGGGGTTATCCTTATGTAAACTATGTTGTGGTATATCTTTATCCCGAAAGTCAATACAATCGACTTCTCTAGTGATGATAGTATTGGCCATGGCTTCAGGTTGAATGTTTTGTGGTACCATCATTTGACTTAATGTAAGCATTAATTCATCTCTATGGGTAGGAGAAGATCTTAATAGGTCTAAAAGAGAAATTTTGGCTGTAGTATTGGATAATTGCTCATTAATATTATAAGGGGGTTTAGGTTGAACATTAGGAGCATGATTCCATTTATTGGGATTTTTCAAAACAAATGGAGTTGATCCATCGTTCTAATTTGGTTCTTGTTGAGAATTTTGAGCTTGTTGTCGGGTAACGACTCCGATGGTACCTACAATGTTATATTGAAGACGTTGAACTGGTCTCGGTTGAGCGTTTATGGCTTGTTCATTAGGGAGGAATTGATCAGAAGAGGGTCGAGTAGTAACTCTTATAGGAAATGGTTCTTCTAGAATCATAGCATCTGTAATAGGTTGAATAGGATCTGATTCATTTTCAGAACTATTCGATTGGTTTGAAGTGATTTCCATGTCACTTTTAGTATCTGATTCTATATCACTAGGATTTGGAGTTTGAGTATTATGTAGGGGCTTGGTTGTGACCATGGATAAAGTTGTGTCAAATTTTTGTAAATCATGATTAGGTAAATGTCCGCTAATAGTTCCTACATATCGGGTAGGAGGAGGAACATTATGATGCTCAATTTGGTTGGCCACCTCTTTACCATGTCTTGGTAAAGGATGTTGAAATATGTGTAATGATTGATTAGCATTTTGATTTTGATTTTGGGGAATGTTCTTTTGAGCATTATTAGGAGCATTTTGTTTAGGTTGGAAGACTTGCACCTCCATTTCATTATTATCAATCAGATCTTGTATTTTATGTTTTAACCTTTTACAAGCGTTGGTAGAGTGTCCGGGTCCTCTATGGAAATCACAAGTGTAAGTCAGCTCTGTATCCGGGTATGGTTGGATCGGGTTCTTGGATAGTCGGTAATTGAATCAAACCTCTTTCGAGTAATTGAGGTAAAATAGTTGATAATGTTTGATTCAATCTAGTAAATTCTCGAGGAGGTTTATCAGGAGGTTTCAATATAAATTTTTTTGTTGTCTTTGTTGCATTGATATTAGCAATATTTCTGCTGTCAGTGACTCCGTCACCTATGACTTGTTTGTTTTTATATTGATTTTTGGATGTTTTCTCATCATATTTCTTCCTAAGTTGGCCTATCCTAATGAGGGCATCTTCTACTCTTTGAGATAAATCTATAACCTGATCGAAGGTAGTTAAAGTAGCAGTTGATAACTCATAAGATATTTGTTCTTGCAAATTATTAATAAAAATGTCCAACATTTCCCTATAAGGTAGCACAAAGTGCAGTTTTCCTGTCAATCGCCTCCATCTAGCTAAGAAATCAGCAAAACATTCATCTTTGTCTTGTTTTATGTTGTATAAATCTTTAATGGTCACATGCCTCTCAATGTAGGCACTAAATTGATGGACAAAAGATTCAACTGTTTCTTCAAAATTTCTCAAAGAATGAGTGGGCAATTGATAGTACCACTCTAATGCCATTCCTTATAAAATTTTCGAGAACATTTTTAGTAATAGCAAGTCATCATGTGATATATCATGACATGCTATCCTAAACATGCAAAGATGCTCTATGGGATATTTAGTTCCTTTATATATAGGCAGGACGGGCATGGGAAAATGCTTAAGGTACGGTTGTGCTACAAATATGGGATCCAAAGGTTGACTACACATCTCTCGATAATTGTACGAGGGACGGTAGGGATCTATCTGGTCCATGTGGGAAGCTAACTGCTTCACCATGGCTTCCAGATTATTGGTTTGCCCACCATATTAGTTCGGTAGGGCATTAATATGGGATTTGTGTGCATATGATGGAGGGACATGAATATTAGATGCTATATTGCTATTGTGTAATCTGTTGGTAGGAAGGGTGTTATGAAGAAGTTTTGAAGTTATATTATGTTGTATTCTAGATTGTTGGAAATTGGTGTTTGGCTTCATTTTAGGTTTTTGTTGATTTGAAGCATATTGATCAATAGTTTGGCGAAGTAAAGCAGTGAAGGAAAGTTTCTTTTGTGTGGGAATGATTTTAGGCTCAATAACAGGTTCTTTAGGAGGTTGGGTAACCTATTGTTTTTGCATGTTCTGAATCATAGTGACCATATCTCTATTGGATGGTCCAGCCTTATCACTTTCTTGATCAACAAAGGACAAGGGATTAGTGTGTATATTAAACACATCTTCCATGGCTGCTTGAGTGTCACTAATTTTTCCTTTATCAATACAAACTGCCATATTAAGAGCGCCAATGTTATTATTGAAAAATTTCCAAAAATGATCTAAGTTATCAAAAGCAATAGTTCCATATGGAGTTATTCTAGGGGATGAGGATCCATCCTCTTTAACATTTTCTTCTTGTTCATCTATAGCAAGCTCATCGTCTTGCTGGTCTAGAGTTTCTTCTTCCGGGATTGGATCCTCAGGAAGGACATTTGGGTTTGTAGTTTTGTCTCCTAACCAATCTTCTTCTTCTCCTTCAGTTTGTTTACCATTCCTAAGTTTAGGCATTGTGCTTAACTTAGATTTCAGCATATATATATATATATATATATATATATATATATATATATATGCAACAAGCTTAAGAGGTATATATTAATTATATACCTACTACAATATTTAAAATGAAATGTTTTGGTTTTTGTTATGTTTTTTAGTTTTTCTTGTTTTTTTTTTTTTTTGGTTTTAATAACAATATTATAAAGATAAAAAACAACACAAAACACAAGAAATAATAATAATGAAAGCAATGATCTAGTTTTCTATAAACAATTTATAAATATCATTAATGGGCTCAAGTTCTTCAGGAGTCATGAAGTGTTCTTCAAATTGAAAATTTTATTTCAAGAATTTAATGAAAAGGGCTATAGTGATATTATCTGTCTCAGATTCTAGTTGATAGAAGTAAAGCTCATGGCAATACTCTCGATATAACACAGCTCGAGGAACTCTATTCCATATTTTTCTATCCATAAGAATGACCTCTTGGTCTTCTACACGACCTAGGAACTGGTGTATAGTGGCTACGTTCTCGAGGTATTCCTCGAAGGTGAACAATTCTGAAGACACAAGAGCTCTCCTATAAGCTAACCATCTATGGTAGGCTCTCTGAAGTTCATGATAAAAAATGAGTTGATGAGGATCCGGGATTCTATCTAGGACAAGCCTTTTGATTTGTTTAAGTTTTGTTGACCTAGATGAAATGACACCTAGTCTTCTATCAAGTTCGTCCCACAAAAGTTGATTTCTATCTCGTTTCGAGCACACTAAGCACATAATTGATTTCTATGGCTGCTAATTGGTTTTCAACATTTATAGTAACTGCTAATATTTTATTAGGAGCTACCATATAAACATGATATGCAACTTATTAGTTTTAAATGATTTGAAATGTGTCTATATATATATATTTTTTTGTTTTGTTTTCAAAAGGTTTTAAATGCATTCACGTCGGGTTCACCAAAATGTATTGCTCCAATTTTTTTGCATCCTTACCTTCAGGCTATAGGATCCATGCCCGGAAGGAGGATGGGAAAAGGATGGCACGGTACCTCGGACTGAGAGGCCTTGCGAAGGTCCCACCTCTCGGGGGAGGTGTATTATGGTGATTTTTCGACGGATGGTGGGTTCACCAGGAAACGTTTGAATGGTAGTTTCCATGCCTAGGTTGGGAATGTGTTTAATATGTTTAGTTTTATCTTTAAACATTTGAGTCCTAGGTTTGGCCAAATGAATCTAAGTTGTTCTATTATGAAAATGTAGACTAAATGAAATACAACAAGTAGATTTGAACAGAAAACAGAGAGAAAAAGCTAAATTACAGAGCCATACTTGATTCGGATGTCTGATGGAGGTTCTGATTCTTGAAGCAGATAGGATCATCTAGAATTTGACGGGATAGTCTCCGACCTACAGGATTGTCTGAGATTTGATGAATTCATCAGACGAATTCATCAAAGACCTGCAAACAGAGAAATAGACACAATAAAAAAATACAGTGATGCTAATAGAGGATAATGATGTAAAATGACAATAAGGATGTTAACAGATAATCCCGAATAGAAATGCAAGTAAGTTGCTACATTTTAATAGCTAATCATGACTTTATTATGCAATTAAACTACATGGGTGAACTCCAACATGCAAAATAATAAAGAATAATCATAAGATTAACTAAATACAAGATAATGCAACAAAAAATAATGAGGAAATGCAAACTCTGGGCACTGATTGCCCCCAATGCAGACTACAGTCGAGATCATCTTGAATTGGTGCAAAATCGTCTCGAATTGAACAGGATCGTCCACGACGAACTGAGCTTGCTCCGGCTAAAAAATACGAAGGTTCCTGCAAATAAATTTGGAAAAATATGGAGGCAAATAATAATTTAAGACAGTCTTATGCACATAGAACTTGTGTTACAGGAAATTTCAGCTAGGGGGATGCCAAGGGGGAGTCCTAAGTTTAAATAGGCTTAGGAGGGAGGTTAGGAGGTTGGAGATCATCCCAATTTGGGAGATCTCCAATGGGGGAGGGTCTCTAACAACACATACACGCTTCTTCCTGGATTAGAGACACCGTTGTAACAGAGGCTAATTGTAAAAAATTAGTTTTGGGACAAGATCGTCTGGACGTCCTAGCCCAGATGAAATCGTCCGATCTGAGGCAATATCATCTGATCGACGACGATATCATCAAACGGTCAAAACAAACTCTAAAAATGGCATAGGAAATGAGGAAATGGGTTAAGTGGTGGTTTGGAAGCGGTTTTGGGGTTAAAATTTGAATTTGAATTATTACTAAAGTAATTGTAATTATTTAAGGTTTTATTGCACCAATTTTAGGGTGCTACACCTTGTTATCGTGGCGCCTTCTGGTTGTAGGGAGGCACTTGCCTTCTATTAGCACCTTTCGATTGTGGGGAGGCGCTTGCCTTCTATTAGTGCCTTCTAGCTATGGGGAGGTTCTTGCCTTCTATTAGCGCCTTTCTGCTATGGGGAGGCGCTTGCCTTCTATTAGTGCCTTTCGGCTGTGGGGAGGCGCTTGCCTTCTGTTGGCACCTTCCAACTGTGGGGAGTCACTTGTCTTTGGTTGGCACCTTTCGATTGCAGGGAGGCGCTCGCATTCAGTTGGTGCCTTCTGATTGTAGGGAGGTGCTCGCATTCAGTTGGCACCTTTCGACTGCAGGGAGTCACTCACATTCAGGTGGCACCTTTTGACTGTAGGGAGGTGCTCGTATTTAGTTTGGTACCTTTCGACTATAGGGAGGCGCTTGCATTCAGTTGGCGCATTCTGACTGTAGGGAGGTGCTCGTATTTAGTTGGTGCCTTCTGATTATAGGGAGGCGCTTGTTACCTTGGCACCTTTCGGTTGCAAGGAGGCGCCTATGTTCTCTACATTGACCCCCGATAAAGTGCCAGGTCCATCAAAATACCTCGACTGTTCCAAATCTAACTAAATCAACTACAATTCCACAAAACATACTAAAATCACACAAATTAGATAACACGCATAGTTATATCAAATGTCTATATAATCATTCATAAAAGTATGCAATCCTTATTATACAGCCACATATTGATCAAATAAATATGTACAAAATATGAGCATTTCTGGTGCTCATCATCCCCCCATGCCTAACATATGCCACGCCCTCGTGGCATCCAAGCTACAGGTAGCCCTCTGACTTTTCATCGTCGCCATATCTTGGAGGATTCGGCTACCACTGCGGCTTGAGTCTGTCTTTTTTTGCCAGCATTTGAAGGTGTGGTTCGCCTTTGCCTATGGGAAACTATGACTGTCAATTGTCCTCTTCTTATTCTGGCCACTACTGGTGGTGGTCTAGCCAGCGTTGTTCCTGCAGATTGAAATGCAGCTTTGATAGCTTGCTAGAGGTCAACGTCTGGAGGTCTAACCACTTCCAGAGGGATATCTGAGTTATCCCCTCTGGAAGGCACTACTTGGGCCTTGTATAATTTGATCACTTCAGGGGTAAGCCCTGTATTCTCCTTTGCAATTGTCGTGGCCTCCAATTGTGGGCCATATACTCCCCATCGTTCCAAGTACCTCCTCATCATGGAAGGCCACCTTCGGGATGAACCATAGATGTCCCAAAATTGGCTATCTTTTGCCAGATTGATGCAGATGCCAGAATCTCCTTTTACCCTCAAGGATGCCTTCCTGACCTCCTTGGTTGCTTTTATTTTGTTGCGCAGCTGCTCAAAATATTTTTGCATTTTGACAAATAGCTGCATGTCCCATTCATCCTCATCTGACTCGACAAAGGTCACTTTCACCTTCTGTCAAGCCATCCTGGGCCTCTTTGCCTTGGCCTCTGTAGAAAATGTGGTGGTTCGAATCAGGGTCTCTTCTTTCTCCTTTGGGGACTTCTCTTTACTTAGAAGGATTAGCTGTGCTGCTATCTCTGGCGGTGATCCTTCATTCTCCTGTCTACCTGGTGTCGACCCCTCAGGCTCTTCTCCTTCTTCAGGCCTGGGGAGGTCCTCCTTATCCTTTGGTATTATCTATTGCTAGAGACCTTCGTCCTACTCTGTGTCACTCAGGACAATGACAGGGGGTATCATAGGACTTATTTCCTTTTCAACCCTAAAAATAGAGGAATCTTCCCCTGCCTCTAGGCTGCTCTATCAGGCATCTGATCGAATCTACCCCAAAGAGAATGCTCGTTCGACAGATGTGGGAGAGTTCGTCGACACTTCTGCCTAATCAGTCTAAGTGGATGCCTCCTATATTGTTGTTCCTCTATCCTAAAGTATTTGAATTTACTCCTGCAACTGTCAGACCAGCTACTCAAGTTGAGTGATTTGTCTATCCCTTTCCTCTAATTCCCTTTTATGCTGGTTCTAGAAATCTTCTAGAGTCTGCTGTGCCATCCAGCAATTAGTTTGCCATTCGAGCACCTCCTCCAAGGCTACATCGATTTGGTCGTTACTCCCGGAAGTTCCTTCATTTTGTGGATTTTGGCTCATTAATTCTCGAAGGGTTTGGGTGGCAACGTCTATCTCCGAGTCACTCTGTCCTTCCTCTATCGATAGGAATCACCGTAGACGTTTCCTCTTGGGGATTGGTTCATCCTCACCACCAGTGAGTGGTGCTCCTTCCTCCTCATACTTGGGCACTGGGGAATGCCCTCTGTCCTCTATGTCTTCGGGCACCGGTGACTGCTTTGCTCCTAGAAAATAGGGCAACACCAATTTCTTGATGTTTGTTATCTCCTCTACAGGGGATGCTTCGTCTTGCCCTAATTTGGCAACCGCATTATGTTGCTCTATTTGGCCGCCATCTCCCTCTGTGTTGTGGTTCTATCCTTATTCTTCTATGTGGCAGACCAATGCTGATATCAGCCCATGGTGGGCTAAGGTAGATAGTGCCCCCTTCTGGTACCGAGCCGCTTCATATTTTAGAGCATTCGCTAGGTAGAAAGGTATATTTAATTTCCTCCCATGCACTAGGTGATTGAGGAAGTGCACATGATTAAGGTGCAAATGGGTATACTTCCCTGTGCATGTGAAGAATTGAGCAATCTGCTCGAACATCTTCCATATATTCATGGGGAGACTATTTTTGAGTAACCCCTCCCTGTCTATCTACACATTTTCTCCTGATAGCAGTATTTCGACGTATAGTTTTAACACTCCTCCCTTGTATGTACATTCCCCCATGAGAGGCAATCCAGTCGCTTGTGAGATGAACTCAGGGGTGATTGGAATTTCCATCCCTCGTACTTATGTTGCATTGCCCCTCAAAGAGGTGGCAAATTCTCTAGCTGCCTCCATTTTCTAGCCCTGACTGACCAGGGTGCAGTATTCAAGCCACCCCTTGACTTTGAATTAGGTCTTCACTACCCCTCTGATACCATCAGTATCACTGGGTTTGTTCTTCTTTACCGCGTGGTTCTTGGACCTTCCTCCCATGGCGCCTTCTGCTACTGTATTTTTTTTGTCCTTCCTTCTTCAGGAAGGCACCTTCTTATAGAAAAGATGCCTAACCCTAGCAGTTATGGAATATGCCCTATCATTGGCATGTGATTCCGACTATGGGGGGATACGATCTCTATGACGGTGGTATCTTTTTTGGTACTACATATTTATAAATAATTATATAAATGATTTGATTTAGTATGCATGTACTTGATTCGGCATTCCAGTTGTCGTGGTAGTCGCTGATTTGCTGACTTGTGACATGAGGGAGGGGTATGGTCATTTGATGTCGCTTATTCGTGCGATGCTTCATTCCACTCGAGGCATCCGATACATGTAAATGTTGTACACGGAAGGCATTCTTTGGTACCTTCCCCATGTGGATGGTGCCCTTGTAGCACCTTTCCAACGTTGTCGATGCTTTTCGTCGAATGAATGCACCTTTTTTCTATAGGAGGTGCCTCTGATTAGCTATTTTCTGGCGATGGAGGGTGCTTTTGTATGCAAGCATCTTCCCAATGTGGGAGGCGCCTCCTTCTGGTTCACGCCTTCTCGATGTTGGAAGGCGTTCGTCTTGATGAATGTGCCTTCCTAATGTTGGAAGGCATATTCGGCTGGATGAATGTGCCTTCCTAATGTTGGAAGGAGTCTCGACTGGATGAATGCACATTCTTGATGTTGGATGGCGTATTCGATTGGATTTTTTTTTTTTTTTTTCTGATTTGGTGCCTTCTTGCCACGGAAGGCGCCTACATATGTATTTTTTTCATTTTTTCATTTTTTTTTAAATAGAACTTCTGAATGGATGGAAGGTGCTGTCTTTCGATTTGATGCATTTCGGATGTAGTAAGGCGCCTTCTTATGGACAGGCACCTTTTGGGTGCAGCAAGGTGCCTCCTTCTGGACGGGCACCTTTCGGGTGCAGCAAGGCGCCTTCTTGTGGACTTGGTGCCTTTCGACTGGATGCAGTAAGGTGCCTTCTTCTATATGGGCACCTTTCAAGTGTAGTAAGGCACCTTCTTCTGGTCTTGGCGCCTTCTTTTGGATGCAGTAAGGCACCTTCTTGTGGACTTGGCACCTTCTGGATGCAGTAAGGAACCTTCTTCTAGACTTGGTGCCTTCTGGATGCAGTAAGGTGTCTTCTTATGGACGACGATTTAACTAGTAAAAGGGTTATCAAACCTTCCCAATTTTTCACACTGCCTAGATTCTACCTACGAGCCGGTGTCGAAATGCTGAGCCGAATCAGGCCTGGTTTCCTAGATACCTATCCCTCGTGCTGTCAAGTCCTCCACCTGTAAAAAGCAACCAAAAAATAAAGGAAAATAAAGGTAGTTAGACGCGTTCCATGCCTGTTAGGCCCTGGATTAGGATGCTTGCAGCTTGCATGCGGGCGTCGTCCCTGCAAAAACACACATTACAAAAAAAAAACTATATTAACTAAAAAATTTTGGGTGAGCACTTTCATGCCCACCATTTCACCTATGAGAGTTCGGTCCAGATCTAGCAAGATGGGGTCTCCCCCACGCCTACTCTGGATTCCACCTGTAATTTTTCAGACATATTATAGGGGCGTAGTCGGTGGCCATTGACTATGAACATGGTGTTGCTACCGTCAATTGTCTTAATGTGCACCACCCCATTCCTAATGAGATTTTCCACCTCATACGTCCCCATCCACCTCTGTATAATTTTGCCCTTCCTTTCCTAGAACTGGGAATCGTACAACAATACCCATTCCCCTACCTAGAACTTCTTCGGCTTGATGTGGTTATCATGCCACTTCTTTCTCTGCTTTTGTATAATCTCTGTCCTCTGCAAAGCATCCAATTGGATTTTGTCCAACTAATCTAGCCGATGAATCCTCTGTGTTTGAGCTTCGTCCAAGCTCAAATTTAATTCTGAAGTCATCCTTAGAGTTTTGATTTCAAACACGATGGGCATCATCGCATTTTTTCTATAGACCAGTTGGAAAGGTGTGCATCCTGTGGTGGATTTCCACGTGGTGTTGTATGCCCAAATTTCCTTCGGCAACCGTGTGGCCCAATATTTCTTATGTTGCTACATAGTTTTGGTCAGGATGTTTTCTATCTCCCTGTTTGTCACTTCTACTTTCCTGTTTGCCTGCAGATGGTAGGGCGTGGTTTTATTGTGCCGAACTCTATACTGCTCCATCAACTCCTCAATCAATTTAGAGGTGAATTAGGGCCTTTGGTCTATTTTTATCTCTCGAGGAACCCCAAATCATGTGAAAATATGGGCAAATAAGAAATCAGCAACCGTTCTTTCCTTTGAGTCCCTTAATGCCTCCACTTCCACCCATTTGGTGATGTAATCCATGTAGACCAAAATAAACCTCCTTCCCATCAAAGGTGGATTAAATGGTCCTACAAAGTCCATGCCCCATTTATCGAAAGGTTCTACGTGTACCTGGGGCTATAGAGGCATTTCATCTCGGTGGGTTGGTCTACCCATCCTTTGGCACTCGTCACACTTGCTGGTATACGCTACCATGCCCTTGAACAGAGTGGGCCAAAAATACCCAGCCTGCAGGATTTTATAGGTAGTTCATTTCCCTGCAAAGTGTCCTCCACATGGCTCATCATGACATGCCTTGAGCACTTCTAAAAACTCCTGTTCTACTACGCATCTTCTTATAATTTGGTCCCATCCTATTTTAAATAGGAGACCATCCATCCAAAGGAATGATGTGCTCTTCTCTATGACCACTTGCTTTTCTCGGTAGGAGAGAGTAGGTGAGGTCCTTCCGGTGGCCAAGTAATTGGCTATGTCTGCATACCATGGAGTTTTTTCACTAATAGCGAATAGATGTTCATCCGAAAACTGATCTTCCACTACTTGATGATCTACTGGTATCAATATGGACAGAAAATTGACCACGACGTTGTCCTTGCCTGGTTTAACGACTATAGTGATGTCGAATTCCTGCAATAGAAACAACCATCTGATAATTCTACCTCCAATGGCTGGCTTGCTCATCAGATACCTGATAGCCGCATGGTTCGTATGGACAAAGACCTTGTATCCCATTATATGGTGGCAGAATTTGTTTATTGCATGGACAACTGCAAGGAATTATTTTTCTGTCACTGTATAGTTGAGATCTGCTCCCGCCAAGTTTTTACTAAAATAATAGATGGCATAAAATTCTTCACCATATTTCTTCCTGAGGACTGCTCCGATCGCACCGTTAGATGCATAGCAGTAAATATGGAACGGTATGGCCCAATTCGGTCCTCTCAAGATCGGTGCATATATCAATTTTTCTTTCAGCAATTGGAACGCTTCTTCGCAATATCCCATCCAATTGAACTCTACGTCCTTAGAAAGTAGGGTGTGCAATGGTTTGGCAATATTACTAAGTTCGGCGATAAATCGTCGATAGTACCCAGCTGATCCAAGGAAACTTCTTACCTCCTTCTACATTCTGGGGCTAGGTAGGTCTCTGATGACCTCGATATTCCTCTTGTCTACTTTTATTCCTTCTGCAGAGAGGTGGTGTCCCAAAATGATGCCTTCCTGCATCATCATAAAACATTTTTCATTACTTAAGGACAAATAATTTTCCTTGCTCCTATCGAGCACTCTTTCCAGATTTGTCATTGCCTCCTTGAAGGTTTCTCCATAGGCGATGAAGTCATCCATGTATACTTCCACCCTGTCTCCTATCATATCAGAGAATATGCTAAGCACAACCATTTGAAAGGTGGCCAGTGTGTTGCACAGTCCAAAATACAATACCTTATAGGCAAACGTTCCCCATGGATAGGTGAACGTTGTTTTATCTTGATCTTCTTCCCCTATCTAGATCTGGTTGTAACCATTGAAACCGTCCATAAGGGAGAAGTATTTTCTTCCTGAGAGTGTGTCCAAGACCTGATCGATGAACGAGAGCAGGAAGTGGTCTTTCTTAGTCGCCTCTTTCAACTCCCGGTAGTCCATGCAGATCTGCCATTTCCCATTATTTTTGGGGACCACCACTAATGGTGATACCCATTCACTGTCAAAAATTAGATATATGAGTTCAGCAGCCAAAAGTTTGTGCAATTCTTCTCTGACAATGTCTTTCATTTCCGGGTTCATCCTTCTCTATGGCTATCGACTAGGAGTTGCTTGGTCATCTAAATAAATCCGATGGGTACATATTTCTAGGCTGATGCCATGCATATCTGCGTAGTCCCATGCAAATGCTTGCTGGTGTTTTACCAGAAGCTCTTCCAATTTTTCTAGCTATGTGGGCGTCAACCTGCTGTTGATGTTTAATATCCTCCCCGGCCCAACGTGTATTTGTCGGATGTGCTGATCTTGGGCGCCAGTCAACGATGATCCAGTGTGGGGGTGGATGATTCTCCATGGAGAAACTCCATGATAGCACCATCCTCATCCTCTTCTGCCACATCTTCTAAGGTCATCACTGACTGGATTATGGACAACTTCGTAGTTCCATGCTTAGTGATCCTGGGTTCTTCTATTGAGTCCATAGACTGAGCTAGTAGTGAAATGGTCAACCTTTTGATGTTTTGCCCATTGGAGATGGTCATTAGCCCATCTTGGTAGCTGATGTAAGCATCAGTTGTTGCCAGCCATGGCCTCCCCAAAATGAGTGGGTAACCGCCCAACCTTGTCTTGGTTTGCAAAACTAAAAAATTGATTGGATATTCCCATGCACTGACTGTTACAATCACATCTTCTAGCATCCCTTCCAATGACATGGTTGATCTATCGACTAACTATAGCACTGTCATGGTTGGCTTTAGGTTCGTGAGCTGCAGCCTCTACATGGTCTCTTGAGGCATCACGTTGATGGCTGCCCCGAGGTCAACCAATGTGTTGGACAGGGAATGTCCTCCAATTTTTACGGTCAGCACTAGGTTGCCTGGATCTACATACTTCGGATGATGTGTTGTACGCATCATTAGATCTGCCAGTTTACCCACAACGTTGATAGTCTGGGTAGCTTTTCATCTCGGTCTCCTTAGACAAATTTCTCTAATTGCCTTGGTGTAAATGGGGACATCTCAAATTGCTTGAAATAATGGGATTGTCACCATGAGATTCTTCAAGATCAAAAAGATGTTGAATTTTGGCTGTTTTGTTTTTCTTTGTTCTTACAACCAGCTAGGAAATGGAACCTCTGCTCTCTCAAGTGCTTTTCCCTCTTCTACCAGAGGTGTCTCCTCTATTTCTTCCTCGTCTTCTACCAGTGGAGTTGTCTCTACTATTTCTTCCTCCTCTTCTACCAGAGGCGGTGTCTCTACTCCTAGCTGCCTACCTGATCTAAGCTAAATATTGTACATATGGTAGATCTCACCTTCTATGTTGTATGCTGACTGATTTACTCTGTTGTTTGGGTTTGCTATCGGTTGTGTTGGTAGCTGGGAAGGTCTTGTTGCTGGCAATGCTGGTAAGTTTTGTTGGATGTGAGCAGGTGCTGCACTCTGTGAAGTCTGATTCCATGCATTGTGGCCTCTCCACTGCTACTTAGGGTATGGATATGGCATCCATGGCTATTGATTCAGAAATGTTGTTGGGGGTGCGTTAGTCTAGGGTGATGGTCCCCACCACCCCATATTAGGTGGTTGAGGGGATCCTTGGTGCATGTATGGCCCTCCCCCATATGATGGCATTTCGATTGGTATATTCCCCGTGGGGGGCTGTGGCCAACTCTTCCTATTGCCTATGAAGTAGGCCTCCATGCTCTCAGCCACTTCCTGGTTACTGGGTAGTTGTGGGCACAATTGAGTTTTGTGATTTAGCCTGCAAACTACGCATACTCTGACCTTGTTTTCTTGACATGCATTCTTTGCATGCCTTCCTTTGCATTTTGGGAAAAAATAGGCTAATGCTGCATCATTTTCTTGTTTCTTATTTTCTAACAGCAGCGTATCCATCTGCAGTGCTAGAGATGAGAGCATTTCGCTCTTCAAATCCTCCAACATGTTGCCTATTTTTATTTTGGTGACTGAAGCAGTCGCCTTCATGGTCCTGGAGGTGATTTTGCCTCGCCTTCTTGAGTAGTTCCAAAATAATTTTTGGATGTCATCCATAGCATGCTGATAGAAATCACCTCCAGAGATCATGTTGAGAGCCTCCAGTGACTCATTGGTAAGTCCCCTCAAGAAGATGCTTTTGAGGGACTCATCAGATAGCTTCGAGTGAGGGGAACGTTGAAGATTAAAGCTAAATCTCTCCCAATACTCCTTGAGAGACTCATCTTCTTTTTGTGTCATGCTCAGGACCTCCTCCCTGGAGTCTCTTGCTCTCTTGAAATCTTGATATTGCTTTAGAAAGAGATTTTTCATCTGGTCCCACTGTGGTGATGTGTTTGTCTCCCAGATCGATGAACCATCGCAAAGCTGCATCGTCTAATGTAGAAGGAAATAATTTCAACTTCTAAGTGTTTGATTTGTAATCCACAGACCTGCACAAAACATCAAACTTGAATAAAAATAGGTCAGGGTCCTCAGTCGGGTGTCCTCTAGAGGACGAAAGGTGAGCAGGGGATATGTTTTTCATTTTGGTATCTTCTACTCCCTCCTCTATTGGGAAAATAAAACCAGATGAGACTTCATAATTATCTACCATTTTTTTTGGAAATGTGGTTTCTAATGCAACGCTTATGGCCTTCTGATCATTTAAAACTTTTTGAGTCAATGCTCTAAGGTTGTCTGGTGAGATCATCTGATCCTCCACAACCTTCCACAATAGGGCTTCCTCTAGAGGAGTCCTATTAAATAGGGGATTTATGATGATTCGTTCATCCCCTTGTTGATGGGATGAGGCCACACTTTGCACAAAGTGTGGTTCCTCACTCCAATGGACTGTTGGTAGGTCGGGTGAGTCTAACTCAAATCCAAAATGCTTGGCTGACTCAGGTCTTGATGGATTAGTTCTTATAAAGTGACTGTCAGGTCCTCTTCTTCTCGAAGAACTCATACAAGGTCAGATGGAAGGTTTCAAGGTATTGTAAGTAATATAATTAAGACGCTTCCCCAACAATGGTGCCAAAATGTTTTAGGCCAAACAAGGTGAATGTTTTCCTATTTTTGTCACATGCCCATGCATTTAATTATCAACCCAGGGAGCTTCGTAAACTTGCGAAGAGTCGGAAATAGGTTACTACAATACCACTGGAGGTGAATATGCGAATCCTACATTTTGGGGGGTGTTCTTGAAATGGTTTTCAATCATTCTTGCACTCCTTAATAAATTACGTAAGAAGAACATAATTAAATCTACAGAAATAAATCATGTATACATTCCTGAAAATAAATCTACTGCAAAATATTGGAACTAGCAAACCAATGAACATTCCTATGAAAGCAATAAACTAATTAAAATAAATAAATAAAATGTAAATGGGGAAGAAATATTGGCTTGGAGTGGGCCTAGGCTCCAGCAGCTTCTTCCTGATCGAACATGTGCTTTAGAACTTTTGGAACTGTAATATATTTATCAACGTATTACAATCTATCTTCTGCAACTCTAAATGGATCTTTATTAATTATTTCTATATATCTTTCAGAACGATCTGCGTGTGTTTATATAACACACCTGTAGAACTTCTATTACAAAAGTGGTTACAACAATCGATTCTTCCTAGACTAAATTAGAACAGTCTAGCGAATGCAATCGACGTTTGGCATTCTATTTTGATGGCGGTGTGTTTGTTTCAGTTTGTGCTTTTCATGGCATCAGTAAGACATTTTGATACATTGGTGCTATCTCCAATTTAGCTCTACATGACACAGATCTAGAACTGCACTAGCCACTGTCATCCACGTTGTTCAAATTTGGTCAATGGGCAAAGAATCAGTGGTGCCTTCCTTATGAGGAAGGTACCTTGTTATCGCGACACCTTATGGTTGTAGGGAGGCGCTTGCCTTCTATTAGCACCTTTCGACTGTGGGGAGGTGCTTGCCTTCTATTAGTGCCTTTTGACTGTGGGGAGGTGCTTGCCTTCTATTAGCGCCTTTCGGTTGTGGGGAGGCGCTTGCCTTCTATTAGCGCCTTCCAGTTGTGGGTAGGTGCTTGCCTTCTATTGGCGCATTCCAATTGTGGGGAGGCGCTTGTCTTTGGTTGGTGCCTTCTGGTTGCAGGGAGGCACTCACATTCAGTTGGTGCCTTCCGACTGCAGGAAGGTGCTCACATTTAGTTGGTGCATTTTGACTGTAGGGAGGCACTCGCATTCAGGTGGCGCCTTTCGACTGCAAGGAGGTGCTCGTATTTAGTTTGGCGCCTTTCGACTGTAGGGAGGCACTTGCATTCAGTTGGTGCCTTCTGACTACAGGGAGGCGCTCATATTCAGTTGGCACCTTTCGATTGCAGGGAAGCGCTTGTTCCCTTGGTGCCTTCTGATTGCAGGGAGGCACCTATGTTCTCTACATTGACCCCCGATAAAGTGCCAGGTCCATCAAAAGACCTCGACTGCTCCAAATCTAACTAAATCAACTGCAATTCTACAAAACATACTAAAAACACACAAATTAGATAACACGCATAATTATATCAAATGTCTATATAATCATTCATAAAAGTATGCAATCCTTATTATACAGCCGCATATTGATCAAAGAAATATGTACAAAATATGAGCATTTTTGGTGCTCATCAAGATTCATGGATGCACTCTATATTTTTCAAATATGGCCTCTAGCAGGTCCTCAAGCAAGCAAACCAACACACAACTTCTAGCATGCTGGATTCTAGGGCAGAATTTACAAGCAGAAGTCATTCCTAGAAACGTTTAGTGGAAATCTAAAGAGACTCTAAGATGCACAAGATGCAGGTTCTTTCCTTTCCATTCCTTGATTTCCCAAATTAAAATGTGTCTTAATGTATTTTTAGGAAAACAAAAGTAGATAAAAGAACATAAATCATTAGAAAAGTTGTACCAACCTCAAAACCAGCTCAGAGAATCAATATTTTGACCCCTACTACACTTCATTTCTGGCCGCTATCGACTAGAGCGGCTGATTCCTAGCCACTATAGAATAGAGCGCCTGATTTCTAGCTACTGTAGACTAGAGCAGCTGATTTCTGGCCGCTGTAGATCAGAGCAGCTAAAATTACACACAAAAACATGGATCAGTAACCCAAAAAAAAATAAAAACTTGTCGGGGGTCCCACTGTGATCGCCATCTGTAGTGACCTCGGGGAAGTGACGCACTGTCCACTCACTCTATTTGCGATTATTATTATTATATCATTTAACATGCATTAAATGAAAAATCATAAAATAAATGCATAACCAAAATTCGAAGAAATAAATGAATGAATGATTTGTATTGATATTTCCAATATCTGGTTACATATAAATCCCTCTACGAGATACCCTTCATTTGATACATGATTTTACACAAAGAGGGTAGTAGATGTATAAAATATCCCCTCACAAAGGGAGATGCACTTTTCCAGGCTTATTGATGATGCACATGAAACTGTATGAGGGCTTACAGATGCCTCCTTCCCTAGGTATGATTCCTAGAGGGATCCTCTTGCTTTCGTATGTTGCATATTTATTCGATGAACCTGTAGCCCTCCAATCAATGAAACAACAACACACACTTAGATGTCTGAGATTGCCTCCTCAGATGAGGCTGTTAGCATAATGAACAAAATTGTAATAAAACTAGTACTATGAATGCCAATAAATAAAGTAAATATTATGCTAATGATACTAAAACATGGCAATAGTAGAATAAAAGAAACTAACACCCAAACCCTAAACTAGGTCGTAGGCCACTATCCAGGACAATGGCTGCTAAGGTAAAATTTTTCTCTATTATCCAAAGGCTATGGGTTTAAATATGCTATTAATGTTAAATTATTAATGCTTGTGCATGGGTGATTATCTCTCAATTTGGCTAGCACTTCGTTACTCCTCAAGGGTGCTCAGATTCACTCTCCACTCCGATAGGGCCTCACTATAAAAATGATCTCCAAGGGAAGCTCTCCAAGTATGTGATGTTATCTCTCTCTTTATTTACAAAAGAAGGTCCCCTAGTGCTTTTAGGTTTGCTCCTTATAAAGTGTTTGAAACCCTAGGTCAATGTAAAAACCCTAGGATTGCTTTTCTACATACACACTAGGCATTGGCATGAGAAGTTTTGCCTTTGTATGCCCTTGGGAGGTAGTTAACTGATGTCTAAATCCATACTTGAGTCTTTCATGTAGACTGGCTATGAGGAGGAATGCAAAGTTGTCCCCACTCGGTATTATTGCATGCAGACTACCACTTCTACCCAAGATTAGGCTAGATTGGTAGCAAAATGCATTTTAAAGTTTAGCTGCTATCGTTTGCAGTGGCTAAGGTTTGGCTGCTCTGAGCTTTAGCGACCAGAATCCAGCTACTCTGGTCCATAGCAGCCTAGCTTGGATGGGCTAAAAAATTCCCTAGATGAGTGGTAGAACCACTTTTGATACTTGGAAAGTCCCAAGGTTTAGTCACATGACCTATGAGTGTGCCTATGTGAGTAGTCTCCCTGAACATTACATGTTTTAGGTGTCTAGAAATATGGCCAACTATATGGATCTCCTATATAATTGTTTTAAACAAGGACCATGTTTCTCATTGAATTCAAGGGCACTATTTGCATAGGGATGGTATATTTACTATTTTTCTTTCAATGTCTTGGGATGGATGAGACTTTCTATTGGGCTATGATAGGTACCTTTGATATCCATTCGATGGAGGTTGATACCCTTGGTTGCCTTGTTTGTAGGGAGTCTTGGATAATTTTGATAAATGCACCTCTAGAAATTTTGCTCATACTCGAGGTATATAATTACATTGTTCATGTCTCTCATGGCACTTTGTAATATTTCTATTTATATAGATTGAGAGGCTAGAGGGGTTGTATTGAGGATTGATTAGGGTATTTTATTAGAGGCTTGAAAAAAAATAAAGGTTGAATAGAAGGTAATGGGTTGGATAATAAAAGGAGGCTGATATGGTGGCTAAATGTTAGGGAAGTGAGGTATGGGAGGGCTAGAGGCTAATATTCCAATTTGTATGAGGTCTCTTTCAAATTGAATGACTACCCCATAGTGTAACAACCCTCCTTGGGAGAACGTGATATTAATACTAACTTATGTATTGATGTGTTGTTATATAATGCATGCTTTCATTGCTATGTTACCAAGATGAGTTGATATTTTCATTTTATACTTTGAATATGGTAGTACTGATGAATTTGTGGTTTCAGGACTAGGTACTCTCATTGGTGTATTGGTATGAGACAACCACCAGAGTTGAGAGAAATATGGGATATGATGGATGACTTGTTCATCGACAACTCAAGGGTAAAAGGATACCCTTCATGCAGATGCATTGCATATATGCTTGTTGTTTAAATACACTATTGGACCATGAGGTTGCTATTGGAAAAAGAGTCATCCTTAGTAGGAAAGGGATAATGTTTTAGTTATCTTAAGAATACCACCTACTTAAGGATAAAACAACATTGTGTGTTATCATTTTAAAAAATCTTTGTTTTGCTTGTATTTTGAAAAAGCATAAAATTGGTTGGTTAACCCAATAAAGTATTAATGAGATTAGTGATATTAATTCCAATGTTAACTAATCATTTATATATTATGTCATCCATGTCATTTGGAAACAAATGACATAGAATTATATTTTAATGTAGGGGGATGGAGAGCTTGAGGTAAGAAGCACTGCCAGGTTTGACAAGAATGACATGCAAGCAAAATGGACAACAAGAATAAGATGTTGGGGTTGATGATGGAGATTGTGATATGAGTAAGGAAAAATATTTTGACCCAGGTGCTCAATCCTAGGTTAATATTTTGAAAGTTAAGAAAAAAATATCAAAGAGAAGCTTCAACATACAACCGTTGAATGGAGAACTGCAAATCCCAGATGATTTGGTAGACCTGGCAATTAAACAAGTAGAGATGTCTCTTGTTGGGAAATTCATTGGAGTTCGAATGAGGTTGGAAGAGATTAGGAAATGGGTAGCACAAAAATGAAAACTTGGTAGGGTACCTAGGAATAGATATTTGGGGATATATTATTATATTGTATAGGGGTTGGCATGGGCCACACATAACCCAAGGTTGATTGTATTATAATATTATATTATATTATAATATAATATTATATTAGTAGTAGGCTCCCCAAAGTAGAATAAGAAGATGGATATATAAAGAAGAGATATTTGTCATTGTAATCATCATTGGAGAATAATCTTATGTAATCGTCGTTGCCCACAAAGTGGCTTATGGGACTTTACCCTCATCAAGTGGCATCTCTCATCTTGGGAGATCTTGCGGAGTGATTCCTTCCTTAAGGAGTATTATTGGTGTTTCCCTACCTTAAGGGTATTATCTATCTCTCTCATTTGTGGATGAATGATTTGATATTTTTGCATATTGGTGAATGATTTATGTTAATAATAATAAAGTTCTACAACAAGTGGTATCAGAGAAACAATTTTGGCAAAATGGGGATTTTTGTGTGAAATTGTAAAATTAGGGCAATTTTTTTGGAAAAAACATCTCATCTTTCAGGAGCCATATCTCTATGCAAATTTATCTGATTCAGGTGATTCTTGGATTAGATTATGCAAAATTTGAAGATATTTAAAATGAGTTATCATATGAAGGAATCCAAGTAGTATTGAGGGAGATACAACCTTTTGAAGTTAGTCATCCGAAACAAGGATAGTGACAAATTTCATAGATTTTTTTAAGAAAACGTCTCATATTTCAGAAGCCATATCTTTGTGAAAGTTTATTCGATTCAGGCGATTCTTGGACCAGTTTGTGCAGAATTTGAAGAGATTTAAAATGAGCGGTCATATGAAGGAATCCAAGTAGTATTGAGAGTTACAACCCTATGAAGTCAGCCATCTAGAACAAGGGTAGTGATGAATTTTCAAGTCACAAAATTTTCGAAAGACAAAATTTGTTTAATTCGGGTAAGAAAATCAGTTGCACTCTATTTTATTTGGAGGAAAAATTATAGATTTAAATTTTGTGGAATTTTAGCTTCAAATAAATGGGGAGAAATATATTTTTATGAAACCCTAGTTCATAAAACCCTAGTTTGCATTATTTTGGTGTGAACTTATGGAGATACAATATTTTTTGGGGGAGAATGCTATTTATGCTAGAGAATTGTGGAAAGAGTTTAGCTCTCTATATCATAATATTTATTTTGGGAAATACCTCCTTGGTGTATGTCTTAAAGGGGAAACTTTATCTTGGTGGATAAATTTTTGTAAAGAAAGGAATAATGAATACACTTGGGATGAAATAGAGCATGCATTCTTGAGTAAATGGGACCCATATTATATAGATAGCCTAATGGATGTCATAAAATACCTTGAAAAGAAACTACAGGAAATTCAAAATGAGCAGAATGAAATAAAAGGAGATTGGGAAGTTTTCAGGAAACATAATGAATACTATGAAAGAGAAATAAAATTACTCAAGGAAAAAGAGGAAAAGGTCAGGGAATATAATGAGAGGAATATAGAAGGCACATCATTGGATTTACAAAAGCAAGAACAGAATAAAAAACGTTTAAATTCAGCTAAAATTTCTATTTTACAGGTTCATGGAAGCATTCAAAAGGAACAGGTTATTATTTCCATTGACCTTGGTAGCAGATATAATTTTATTAATATTGCTTTGGCTAAGAAGTTACAAGTTCAAGCAACAAAAATTAAGGACATACAACTAGAGGATGAGCACGTTCAGATTTTTGAATATTTGAAGATCACCATGGATAAATATATTTTACATTCAGATTTCTATGCTATTGAGATGGATGATGAGGATATTATTCTTGGTTATCCTTGGTTAGATTCTTTGGGTACTGTTAACATTAATGTGCAAAAGAAGTTTATGAAGTTATGGTATAGGAAAAAGAAGATAATATTGCAGGATATTTCTTAGCTTAAGGAGCAAGGATCCAAGGAAAATTAGGAAGTGGTTTTAGGGAAACAAATTGAAGAACCAGAAACAAAATCCAAGAATGTAGTAGTAGCAAAAAATTCCATGGAAGAAGTAGCAGCAATGGAGTCTATGGAAATAACAGTAACAAAGTCCAAGGAATATTTGATAGAAGAGCACAAGGACACACCAAACAAAGAGAACATGAAAAAACAATGTGTAGAAGAATTTAAAACAATGGAGCCAAATGTTGGGAAGTCAAAGAAGGTAGAACATAAAGTTAAGGTTGCACCATATCGCCATCCACACCACCATGAGTGGTAAAATTCTTGGAGGCATGGCTCAAGGAAAAAATATTATGGTTCCACATGGAATCATAAGGGCACCAACTATGGCATAGTTTGGCAAAAAAAGCATAGTGATCCTAGTTTTCCAAGTGGTTCATCAGCATCAAGGAACAAGTGGACCCATCATTCAAGTTTTTTAAATATAGTAGCATAAGCATAGAGCCAACGAAGCAGATTTGGATACTCAAGTAACAAAATGGCATACTAGCATCAACGTGTTTCACTTGGATGGATGGATGATCGAGATTGGTACTAGTTGCTAACATTGCTTAGAAAATCATATTATCATGTTTCTTCATATGTTTCAAGGATGAAACATTTGTAAGGAGGGTGGCATGGTAGGGTACCTAGGAATAGATATTTGGAGATATATTATTATATTGTATAAGGGTTGGCATGGGCCACACATAACCTAAGGTTGATTGTATTATTATATTATATTAAAATATAATATTATATTAGTAGTAGGATCCCCAAAGTAGAATAAAAAGATGGATATATAAAGAAGAGATATTTGTCATTGTAATCATCATTGGAGAATAATCTTATGTAATCGTCATTGCCCACAAAGTGGCTTATGGGACTTTGCCCTCCTCAAGTGGCATCTCTCATCTTGGGAGATATTGTGGAGTGATTCCTTCCTTAAGGAGTATTATTGGTGTTTCCCTACCTTAAGGGTATTATCTATCTATCTCTCATTTATGGATTGTTATTGTGGATAATTATTTGTGGATGAATGATTTGATATTTTTGCATATTGGTGAATGATTTGTGTTAATAATAATAAATTTTTGCAATAAAACCCCTAGGTCGAATGGACATTGTGGCCTTACCATGAGGGTTTTTTGGGTCAAATTAAACTGTTCAATGGAATGTGATAGAATCCTCCAAGGAGGCCATAATTCTATAGGAGAAGAGGGCTTTTTATTTGAAAATGGAGCCCTAATTTTGATACCTTATCATAAAGCATTGATATAGATTCGATCTAGATTTGTCTCCCTCGGCTCTCGATTCACCTCTAGCATGAAGATATTTTAGTAGGTGTGGCAAGAAATATAGGACAATTAATTGCAATGGATCCAACAACCATAGCAAGGTCAAGAATAATTTTTACAAGAATTTGTGTAAATGCAGACTTGAATCAAGAATTACCCAAATCTATAAAACTAATTTCCAATTATGAATCTTGGAACCAAACCATTGAATATGAAAACTTGATAGTTAAGTGTGGGGTTTGTAAAAAATAAGGACATATGAGTGTTGCATGCAATGCACACAAGAATAATTTTTAATGGTAAGTATAAATGGGTTCAAAAGCAAGCTGCTCCTCATCAAAAAGCTAAGATTTCAATGAAGAGTTTTCAAAAGGCAAATTCAAAAGGAAGGGCAAAAAAGCAAGTGATAGGATCAAGAGATCAGGAGAAATCAATGGAAGGAGCAATGAAATATCTTGATAAGGAGGTAAGTGAATTATCCCCAAACCCTAATAAGTTGAACAATAATATTCCCCTATCAAATTCATTCTTGCATTTGAATGTTATTGAAGAGATACCAGGCTATTCTAATATAGAACTAAGAAAAACTCCAATAAGGGGAAAAGAAAGAGAGGGTGAAAACAATCCTTAGATAATGAAATCCAAATACAAACCAAAAATTTTGATGGAAATTTGGAGAGTATTATGAGATAAAATTCAAGAGGTAAACACCAAGATGTTTCAAATTAGAGTAGAGTAACCCAAAGCCATTCCAAATGGTCAATGGACTTGGGAGGTGAGACAAGACCAAGTAGACCGTCAATTGCTATTACTATTTAGAAATAATCTACTAGGGATTTGGCCGATGGTACTAAAGCAACTTTAAATTTTGAAGGAGGGAAGAAGATTTCCACCAAAACAAAGAGATGCAAATTTTATCATGGAACATTAAGGGCCTTAATGCCCCTTCAAAACATCATTTGGTGTATACTATTAGAAGAGAAAATAATCCAGATATTTTTTTGTTACAAGAAAAAAAATTGGACCATATTAAAATTGATAGGATTTAGAAGAAAATTTGGAAAGAGGCAGGTTGGGAATATAGCGAAGAAGTAGGAGCTTCAGGAGGGCTCTTGTATTTATGGGATAGGAAAAATATTGAGGGTAGGTTAATTGTAAGTACAAGATGGTCGATTACAATTTTTTTCCACAATATAAAAAACAGGAAAAATTGGATTGTGACTAATGTGTATGCCCCTAATACAACAGTTGGAAGAAGGTAGTTATGGTTTGACCTAACTCATATGAGAGAAGTATTTAAGGGACTACCTTGGATTCTAGCAGGATATTTTAATACTCCTCTAAATCCTTTAGACAAGAGAGAAGGATCTTATCTGCTTGTTGTGGTGCAGTGGTAAATGCCCTAGGTGTTGGTAGAGGCAGACCCGGGTTCCATTCCCCTTGTCTCCATCCTACAGATATATGGTATAGTTAGGAATGTCCTATGTCGTTGGTAGAGGCTGACAAGGCTCCATTCCTCCTATGCCCAACCTGTTGAAAGTGGCACCTCGAAAGGGGTGTTTTCCACTATAAATTAGTTTTCGATTAAGGAAGCTTCTAATATTAAGCAAATCATTAGTTGTTTTTCTAAGGCTATCAGGCAGTTGATCAATAAAGACAAATCTAAAGTTATTTTCTTTCACTGCTCTGCTAGATAGGAATCCATGGTCTTGGATAAATTAAGATATAAGAAGACCTCTCTTCCAATCACTTATTTAGGTATTACCATAAATATTCAAAGGCAGAAAAATAAATATTGGAATTGGTTGTTGGACAAAGTCAAGAAGAAAATTGGAAAGTGGACCAACAAGTGGATTTCTTCTGGGGGTAGAATCACCTTGGTAAAATCAGTCCTTCAAGATATTCCTATTTATGTTTCTTCCATTTTGAATATCCCAAAGGTTGTTCTTCGAGAATTGGATCAAATCAGTCATCATTTCCTTTGGAGTGGTACTAAGGAGAAAAGGAAATGGGCCTTGGTGAAATGGGATACTTTATGTCTTCCTAAGAGTGAAGGGGGGTTAGGATTTTAGTATTCTATTAATAACAATAAAGCTTTACCTGCTAAATTATATTGGAGGATGTTGCATAACCCCAATTCTCTTTGGGCCAATAATATCCATGCTAAATATGCTGAGAAAAAAAGTCTTGAAGACCTTGTTCGCTATCAACTTCCTACTAAAGGTTCTCCCATTTTAGCAGTTCTTAAGACTGGTGAGGATTTGATAAATAAAAAATTATTTTGGATCATTCATAATGGTCAACAGGCAAATTTTTGGATAGATTCTTGGGATGGTCACAAGCCTTTGATAACTCAGTTTCCTTATTGGAGGCCTTGGATGGAGGAGCTTCACCGAGCTAATTGGATAAAGGTGGCTAATTACTGTCGGTACCATACTGGTAATTCAAAGATTGGTAGATATCGGATCCCTATTGAGGACTAGCCTATTCAAATACCAGAAAGGCAAAGACAAGATATCCAAGGCATCCTTCATACGAGATCCCTCTCTTGGTCCCATGAAAAAGATTGTTTTGGATGGAACAACACTACTAAGGGTGAGTATTCAGTTGCTCAAGGTTATTTGACCTTATGCCATAATAATACCAACCATTATTCTGATATATTTTCTCAATTGTGGGCTCAAAATATTTGGCCTAAGGTGAGGTTATTTAATTGGATTTTATTGCATCGTAGGGTGCTTACTGGTGAGCAACTTATGAAGCATGGTTTTCATGGCCCTTTTAGATGTGAAATGTGTGAAGAGAATGTAGAAAATATCAACCATATTTTTATTGAGTGTACTTTAGCCTCTGAGCTATGGAGGAGAATGGTCACTTTACTTGGCTTACAGTGGCCCAATTTTTTTACTTTTGAACAACTTTGAAGGGATTGGCCTAATCAAGAGGGTGTTGATCATTTTATTAGGCAGTTAGTTTGGATGGGTTCTAGCATTATTCTTTAGAATATTTGGAATGAAAGGAACAACCAAATTTTTAATCAAGATAGGAAGGATATTCACTATATTTGGCAAAATACAATAGCCAACTTAGTTAAATCAGTCCATCAACTCCTTAATCACCCCCAAAACTCCCACCAAATATGGGATCGAGTGATGCAAATATTGAAGATTAAATCTTCTAAGGGCAACCATCTTAAAGGGAATGTCAGTATTAGTAACATGGATAGGATTAGAAATTGGCAACCTCCTTCTAAGTATTTTGGAAAATTCAATATTGATGGAGCCTCTAGAGGGAACCCTGGAAAAGCCAGTGTGGGAGGAATTGGTAGACTTTTAGATGGCTCCCTGGTTTTTACTTTTGATGAGAATTTGGGTATTCTTTCCAATAACCTTGCTGAGGGGTATGGTATCCTCGAGAGGCCTTCGGGAGGCTACTAAGGTTGGATGGGAAAAGGTGTTAGTTGAGTCGACTCTCAACTTATGATTAATCTCTTGAAGACTCCTAAGAATCATAAGGTGGATTGGAGAATAATAAGAATTATTGAGAAGATTCAATTAATCCAGATGGGATTTTTGAAAGTTGATTACAATCATGTGGTCAGAGATCAAAATAAGAGTGCTGATGCTTTAGCTAATTGGGATTTGGACAAAGGTGATCTTACTTGTTATGGCCACCCTCCTATATGGTGGGCTTATCAAATTAGGGAAGCTCTTCTTTCTATCATTTCTTTGGATGACTCTAGTTTTGAAGGTACCTAGTTTCTTCTTGTTTTTTTTTGCTTCTCTTTGGTTCATTCATTTTTAGTTCCCTAGCTCATTCTATTCTTTATTTTTTTTCCTTTGTTGATTCTTGCCTTAATAGTCTTCTGGTCTAGATAGGTCATTGTTATGTTCAATTTTTTTTTGTTTATTTTTTTAAGGTGGGTGGGTTCTTTTGTTTTGTTTTGTTTTTGTGTTCTTTGTGTTGTTTTTTGTTGTTCATTTGTTTTTGTTATTTTGGTTTTTTTTTTTTTTATGTTTTTTGTTATTGTTCTTGTGTTTTTTTCATTCTTGTTCTTGGGTTTCTCTTTGTTTGTGTTATTTCGTGTTTTTATGTGTGAGTGTTTTCTATGTTTTTTGTTTGTTGTTGGTTGTTTTTTATTTTTATTTTTATTTTAATTTTTTTAATTTTTTAGGTTTTGGTTATGTTTATTTTTCATGTTTTTTTTGAGTTGTCTTTGTAGTGTTATGTTGTTTTTGTCTTGTTTGTGTTTTGTTATATGGTACTTGTATTTTTATATGTGGTTTGTGTTGTGGTTTCTTTTATCTTATTGTACGTGTTTGGTTGTGCTTTTGTTTTTGACAAACTCAAGGAGCATGTTTTTTATTTTATTTTATTAATTTTGTTATTATTTACTTATTTTTAAATTGGTTTTGTGTGTTTGTTTGCTCCTTGAGTATGTCAAAGGTGGTAGGCTAGGTCCGAGTCCTGGGCATTTTTTGTGGAATGGATACCCCTGCCTCCTTGGGTCTTACCCGAAAGTGGCATCCCTTTTGGGATGTTTTCCACAAAAAAAATGAGAGGAGGATCTTCCACCCTTTCAAAAGGAATGCAATATTTTAGAGACTTTGTCAATGGTAATGAATTGATGTATGTAGAGCTCAAAATAATACCTTATAATTGGAGTAATAGAATATTAGAAGATCAACTCATTCAAATTCAATTAGATAGGGTGTTAATTTATCAGGAGGGGTTGACCATTTTTGGTGATTCCACACTCACTACAATCCCAAAGATTGGGTCAGATCATAACCCAATCATTTGGGAATTTTTAGAAGATGGTAGGAAGTACAACTGTCCATTTAGGTTTGAATTAATATGGTTCAAACATAAGGATTTTAACTCCAAAAATTGAGGAATAGTGGTAGAAATATTTTCTAGAATCTAAACTTAATCAAATAGCAGACAAATTAAGATATATCAAGCAAAATATTAAGGTGTGGAATAGAGTGGTGTTTGGAAATATTTTTAAAAGAAAATCTGAAATAAAAGAGCAGTTATCAGAACTAGATATCAAGTTGAATCAAGGGAATCTCACAGAGGAAATTAGACAACAAGAGAAGGAGCTTCTTGTACAATACCATAATATCTTAGCTAGTGAGGAAGTTCATTGGAAACAAAAGTCTAGGATTAGATGGCTAAAGGAAGGGGATCGTAATACAAAGTTTTTTCATGTTTCTACCCTCCATCATAGAAGCTACAACAAGATCAAGGAAGTTGTTAAATAGGATGGATTAGTAGTCAATAAGCTTAATGATATTCAAGAGAAGGCATTGAATTTATTCAAAGATATCTTAGGAACTCGGGAAGAGGAAGATCCAGAAGCAATGGAAACTTTGCTAAATCATATTACCCATCTTATACATGATGATTTTAATGATTATATTTCTAGCTCTTTCACTAAAGAGGAGATTAGAAAGGTAGTTTTTGATTTAGGAGGTGATAAAGCTCGAGGGCTAGATGGTTTTCTAGCAGATTTTTTTAGCATTTTTGGAACTTGGTGGGCAAGGATGTGGTGGAAGCTATTTAGAAGGTGCAAGGAACCCATTTTATCCCTATAGATGTCAATTCCACTTATTTAGATCTAATCCCAAAATCTATAGGGGCTAGATATTTTACGTAGTTTAGACCTATAAGCCTTTATAAGACCTTAGACAAGATCCTATAAAAAAAATTAGCTAATAGGATTAAAACAATTTTACCCTTTATTATTGATGTTAACCAAGGGGGTTTTGTTAAAGGCAAGCAAATATTGGATGGAATAGTCACAATTCATGAGGTTATTCATTCTATGGATAGAATTGGGGAGGTTGTAATGTTGTTAAAATTAGATATGAATAAGGCATGTGATTGAGTCTCTTGGGGGTTTTTGAAAAGGATCTTAAAAAAATTAGTTTTAATGAGAACTAGGTAAAGTTGACCATGAAATGTGTCTCCACAACCAAGTTCTCAGTTTTGGTAAATGGAGTAGTAGTAGGATACTTCAGCAACATCTGTGTATTACACCAGGGAGATCCATTATCCCCATATATTTTTATTATTCTTGCATAGGCCTTAGGTCATTTCTTGGAAGCAACGATCTCTGAAGGTAATATTGGAGGTTTCAAGGTAGCTCCTTTGTTAGATCCAATATCCCATCAACAATTTGTTGATGATACTATGATTGTGTCCAAAGCCTCTATCCCTCAAGCTCAATAAATTAAACTTATTTTGGACAACTATGAACGAGCAATAGGGCAAAAAGTTAATTTCAACAAGAGTATGATCTACTTTCTTAATACTCCAGATTATAGATAAAGAAGCATCAAGAGAATTTTTGGTTGTGCGATTGTCACACTCCCCTCTTATTACTTGGAAATACCACTCTTTAAAAGAAGAATGAAATCTAAGATGTGGAACCTAGTCATAGAAAGGTTTTCAAAAAAGTTAACCGATTGGAGAGGTAATTTATTAAGTCAAGTTGGGAAAGCATTAGTTTAGTACACATTGTAGAGCATTTTCATCTACTTTATTTTAGTTTTTAAGATTCCTACTGTTGTTAGAGATAAATTAGAATAGATCCAAAGGACATTTTTATGATCTACTTCAGAGGTTAAAAAATGTTTGTCCTTAGTAAATTGTTATCAAGTATGTTCTAAAAAAGAATATGGAGGTTTAGGCTTTAGACGCATAAAATTACTGAATGAGGCCTTAATTGGTAATATGGGATGGAAGTTGATTAATAATGATCAGTTGGGTTGGGTAAAAATGTTATAGGTAAAATACCTAAAAAATAAAAAATATTTCCTATGTTCAAAAGATCTGCCCAAGGGGTCTGCATTTTGGAATAATCTTATGCATAACAAAGATATTTTGAAGAAAGGCTCAATGTGGAGGATTGGAAATGGGGAGAAAGTGAATTTTTGGAAGGATTTTTGGTTGACTAACCAACCCCTTGATTTTGACATTGAGTTACAACCCACTAGACAATTTTTGTCAAAAATATTGGGTGAAAAGGTGAAGGATTTTCTTGTTTTGAATTCTGATAAAATTAGGTGGAAAGATGTTAGGTTGGAAGGGTTGACTGAAAAACAAAAGAAAGCAGCTCTATTTTTTTTTAACCTACTCAAGATTTTTCTTTGAATCCTAAGGGTAGTAATGACTCTCTGGTTTAGAGTAAAGAACGTAAAGGGGACTATTTTGTTTAATCATGCTATTCTCTATTGGATAAGGAGGGAGTTGGTTGGATTCCATTTAAGAAGATTTGGATTAGAAATTTAATTCCCAAGATTAAATTTTTCTTTTGGTTGGTTGTTCAGAATAGGATTTCTACCATTGATAATATTTGTAAAAGGGGCTTCCATTTTGTAAATAGGTGTGCTCTATGTGAAAATTATTTGGAATTAGTCCAACATCTCTTTTTAGAATGTGTATTTTACTTTGAATTTTTCAATTCTTTACTCCAAAAATTTTCAGTCTCTTGGGTGAAGCGTAAAAATATAGTGGATCTATGTTTACAATGGAACTCACCCTTTAATAGCAAGATCTTGAGTATTTTATGGCACTTTTGTCTTCCACATTTTTTATGGGGGATATGGAAAGAGCGTAATAATCACATTTTCAAGGGAAAAAAGAGAGATGATTATTCTATTAGTTTAAGGGTTGGGAGTGCCTCAGAGGAGAAATTTAAAGCTTATTTTCCAAAAGAAAATCTCAATTTATAATCCCATTTTCTTCTATATTGGAAAATTTCTATTTTTTCTCATACTTTGTTGAAGCCTTCTAAAGCTAATGTGTTTTGGGAAACAACTCCAAAATATTGGGTTAAGCTTAATTTTGATGAAGCTTCAAAAGGGAATCCAGGTGTTGCTGGAGCAGGTGGGGTAGTAAGAGATGAGATAGGTGATTTTTTATTAGCATATGCTAAATCTCTTGGCAGTCAAACTAATCATTTGCAGAAGCTAGAGATCTCCTACTAGGCACTCATTTTTTACTGCAAATGAAGGCAAGGGATGTCATAATTGAAGGGGAATATTTAAAAATAGTGAAACCTCTCAAATAAGAACAAGAAGGGAGTTGGACAATAGTAGAGATGATTGATGAATGTAGAGTGAATTTATCATAGCTGAATTTTATCAGAATTCAGCATATCTATCGAGAAGGGAATGGAGTTGTATATGTTATGGCCAACATTGGAGTTTCATTAGAAGAGAGTAAGTCTTGGACATATAAGTTTCTCTATTTATTATGAGAGATAGGGGTAAAGGAGAAAATAAGGAATGTACCTTTGGAGGAGTAGTAAGGGATGAACAGATTGGATAATGTTCATAGATGATGGGAATTAGCCAGTTTGAGGCAAGTTGTTGCAGTATAGTCTCGACCGTTTCTTATGGAGATTGTTATTTAAGTTGTACTTGGTTGTATTTTTCTCAAATTTTAGTCCAGTTCACTACCAGTCTATGTTTGTACAGGGTAGTATTATATTGGTCAAAAATTTATGTAGCTAACAAGTAGTTCTTTGTTAGTTTTTTATGCTGAACTATATATTTTTTGGACTTTGTAAGGGTTTGGAGACCCTAAAACCCCTTCCTACCATAATAATAAAAAAAATACAAATGTTAATAATTAATATTAATATCTAGTGTTAATTGGTGAGTAATTGATTTAAATTCTCTATTATTAGAAATAGCTAAAAGGTTATAATATTTGAGTAAATATTAGATCAATTACTTGTATTTTACTTTGTAAAGCTCCCAATTAAAGAAGAGTAAGGTTAATTAATCTTAATATATAAAAATTATTTAGTAGAATATAATATTTAAAATGTTAGCTTAAGAAACAAGGTGCTTGTATGAGTTGACCATCTTGGTAATGTACGAAACATTACCATCATGTATAATAGATCATTGTGCATGAGCACCGTTGTGAATGGGTGGGGAAGAGGGCCTTGGGATAATTTATTGCAAACTTTTGGGGAATGAGGTGGCTAGAAAAGAGAAGATCAAAGAAGTGAAAATAAGGTTTTCGAAGGTAGAAATTTCTAGAGAGAAGGTTGATGTAGGCTAAGGTATTTTAATTTTAATTTTATTCTTGTTTGGCAATATTGCTAGTTGCTTCTGAGAACATTCTTTATCTACATTGGCTATGGTACTTGGCTTGGTTGCTATGATTTTTTCTTTGGCTAAGAGCACCCTATTTTTAGTGTTTTGCTTTGCCTTATATCTTGCTTGTATCTGGGAAATAAATGATAGAGCTTTTTAAATTGCAAATAAAGAATATAGTTATTTATGTTGGTGTTATTTAAAAAAAAACGTTAATGATTTATTATGTTATAAGGGAAATTAGTGTTTTTTTTAAATTTTTAATGTTATAATATGGGACGAGGGTTTATCTTGATAAAGAGAGATGAGCTTGGATTTTGTATTTATAATGTTTTCTTGAGACTTTAGAGGTAAGGGGACCATTATAGAGAGAAGTATGGGATTCTCTCATTGTTTGCATGAAATGTATTTTGCATGGTTGCTTGCAATTATACATAGAGCATGTTAATTTGCATTGCATTAAGAGTTGTCTTGATCCCTTAAGTTTTCCTAAAGACCGTGGAGGATCACTTCATGAAGAAGGTCATTAAAGGAATATGATGCTGGGGCCACTTGGGTGGGCTTTGCTCTAGCATACTTTGGAATGAAAAGATGTTATGTGAATGGAAATTTTATTATGTAAAACTTGACTATTTTACTCTTGATCTAAATGTATAGAATATTTTGGTTTTTAAGCAAAGGAAATAATCGGGTTAGTGATGAATCCTTAGAAGATGATTTTCATTATGAAGAAAGATTATATAATTTAGCATTATGTTTTATTATAATATTGCCATAATAGCATTAATTAAGTAGATATTTTATGCTAGCCTATTGTTTATATGTTAGCTTTACGATTAATTCAATCATGATGTACTTTAGAGAGATGTTGCTTTAATGCTAGTATTATGATGGAAATTATATCTTATGGGTTGAAAATATTTTATTTAAAATCCAAGAATCTAGAATTTTGTTATAACTAAACATGTTATTTATGTTATAGCACTTTAAATATTTACATGAATGAATGCTAGATTATTTTATGCTATGGATCTAGAACCTTAATAGGAAGCCTGAGTCAATAGGTAATCCAATCTTGGAGGGAGTTGTGATGATGTAATAACCAGGTGATTGTGAACCCTAGAAGGAGTTGAGGGGTTGCAATAGCCAAGTACTCACAAATATGGAAGGACTTGTGGTGATGCAATAGCCATATACTCATAATTGATACATCTTGAATGGAGAGGATCAAGTGTTCCATGACCATGAAGTTAATTGATTCAATTTCAAAATAGTTGTGGTGGTACCTTGAATGTTGAGGTTCAAGTAACCATGCTCATTACTAGGTGAGTGGTAATGACCTTAGTTAGCCCATGGAGGTGTGGTAACTAAGCATGAAGGCTTTACGTTAGAATAACCTATGTAGATAGACTTATGAGAAGGTTAGGAAATAGGCATTCCCATTTAAGAGTTATGGGACTTAAAGGATAATCCCTATGTTGTGGTCAAATTGTCTTATATTGGTGAGGATATAGGAAAGGTGGGGAGAAAATTTTGGTGTCCTTCTAAATGGTGAGTTTTAGTAAGGTGAACCCCAAAAATATGGGATATTGACCACTCTTGTACACTTGAGTGTCATCTACAATGACATTGAACTCAAATGTGGTGAAGCCTTGAGAATGCTAAAAAATAATATTGGGACTTCTTTGTGATCCTACTTGTGTTAAAATATATATAGATATATCTCTTTTGGGTTGGTTTTTGTGGTTTTTTATAGTTGGTATCAAATATCTAGGTCGTAGGACTAGAAGATTCCATGGAGTGTACCTAGGATGAGCCTTGAATTAATGTGCTAATTTAGGGAGATTTACTCTACTAGGGACCTTAACATGATCTGTGATAAGCTAGGTATTTCATATCGATTGGACTAATCAGAACAATGAGTAAATATTCTAGATAGTATAGTTTCTTATTGGGGAATGAGACCTTACAGTGAGGCAAGCGTGACCATGATCATTATCAAGCGAGTGATAATGGTCTAAGTTAGTTCATGGGAGAAATGAAACTAACTGATTGTAAGTACAATTGAGGGAAAATTATCACTTACCCAAATTCTTTGTATGGATAGGATATGGAACCTATTACAAGAGGAGGATCATCCAAAAAAATGGGGTTGGTTGCATAAGAGGAAACTAGAGTGCCAAGAGAACTGGAAAAACAAAGGACCCTAGTAGGAAGTTTGGAAGGGTAAAAGACCCCAACAAAAAAACTAGAGGAATAGCAGATTCTAGTGAGAGAGTGGAAGATCTTTCTTTTGTAGTTAAGTTGCTTCAGTAACATATGGAACAACAATGAAAATCATTATAAACCTTGGTCAATAAGGAAAAAAGTACCAAGGATTTAAAGGGTAGATGGGAAGAGAATATTGTTAGAAGAAGCCATGAGGGCAAATCTTGGATAGAGGTTGAGATGGCTAAAGACCTTAAGAAGGTTAAAGTAGCCAAATTTAATGTAAATGAAGGGGGTGATGTAGAGTCATGGCTGAATAAGTTGGAAACCTTTTTTTACATAAGATTTACTCTTATAACCTAGAATGTGTGGGCTACCCTTCATATTCAAGATGTAGCCTTAAAATGGTGGAACACATTCAAGACAAGAAAAAATATCCAAGCTATGAATCTTAAATGGGACAATTTTGTTAGGGCATTTAAGAAAATATTTCTTTCTAATTAGTTTTATGTAGAGAAGTTTGAGGAATTCTCTATACTTCAACAAGGTTCATTGATGATAGAGGTATACTTTCAAAGATATGTTAAAATTTTGAAGTATGTTCTAGAGTATGAGAACAATGAGCAACTAAAGGTGCATAAGTTCATCTTAGGGATGGATCCTAAGATTAGGATAGTAATCAATTTGCTCAAACCCAAAACTCTGCAAAAGGCTTATGATTTGGCTAGACAGGAAGAGACCAATCTTCAAACCAAAAAATCCTTCTTCAACTATTCAGGGTTGATAGAGGTAGAGAGGTAGGAGCTTAAGAAAAGAAAGAGTGTAAGGTTTATGAAATGGGATAAGGGAAAAAACAAGAACAAAGGGAATCTAAATTTTAGTAATAAGAACAAGGGCACAAGGGCAATATAAGAATAAATTTTAGAAAAATGATAGTTCCAACCCTCAACCTCAGAAGTAGAATGATAAAATGTGGAATAAGGGAGAAAAGATAGAAAAGGTATCAGGAACCCAATATAGGTTGCTTCATCTGTGGGGGTCCTCATTATGCTAATAAGTGTCCCCAATGGCTAGAGTTGAGTTACATAATAGAGGAACAATTAAACAAAATTTATGCCACTATAAGGAGTTAGAACCTATATGGACAAGTGACATCTATGTTATTGAATGGTAAGTTGTTTGGCATGAATGTTATAGTTTTAATAGATAGTGGAGCTACATATAGTTTTAACTCCACTAGTATTATCAGGGATATGCTAAAAATACTTGGATCTTCGGAACATGGATGGAAAGTAGAGTATGGGTCTAGAAAGACCTAGTCAGTGGATCAATGTCTACCTATGGATTAGATAAACTTACCCAATGGATCCACAATATGGAACTTATATGTAACACCACTCCATGCTTTTGATATTATCCTAGGGATGAATTGGTTGAAGGCACATGGAGTCTTAATCAATTTTTAAAGAGGTGGATGGATTAAACTCATAAGAATCAAAGGAGAGTAAGAGTTCAAAGTAGACAAGGGTATTTTTGGCCCCATATATTATTGACTATGTAGTGTATAAATCCATTAAAAGAAGTGGTATATTGTATGTAGTCAAGATAAATGACAAGAAAACTGATAAAGGGGATGAGGAAATATTTAAGAAACATCCAATTTTACATGATTTTAAGGATGTATTTCCAAAAGATCTCCTAGGCCTACCACCTTGACATGAATTTGATTTCACCATTGAACTAATACCTAAGGATGAACCCATTGCAAGGAAATATTATAGAATGACCCCTATTGAGTTGCAGGAGTTAAAGGTGTAACTTCAAGATTTTCTGGAAATGGGTTTGATTAAACCTAGTGTGTCACCTTGAGGTGCTCGAGTACTATTTGTGAAAAAGAAGGATGGTTATTTGAGATTGTGCATTGATTATATGATGCTGAATAAAGTAACCATTAGGAATAGGTATCCTTTGCCAATGATTGATGACCTCTTTGATTAGCTAAATGATGCCTTAATATTTTTAAATATTTATTTGATATCGAGATATCATAATTTGAGGATTCAATAGGAGGATACTCACAAAACAACCTTTAATACTAGATATAGACACTATGAGTTCACAATGTTATAATATGGGTTGATGAATGCACCAAAAAATTTTATGAATTTGATGAACAATGTGTTTAGGAAATATCTAGATTGGTTTGTTTTGGTATTTTTAGATGATATATTGATATATTCTTGCACCAAATAGGAACATGATCAACATTTAAGGTTAGTGTTAGAGGTGCTGAGGAAAAACCAGCTATATGGCAAGTTGTCTAAATGTGAGTTCTATACCTCACAAGTCCAGTATTTGGAACATATCATATCGATAGAAGGAATTATGGTAAATCCTAAGAAAAATGAGGCTATATTAAGTTGGATTGCACTGAAAAATATATCTGAAGTGAGAAAATTAATGGGGATAACTGGTTATTATAGATATTTTGTGAAGGATTATTCATACATTGTCTACTCTATCACCAAACTTCAGAGAAAAGGAAAGGATTTTAAATGGTCGGAGAGATGTGAGACCACATTTGAAACCCTAAAGAATAAGCTAACTATAACATCAATTCTCAAGATACCAGATCCTCTTAGGAATTTTATAGTACATACATATGCTTCCTTAGAAGAATTAGGTAGGGTGTTATCCTAGAATGAGGCTATAGTAGCATACAAGTCTAGGAAACTCAAGAAGTATGAGTTGAATTATGCTACACATGTCCTATAATTGGTAATAGTTGTGCATGCACCAAAGATCTAGAGGAACTATTTATTGGGTAAACCTTTTGAGCTAAGGATAAACCATCAAAGCCTAAGGTATATTTTTGTCCAATCTATTTTGAATGCAAGATAGAGAAGATGGATAGAGTTCTTAGCATAATACAACTTGATGGATAGAGTTCTTAGCAGAAGATGGATAGATTATATCAAAGGGAAAGAAAATAATGTTGTAGATGCCTTGAGTAGGAGAAGGCACATAACAAAATTAACGAAGAGTCATATAGAATTGATGGACAAAGTTAGAGAAATGTAGCTACAAGATAAATATTTCATTGAGATATAGGCTAAAATTGAGGTAAATCCTAAAGATAATAAGGATTTCAACATAAAATATGAACCTTTATGCTTCAAGGATAGGGTTGTCATACCCAAAATTGGTGAATTAAGAAGAATTATTATGCAAGAGGTACATAGTTTGCCATATTTTGCTCATCCAAATGGGTCAAAAATGAGAAAACAGGAAAAAGGTCTTCTATTGGGAAGGAATGAAATAGGATATCACTAGTTTTTTTGTAATATTTTTAGAATATCAAAAGGTTAAGGTAGAAAATTGACACTCAAAAGGAAAATTATACCCACATGATATACCTACTAAAAAATGGCAAGTTATATCTATGGATTTTACTGTGGGTTTACCTAATACTAGGTATCAACATGATGTAATTCTTGTGGTGATTGATAATTTGACCAAAGTTGCAATTTTATATTGAGGAACAAAGGATGATGCACTGGTGGTGGCAAAGAAATGTTAGGTTACATGATTTTATTGAAGTGATCATATTAGACAGGGATTCTAGGTCCACATTAGAATCCTAGCAGGCACTTCACTGAGCAGTGGGTACTAAGGTGAACATCAATTCTGCATATCATCCAAAAATAGATAAATAAATGGAGAGGGTGAACCAAGTTTAGAGGACATGCTTCACATGTATTGCATGGACAAAAAGTCTAAGTGGGAGGAATTTTTACATCTAGTTGAATTTGTATATAATAATGGATACCATGCATCCTTGGGAATGGCTTTGTTTGAAGCCTTGTCTTGCAAAATATGCAAAACACCTCTATATTGGGATACTTTGAAATATTGGGTGGTGATCGAAATGAACACTGTCAAAGAGATGGAGGAAGAGCTCAGAGGGATTTGACAAAGGCTCAAGAAAGTTGTCAATCATCAAAAGAGGTATGCTGATCTAAAAATATCACCAAGAGAATTCTCTATGGGAGATAAAGTCTTCTTGAGGGTAAAACCCATGAAAAGTGCCATCAAGTCAATTAGGTTGGATCTCTTCTATATTGGGACTTTTGAGATCATTGATAGGATTAGTCTAGTAGTCTATAGGCTCATATCACCACCCAACCTGTCAAAGATCCATGATACTTTCCAGATATTCTTGCTTAGTAAATATGTTGCTAATCCTTATCATGTTTTAAATGTTTCTAAATTGTAGATGGTATATCCCTTAGCTATTGAGGTGAGATGGGTAAATATTCTATGATTTTATTCTAAGATGTTGAGAAAATAAACCCTAGATCAATGTAAGATCCATTAGGACCAGTATTCTAAAAATTGTGCAACTTGGGAGGATGTTGAAGAAATGAGAAAGCAATTCCCATATTTATTTGAATAAAATTTATATATTGTTTTAGATGCAAAAATGAAGCACCAAATATAAATGATAAATGAAACCAAGAGATACTATTGCACAAAATAGATAATTTTATTGATATGGGGGGAGCCTCAGATCCCCAATGATACAATAAAGAATTTGATTTCTTTTGATACAAAATATTACAATACTAGGGTTCTCCGAAACCCTAGTGAACAGTGCTGGTGGTGTCTTCAAACTTGTTTTTGATCCCAACAAAGGTGAGTGGGCTTAATGCTATCAAATACTAGGCCACTACAACTTAAGCAACTACACAATGTAGGTGTAGTATCTCCAGATCTGAACACAAAAGATAACAAACAAGTCAGTAGCAACTATGAGGGCTCCACAGTGTGAGATCCTTAAGAATTAATACAAAACCTAGCTATGCAATATAAAGAAAGTGAGTAGAATATGAAAAGTACATGAAATGAAATAAATAAATGTTGGATTTACCTTGTTCACTTGTTCTCTCGTCTGTAGTAATTATTGTAGGAAAATGGTGTGGCAATGCCCTAGTGACACCCGAGGGTTAGTAGGGCTATAGAAATCTGGTTTGAAACACTAACAAAAACTCGATGGTAGTATAAAATACTCATGGATTCTCGAGGATGGTGAAAAGCACCCATAGGAACTCGAGAATGGTAGAAAGCACCCAGAGGCACTTGAGAGTAGTAGGCAGGTGTTCAGGGAGTGAGGCAAGATTTACAAAAGTAGATTTGCTTCGAGCAAGGGATGTGGTGATGAATGTGATGGTGGATGCGTAGGCAAAGGTGATGATGGATGAAATCCTTAGGAATCTCAAGGTGAAATACTTAGGAAATTATTAGATTGCTTAGGGCAATCCAAAAAATTAGGTGACTTAGGACCAAAAATATAGGGGTTGAGCCATCAAAATGGCTTCTATTTATAATCTCACATAGGGCATATTAGGGTCTTGACGACATAATTTGTGCGGTCAAGATTAAAACATGATGGAGGGTAGAGATTAAATCTGGGTATGTGGCATGGATCAAGGCGGATGAATGGTTGAGATTAAAACAAGATGGATGGTTGGGATTAATTTACACATATATACATTTATTATATATATAAAATATAATATTAAATATTAATATTTTAATATATATTAAACAAATATACCTAAATATATGTAAATAAATGGGTAAAAATTGTGGGAAGACCTAGATGGACAAAAAGTGGCTAGATTTTGGTGTCTATAGATACCTCTTTTTGTACTACGTTGTGTGAAACACAATGCAGTGCAAAAACACAAGACACCTATTTTATCCTGATGCAGAAGCAACTTTGTTGAGATATGGATATGAGATTGGAGATAAAAGAATTTTGATTTATGTAGCTTATCCCCTCAATTGGAGAATTAGTTTGAATATTAATCTCACAAGCCAATTGATAAATGAGTGCAAATGATTGTGTGAGTGAATGATGCAATTGTGGATGACATGCATGATGTAACTATGATACCGTTTTTACCCCTATGGTGGAATGGGATTGTTGGAAGATGCAAATTATTGATTCTATTTTTATCCTAATAGATGAAGGGGTTTTTGCCAAGTGTAGATGCCATGATCATGTAATATGTATCCCATTGTGGAAAAATAAAAACCAAATGTGGTTACCCTAAATTTGGGGTGATTCGATGCTACTAAAGAATGTGCCTTTGGGCGTCATTGATATGCAAAGATGAATATGCAAAGATAAAAATAGTCAACTTCGGAGGGCCAACTAGTGACTATCAGATAATTCCTATGATCAAAACCAATCACCCTAGCTAAGGCCAATTGCCATGATGACTATCAAGGAGATGTGAAATGATGAAATGTGATTTTGTCCATGTTTTAAGCCCCATGAACTAGGCCATCAATGATAGATTTTGTGCAAATTGTTCTTGGTAAGGTTTCATGCAAAATGTGAAGTATCAAATGTGATGTTGTTTTTGAGCAATGAGATAGTGGATGATGAAGATGGTCAAGTGTCCTTATGGTAATTTATTCATCTTATTGAATTGCATGGATGCAAATCGTTGTAATCGCTAAGTAGATAGAATAAACCACTAGATACGAGGTTCACTTGAATGTTGTTTGAACTTGGAAAATATGCAAATATCATGATTGATGATTGGAAATGATGTGAAAGTGAATTATTGATGATGAGAATGATGATTATGAACGTTTTGTGAAAATTTGGACCATTTTGGAGTGCTTTTGAATTTGATAAGTGATTTTGCACCTTTTTGGGTGCAAACAAAAATTATGCATCCAAATCAGTTTGGACATTCACAAAACTTGATAATATGATAAATTGGATGCATGAATGAAATTTAGAGTGATTTTGTGGGGGTAAGCCACTATTTTGCATTGATTTTGCCTTTTTGTCAATGTTGATGCCAAATTTTGGTTGGCGCTTTCAACCTGCGTAGACGCCCATCGATGTTTGGGTATTTTGCAAATATCTCGATGCACTTCAATGCACCAAGAAATGCTCGTGGGTGCTTCAAGGTGTCTACGATAACTAAAAATAGCTTGCAAGGCTAAAATGGAGCTCATTTGTGCGTTTCTAAATTTATGAAGCTACATCTGGGATATTTGGGTGGAGTGGAGTGGAGTGAGGTAAAGAAATCTAGGCACGAAAGCTATGGCAATGGAGGGAGTAGATGTGGGGGATGAAGCTAGGATTGGATTGCAATTTACCGAGGTAAGTCCCACTTGGAGGTTTTTTTTTATTTTGTGCAAAATTGTTTTATGTTTTTGCTATTTTTTTAAATATGTATTAATAATAAATGTTTTGTGTTGTGCTGCAGCTAAGGATTTTGAATGCTTGGCACCGATTCTTACCTTTCATATTAGAAATGAGGAAGGTACTATGGAGTGAGGATTGGGATTGGTTGAAGGCTATGGGGCTAGCGAAGGTAGCCCAAACTGATGTGGTGAGGGATGACAAGGGGTACCAATCTACCTTGGCAAAGACGTGGGACTCAGAGAGGGGGATCTTTTAGATCCCTACTAGAGAGGTTACCCTTACACTTGAGGATGTATACCACATCCTCAAGCTATCAGTGGAGGGTATTCATGTCGAGGTTGGATGTGATCAGGGGATGAAGATGAGGAAGATGTTTAGTGATAACTGGAAGAGTGTGAGGGTGGAGTGTGGGGGCATTCCATTCTTGTCCATGTATGTGGAAAACGAATTGGATACCCTTTGGGCTTTAGTAATGTTCATGTTGGCCAACATCATGGCCCCGAACAATACCAACTATAGGTTCCCTTGATATCTGATAGGGTTGGTGAACGATATGCTTGCTACACCACAAGTATATGCATGGGCTCTTGCCTTATTTGTGTAGGTGTACTAGGAGATCTATGAGGTGAGGAGGCAGAAGAGGAAAGGATTGGGATGTAGTTTGCTCCTATAGTTCTTGAGATGGGAGAAATTTATTGTGGCTCGACCAGAGGGCTTACCAACTATAGGGTAGGATAGGGGGTAGCTCTATGCTAGGAGATAGGTGGTGGTAGAGGAGGTACAACCAAGTTGTCATGTGTATATGAGTTAGTGGTACAAGGATTTATGAGCTAGATTGACATATATTTAAGTGATATGGAGACCATGGTGGGGTGCCAAGTGGACAGGTGATGGAGAGCAGCTACAATGGGTGAGGCAAGCTAGGTGGGTGGTTGGAAGGTATCAGAGTGAGGCTAAGTATATTTAGTTCTCACGGGTACTTTGATAGTTTGACTTGAGGTAGGGGGTTCTTGATGAGTGAATGCTCTATAGAAGGCATCTGGATGAGATAGGGTTACCTTGTGCTAAGACATAGAGGGAGGCTTACATGGATTATGAGGATATTAATCTTCTCAATGTGGATGATGTAAGAACTACTACAGAGTATGATATATGGGTCACTACATAGCCACCATGGGCACTGAATCTAGTAGTAGCTGGTGGATATGGGGATGAGGCTAAGATTGAAGGGATCGATGAGGCTTTTAAGTGGTAGAGGTGCCTTTGATATTATAGTTGAAGTAGGAGGACTAAGAATGTGGTGAGGTAGACTCCAAGGAGTGGAGTAGATGGCAGAGATAGGGATGTGGAGGAGATTCCAGATGGGCCTCCATATCAAAGGAAAGAGGATTGGGTGAGGTTAGAGTGGTAGGTCGTAGAGTGGAAAGTGATGGTGATGGCTCAATATGAGAGGATCACAAGGCTCCAGGTAGAGCTACTAGAGAGGGAACATCATAATTATGTTGATATAGCATGGTTTCGGTCTCAGTAGAGGTATATCGAATCTTTGGAGGATAGGTTGATGGAGCATCATATTTCACTTCTAGATCCTCCTTCTACATCAGTATCCAAGGTTGCTTGGCACAATGAGTCTAGGTATAGCTCTAGGTTTAGGACTCCTTCTAGATCATAGGGGTCCTCTTGGAGGGCTTAGCTAGTGCTTAGATGCAATTTTTGTATATGAGCCTTGGTGCTCCATTGTATGTAGCCTTTGGGAACTTATTGTACATGCAATATTTATACATACATACATACACACATATATATATACATGGCTTTTACTTTTTGTGTTATGTGTTTGTGTAAATGCTTTTTGTGGAATGTATGTTTATATTTATGATTAATGCATATGATATATTATGGATGATTAATTCAAGGTATGGAATGCAAATGTTCTAATGATAATTTATAGCTTAGATTTTGCTTGGCCATGTTCTAACATTATTGTTTAATCAGAGGCACCAAAATGGTGGCATGTGAAATGGAAGACTTATGCAATGACATGGATGTTGACATGGAAGAAGATATGGATGTTGATATGGAAGAAGATATGGATGTTGATATGGATATTGATATGGAAAATTGACTATTTTGCAGAGACTCAGACATGCTAGTTGCATCAAACAAATTCACTAAAAAATACCTAATTCCTTGAGGACCAAATGTGTGTGTAGTGAGTTAATTTACCAAATAAAGAGCATGGTAATGACCCAAGGAAATTAGGAACCAATGTGTGTACAAGTGAGTTCATTAACTCATCTTGAGTAAATTGGGTATGACCTATTATGGATGAGACCAAGAAGCTAGCTTGTCCATATGTGCGATCAAAGGTATCTTTAAAAGATATGTGTCACCACACATGAGTGTACTCCACTGCCAGTCAAACATCTATAGCTTTGATGGAGGCTAACTCCATAGTACAATAATTTTTATATTTTAAGTTTGGGTATGACTACTTAACCTTCTAACTAGAAATGTAGTACGATACTTACAACCCAATGATCAGTGGTGTTTGATGTAAAAAAGTTAGAGTTTTTGTTAGGGATTTTCCCCTACTCTTTATTTTATTTTGGAATTGTGATAGTGGTGAAAACCACTATTTTTGTGGACTATGTTGCATTATGTGATAGGTGAGTATTACCCATTTTACTTCGAGGTTCAAACCAAGTATGGTGTTATCCCTCTTTGACACAAGATATTTTTAAGATGTGAAATTGTAGTTGGTTCAAGAATGTTTTGGAGTCAATTCCTAGAACTCAATATTTTATTAGTGAAGATGTGTAATGGTCCTAAAATAACTTGAAATATAGTTATGGTTTGCTTAAAACACTGGGAGTGGTTGAGTGATCAAAAACACCTAGGAATTATGGACATATGGAGGCAAATGACAATTTGGTTTGGTGGAATATTGTGGATGATGTTGTGAAGGTGCCCTTGATTAAGTCAACATGACTTTATTGGACCAATTAAGATATTGAACTTAATAAATGATTCCTACTATGAAATGTGAAACGAGAATGGAATTTATGAAATGCAATTTGTTGTTAAATGAAATGTGTGCCAATGCAATGCAATGTTTTTGAATGAAATGTGTGCAAATAAAGTGCAATATTTTTGTTTATTAGCCATGTATTTTTACATATATATAAATCACATTATGCATAGAATGCTATCAAGTGTATAACATTAAGTGGTTCAAGTTATTCCTCTCTCTCTATACTGGAAAGCCTATAAGTATGTTTACCCACTTTTTGAGTGATAATGTATGGACCCAACCAATTAGCCATGAATTTATCATGAAGATACAACAATGCATTAGTGTTTTGTTGATTCTATTTAAGGATAAGATATCCTACTTGGAATTCATGTAGATGAAATTTTGTATTGTAAGAACACTTTAGGTAGTCTTGATAAACTCACAAATGCTCTAAAGCATTGACTCACCTCTCATAAAGAAGTGTGAGTTGGTCAAGATGTGCTTGTCTAGAAGTGTCATCATCTATGAATTCCTGCAAAGAAATTTACAAGGAGGGGATCTCAAGCTCAAGAGGCATGATTGCTTCAGATCCATAGATCAATAAAATTGGTGCTTCCCTAGTAGGCATGTGGATGCTTATTTGATGAGACCTTAATGCCAAGGAAATTTTTGTATGCTAATATCTATGATTTTTGTTGATGAGTTTCTTGAGAATAACAATTAAGGTCTTGTTGGTAGCCTCAACTTATCCATTTTCTTGTGGGTAATAAGGAGTCTAGAAACTATTTTGGATGTTATATTTCTTACAAAGTGCTTGAACATCCTTGTTATTTAAAGACTTACCATTGTAAGATATGATTTTTGAGGGGATACAAAAATGAAAAATTATGTGGTGAAGTATGAACTCCACAATTCTAGGTCCTATCGTACTGGTTATATGAATTACCTCAACCCACTTTGTGAATTATTCAATGGCTATAATGATGAATGTATGTTGTCTCAAGGAAGGAGGTAAAATTTTGCCAATTAAATCTAGAACCATTGTGAAAAATGCCAAAAGGCTTTGAATAGGATGTAAATCTTGTGATGGCACATGAGTTAAATTAGCATGTTCTTGATATTGCTTACAATGTTTGACATATGTGCAACAATCACATTCCATGGTGGGTCAATAATAACCCATGCATAGAATATGCTTTGTGATGGCCATCCCACTAAATGACCACCACAAGTGCCATTATGAGCTTTAGATATGGCTCTTTATGCTTCACTAGACTCAAGACAACAAAGGACTCCATCATAACCACACTTATACAACATGTCCCTCAAGAGAACAAAATGAGCTACTTTTTGCTTGAAAGTGTGTTTTGTAGTTCGAGACATGTCATATGGGAGTGTTTCAAACTTGAGAAAGGCTACTATCTAGCTTGATCAAGGCTCATATGGATTTGACTAGATGAAGCAAACATCCTTTTCATCCTTAGATTCAACACGAACAATTACAAATTTAGAGATCATTGAAATAATAAGGGGTTGTATCTCTCCTAAGGAGTCTTTTGGAATCAATGATCCAAGGGAGGTCTTTGCATATGCAAATCTATTAGTCAAACGTGGTAAACTATTGATTTCATACCAATCAAACTTAGAGAGCAATTTCATTGCTACTTCATGGTAAAGTTTAATGGTAGGTTATTTGCATTAGTATTCTCCATTGATTTGCTTGACAACAAGTTGAGAATCACCAAATATCCTGATACGCTTAATGCCCATAACTATAGATGATTGAAGGCCTAAGATTAAGGCTTCATACTTTGTAGTGTTGTTTGTGCATTGGAAGTCAAGTTTGAATGATAAGGGGACAATTACCCCCTAGGGTGTATGAAACATGACTTCAACACCTTGACCTTTCTTGCACTTAGAGCCATAAAAGAATAGTGTGATATCAACATCTTCCTCTGGAATGACATCTTCTTCTTGTTCAGTGATAGCAAATACCAAATCATATGGAAGCTCAATAATCAAGGGATGATCACTAGGTAGTGGAGCTTTCACAAGTTGATTGACTATGACCTTACCTTTAATGGATTTTTGGCTAATGAAATCAAGGTTGAATTCAATAAGAAGCATTATCTATTTTAGTGGTGCAAGTGTTATTTTAAGTGGGAGACATCATATAACACAGAGGATTTTCTCTAGCTATGACATATTTTGTGTGACTAAGCATGTAATGTTGAAGTTTCTTAGTGGAAAAAACCACTTCTAAGCACAAATTTTCTACATAAGCATATTTGGTTTCATAGCTTACCAATGTTTGAATAATGTAATAGACAACTTGCTCTTGATTTTCTTCATTCTGTTGTGCAAGCATTGTCCCTAATGCAAAGTTCATTGCTGAAACATAAAGATAGAATGAGACCCCTGAATGAGGAGGAGCTAAGATTGGCAGAGAAGCTAGGTATTGCTTAATGTTGTCAAAGGCTTTTTGGCACTCATCTATCCAAGAAAATGGTACCCCCTTTTGTAGCAGGTGATTGAATGGCCTGCATTTTTTAGAAAGTTGTGCAATAAAATAATGGATTAATTGTATCTTTCCTTGTAAATTACGTAATTCTTTCAAATTTGTTGAGGGAGGCATCTCCATGATGGCCTTGACCTTGTTTGGGTCCACCTCAATGCCTCTTTTGGAGACAATGAACCTAAGTAGTTTTCCAGAGGTAACACCAAAGACACATTTCTTGGGGTTCAATCTTACATTGTGCTCTAAAAGTTGATCAAAGACTTTTTCCAATACACCAATGTGCTCTTGTTGAGTTTTAGATTTTTCCAAGAGATCATCCACATAATATTCTATAATCTTATGCATGTAGTCATGAAAATTGTATGTCATGGCACATTGATAAGTGGAACCTATATTTTTAAAGCCAAAGGGCATCACCTTGTAACAAAAATTTCCCGAAGGTGTAGTGAATGCTATTTTGTGTTGGTCATAAGAATTTATTCGAATTTGGTTATATCCTAAAAAACCATCCATGAGAGAAAGTATTTCATGGCCAACACAAGTGTCGACAAGAGTATCAATGTTTGGAAGAGGAAAGTCATCCTTAGACATGCTTTGTTTATATCTTGAAAGTTAGTGCAAATGCATATCGCCTCGTTAGGCTTGTGAATGGGAACCATGTTTGAGAGCCACTCAGGATAGTCAATAGGTACAATGAAATCCATGTATAATAGCTTTTGGAGCTCTTATTTGAACAAGAGGGCAATGGTAGGATGCATCCTTCTAAGTTTTTGTTTGACCGACTTAGCATCAGGATGTAAAGTGAGATTATGGACAACCAAATTAGGGTCAAGACCTGTGATGAGGGCATCAAATTCATTCTCCTAGGCATAGTGTTTTTCTATAGTTCCTAGGTTATATTGTTTGCTAAATAATGCTAGTGAGCCTTTTTCTCATGTAGCACATAGTTGGCAAGTTGTTAGCTATTTGTTAGCTAGTTGATAGGATTAGCTATTAGTTAGCTCCTACTTGTTAGTGGTTAGCGAGCTTTAGGCATACCTTAGCATATTATTGTTAAAATGCCTCCCTATTACTCCTTCAAGATTTGGGGGCACATAGTTGTAATTAGGCACCTTAGTGCATATTTAAGCATGATTATGAATTTTAATTATTAGCTTGATTTTATTCCTAAGTTGAGCCTTATTATTGGTATTAGAGTTGATCGATCTGATCAGACTTATTTGGTGGGGCGATTGAGATTTCCAATTGGAATCCATTATTCCATTTGGCTTACCTTGGACTCTGTTGACCTTATTTTAGCATTGATTTTGTAAGTTTTCTTTGGTAGCATCAATTTTCTGTCAATTTTTGGCTAGGCAACCATTTTTCAAAATTTATTTTCAATGAATTTTGACCAACAAAATTTGTTGGTAGCCCTCATTAGCCCAGGTTGAAGTTTGAGGGTTAAACTATAAGTAGACTAGCAATTGGTGGTCTAAGTAACCATTGTGAGTAGTGAGGTTGATGCGAATAGCACAAAAAGCTAGGTGGTAGACGATCAAGTTACGTTGCTGGTATAGAAAGCTAGGTGGAAAAAAATCAAAGTTTGTGAGGTGACAGGAAAAATATGGCCACCAGGAGGGATGACCACCAGTGGGTGGTCATAGACCATAGTGCTCATTTTTATTTTTAAAATAGTATTGCGGCAACTGTGTCCCATATGTGGGATTAACACCTACATTTTGGCAGTCATTGTTCGTAGAAGAAAATCTGTGCATGATGCCGACTTGGTATCTACAACTCCCATTTGTAGATATTCAGATCTACTACTCACCCTACATTTGTTACAAGCAAGCATCTAACGGTTTATGTATAGTTGTTAAGGCATTACAAATACTCAAACCCATGCAAATCAAAACTACGATAAATCATGTTTGTGCTTGCATATTAGCGTATATGCTGGAGTATCTATGTGGTTGTTTTTTATTGTAGAGGAGAGAAACTTGACAGTAATTATTTATGAGTTTTGTGAAGAACACAATGTTTTGATCCAATATTTAAAGATCAATGTTCAATACTCTCACTCTGGTACTGACATTGATGTAGTATTTTTTTGGATGAGCTAACAGATCATTTTACAACCATTACAAATAGTAAGCACTGGTGATCTACCAACATCATTTTGAAGTGCATTCAGACGCATTCCCAACAACATTCACAAACATGAATTAAATTTGTTTTACTACCCTCTCGTGTGGAAATATTTGACCATCATGCAATTGTGGTGTTTTGCTTCACACAAACATCGAACGAAACTCAATCCCTCCTCTACGTTTTGGTAGATTTCATTTTTTTTTACAAGCCAACAAGACCATGAGATGTGATTAAAAGACTATGATTGTTGTCATGATTAATTCCACGCTGGTGTTTTCCTACATTTTAGGTGATGCTGTATTCAACGAATCATGGTAGACTATAGTGATTCATAGTCTTCTATCTTCAATATCCCAAATTCTATGTGGGCTAGCTATTGAATGCCTTTATAAGGGTGGAGGCCCTTATACATATCAACAACCCCGTAGTGGTTAGGCAGACCCCGTAAGGTGGTTGCTACCTATCAATTGAAGGTGGGGAAAATTTTCCATTGGGAAGACCCTCAATTGCCACCCATTCTTCACGCAGGATGCTACTGTTTGACTTCTACAACACATTTGACCGTCGTTGAAGGCTAATGCCTAAAAATAAGTTTTTATTTGTTTAAGGTGTCACTGCTTTTTTGTAATTAAATTGTTTCAAATTATTCAATTTAATTAAATTATAATATTTAATTAATTTAATTAAACATTAAAACTTTTGTAATTTTTTTTATTGCAAAGTAATATTTTTTTGCTTAGACATAAGCAAATTATTTTCACAAAAAGATTTTATTTTTGCAATTCCTTATACTAGCCTCCAAGGCTAATTTTGCACCCCACCAAGTTAGGGAAAGGCTTTTTGTAAATTGCCTAAGAGGCAACAATTGTAAAAGCCTTTGAGGCTCATTGTACAAGTGCTTGGAACTCATAGCACCTTTTGAATTGCCCTACAAGGTAAATTTTGTAACTCCTTTTGAGAAGAGTTTTGTAGCCCTTCTAGCTTACACCAGAGGTCAGATGGCTAATAATTTTATGGAACAAGTGGTTACCATAGCTGATGTAGTCAGCCTCTTGGATGACAAGGTTCAAAACATGACTGGACTAAGTTCACCTCATCCATATTATGAACCTTGACCTCACATCAAATGTGAGGTTAAAATATATAATGGCTCTCGATATCCAGACATTCTGAATAGCTAGATTCTCGACATGGATACATGGTTTTAATACAACAAAATTAAAAAGGATGACCAAGTTGCTTTTGCAAAACTAAAACTTTTTGGCATTGCTAAATTTTTGGTATAGGATCATCAAATCACTCAGGATCCCACAGACACTTGGGATGAATTGGTCATGGAATTTAAGGATACATTCTATTCTTCCAATTTTGCTAAGGATTTGGATTTCTAATGGCTTACTTTGAGGCAAGGACACAATATGAGTGTTTAGGATTACATTGGAAAACTCAAAAAACTAAGGATTATCAATAGCATCCTTGATCCCACTCCTAAGATTATCAAAAAGTTTAAGAATGGTTTGCAGGATCAAATCTTTCAAGAGTTGAAATATACAACTTGTGCCACTTTAAATGAGGTATCTAATATAGCAGAACTGGAGGAAGAGAAACTTGCTATGAAGTTAGGGGCCTCATCCAAGGCACCCAAACTAGGACCACCACCACAACAGTAGTCCAAAAAAGCTTCAATAAATTCTTCTTCTTATTCTTCTTATATTTCTCCTTCTTCTTCTTCCCCTTCTTATAATGGAATTTTTTTTTGTAATAATTGTAAGAAACGAGGACAAATTGAAGTTGACTGCTTCAGAAAGAAGAGAAAAAAAAATTTGCACAACCTAAACAAGAGGCATAAAAATATGGGCCCATTAATTATGTAGGAGAATATAAGGTGGATCTAGAACTACAAGAGAAACTAAACCAAGTAACCATCCTGCATCGACAAAAACATAGAGAGAGTTTGTTCCTCACATGAGCTCATCTACTTCCCAAATTTTTTGTGAGCTACATTTTTGAGTATAGCTCCACGACCAATCTCATATCTCAATATGTGGTTGATCATCTCAAATTTCCAGTCGAACCCCATCCTTCTCCCTATTCACTTGGTTGGAAGGATGAGGGAACTGTCTCTGCAATCACAAAACGTTGTACTTTGTCATTTGCACTTGGTCCACACTATGTGGATCAAGTCACCTATGATGTGACTCCCATGGACTTATGTGGAATGATTCTAGGCTAGCCTTATCAATATGATAAGTGAGCTTCCTATGATGCTTATCATAAAACCTATTCTTTGCATCATCAGAGTAAGAGCTTTCTTATACGTAATCTTCCACATACAAAATTCTTGGAATATTTACCAAGGATTTATTTAGTTTCATGGCCTAAGGACATGTGTCCTTCTGTTCCTAAGGAGGTTCTTCCTCCTCTAGCATTAGTGCCTCCTCATGTTTCTCCTACTACTCTTCCTATTGTTCCACATCAAGTATTGCAGTAGCCTCTTTTGATGTCATGTTCTAATATTATAGATGTTCAACAGTATTTGCAGATCCAGCAGTAAGCCCTTACTCCTTATCCTCATATTTCATTTGGCAAGGGAGTACTCTCAATATTGTATCTCTACATCAACATCCTATGGCTTCCAGGATGTTCTTTCACCCGGTCATGATCATTCATTGCAACATTTGGTGAGTTCAGATTCTACTCCTATTATAAAAGCATTGGAGTCCAATGCTTCTTAGTGGGGAGATATGATGAGGGCATCAAGTTCATTCTCCTAGGCATAGTGTTCTTCTATAGTTCCTAGGTTATATTCTTTGCTAAATAATGCCAATGAACCTTTTTCTCATGTAGCACATAGTTGGCACATTGTTAGCTATTTGTTAGCTACTTGATAGTATTAGCTATTAGTTAGCTCCTACTTGTTAGTGGTTAGTGAGATTTAGGCATACCTTAGCATATTATTGTTAAAATGCCTCCCTATTACTCCTCCTTCGATATTTGGGGGCATATAGTTGTAATTAGGCATCTTAGTGCCTATTTAAGCATGATTATGAATTTTAATTATTATCTTGATTTTATTTCTAAGTTGAGCCTTATTAACCGGGCATGTCTTTGTAGGACCATGCAAAATTTCCTTCTTCCTCTTTAGGAGAGCAATTAATTGCTCTTGTTCATTGTTGGATAAGATTTTTCCAAGATTGACCATTTGGGGATTATTGGCGTCTGAACTAAGGTTCACATCGATGATATCTTCAATGGACATGTGGTAACCTTCCTCAAGTTGATGGGGCGTAGGGACTAAATGAATGTCATATATGACATCATCAAACTCTTTTGACTTATCTTCATCTATGTCTGCTTGGAAAACCTCAAGATTCAAAGGTGAAGGTGAAGATGAAGGTGGAGGGGATGGAGGAATGTAGTTTGTTGAATCTCTTAACAATTCCTTGAACAAGACAAAATTGAAGAAGGATGGAGGTGAAGAGATCTGGTCCATATCAATAAGGCTTACATCAATTGGAATTGGTTTTTCCAAATCATATGGATTACGGAGTGGGGTGAATAAGTCAACATGATTCATGTTGACTTAAGGGAAAAATGTAGGAGGTTGGAATGGATGGGATGAATGGAGCCTAAGAACCGATGCTAGGACCTTGGTAAACCTAGAAAATAGTAAGCAATACAAATAAATGAACTTAACTAAATGCTATATACATGCAATGTAGAAAAACAATGTTTTGATTTGATTTTTTAATTTTTTTTGTAGTGGTGAAAAACACTATTTTTGTTTTTTGTGTTATGTACATATATTACAAGTTTGGCTGATGAGATGGATTAACGAGATGGATGTGGTGGTTCATCGATAGGTGTGGCTCACTCTTATGGAAGAAGTAAGCAAAATATGAGCTCATGGATGGGGAAAATTTTGAGATAAAACTCATCCTATTCAGTGTGGGGAATGATGGGCTCTGATTCCTCTTAAAATTTATCAGAAATCATCAACATGAGTTTGAATTATTCATAGATTTCATCCTCAGAGTCATATGGATGGAGAATTTCTTCTCCTAAATTTTGATTAAGCCTTTGGAAGGCTTTTTCAAGAGAAGATGTGGTGGAAAATGAAGTGTAAACTAAGCCTAAAAATTCATGTGTTCTTGATATGGAACATCAATAATGTCATACAGTCCTAAACCATGTCCATGCCAATTAACTATATGAAAATAATGATATGGAAATCCCAACATGTTTTGTATGTTGGTAGGTGTTGGTTCTTTGGGTTTTTCTAGGGGAGCTAGATTGGATGAAGAATCAATCCCCCCATATATAAAATTTATGTTGTTGGGAGCTGAACCCATGTCATATATCACTCCTATAGATAAAGGTGGGTCACGTGGGTGATCAAAATACTTAGTAGTTGGAATGGTGAGTGGTGTAACTATGATTTTTTGGACCACATATTCACCAATGCCATGATTAGTGAGGTGGACCTCAACTCGGGATGATGTGGAAGGATCATGGTTGGATAATGGCTCAGGGAATGTTGGATATGAAGATGTCTCACAATTCGGTAAATTAACTTGTAATATGTTGGCATATGGAGATGGATTGGATTGGGAAGGTTGTTGGATGGATGATGATGACGTGGAAGTTAAAGTTGTGGAAGGTAATGATGTTGATTATATGGATTGACTTTAACCATATGTGCATGTAGTCAATGATGAAGATGATGGGGGCATGGAATCTTGGTGGGGATTGGTGATAAGGAGCTCCTCAAGAATGAGAGATTTTGATGAAGAAATGGTCAAAGTGGTAGATGGATTGGCTAATGGTGATAGAAAAATGTGGGTGGAAGGAAGCATGGATTCATAAGGATTTGAGATAAAATTACAATACTTAAATGGTTTGACATCCATTGGTATACAATGTACTTATCCCTCATGAACGTATTTTAGGCATTGATGTAGTATAGAGGGGACACATCTCATATCCCTCATCCAAGGTCTTTCAAGGAGTACATTGTACACCATGGATCCTTCCAATATGTGGAACATAGTGTGCAACATTTTGAACCCCACTTCGATGGGAAAAACAATAGTGCCAACTATGGAACATAAAGCATCATTGAATGCTTTTAGGGTGAAATATGACTTGGTGATATGAGATGGAGGAAGGTTAATATGATGAAGGGCAGACATGGTGATGATATTAATGGAGGAGCCGGTGTCAATTAGAACTCTTTTAAAAGGCTTCCTATCAATTAGATCCATGATGTGCAATGGAGGATCTACTGATTCTAATGAGATTGGCTTAATATCAAAGTCATAAAATATAATGGAAGGCTCCATGCATGTTTGAATGCTCCCTACAAAGTTATTGAAGGCATTTGCATATTGAGATTGTAATTCAATGAATTTCATAATATCCATTAATACTTCACAATTTGGGGAAGATTGTTGAATTAGCTCATATATTGATAGTTTTGCGGAAGCCATATTTAGGCTTGTGGTTAACCAGCTACTCAATGAGATGACTGGTCATGGAGGATTATTGATGGGATGAATGGGGAGATTTGGTTGGCTAGGAACATGAATTGGTGGGGAATAATTAGGATAAATTTAAATGGGAGGTGATATGGTAGGTTGCGACACACTTGTCTGAGGTTGTTGCCTTGTATTTTGTTGGTTATTTCGTTGAACTCTAGTTACCACATGAATGGCACCTACTAAACCTTGGTATTGTTGAACATGGATAACTTGATTGGGAGGAGTTTTGGTGTTAGCCCCTCCCATAGTTGATTGAAGCTCCTCATGATGAGGAAGTGGTGTTTGGAAAATACCAAGATTTTGGTTTTGTTGGGCAAGGAGATTGTCAAGCTTGATGACCCCCAAGTCAATAAGGTCTTGAACTATGTCTTTGAATACATGGAAATTATTGATGTCATGCCCACTTTACCTATGGTAAGGACAAAATAAATGTTCCTGATAATGTTTACCACATTTAGTGGGATCATCTGGTCTAATTTTGGGTAAGGTAAGTTTATTTGTGTCATACAACCTTCGAAAGAGGGAAGCATACAATTTGGACAAGGGGGTGTATTGGCGATTCTGTTAGATAAACTATTGTTAGAGATGGTTCTCCATAGTTGGCACTGTGCTTTGTATTTATTGGGATCCTAAGGGCATTGCATGATAGGTAATTTGTTGTGGTAGTTATTACATTGATTGTTGTTGAGACATTATCGACTGGTTCATGACTACTTGATTGACATGATTAGGCTGATTGGTCGGAGTGGCCTGTGTTGATTTTGATTGGCCAAAATAATTGCTTTTGTATTGGCCCTTGTTTTGCCATTCCTTTTTCCTAGGCTTAAGTATGTCCTTTTGTATTTTTATCTTCTTGATGACACTAGCCTATGCTAGAGCTTCTTCAAATGAGTGATATGTCTATAATTGAAGCATACAATAGATGGGTTTTAAACAACTCTTGCTAAATAGCTTGATAAGCTCTTCCATGTTGGATGTGTCTCATTATTTATTGAGGATGTATCGTACGATAGGCACGAGAGGGTAAGAGGAGGATGAATCCCTCCTCAAGGGGACCAAGGGGGTGGTAGCCCCCCTCGGCTATGTCGAAGGTGTTGTTTCAGCATGAATGCACCAAAAAAAATTTGCTCCCTTTTTTTGAAGTGATTTGCGAAGCAAAGCGACTTTAAGGATTCCCATGATTGGTGGGTGGTTGGTGGGTGTGGGTGGTTTAGCCCACAATGTTGTACCCATTGTATTCTAATACCACATAGTGGTTTAGAGTTGGAAGAGTTTCCTTTATATTTATTGTAATGTCCCATTTTTGGGCAAGGAAGTTAATGATAATATCAAGGAGGTGTGGCTCTTATTTTGTTGGACGTAGCCCATACTGGGTGAACTAGGATAAATATCGTTTGTTATATGTGCATTGTGTGGTGTCATTTATTCTAAGTTACTTATTTCTACATTATTTTTGGAATAAGTTTTTATAAATCTCTTCATTCCATTGGTAGGGTGAATGGCAATTTGGTAATGACAACGCTTTAGGTTGCCAAAATCATAGATAGACTCATTGTCATGTTGTATTAAAGCATAAATGTCAAACAATGAGACTTTATTTCTAACATTAAGGACAAAGTGCTCAAATAATTGGTCAACCAATTGTTTGAAAGTATAAATACTATGACTAGGCAATTGGTTGTACCACTCTATGGTGTCTCCACCTAATATTTGAGGAAATGTTCTAAGCATGAGAGCATTGTCATTTTGGATTCTAAAGCATGAGTGTACAAATGTGCTTACATGCTCTTTGGGGTCCTCACTCCCCTTGAATTCATCAAACTTTGGCATCATAAAATCTATTGAATATGCTGGTGATGGTACCAAAGGGTGAATGGGTTGGTTAATTAGCTGACGTAGGGTTGGCTTCTGGTTTGTCATACCAGGAGTATGTTGTATAAAATGATCTATTTGTTGCTGCATGGCCTTGATTATAGGGTCTTCCCTAGGAATGCGGAAACCTTCAATCACTTGATGATTTTGAGAAGATGTGGTAGAAAAATGTTGTAGAGTAACTAGATGATGATGGGATTAATGATGATGAATAGGTGAGGTTGATAGGAATTGATGAAGAGGAGATTGATGATGAAGATATGGAGAATGTTGGAATGGGGACAATGCATGGGGACTATGAATGGGTTGGCCTATGGGAATGGAATTGGTATGGTTCATTGAAATGGAATGGATATTGGTATGGTTTGGTGGAGGAGTAGGGATGGAAACCACAAAATATTGTGGTACCCATGATGGACTTTGGTTAATGAGGATGGGCTGAGTAGAAATTGGTATAGGTTTAGGGTTCACCTACATTTGCTATTGAGCATCTTGATGCTGCTTAAGAAATATGTTCAAATTTTCTCACGCTTCACGAATTTCTCTATTATAAGTGGAAGGTATGGACATAGATGGCATGGAATATGTGGCTAAGGGATAAGTTGCACTTGGCATGGCAACTTAGAGGGTGGAAACTTGTGAAGCAACATTTACATGTGCTTCATACAAGGGGTTGGTATAGGTGGATGTGTATGAATATGGGATAGAAGTGCTAGGAGCACTTAGGTATTGGAAAATGGATACATGAGAGGAAGGTACAATTTATGTCTCAAAAAGAGGGTTAGTGTATACCTAGATAAAGTTGGATGGTTGGGAATGAGAAAGTTCTTGTTGTAAAGTAGGATCTTGACTAGGGGAATTATGAATGGGTTCTAAGACATAATTAGCTAATTTTTAGAGAGCCTCTACTTTGGCCATGTCTATGTGGGTGATATTATGGTCAATGGATGGTGAAGATGATTCTTTTTGAGGAAGGTAAGTGTTGGTATACTTGTATGAGATATCAGTAGTCTGTATAGTGTGTGATGGGCCTATAGAAAAATCTATTTGTGTCACACTTCGGGATCCTACCATAGAAGTTATGGGGAATGTGGATGAATATTCCATGGAATTATTTTGATTTAATGCTTTCTATTGATTTCTTGTTAAGACCATAAGAAACTAAACCAAATACAAATTGTGCAATAAAATGAAATGCAAAATTGAAACTTCACAAAAATCAAATTAAGACAAATCAATGCTAAGTTTGTTCAACAGATGTGTCTTACCTCATTCATTTATTATCTCATTTTAGTATGAATTCATTATTTTAGATTTTGATTCCATGTGTTTCAATGTGCAAATATGAATTAGAAATGGGTGAATACTATGGCTTGGATAGGGCAACGAGATTCTTGCTGGTGATAAAATCCAACAAGTTTGCATGGGTGTAATCTAAGGTGTCTAGGGGTAGATATTGGTGGATGGATATGAAATCCACCATCACCAGATCTCAAGCAATGGTTGGTGATGAAATACAACCATTACTATTTAATATGAAATGTGAAGTGTGTGAGATTTATTTTAAGGTTCTATTTTCTATGGTGCTCATACAATATTAAAAATAACTAATTTCACTAGTCTAAATCAGAATCCAACATTAAGAGTACAATTTATCCAAAGGATGTGAAGTACACCGCTTAAATCCCTCTCTAAAAAATGGGGGGTTCATCCACTCCTCTGCTTGGAATCACCCAATGTGGGGATACTTTTGACACACTAATGATGTTCCTACTTAGACCAACAAAAGGAGGAGTTTCTAACCCTACAATGTAATCTAATTTATGCAATTTAATAATTCACATGCAACCACAATGCAAGATTTTTCAATTGCAATACAACAGAAAACCAAAAACTTTAAATGGAAAATGGAAATGTGTGATTGAATGCAATGACTAATCTAATGCCTAGAATGCAAACTAGAATGATTGTTTTTACCAAATTATTAGTGATGTTCTTTTTAATCCAGAAATATGTAAAATCGTAACAATATGAAAATAAATAAAAATAGAAAGCTTAGGGTTTCTTCTACAGACTTACAAAGAAGCCTACAAAATCACTGTATATTCCTGTAAAATGCCTCTGGGCACTTCTAAAATACCCTTGGGTATTTTTGGATGACCCTCGAGCACCACAGGGTGTTCATGCACCTTCTGCAACTTTCTAAAAATCTTCAAAAACCCTAATCCAATGAAAATCATGTGACCCATGCTTTTGATAAGATATAAAACAACAAGTTAGTCAACAAAGTAAATCAAAATGATAAACCCTTAGGGGGTCCCATCGTGATCACCATTTGTAGATGCAAAAATGAAACACAAAATATAATAGATAAATGAAACCAAGAGATAATATTGCACAAAAGAGATAATTTTATTGATATGGGGGAGCCTCAAATATCCAATGTTACAATAAAGAATTTAATTTCTTTTGATACAAAATATTACAATACTAGGATTCTCCGAAACCCTAGTGAACAGTGTTGGTGGAGTCTTCAAACTTGCTTTTGATCCCAACAAAGGTGAGTGGGCTTCGTGCTATCTAATACTAGGCCACTCCAACTTAAGTAGCTGCACAATGTAGGTGCAGTATCTCCATATTTGAACACAAAAGACAAAAAACAAGTCAATAGCAACTATGAGGGCTCCACAATGTGAGACCCTCAATAATTAATACAAACCCTAGCTATGCAATATAAATAAAATGAGCAAAATATGAAAATACATGAAATGAAATAAATAAATGTTGGAATTACCTCGTTTACTTGTTCTCTTGTCTGTAGTAACTATTGCAGGAAAATGGTATGGTGATGCCCTAGCAACACTAGAGGGTTGGTAGGGCTGTAGAAATCTAGTCTGAAATGCCTACGAGCACTTGGTGGTAGTAGAAAACACCAATGGGCTCTTGAGTATGGTGGAAAGCACCCAAATATGCTCAAGAATGGTGGAAAGCACCCAGAGGTGCTCAAGAGTAGCAGGCAGGAGTTCGGGGAGTGAGGCGAGGTTTGTAGAAGTAGATTTGGCTTAGGAAAGGGATGCTGTGGTGGATGCACAGGCGAGAGCGACGATGGATGAACTCCTTAGGAAGCTCAAGGTAAAAGACTTAGATTGCTTAGGGCACTCCAAAAAATCAGGCGACTTAGGACAAAAAACTTAGGGGTTGAGCCATCAAAATGGCTCCTATTTATAATCTCACCTAGGGCACATTAGGGTTTTGATGACACAATTTGTGTGATCAAGATTAAAATGTGACAGAGGGTAGAGATTAAATCTGGGCATGTGGCATGGATCAAGGCAAATGAATGGTTGGGATTAAAACAAGATGGATGGTTGGGATTAATTTACACATATATATATATATACATTATTAAATATATAAAAAAATATAATATTAAATATTAATATTTTAATATATATTAAACAAATATACCTAAATATATGTAAATAAATGGGTAAAAATGGTAGGAAGACTTGGATTGATGACAAGCGGCTAGAATTTGGTGTCTATAGTTGTATTTTCAAGAAAAACATAGGATTGTGTTTAGTCCAAGGGGGGAATATGTAACAACCCTCCTTGGTAGAACTTGATCTTGATACTGAATTATGTATTGATGTGTGGATATCTAATGCATGTTTTTATTTCTATGTTATCAATATGAGTTGATATTTGTATTTTATGCTACTGATGAATTTGTGGTTGCAAGAAATACTCTCATCAATGGATTGGTATGAGATAATCACTAGAGAGAAATATGGGAAATGATGGATGACTTGTTCATCGATGGCTCAAGGGTAAAATAATACCCTTCATGTAGATGCATTGCATATATGCTTGTTGTTTGAATACATCGTTGGACCATGAGATTGCTATTGGTAAAGGAGTCATCCTTAATAGGTAGGGGATAATATTTTAGTTATCTTAAGAAAGCCACCTACTTAAGGATAAAACAACGTGGTGTATTATGGTTTTGAAAAGTCTTTGTTTTGCTTGTATTTTGAAAAAAGCATTAAATTGGTTGCTTAATCCAATAAAGTATTAATGAGATTAGTGATATTAATACCAATGTTAATAATTAATATTAACATCTGGTGTTAATTGGTAAGTAATTGATTTAAATTCTCTATTATTAGAAATAGCTAATAGGCTATGATATTTGAATAAATATTAGATCAATTACTTGTATTTTGCTTTGTAAATCCTAATTAAAGAAGAGTAAGGTTAATTAACCTTAATCTATAATAATTATTTAGAAGAATATAATATTTAAAATGTTATATTAAGAAAGAAGGTGCTCGTATGAGTTGGTCATCTTGGTAACATAAGAAATATTACCATCATACATAATGGATCATTGTGCATGAACGCCTTTGTGAATGCATCAGGAAGAGGATCTTGGGCTTTTTTATTACAAAAAATTAGGGAATGGGTGGTTGGAAAAGAGAATATCATAGGAGCAAAAAGAATATTACAAAAGGTAGCAATTTGTAGAGAGAAGGTTGATGCAGGCTAAGGTATTTTCCTTTTGATTTTTGCCCTTTTTTGACAATAGCGCTAGTTGCTTCCAAGAATGTTTTTTATCTGTATTTGTTATGGTACTTGGCTTGGTTGTAATTTTCTTTTTGGTCAAGAGCACCCCATTTTTGGTGTTTTTCTTTACCTTGTATCTTGCTTGGATCTCAAAGTGGGTATTTGTTTGGTGGTTTGATAGTAAGTCTCTCCATATTTTCTAGTAGATTAGCTCTTTGTTAACCAAATTTGAAGCTTGCATGGTGTTGCTCAATTTTTTCCTCCCTTGGCTTGGTTAAGATCTTGGGTTTTTTGTTAGTGCAGAGTGGATTCATTTTGGTTAAGCTCTTGCTTTGTTGGTCTTAGTTTTGCCTTGTTATATGTTGGTGGTGTCCTTGAGTTGTTAGCGTTGGGGATGTTTTTATTACGTATTTCAATTGGATGTTGTTGGTTGGTGTGTCAGACCTCTACCTTGATTTCTAGTGATCATTTCAAGGATTTGTTGGAATTCCTTTGTTCATATCTTGTTGTGTATCTTCTAGAGTTTTGGGTGTTTGGAATGTGTGTTTTATTGGAGGTTTTGTGTAGTGTGCTCCTTCTCCAACGTGTTGATTTTGGATGCTTATTTATTGATTCATTTATTTTGTTGTTGTTTGGTTAAAGGATAGCTTTGGTTGTTTGATGTGTTATTTTGGAATTTTTGTGTGACGTTTCTGAGGTAGATCTAGAAATAATAACTCATGTTTTATTAGCTCAAGATTTTGAGTTTTTAGAGGCTTGGATTATGTTTTAAACTATGGAAATTATGAAACTTTTCAAGAAGAATATAATATAGATTTTTTATTTATTAGTTTATCTCCATATAAGCCAAAGAAAATTATAATTTTCAACTCCTTAGAAGACTTTTTGAGTTATTGAAGTTAATGATATGTTAATTAATGATATCAATTAGATGTTTTTCTTACGCATTTAAATTGGATGTTGTTGGTTGGTGTGGCAAGCCTCTGCCTTGATTTCTAGTGAGCCTTTCAAGGCTTGGTTGGTGTTCCTTTATTTGTATCTTGTTGTTGTGTATCTTCCAGAGTTTTGAGTGTTTGGAATTTGTGTTTTCTTGGAGGTTCTATGTAGTGTGTTCCTTCTACAACATGTTTATTTTGGATGCTTATTTATTGCTTCCTCCCTTTTATTGTTGTTTGTTCAAAGGATAGTTGTGGCTGCTTGATGTGTTGTTTTAAAACATTTATGTGATGTTTTTGAGGTAGATCTAGAAATAATAACTCATGTTTTATTAGCTTGAGAGCTTGAGTTTTTAGAGGCTTGGATTATGTTTTAAAACTATGGAAATTATGAACCTTTTTAAGAAGAATATAATATAGATTCTTCATTTATTAGTTGATGTTCATATAAGCCAAAGAAAATTATAATTCTCACCTCCTTAGAAGCCTTGTTGAGTTATTGAAGTTGTTGATATGTTAATGAATGACATCAATTGGATGTTTTTCTTACGTAATTCAATTGGATGTTGTTGGTTGGTGTGGCATACCTCTATGTTGATTTCTAGTGAGACTTTCAAGTCTTGGTTGGCGTTCCTTTGTTCATCTCTTATTGTTGTTTATCTTCTAGAGTTTTGGGTGTTTGGAATGTGTGTTTTCTTGGAGGTTCTATGTAGTGTACTCCTTCTAAAGCATGTTGATTTTGGAAGCTTATTTATTTCTTCCTCTTTTTCATTGTTTTTTGGTTAAAGGATAGATTTGGTTGCTTTATGTGTTATTTTGGAACTTTTATGTGGCATTGTTGAGGTAGATCTAGAAATAATAACTCATGTTTTATTAGCTCGAGAGCTTGATTTTTTAGAGGCTTGGATTATGTTTTAAAACTATGGAAATTATGAAACTTTTTAAGAAGAATATAATATAGATTCTTCATTTGTTATTTGATGTTCATATAAGCCAAAGAAAATTGTAGTTCTCAACTCCTTAGAAGCCTTGTTGAGTTATTGAAGTTGTTGATATGTTAATTAATGATATCAATTGGATTTTTTTCTTACATCTTTCAATTGGATGTTGTTGGTTGGTGTGGCAAACCTCTGTCTTTATTTCTAGTGAGACTTTTAAGGCTTGGTTGGCGTTCCTTTGTTCATCTCTTATTGTTGTGTATCTTCTAGAGTTTTGGGTGTTTGGAATGTGTGTTTCTTGGAGATTCTGTGTAGTGTGATCCTTCTACAACATGTTGATTTTGGATGCTTACTTATTTCTTCCCCCATTTCATTATTGTTTGGTTAAAGGATAGCTTTGGCTACTTTATGTGTTATTTTAGAACTTTTGTGTGACGTTGTTGAGGTAGGTCTAGAAATAATATCTCATGTTTTATTAGCTTGAGAATTTGAGTTTTTAGAGGCTTGGATTATGTTTTAAAACTTTGGAAATTATAAACCTTTTTAAGAAGAATATAATATAAATTCTTCATTTTTTAGTTGATATTCATATAAGCTAAAGAAGATTGTAATTCTCAACTCCTTAGAAGGCTTGTTGAGTTATTGAAGTTGTTGATATGTTAATTAATAATATCAATTGGATGTTGTTGGTTGGTGTGTAGACCTTTGCCTTGATTTATAGTGAGCCTTTCAAGGCTTGGTTGGTATTCCTTTGTTCATCTCTTATTGTTGTGTATCTTCTAGAGTTTTGGGTGTTTGTAATGTGTGTTTTCTTGGAGGTTCTATGTAGTGCGATCATTGTATAGCATGTTGATTTTGGATGCTTATTTATTACTTCCTCCATTTTGTTATTGTTTAATTTAATGATAGATTTTTCTGATTAATATGTTATTTTGGAAATTTTGTGTGATGTTGCTGAGGTAGATCTAAAAATAATAACTCATGTTTTATTTGCTTGAGAGCTTGAGTTTTTAGAGGCTTGGATTATGTTTTAAAACTATGGAAATTATGAACCTTTTTAAGAAGAATATAATATATATACTTCATTTATTAGTTGATGTTCATATAAGCCAAAGAAAATTGTAATTCTCAACTCCTTAGAAGCATTGTTGTGTTATTGAAGTTGTTGATATGTTAATTAATGATATCAATTGGATGTTTTTCTTACATATTTCAATTGGCTGTTGTTGGTTGGTGTGGAAAACCTCTACCTTGATTTCTAGTGAGAGTTTCAAGGCTTGGTTGGTGTTCCTTTGTTCATATCTTATTGTTGTGTATCTTCTATAGTTTTAGGTGTTTGGAATGTGTGTTTTCTTGGAGTTTTTATGTAGTGTGCTCCTTCTATAGCATGTTGATTTTGTATGCTTATTTATTGCTTCCTCTCTTTCATTATTGTTTGGTTAAAGGATAGCTTTGGCTGCTTGATGTGTTATTTTGGAACTTTTGTGTGACGTTGTTGAGGTAGATCTAGAAATAATAACTCATGTTTTATTAGCTCGAGAGCTTGAGTTTTTAGAGACTTGGATTATGTTTTAAAACTATGGAAATTATGAACCGTTTTAAAAAGAATATAATATAGATTCTTCATTTATTAGTTGATGTTCATATAAGCCAAATAAAATTGTAATTCTCAACTCCTTAGAAGCCTTTTTGAGTTATTGAAGTTGTTGCTATGTTAATTAATGATATGGGATGTTGAAGGAATGTTTTATGGGAAATAAATGATAGAGCTTGTTAAATTATAAAGAAATAATAGAGCCATTTATGTTGGTATTCTTTAAAAAGAAACATTAATGTTTTATTATGTCATAAAGGAAGTTAGTATTTTTTTTATTTTTTTGTTGATTTTTATAATATGGGATAACAATTTGTCTTGATAAAGAAATATGAGCTTAGGTTTTGGATTTATAATGGTTTCCTAAGACTTGAGTAGGTAAGGGGACCATTATAAAGAGAAGTATGGGATTCTCTCATTGTTTGCATGAAATGTATTTTGCATGGTTTCTTGCAATTATACATAGAGCATGTTAATTTGCATTGCATTAAGAGTTGTATTAATCCCTTAAGTTTTCCTAAATACCGTGGAGGATTACTTCATGTAGAAGGTTGTGAAAGAAAGGTGGTATAGGGGCCACTTGGGTGGGCTTGCTCTGGCATACTTTAGAATGAAAAGTTGTTATGTGAATTGAAATTTTATTATGTAAAACTTGACTATTTTACTCTTGATCTAAATGTATAGAATATTTTGGTTTTTGAGCAAATGAAATAATTGGGTTAGTGATGAACCCTTTGAAGATGGTTTTCATTATGAAGGAAAATTTTATAAGTTAGCATTATGTTCTATTGTAAGCTTGTCATACTAGATTTAATTAAATAGATGTTTTATGCTAGCTTATTGTTTAGATGTAAGCTTTATGATTAATTCAATCATGATGTACTTTAGAGAGATGTTCTTTTAAAGCTAGTATTATGATGAAAATTATATTTTATGGGTTGAATTTTTTTTATTTAAAATCCAAGAATATAGCATTGTGTTATAACTAAACATGTTATTTCCATTATAGCACTTTAAATATTTTCATGGATGAATGTTAGATTATTTTATGCTAATATTGGGTTAGTGGGGGTTCTTGGGAATGGATCTAGAACCTTAATAGGACTACTAAATCAAGAGGTAACCCAATATTGGAGGGAGTTGCAATGATGCAATATCCAAGTGGTTATGAGTCCTAGAAGGAGTTGCAAGGATGCAATAGCTAGGTAATCACAAATCTGGAAGGAGTTACAGTGATGCAATAGCTAGATACTCATAATTGATACACCTTGAATGGAGAGGATTGAGTGTTCCATGACTATAAAATTAATGGAATCAATTTTGAGATAGCTATGGTGGTACCTTGAAAGATGAGGTTCAGGTAACCATGCTCATTACTAAGTGAATGGTAATGACCTTAGTTAGCCTGTGAAGGTGTGGTAACTAAGCACCAAGGCTTTACACCAAAATAACCTACATAGACAAACTTATGGGAAGGTTAGGGAATAGGCATTCCCTTTAAGTGTTATGGGCCTTAAAGGATAATCCCTACAATATGGTCAAATTTTCCTATACCTATGAGGGTATAGGAAAGGTGGAGGGACCACTTTGGCATATTTAAAAATGGTGAGGTTTAGTAAGGTGAACCCTAGAAATATAGGATGTTGGCCACTCTTGTCCACTTAAGTGTCATCTACAATGACATTGAACTCAAATGTGGTGAAGCCTTGAGAATACTAAAAAATAATACTAGAACTTCGTTGTGATCCTATTTGTGTTAGTATATATTTATATATATTGGGATGGTTTTGGTTGGTTGTTACAAATAGGTTGTTGGTAATGAATTACATCCCCTAGTTTTTACCATTATGGCTATTTTAGAATTGATTACCTTCAAATAGTATATAAAATCCATACTTAGGATGGGTTGTATATCATCTGGGATCCTATACCAAGACTTGTAGAATATGGCATTGAAGTCATCCATGGCTTCCAAAGGGACCCTTTTAATGGTCTCCAATTTATCTAGTAGAGATACTCTATCCACATTATCCATAAACCTATCAATGATCAAGTTTCTAAGTTGATACCAATCAACAACATAATGTGAAGTGAGCAAAATGTACCACTCTCATGCTTTTCCAATAAAATAGGTCATCAAAAGTTTGAATGTGATATTTTATTCTCCAATGTTGTATAAATCATAGAGGTTGATCATATGCTAGAGATGTTCAGTTAGAGTCATTCCATCCTCTCTGGTAAAATATGGTAGGGATTTTAGAGCAGAGACTAAAATCTCATCCTAGGTAGTAGGTGTTCCTAGAGGTTGCAAGGGACCATTATCATTCCATGATCGAAGCCTTCTCTTGAATTTTAAGGGGTAGTCATGTTTTGTCATCGATCTCTTCACTTGTTGCCAAAGTTGAGAGGAGGAAAAAGCAATTTAGGTTTTACTCTTGCATTGGACCTTGTGGTAGGCCCTAATATCATGAAATAATTTACCTATTCTTTATTGCTCTACCTGGGCCCAATTGGTTTTTTTTCATAGCAAAGTTGTTAGATGGTGTGATTTTGTTAACAAGGAAGAGGTTCCCATTTTTACCTTAACCTATACTTTGAAAGACATTTTTTTGGGTTCTTCTTCTATAGTTGTGTCTCTAGTGAATCTTCAAGGTGTTTCAAAAAGTAAGGGATTGAGGCCTTCACCAAAATCTTAATCTTATTTTTGTTTAGGGGATAAATTTAACAATTTGGGTCCCATCAGGCATGGCAAAAGAAATAGTGGAGACCAAAAATGGTCCTTATGCTCTAGGAACGATGACCCCTACAATGTAGTTCTCAACAGGAGCATCTAATGCTTGTGCCTTGCTTGGAGTGCTAGTTTGGATTTTATCTAAATAAATTGTGTCCCATGCTCCTCAGACCTCCCAAACTAATACTCCAAATGAGGCACAAGTACCATATGTACCTGATGAGAACCACATTGTGAGGGGTCATAGCGCTCAGAGTGTAAGGACCATTTTTGGTCCCCAATAGTTATAGTCATTAGAGTTATTGGAAGAATAAGAGGAAGGAGATGACACTAATATGTTGGTTGAGGAGGAGTCTAATTTTGGTGAGACTAAGGAATGGTTACCCATTATGAAAGAACTAGAAAGAGAAGAAAAGAGGTAAAAGTAACATCTACAAAAAAAATGGCAATAGATAGGACAATAATTGCAACCTTAATTTTAGCAAGTGAAACAAGTGGTGAAGATTATACCACCTAAGGGACCACCACATATTATTCTAATGGTTGGTACACTTGGAGGGAATATTATATAACTCATTGAAGACCAACACTAGCAATTTTAAGGAAGGACATATGATGTGGTACAAGGTATTTTGGCATAGTTAGTGTTGGAACCGATTCTTGCATCCGTAGGAAATAAATTATCACACAACAAGAACCCGTTTGAAACCAACGAGCTATTATAGGCTCTGGTCAACCTGCCTCATGTTCTATTAAATCCAAATATTGCTATAAAATATGGTATAACGGGTAAGGAAACCCCAACGACAATTCTATGATTAAACTTCTAATTTGCATGCTCCAGAATTATATTAAACTATAATATTCTCATTAAAAATGATGAAGCATGAAAAAAACCAACTGTTATGCCTTATGTAGACTGGTGCCTAGATTTATTGGGCTGTTATAGCAATTTAACAACAATTTTAATATGACACAGAGATAAGGGGAGAAGGAAATTGGCGTTCTTAATCTCATTCGAATATCGTAATAAAATCAAGAGTTAACCAATGAAAGAAATGTATATAATGTGTTCAAATAATGTAACCCATCATACAGATACACATAATACTGAGGCAAAAAAATGATAGGAATAAAATCCATAATTGTATTGATTTCATAAAATATTACAAGTAGAGTGGACGGGATGCCTTTTAACTCTATTTTTCTTAAAAAAATACATCAATACAATGAAGAAGACTCTGTTCAAATAATATAATAGGTATCTCCAACTCTCCTTGTTCCAATATGGTAATAGGAGAATATCTGAATCCTATGCTCAATAAGGCTGGAAATATTCTCAACTTCTTGAACGCTTTCCTATCATACAATCCTGCACAGTAAGGGGAGGAAGAAAGAATGAATAAAAGAAAATAGACACAAATAAATACAACACAACTAACAGGGCACTCAAGTATACCTCTTAGCAAAAATGCTATTCTCTAATTGCTTGATGCAGAATCTAGACCTGCTTGCATCCTTTTATAGCTATTGGTTCTTGATTCTGTTATTCTTGATTTATTTTTGACTATACAGTTGGCAAATTTTGATTGAATCTTAAAATTGATGTTGTTTAGCTGGATTTGTTCTGAAATGACTGTGCTCTCTTCTTTGACTTGTTCAAACATATTCCTACTCAACTGGTGATTTAAGTATAAGGAAATATTTTATCTGATTCAGCTACTTTTTGGTGCGTTTAACTATTGCTTTACGAACTGGCCTCTTTTGAGTTGTCTTTCCTTGATCCTTTAACTACCCCAAAAATATCTCCTATTTTTGCAGCTGTTTGCAATGCAGAATCTATTTTTTGTTGGGTGTAGGTATTGACCCTTTTTACCTTGAAACTCCTTTGCAACCTTTTAATATGCTCATCGATCAACCTCAATATTTCTATGTCAAAAGTGGTTGCAATCCTGAGCATATTTATTTCTTACAAAATTTAGTTTTTTTGTATAACAATAACATGCATGTTTCTATCATACTGAAGTAGTAAGACTTCTATTGCATTCACCATGAGCATAGTTTGTTTAATCATCTCCTCCTCATCACCTTGTTCACATTCAAACCTCTCAAGGGTTTCTTTGAATATCCCTTCTATGTCTGATGCTTCCAGGCATTGATCTAAGGAGAGGCCAATATATGTTAGTTTATCTGTAACATCTTTTATCATATCATTCATCTTAATCACAAAATTTGTCCAATTTTCTCGGTTGATCCAAACAGGGCTGCTTTGAAAAATTCAAAATTGATTTGGATTTTATTGCCTTCAAGTGTTGTTATTTATTGTCCTTGCAGTTCTTCAAAATGATCCCCTATGTAGTCTAGGGTTGGGTGAATGATTTTAAAATCTTTCTCTCTTTCCTTCATCAAGGTCATGATTTCTTGAGCAGTTATTTGAATCACCCTTATTTTCCTAAACAATTCAGTAAAACCTTTGACCTGAGCTTTTATTCTTTTGTACATGTCTTTCCTCATTACATTCAAATAATATACATGATCTTGAACTTTGATCACTACAGGCGGCTAGGAAATTGAAGCATTTTTCTTATTTAATTCTTCTTGTTGCTTATTATTACAACTTTCAATTCTACTTTTTCTTCTTCCTCTTGACTCAATTGATTTTTGAGTGTTTCATTTTTTTCAACAAATTGGTCTATGACTTGATTACTCATAGTTTTGGTAAGATTTGCCATATTAGCTTCTTTACCTAGTAGTGATTATTCTCCCATTTCCTCATTGGTACTGAAGACTAGTGGGTTTTGGAGGGGAGGGAGATCAACCTTAGCAATATCTGACACAACTATCCCCATTTCTACCTTTTCTAAAGATTATTCTTCTATACTTCCCATTCCTACTACTAACTGTAACTCTTGTTCATCTATAGCAGTAAAGTCCGCCTATTCATCTGTTCTTTCCAAAATAACCTTGGCAATAGATAGAGATAATATGGGTTTCTTAGCTTCTATTGGAGATATTTCAGTTTGACTTTTCACTGAGTAGCTTCAAAAGAGGCCACCCAGTCCACCTTTTACTTGTATTACTATTGGAATTTTTATCTCCTATACCTTTATGTTTATAGAAGTTAGGGTGGCCATGGGTGCCAGCTTCTTCACACTAGTCATAGCTAAAACATTATTAGGTATAGGAACTACAACCTGCTTTGTTGATGGTGCTTTTTGAGAGGATGAAGTCACTATTTCTTTGCCCTTATTTGTACAGGTTTGTTGAGGAGCTTCTTTTGGAGCTGCCTCTATTCTAGGATGGTCATTTATTGGGAGTTTAACCTGTTGTTCTACTATATCAACATTTCTAATAGTGACCTCCATTAAGTCTATGTATTGCTCCTCTATCAATTCTAGCAAAGGGTCTTATTTAATTGCTAGGTGTATCCTTGGCATAACAAGTGTTGTAGTATCTACTAAAATCTCCCGAAGCCTTCTTTTTTTCGGTTGGGTAGTCATAGGCTTCACAAACCTGTGTGCTACCTCTCTTTTTTGGAGGGAAATTATCCCATATTATTTGTAAATATAATTTTTTCTCTATAGCTTCTAATAAGTTCTCTTCAAAAGCATCTTATCGATGATTGATTCAAGCATACTCCATCTTCTCCATCATATTGCTATAAATTCCTTTTGGGTCATAAAACCTCCATGACACTTCATCGAATCCCATATTGTCCAGTTCAAACATTCCCTTGAGTAGGGAAGGATATCCAACAAATACATAATCTCTAAAATGACAAGGAACATCAAGCCAGGGGACTTTCCCATGCTTCTTAACCAATCTCATTTTAGCCTCTTCTGCCACTTATCTGCATAATTCTAGGGCTTCTATGGACAGTGGGCAGTACTGGGGTAACACCTTAGGAGGGATTTTAGCTGCATATAATATGATGTAAGTAAAACCCTCTATGAAGAAGAATTATTCTATCTCTTTTTATTTAATGAATGCCCTTACCCCTGGCCCTAATATTTTTGGAATTAGCCCAGTTAAGGCCCAATGAATTTCTACCAAGAAGTGGTCACAAAACCAGCCCATGTGAGTTCGTCCTTCATGAAGTCTCCAAAAGCTATTTTGTACATAGGGGCTATCTATGGCTTTTAATATCTTATGGGCTTCTTCCCCCAATTGGCCTGCTATTAAGTGGGTGAGAAAAGAATATTATGAAAAGCGAGGCATCTCTTGCCTTTGTTTGAATATTGCCCTCTTTAGTTCTACCATTTATCTGTGTATTTGTGAGATCAATTCCAATTCCTAGGTGTAGATAGGGGTGTTATATCCTCTATTACTTTGAGCAGCTAAATACCAAACTCTTTTCATTATTCTACTCATATCCTGTACTCCCAATACTATGTTTATCATGTCGCAGAAGTCTTGTACCCAGGGTTTAAAAGAATTTTTATTAATTGGGAAATTTTTCTCTATTTTTGCATATGTATCAAACATTTTTTTAAAAATTTCCATATCAATGAACATGCAAGATTGGTGTTCGATTACCTGGTCTACTAGAAATGTGGTATACTTCATCAGTTTGAACACTTCCTGGATATCTTTGACTTTTGCGCTGAATACCTTTCAATTCTTGTGGTATCAAAAGGTCCTTGTTCTTTTGTCATTTTCCACTACTAACCAAGCCATCAAATCTGAGGAGAAATGCACTTTTGGGCATATCAACTTTCCAAGGTTATTGTTCCATCTGTTGTCTTTGGGGAAACCCTTGTACTGCTAGTTTTGAGCTTTATGAAACAAATATGCCATTATCCATGGGGTTCTGTTGTCACCTTCCATTACTTGGGCAAAACTATTAATAAAGGCATTATCAATCTCGTACAATTGAGCTGAGTTGGGTTTTTAATTTACCCCACATTTTTGGGAAAAATCATACATAGTGTTACCAGGAACAAGTGGTCTAGAAATCATAGAATAGGGTGATTTATCTATGATAAACTTTACGGCTTCTCATGTATCTGTAGGTACGAATACATCTCCCCACGATGCCATTGCCCTCATAATTTCTAGTCAAGTTCTTCTTCGAGTTCTTAGAAAAAAAATGCTCTCTTCCTTCTGTGCTTTTGATGTATCAATTCCAATTCTTGGCATACCATTGGAGTGGCCTTGATTGGTTTCGTAAGTTCATATATAGGGTAGTGGATTGAACTTGATAAATTTGCACGTTTCGTTATCAACCCGATGCCACAAACCACTGTTCAAAATTGGCCAATGGAATCATGCCAACTCAGTATTTTTTGTAGTTTTGTGCTTTATGATGGGCGATATCTGTTAAATTGCAAGCCTGGATTCCTTTGATATGTGGGCCTACAATTATTCATGCTTTCTATTCATTTGTCAATGGGGATATTTTAATATGACGTGGAACGATATGTTTTGGACCTCGTGCCATCTCAGATTCGAGTGATAACTATATCTTTAGGATCCATTATGTCTCCCTCGGGGTCTTCGTTATATCCAACTCTTGGTGTGAGTGTAGGTTTTTACCTATGATGTCCCTTTTTCTCCAAGTCAACCGTGATTAATCAAAACCATCGAATTGATCTGAGATGAAGCACATCCGTTGATCTCTCGAAACCTGTACGATAGTTAGTGTACCTATTCTCATGTAAATAGTTGAAATAACATGTTTTATTGGTCTTCATTTAATCATATTTATCCGATGTTAATCCTGATACTGTTAAACCTTAATAACCTATCTTAATCGATGGTAATCATAAAACACACTTAATTTTATTTTGCGATCATCGTTGGATATTATGGTGGTGAGGCGCGACCGTTAGATCATACATATGCATGTATTATTTAATAAATGGGAAAAATTCATACATACCTTGACTAAATTAATCAACCCAATGCTTGGATTAATCTTGATTATCTTCCCATATGCACACTGTTGGATCTGGGTGGTCAATGAATGTTGTCGTTCAATTCGTGTGTTATAAAACAACATTTATTTAGCCTTTGGATATTTGTCGCTAGTTATTGGCCTTCATGTCCGTTGATTCTCGATTTAGTTTGTGTGCTGCCATTTGATCAATGAGAAGATACATGCTAGATAATGATGTTATAGACCTTTGCTTTTCTATTAATCATGATTAAGAAAAAAAGGGGGAATATTAGTCAATGTATTAAACCCTTACTAAACACGATTAATATTAATTAATTTTGTTCTTACCCATGCATTTTACCTTCCATCCTATGATTTTGGCACGACCATCGGATCTGAGTGGAGACAAGCGCAACCATTGGATCTGATAAACCTGCATATTAGTTTAATCAAGCATTTATAATATTAATCATGATTAGGGAAAAATGGGGAAAATTAGCCAACGTATTAAACCCTTGCTAATCATGATTAACTTTAATTAATTTTTCTCGATCCTTACCCCTTTTTAATACATCTTCAATTAGTGTGCCACTGTTAGATTAAAAATCGTTTGAGCATGGCCGTTCGATATTGATAACTAGCATGATGATTTATCAAATGGGAAATGTTCTCTTAAAATTATTTTTTAAAGTTCATTTTAATAAAAGTAGTCATGATCGTTGATATAAGCTTCGTTCAGCGTGATCGTCCGATCTGTCGGACTTGCTCAGATTTTAACTTGACATTTGACTTATGACGTCTTTACTTTAAACCTTTGACTCTTCGAGACAGTGCATGACCATTGATTTCATGGATGATTGAGTGATGTCATCTGATTTGTTTATACTTACTCACTACTTAATCGAAACATTGACCATTATGACTCATGCTTAAACTTTTGACTTTTCGAACAACATGCAACCATTGATTTGATCCTCGATGAAGCACTGTCGTTGATCTTGTTAAAGGTGTAAATATTTTAACTATATTAAAGCTTTAGGTTTAACCTTTGGAGTCTTTAGTGCATGCACGTCCATTGGATTTGGTCCTCGATGAAGCACTACCATTAGATTGAAGACAACTTGCTCGATTTTTAAATCTTAGGTTATGTTTTATTGATCCTTTGACTTATCTTTCAGAATATTTTGTGAGTGCGCATCCGTCATATTTTATCAGGTGATGCGCTTCCATCCGATTAAGTCTAAGTTTCAACCTTTTTACTTCCTTGACTACGCTTGACTTTTGACTTATCTTCGATTTGATTTTATTAAAGCGCTATCGTTCGATTTCTCTGGATCGTGCGTGGCCCTCAGATTAAATATGAGGAGCTCACCAGTTAGCTTAGCGGGGTGCATACCCTTAGGTTTTTAATTGATTAATATTTTTTTTAACCTTATGTTTTTTGGATCATGAGACCATAGTGAAATGACTTAACTAATTTTAGATTAGAAGATTTATTTGTTGGTTTAGGCCCAAGGAAAATATTTAGGAAGGTCAAACTTTGGCTTGGGGATTTAATTTGAAATTTTCTTCCCTAACCATTTGAGGTACTTTGATCAATATCATGAAGCCCACATTATTAAAAAGGCTAAGGTTAGACTTTATCAAACCAACCAATGAAAAATTGAATTACCCACAACAACTATAAGCAATTACCAACAGTATAAGTAGTTTGATTGGAACCAAAAATTTAAATTTGGGGGTTTCAAAGTTGATTCAAATTTAGCTCCAAAATAGGCTATGACTGGGACAATGTGTTGAAAACATGAAGCACTTTGAGAACCATAGAATCTTCTGGTTTTATTTTGAAAAAAATTAACAAAAAACAATGAAATTTTGATTGCTAAACAAAACTTGAAATGCATAATGGAAATATTTTCCTTTTTTTTTTCTTTTCTTCATCATTCATTTTTATTTTTATTTTTATTTTTTTATACTAAAAGCATGATATCAAAGCAAGTAGTATGGAAAATTGTAGATCCCTTTTCATTCAATTTGGAAACAAAGGTTAATTTTTTTTAGAAATCGATGAGTTTTATTTTGAAATATTGTAATGCTTGTTTTAGCTAAGTCATAAGATATGATTACACAGATTTTTTAATAGCCATTTGTCTCATCATATTTTTTCCCATGTGTGTGTTTGTGCATTATTTTTTGGATTTCTAAATCTTTCAAAACTTTATCATACATGAGCAAAATAGCCAAGCCTAATATGTGATTTCACTCTTTAAAACATTTCACCATTCTGTAGGGCTCCACTGCTAGTTAGGCGTCTATAGCCCTGGTGGAGTTGCTTCTAATCCCATATTAGTTTTACCCTAATATTAGTCAAGCATCTATAGCCCCGATAGAGGTTTTCCAAGATATCTCAGGCAGTGACTCAATTTTACTTTATTTTTAAATTTTTCTTTCTCATGAGAGAAGTGTTTGAATATTTAAGCAAATTGTGCAATAAGTATGTCTGAGTTGAGGATTATTTTCTGGCTATAAAATATGAGTGTAATAATTTTTGGATCAACTACCCTCTCAAAGATAACTCAGTTCTTTGGGCATTTGAAGTTACTTTAAGCATTATTCGTAATGTGAGGCTTGACATGATGTTTTAATCAACTTTGTTTTCTGTCTGTTTTATCTCATATTAAACAACTATTGCATAAACACTCATTTTTTATAGAATTGTAAAGCTCATCAATATCTAAAATAAATTCCATTTTTATTTTTATTGTTTTTGGTGGAATCAACAGTTAGTGTATCGCTCCAAATTTTTCACACCCTTACCTTCAGGCTATAGGATCCGTGCCCGGAAGGAGGATGGGAAAAGGATGGTGCGGTACCTCGGACTGAGAGGACTTTGCGAAGGTCCCGCCTCTCAAGGGAGGTGTATTTTGATGATTTTTCGACGGATGGTGGGTTCACCAGGAAACATTTAATGGCAGTTTCCACGCCTAGGTTTGGAATGTGTTTTGATGTGTTCGTTTTTAACCTTAAGCATTCATATCCTAGGTTTGGCCAAATGATTCTAAATTAATCTAAATGAAAGTGCAGATTTAATGAATACAGAAACAGATTTAAAGACAGAAAACAGAGAAATTACTGAACATTAAAAGCAGAATACCTGATCCGGATGTCTGATGAAGATTCTGGTGTTTGAAGCAGTCAGGATCGTCTGGAATTCGACAGAATCGTCTGAGATCAGACAAGATCATCTGAGATCTGACGAATTCATCAGAAACCTGCAAACAGAAAAACAGATGCAAAATACAAAGAATACAACAATGATAACAGAGGAAAATGACATAAAATAACAGCAGTGTTATCAAACTGAAACTTAGGCACAGAAACAGAAATAAATCATGCTAATTAGATGATAATTAGGATTTAATTATGCACTTAATCTAAATGGGTGAACTCCAAATGCAAAATAGTATAAAATACTGAATAAATTATCTAATTTGCAGAAGAAAACAGCAAAGAAAAGGTTGAGAAATGCAAACTTCAGGCACTGATTGCCTCAATGTGGACTGCAGTCAAGATCGTCTCGTATCAGTACGAAATCGTCTCGCATTTGACAAGATCGCCTCCGATCTGAACAGGTTCGTCGACGACGATGTATGCTTGCTCCGGCTGAAAAATAAGGTGGTACCTGCAACAAAATTGATAAAGAACCAATGCAAAATAGAGTTTGAGATGTTTTAACGTGTAGACAGTCAGTTTACAGGGAATTTCAGCCAGGGGGGGTGCTAAGGGGATAGCTTAGGATTAAATAGGCTTAGGGGAGTAGTTAGGAGGTTGGAGATCATCCCAATTTGGGAGATCTCCAACGGGGAGGGTCCCTAACGGCGTAGACACGCTTCTGCCCGGATTGGAGACCCGTTGGAACAGAAGCTAATTTTGCAAAATCAGTTTTGCGACAAGATCGTCTGGACGTCCTAGCCCAGACGAAATCGTCAGATCTGGGGCGATATCGTCTGATCGGCGACGATATCGTCAAACGGTCAAAACAACCTCTAAAAATGGCGCGAAAAAGGGGGAAACGGATTACCCGACGGTTAACGGGCGGTTTGGGAGGTTAAATTTGAATTTTAAATTATTTACTAAGGTGAATGTAATTATTATAATTTTACTGCGCCAATTTTAGGGTGCTACATTTTGCCCCCTCTTTAGCGAATTTTTCGAAGAAAATGCGTTAAAGATGAGTTCTTCTCGATCTACGAGAAAGCAAAAATTATTCCCATTTTTAGGCGACGATTCTTGGTCGAATCGTACGACGACTTACTATGGTGCCCCCTCTGTGTTTTTACCCAAATCGAACGTTTGAGGTAAAAACGCGGAAAAGCAAAAAATTATTTTTGAATAAAATTAAGAAAAATAGGGTAAAACCCTAATTCATTTTTATTGTTCATTTTCTAGGTTTTTTAGAGCTCTGAAGCAAAAATGGTGGAGACGACGCACAGATCAACAGAGGTCCGGCGCGGTCTACGGGTAAGAGTCTAGACTTAACTAGAATGCTTTAATTTGAATTTACATGCTTTGTAGGTAATTTTTAGGTGAATTTTGAGCATCGCGGCCGTTTTTGGGCCGTCGACGTCGTCGGGACGAAATCGTCCCGATTTCGACGAAATCGTCTCAATTTCGTCAATTTCGCCCAAGGGCGAAATCGGCGAAAGGGGGACGATTTCGTCAAATTAGAGACGATTTCGGCTTGCGAAATCGGAGACGATTCTGCTCAAATTTGGGACGATATCGTCCAATAGTGGGCGATATCATCAATTGCATAAAATTGAACTTTTAACTTGCATTATTAATTACTTGAATTGTTTATTAATGATTGTTTGTTGTTTTGTTGTTTATGTTTGCAGAGAGGTTTACTAAAGAGCAGGGAATGGAAGTATGGAGGGTTGAGAGATGACTTGGCCGCTCTCACACAGGCAGAGCGAGATCAGCTGGCACAGGCCGGCTTGCAGCATGTGGCAGAGATGCCATAGGTATCCACAGATATGGGGCTACTGACAGCCCTAGCAGAGAGGTGGTATCCGGGTTCTTCATGTTTTCGGCTACCGACAGGGGAGATGACTCCCACTCTAGAGGATGTATGGAGGATTCTAAGAATCCCCATACAAGGACGATTGATCACTCCTACGGCCAATCAGGGCCACGCTATGGGACGACTGTGTGGTGACCCGAGCTTCGCCCTGGAGAAGGGCGGAGTTAACATCGAGGCACTACGCCAGATGCCTGGGGCATCTAGACTCACACGGGTGCTAGCTGGAGTGGTTGGTGGACTTTTGCTGTGCCACCAGAGCGGGTGCAGGGTGTCGTGGATGCTCGCAGATGTGATCTACGATATGCGGGACCACGGGTACAGGTTTTCTTGGGGCAGTTTTGTATTATGCCGATTGTACAGGATCCTATATGGGGTCATGTACAAGGGCGGCCGATGTCTGGTGATGACATCGCTCTTACAGGTTTGGTGTTGGGAGCACATTGCAGTGCGAAGGCCGGTAGGGCTTCCTCTGACAGGGGTTGACGGGGAGAGGCCCCGAGTCTTCTACTGGTGGCTCCGAAGAGGGTCACAGCGGCGGATCGACCTGCCTATGTCCCGGAGGCTACTGGATGACTTAGTCCCGGATCAGATCACCTAGAGGCCATGGAGGGAGCATCCAGGGTGGGCCGAGGATGGACAAGAGTTGGCTCGCGTCAGGCGAGTCTGCTGGCTATGGATGGAGAGAGGAGAGGTGGAGCTCCACCGCTATGACCGAGTTTTGAGACAGTTCGGTCTACAGCAGGGGATCCCATCTCTGAGGGATTACGAGTTTTCCTGGACTATCCGGGATAACACCATAGTTAGCGGGGCGCCAGACATGCAGCGGTTCTGGAGCCAGGACGCAGACGATGCCCCCATCCAGCCAGTGGATGGTGATGATGCAAGGGTAGCCGATGGCTACGATGCCTGGTACGTAGGCATCCGCCCTCCTCGGATGACGAGGGCACAGGGTTCGATTCATGTGGTTGTGCATCGGATAGGGAGGCGGTGCCAGGCAGTGATGGAGGCAGCCCAGGGTCACGACGGGAGAGAGGCGAGGAGGCCACAGGCACAGGAGAGGCCACGATAGAGGGAGAGGAGGGAGGCGAGACCCCCATCTCCATAGAGGCCACCATCGCCCGATAAGGGCAAGGGCGTAGACACAGGAGAGAGTAGCGAGATGGCTACTCTTTGGGCGAAGAGAGATCATCTCCAGGCATAGGTGTAGACTCTACAGGATGAGGCTGCATGCCATCGAGCTGAGGTGTCACAGCTACGGGACGAGATTGCATGCCTCAGGGCACGGGGCGGAGGGGCGAGCTCTGGGGAGCTGACACGGGCTATTGCCCAACTCACTTTCTACCAGACATTGTACTACCAGCTGGTGCCAGAGGCGGATAGACTACCCCTACCAGCCAACATTGCAGATCCGATCAGGATCGGGTCGTCGAGGACCACGTCCCGATCGAGGACTAGGACTACTCAGACTGCGATGGGGCCACCTCGTCCACCTCAGGGTGGGGGAGGAGATGAGGCAGAGAGCTCGAGGGGCTCTCGAGGCTAGAGGGCTGCACTGACATTGTATTATTATTTTTTTGTTGATAGAGGATTGAGTATGCCGAGGTACAGATTGTGGCATACCAATCCAGTTTTGATGATGTACATATATGTTGTTAACATATATATGATATGAGATATGTTTTTGATCACATGACTTGTATAATGGTATGATGCTTATGATGCTTTTTTGATTGATTGATTGATTTGATAATTCATGTAATTATGTCGTTGGAAATATTATAATTTGAATGTCATGCTTGTAAGATTTTAAATGAAATAATCTGATGTAACAAATTGGTTGTTTGTGATGTGATGTGATAAAAGATAAAAAGAGACTTCTAACAATAATTTCAAAGGACATTGTCGCTATTATAGACCATTTCATGGAGTCGCTGCTCACTCGGTCGTCAAGCTAATCCCAGTATAGAAATATGGTTAAAAGTAAAAGAGTGCTTAAGAGACTGTCTTAAGACTTTGGTGCAATGATGAAAATGAAGGTGATGATGATTTTGTTTTTCAGATTTCCATGAAAATATTATGCATGAAATATTTTAAAATGACTTTTGCTAGGCATAAATTCCTAAGTATGATAAATTTTTTGGATAATTCCCTAGGAATTATACCATCATTGCAAAAGTGAAGTTTGACATGATGACATGAAATAGAATAGGTGTTTGTTTGTTTTAAAGCATAATTGTGTAACATAATGATTTAAGTCATATGTTTTTATGATTTTAAATAAATGGGGAATAAAAATTGGTACAATGGTTTGCGCTAGGCATAGAATATGTAGGTATAGACTTATACCATCATCGCGAAAATCCAAAAAAGAGATAGATTGTTTTATTGCATGGTTGATTTGTAATTGTTGAAAAGAAACAGAAAATATGAAGAGGAGGACTTGCGCTAGGCATAAGACTCCCATTTAAGTTCTGGAACTATACCATCGTCACGAAAGTCAACCAGATATATATGTTTTGATTGGATATTTTGAAAGAAATTTTTTATTTTTCTATTATATAGTTGTCTTTATGGTAAACAACTGTACTTGATTTATTTCAAACAAGTTGCAAAAATAATATTTCAAAGTATTTTGAAGACAAAAGTTAGATTTATAAGGAATCCCATGTGCATATGTGAATTCATTTCCAATCTTGATTTATCATATTGATACACATAATCTCTCAAATACAAATGTGTGTGCAATTGCTTTGTGCATTTACCAGTTTTGAGCAAGATAATATGATACAAGTGATTTGAAGAAACCAAATAAGTGTTCATTAACCATGATGTAGATGCATATAACCATACTAGACTACTATGTAGATCGGATTATCAAGAGCTAGCTAATCCATAAGCAGACATAGGTCTGTACAAAAGAAGGTCGCTAATGTGACAGACATATCACCACGCTAGGAGTTACCCAAGGCCAAGCGGGTTGGGCACAAACCACCTGTTATGGGGCTTACCTCACAATTTTCGAATAATTGAGAATTCCAGGGATTCAAGCTCATCAACCCTTCTTTTCTTTTCAAAGGGTAGGGAAAGGGATTTTATTGCTTTCTTGCTTTCTTTTGAACTTTGCTTATTTTTCTTTTTGTATTTCTTTTGTATTCTTTTGTATAATGCTTGGAACATTGCTGTAATGATATAAAAGAACATTTTTCTTTTCTCTTTTTCTTGAACTTTTGTTTTCTCTTTTTCTTTGCTAGGGATACTTGCTCGGATTAGCTGTAGAGCAAGGGATTTTTATTCTGGGTAGGGGTGAGCTTGTCCTTTTGCCAATTCTCAAAGATTCTAGACCATGTGCATGATAGGATAGCAGGGGAAACTTTTCGCTCAAGAAACCACTTCTACTATGTAGCAAAGCATAGAAATTACAAATATAATCATTTTATTGTGAAAAGATGTGCTTGGTTTAAGTAAATAACAAGATCAATTCTCTATGCTCAAACTTTATTTAATTGAATTTTGTGAACTTTGATATAAGAGAGATTAGTAATCATGCCAGATAAAATCAAGAGATTTATTTTTGTGAGTGTGCAAGTGAGGGATTCCAAATAAATGCTAATTTATCCAAAATAATTTGAAACATATAACTGCAACATTTGTAAGAAAATATATATAAACACTTTTGAGAAGTTTTGAGAATACTGACTCTCTCTTTCTTCATTATATTGTTTTAGTTCCGAAAGAGTCAAGCATATTATTGTTTTTATATTTTTATCATTATTTTGATGTTTGGTTTTATTTTTGTTTTTGAGCAAAAAATTTAACAAGTGCCATAAATAAATGCAATAAATAGTTTTGAAGATTTTTGATGATTATGAATATTTTTGATGTTTTTGGATTTTTATAAATTTGAAAGAAATATAAGACAAAAATTTTGAGAATATTTTAAACAATTATATACAAGGATGAAATGACCAAATTTATGCATAGTAACGTTTAAGATGCAAAATATTCATGGGTTCTTTAAGTTCTTTACCATCTAAGGTAGATAATTTGTATGCTCCTGATTCAAATTTAGCAGTAATAATGTATGGTCTGAGCCGGTTGGGCTCAAATTTACCTTTAAGGTCCTTAGTTGCATTTGTATTTTTTTGATTTTCTTTTAAAACAAGGTCGCCGATCTCAAAGGATCGATGACGAACTTTCTTAGCATATGATCTTTTAAGCTTGTTTTGGTAAGCACGGAGATGTTCCAAAGCATTGATGCATTTTTCATCTAGGAGTTCCAGTCGACTGAGTCTGCCAGCTCGATATTCATCTCCTACTTCGGTATCTTGAAGTAGCAGAGCCAAAGAAGGAACTTCCAATTCAAATGGAAAAACTGCTTCAGCACCATATACCAAAACAAATGGTGAAGTTCCAGTGGGGGTTCGAACACTAGTTCGATAGGCCCACAAGGCTGGGTATAATTGAATGTGCCAGTCACGGCCAGTTTTATTGACTAATATTTTGAGAATTTTGATTAAGGTTTTGTTAGATGCTTCTGCTTGACCATTACCCTGAGGATAATAGGGAGTGGACCAGCGATGTTGAATCTTATATTTTTGGCATAATTTTTTAACATCTTTATTTTTGAAACAAGTTCCATTGTCAGAGATGAGATTTGCAAGAATTCCGAACCTACAAATGATTTGATTAAAAATAAATTTAGAGACTTGTGTGCCAGTGCAGGAAGCTAAAGGCATAGCTTCGACCCACTTCGTGAAATACTCAGTGGCGGTTATGATGAACTTGTGTCCATCAGATGACATAGGATTGATTTTGCCAATAATGTCTAAACCCCATTTAGAAAAGGGCCATGGAGATGAAATAGCCTGCAGCTCTTGTGCAGGTGCATGGACAAGGTCAGCATGTTTTTGGCACTTGTCGCAATGGTGCACATACTCATGTGCATCCGTTTCCATGGTAGGCCAAAAGTATCCTATCCGAAGGAGCTTTTTAGCAATAACACTACCACTAAAGTGTCCTCCACAAGATCCATCGTGGGCTTCACTCAAGGCTGATTTAGACTCTTCTAAGTTTAAACATCTTAATAGGATACCTTCAAAAGATCTCCTATATAAAGTATTGCCAATTATTACAAATCGACTTGCTCGTCGACGTAATAACCGATGTTGGTTTCTATTAGAATTGGCAGGGAAAGTCCCATTTTGGAGAAAATCAAATATGTCTGTATACCAAGGTTCGAGAGTAGTTTCATTGATTAGAAACACATCCAAAGGCTCTAAGCATGACTTATTTGAAGTGGGTTCCTGGAGTCGATGAATAATGATAGTGGCATATTCGTCATCTAACTCCAAGGGCAGGAGAGATGCAGTCGTGGCCATAGCATCAGCTGCACGGTTGCTAGTTCGAGGAATAGCTTCCAAGGTAACTTGATCAAATAAAGACATTAATTGTAAAACATAGGCCTTATATGGGCGCAGTTTATCATCTCGAGTTTGATAAACTTCATTAATTTGGTTTATAACCAGTTGAGAATCACCAAAAACTAAAAGATGTTTAATTTTTAGTGCTAGGGCAGCTCGTAATCCAAGGATTAGAGCTTCATACTCAACAGTATTGTTGGTGCAAGCAAATGTCAATTTGAAGGACAGAGGAATAAGATGTTTTTGTGGGGATATTAAAATAATACCCGCACTAGCCCCACTCATGCATCGGGCTCCATCAAAGTATAAGGACCATTGTTCAGTATGGTCGGCCTCTAATTGAAGGCATTCATCAGGAAATTCGATGATGAGGGGATGGGTAGATTCTAAGGGTGCAGCAGCTAATTGATCTGCTATGATTTGACCCTTAACAGACTTTTGTCCTATGAATGTGAGATCAAACTCGCTTAGAGCAAGAACCCACTTGGCTGTGCGACCCGATAAATAAGGTCGACTCATGAGATACCTCAAGGGATCGTATTTGGCAATGACATAAGTTTTTTGACTAAGCATATAATGTCATAATTTTTGCGTAGCAAAAATGACTGCTAGACATAGTTTTTCTAACGCTGTATAGCGGGTTTCATAACTGATGAAGGTTCGGCTAATGTAATAATTAGCACGTTCTCTCTTTTCATCATCAAGCTGAGCTAACATAGCTCCTAAGGCAGAATCTGAAGCGGAAATATATAGGAGAAATGGGCGATCAGATTTAGGTGGTGAAAGCACAGGTGGATTAAGGAGGTATTGTTTGAGAAGTTCAAAAGCTTCTCTACATTCGGTGTCCCAATTAAAAGGGACATCCTTCTTAAGGAGTTTAAGAAAGGGACCGGTTTTGTCCGCCAGCTTATCGATGAAGCGACGGATGGCTTGAAGTTTACCTTGTAAACTTCGTAACTCAGATATATTAGTAGGTGCGGGCATATCAGTGATGGCCGCAATCTTGAGAGGGTCGATTTCAATACCACGTAAAGAAACTAAAACCCCTAATAGCTTGCCGGATTTAACTCCGAATATGCATTTTGTTGGATTTAATCGAATAAGATATTCTCGTAATCGATTAAAAACTTTTCTCAAATCATCTAAATGATTATCTTCAATAATAGAGCGAGCTATGATATCATCTACATAATCATGTAGGATATCATGCATCATATCATGAAAAATGTAGGTCATAGCTCGTTGATAAGTTGCACCTGCGTTCTTTAAGCCAAATGGCATCACTTTCCAACAAAAGGTACCCCAAGGGGTAATAAAGGTTGTTTTAGCCTGATCTTCAGGAGCTATCCTGATCTGATTATAACCGGAGAATCCATCCATTAAGGACATCATCCCACTCCCGATAGTAAAGTCAATGATTTGATCCATGTTTGGAAGAGGAAAGTCATCTTTAGGGCATGCAGCGTTAATATCTCTAAAATCTATGCAAACCCTAACTTTGGTAGCTTCTTTCTTGGTGACTGGAACTACATTTGAGATCCATTCAGCATAATCAATAGCTTGTATAAAGATAACATTCAAGAGTTTTTCTAACTCCCCTTTGACTAGCAGAGCCACTTTGGGATGCATTTTTCTAAGTTTTTGTTTAACAGGTTTAGCATCCGGATGGACCACTAGATGATGCATGACTACGGAAGGGTCTAGACCTGGCATATCTTCATATGTCCAAGCGAAGACATCTTCATACTCTTTAAGAAATGCAATGTATTGTTCTTGTTTTTCTTGACTTAATTCTGATCCAATATTGATTATGTGAGGATTGTCCTCAGTTCCAATATTAATTTTAATGACGTTTTCTACCTCCATGTGTAGATCTCTTTCAAAATTAGGTGGGGCGGGTGAAACGCCCAATTCTTGTAATTCTTGTAAGGTTAATTTAGATAATTCATCTTGAGGATTAGTGGCCTCAAGTTGGGCTATAGTTGGTATAGAACCATCAAAATAAAATCCATTGTGTAACATCTCTTCAATAGAGACATCATGGAAGATATCTCCTTCCAACTCTTCATCGGGGTCAGCAATCATTTTAGGGTAAGCTATGGATAGCATGTTACATGAAAACGACTGATTTTTAAGAGGCAAATGAACATGCCTATCCAAATAATCTTGATAGCATATGAGATGATCATCATCTTCAAAAGGAAAGGGTTGACCCTTACTAGGAAATAGGCCCACACCACAGTGGGCAGGCCACGGTTCTACCTCGAAAGGTTCTTTCATGCCATTTTGGAAAGGTCCCAAGCCTTTCCCTTTATATCCCATTTTAAGCATCATGGGTTTAGCTTTACCATATTCATTGGTAAAATAACACCGAGCATATCCTTCATGATGAGTTTTGATATTTCGAGGGATTCTTCCCCAGTCATATCCTTTATAAATGAAGGCACAACTCCCGACTTGGTAAGTACTTCCCATAGGTTGTGGGAGGCCCAAAGTACGGGGAGATGGCGGTAAGTTATTTAAAAGAATTGAATCTTGCATGAAAGCATTTGTTTTTTCTGATATTAAGGTTGTGGATAAATCTGGTAAAAGTTCATCAGAAAGGGCATAAGATGTAGAAGGCTCATTACCTATATCTTTAGATGTGGAAGGTATGATAGTTGTTTCTATAAGATTTGAATTTATAGGGGTAGAACTTGAAGGATTGGTTGTAGATTTAAGATCTTTTTGAGGTTCTAAAATGATTTGTTTAGAGGGTTGTTGGTCTATATAGGAGGATGAAATTAATGGAGGGGAAATAGGTGAAGTTATGGGTGTATGTTTCACAGTTTTAGATGAAAAATAAGAACTAGGATGTGTGGATGACAGAGCAGGGGCAAAATTGCACTCCAACGGGTTACTGCCAAAGCACACATATCAAAAGGTCTAGGGTCACCATGGATAGTGACCAACTGATTTTTAAACTCAAATTTAACACATTGGTGTAAGGTTGATGGGACCGCTCGCATGGCGTTGATCCAAGGGTGACCCAAAAGTATATTGTACGATGTTGGGCAATGTACAATAAACACGGTTGTTTCTAGGGTTCTAGGACCAACTTGCAATGGGAGGGTAATAACTCCACACGTTTCTTGTGTTTCGTCATTAAAAGCTTTGATAATCATATCAGTTTTCTTCATTTCATCACTTCTAAAGCCAAATCATTGGTAGAAGTCAAAAGTGCAAATGTTTAGAGATGAGCCATTATCAATCAAGACTCGTTTGACGGCTACATCTCCAATTAGAGCAGTAATGTATAAGGGATTATCCTTATGTAAACTGTGTTGTGGGATATCTTTATCCCGAAAGTCAATACAATCAATCTCTCGAGTGATGATAGTATTGGCCATAGCTTCGGGTTGAATGTTTTGAGGTACCATCATTTGGCTCAATGTAAGCATCAACTCATCCCTATGGGTGGGAGAGGATCTTAATAAATCTAAGAGGGAAATTCTGGCCGTAGTATTGGACAATTGCTCATTAATATTGTAAGGGGGTTTAGGTTGAACAGTAGGAGCATGATTCCCTTTATTGGGGTTTTTCAAAACAAATGGAGCCGATCCATCATTCTGGTTTGGTTCTTGTTGGGAATTTTGAGCTTGTTGTCGGGTGACGACTCCAATGGTACCTACAATGTTATAATGAAGACGCTGAACTGGTCTCGGTTGAGCATTGATGGCTTGTTCATTAGAAAGGAATATATTAGAAGAAGGTCGAGTAGTGACTCTTCTAGGAAATGGTTCTTCTGGAACCATAGCATCTGTGATGGGTTGAATAGGATCTGATTCATTTTCAGAACTATTCGATTGGTTTGAAGTAATGTCTAGTTCACTTTCACTATCTGATTCTATATCACTAGAATCAGAAGTTTGAAAATTATGTAAGGGCCTGGTCGTAACCAGGGATAAGGTTGTGTCAAATATTTGAGGATCCTGAACAGGTAATTGTCCGCTAATGGTTCCTACATATCGGGTAGGAGGGGGAACATTATGATGTTCGATTTGATTGGCTACCTCTTTACCATGTCGTGGTAAAGGGTGTTGAAATATGTCTAGAGTTTGATTGGCATTTTGATTTTGATTTTGGGGAATGGTCTTTTGAGTATTATTAGGAGGGTTTTGTTTAGGTTGGAAGGCTTGCACTTCCATTTCATTATTGTCAATCAAATCCTGTATTTTATGTTTCAACCTTTTACAAGCGTTGGTAGAATGTCCAGGTCCTCTATGGAAATCACAGTGCAAGTCAGCTCTGTATCCGGGTATAGTTGGATCAGGTTCCCGGATAGCTGGTAATTGGATCAAACCTCTTTCGAGTAATTGAGGTAAAATAGTTGATAAGGGTTGGTTTAATCTAGTGAATTCTCGAGGAGGCTTATCAGGAGGTTTCAATATAAATTTTTCTGTTGTCTTCGTTGCATTGATATTAGCAACATTCTTGCTGTCAGTGACTCCATCACCGACAACTTGTTTGTTTTTATATTGATTTCTGGATGTTTTCTCATCATCCTTCTTCCTAAGTTGGCCTCTCCTAATGAGGGCATCTTCTACTCTTCGAGCTAAATCTATAGCTTGGTCGAAGGTAGTTAAGGTAGCAGTCGATAGCTCATAAGATATCTGTTCTTGTAAATTGTTGATGAAAATGTCCAACATTTCCCTATAAGGTAGCACAAAGTGCAGTTTTCCTATCAATTGCCTCCATCTAGCTAAGAAATCGGCAAAACATTCATCTTTGTCTTGTTTTAAATTGTATAAATCTTTAATAGTTACATGCCTCTCGATGTAGGCACTAAATTGATGGACAAATGATTCCATTGTTTCTTCGAAGTTTCTCAAAGAATGAGTGGGCAATTGATAGTACCACTCTAATGCCATTCCACCTAAACTTTTTGGGAACATTTTTAGTAATAGCAAGTCATCATGCGATATATCATGACATGCTATCCTAAACATGCGAAGATGCTCTATGGGATCTTCGGTTCCTTTATATATAGGCAGGATGGGCATGGGAAAATGCTTAGGGTATGGTTGAGCTACAACTATGGGATCCAAAGGTTGACTACATATCTCTCGATAATTATACGAGGGACGGTAGGGATCTATCTGGTCCATACGCGAAGCTAACTGTTTCACCATGGCTTCCAGATTACTAGTTTGCCCCCCATATTGGTTCGGTAGGGCATTGACATGGGTTTTATGGGCATAGGATGGAGGAACATGAAGATTAGATGCCATGTTACTGTTGTGTAAAGTATTGGTAGGAAAAGTATTATGAAGGAATTTTGAAGTTGTATTATGATGTATTTCAGATTGTTGAAAATTTGTATTTGGCTTCGTTTTAGGTTTTTGTTTACTTGAAGCATATTGCTCAATAGTTTGGCGGAATAAAGTAGTGAAGGAAGGTTTCTTTTGTGTGGGAATGATTTTAGGTTGAATAACAGGTTCCTTAGGAGGTTGGATAGCCTATTGTTTTGACATGTTTTGAATCATAGTGACCATATCCGTATTGGATGGTCCAGCCTTATCACTTTCTTGATCAATGAAAGATAAGGGATTAATGCGCACATCATACATATGTTCCAAAGCTGCTTGAGTGTCACTAACTTGCCCTTTATCAATACGAATTGCCACATTAAGGTCATCAATGTTATCACTGAGAAATTTCTTGAAATGATCTATGTTGTCAAAGGCAATAGTTCCATTTGGAGCTATTCTAGGGGATGAGGATCCATCCTCTTTAACACTTCCTTCTTGTTCCTTATCTTCACCTAGGTCATGTTCTGATTGAGCTAGAGTTTTTCCTTCCGAAGTTGGATCTTCAGGAAGGACATTTGGGTTTCCAGTTGTATCTTGTAACCAATCTTCTTCTTCTCCTAAAGTTTCTTTACCATTCCTAAGTTTAGGCATGGTGCTAAGTTTTGATTTTCAGCAAATATATATATATATATATATATATATTTTATATATATATATATATATATGCAACAAATTAAGAGGTATATATTTACTATATACCTACTACAATATTTGAAATGAAATATTTAAGTTTTTGCTATGTTTTTTTTTTTAGTTTTTCTTTGTTTTTTGAAATAATATAATAAAGACAGCAAATAACACAATAAATGCAAGAAATAATACTGAAGTAATAATCTAGTTTTCTATAAACAATTTATAAATATCATTAATAGGCTCGAGTTGTTCGGGAGTCATGAAGTGTTCTTCTTCAAATTGAAAGTTTTCTTTTAAAAATTTGATGAAAAGAGCTATAGTGATATTGTCTGTTTTAGATGTTGGTTGATAAAAGTAAAGCTCATGGCAATACTCTCGATATAGCACAGCTCGCGGAACTCTATTCCATCTTTCCCTATCTGTAAGAACAACCTCTTGGTCTTCTACACAACCTAGGAACTGGTGCACAATGGCTGCGTTCTCGAGGTATTCCTCGAAGGTGAACAATTCTGAAGATACTAGAGCTCTCCTATAAGCTAACCATCTATGGCAGGCTCTCTGAAGTTCATGATAAAAAACTAGTTGATGAGGATCCAGGATTCTATCTAGGACTAGCCTCTTGATTTGCTTAAGTTGTGTGGACCTAGATGAGATGAGACTAAGTCTTCTATCAAGTTCGTTCCACAAGAATTGATTTCTACTTGTTTCAGGCACATTAAGCATAGAATTGATTTCTACGGCTGCCAATTGGTTTTCTACATTTATAGTAACTGCTAACCTTTTCTTAGGAGCTACCATCTAAACATGATTTTAAACTTTAAATGTTTTTAAAATGCATCTATGTTTTAGTTGTTCTATATATGTTTTTGTTTTGTTTTTGTTTTTCAAAAGGTTATGATGCATTCACGTCGGGTTCACCAAAATGTATCGCTCCAAATTTTTCACACCCTTACCTTCAGGCTATAGGATCCGTGCCCGAAAGGAGGATGGGAAAAGGATGGTGCGGTACCTCGGACTGAGAGGACTTTGCGAAGGTCCCGCCTCTCAAGGGAGGTGTATTTTGATGATTTTTCGATGGATGGTGGGTTCACCAGGAAACATTTAATGGCAGTTTCCACGCCTAGGTTTGGAATGTGTTTTGATGTGTTCATTTTTAACCTTAAGCATTCATATCCTAGGTTTGGCCAAATGATTCTAAATTAATCTAAATGAAAGTGCAGATTTAATGAATACAGGAAACAGATTTAAAGACAAAAAATAGAGAAATTACTGAACATTAAAAGCAGAATACCTGATCCGGATGTCTGATGAAGATTCTGGTGTTTGAAGCAGTCAGGATCGTCTGGAATTCGATAGAATCATCTGAGATCAGACAAGATCATCTGAGATCTGACGAATTCGTCAGACGAATTCGTCAGAAACCTGCAAACAAAAAAACAGATGCAAAATACAAAGAATACAACAATGATAACAGAGGAAAATGACATAAAATAACAACAGTGTTATCAAACTGAAACTTAGGCACAGAAACAGAAATAAATCATGCTAATTAGATGATAATTAGGATTTAATTATGCACTTAATCTAAATGGGTGAACTCCAAATGCAAAATAGTATAAAATACTGAATAAATTATCTAATTTGCAGAAGAAAACAACAGAGAAAAGGTTGAGAAATGCAAACTTCAGGCACTGATTGCCTCAATGTGGACTGTAGTCAAGATCGTCTCGTATCAGTACGAAATCGTCTCGCATTTGACAAGATCACCTCCGATCTGAACAGGTTCGTCGGCGACGATGTATGCTTGCTCCGACTGAAAAATAAGGTGGTACCTGCAACAAAATTGATAAAGAACCAATGCAAAATAGAGTTTGAGATGTTTTAACGTGTAGACAGTCAGTTTACAGGGAATTTCAGCCAGGGGGGTGCTAAGGGGATAGCTTAGGATTAAATAGGCTTAGGGGAGTAGTTAGGAGGTTGGAGATCATCCCAATTTGGGAGATCTCCAACGGGGGAGGGTCCCTAACGGCGCAGACACGCTTCTGCCCGGATTGGAGACCCGTTGGAACAGAAGCTAATTTTGCAAAATCAGTTTTGCGACAAGATCGTCTGGACGTCCTAGCCCAGACGAAATCGTCAGATCTAGGGCGATATCGTCTGATCGGCGACGATATCGTCAAACGGTCAAAACAACCTCTAAAATTGGCACGAAAAAGGGGGAAACGGATTACCCGACGGTTAACGGGCGGTTTGGGAGGTTAAATTTGAATTTTAAATTATTTACTAAGGTGAATGTAATTATTATAATTTTACTGCGCCAATTTTAGGGTGCTACAGTTAGATATACTCATCAAACTAAAACATCATGTATATAGTAAACTCAAAATTATTCAAAAATGAGCAATAAGGGATAATAGAAGAAATCTAGGTGTTTTTTGGAGGATGTCGATGGGCGGGAAGTCTACAGGGGAGATCGGGAGCGACGATGGTTTGGTCCTTGGATGCAGTGGAACAATTGGAGGGCATCAAGATTTTGGTGGAGTGGAAATGCCCGGGCCCATTGAAGATGACCGGGCTGGCAACGGTATTGGTCGAGGTAAGGACCCACCAGACAAAGGGGGTGGTGGGGCTCAAAAGTCTTATGCCTAGGCAGCGGCCTCAAAAACCCTAAATGAGTTTTTTACCAAAGAATTGTTTTTTGTTGGGGATGAGCTGGACATCTCGATGGAAGTTCTTTCAAGCTTCATGGAGTTTGAGAAATTTACCCTAATAGGTAAATTCATTGGAGGCCATCTTGACATGGAAACTATCCAAAAATTGGCAGCAAGAAAATGGAGGACTTCTGGCCATTTGGAGTTTACGGCCCTATCCTAGGGTTTTTTTTCCATTAGATTGAACAATAAGGAGGATTACTATAAAATTTTGGCTGGCGAACCATGGTTTCTGGGCCGCATAAGTTTATTTCTCAGGAGGTGGGACATGGATTTTAGTCCTGAGACCCAGAACATCAACATTGCACCAGTATGGGTTAGGCTCTCGAATCTTCCCCTCTTTGGCTGGCATGAAAATGTCATAAGAGGTATTGCACGTTCAATTGGGGAGTTGGTCACCATCGACCCTCCCACCCAAGCTCGAACAAGGTTCGTCCAGGCCCGATTTTGCATTCTGGCAGATTTGGAGGTTGAACTCCCAACTTCCATCACTCTTCGGTCTAGAGGTACCTTTCTTCATAAACAAGCTATTGTCTATGAAAATAGACCAGCTTTTTGCACCTAGTGTCAGTCCCAAGGGCACCTCCAGTCCCAGTGTCCTCTTCAAAAACCGAGAAAATAGAAACGTGAAAACGACAACCCCCTGGAGCACAAGGAAGACCAGGCAAAGCAACCAAATCTTCCAGACACGAAGGGCCATGGATCCCTAGGCCCCTCTAGAGACTGTGGCGGACTCTCACAGCCTGAAGAGAATCCCTCTCTCCAATTGGACCCCGAGCATCTTGAGGCTGACAACCAACAAGGAGAAGACTCCCACTTGGAAAGTGTATCGTAGGAAGAGATGGAATGGACCTGTTGGCATTTTTCCACATTTGATTTTGATTGAAGTATTAACACGTAAATTGTTGCAGATCTTACTTTGATACTAGCCTTGATGTAGCTTTGGAGCAAAAAGAAGCAAAAAAGGAGCAAAAAAAGACTAAGTCCAAAAAATGCAGCGATTCGCTGACATGTCGTGAAATCGTGGTCAACACAGTCAACGCATGCAGCTAAGAAGAACCGTCGCGATATCGCGACGTGTTCTATTTTCGTGGCTTCAAAAGGTCTAAGGTAAAAGTTGCAGCGATGCGCTGCATGTCTCAAAATCGCGGGCAGTGGTTGCAAAAGGGAGTCCAAAGCAAAAAGTGCAGCGATGCGCTGCACGTTCCATTTTCGCGACGCGGGTAGCTTCAAAGACCTAAGTGCTCGAATGTGTAGCGATATCGCTACACCTATCAAACAAAGCAGACCAAGGGAAAAAGTGCAGCGATGCGCTGCATGTTTGCAGGGAAGTTTAAATGCTCGAAGGTTGCAGCGATGCGCTGCATGTTTCGAAGGCACGGTCATTTTTGTTGCAAAGAGCAAAGTGCAAAAATTGTAGCGATTCGCTGCACGTTTCCTTTTCGCGGGTTTTCAGCAGTGAAGCGTACGACATCAAAATGCGTCGCGATTTCGTGACCCATTCCGTTTTCGCGACCTACGCAGTTTCCCGCCAAAACACAAGTATGAACGACCGAGAGGGTTTTTTCGATTTTCGATGATTTAATGCTGACCCGAATTTAATGATTTGTGGATTTCCAAGGCGGTCCAAAGTCAAAGACGCGCCCGGGCCACCAAAATTGCAGGGTTTATGGGTTCGAGGCTGATGTTCGTGGATCGAGTTAATGATTTCATGCACATGTTTTAAAAAACGAATTTAATGAAGGAGACCGCTATTGCTTAATGGTATTTAATCTTTGCTTCCTTAACGCTGCAACTAAGGGGATCGTGTTCCTAATGTCCGAGGTATAATTGTAGATCACGAGGAGGATGGTGGCAAACATTTAATGCTGTAGAGAGGACGGACCTCTATAAAAACCAATGTAATTTTCATTTCAAGAGGTTGGAAAAACTTGCTGCTAGAGACTGGAATTGTATTTGCGGGAATAAAAGGATCAACTTCTAATTTTTCAAGCGTTGCATGGATGAATTTCTTTTCTGTTTTTCTGCATTTCTAATAGCATTCATACTCCTGCATTGCTGTTACATTTAAATTCTGCTTTTGGATTTAAATATTGCTGTCAGGGTACGATTTCTGGAATGTGGGTTTGGAGGGATTTGCTGCATGTGATTGTGCGAAGATTAAGCTAATTCCTTATGTTACTTGTTGTTGTTACGTTTGTAGTTTCCTGCTGTTGTTTTTCTGATCCCATCACTTCGGCCTGTGGCCATATTTCCCATTTCTTTCTGCAACTTTTAAATCTCTTTCCAGCAACCCTTATCTTTAACCAGATTTTAGAGTAGTGAAGGGAACCAGCCCACTCTGGAGATTGGTCTGGAAGCCATTTCTTGCTTCCAGCCTTTCAATGTTGGCCAGGTCTAGGGTGCACTTGTAAAATCCTTTCCTGTGGCAGATTTTGGACCAACAGTTTTTGGCACGCCCGGTGGGACAGATTTTATTTGTCTCTAAAAGATCCCATAGGGTCGAAGGTTTAATGTTCGCCTTCAGACTGTAAATTAGAGCATTTGGTGACTCTGTTGTTTTTGGTGACTCTGCTGGACCCAGAAATACTTCATGATCACAAGATCACAGTCAAAGAAATTTGGCGATCTTGTTCAATTTTTTGAGCTCGATAGTTCGAGAAGTAGTGAGCATTCCTCATCCCTTCCATTTTCTGCTGCACAAATATCTGGTGTTGTTGCTAGTGTTTCACCCTTACAATCATATCCATTAGTTCCACCAATGGCACAATTTCCTCCACCCAAAAAATTCTTGGCATGGAATAGCACTGGAGCCTTGAATCTGCAGGCTCAGAATCCAGTACCTCAGGCTGCACTGAAGGCTTTGCCCACTTACGACGGTACTGGTAAAATAGCCTATGAGCACATAAATGATGTGGCTTCCCTGGCTGCTATCCATGACATTACCGATGAAGATGTGATGGTCAAATTGTTAGTATGTTCTTTGAGAGGTAAACTGCTGTTTTGGTACAGAACTCTGCCTCCCGGTACCATAACATCATGGGATCAGTTTGGTGATTTGCTGGTGAAACATTTTCATGAACAGGCCGACCCTTTCTCATTGTTGAATCAGTTTACTGTCATACAGAGACATCCACAAGAAGAGATACCTGATTTTAATGTCCGATTTACCAGAACTTGGCAAAGGATTCCTGATGGTATTCGGCCTGCTGATGAATTAGCTGCGATGTACTACCTCAGAGCGTTTCACTCAGATATCGGCTGGGCGGTTCGGCAATCTAATGTGATAACGTTTCCAGAAATATTTGAACAAGCAATTAAAGCAGAAGCTGATCTGGTTGCTGTAGGAAGACTGCCTCCGAAGGTAACTATGCCTCTCATTCCAGATTTGCCCCAATATTTATATGGTTCACAACCACACCCCATGCCAGCTATGTATCCTACACCATCATGGAGCTCTAGAGCACCTCAGATTGCACCTGTTCCAGCTCCTCAGTTGCCTGCTTTAACTCCTTTACCGCTTCCTGCACCCAGCATTCAACCATCTCCCGTTTCCACTGCATTTCCAGCTTTGCCAGCACCACCAGCGTCTCTGCCTTTGCCAGCACCTCCTGCACCTGCAAATCCTGATCCATATACAACATTATTGCAAGAGGTGAAGTCTGCAAATTCTGCCATTAGAGCCATGGGAAACAAGATCACACTCATTGAGAGGAAGCAGGCTGAGAGAGATTTCCAGCCAAGGAGATTTCAACCTCCTCAAATTACTAGAGATCAAGCTGCCTCCACAAGCAAAACACCTGAAAAGGGCTTAGCTGTTCTAGCAAATGAAGATGCAGCCCATGCAGATGGAGTATATTGGTGTTCCACTTGTAATGATCCTCATGGAGAAGATACATGTATGGTTCACTTAAATTATGTGCAGACCTTGGCGGCCAGCTCTTCAGGTGACCATGTTAATATGATCTCAGAAGCTGGTCATAGTTTGATATCTCCAGTTGACGAACAAGTTTCAGTTCTGACAAGAACTGGAAAGAAACCCGTGACAGTTGATCCTGCTGACTTACAACCTTTGAAGGTGCCGGCTGATCTGAAGAAGTCAATGAACGCTCCTGTGCCAACTCCAAAGTCTGATGCACCTGTTTTGCCCAAAGATCCAGCTTTTAACAGAGTTCAAGAAAAGGCAGCAGCTGCACCAGTAAGATCAGAAGCAGAGGAGCAGGCACGTGAAAAATTGAAATATCCATCACTGACCAAGAGGTTAAGAGTGGAAGCTACACAGCAGTACAGAACCGCATTTGAGCAACCTACCGAGAAGAAAAATTCTGCTGCAGTTTCATACAATATTGTTGATGATCTTAAGAAGACCCCTGCTAAGGTAAGCCTTTATGACGCTTTGCAATTACCTGGTCAAGTAGATTTATTACAAGAGTCATTGAAATCTGTGAAGGAGAGTGAAAAAGGGCCTACCCAGACCGTCTATGCCCAAACTTTAACCACCTCTGTTACTGGTAAGAACAGACCTCCTCCTTTTTACTTATCATTACAAATAGAAGGTTGGGTTGTACACAATTGTATGATTGATTCTGGAGCTGCAACCACTGTCATGCCCAAGGGAGTCTGTGAAGCTATGGGAATGGAGTATACCCGGAGTAGTCCTGGAGTCCTGCAATTAGATGGTACTCCTGTGAAAATAGTAGGTGTCATTAAAGATGTACCCATTGTCCTGCATACAATGCCCCAGATCACTGTTATTCAGGAAATTGTTGTAGTAGATTTAGAGCCCTATTTTAGCATGTGTTTATCCAGGGAATTTACTCGCAAAATTAGGGGGTTATCTCGGCATTAGATTATTCCCATATGGAAATTCCTTTTAAGAATAGACGTCTCAGAATACAGAATGAAAAGCCTTCCCCTTTTCACATCGAGAAGTTGGAAGATGTTGGAAAAGACATGCAGTCGGTCCATATGCTCACTGAAGAGTCTGAAGATGTTGTTTTAATGAGTGAAGTTTTAAACAATCTTCAGTTGGAAGACCAGTTTTCAATGCTTAACTTCAATGCCATGATGGAGACAGAGATTGGCTGCTATGCCATTCAAAAACCTGAGACTGAGACAAAGCAGGAATTGTCTAACCCAGTTGATCAGACTGAGGTTACAGATCAGTTATGGCAACTGTATTTCGATGGAGCTAGATGCGGGAATGGTGCCGGAGCAGGTATTGTGTTAATTTCTCCCTCTGGTGTACAAAGGACTTATTCTTATCGACTTACATGGAGTTGCACAAATAACGCTGCTGAATACGAAGCATTGTGCTTGGGTCTGAAGAAAGCAAAGAAGTTAGGAATAGAACAGCTCAATATTTTTGGTGATTTCGAGCTTATTGTAAATCAGGTCACAAATAGATGCATCTCAAAGCAGCATTATCTGAAAGCATATCGTAATCAGGTTTGGGATTTGTTTGAATTTTTCACTGCGCTTAATATTCAAGCTATTTCCAGAGAGATGAATAAACATGCTGACTTATTAGCATCTCTTGGAGCTAACTTTTCTCCTGCTGATCAAGTTGTGAACAAGCCCAAGACAGTGAGAATGGTATACAGACCCAATGTGCCAGATAAGGAAACTTTCTGGCAGGTCTTTGAAACCGATGAGCAGATTGTTAATTTCTTGATACATGAAGCTGCAGCTGTTGAAGGCAGAACTTTGGGAGATGAGGAAGCCGAAGGTCTTATTCAATTAAGGAATAACCATATTCCAAAGGGTCTAATAACTCTGGAGAGCTTGTTTGACCAACATGATCATTCCAGAAAGCCTCGAATGGAGATTGATAGAAAGGAATACATGGAGTTAGAGCTTCAGCCTGACAAAGTGATTAAGGTTGGCACTGACTCAACCCCAGAAGAACTACAGAAAATCAGGCAGCTCTGTAAAGAGTTTTCTGATATTATAGCTTGGAGCTATGAAGACTTGAAAGGCTACAACAAGCAGATTATACAGCATACAATTGAACTGGAAGAAGGAGTTAGGCCTTTTCGACAGAAACAGAGACCTGTAAATCCAAAGATTGAGGCGTTGATGAAGGCTGAGCTTGTTAAAATGCTGCAAGCTAAGATCATCTATCCGGTCAAGCACTCCACATGGGTCGCCAATCTGGTCCCGGTTCGTAAGAAGAATGGAGATATTAGATTGTGCGTTGATTTCAGGAATTTGAACCGTGCTTCATTAAAGGATCATTATCCTTTGCCGAGAATAGATCAAATATTGCATGTTGTGGCTGGGGCACAACGTTTTTCTTTGTTAGATGGATTTTCTGGGTATAACCAGATCTGGGTAAAAGATGAAGATCAGTTTAAGACAGCATTCACCATGAAGTGGGGTACTTTTGCATATCAGCGAATGCCCTTTGGACTGTCAAATGCTGGAGCTACCTTCCAAAGAGCAATGGATATTGCTTTCAAGGATTTATTGAATAGGATCATTGTAATATACCTTGACGACATGACAGTCTTTTCACATAGAAGGGAAGACCATTGTTCTCACCTGAGGCTGATTTTTGAGAAATGCAGAGAATTCGGAATCTCCATTAATCCGAAGAAGTCTGTGTTTGCTGTAAAAGAAGGTAAGCTTCTGGGTCATGTGATTTCGAAGATGGATTAGCAATTGATCCAGGCCGTGTTGAAGCTTTGAAGAAATTGACACTCCTCGCAAACAAGAAGGAACTTCAATCTTTCTTTGGACAGATAAATTTCATTAGAAAGTTCATTGCTGATTTTGCTCAGGTTGTTAAACCAATGACCGAATTGTTGAAGAAAGATGCAGTTTTCCAATGGACAGCTCGAAGAAAGGAAGCATTTCAGGAGATCAAGGAAAGAATAGTGCAGGCCCCTGTCCTGATTAATCCTGACTACTCCAAGGATTTCATCTTATATGCAGTTGGAGAAGATGACAGTTATGCTGCAGTTTTGACGCAAAAGGGAGATGATGGGAATGAAAGGCCCATTGCTTTTCCGAGCCAAGTCATTTTACCTCATGAAGCAAAGTACAATTTTATTGAGAAACAGGTATATCTCTGTGATGAAATCCCCGAAGAAATTCAAACATTTTATTTCCCAGAGCAGGACATTTGTTTATGTTATTCACCCAGATGTGAGAAATTTCATTCTTCAAGGAGAGTTGGGTGATAAACGTGCTGGCTGGGTCACCAAGATCCAAGAATTTGATGTAGAAATTCACCCAACTAAATTAGTGCGTGGTAAAGCTCTGTGCCAGCGAGTTAGCAAAGATGGCAACATTTGATGTATGCGAAGATCGGGAAGAAGCTCTTGCTGGTAATGACAATTTAATGAATTTCTTAATTCTAGAAAAAGATTGGACAGAGGACCTGATTGATTACTTCACAACTGGAAGATGTCCATCACAATTGAATGCTTCTCAGAGGAGGAGATTTCGGTTGCAAGCTCTGCGGTATGTTTTGTTTTCAGATGGTTTATTTTTTAAAAATATTGATGGTGTTCTTTTGAAGTGTGTTAAAGAAGCAGACAAGGATAGGATCTTGGAAGAGTTTCATTCAGGTCTCTCAAGAGGTCACTATGCAGGAAGACCGATGGCCTTGAAAATAATTCGAGCTGGTTATTACTGGCCGACTCTGTTCTCAGACTCTTTCAAGATTGCACAAGCCTGTGATAAATGCCAGAGATATTCAGGAAGAGTAAGGAATGCAGCTCTGCCTTTGCATCCAGTTCAGGTTGAAGCACCCTTTCAGCAATGGGGGTTGGATTTTATTGGAATAATTGATCCTAATTCCTCAGCTGGTCACAGATACATCTTAACAGCTACAGATTATTTCACAAGGTGGTCTGAAGCCATACCCACAAAGGTGGCCAATCGATCTGTAGTGATTTCTTTTGTTGAGAGTTTGATTACACGCTTTGGTATCCTTGATGCCATTATTACGAGATAATGGGACTCCATTCATTGGAGCTGAACTGGCTGAGTTTGCTAACAAGTTTGGCATTTTCCTTAAGACATCTTCCAATTACTATCCACAGGGAAATGGCTTGGCGGAGTCAACGAACAAAAATTTGCTCAGGATTTTGAAGAGGTCATTAGGAGAGAACAAGAGATCATGGCACCTGTTATTAAATCAGGCTTTATGGGCAGACAGGATTTCAGTCAGGAAGTCCATTAAAACCTCACCCTATGCCCTAGTCTATGGAAAAGAAGCAAGATTGCCGGTTCATCTTGAATTACCAGTGTTACAGCAGTTGCAGTCTTTCCAGGACGATGAGACAGATCTGAGTTCCTTGGATCTGCGAATAGCACAGTTATTGGAGTTAGAGGAGCAACGTTCAAAAGCATATGATGAATTTTCCAAACACACACAGGATATTTCGAAGTGGTTTTATAAGCATTCTGCAGCTCGTCCATTCAAAACAGGCGATTTGGTGTTGAAGTGGAATGAGAATAAAGCTAAGCCTGGCAATCATAAGAAATTTGATGCTTTCTGGGAGGGTCCCTTCCGCATTACTAGCACAGGTGCAGCAAATTCGTTCTACCTGGAAGACATGGATGGCAGCCCACTTCCGATCTCAGTAAATGGCTTTCATCTGAAAGCCTATACTTCTTGAACCAATATTTCAGTATGAGTTTGTATATATATAAAAAAAAAAAAAAAAAAAAAAACGAATATATATATGTTGTTTTACTTTTATTCTGTCACCTTGATTCTTGTTGCTTGCGAGCCGTAGGGGTTTGTCTTTCTTTTGTCTTTTCCTTTCCCAGCAGTTAGTGGTTATCAGAAAATTCTTCTTTTCCCTTCCCCATTTCCTTTCTTTCCTTTCTTCATCGTTTTCTTTCTTCTTCTTTTTCTTCTGCAGTAGTAAAAGAGTAAGCCACAGCTGTTGTTTCTTTCCCCTTTTCTGTCTTTTCCCGTTCTTTCTAATCCCTTTCCTCCAAGTTTTTCTTTTTACGCATTTCATTTACAGTCCAGCTCATTTCATTTCACAGCTTTCATACTTTTATCCCCACTCCATGACTTCGTTCATTTACTTTCCTTCCATATCCATTGCAGCTGGCAGTACAGCAGCATTCTGTTGTTGTTCTACTACATCACTTGCCCACTTCATCATTTCATTATTACCATCATTCCATTGCAGCCACCGCTTGCGCAATCGCAAGATCTCATTCCACCCTCTCATTCCATTCAGTTTATAACCGCTTCTATGCAGGTTCTTCCGGTTCCAGCTTTTAGCAGCAGAGAGAAGTTTTGCAGCAGTCCATTGCAATGTATCTCAATGACTGACTTTAAGTTTTTCATGACTCTGTGCCCAATGGATTAAGGCCTGGATTCTTGCATACAACGAGCTGTATACCCCGTGAGCCGCCAAGAATGTTGGCATTTTTGCCACATTGATTCTTGATTGAAGTATTAATATGTACATTGTTGCAAATCTAACTTTGATACCAGCTTTGATGCAGCGTTGGAGAAAAAAGGAGAAAAAGTGAGTAAAAATGACTAAGTTAAAAAATGCAGCGATTCGCTGACATGTCGCGAAATCGCGGTCAACATGGTCAACGCATGCAGGTTGGGCAGAACCGTCGCGATATCGCGACGTGTTCCATTTTCGCGACTTTCAAAAGGCAAGGAAAAGGCAACGACGACAAAATGTCGCGAAATCATGGACAAAAGGTTGCAAAAGGAGTCCAAAGCAAAAGTTGCAGCGATGCGCTAACATGTTCCAGAATCGCGACGCGGGTAGCTTCAAAGACCTAAGTGCTCAAATGTGTAGCGATATCGCTACACCTATCAAACAAAGCAGACCAAGGGAAAAAGTGCAGCGATGCGCTGCATGTTATAAAATCGCGGTAGCTTTGGTTCAAAAGAAAAGAAATGAAAGTTGTAGCGATTCGTTGCACTTTTGATGACAGGAGCGAGATGAATATGCACGAAGATCGCGAGCAAGAGGAGGGTGCAAGACATTCAAAGAGCGAAAAAGGTCCATTTTCTGTTGCACGAAGACCGCAAAGTGCCAAAAAATGTAGCGATATCGCTACATGTTTCCTTTTCGTGGGTTTTCAGGTGGTCAAAGCGTACGGCATCAAAATGCGTCGCGATTTCGCGACGCATTTCCGTTTTCGTAATCTGCACAGTTTCTCGCCAAAACACAAGTATGAACGGCCGAGAAGGTTTTTTGGGTTTCGATGATTAAATGCTGCCACGAATTAAATGCTTTGTGGATTTCCAAGGCAGTCAAGGTCGAAGAAGCGCCCAGGCCACCAAAATTAAAGGGTTTATTGGTTCGAAGTTGCTGTTCATGGATTGATTTAACAATTGCATGCACATGTTTGAAAAATGAATTTAATGAATGTGACCGCGATTGTCTCATTGTATTTAATTTTTTGCTTCCATAACGCTGCAATTAAGGGGATCGTGTTGCGGATTTCCAAGGTATATTTGTAGATCACAAGAAACTTGGTAGCAAGTATTAAATGCTGCAAAGAGGACGGACCTCTATAAAAACCAATGTAAACTTCATTGCAAAAGGTTGGAAAAACTTGCTGCTAGAGACTGGAATTGTATTTGCGAGAATAAAAGGATCAACTTCTAATTTTTCAAGCGTTGCATGGATGAATTTCTTTTCTGTTTTTCTGCATTTCTAATAGCGTTCATACTCCTGCATTGCTGTTACATTTAAATTCTGCTTTTGGATTTAAATATTGCTGTCAAGGTACAATTTTTGGAATGTGGGTTTGGAGGGATCTGCTGCATGCGATTGTGCGAAGATTAAGTTAATTCCTTATGTTACTTGTTGTTGTTACGTTTGTAGTTCCCTGCTGTTGTTTTTCCGATCCCATCACTTCGGCCTGTGGCCATATTTCCCATTTCTTTCTGCAACTTTTAAATCTCTTTCCAACAACCCTTATCTTTAACCAGATTTTAGAGTAGTCAAGGGAACCAGCCCACTCTGGAGATTGGTCTGGAAGCCATTTCTTGCTTCCAGCCTTTCAATGTTGGCCAAGTCTAGGGTGCACTTGTAAAATCCTTTCCTGTGGCAGATTTTGGACCAACAGGACCCCTTCCCAAGTTTTGTCTAAGGCTTTTCCTCTGCTCCAAGATACGGGTCTTCTCGATTTTAGTCAGTCGCAAACGCTACTAGAAGATTACCTCTTAGGAAGGAGGGGTGAACAGTTCGGTCACATTAGCCCCCGAAATACAAGGAGCCAAAAGCAAAGTGTGGATTTTGGTAGTGAGAGGAAGTAGGGCCGTACTCTTAACAAGGAAAGGCAAGACAAAGAGACTGAAACTGACGTTGCAAATGGAATCCAGTGTTTGCTGGTTTTGGATGACTGTGACTCATAGTCGGACAAAGCACATGCATCAAAACCTCCCCCTTAACAAGGAAGGGGAGGTAAGAAAAACTTCAAAATGTCCAGATGAAAGTCATATCCTGGAATGTGAGAGGATTGAATGGTGCAGCCAAGAGAAGGTTAGTGGCTAATCTTCGTAGGAGGATTAAGCCTTCTATCCTTATTTTGTAAGAGACCAAGCTTGATGCTATCTCCTCTGACAAAGTGGCAAAGGCCATTTGGGCCAAGGCAAATTGTCTATCTAGCCCTGCAGTGGGAACAACAGGAGGACTCATGGTTCTGTGGGACCCTTCAAGGTTTGAGGGCAGCTTGTTGTCAACTTCCAACAAAATCATCAATGTACTGTTCCAGTCCAAAACATCCAATTTTTCCTGGATTCTGTCCAACGTTTATGCTTCAAATTCTGCCACAGAGAGAGCAAAAATGTGGAAAGCTATCTCTCTAATGAGGGAGAATTTTAGCAACTTTCCTTGGGTTTTAGGGGGCGACTTCAATTGTCCCATTCATTCTTTAGAGAAAAAAGGAGGGTCTGACCACTCCAGCCACAACTTGGAAGATTTCAGATATTTTGTCTCTGCTAATGGCCTGCTTGACATCGAATTCAAAGGGGCTTCCTTCACATGGAGTAATAGAAGTGTTGGGGACGGTTTGATTCAAGTCAAACTTGACTGATTCTTCATTTCACCAAAAGCCATTCCCATCCTTGGCAGGGCTATCCTTTTGGATCTTCCAAGGATTGGGTCTGACCATAACCCTATTTTATTGGAGGTGAACGATGGGCCTATTTTTATGAACTCTTATGCAGACAAATTCGGATTTCTAGAATTCTCGAGTGCACTATTGATTCCCTACCTACATCCTATCTGGGGTTGCCTCTATCTTATAGTAGGCAGGCCAGTGGGGACATGTGGAACTCGATTCTTGAGAGCCTTCATAGGAAACTTGGCACTTGGAAGGGTAAACTCCTATCGCAAGTTGGGAAATCCACCCTTACCAAAGCCTATCTTTAGGGGATCCCGACCTACTTCATGTCGATGTTCATGCTTTCGAGTGCAATTCACTCCAAGATTGAGAAGATTTAGAGGATATTTCTTTGTTCTGGTAACGAAGAGAAATCTAGAATTCCCCTTGTAGCCTGGGACAAGCTATGTTCAAGGATTGATCAAGGCGGCCTGGGGTTGAGAAGATCAAGACTTATGAATTTGGCTCTGATCACAAAGCACGCTTTGAGGATTATGTCTAATGACTCGGTGGAGTGGGTTTCACTAGTTAAAATGAAGTATCTTGGCTCCACTCTCTTCTTGGATGCTGAAAAATCCTCCGTGGCATCGATCTTTTGGAAATATGTGCTCCAAACCCGACATTTGATCAGTCTGGGAGCCCGCTGGATTCTGGGTGATGGCAACTGCATTTCCTTTTGGAAGGATAGGTGGGCGACTAAAGAAGCCCTTGGGTTGAGGGCAGACCTTGTTGGGCTGAGAAGCCTGACCGACCCTAACACCCAGCTCAAGGTGGCGGGTTTCATAGATCGGAGCACCCATTTCCATCGATGGAAGCTTCCTATTGTGGAGGGGTTTAATAATGAGGTTACCTTCCTCGATAATATCCTTTAGTTGATTTTAATTCCTTCTGCTAGGAGAAATGATAGGATCATCTAGAGTGGTACAGAGGATGGACGTTTCTCTGTTAAATCAGCTTATGAGCTCCTCACCACCAAGACTGCTCTGGACTATAGGTGGAATACTATTTGGAGGAAAGGAGTTCCTAAAATCAACTTCTTCACATGGATTTCTTTCCACAATAAAGCCTTAACTATTGACAACCTTCACAAGAGAGGTTTTGCCTTCCCCAATAGGTGTTACTTGTGTTTAGCAGATTGTGAGATGAAGGATCATTTATTCTTGCATTGCCCGTTTTCCCACTCTGTTCTGAGCATTGTCCTATCCTCATTCTAGATCCTTTTGTGCTCTCCCCGATCCCTTAGAGATGCTTTTCACCAATGGCCTAATACTTTCAAGAATCCCAAGCTTCGCTTCCTCCTCGAGGCCTCCTTCCACCATTTAATTTGGCAAATTTGGTTAGAGAGGAATGCCAAAATATTTTGCAGAGCTCCTAGAGGGCCCCCTTCTGTTGCTCAAAGGGTTTTATCTTACGCCATTGAGAATTCTATTACTATTCCCAGTCCCCATCCCCATATTTCGAGCGAAGAAGCTATTCTCAAAATGATGAATCTCTGGCCATTTTTGGAGGTTGTTAAAGGGCCCTGTCGAAGGAATGTTGTGTGGACCAAACCTTCGATGGGGTGGATTAAATTAAACTTTGATGGAGAGGCTAAGGGGAATCCTGGGCCTGCTGGTGCTGGTGGGGTTGTCTGTGATCATGACAGGAATATTGCGATGGCCTATTGTGAATATTTGGGCTCCTAGATGAATCATTATGCTGAAGCTCGAGGCACTCTGAATGGTATTTGGATTCTCTTTGAGGATCCCCAACCTCTTATAATTGAGGGTGACTCTCTTAGCATCGTGAATTACCTTCTTGGCACCAAAAATCTATCTTGGAAAGTCTACATCCTTGAGGCTAGATATCTTCTCTCCTATCGCGGTAGATGGAAAGCAAATCATATTTTGAGAGAAGGAAATCATGTGGCTGACCACATGGCCAATAAAGGGCTCATGACCACATGCCCGATTGTGTGGCAGTCTCGCTTCCCATCCGAGGTGGAAAGGTTGGCCAGGGCAGACATCCCTTCCTAATGTTTTCCTTGTGTAGTTTTTGGAAGGCCCATTCCGATGTGTTTTGGGGTGGCATAGCATTTTTGGAAGGCTTGGACCTGGCTGCTTCCATTCTTACTTCTGTCAACTCCATGATTTCTATCCTGAAGCAGAACTAGTAGCGCCCAAATTTGGAAGGACAGGAGGATCATGATTAGCTGTCCATGGTGTCTGTCTGTTTGTTTGCGGCCTCTCTTTGGGTTTCTCTCAGGTCTGTCCTATTTTCTTTTTATTGTTGGGTCTCTAGGCCTAAAATCCCTTTTTTTTGTTTTCAAGTCTGTAGCATTAGGATGGTTTTATTTTCATTTAGGTTTATTGTTACAGCTAAGAGGTATGATGCATCATTAGAAAGTTGGCTAATTTTTTACATAAGGTTTTGGGATCCTCTGTAAAAACCCACTGTTAATATATTATAATAATTACTAAAAATTATTCAGGAACAAAAGGGAAGCTTTAACTAATAAAAAAAATACACCACTCTATTTTTGGATTTTTGTTTTTCTATTTTTTTTTTAAATACACTTTCAACAGGAATTGTATATTTTGAGGTGTTGGCCATTAATAGAGATAACTATTATTTCTCCTTGCAAGGTCTGTAGCTTGTAAGTATTCTGACTGATAACATGGGCAATTTGGTATGGGCCAATCCATTTAGGTTCAAAATTACCCTTTTATCCATGCTTATCATTTTTAGGATCCCAATAGATGACTATATCTCCTTGAGAAAAAGGAGTACCCTTGGCTTTTTTATTAAACAAATTTATAGTTTTCTGGGTTTGTTCCATCATTCTATTGAGGGTCTCTCTTCTTTGTTCTTCTAACAAGACAATTTGGTCAAGCCTTCTCTGAATGGGATCAGGGTTTTCATGATCTTGCAATAAAAGGGAAAGTGCCATTTTTTCCATTTTTGGGGGCAATAGGGCTTTTTCTCCATAAACCATCTCATAGGGGGTTCTTCCTGTATTTATTTTAACAGAAAGCCTATCAACCCATAAAGCAAATTTAAGTTCGTTGTCCCATACCCTTTTTTTTTTGCCTAATGACCTTTTTATTCTTGTTATTACATTTTTATTTGATGACTCGGCTAGACCATTTCCTTGGGGATAATAATTGGCAGAATGAGATAATTCAATTCCATATTCAACACAAAATTCTACCATTTCATATGACACAAAATATTGAGCATTATGAGTTACAAGCTTTTTAGGAACTCCATACCTGGTCAAGATATTTTCTTCTATGAATCTGATGACTACATCAGATGTAGATGTTCTCAAAGGTGCAACTTCCACCCACTTGGTGAAGTAATCTATTGCAGTTATGATCCACTTATGTTGGCTAGATGAATTAGGCTTGATCTCTCCAATCAGGTCAATACCCCATTGAGAAAAAGGTGCTTCAATGATTACTGGCTTGAGGGGCATGGATGGTAGATGCTTTTTCCCTGTAAAAACTTGGTAGTTATGACAATTCCTTACATATTTATATACATCCTTAAAAAGGGATGGCCAATAATATCCTGCTCTCATGATTTTATTGGTTGTAGCTCTTGGAGCAAAATGTCCCCCACAAAAACCATTATGAAATTCATTAATTATTTTTGGGACTTCTCTTTCATATAAGAAGACTAATAATACTCCATCGGGATGTTTCCAATATAATACTCCATTTTGTATATAATACTTTTGAGCTTGAAGTTTGACTGACCTCATTCTATTTATTGACATGTTTTTGGGGAATGATAGAGTTTGTAGATAAGACAAAATTTCTTCATACCATTTACATTCTTCATTCTTTATTCTTCTATCATCATATGTCTGATCTATGGTAAGAATATTTTTAGATCCTACTTCTTCTTTGTTAGCCAATAATTTAGCTAAACCCTACCCTTTGACTGTTTTAACTATTTTGAATTCAACATCATATTGCAAAATTTTTACCATCCATCTTGTTGGTCTTCCCAATGGCTCTGATTGAGAAAAGATATCTTTTATTGCTATAAAGGGAATACAACGAGTAAACTTTGTTTGAGCCAAATATACCTTTAAAGTGTTCCAAATATTGGATGACTACATAGGCATGTTTTTCCAGTAGGGTGTATTTAAGATTTGCTCCTTTTAGTCCCGAGCTCATAAAGGCTATTGGCCTTTCATTATTTTCATTATATTTTTGTGAAAGGACTGCAACAATAGAGTGTTTAGAAGCATATGAATAGATATTAAAATCCTTTGCATAATTAGGGCAACTTAAAGCTGGAGTGGTTGATATGGCTTCTTTGATCTTGTTAAATGTTTCCATATTTTCTAATGTCCATTTTATTACTCTAGTTTTCTTCACCATATCATTTATGGGTTTGGTCATTTCTACAAAATTTGGGACAAATCTTCTGATAAAATTTATTTTGCCAAAGAATGACCTTACCCCTTTTAGATTCTTGGGTGGGGGAATTTTAGAAATGGCTTCTATCCTTTCTGGATCAATGCTTATTCCCTTTTCTGAAACTATATGACCTAGCAATTTTCCTTGTGTAGTTCCAAATATGCATTTTTTTGGATTTAGAGAAATTCCAAATTCCTTGCATCGGGAAAAACTGTAGTCAAATGTTCTAGATGATCTTCTAGATTTTTAGAAAAAACTGTAATATCATCTAAGTACACTACTACAATTTTAAACATTAGTCCTTTGAAAGCAAAGTCCATCACTCTTTGGAAAGTAGCACCTGCATTCATCAATCCAAAAGGTATTCTTAAATATTCAAATGTGCCCCAGGGTGTGGTGAATGTTGCCTTGTGTCTATCTTCTAGATTTATCAGAATTTGATTGTACCCTAAAAATCCATCTAACAGGGACAATCTAGTTGAACCTACTATTGCTTGCAGCAGTTGTTCCATGTTAGGCAATGGGTAATTGTCTTTTAGTGAGCTCTTGTTTAAATTTCTAAAATCCATGCATAGTCTAATGTCCCCATTCTTTTTCCTAACTGGTACTAAGTTGGATATCCAGGAGGAAAATCTAACTTTTCTTATTATCTTGGAGTCCAACAATTTTTGAACTTCTTTTTGCATTATTGGGTGCAGAGTTGGATTGTACTTTCTCTGTTTTTGTCTAAAAGGCTTGGCCTCTTCTTTCAAGGGTATTATATGTGTCATCACATCCATTTTGAAAGTTTTGAGATCTTCATAGGTCCAAGCAAAATGTTCTTTGTTCTTTTTTAGGAAACTGATATATCCAACCTTTTCTTTTAGAGGTAGTGCCATGTCTACTTTCACTATTCTGGGTTCTTTCATTGAGCCAATATTAATATCCTCGGATATCACTTCTCTGCGTATAGGTTTATAGGCTTTGTCAAAATCATCAAATAGGCTTTCAAGAGACACCAATCCTTTGGGTATTCTATTAGTTTTCAACTGGATTACTTCTACTGGTTCTCCTATTTGATATTTTAACTTTTCTTCATATTTTTCATCACAGATGACATCTGCATATTGATTTTGCAAAGTCATAAAATCCTTAATATCTATATCATCTTGAAAAACCTGAAGATAGACTATGTTATCTGGCACAAAAGGTTTATAGACTGAGATAGTTGGAAATCTGTCCATGTACTCTGTAGTTATTTTTGGGTGATCTAGACCTGAGGCATTCATAGCTAAGAGATCTGCAACATGATTTTGTTCTCTAGGAATATATGAAATATTGAAAGCCAAGAATTTATCAATTTCTTCCAGTATTGCATTTCTATATTGCTTAAGTCTAGGATGCTTGGTCTAATATTTGCCTTTTATTTGTAGTATAATAAGTTATGCATCCCTTGTTATAGTTAAGTAGTTAATACCTAACTCTTTTGCTTTCCTTAGCCCTAATAGTAAAGCTTCGTACTCAGCTACATTGTTTGTGCAAGGAAATTGCAATCTGTAAGGTATACCAAGGTAATTTCCTTTAATATCAGTCAAATTTACACCTGCACCTACTCCAGATTGGGATTTAGCCCCATCAAATGACATGGTCCACATTTCTTGGGTTAATACTCGATTTGATTCAGCATCAATTATTCTCATATCTTCTGGGTCCATGTTCTTTGCATCTGGTACTTCCATCAGGAATGGGTTGTGCCATATTGAATAGACTCCCATCCCTTTTTCTTCCATAGAGTTAACTAAGTTAATCATGGTTTCATCTATTTGAATTAACTCTACGGAGTGTTTATTGAATGGTTCCCTTCTTAAAATTATATTCTCCTTATCTGATATGGGGATGGTAGCATAAGACCAGTCTAGTTGTATTGATCCCCCTAGTTGTTCTGCCCAATGCCTACTGAGTAATAGTGAGAAGAATGGGTCAACATCAACTACTGCTACATCCATGACAATGCCCTTTTTGGGGTGTTGGTCTAGGAAAACTAATAATCCAGTTATCACCCCTACACAGGGAATTTGTTTGCTATCCATTACAAAAATAGGGGCAGAATCTCTAGTACAGATTAATCCCATTTGGTCAGCTATTAACTTAGGCATGATATTATGTGAAGCTCCACTATCAAGCATGCAATTATGAATCACATATCTTTCCCCTTCATCTGAATTATATCTTAATGACACGTAGAAGGGTCTGATAGAAGATGGTGATCTTGTATCATGTTGATTTTGTCTAGCAGCATGACAAGTAGGGTCTTCTTTCTGCTCTACTAATCCAAAAGCTCTGCATACTTGTTCTCTGTATGTTTGAACTTTCATAAGTTCACCAAATGTGATATTAACTTTTTGCTTACTGAGTTCTGACCCAACATCAAATTCTATCTTCTTTATATCCAATGGTTTATTACTTTCTTCTTTGGGAACTTCTTCTGTTGATTCTATTACCTCAGGAGTAATTTTGTTAGGGTTCCTATCAGTTTTCTCTTTACTGATATTTTTATTGGTGAAAGTTTGTCTTCTTGGTTCATTTGTAGATAATTTCTCTGTTCTTTCAGGGACTGTTCTATTCCTTAAATTTAAAACATGGGTTGCCTCTAATTCTTCAACCTCTTGAGCAGTGGGAATCAATTTCCCTTGCTTCATCTTATCATATCTTGACTCATGTGATTTTTGTAAGATTTTAGTTCCTTTAGTCACTAAGATCTGGGGATGATGATTTGAAGCATATTTATCCATGTCTTCTTCAAACAACCTTTCTCTGGATTCATCTTCAATGGACCAACATGCATTGATTCTTATATCCTCTTTTGATTCTGCATGCATATCTACATTACGTTGATCACTCAGGTGTATTCCACATGCATCAGGGTTATGGGGTGCATCACAAGTAGAGCAAAAATAGGGAAAACCTTCAGCTACATTGGCAGATGGCATTGGGTTAGGGACATTGTTTTGATCCCTGTCAGAATCTCTATTTTTCTAGTTGTTATTCCCATTACCCCTATTCCTATTCCCTTCTTCAAAACCATTGTTGTTTCCCCAATTCTTGTTGTAATTTTTCTTAAATGGGGGATGGTTATCAACATGTGGTCGCTCTGTCTATGAAGATTCACCGCTATTTCCATTTCTTTCAATTCTTGCTAACCTGTTACTCATGTTGTTGAACATTTCTATCATTTGACTGGTCAACTTTTCCACAGGATCAATTTCAGTTCTTCTTTGTATATCAAAAGCCACTCTCTTAGGTTTTCTCTCAGGCATGTTAACTTCTAAAGAATAAGGTTTCATCTTACCACTATCAAGCATATTTCTTTCTATATCCATTGCTTTTTCCATACAACCATCAATGGTAGTGGCTTGTTCTTGCCTTAATTCATAGTTAAACTCTCCTTGAAAAGCATTCTTATAAAAACAAATAGACTTAATATCACTAGGCCTGAGGTTGGCAGGGATTTTGTTTCTTGTTTTTGAAAATCTCCTATTAAAATCACTAACAACCTCATTTTCTTTCTTCTTCATAGTGGCTAGCTCAGTTAACAATGATTGTTCATTTTTCCTTTCACCATACTTCTTTAGGAACACCTCTTCCATTTTGGTGAAGTCTGGGATATCATTGTTAGGAAGGGAATTAAACCATTCTCTAGCATATTTTTCTAAAGTCTACAGAAACAGTCTTAATACTACATCTTCATGTTCAACTTCCAGACTGTCCATTGCATATAAGAAACTTTTGATATGATCCTCTCCAATTATTGCATTGTTTCCTAAAAACTTAGGGAGGTATTTGTGAGCTTTACTGGGTAAGGCATTTAAATTTACTAGTAATACAAAAGGTCTATATCTGTTAGTTCTCCACAAATGAACATTACCCTGAGCCATAGCTACTGTTGTATTTAATTTCATAGATGTAGTATCTACGGTGGTATGGGTCTAGGCAGTTTGAACGTAGATTGATGAATTATCTACCTTTAAATGAGAATAATCACATATATCTTCTACTACTGATTTTAAACGTTCATCTACAGAAATATCAGTAGTAATAGTATTCTGGATTTTCTTCACGTACCTTTTACCACTAGAATTTAATCTACTATTATAAATGGTATTCTTAAAAAGTGGAGTTTTTTGGGTATGTATAAATACCTCTGGATTCTCGAGTTCTAGAAATAGCTCCTTACCACTTCTCCTGGTGTTCGCCAACACGTTATGTTCTCTCTTTTTTATTTTATTTTTCTTTTGGGTTTGTCCAGTAGAGTCGCCAGCACTGGGGTGCAGAAAGAACAGTGTATACTCTTATCAAGAATGCTTGATATCATCTCTCATCCTCACAAGAGTGGGTTCTTGGGGAAAATCAAGAAAATCAAGAAACCAAAAATTCAAGAAAATCAAGAAAGAGAAAATTTTCAAGAAAATCAAGAACGTAAAAACTTACTTCAAAACATAAACTACGGACATAGGAAAAATAAAGAACTTCTAACAAAGTGAAAATTAAAATGTTGGTTCTTTACTTTAACTGGTCATCCGTTGATTAAAAATAATCATTGAAGAAAAACTTTTAAGAAGATAATTGAATCTTTCTAAGAAGTCCTCCCCGACAACGCAAAAATTTTTTAAATGACACCAAAAACTATTGGAACCGATTCTTGCATCCATAGGAAATCAATTGTCATGCTACAAGAACCCGTTTGAAACCAACGAGCTATTACAAGCTCTAGTCGACCTGCCTCATGTTCTGTTAAACCTGAATATTGCTATAAAAGATGGTAGAATGGGTAAGGAAACCCCAACGACAATTCTATAATTAAACTTCTAATTTGCATGCTCCAGATTTATATTAAACTATAAGTATTCTTATTAAAATGACCAAGCATGAAAATAACCAACTGTTATGCCTTATGTAGACCGATGCCTAGATTCATTGGGTTGTTATAGCAATTTAACAACAATTTTAATATGACACAGAGAGAAGGGGAGAAGGAAATTGGCGTTCTTAATCTCATTCGAATATCGTAATAAAATCAAGAGTTAACCAATGAAAGAAACATATATAATGCATTCAAATAATGTAACCCATCATACAGATACACACAATACTGAGACAAAGAAATGATAGGAATAAAACCCAGAATTGTATTGATTTCATAAAATATTACATGCAGAGTGGGCGGGATGCCTTTTAACTCTATTTTTCTTAAAGAAATACATCAATACAATGAAGAGGACTCTGTTCAAATAATGTAACAGGTCTCTCCAACTCTCCTTGTTCCAATATGGTAACAGAAGAATCTCTGAATCCTAGGCTCAATAAGGCTGGAAATATTCTCAGCTTCTTGAACGCTTTCCTATCATACAATCCTGCATAGCAAGGGGAGGAAGAAAGAATGAATAAAAGAAAATAGACACAAAGAAATACAACAACACAACTAACAGGGCACTCAAGTATACCTCTTAGCAAAAATGCTATTCTCTAATTGCTTGATGCAGAATCCAGACCTGCCTGCTTCCTTTTATAGTTGCTGGTTCTTGATTCTGTTATTCTTGGTTTATTTTTGACTGTACACTTGGCAGCTTCTGATTGAATCTCCAAAATTGATGTTGTCCAGCTGGCTTTGTTCTGAACTAACTGTGCTCTCTTCTTTGACTTGTTCAAACATATTCCCACTCAACTGGTGATTTAAGTATGAGGAGAGATTTTATCTGATTCAGCTACTTCCTGGTGCGTTTAACTGTTGCTTTCCAAACTGGCCTCTTTTGAGTTGCCTTTCCTTGATCCTTTGATCCTTTAACTACCCCAGAGATATCTCCTATTTTTGCAGTTGTCTGTGGTGCAGAATCTATTTTTTGTTGAGTGTAGGTATTGACCATTTTTCCCTTTAAACTCCTTTGCAACCCTTTAATATGCTCATCAATCAACTTCCATATTTCTATGTCAAAAGTGGCTGCAATCTTGAGCATATTCATTTCTTGTAGAATTCAATTTTTTTGTATAACAATAACAGGCATGTTTCTATCATACTGAAGTAGTAAGGCTTCTGTAGCATTCACCATGAGTGTAGTTTGTTTAATCATCTCCTCCTCATCACCTTGTTCATAGTCAAATCTCTCAAGGGTTTCTTTGAATATTCCTTCTATGTCTGATGCTTCCAGGCATTGATCTAAGGACAAGCCAATATCTATCAGTTTATCTGTAGCATCCTTTATCAGATCATTCATCTCAATCACAGAATTTGTCCATTTTTCTCGGTTTGATCCAAACAGGGCTGCTTTGAAAAATTCAAAATTGATTTGAATTTTATTGCCTTCAAGTGTTGTTATTTCTTGTCCTTGCAGTTCTTCAAAATGATCCCCTATGTAGTCCAGGGTTGGGTGAATGATTTTAAAATATTTCTCTCTTTCCTTCATCAAGGTCATGATTTCTTGAGTAGTTATTTGAATCACCCTTATTTTCCTGAACATTTCAATAAAACCTTTGGCCTGAGCTTTTATTCTTTTGTACATGTCTTTCCTCATTACATTCAAATAATATACATGATCTTGAACTTTGGTCACTACAGGTGGCTGGGCAATTGAAGCATTTTTCTTATTTAATTCTTCATGTTGCTTACTTATCACAACTTTCAATTCTGCTTTTTCTTCTTCCTCTTGACTCAATTGCTTTTTGAGTGTTTCAATTTTTTCAACAAATTGGTCTATGAATTGATTACTCATAGTTTTGGCAAGCTTTGCCATATCAACTTCTTTACCCAGTAGTGATGATCCTCCTATTTCCTCATTGGTACTGAAGACTAGTGGGTTTTGCAAGGGAGGGAGATCAACCTTAGCAATATCTGACACAATTATCCCCATTTCTACCTTTTCTAAAGATTGTTCTTCTATACTTCCCATTCTTACCACTAACTATAACTCTTGTTCATCTGTAGCAGTAAAGGCCGCCTGTTCATCTATTCTTTCCAAAACAACCTTGGCAACAGGTAGAGATAATATGGGTTTCTTAGCTTCTACTAGAGCTATTTTTGTTTGAATTTTTACTGAGTAGCTTCGGAAGAGGCCACCCAGTCCACCTTTTACTTGTATTACTATTGGAATTTTTATCTCCTATCCCTTTATGTTTATAGAAGTCGGGACGGCCATGGGTGCCAATTTCTTCACACTAGTCATAACTAAAACATTATCAGGTATAGGAACTACAACCTACTTTGTTGATGGTGCTTTTTGAGAGGATGAAGTCACTATTTCTTTGCCCTTATCTATACAGGTTTGTTGAGGAGCTTCTTTTGGTGCTACCTCTATTCTGGGCTGGTCATTCACTGGGAGTTTAACCTGTTGTTCTACTATATCAACATTTCTAATAGTGACCTCCATTAAGTCTATGTCTTGCTCCTCTATCAATTCTAGCAAAGGGTCTTCTTTAATTGTTGGGTGTGTCCTTGGCATAACAGGTGTTGTAGTATCCATTAAAATCTCCTGAAGCCTTCTTAGTTCTGGTTGGGTAGTCATAGGCTTCACAAACCTGTGTGCTACCTCTCTTTTCTGGAGGGAAATTATCCCATATTGTCTGTAAATCTGATTTTTGCTCTATAGCTTCTAATAAGTTCTCTTCAAAAGCATCTTCTCGATGATTGATTCGAGCATACTCCCTCTTCTCCATCATCTTGCTATAAATTCCTTTTGGGTCATAAAACCTCCATGACACTTCATCGAATCCCATATTGTCCAGTTCAAACATTCCCTTGAGTAGGGAAGGATATCCAACAAATACATAATCTCCAAAATGGCAAGGAACATCAAGCCAGGGGACTTTCCCATGCTTCTTAACCAGTCTCATTTTAGCCTCTTCTACCACTTGTCTGCATAATTCTAGGGTTGCTATGGATAGTGGGCAATACTAGGGTAACACCTTAGGAGGGATTTTAGCTCCATATAATCTGATGTAAGTAAAACCCTCTGTGAAGAAGAAATATCCTATCTCTTTTTCTTTAATGAATGCCCTTACCCTTGGCCCTAATCTTTCTGGAATTAGCCCAGTTAAGGCCCAATGGATTTCTACCAAGAAGCGGTCACAAAACCAGCCCATGTGAGTTCGTCCTTCATGAAGTCTCCAGAAGCTATTCTGTACATAGGGGCTATCTATGGCTTTTAATCTCTTACGGGCTTCTTCCCCCAATTGGCCCGCTATTAAGTGGGTGAGAAAAGAATATTGTGAAAAGTGAGGCATCTCCTACCTCTGTTCGAATATTGCCCTCTTTAGTTCTACCATTTCTCTATGTATTTGTGAGCTCAATTCCAGTTCCCAGGCGTAGATAGGGGTGTTATGTCCTCTATTACATTGAGCAGCTAAATACAAAACTCTTTTCATTATTCTACTCATATCCTGTACTCCCAATACTATGTTTATCATGTCACAGAAGTCTTGTACCTAGGGTTTAAAAGTATTTTTATTAATTGGGAATTTTTTCTCTATTTTTGCATATGTATCAAATAATTTTTTTAAAATTTCCATATCAGTGAACATGCGAGATTGGTGTTCGATTACCTAGTCCACCAAAAATGTGGTATACTTCATCAGATTGAACACTTCCTAGATATCTTCGACTTTGGCACTGAACACCTTCTGATTCTTGTGGTCTCGAAAGGTCCTTGTTCTTTCATCATATGCCACTGCTAACCAAGCCATCAAATCTGAGGAGAAATGCACTTTTGGGCATATCAGCTTTCCAAGGTTATTGTTCCATCTATTGTCTCTGGGGAAACCCTTGTACTGCCAGTTCTAAGCTTTATGGAACAAATCTACCATTATCCATGGGGTTCTATTATCGCCTTCCATTACTCGGGCGAAACTCTTAATGCAGGCATTGTCGATCTCGTACAGTTGAGCTGAGTTGGGTTTTTTATCTACCCCACATTTTTGGGCAAAATCATACATAGTGGTACCAGGAACAGGTGGTCCAAAAATCATAGAATAGGGTGATTTATCTATGATAAACTTTATGGCTTCTCGTGTATCTGTAGGTACGAACACATCTCCCCATGATGCCATTGCCCTCATGATTGCTGGTCAAGTTCTTCTTCGAGTTCTCAAAAAATGAATACTCTCTTCCTTCTGTGCTTTCGATGTATCAATTCCAATTCTTGGTATACCAGTGGAGTGGCCTTGACTGGTTTCGTAAGTTCATATACAAGGTGGTGGAGTGAACTTGATAAATTTACACGTTTCATTATCGACCCGATGCCACCAACCACTGTTCAAAATTGGCCAATGGAATCATGCCAACTCAGTATTTTTTAGAGTTTTGTGCTTTATGATGGGTGATATCTATTAACTTGTGAGCCTGGGTCCCTTTGATATGTGGGCCTGCAATCATTCATGCTTTCTATTCATTCATCAATGGGGATCTTTTAATCTGACATGGAATGGTATGTTTTGGGCCTCGTGCCATCTCAGATCCGAGTGATAACTATATCTTCGGGATCCATTATGTCTCCCTCGGGGTCTTCATGATATCCAACTCTTGGTGTGAGTGTAGGTTTTTACCTATGATGTCCCTTTTTCCCTAAGTCAACCATGATTAATCGCAACCATCGGATTGATCTGAGATGAAGCGCATCCGTTGATCTCCCAAAACCTGTACGATAGTTAGTGTACCTATTCTCATGTAAACACTTGAAATAACATGTTTTATTGGTCTTCAATTAATCATATTTATCCAATGTTAATCCTTATATTGTTAAACCTTAATAACCTATCTTAATCGATGGTAATCATAAAATACACTTACTTTTCTTTTGCGATCATCATTGGATCTTATGGTGGTGAGGCACGATCGTTGGATCATACATATGCACGTATTCTTTAATAAATGGGAAAAATTCATACATACCTCGACTAAATTAATCAACCCAATGCTTAGATTAACCTTTGATTATCTTCCCACATGCGCACCGTTGGATCTGGGTGGTCAATGTTCATCGTCGTTCGATTCGTGTGTTATAAAAAGGTCTTTATTTAGCCTTTGGATCTTTGTCGCCAGCTACAGGCCTTCACGTCCATTGATTCTCGATTTAGTTTGTGCATTGCCATTGGATCACTGACAAGATGCATGCTAGATAATGATGTTATAGACCTTTGCTTTTCTATTAATCATGATTAAGGTGAAAAGGGGGAAGATTAGTCAATGTATTAAACCCTTACTAAACATGATTAATGTCAATTAATTTTGTCCTTACCCATGCCTTTTACCTTCCATCCTACGATTTTGGCGTGGTCGTCGGATCTGAGTGGAGACAAGCACAACCATTGGATCTAATCAACCTGCAAGTTAGTTTAATCAAGCATTTATAATATTAATCATGATTAGGGCAAAAGGGGGAAAATTAGCCGATGTATTAAACCCTTGCTAATCATGATTAACTTTAATTAATTTCTCCCGATCCTTAACCCTCTTTAATGCATCTTTAATTAGTGCACCACCGTTAGATTAAAAATCATTTGAGCACGACCGTTCGATCTTGGTAACTAGCACGATGATTAATCAAATGGGACGCATTCTCTTAATATTAATTTTTAAAGTTCATTTTAATCAAAGCAGTCATGACCATTGATCTAAGCTTCATTCAGCGTGATCGTTCGATCTATCGGACTTGCTCAGATTTTAACTTGACATTTGACTTATGATGACTTTACTTTAAACCTTTGACTCTTTAGAGGACGTGCGGCCATTGATTTTATGGATGATTGAGCGTTGTCATCCGATTTGTTTATACTTACTCACTGCTTAATCGGAACGTTGACCATTATGACTCATGCTTAAACTTTTGACTTTTCGGACAGTGTGCAACCATTGATTTGATCCTCGATGAAGCGCTGTCGTTGATCTTGTTAAAGGTGCAAGGATTTTAACTTTATTAGAGCCTTAGGTTTAACCTTTGGAGTCTTTAGTGAATGCGCGTCCGTTGGATTTGGTCCTCGATGAAGCACTGCCATTAGATTGAAGACAACTTGCTCGATTTTTAAATCTTAGGTTAAGTTTTATTGACCCTTTGACTTATCTTTTGGACTATTTCGTGAGTGCGCATCCATCAGATTTTCTCAGGTGATGCGCTTCCATCCGATTAAGTCTAAGGTGCAACCTTTTTACTTCCTTGACTATGCTTGACTTTTGACTTATCTTCGGTTTGATTTTATTAAAGCGCTATCATTCGATTTCTCTGGATCGTGCGTGGCCCTTGGATTAAATCTGAGGTGCTCACCAGTTAGCTTAGCGGGGTGCATACCCTTAGGCTTTTAATCAATTAATATTTATTTTAACCTTAGGTTTTTTGGATCATGAGACCATAGTGAAATGACTTAACCGACTTTAGATTAGAAGATTTATTTGTTGGTTTAGGCCCAAGGAAAATATTTAGGAAGGTCGAACTTTGACTTGGGGATTTAATTTGAAATTTTCTTCCCTAACCATTCGAGGTACTTTGATTTATACAATGAAGCCCACATTATTAAAAAGGCTAAGGTTAGACTTTATCAAACCAACCAATGAAAAATTGAATTACCCACAACAACTATAAGCAATGACCAACAGTATAAGCAGTTTGATTGAAACCAAAAATTTAAATTTGGGGGTTTCAAAGTTGAGTCAAATTTGGCTCCAATAGTTAGAAGCCAACATATGTAAGGAGGTATCACAAATACCATCAAAGAAGATGCTTCACAAGAAAAGTAAAGAATCATTAATAGCAAATATGCAAGAAGTGAGATGATTGTAGGAGATTATGTAGCATGTAATAAAAGAAGAAATTGCATAAGAAATGGCATATAAAACACTCATTGTAGTAGACAATGATAAAGATATGTAGGTTATAGTGGATGCATTAGACACCTCACCATTGATGAATTTTGAGAGAGTTTAAAAATTTGATCTAGAGACACTTGGACTGTATGCAAAGGGATTGTTGGTGGGTATTCCAAATTTCTAGTAGGAAATTTGTCACTATACCCTTGAAATAGTTTACAAATGAGGTAGAGGTGTGGTTCCCCACCATTGAATGATAAGAAACTGATCAAGGTTACATCTACTACAACATAAGTGATGACACAAAGTTCATTAGAGTAAAAATAAGAGAAAATAAAACTACCTACATTAGAGCATGTTTGGTGGTAGAAGATACAAAGCAACCAAACTCCAATTCAAAGAAAGAAAACAACAAAGAAAAAGTAAGAAATAAAGATAATTAAATTTGTAGTTTATGCAATGAGGTAAGTTGATGTAGGAAAAAAATTCAAGATCAAGGGAAATCTGCTAGAGAAAAAATTAACCTTAGAGGATTTAGTGGGAAGGAGAAAGAAAAAAACACCACTAAATATGACGAGCCTAAGCATGACCCTGAACTTGGAGAAGAAGGTGAGATGAGTAAGAAATTATTTAAGTTTTTAATTTAGGACAATCTCTAATTTATGACATGATTTTTTTTGGTATGGTAAAGGGGGTTTTTGAAATGAACCCCAAAAACCTTATTTACAAAATATGGAGCACTAGGTAGCCTAGGATGAATCTAGAGGTTTAAAATAAAATCAGTAGGTCTCACAACCCAAAAATACTAACCAATAGTCCAACAACCAATTTTTTGAAGACAACTTCCCTTGAAGGAACCACTAACCACACTCCAACTGAAAACAATTGCAAAGAAAATAAGAGGAACAGGACATTCAGGCCACTTAGGCTTTCAGTCCAACAATAACACTACCACAACTAATGAAAACTAAGTTTATTGTATCCAATCCACCTCAAATTGAAAAGATATGCCATCCAACGACAATTTGAAATTTAAAAAATACAAATCCTATCAAGGTCAAGAATGTAAATCTACTCTAAGAATATTCAAATAAGTCCAAATGCATGGTTCCCACCCATAATAAAGAGGAAAAAACCAAGCCAAAGGACTTATTGTAGCACAAAATCCAAGTAAAATCTAGCTCACCAAGAGAGCACCAACCGTTGGGCATACATCCTAAGGCCACAAGAACTTTCACTATCGAAAACCACATCCTTAAAATTTGAAATAGCAACCAACAACATGGATACTATACTGAAACAACATTGAATCCACCAATTTCCAAGGGAAGAGGTTTTGAGAGAAGAGCCACAAAGACCTCCCCCAAATTTAATAACTAAGAAGGAAAATCCAACCCTCCCTGACTCAAGATAAATAAACTCCAATATCTACAAAATATAAAAGAATTTTAGATCCACAAAATGATCCAACATCTAAATAAAACTAGAAATAATTTAGATCCACTCAAGGACCCATGATGGAAAAAACAACAAGGGTCAATGACAGTTATGGTTAGGATCACATTCACAACAACACCATAATGAGATCCCAAAAAAAAGTGGGACAAACCACATTCAAGTCCCAAGAAGATAGACCAACCCAACACAAACTACAAAATAGGATCATCAATAAAACAAAGAAGACCAAGAGGGAAGTCCTTCCTTGATACAATGATATCAGACTAAGATTTCCCCAAGTTAGTAAGAAAATCAGTAGTACCATTGCCTTCTCTATAGATATGCTAGAGATGAACATCAACCCAAGAGTGCATCAATCTCTTAGATTCCCAAATTATGTTTAAAATATTCCAACTAGGGGTCTAGGACCCTTTCATGGTGTTAATAATATTAAGGAAATCTCCCTCAACAATAACTCTTCTAATATCTAGAGAGCTCAACAAAAATAGGCCCTCATAAACAACTCTAGCCTTAGCAAAATAATAGGTTTAGACATCCAATATTTTTGAAAAATCTAGAAGTAGAACCTCTTTTCATCCTTGATCATCCCCTTATACTGCTAACCTTGGGTTCCCCTTCGAGTCTCCATAAAAATTTAACTTAACCCATCCTAGAGGAGGTGGTTCCCATTTAACATAGTCTCTTAGTTTGGGTTGAGTATTACCAACCCTCAATATTGGTTTAAGATCCAGAGCCAACTCCAATATTATCTCATCCTCCCTACCTCCATTTAAGTCCACCTTGATGCAAGATACATTTTCAATTATAGTTGACATTGTTCTGAGGTATACAGTGGTGATATCTCTACTAGAATTGTTAAAGGCCCTTCTGTTCCACTCCTTCCAAATGTTCCAACAAAGAAATGGGAAAAAAAAATTGCCATATTAATTTTAACCTCAGAGCCGAGAAAGGAGTAAGCCATTGTTCCCAATAGTTTAAGAAAAGTTTTAGAGGGATCCAACAAACTCCTAGAGAATTCAACACAGAAGTCAACACCCCATGCGAAAAGGGACATTGAAAGAAAATATGGGTAACTGACTCCTCTTGAGTTACAGAGATAACACCTATTTGGCAAATACATTCCTCTTTTTTGCAAGTTATCCATAGTCAAAATTTTGTTTTGAATAGCTAGCCAAAAGAACATGTTACCTTTAGGAGTGATGCCTTTTATCCAAATTTTAACTTAAGGAAACAAGTGCCTAGGATTAGAATCCAAGCTAAGATAGGTTGATTTAATAGATAATGAACCATCTTTCTCTCCCTTCCAAAACTTGAAATCCTCTTCTTCCCCATTCTTAATAACCTAAAATTTCAACTTACCCAAAATAAAGCACTAGGTCTCTCTCTCCATCTAATTCAGGGTAGATGTATCCAAGGACTTCCACCTCTTCAAACCATTGATTATTTCTAAATACTCATCCACTTTGACCCCGAGGGAAGCTCTAGTAATAGGTTTCACACAAGATAGATTATCATAGAGTGAAATAGGTTGATCCAACAACCAGGAGTCATCCCAAAAATCAATGGTTTGACCATTTCCCAAACACCATTTGCTCCCATTAACAATAGTAGACCTCAAATTTAGCAATCCTTGCCAAAAATTAGAACCCAAGGGTGGAATATGTTCCCTAAAAAAATCACCATCATCTCATAAATATTTAGCTAACATAATTCGAACCCAACCAACATTCTCCTTACTAACTAATTTCCATGCTTGTTTGGCCAGGAGGGCCTTGTTCATTAAATGGATCTTCCTGATGCCCAACCCACCTTGAACCTTACTACTATAGGCCTATTCCTAGGACACTAGGTGGATTCATTTTCTATCATCGACCCCTGACCACAAAAAATATTTTTGGATGCACTCGACCTTGCATAGGATTTTCTTTGGTATATGGAAAATGGATATAAAGTACATTAGAATACTCTATAAGGAGGATTTGACAAGCATAGCCTTACCCATAGATCTCAATAGAGAACCCTTCCACCCAAAAAGTTTCTTACTAAATATTTATCACAAGATCCCAAAAGCTCTCTTTAAATCTATCTTAAATAGAGGCAACCCAAGATACACAGAAGGGAGGCTTGCAATCTCACACCTCAAGATATTGGTGATTCTTCTATGTCTAGTCATTGGGGTATTGAAGAAGAAAATCTTGCTTTTCAAAAAAATAATTTTTTGACCTCTACTTTGAAGGACCAAGGCAAAAAAGGAAAGGAGAGTGTCATCCACAAACTGGTGATGCAAAATTAGATTTAGAGAAAGAGCAGGTTTAATACCCTCCACCTTAGATGATGCCTTAATGGATCTTCCCAGTGCCTCTATCAAAAGGATGAAGATATATGGAGAGATAGGATCCCCCTATCGTATACCTCTACAACTACTAAAATAACCCATTGGGGAGCCATTGATGATGACTAAAAATTTTACAAAAGATAAGCATGCCTTAATAAGATTTATCCAATCTGGGTAAAACCCAAAGTTGGACAACACTTTCAACAAAAAATCCTAGGACACCCTATCATATGCTTTGTTCATATCTAGCTTTAAGAATACCCTTGGTCTCCCACTTTTATCCACAGAATGCACCAATTCATGAACAACAATGACACCATCCAAAATTTGTCTCCCAAGAACAAAACTAGACTAGGCTTCATCAATTAGAATAGGCAAAAGTAGTTTTAACCTATTAGCCAACACTTTCATCAAGATTTTATAGAGAGTATTGCATAAACTGATGGGTCTAAAATATCTAAAGTATTTCACCTCAACTGACTTTAGAATCAGAGTAAAAAAAGTGGAATTTACCCCATAGGGAATAAATTTCATCCTTTGAATCTCTCTTAAGGCCTCTGCTACTTCATTACCCAAAATGTGCTAATACTTCTGAAAAACAAAGGGGAAATCCATCAAGTCTAGGGGAAAAATTGTAGTTCTAATCTCTTCATCATTAAAAGGAGCAATTAGTGAAGAATTCATGTTTGGAGTCACCAAAGATGGAATATTCCTAAGAAGGTTACCCTCTACCTCTTTGTCCCCATCATATTTGACCCCAAGGAGAGCTTTGAAAAAGGAGATTACTTCCACTCTAATTTCCTAGACCTTAGACACTTTGGACCCATCCTCCTTTGTGATTTCCCTGATTCTATTAGTAGCTCTATACCTCAAAGTGGACATATGAAAAAATTTTGTATTTCTACTACCCTCATTAAGCCAATGCAGTATTGATTTTTGTTTCCACATTAGTTCCTCCTATGCTAACATATTATGAAGATCCACCAATATTTATTTTTCTTTGATTCGGGTATCTTCAAAAAAGGTCCCTTCTTCCACCTTCACTTTGACTAGCTTGAGTTCAGATTTCAATGACTCTTTCCTTATAGTAACATTACCAAAAATGACTTTGTTCCACTCCTTGAGCTTGGACTTGATGAATTTCAATTTAAACACCACTTGTGAAGCTTTAGGACCCAAAACTACAACATTCCACCACTCCTTCACTCTATGTTCAAGGTCTAGATGATCACACCACATAACCTCAAACTTGAAAGGCCTAGGGAAGAAATCCATATCCTATTGTGACTCAAACCACAAAGGGCTATGATCTAAGCCTATTCTAGGGAGGGAACAAAAAGTAGCATCCCCAAAGAAAGAAATACACTTCCTATAAAGTAAAATTCTATCCAACCTGATCTGAATGAGTTGAGAGCCTATTCTTTTGTTACTCTAGATGTATTTAGAACCCTTCAAATCCATATTCAAAAGTTCATTTTTGAAAAAAAAATCTTGGAACTCTTCTATTCCCTTAGACCAGGTTGTACTTCCCCCTTTCTTATCAGCCAAAAACAAGAGGAAATTAAAATCCCCAACCAAGACCTAGGATTCAAAACTAAATACATATTTCATAGTACTTAGAGATGACCACAAAATACTTATGCCAATTATCAAATTAGGAGCATAGATATTCAAAATTGCAAAAAAATAAAATGTTTATAACTCTATCATTAGAAGAGATGATAGAACCATCAAGATTATCAGGATTCTAGAAATAAAATAGACCCCCAAAAGTGCCATAGGTTGGCCTAGCTACAAAACCTACCTCCTTCCAAATCATATTTCTTACTAAATCTATATTACCCTCTTCAATATTTGTCTCTTGGAGGAAAATAATATTTGAACAAGACTCCCTTCTAATAGAGTTAACCAAACATTGTTTAGTAGGACTATTAAGTCCCTTGATATTCCATGATAAGAGTTTCATTTATAGGTTTTGGGGACCTATTTATTACCTCCCAAAGTCACTAAAGCTTGCTAGCAAAATGATTTTATTTTAAGTTGCTTAACTCCCACATATTTTCCCATCTCTGCTTTCAGGGTGGCTTGGGACCCATCAATAATATCTAATTATGACTATTTCTTCTTGAGGTATTTTTTGGAAGGTCTCCTAACCTTCTTCTCAAATTTGACATTTACCAAGCATTTCCTATGGCTATGAGTTTTTGGGCCCATAGATATCTTAACCGGATTGATTTTTGGATAACCCTCCAACAACTTAGAGGGATGAGCAACCATCTAAACAATAGGTTCATCCTCCCCCAAACAACCAAAATAATTATGGAGGAGATTGTTGGACACCAAGATTTTAGTAACAAGGTTTGAAGGGCTTACTTTAGAAAGAAGAGTCAAGGAAATTACACTTGTCTGGGTCAAGGGAACCAAGTTCTCATTAGACACCCCACCCAATACTTCCTAGACTACGTTGTCCACCAACTTTCACCCAAGACTATTCCCATGGACCATGTCTCCCAGTTGGTGGGACTCCTCTACCACTATTTGGAGCTCTAGGGGAATAATAGAACTCCCAAGGTTAGTGGGTTTTGGCCCACCTATTTTATTCCTTAAGTTTCCATGAATCACAAGTTTCTTGGAGAATTTTTGGATCCATTTATTAGGGTTCATCACACCCCTACATTAGGTTTTGACCTCAAACCTCATCAATAATAGTGCTCCAAAAAATGGCCTCATATTTTACATCCTAAATAGACACCAGGTCTATTTTTATAAACAATGACCTAGGTCTAGGAGCCAAGAGGGGTTTCTAATTCAAAAAAAGAGGGGAGCTCAGATTCTAGATCTGCCATCATGCACATTCAAGCCATGACCATACTTATTTTCAATCTGGTGGCTAAATCAATTAAAATCAGATCCTTTATTGCCTTGGCCATAGCCCTAATAATATATTCATGCCATAGGTGCAAGGGCAGACCTAGGATATTAACTTAGAGGGGAATTGAATTAATCTTCTAGGTGTTTAGGTCAAAATCAATCCTTCATTTTATGAGAAATAGTCCTCTTTTGATGAAGAACTAGGGTCCTCCACCCATAATTTACTTTGAATCCTCTTCATAGTTTAGTTTAATAAAAAAGAATGATTTAGGTACCACAACTATTTCCAATGATCATAATATCTTCCATTTGGTTATTGCCCATTTTTGGTTGGAATCCAAATTTGGTCAACCCCCTTGAACTTTCCTTCCAAGTTCCAAGTGCCTTTATTCAATGTAATATTCAACAAATCCATTGGAACCCTAATATTGTTCTGGACCAAGGAGAGATCAAAAAGACACTTCGATCCACAACTCTTACTACCTTTGACCATATAAGAAAATAATTTTATTGGGTTAAAGGGATTAATAAGTGCTTGATACCCCAATATATGGGGCCCATCCTCATAGGTGACATCAGTAAACCCATGATTAATTGCATGATCCATAGACCCCTCCTGACATGCCACCTAATTGACTTCACATGTGCCTTCTACGAAGACCACCAGAGAGCTCATCCCCCTAAAAAAAGCCACTAAAGTAACCACCCCCATAGCTAATAAACCACTAGCACTAAATATCTCCTAGGGTCTATCAAACCCCTCCACTTTGCTAGCTCGATCACCCCAAAAAACCACCTTCTTGTGATTTTCCAAATCAAAATCTTCGCCCATCGAATCGTTGTAAGAATATATTTCCATTCCATAGAAACCCTAAGTTACACTCCAAAAGAACTTCAAAATATTATTATTATTATATTAAATCCACTACTCAGATACCACTCCTCTTGTGGAACCTCCACTCCATGCACCTCTAACGCTATTGCTCAAAAACTGCTCCTCCTATGGAACCTCCACTCCATGCACCTCTAATTTTAAATTTTTTATTTATTTTTAAATATTATTTATAAATCTTGCTCCTCCTATGGAACATCCACTCCACACACCTCTGACCCAAATTAAATGGGTAGTGTGATAAACCCCTACAACTGACGCATAGGGCTAAGCAGTATCCTCCCAACCATGAACCCTCATAAAGTTGAGAGCTACACTTATCAATAGTGAATTAACACACAACCAAATGTCACATTTTGAACCTTGGAACTCTCGAAGAAGAGCCATATCCCAAACTATTGCGTTGTCCCCACCAAGACAATTTATGACATGATGATAAATGAATAGTGAATAGTTTTTTGGGAGACTAGGAGGGGTGATTGATAGGGTGTAGAGTGAATTTAGAGTTACTACCCTTGAAGAATAGTGATTATGATAGTTATGTGTGGATGATAATTTGATTAGATTGGTCAGATAATCCCAAGATGAGGAGCAAATAAAGAGATTTGAATAAATCCATCAGATTCTTCCATGGGGGCTTGATGTAGGTAGTAGCAAAATTTAAATGATGATAAGAGTAATAAAATTTTAGAGGTTACTCTAGTGTTATACTATCACCCACCTTGAATATATATTGGCAAGGACAAATATAATAAGTATCTTGAATCATGGGGTGTCAAGAAAAGTTAAAATAGAAACTTTAGAGAAAGCATATGCCAAAATAAATTACTTAACTTACTTGATACAATAGTTTCCAATTGGGTTGGATATATTTTAGGATATGGCAAATAGCCTAAAACTAAGAGGAGAAAAATAGTCCAACTAGTTGTAGGAGATACAGATATAAGTTTGATAAGTGTAATAGAAGGTCAAAGTAGGATTGACTAGGATGTGGTAGGAGGTGGATCAGCTCAAGAAGAAATGGGACAAGAAAAATTAGTTGGTTGAACAATTAAATTTAGAATGTGTGGTAAGGGAATAGGCTCTTGAATCCAATGTGGAGGGGTCACTCACTATGATCACTCAATTGTAGATTGATATCAACTTATAGAGGTAGCTAAGAGGGAAGTAGAATCAATCAAGAGGAAATTAAAGTTGCATGTAAGGCTTGCAAAGATAGAGAAGTCATGCAATTATGGCTTCTAGTGGTAAAGTTAATAGGCCTATGAAAATCACTTGAAGGGTGAAATTGAAGCCCTCAAACTACAAGTTCAATAATTAGGAGGTATACCCATTCATATTCCATCCACCCCTTAGTCGTAATGGAGTCAAAGGCCTTAGAATTCATATTTATCGATGAGAATTAAAGAAGTCTAGAGGGAAGTATAGATGTAGGATTTGGTTCTAATGTGGTGCCACCTCAAGCCTAAGGGAGAATGTACAAATCCAAGTAAAATAATACAATTTTGATTGCATATATAGTTTTGTCATTTTGAGTCATTTTTTAGTATGCACACAAAGTGTTTGAAAAATGTATCTATGTGTAATTAGGATGTTCACATAATTAGGATTACATGTAATTCAATATTCATGCAATTGGACATATGTGGAATTGAATATACATTTAATTCAAATTTCATATAATTAGAGTGTCGTGGAAGTTAGTTAAGGGTTAGGTATGAATAATTTGTGGAGCTGCAACTACCTCTCCTTTCCCCAAAAAGGTATAAATAGACCCGCTCACATTTTTAATTAATTCATTAATGTATGTGTATACTTGAAGATAATCAAATAAAATCCATATAGCTATTGTGTGTCTAAGTGCATATTATATTGTGCATGTAATTGCATGTGCCTATATCTAAGGGTCATTTGAATATATTGCACGTTATAAGGTATAATTTTATTCCACTTCAATTCTGATATTTGTTTCTTATACATTGTGAAATATTATATATTATTGATTTTTCTATCATTCATTATTATTTGTTGCTTCAATTGCATAATATCATTGTTGTGCTATAGTAATTAGTCATCAAATAACTAGAGAGATATAGATAGGTTAGTCTGTAGCACACTATATTTTTAAATGCATACTATTCATAGGTTGTTTGAGTTTTTTGATATCAAGCATGACAATACGATATGTGCTTAAGCCATACTTAGAAATGATGATGTGTGAACCTATCCAATTGGGATCAAAATATTCCTTGAATTCATGTTTAGCATTAGTATTCTTTTGGTTTTCTTTGAGAACTAGATCACCAGCTTCAAAGGATCAATGTCTCAACTTCTTTCCATAGTATTTTTTAAGTTTTTGTTGGTAGATCTACAATTGTTATAAGAAATGGATCTGCTTTTCATCAAGTAGTTTGAATTGACTAAGGCACGCAAGACGATAATTATCCCCTATAATGATGCAGGAGCATCCGGAGGCAAAGCTGGCAATATTGCGTCACCCAAAATGTATTTTTTTTCTTAAGTACTAAAACTGTCGCGATATCGCGACGCTTTTTGAAGAAGGGCACCAGCGGGCCAAACCGTCGCGATATCGCGACGTATTTTTGAAAAGCACGGTCGGGACGCCAAACTGTCGCGAAATCGTGACATTTCTGAAGACGCACGGTCGGGACGCCAAACTGTCGCGAAATCGTGACATTTCTAAAGCCGCGCAGTCGGGACGCCAAACTGTCGCGAAATCGTGACATTTCCGAAGACGCACAGTCGAGACACCAAACTGTCGTGAAATCGTGACATTTACGTTGCAACGTGGTGCGGACGCACGGTGGTCGCGAAATCGTGACACTTTCGAAAGCAGGATTTGAAGGCACAGGGACATCTTTGACAAAAAGGTTCTAAGGCACAAGAATGGTCGCGAAATCGTGACACCTTCAAAGGCAAGCTTAAAGGACGTCGCGAAATCGTGACACCTTCAAAGATAAAGTTTAAAAGACGTCGCGAAATCGTGACACTTCGGGAGGCAAGACTTGGAAGCATAAAGACATCGCAACACCTTCGAAGGCAGAGCTCAAAGATGTCGCGAAATCGTGACATATCCGGAGGTAAGGTTCCACAATGCAAAGATGTCGCGAAATCGTGACACTTCCGATCCAAGGACGTACGGAATGAAAAGATGTCGCGAAATCGTGACATATCCGGGGGCAAGGTTCCACAATGCAAAGATGTCGCGAAATCGTGACATGTCGCGGTTTCGCGGCCCAAGGGAGGAAGGCGAGTAAGAAAGGCCTAGACATCGCGATATCGCGACGTGTAGCGGAATCGCGGTCCCAAGGAGGAGAGAGAAGCCTAACATCAAAACGTCGCGATATCGCGACCAAAGAGGAGAGAGAAAGTGTTGGGGCAAATACGTCGCGATATCGCGACAGGACGCTCACGACATTGACCAGCCGGTGACTGCAGGGACCGGTGCGAGAGGACACGTGGCGTGAAGTTACAGGTGGCTCGAGAGTATGAAGCGGTTACGAGGAAGCATGGCAACGAGGACACGTGGCATCAGCTGCAAACGGCCATGGCGCATTCTTATGAATGATTGACTTGGCGAGTGGATCGACAGGCGATTGCAGGGCATACCGCCACTACAGGCTATGATGTTTTGATGCATCTGGCAGCATTTTGCCAGCGGGACAGAGCATTCGTGCGGGCGGTATGGGGAGTCTCGCATTCAAGTAATGATGGTCCAAAGAGAGTCGGGCACTGGGGGATGAAAAGGACCCGCACTTTGCGTAATGAAAAGAAGGAGGTGGCGGCCGAGGAGAAGAGGCGCATGCATTGTATTTAAAAAAAAAAAAAGACCTTTTGGAGGGGGGATTGATTTTTTTGGTTGTATGTAAGGAGAGACCTCTGTTTTAATGAAACTTGCTGAAATTTCGTCTGTGCATGGTTAATTCTGCATTCTTGCTGTGTGTTGTGTGCGGTCCTATACCAAGTGGTATCAGAGCCAGGTTGGTTCTGAGAGTGCAAACCGATCGCCGAACAGAGAGGCGGTTGCGCCAGGACAGTGGTTGTGGGGTTGTGAAGAAGAAGCAAGATGCCTCCGTGAAGAGACCGTGGTGGTATAAGGCACGGACGAGCAAGAATGGAGGAGGTCGATTTGAGAGCCCTGCAGAGGCAATTTGAGGCTCTACAAGAGGAAATTAGAAGAGGAGTCGAGCCGAGAAGGGAAGAACCCAGCGAAGATGAAGTGTGGGAAGAAGAAGTTCCATCTGAGGATGAAGAGGCTTTGGAGCCAGCGGAGGCTAGGCTATACAGGGCTATCTCCCAGATTGGGAAGAAGCCAAAATTTGACGTCTCGACTTACTCTGGAAACCTCAACCCTGAGGAATTAATAGACTCGATCAACGACATGGAGGAGTACTTCGAATACGAAGAGATCGCAGATCCAAATCGGATCAAATTCGCAAAAACCAAGCTGAAGGGGCATGCTAGCATCTGGTGGAAAGGAGTGCAGTTAGAAAGAAATAGGAGGGGAAAGGAAAGGATCACCGGATGGGATAGGATGGTAGAGAAACTAAAGAGGCAGTTCATCCCTGCAGATTATGAGCTGGATTTATTGAAGAAAATGCAGAGTCTTCGACGGGGCTAGTAAGTCCGTCAAGGAATATATGAGAGGAGTTCTACCAGATTTCAATCGGAACCGGCCATTCGGAGGCGAACAAAGAGAAGGTCGCACGTTACATAAATGGATTGCGAACCAGGCATTCAAGAAGAGTCGGGGCTGGTTAGAATGAGCACGAGTGGAGGATGCATATCCGTTTGCATTAAAAGTGGAAGAGAAACTAAATAGAAGGTTTGATGGTAAGCGAGAGAGGGAAGGATAGGGGTGGAAGAGGCTGGTGGAAGAGGCGGTGGTGGAAGATACAAAGATTTTGGAAAAGCTGCGGAAGCTAGTAGCGACCAGAAATAGAAAGAGGTGAGAGAAGAGGATGACCGACGCCCACGCAATCAGAGCAACAACTACCCAAGAGGAAGAGGTAGGTCTGGGCGAGGGTTTGGAAGAGGTGTTTTTAGAGGAACCTGCTTCAACTGCGGTGAAGAAGGACACAGGGCATACAACTGCCCACAACATCAAGAGAGGCCAAATCGAAGACCTGAGGGTCAGGCCCGAGCTGCTGTAGCAGACGAAGGTGTAGAGTCTGAGCATTCAGAGGAAGCAGAAAGAGGGGAAACCATGATTATCAGAAGAGTCTTGTTGAATGAAGAAGAAAAGGCGGACCAAAGGAACAGCTTGTTTCGAACAAGATGCAAGTGCGCAGGCAAGGTCTGTAATATCATCATTGATAATGGAAGCACTGACAATTTGGTTTTCGAGGAAATGGTTTCCAAGCTGCGGTTGGAAAGGAGAAAACACCCGCACCCTTATCGGATTGCATGGCTGCAAAAGGACCATCGGGCACTAGTAAGCGAGCAATGTCTGGTGAAGTTCAATATTGGAACTTACCGAGATGAGGTTTTATGTGACATCTTACCTATGGATGCATGTCACTTGCCGCTTGGGAGACCTTGGCGGTTTGACCGAAGTGCTTGTTCATGATGGTCGAGCCAACACATATTCTCTGTCAAAGAATGGAGTTCGCCATAAGTTAAAACCCACGAAAGAGGCGGATGAGAAAGTATGCGGCGGTGCACGAGTCTGTCTAGTTGATGGCGAGAAGATTCTTGGAAGGCTCGAAGCCGGATCATGTGTGTTATGCTATAATCCCCAGAGTTAGGGAAGAAGGATGCAAGGAGATTCCAATGGAAGTCATGGGATTGTTAGAAGAATTCCCTGATATCATTTCTGACAATGTTCCTGAAGGTTTACCACCTGTTAGGAGGATCAGTCATCACATCGACTTGGTGCCTGGATCGAGCTTGCCAAACAAGGCCGCACATCGAATGACACCGGTGGAAACTGAAGAATTAAATCGGCAAGTTCAAGATCTGTTGAAGAAAGGCCTGATAAGGGAGAGTCTTAGTCCTTGTGCTGTACCAGCAGTATTAGCACCCAAGAAGGATGGAGAATGGAGGATGTGCACCGACTCTCGGGCAATCAACAAGATCACCATTAAATACGGGTTTCCTCTGTCGAGAATGGATGATATCATGGACTGCTTGAGTGGAGCTGAGTACTTCACAAAAATTGATTTGAAAAGTGGATACCATCAGATCCGCATTAGAGAAGGGGATGAATGGAAGACAACTTTCAAAACCAGAGAAGGGCTGTATGAGTGGTTGGTTATGCCATTTGGATTAACCAATGCACCTAGTACCTTTATGAGGTTAATGAATGAAGTTATGAAGGAATTTTTGGGCAAATTTGTTATTGTTTACTTGGATGATATACTGATTTTTAGCAGAACCTTAGAGGAGCACCTGATGCACATCAGGAAGGTTCTTGAGAAACTGCGGGAGGAGCAGTTATTGATCAATCTGAAGAAGTGCAACTTTGTGAAGAAGGAGCTGGTATACCTGGGATTTGTCATATCAGCAAATGGTCTCAAGATGGACCCCGAAAAGGTGAAGGCTATCCTCGAATGGCCTGTCCCAAGGAGTGTGACCGAGGTTAGATCATTTCATGGTCTGGCCAGTTTCTACAGAAAATTTATTAGAAACTTCAGCAGTATTTGTGCATCTCTTACTGAGACAATGAAGGGAAACAAGAAGGAATTCCAGTGGACAGTTGGAGCCAATAAAAGCTTTGCTATGCTGAAGAAGAAGGTCACTGAGCAACCCATTTTAGCACTTCCAGATTTCAATAAGGTGTTTCAGGTAGACTGCGATGCGAGTGGCAGTGCGATAGGAGCCGTCTTGAGCCAAGAAGGTAGGCCTGTAGCTTATTTCAGCGAGAAGCTCAATGATGCCGAGGAGAAAATATTCGGTATATGATCAAGAGTTTTACGCCATAGTTCAAGCACTCAAGAAATGGAGGCACTATCTGTTGCTAAAGGAGTTTGTTCTCTATACTGACCATCAAGCGCTGTAGTTTATTAATAGTCAGGGAAAATTGAATCAGAGACACCTAAAATAGGTAGAGTTCCTGCAGAGCTATACCTTTGTCCTGAAGCATCGAAGTGGAAGGTCTAATAGGGTGGTAGATGCATTGAGTAGGAGGCAATGTATGATGATAGAAATGAGAGTGGAGGTTGTAGGGTTTGCTGAGCTCAAGAACTTATACCCTGTAGACCCCGATTTCGTAGAAGCTTGGAAAGCCTGCACTGCGCTTGTTGCGTTGGACAGGACTAGATGGTTAGATTACCTGATTCAAGATGAAATGTTGTTTAAGGGGAATCAATTGTGCATTCCGAGGAGCTCAATGAGAGAGAACCTCATTAAAGAAAAGCACGGTGGGGGTTTAGCTGGACACTTTGGCCGTGACAAGACCATCTCATTGGTTAGTGAAAACTATTACTGGCCACAATTGCAGCAGGATGTGGCAAAGTTTGTGCAGAGTTGCAGGATTTGCCAGATGGCAAAGGGCGTGAGGTAGCCTACTGGTTTGTATCAACCACTACCTATACCTGAGCGGCCGTGGGAAGATATTAGTATGGATTTTGTGCTCGGTTTACCCGGGACGCAGAGGGGGCACGATTCCATATTTGTGGTAGTGGACAGATTTTCGAAAATGGCACATTTTATCCCGTGCCAGAAGACTAGCGATGCGGTCCATGTAGCTGGTCTGTTCTTTAAGGAAGTGGTACGCCTTCATGGGCTACCAAGAAGCATTGTGTCGGACAGGGATACCAAGTTTGTAGGTTATTTTTGGAAGACCCTGTGGAAGAAGCTGAGGACGGAGTTAAAGTTCAGTTCTGCTTACCACCCGCAAACAGATGGCCAAACAGAGGTGGTTAATCGGAGTTTGGGCAACCTACTGCGATGCTTGGTAGGGGACAAGCCCAAGGGATGGGATCTAATTCTGCCGCAAGCTGAGTTTGCGTATAACAGCTCGGTCAATCGGAGTACCAACAAGTCACCATTCCAGATTATCTATGGGAGCAACCCACGAAACGCTTCAGAGTTAAGAAGGTTGGAGACAAGGGAGAAATGCAGTGCTGAGGCAGAAGACTTTGCCGAACACTTGAAAGGAGTGCATGAGGAAGTGACAAGACACATTGCCAAGATGAATGCTCAATATAAGGCGAGGGCGGATCAAAAACACAGAGCTAAGGAGTTCCAAGTAGGAGATTCTGTCATGGTCCATCTGCGGAAGGAACGGTTCCCTGCCAAGACATACAACAAACTCAAAATGAAGAAATTTGGGCCATGCAAAATCATTGGCAAACGGGATTCGGGTAATGCCTACGAGGTGGAGTTACCAAGTGAACTTAACATCTCCCCCGTGTTTAACATCTCAGATTTGGTTGAGTATCATGAAGGAGAAAGCAGTGAGATACCCAATCCAGAGTTATGGAGCATTCCAGTAGCCATCCCGAGTTGTGGACGAGATAGAAGAAGTTACGGATATGCGTGAGGGCCGGAGTACTCGAAACAGGAGTTATTCTGAGTATTTAATCAAATGGAAGGGCCGACCCATAGAAGATGCGACTTGGCTATCCAAGGCGGAGGTTGATCGTTTGGGTCTACCTCAGTCAAATCAGAAGTGAGGTCACTTCTCAAACCCACCCGGGTGTCTGATGCAGGAGCATCCGGAGGCAAAGCTAGCAATCTTGCGTCACCCAAAATGTATTTTTTTCTTAAGTACTAAAACTGTCGCGATATCGCGACGCTTTTTGAAGAAGGGCACCGGCGGGCCAAACCGTCGCGATATCGCGACGTATTTTTGAAAAGCACGGTCGGGACGCCAAACTGTCGTGAAATCGTGACATTTCTGAAGACGCACGGTCGGGACGCCAAACTGTCGTGAAATCATGACATTTCTAAAGCAGCGCAGTCGGGACGCCAAACTGTCATGAAATCGTGACATTTTTGAAGACGCACGGTCGGGACGCCAAACTGTCATGAAATCGTGACATTTCTGTTGCAACGTGGTCTGGACGCACAGTGGTCGCGAAATCGTGACACTTTCGAAAGCAGGATTTGAAGGCACAGGGACATCTTTGACAAAAAGGTTCTAAGGCACAAGAATGGTCGCGAAATCGTGACACCTTCAAAGGCAAGCTTAAAGGACGTCGCGAAATCGCGACACCTTCAAAGATAAAGTTTAAAAGACGTCGCGAAATCGTGACACTTCTGGGAGGCAAGACTTGGAAGCATAAAGACATCGCAACACCTTCGAAGGCAGAGCTCAAAGATGTCGCGAAATCGTGACATATCCGGAGGTAAGGTTCCACAATGCAAAGATGTCACGAAATCGCGACACTTCCGATCCAAGGACGTACGGAATGAAAAGATGTCGCGAAATCGTGACATATCCGGGGGCAAGGTTCCACAATGCAAAGATGTCACGAAATCGTGACATGTCGCGGTTTCGCGGCCCAAGGGAGGAAGGCGAGTAAGAAAGGCCTAGACATCGCGATATCGCGACGTGTAGCGGAATCGCGGTCCCAAGGAGGAGAGAGAAGCCTAACATCAAAACGTCGCGATATCGCGACCAAAGAGGAGAGAGAAAGTGCTGGGGCAAATACGTCGCGATATCGCGACAGGACGCTCACGACATTGACCAGCCAGTGACTGCAGGGACCAGTGCAGAGGGACACGTGGCATGAAGTTACAGGTGGCTCGAGAGTATGAAGCGGTTACAGGAAGCATGGCAACAGGACACGTGGCATCAACTGCAAACGACCATGGCGCATTCTTATGAATGATTGACTTGGCAGTGGATCGACAGGCGGCTGCAGGGCATACCGCCACTACAGGCTATGATGTTTTGATGCACCTAGCAGCATCATGCAGGCGGGACAGAGCATTCGTGCGGGCGGTATGGGGAGTCTCGCATTCAAGTAATGATGGTCCAAAGAGAGTCGGGCCTGGGGATGAAAAGGACCCGCACTTTGCGTAATGAAAAGGAGGTGGCGGCCGAGGAGAAGAGGGCATGCATTGTATTTAAAAAAAGAAAAAGACCTTTTGGAGGGGGGATTGATTTTTTTGGGTATGTAAGGAGAGACCTCTGTTTTAATGAAACTGGCTGAAATTTCGTCTGTGCATGGTTAATTCTGCATTCTTGCTGTGTGTTGTGTGCGGTCCTATACCATATAAAAATATCATGCAGAAGAATTTTTAGACATGGGAATTCAAGTTCAAAAGAAAAATAGCCTTATTATCATATACTAAAGCATATGGTATCATATTAGTGGTGGTTTCCAATATGCCCAAAGGGATGGGTATAGTTGAAGATGTTAGTCTCTTGCAGTTTTATTGACCATATTCTTAAGGATCTTAATAAGAGTTTTATGGGAGGGCTCAACATGTCCATTACATTGAGGGTAATAAGATGTATACTAGTGTTGTACATGATATTTTGCACAATTGTTTTTGACATCATCATTTTTTAATAGTGTGTTATTAGCTGAGATAATATTAGAGGGGATGCCATAGTAATAAATTATATAGTTATGAATAAATTTTAGAGATTTGGATACCACTTGCTAAGGCTAATGCCATATCCTCAACCCATTTGGTAAAGTATTAAATTGTAGCAAAGATGAAATTATGTCCATTAGAAGATGTGGGATTGATTTTCCCAATGATGTCCAATACCCAAATGGAAAAAGCCCAAGGTGAAATAATGGTCTGGAAGGCTTGGGATGGAGCATGGATAAGGTTGTCATGTTTTTGACACTCCTCGTACAACTTGACTTAATCACATGATTCTTTCTATATGAAGGGTCAATAATAATCCATTTAAAGGAGTTTGTTAGAAATGTAACACCATTAAAGTACCCATCGCAAGACATGGCATGGGCCTCCTAGATTACCTTTTGAAATTTAGCATGGTCTAGGCATCTAATAAGATGTTATCAAGGGTGCAAAAATATAAAATATCACCAATAACATGTATATATGTCATTTTATTAAGGTCATCCCATCTATTTTGATTCAAATATTTAGGCAGTGTTATCTTTGAGGTAATAATAGACTTCCTTGTACCAAGGAGTAGATGATGTGGTCAAGATTAAATACCTCAAATGAGTTAGATTGGATTATAGGGATATGGGCTCTATGATTTGGTTGATTACGATTATGGCTTACTCATAATAAAATTCTAAGGGGATAACTAATGTTACAAAATCCATAGCATCTGCAAGATCATTAATAGATGTAGGGATGGCATCAATGGTAACCTTGTTAAAAGTATCTAGTATTTTATCGATAATATCTTTATAAGAATTTAATTAGTAATTTTTTGTTTGATACATACCTTTGAATTGGCTGACTACTAATTGTGAATCTCCAAATATGGAAAGGGTTTTGACATTAAAGGCTTTAACAACATAAATTCCTAGAATAAGGGCTTCATACTCTGCTATATTATTGTTGGAGGAAGACCTAAGCTTAAAAGAAAAAGGGATTATTTACTATTGAGGAGTAATTAAAAATTTTTGCACCTTTTACTTTGATAAGTAACATACCATTGAAGTACAAGATTACCTTTTCCTCCTCAAATCTAATGTTAAATATGGATTCATTAGGGAAGTCTATCACTAAGAATTAGATCACTTCTAAAGGTGCATCCTCTAGTTGGTCAAAAATCACATGGCCTTTCATAGACTTGTAACTAACTCTAGATTAAACTTACTAAACATAATAACCCACTTAGCAGTTCTCCCTAAGAGATGAGGTTTAACATGAGGTATCACAATGGCTCTACTCTTGTGAAAAAAAAGGTCTTATGACTCAATGTATAATATCTAATATTTTGGGAGGCAAACACTATAACTAAGCAAAATATTTCTAAAGGGCTATATTTGACTTCATAACTAACCAAATTTTAACTTATATAGAAGATGACCCTCTCTATATATTATTCATCATATTAAAACAACATATCTTCTAAGGAATAATCAATTTTAATTGTGTAAAAATACAAGGACTTGTTAGGATTAGGTGGAATAAGCAGTAGGGGTGAAATAAGGTAGGATTTTATGGCATCAAATAGAACCTGACATTCATCAACCCATTTGAATACCGTATTCTTTCTTAGAATTTTGGTGAAAGGTTGACATTTATCAACAAGTTGGTAGATTAATCTTATAATGGCTTAAATATTTGTAACAACCTAAAAATAAAATTGTAATAAAATATTACAAGCAAAGGCTTACATGGGATAAACCTTTATTTTAATTATATTAGCTTTCAAGGCTTCACCAAATTTGAGTTCCAAGTTGCTGCATACGACACTCAATGGACAAGAGTGGCCAACTTCCATAGTTTTTTTAGTTCACCTTAATAAACCTACATGTTTAGAATGATGCCAATAGTGGTCCCCCAAGTTTTCTATTCCATCATTGGTATAGGACCATGTGATCATGGCATAGGGATTTCCCTTTAAGTCCCATAACACTTAAATGGTTATACCTATTCCCTAACATGATTCTAAGTCCATCTAGGTAGTTTAATTAAGCGTACAACCTTAGTGCTTAGTTACCACACCTCAGTGGGATAACTAAGGTCATTGCAACTTCAACGATAAATAACATGATCACCTAATCCTACAATATAGAGGGATCACCACTATTGACTTATGAATGGTTCCTCAAATTCTAGTTAGAATACACCTGATCCTACTTGTTTAAGGTGAAAATATTCACAAGATACTTGGCTATTGTAGCCTCACAAATCCTTTCAAGTTTATGAGTTCTTAGCTATTACATCCTCGCAACTCCTAAGACTCATGTTTGCCTGGTTATTGCATCCACACAACTCCTCCCAGGATTAAATTTTATTAAGTTTTGATTTAAAAGAGTACTCCTATCAATCCCTTTCCAAGGTAATAAATATTGCATTGAAAACATAATTATCAAATAAAAAATTACATATTACACTATATAAAAGCATTTATAAAGCAACTACATGATCCAACATGCTGCAATTGATAATAAAGATTCATTAAGAAACAAATCCAAATTGCACATAATACAAATTCCTATCATAAAACTCCAAGGATCCTTTTTTATAACATACATACTTTAACATAAGAGATTCAATTATCATAATGATGCATTCTAGCAATTGAAATAACCCATTTCTATCTATCCATGGAAAATATTGTTGAACACATCTTAAAGTACAAAACCCATAACATCATTAAAAAAACATAATATTTAAATTTGTACAATAATCAAGTTTACAAAACTATTTTAATAAAGTATTCCTTTACATAGCCTTTGATTCATTTTCATCAACTAAACATTTATAGAGCCTATGAAGCCATTTCACAAGGATATCTAAGTCTTCTAAAGTTCTACAACATCTTGATAAAGACTTCACCCACGAATTATGAGAGATACTTAAGGTTCAGGATAACTCTAGATGCAATGCGATGTTTCATACCCTTTTATTACTATGCAATCAACTATGCATAAAAAATAAAATAATCCAACAAGAAGAGATCCCATATTCCTCTTTATAGTGAACCTTTCATCTGCATAGGGATTTATTATAATTGTTTCTCTTTCAAAACCCACATGCAAAAATCCAACTAAATAAAGAGAACCCCATACGTTTCTTGTAATGATTCCTTAACTATAATTAGTCTAAAAAATAAATAATAGTTTCTCTTTCAAAACCAACATGGAAAAATCCAACTAAACAAAGAGAATCCTATACTTCTCTTATAATGATTCCTTAACTATCATAAGTCTCAAGAATCAATAATAGTTTCTCTTTCAAAACCAACATGGAAAAATCCAACTAAACAAAGAGAATCCCATACTTCTCTTATAATGATTCCTTAACCCACAAGAGTCTCAAGAATCATTATGTTGGTTTCTCTTTCAAAACCCATATACTTAGCACCATAAAAACATATAAGAACTACCATTATTTTTATATAACAAAGAACATACAACACAATATTGCATTCCTTTCAATAAGAAAAAGATATGGTAGCTAAAGCATTTATTACACATAAAGCTTATTCCAACAAACTTGATTACTATAAACATCAGGAATTATAAACCAACAAAAGAGCTTTATTGAATCAAATATAATCAAGTTATTTTTCAATAAATTATAATCCATATACTTCATTATGCCAATATAATCAAAGCACCTTATACTAAATCAAATATGATTAAAGTACTTTAGTAAAATAAAATATAGTCAAAGTAACTTAATTTAAAATAAAAAATAATTAAAGTACTTTATTAAAACTAATATAATCAAAGCACCTTAATTTAAATGAACGATTCCTAAAATACTCTACATATATTCAAGACCTTAGCATTATAATGAAGTAATTCATAACTAACATACTCTATTAATGCCCTCATAATAAAGTACTTGATGACATACATAATATTACAATGCATTACTACCCTAATATATTAACCCAAGGAACCAAAGGAAACTAATATTAAACACTACAAATATGCACCCTAAAAACAAAGTGAAATCCAAAGGCAGTTTGGTAGAATTGAACATAGATCTAGAACAATGGATCTGGCTCAACCAAAAACCTATGCCTGCTTGCACTTGGTTTTGATAAAGATACAAGTAATCCCTTTACGAGCAGTGATGAGAGACTTCATAGGGCATAACAACACACAATAAACCAAAGGATGCTATCCTATGCAAACATTTACTGATAGAGACCTTGCAGATGCTCATAGGGATAATCACACCAGGCATCCACAAGAGAAAAATAACAATACCCCACAAAATATACCAACAAGCAAAAGAAAAGAAAAGGGAGGTCTCATAGGTTGGCGCACCTCACTAACTCACACCAACATTCAACATGAAAGACCAAACACTGTAGAACAAAGCGCCAAAGGTAGGCTAGATAAAGAAGCCAACCAGGAAACTATCCAAAATTGAAAAGAAGCAATACAAAAGCACAACATCGAAAGAAAAATATAAAATTCCATAAAGACACAAATCAAGCATGAGAAAAGGCATTAACTAAACCACCAAAAACACTAGGGATCTGATACTAGCTTAGTCAATGTCTATTATCATGCTAACTCCTCAATGTTTGACACACTCCTTCCAAAATTTCCAAAAACCAACAACCCAAACCCCCTCATGTCTAAGCCACCAAAAAAACTAGGAAGCTACCTGATACTGGCTCAATCGATGTCCACTACAGTGATAACTCCTCAATATTTGATCTACTCCTTCCAAAACGTACAAAAACCAACAACCCAAACCTCCTCAAGGCCTTATCTCTTAAGCAAGGAACTTGGGCACCCTTACACATGATAATGGTAATGTTCTATTTCAAGAAGTGTTACCTCCTTAATGGCCATCCTTGGTGATCAAGTGTCACCTATGCGCACAAAGGGAGAGGGCCAACTAAGTAAAAGATTAAACCATAATCAACCATAAGCAATAAGGACATCATCTAAAAGCTCAATACTTGCACACCAAGAGTAAACATAGATTATATCCAAAAAATATTTTCATGCCACTATTTTATCCTTAAATAGGTAGTCTCCTTTAAGATAGTCTAGTGCTATCGCCAACCTACTAAGGAGACTCATTGCATTAGAAAATTCTTGGCCCAATGGTGTGAATAAAAAATCGTAAAAAGCAATGCATATACATAAAGGGTATTTTATTACCTAAAGTTATCGATGAGCGAGTCATCACCATCGTTTCCCTAAATATCTCTCTTTTGTTGGAAATATTTGTGCAAATTGTTGTCATTGATGTCAAAAGAGAGATGTCATTGATGTCAAGGAAAATTATCAAGGCACAATTATTATTCTAAGTAAGGTCAATAATGAAGGCACAAGTTTATCTCAAGAGAAAGGAAATTTGTTGAGAAAAGCATTATAATATTTATTTTTGAATATTATAATGAAGGACAAAAGGCTTAAGAGTTCTTTGGAACAATGGTTTAAAAATGAAGGCAAGATATTAATATTATTGAAGGCAATAATATTAATTGTGAAGGTAAGGTTCAAAAGGATTAATATTATAATATCTTTATTATAATATAAATATTTCAAGTTATAATATCATTTGAGCACCAAGTAATTGAAGGTAATTCGAATTAATTTTGAATTGAGGTGGCCGACATCATATGGTGTAAAAAATACAAGGTGGGCCAACTTTGGACAAAGAGGAAATTAAATCATATTAATACCCCGTGCCTAAAGTCATTTTTGAGTTGTTCGATATGGTGCAAGCAATAATCTCGATATCCGATTCGTTGCACATGGAAGAGAAGGAAAGGAAAGGAGAGCGTAGTCTTCTACAATGAACAGTGAAGGTTTATGTTTGGATTGGTGCACATCAAATACCATCCAGCTAGCTAGACCAGTTGGTGGCTGAACCTATGCGAAGGTGTTGTGAGAAGGAGGTTTCGGGTTTGAAACCCATCGTAGACCATTTTTGTTTGGTTGGGTAGAGTTCATGGTAGGAGGAAGTAAAAGGTGATTGGCGCCTTTGTGTTCTCACGGGCTGCGTTAGCGCAGTTGGTCGTGGCCCTTTGGTTGGGCGCCTTGCTCTCACGAGGTGAGAGGTTCGAGTCACATTGAGGGTAGAATAAAAGAGGTATTTATTTTCTCAATTATGATTTGATTTTTGTGGGAGTTATAAGGTTGAGTTGTCATTTATTTTTTCTCATTTGATATAGGAGAAATAAGGTGTGAAAAGGGTCTTTTGGTATTGAAATTTAAAATATGTTTAGAAGGAGAAATAAGGTGTGATAAGGATTCTTTCATTGTATGAGTTGATTGTGTGTGTTTTAAAAGTAGGAGTTATAAGGTGTTTTGTGGTTTAATTATTGTGTGTATTTTTGCATGGTGAAAGAAAGTTTGAAGGGTTTTGTTCTTTGATTAAAAAGCCTTGTTTTGAGAAATTAAAAGGAATTGTAAAGTAATATTTTTATGCACAATTTTTGAGGAAAGGTTTATCATGTGGATGATTGAAAAGTGCTATGCTAACTAACCCTTGAAAGTGGCATAAGAAAGACAGAATATTTTGAGACAGGTTTTGAGGGCACTTCTTCATCAAAGCAAGTTAAGAGGTATGGTGACATTATTCCTTCTTAAAGGTGTTTGATTGAGAAAATATTTCTGAATCATAAGGTGGAGATAAAAGGTTTGTTTAAGTGTGGATTGTTGGAAATATTTGAGCTAGGGTTTGTGAAACAAAATGTGCATCCTTGTTGAAAGAAATTGAAAATATTTGTGTTAGAGTTTGTAGAACAAGTTGTGCTTTATTCTTGAAAGAAATTGGAAACACTTGTGCTTAGGGTTGAGTGAATTGAATATGAATGATTGTATTAGAGTTATCTTTGAGAACAAGTTGTGCATTGAGTTGAGTTTGTTCTTGAAAGTGAATGTGCAAGTGTTAGAATATCAGATTTGTGAAGCAATGTGGGTGTGCACTAGCTTTGATTGTGGGGAAATACATAAGAAGGTGTTATCATTTGCTAGAACTAGAGTATTACAATTAGAATGCAATAAATGTGAGACATGTGAAAACAAACTTAATGATTGAGTAGAACATATTGAGATATTTTCAAGTGCATATCATTCTCTATATGTTCAAGAGGTTAAACAAATTCTAGGTAGAATATGTCTAAACTACTTCAAGTTAAAGAAATCATTGAATATTAGATAAAGCACTCTATTATGCAAGATAAATAAACATTTTGTATGCAAGATTTAGAGATAGATGAGCATATTATGAGTTTTTTTGAGCATGTATTAGAGTATATTAGAGCAGAATTATATGTGATAGATTTGAGCAAGTCTTGTGAGAAGACTTGAACAGGTTTAAGGTAGATTTGAGCAAGTCTTGTGAGAAGACTTGAAACAAGTTTGAGGTAAATTTGAGAAAGTCTTGTGAGAAGACTTGAAATTTATGCAGATTTTATGAGTAGATTTGAGATAGATTTGTTCTAATTAACTGTGTAAATTGAATTGAGACAGATTTTTGTTGTAAATTTATGAAGCTTGTGAGGAGAGTTGAGATAGATTTATGCATGTAACGTGTGCAAATTTGAGTAGAGCTGAGAGAAGTTTTTATTACTAATTTGAGGAAGCCTTGTGTGAAGGCTTGAGGTAGATTTATGCATGTAAAATGTGTAGATTTGAGTAGAGAAGTGATCAGGTTTGGAGCTGACCAAATCAGAGAGGAGAGGAGTCTCCTATGGATAGAGGTCCACTAGCTAGAGTAGTGGGGACAGAGGTCTCCTATGGATAGAGGTCCACTAGCCAGAGTAGTGGGGATAGAGGTCTCCTATGGATAGAGATCCACTAGCTAAAGTAGTGGGGATAGAGGTCTCCTATGGATAGAGATCCACTAGCCAGAGTAGTGGGGATAGAGTTCTCCTATGGATAGATTTCCACTAACTAGAGTTAAGGGGATAAGTGTCTCCTATGGATAGAGTTCCACAAACTAGAGTTAAGGGGATAGAATTCCACAAACTAGAGTTAAGGGGATAGAGTTCTCCTATGGATAGAGTTCCATGAACCAGAGTTAAGGGGATAGAGTTCTCCTATGGATAGAGATCCATGAACTTGAGCATAGGGGATTGAGATCTCCTTTGGAAAGAGGTCCATAAACATTGTAATAGGGAATTGGTTCCCAAGATATTTGTTGAGAAAATTTAGAAGAAATATTTTCTCCATGGACGTAGCCCACATTGGGTGAACCACGTTAAATCTGTGTCTCTCATGTGTGTGATGATTTATGCATTGCTTTACTACTGCTATTGATGATATTGGTTGATACTATTTTTGGAAAGATATTGCAATTGATAACATTGGATAATATTGTTTGGGAAAGAAAAGTAAAAGTTGATCTTATACTATTCACCCCCCTCTCAGTATAAGCTTATGTTCTTCAATTGGTATCAGAGCGGGTTCCTTCAAAAAAAATCTAACAACTTGAAGGAAGATATTACAGGAACACAGATGGCATCTCAGAATGGATCTTCAACAAATAAGGCTCCATTGTTTGATGGGAACAATTATGCTTTCTGGAGTATGAGGATGAAGACTTATTTGATGGCACAAGGATATGAAACATGGCAATCTATTGAGGATGGGTTCACACCTACAACTACTCCTCCCACAGATAAGGATGGTAAGCAATTACATGTGAATAATGCCAAGGCTATGAATGGAATATTAAGTGGATTACGTGAATCAGAATTTGTGAAAGTTATGCAATGTAAATCAACAAAAGAGATATGGGACAAATTGAAGTAAACATATGAAGGAGATAGCAAGGTCAAGTTGGCAAAACTACAAACTCACAGGAGGAGGTTTGAAGAGTTGAAGATGGAATATGAGGAAGATATTGCTAAATACTTACTTCATGTTGATGAAGTTGTTAATACCATGCATGGACTTGGATTCAAAATTGAGGACTCCAGTGTTGCTCAAAAAGTATTAAGATCACTCCTTATAAGGTATGATGCAAAGGTTTCAACTATAGAAGAGATGAAGGATCTCGATAAGTTGACTATGGATGAGTTACATGGAATTCTCACAACTTATGAGATGAGAATAGAAAAATATCACAATTCCAAGAGAGAGGCAACTTTCAAAGCTTCAAAGAAGACAAAATATAAGAAACCAGAATCAAGTGATGAGTCAAGCAATAATGAAGAAGCTAACTATGTGAGAAGAAATAAGGACTCAAGAAAACACAAAGATATAAATACTGTGAAATGTTTTAATTGTGGTGACTTTGGTCACTATGCATCTAATTATCCACAAGATGGAAGCAGTAGTAGTGAAGAGAAACAAGATTATAAGAAAAAGGAAGAAAGAAAATTTAGGCATGAAAAGAAAAATAGGTATAGTCAAGGCAAGCATGAAAAGAAGTTCTTTCAAAGGTACAAGAAGAGTTTCTATGTTAAAAGAGCAAGAAGTGCTTCAAATGATAGTGATGAAAGACTCTCAGATAGTGAAGAAGAAGAGATTCTATTTTTGGCAATAGAAGAGGAAGAAAACACTCCTATTGAAGACCAAGGAGAAGATGCTCCTATAATTGAAGACCTAGAGAAAGGTTCAAAAAAGAAGAAGGCATAGTTGATCTAGAAGAAGAACTTATTGTTGCTCTCAGAGAGTTGAAAAGAGTTAGAAAGTAGAATTCAAGATTGAAGGCTCAAGTTCAAGAAGATGAGGAAATAAAAGAAAAGCTTCTACAAGATCTCAAAAACTCAAAAGCTAAGGCAAGGAGATTTAAAGAAGTCATGGTTGAAAAGTTAGAGGTAAAAGAGTTAGAATGTGAAAGGTTAGAACATGAAGTGGTTTCTCTAAGGATGGAAGTGAAATATTCTAAGGATAAGCTGCACAGGTTTGGGAAAAGTTCAAAAGCTTTGGATAACATTATCAATGCACAAAGATCTTCATTTATCAAAATAGGACTTGGTTTTGAAAAAGGTCAAGAGGTACAAAAAGAGGAGTCAAGCTCAGAAGAAAAGGAAGTTTTAGAGGAAGAGATTGAAGAAGAACCTAAGACCTATGTTGATAAGTTGAAGAGTGGAAGCTTCACTAAGAAAGAAAATAATGCACAAACAAGAAACAAGGACCATCACAGAGAAGGCAAAGAAAGGACCAAGAGACCAGGTGTTTCAAGACAAGATGAATATTTCTTCCAAGGGCATTGTTTTTCATGTAATCATTTTGGTCACAAAGCTATGCATTGCAGGGTTCATGGAAAGAAGGATTATGGCTTCACTAAGAGGAATTTCAACTCATTCGAAGATGGATATTTCTTTCAAGGTTATTGCTACTCATGTAATCACTTTGGTCATAAAGTGATCCACTACAGGGTTCATGATATAAATGATTATGGCTTCACCAAGAGGAACTTCAAGTCATTTGCACCTTCCAAGAACTACAACATCAGGTGTTACAATTGCAATAATCTTGGGCATAAGGCCAAGTGGTGTAGAACAGAGTTTTCTAGAACTTCCAGAGATGAGCAAGAATAGGGACACTCAAAAGGATCAAAAGGGTATGATTACAAAGGTGTTGAAAAAGAAGGTTGAAAAGGAAAAAGAGCATTGTATGTTGGGAGTAGATTTACTCCCACCCCAAAATTAATCACCTCAAGGAGAGGAGGTGGTGAGGGGGCTGAGCTAAGAGTCTTATTTTTAGCCCCAAAGGAGTCCCTTTGCCATTGATGTCAAAGGGGGAGAGTTTCAGTAAGGGGGAGAGAATTCAGTAAGGGGAGCAACTTCTCAGGGGGAGCAATTTGGAATCCAGTGGTAGCAAAAGGAAGTATTTTAGAAGGGTTGCCATCAATGACAAAGGGGGATATTGTTGGAAATATTTGTGCAAATTGTTGTCATTGATGTCAAAAGAGAGATGTCATTGATGTCAAGGAAAATTCTCAAGGCACAATTATTATTCTAAGTAAGGTCAATAATGAAGGCACATGTTTATCTCAAGAGAAAGGAAATTTGTTGAGAAAAGCATTATAATATTTATTTTTGAATATTATAATGAAGGACAAAAGGCTTAAGAGTTCTTTGGAACAATGGTTTAAAAATGAAGGCAAGATATTAATATTATTGAAGGCAATAATATTAATTGTGAAGGTAAGGTTCAAAAGGATTAATATTATAATATCTTTATTATAATATAAATATTTCAAGTTATAATATCATTTGAGCACCAAGTAATTGAAGGTAATTTGAATTAATTTTGAATTGAGGTGGCCGACGTCATATGGTGTAAAAAAGACAAGGTGGGCCGACTTTGGACAAAGAGGAAATTAAATCATATTAATACCCCATGCCTAAAGTCATTTTTGAGTTGTTTGATATGGTGCAAGCAATAATCTCGATATCTAATTCATTGCACATGGTAGAGAAGGAAAGGAAAGGAGAGTGCAGTCTTCTACAATGAACAATGAAGGTTTATGTTTGGATTGGTGCACATCAAATACCATCCAGCCAGCTAGACCAGCTGGTGGCTGAACCTGCGCGAAGGTGTTGTGAGAAGGAGGTTTCGGGTTTGAAACCCATCGCGGACCATTTTTTTTTGGTTGGGTAGAGTTCATGGTAGGAGGAAGTAAAAGGTGATTGGCGCCTTTGTGTTCTCATGGGCTGTGTTAGCGCAGCTGGTCGTGGCCCTTTGGTTGGGTGCCTTGCTCTCACGAGGTGAGAGGTTCGAGTCACATTGAGGGTAGAATAAAAGAGGTATTTATTTTCTCAATTGCGATTTGATTTTTGTGGGAGTTATAAGGTTGAGTTGTCATTTATTTTTTCTCATTTGATATAGGAGAAATAAGGTGTGAAAAGGGTCTTTTGGTATTGAAATTTAAAATCTGTTTAGAAGGAGAAATAAGGTGTGATAAGGATTCTTTCATTGTATGAGTTGATTGTGTGTGTTTTAAAAGTAGGAGTTATAAGGTGTTTTGTGGTTTAATTATTGTGTGTATTTTTGCATGGTGAAAGAAAGTTTGAAGGTTTTTGTTCTTTGATTAAAAAGCCTTGTTTTGAGAAATTAAAAGGAGTATAGAGCAATATTTTTGTGCACAATTTTTGAGGAAAGGTTTTCATGTGGATGATTGAAAAGTGCTATGCTAACTAACCCTTGAAAGTGGCATAAGAAAGATAGAATATTTTGAGACAGGTTTTGAGGGCACTTCTTCATCAAAGCAAGTTAAGAGGTATGGTGACATTATTCCTTCTTAAAGGTGTTTGATTGAGCAAATATTTCTGAATCATAAGGTGGAGATAAAAGGTTTGATTAGTGTGGATTGTTGGAAATATTTGAGCTAGGGTTTGTGAAACAAAATGTGCATCCTTGTTGAAAGAAATTGAAAATATTTGTGTTAGAGTTTGTGAACAAGTTGTGCTTTATCCTTGAAAGAAATTGGAAACACTTGTGTTTATGTGAGGATTGAAAGCAAACTTGTGCATTATTGTATTTGATATTTGAGAACAAGTTGTGCATTGAGTTGAGTGTTCTTGAAAGTGAATGTGCAAGTGTTAGAAATCAGATTTGTGAAGCAAGTGTGTGCATCAATTTTTATTGGGAAATACTAAGATAAGGTGTTATTCTATCATGTGCTAGAGCTTAGAGTACCTTTAGATGAATATGATGTGAAAGCAACAGACTTAATGAATGTGTAGAACATATTGAGCATTTGTCAAGTGCATATCATTCTCTATATGTTCAAGAGGTTAAACGAATTCTAGGTAGAATATGTCTAAACTACTTCAAGTTAAAGAAATCACATTGAATATTAGATAAAGCACTTGGTGACACTATTATGCAAGATCTAGAAATAGATGAACATTGTTTTGTATGAGTTTTTTGAGCATGTATTAGAGTAGAGAAGAGTAGAATTATTTGTGAAAGATTTGAGCAAGTCTTGTGAGAAGACTTGAAGAAGGTTTGAGGTAGATTTGAGCAAGTCTTGTGAGAAGACTTGAAATAGGTTTGAGGTAGATTTGAGCAAGTCTTGTGATGAGGCTTGGAGTAGATTTATGGAGATTTTGTGAGCAGAGTTGAGATAAATTTGTGCATGTAATGTGTGTAAATTTGTGATAGATTTGAGATAAATTTGTGCATGTAATGTGTGAATATTTGAGCAGAGATGAGAGTAGTTTTTATTACTAAATTGAGGAAGCCTTGTGTGAAGGCTTGAGGTATATTATGCATGTAACATGTGTAGATTTGAGTAGATCTGAGAGTAGTTTTTGTTGCTAATTTGAGGAAGCCTTGTGTGAAGGCTTGAGGTAGATTTGTGCATGTAACATGTGCAAATTTGAGTAGAGCAGTGAGAAGGCTTTGGAGCTAACCAGAGTAGAGAGGAGAGGAGTCTCCTATGGATAGAGGTCAGAAATACCCTAGCCATAGAAGTGGGGATAGAGGTCTCATATGGATAGAGGTCCACTAGCCAGAGCAGTGGGGATAAAGGTCTCCTGTGGATAGAGATCCACTAGCTAGAGTAGTGGGGACAAAGGTCTCCTGTGGATAGAGATCCACTAGCCAGAGTAGTGGGGATAGAGTTCTCCTATGGATAGAGTTCCACAAACCAAAGTTAAGGGGATAGAGTTCTCCTATGGATAGAGTTCCACAAACCAGAGTTAAGGGGATATATTTCTCTTGTGGATAGAGTTCCACGAACCAGAGTTAAGGGGATAGAGTTCTCCTATGGATAGAGATCCATGAACTTGAGCATAGGGGATTGAGATCTCCTTTGGACAGAGGTCCATAAACATTGTAATAGGGAATTGGTTCCCAAGATATTTGTTGAGAAAATTTAGAAGAAATATTTTCTCCATGGACATAGCCCACATTGGGTGAACCACGTTAAATCTGTGTCTCTCATGTGTGTGATGATTTGTGCATTGCTTTACTACTGCTATTGATGATATTGGTTGATACTATTTTTGGAAAGATATTGCAATTGATAACATTGGATAATATTGTTTGGGAAAGAAAAGTAAAATTTGGTCTTATACTGTTCACCCCCCTCTCAATATAAGCTTGTGTTCTTCATATTTGCAGGTGGTTCACCCTTATGATCCCACCAGCCAAAGAGTATAAGATATTTCATCCACAATTACATCAACAATATCATATTCCAAGCTCAAAATAATGGAATCATTCCATCATATAGAAATCAATAAAATAAACTATGTCATTAAACTTTCACATGAATATGTAATCATTAGCCATATGAGTTATGCCAAGGAGGGTTGTTACAATCTTGCCTTGAATGCTACAAAGCTAAGTTAACATTTGAAGCAGTGGCATATTGATGATACTTGATATCTTATTAGGATCCACTTCTATGCATCTATGATACATGATGAGTCCTAGAATATTTCCTAATGTCACCCCGAAAAAAATACTTTTGAGGCTTTAGATGTAACTTATACTCTTTTAGCCTTTCTAAAATGCATCTAAAGTCTAATCTTCATGTTCGAACGATTGACCAAGAAGATTATTGATATAATATTCCATAATATTATGCATTACATAATGGAATATATAGGTAATATTTCATTGATAGGTAGCTTACACATTCTTCAACATAAAGAGCATGACTTAGTAGTAGAAGGTTCCCCCTATGGTAGTGAAAAGTTATTTTATGTTGTTCCTCGAGGGAAAATCTAATATAGTTGTATCATGAAAAACCATTTTTTAATGCCATTATTTCACAACCCACTATGAAGTCAAAAATCATGTTGATATGTAGGAGAGGAAAGTAATATTTATAACAAGCTTTATTTATGCCTTAGAAGTCTATATATACTCTAATGCTTGTAACTTTCCTGGTGACTTGGATGATGGTGGAATTCCAAAAAATAGTCTACAATCTTGATATATCCAACATTGAGAAGATTCTATAGCTTCTCTTTGATAAGAAGGGTGATCTTAGGGTACATTTTTTTATAAATTTTATTTCATAGGTTTTTCACGAAGTGTGACAACTAGATGGTGGACTAATAAAGAAAGGTCTAAACCTGGAATATATGTGTATGACCAAGCAAAATATATTTGAAATTTATTAATAACTTGGAATATTCTTTGCCCTTATTCCATGGTTAGAACTCTCCTTAGTTTAAGGATCCTAGAATAATCGTTAGTCCCAATATTGATATTTATGGTCTCTTTAATTAGGATTTGGGACTCATCCTTGAATAAGGAGGGGTTGGAATGACACCTAGACTTTATAGGATAGTAGGATCTATAGATATTCAATCATTTCCTATATTTTACAATGTTGTTATATTGGAAATTTATAAAAAAAACCTAAAATAGAATTGATTTTATTTGAAATATCTTTGAATGTTTTATTGGGTTACTAGGGAAGAATTAAAATGTCTCTTCACAATCACAAGAGCCTTTATAAATGACCAAATTGGGATACTCTAAGGTTAGGCAATTTAATTTAGCATGGCAAGTGAACTAAAATATATAAGCATTAACATTAACAAGATCTAGGCTATCAAAGTTATTATTGGTCTAATGAATGCCACTTAAAGAGATAATGCTATATAGAAAAACTTGATCAGAATGATCTCATGACAAAGCACTTCCTTCTTATTAGAAGAAGACCTGGGATAGGGTTCATTGTGAATAGGAATGTATTTTTTCCAAAATCCCATAGCCAAGCTTTGATTTGCAATGGCTCCTTTATGCCTTGTTCATGTAAACCTAAGCCCTTACACTAATATCCCATGTTAACCAATATTTGTTTGGGAATGGGATATCCATTTGGTAAAAATCACAAGGTATATTTTTGTTGGGTCAAATAGTGATTATTGTTATTGATATTATCATTATTGGTAGAACCAACACAAACAAAGGAACAACACCCCATTTGCATTGTCTTCCCTTTGTTTTTTTTTGTTGGATAATAAGGGGTTGTACTTGGGTCCCCCACCCTTGACAAATTACAACTCTCTTCTTTAGAGCTTGAGAGTTTACAAATAGATACACTTCTCATCTCAATTGAGATGCTATAGCTAGAAACCTACATCATTTTACATAAAATGTCTGAATTCTTGATTTTCATTTTTTGGATCTTTTCAATTTTTTGTATGAATACAAATATTCCAGAATTCAACATCCTTCTTGACATTTTTCTATAGCAGCCTTCACAATACCAAAACTTCACCTCTACTATCTATGCATTGCATCTTAGTAGAGTAATATTTCCAAAACATCGCACTATCATAGTCCGCTTTACCAAATCTGGATTGCTAGTTTCCTTCCTGAAACACAAGTGCAACCACAAAAATTATAATAAATAGTTTATATGAAAACACATTATTGTTATAAAATAAAGCAGATATTACCAATGGAAAACATTAAAGTAAATCTTAATCATTATTTGATTCAGGCAGTCAACATTTTCTTGTCAGCTTCAACTAAACTTACTACTTCCTCTAACCATGGAAAGGAGAATTTAACTTCATGATCCTCAATCAAAACCCCTCTATTGGCTAGCCTATCTGCACATTTGTTTCCTTCCCTTAATGTATGTGTAAACCTGATTTCTTCAAACTCTTTAGCAAGATCTTGAATTTCCACAATTATCTCTTGTATGTTCCATGGAGCCTTTGCTTTCCTCAAAATTGCATTTATTACTATGAGAGAATCACCTTCCATCCATACTCTGTTCCATTTCATTTGTTTGCATATTTTTAACCCTTCTAAAGCCGCCCAAGCTTCAACTTCATTATTTGTCTTAAATCCACTATTGAAAGCGTAATGAGACAAAATATCTCCTCTATTATTTCTAATTATTCCTCCTCCTCCTGCTGGTCCTAGATTTCCTTTAGATGCTCCATCAAAATTCAATTTAACCAACTCCACATCTGGTGGTTTCCACTTTATATTCTTTGCCTTCTTTTTGCTTCTCTTGTACCCAACATCATAATTCCATTTAATGACTTGACTCCATCTATCAAGGCTCTCTGCTTCCAGATTAGGGACTGGGTGAGTTGATAGGGTTGGTTTAGACTCCTCTATGGCTAAACATATCTTCCTTTTCATTACCTCTAAACTGCTTTCCTTTCCTTTAAATATTCTTCTATTCCTTTCTAGCCATACAATCCAAAGTATTGTATCTTTTGATATATCCCATATTGTCTGTAAAGCCTCACTTTTATAAGTGCTCTACCATTGCTTTAACCAATCTTCAATTCTGCTATTCATCACCATGCATTTACCAAACATATTAAGAATCCATTGCCATAGTTTCTAGACTATTGAGCAATGTCCCAAGAGATGGTCTATACTCTCCTCCTCTTTTTACAAAGAACACATTGAGAGGGGCCATGAAAACCCCTTTTCATAAGGTTATCCTAGGATAAAATTCTTCTATGACCTACTAGCCAAACAAACATTTTGACTTTAGGAATGCTTGGGCTATCCCAAATATCTCTCCATATTCTAGTGATATTACTATTTTGTTGGTGCTTTACATTATATCCACTTCTTGTTGTGTATTCTCCTGAGCTATTCAACTCCCAAATCAATTTATCCTTGGCTCCCCTTGGAATAATCATAGTTGTTATCTTTCTACTCAATTGCCTCCTAGCATCAATGTCTTGTATACTTGTAAAAAAATCTTCTTTCCATTTGTATCTTCCTTCCTGATCCTTGTACAAAATGTTTGAAACCCTATCACCATATTTATCTTGAAGCAATCTCATCCAAGGTTTCAAAATTGGATCTAAATTGAGTGGTTTTTTATCACACCAAGTATCCATCCAAATAGAATTTTTTCTCCAGTTCCCACCACCCATCTTAAACCTTTAATCATTAGATCAATAGATTTTTTTAAACCATTCCAAAGAGCAGAACCATTTGGTAGAGAGAATGCAGTAAATATTAAACTTGGGTCATTGGGCTCAACATACTTAGAAGAATTCTTGCCCATTGTCTTTGACTCTCTTTGTACAATCTCCAGATTACTTTTCCCCTAAGAGCTAAGTTTGCATCTGTAAGAACTCTTAAACCAAGACCTCCCCTAGTTTTATCATCACACACCTTGCTCCATTTCACCAAAGGAAATTTCCTTTTATCATGTAAACCTGACCATAAAAAGGATCGCATAATATAGATTAAACTTTTTCAACTGATTTTGGCATAGTATACAATGACATATAATATGTTGGAATGGCCTGTAAGACTGACTTAATTAACTGCACTCTTCCTGCTAACGATAACCATCTACCTTTCCAAGCTGGTAGTTTATTCTGAACTTTACTAATAACTGGATTCCATAATTCTATCCTCATTCTCCCCTCAAATAAAGGCATCCCTAGATAAGTTGTTGGTAAATTTGCCTCCTCCATTTGAAGTAACCTGCAAATTCTTGCTTTGATATTAGTTGGAGTGTTAAGGAAGTAAATTTTGGATTTTGTCCTATTAACTTTTTTCCCTGATGCTCTTTCGTATTCCTTTAAAAAGTTATTCAAAGCTCTGGCCTCATTTATCCTTGCCCTTCCAAAAAGGGTTGTATCATCTACAAACTGTTGATGGGTGATGTTGTCGATGTTATTACTAACCTTAAGTCCACTTATAAGCCCATATTTGTAAGCCTTCTTTAAGTTCCTACTCAAAACCTCTGCCATAATAATGAACAAATAAGGAGATAGAGGATCTCCTTGTCTAAGGCCTCTCTTGGCTTTAAAATATTTTGTTACTAACCCATTGACCAACACTGAATAAGAAACTGTAGAGACACAAGCTTTAATCCATCTAACCCATTTCTTCCCAAATCCAAACTTTTCTAAAACTACAAAAAGAAAATCCCATTTAACCCTATCATAGGCTTTACTCATATCAAGTTTTAAGATCATTGCTTTCTCTTTTCTTGAAGTTGTTGAATGTATAACTTCATGAGCTACTATGATCCCATCTAGAATTTGTCTCCCTTTCACAAATCCTCCTTGCTCTTCTGAAATAATTTTGTCTAACAATGGCCTTAATCGATTCACCATCACTTTGGAGATAATCTTATATGCCATATTACATAGGCTTATGGGTCTAAAAGAATCAAACAATTCAACATCCTTCTTTTTTGGAATTAGGGTAAGATATGTTGCATTTATTTTATAAGGTATGTATTGTTTTACCCTAGACTGTTCCACTGCCACCAATAAAGAATCCTTCACTATATCCCAATTATGTTGGTAAAAAGCTGTAGAGAGCCCATCTGGACCTAGGGATTTATCCTTATTAAAAGAGAAAAGAGCTAAATGAACTTCTTCTAGAGTAATAGGCTCCATCAGTTTCCTATTGTCTTCATTCGTTATAACTGAAGGTACATCTTGAAGAAGTTTATCATTAAGAACTTCAGTCTCCTCTGATCCTAGAATATTTTGATAAAAAGACTTTACCTCTTTTCTAATTTCACTCTGATCTTCAATCCAAACCCCTTCTATTGATTTAATTCTACTAATTTTGGATGTTGATCTTTGTACTATAGCCATCCTATGAAAAAACTTTGTATTTTTATCTCCTTTTAACCAAGTTTGTCTTGATTTTAATCTCCAAAATTTCTCTTCCTTACTCAAAATATTATGATATTCACTAAGAAACTCCCTTTCCTCTGAGCTTGGATTATTATGATCACCTTTTTGGAATTTTGAAAGTTTATCTTTTAGTTCTTCTTTCTTCTAAAAAATATTTCCAAAAGTGTTCTTGTTCCATTCTTTTAATCTAGATGTCATAGATTTAATTTGTTTTGGAAGAGCATACAACCCACCATTTCCTGAAGAATTCCATGTTTGTGCTATCATATCAACAAATTGAGGATGGTCTTCCCACATCTACTCATATTTAAAATATGATATTTTTTTGAATTCACTTACCACCATTTTAACTCTTATTGGCCAGTGATCTGAACCAATCCTTGTTAAGGTATTAATTTTAGCACAAGTTCCTTCATCTAGCCAATGATATGAGAGTATGCATCTATCTAATTTTTTTGCTATTAGGTTATGGCCTCTCTTGTTGTTGGTCCATGTATAGTTGTCTTCTTCAAACTCAACCTCCCATAGATTATTGTTTTGAATAAAAGCTGAGAAATCTCTCATACTTTGGGTTAATTTCCTAATTCCCCCAAATTTTTCATCCAGCTTGGTTATGGCATTAAAATATCCTATGATCATGAATTAGGTTTCTTGGTCTTTACTTCTCATAAAGGCTTCAATCCCACTCCAAACTTCTAATCTACCTAACTAAGTTGTAGGTCCATAGACATTGATAAGGATGAAACAAATATCTACAAAGTAGCAAGTGACTAAAGAGGCTATCCAATGCCTAGTTTTATGAATGGTTACATAGGAGGTTCTAGAAGGATTCCAACAAGTTATAATTCCCCCTAATGCTCCTTTATAATCCATAGCATCCCATTCACATCTTGCCCATACTACTTTCATAGTTTTTGAAACTTCTTTTGTCATTTTAGTTTCTTGGATACAAAGAATATCAAGCTTATTACTTAAAAATAGGTCCTTGATACACCTCTGCTTTGAGGGGGCATTAGCACCCCTTATATTCCATGAGATGATAATCATGTCTCATTAGGGCATATTGGAATTGCTTGCATATTACCAATATTATTTTGTTGGTTGGTAAAAAGAAGTTCAACCAACTTAGTTTGTGTTCCATTATCTATGTTTTATGCTACTTCCTTGGATCTTGCTTTATAATTTAAGGGTTTTCCTCTTTTTGCCTTGCGTATATTAGGAGTAGTCTTGTTATTATATTAATCAATATTATTTCACATTTTTTTCAACATATTTATCCTCTTCTAGCTCTACTACAAAATATTTTGACTTGTCCTACTCATTTTTTGGGTTTTACTTATTAATGGCAAAGGTATTAAATCCTAAAACTGCATTTTCTTTACCAATTTTTTTCTCCTAAATGGTGCATGGTACTTCAAGGGAGTTTGTAAAATCTTATTAGACAATTTTATTAGATTCATTGAGAATGTTCTTCCCTAAATAATGATCATACTAAATAGATGGTTCCTTGTTAATATGCTGAACATGTTATACTATGTCCTCTAAGTTTTGATCTACTTTTTCTTCATAGCCTAAAGTCTCTAAAGAGTTGGTATTACTTCCAATATCCTTACTTATTGATCTCAATTATTTATTTTCTTTTGTTTTTCTAGATCTATTTTTTGGAAGTTGAAAACCATCTTCATCCATATCCATTTGTAAGTTTCTCTTACGATTTTCTAAATATGATCATGTTGGGCTCTTCTTAGGGAATGATATCTCAATATACCCCACCTCATGAAATATTATACATCTAAAATATATGTTTTCATAATATATGGTTTGAATCCATATATTATACCCATACTTAAGAATGATTGATTCTTGTAAATATTTATTTATATCAATATTGACCAATATCCGAGCATAAATATCCAAGAATCCATCTTTCGTAGTATATAAAATCTCAAGGAATTCTCCTAGAGTGTTGCCTAGTGCCTTGAAGGTATCTATTTTCTAAAATGAAATGTGTAACTATTGGAGCCAAATTTGACTCAAACTTTGAAACCCCTAAATTTAAATTTTTGGTTTCATCAAAGTAAGCAAGTTGTTGGTCCTTTTTGCATCTGATTAAGAGAGTTTAATTTCTTATGTGTTTGTTTGATAAAATTTAAAACGTGGTTGTTAATAAGGTGTGCCCCTTTCAATAAAGTTCCATCGTATTCAATAAGGGATAGGGCAAATTTTTATTAATCAGATTTCTAAAGCCGAAATCTGACCTTCATATAATAATTTTCCTTGGGCCTAAACCAACCGATAAACCTTTAAGTCCTAAGGTATTTACAAGTGATTTAATTAAACATCATGGGCTTAGGTCCAAAATAAAAATCCTAATTAAGGCTTGAGGGTATGCACCCCATTTAATTAAAATATGAGCACCTTAGATCTAATCCGAGGGCTACGCTCGATTCAGGTTTAATCGGATGGTTGCACTCTGATAAACCAATTAAAGGTTAAGTCAAAAGTAAATGTTCCATAAATATTGTAACCTAAGGTTAAAAGTGATTAAACTCGGTGTAACTTTTCCAATCTGGATGAACATGCTTGAGTCTAAACCAATCCAATGGCTATGCAATCTCCAAAAAGTCAAAACATTTAACGAGTCAACATAGGTCAAAGTTACTAATTAAACAACGAGCAACTCCGATAGATTGGACGATAGTGCTCAAGCGAACTCAAGATCACCGGTTGTGCTCATTTTAATTAAATCACATGTTAAAGTGCTATGGTAATAAAACACTAAGGATATGCACCCCCTTTGAAATAATCATCGAGCAAGTTGGGCAGATCGGATGGCAATGCTCGATCTAGATCTGATCCAATGGTAGTGCTCCCATAAAAGATGCATTAAAAAGGTAAAAACCCCATGTGATTAATTAATATTACTAAACAAGGTTAACAAGGGTTTAAACGTGTTGCTAATCACTCCCCTTTTTGGCTTAATCAAGGTTTAAACATTATATGCCCCGAGGTAACTAACCTTGTAGGTTGAAGAAAATCAACGGTCGTGCCGACACCAATCAAAATTTGATGGTCATGCTAAAATCTAAATCTAAAAAGGTGAATGGTAATGTATCAGGAAAAGTGAAGGTAAAGACAAAATTAACTAAGCATTAGCAAGGGTATAATACGTCGCTAATCGCCCCCCTTTCGACTTAAACCAGGATTAGTCAAATCTAATGATATACCCCTTTTGACTAATGAATATGTAGCTTTCAGAAGATCGAACGGTAGTGCCAGATCCTGCTCGAATATCAATGGTGGCAAAAGAGTCAAAGCTAGACAAGAGGATTAAATAACATGATGATCTGACGACAATGCTCATCTTTGCTCAAATCCAATGGTGCACATGGGTAAAGGTGATCGGAGGTTAGTCTAAACAAGTTTCTTTTGACAAATGATTAATTAATTTGATGCACGAGTGATTTTCCCCCTTTCCTTTGCTAAACCTTGTGTATATACGAAATGATCCAACGGTAGCGCTCTCATCATGATATAATCTAACGATGATCGCTCAGAGAAGTGAATAGGTTATATAATGCCTATGTTTAATACAATGAGGTTAAGGTTGTAATCGTTAGGTTAACTTTGGTAAATCATGATTAGACGAGGACTAATACGCCGTATTATTTCAAAATTTATATATGAACAGGTAGACTAACAATCATGCAGGTCCCTAGGCATCGACGGTTGTGCTAATCCTTTTCAGGATCTGACGATAGCACATGAATCTAAGATCAAAGCATTAAAGTAATCCCAATAATCCAATGGTAGCGCTCCGTCAAGATTAAAGGAATCTAATGACAGTGAGCAAGTCAAAGTCAAAAATGAGTGAAGGTAAATAACAAACATCTTCTGATGGATCCAACGGATGTGCTCCATCTTGAAGTAATCCAACGGTGGCATGCATTCCAAAAGGTGAATCAATGGTAAGCTTAAATCAACGCTTGATTAATAAAATTTTAAACATATTTAACAAGGGTCTTAACACGATATTAATCACCACCATCATTCCTGATTTGTCAATATTAAAATGTTTGAAGTATGTTTTCTCGTGGTTAACTAACCCGTAGGTAATAAAAAAATCAAAGGTTAGCCATGGTTCGATTATCTCTCCATGACTGATATTCAATATAGAGCCATGATGCCCAATGCAAGTCTGCATCTCAAGAGGAAAATGTGTTGTACACTACGAAGATCAAGGTATACGATTGATACTTCGTATAGGTCCAATGAAAATGGATTGATTCAGGTCATACATAGGGATCAAAGAAAGAGAGTAAAATCATGTTCCAAGAAGAAAATTTGATAGTTCGGATTCCTCGAAAAAGGTCGACCATTCTCCAAAATGCCTAAAATCAATACCAACTTAGAAAGCAAGAGAGGTGACTCATTCACAACAAGGTACACCAAAAGACGCTATGAAGATCAATAGCCAAAATAGTACGCATAAACATTATGAATCTAGAAGGATACCCAAGGAAGGAAATATTCGAGCAAATCAGAGTAAATCCCATGGATAGTACCTTGATAAGGATAAAGCAGACCAAACAAAAGATAAATCCTGATGCTCAAGCATGCAACCAGATCATGTATATCTCTTGGGAATAATAATGTACCACAAAATAATACTGCAAGGCATAGTCATAGCTTATAAATAAAGATAGTAAGGGAGAGCTAAAAGGCATCAGTAAATAAAATGATGGAGTACAAAGAATATAAGAGTATTCAATTTCTATTCTAAAAATACTTAAGATGAAGAAAGCACGTGAAGAATAAAATATGGTTTTGACTTGCAGAAAGTCATTCAATCCATGCTTCGATGGAATATAGTTATAAGGGGAACACTCCGACGGAGTATAGTTATGGAAGTAGCTTATAGATGTTTCCAGATCTTGTTTTCCATTCCCACCTTCCTCCTACTTATCACTACCTCCCTCTTTCTAGGCCTTCTTCCTTAACCATCCTGACATTTTTCCTAACATTATGCCATCTCACCACCTTCCATTATGTGAAGCCAACCCCTTTCCTCTTTTCTCCCTTCACTCTATCACGTGATCAATGCAATTCCATCCATTTACCACTAGCACATCACCCCTTGTCTTCACCATCACGTCGGGTCCCCCTCCGTCCTTCATCTGAATTTCATGATAACAACCTGGTCAATCCTTAACAACAGATCATAATGACCAGGACAAGCAGAACAAAAATAAAAAATATAATAATGAATCCTTAGTTTCTAGGGCCAACAAAGAGAACAAAGCGACCAAATTGATCAGCATAAGAGCTCCCTTCAATCCAAAAATAAACCTTGACAGTTAGTTCAGAGCCACACCAGCTGGAAAACATACATAATAAGTTCAATCAGATTTTGATAAGTGTAAGGTCAAAAATGAACCAAAAATAATAGAATCAAGAACCAACAGCTATAAAAGGAAGCAGATATGTTCAGATTCTACATCAAGCAATTAGAGAATAGCATTTTTTCTAAGAGGTATACTTGAGTGCCCTATTAGTTGTGTTGTTGTATCCCCTTCTATGTCTATTTTTCTCCCTCATTTCTTATTCTTCCCTTTGTTGTGCAAGATTTTAATAGGAAAGTGCTCAAGAAGCTGAGATTATTTCCTATCCTATTGAGCCTGAGATTCAGAGACTCTGTTGTTACCATATTGGAACAAGGAGAGTAGGAGAGACCTGTTACATTATTTGAACAGGATCTTTTCATTGTATTGATACTTTTTCTTGAGAAAAACAGAGTTAAAAGGCATTCTGCCCACTCTACATGTAAATTTTATGAAATCAATACAATTCTGAGTCTCATTTTTATTATATCTTTGTCTTGGTATTGTGTGTCACTATATAATGGGTTACATTATTTGAATGCATTATATACATTTCTTTCATTGGTTAACTTTTGGTTTTATTACGATATTCGAATAAAACTTTGAGCGTCAATTTCCTTTTCCCCATTCTCTCTGTTCATGATTAAAATTGTTGTTAAAATTGCTATAACAACCCAATGAATCTAGGCACCGGTCTACATAAGGCATAATGAATGGTTATTTTCTTGCTTGGTCATTTCAATACATATAGTATTATATTAATCTAGAGCGTGTAATCAAAGTTTTATTCATAGAATTACCGTTGGGGTTTCCTTACCCATTCTGTAGTTTTCTTTAGCAATATTTGTGTTTAACAAAACAATGAGGCAGGTTGACCAGAGCCTGTAATAGCTCGTTGGTTTCAAATAGATTCTTGTAGTGTGACAATCGAAATCCTACGGATGCAAGAATCGGTTCCAACAATTTTTTGGCATCGTTGTTGGGGATAAAGTCTTTATGAGTTTAGACCTAGATTTTACGATATATATTAATCAGCGAGCGGCCAAGTTAGAATAAAGAACCTATTTTTGATTTTTATGATTTTTTACGTTCTTTATTTTATTTTTCCCGTGATTTTCAAATTTTGATTTTTTTACGTTTCTTTATTTTCTTGAAAATCCCATCTTCTTGAAATTCTTGGTTTCTTGATGTTCTTGAATTTTTCCAAGAACCCACTCCTGTGAGGATGAGTATTAATATCAAGCATTCTTGATAAAGCGTACACTATTCTTTTTGCACCCCGATGCTGGCGACTCTAACTGAACGAATCTAGAAGGAAAAATAAAAAGAGAGAGCAGAACATGCTAGCGAACACCAGGAGAAGCGGTAAGGAGCTATTCCCAGAACTCGAGAATCCAGAGGTATTTATACATAACTAGAAAACTCCACTTTTCAAGAATATTACTTATAATAGTAGATTGAATTCTAGCGGTAAAAGGTACGTAAAGAAAAATTAGAATACTATTACTATTGATATCACTGTAGAGGAAAATTTAAATTCTACTATAGAGAAAAATTTAAATTATGTTGTAGAAGATACACGTAATAATAATTCAAAGGTAGATAATCCATTAGATTATATTCAAGCTACCCAGACCCATATCACTGTAGGTACTACTACTATGAAATTGAATTCTATAGTAACAATGGCCCAGGCTAATGTTCATTTATGGAGAACTAACAGATATAGGCCTTTTGCATTACTAGCAAATCTTAATGCCTTACCCAATAAAGCTCACAAATACCTTCCAAAATTTTTAGGAAATAGTGCAGTGAACTGGAGAAGATCATATAAAAAGTTTCCTGTATGCAATGGATAGTTTAGAGGTTGAACATGAAGACGTAGTCTTAAGATTGTTTTTACAGACTTTAGAAAAATATGCTAGAGAGTGGTTCAATTCCCTTCCTAACAATGATATCCCGAACTTCACCAAAATGGAAGTTGTGTTCCTAAAGAAATATGGTGAAAGAAAAAATGAACAATCCCTATTAACTGAACTAGCTACTATGAAGAAAAAAGAGAATGAGGTTGTTAGTGATTTTAACAGAAGATTTTCAAAGACTAGGAACAAAATCCCTACCAACCTTAGGCCTAGTGATATTCAGTCTATTTGTTTTTACAAAAATGCTTTTCAAGGAGAATTTAACTATGAACTGAGGCAAGAACAAGCCACTACCATTGATGATTGTATGGAAAAAGCAATGGATATAGAAATAAATATGCTTGACAGTGGTAAGATGAAGCCTTATTCTTTGGAAGTCAACCTACCTGATAGAAAGCCTAAAAAAGTAGCTTTTGATATACAAAGAAGAACTGAAATTGATCCTATGGAGAAATTGACTAGTCAGATGACTGAGATGTTCAATAACATGAATAACAGGTTAGCAAGAATTGAAATAAATGGAAATAATGGTGAATCTTCACAAACAGAGTGACCACATGTTGACAACCGTCCTCCTTTTAAGAAAAATTACAATAAGAATTGGGGAAATAACAATGGTTTTGAAGAAGGAAATAGGAATAGAGGTAATGGGAACAATAACTAGAAAAACAGAGATTCTGACAGGGATCAGAACAATGTCCCTAACCCTATACCATCTGCTAATGTAGAGGAAGGCTTCCCCTATTTTTGCTCTACTTGTGATGCACCCCATAACCCTGATGCATGTGGTATTCACTTAAGTGACCAACACAATGTAGATTTACATGTTGAATCAGAAGATGATATAAGAATCAATGCTTGTTGGTCTGTTGAAGATGAATCCAGGGAAAGGTTGTTTGAAGAAGATATGGATAAATATGCTTCAAATCATCATCCTCAAATTTTAGTAACTGAAGGAACTAAAATATTGCAGAAATCACATGAGTCAAGATATGACAAGATGAAACAAGGGAAATTAATCCCCACTACTCAAGAGGTTGAAGAATTAGAGGCAACCCATACTTTGAATTTAAGAAATAGAGCTATCCTAGATAGGACAGAGAAAGCCTCTACAAGTGAAACAAGGAAACAAACTTTCCCCAATAAAAATGTTAGTAAAGAGAAAACTGATAGAAACCTCAAAAAGACTACTCCTGAAGTAATAGAATCAGAGGAAGAGATTCCCAAAGAAGAAAGTAATAAACCACTAGATATAAAGAAAATAGAGTTTGATGTTGGGTCAGAACTCAGTAAGAAAAAGGTTAACATTACATTTGGAGAACTTATGAAAGTTCAACAATACAGAGAACAAGTATGCAGAGCATTTGGACTAGTAGAACAAAAAGAAGATCCAACTTGCCATGCTGCTAGACAAAATCAACATGATACAAGATCACCATCCTCTGTCAGACCCTTCTATGTGTCATTAAGATATAATTCATATGAAGGGGAGAGATATGTGATTCATAATTGCATGTTAGACAGTGGAGCTTCACACAATATCATGCCTAAGCTAATAGCTGATCAAATGGGATTAATATGTACTAGAGATTCTACCCCTATTTTAGTAATGGATAGCAGGCAAATTCCTTGTGTAGGGGTAATAACTAGATTGTTGGTTTTCTTGGATCAACACCCCAAAAAGGGCATAGTCATGGATGTAGCAGTAGTTGATGTTGACCCATTCTTCTCACTATTACTCAGTAGACATTGGGAAGAACAACTAGGAGGTTCAATTCAACTAGACTGGTCTTATGCTACAATCCCAATATCAGATAAGGAGAATATAATTTTAAGAAGAGAACCATTTAACAAGCACTTCGTAGAGTTAATTCAAACTGATGAAACAATGATAAACTTAGTCAACTCTATGGAAGAAAAAGGGATGGGAGTTTACTCCATATGGCACAACCCATTCCTGGTTGAAATACCAGATGCAAAGAACATGGATCCAGAAGATATGAAAATGGTTGATGTAGAATCAGATAGAGTATTAACTCAAGAAATGTGGACCATGTCTTTTGATGGAGCTAAATCCCAATCTGGAGCAGGTGCAGGTGTTAATCTGACTGATATAAAAGGAAATTATCTTGGTATTCCTTACATACTAGAATTTCCTTGCACAAACAATGTAGTAGAGTATGAAGCCTTACTATTAGGGTTAAGAAAAGCGAAAGAATTAGGCATTAATTACTTGATTGTAATAGGGGATGCAGAGCTTATCATACAACAAATCAAAGGTAAATATCAGACTAAACATCCTAGGCTTAAGCAATATAGAAATGCAGTATTGGAAGAAATTGATAAATTCTTAGCTTTCAATATCTCATATATTCCAAGAGAACAAAATCATGTTGCAGATATTTTAGCTGTAAATGCCTCAGGTTTAGATCACCCAGAGATAACTACAGAATATATGGATAGATTCCCAACTATCTCAGTCTATAAACCATTTGTACCAGACAACATAGTCTATTTGTAGGTCTTTCAAGATGACATAGATATTAAAGATTTTATGACTTTACAAAATCAGTATGCAGATATAATCTGTGATGAAAAGGATGAAGAGAAGCTAAAAGACCAAATAGGAGAACCAGTAGAAGTAATCCAATTGAAAACTAATAGGATTCCTAAGGGATTGGTTTCTCTAGAGAGTTTATTTGATGATTTTGACAAAGCTTATAAACCCTTAAGCAGAGAAGTAATATCTGAAGACATAAACATTGGTTCAATGAAAGAACCTAAAATAGTGAAAGTAGACATGGCCTTACCTGCTAAAGAAAAATCTGGATATATCAGTTTCTTGAAAAAGAACAAAGAATATTTTTCTTGGACTTATGAAGATCTTAAAACATTCAAAACAGATGTAATGACACACATAATACCCTTGAAAGAAGATTCCAAGCCATTTAGATAGAAACAGAGGAAATACAATCCAACTCTGCACCCAATAATGCAAAAGGAGGTACAAAAGCTACTGGATTCCAAAATAATCAGAAAGGTAAGATTTTCTTCCTGGATATCCAACTTAGTACCAGTCAGAAAAAAGAATGGGGATATTAGAATCTGTGTGGATTTTAGAAATTTAAACAAGAGTTCTTTAAAAGACAATTACCCATTACCTAACATGGAACAATTATTGCAAGCAGTGGTTGGTTCAACTAGATTGTCTCTATTAGATGGATTTTTAGGGTACAATCAAATTCAGATAAATCTAGAAGATAGACATAAGGCAACATTCACTACACCATGGGGCACATTTGAATATTTAAGAATACCTTTTGGACTGATGAATGCAGGTGCTACTTTTCAGAGAGCAATGGACTTTGCTTTTAAAGGATTAATGTTCAAAATTGTAGTAGTGTACCTGGATGATATCACTGTATTTTCTAAAAATCCAGAAGATCATCTAGAACACTTGACTGTAGTTTTTACCTGGTGCAAAGAATTTGGAATTTCTTTAAATCCCAAGAAATGCATATTTGGGACTACACAAGGAAATTTGTTAGGTCATATAGTCTCAGAAAAAGGGATAAGCATTGATCCAGAAAGAATAGAAGCTATTTCCAAAATTCCCCCTCCCAAGAACTTAAAAGGAGTTAGGTCATTCTTTGGCAAGATAAATTTTATTAGAAGATTTGTCCCAAATTTTGCAGAGATGACCAAACCTATAAATGACATGGTTAAGAAAACTGGAGAAATTAAATGGACAGTAGAGAATATGGAAGCATTTAACAAAATCAAAGAAGCCATATCAACCACTCCAACCCTAAGCTATCCAGATTATGCAAAAGATTTCAATATCTACTCCTATGCATCTGAACATTCTATTGTTGTAGTCCTTTCACAGAAGGATGATGAAAATAATGAAAGGCCAATAGCCTTCATGAGTTCAAGTTTGAAAGGAGCACATCTTAAATACACCTTACTAGAGAAACATGCTTACGTAGTCATCCAATCTTTAGAACACTTCAAAGGTATATTTGGTTCAAATAAGGTTTACTATTGTATTCCTTTTATAGCAATAAAGGATATTTTTTCTCAATCAGAGCCATTAGGAAGACCAACAAGATGGATGGTAAAGCTTATGCAATATGATGTTGAGTTCAAAATAGTCAAAACCATCAAAGGGTAAGGTATGGCTAAACTATTGGCCAACAAAGAAGAGGAAGGATTTAATAATGTTGTCACAATAAATGAAACAAATGATGACAGAAGAATCAACAATGAAGAATGTAAATGGTATGAAGAAATTTTGTCATACTTACAAACTTTGTCTTTTCCTAGAGATATGTCAACAAACAGAATGAGGTCAGTCAAGCTTCAAGCTCAGAAATATTATATACAAGATGGAGTGTTATATTGGAAGCACCCTGATGGAGTATTATTAGTCTGTTTATATGAGAGAGAAGTCCCAGAAATAATTAATGAATTTCATGATGGTTTCTGTGGAGGACATTTTGCTCCAAGAGCTACAACTAATAAAATTATGAGAGCAAGATATTATTGGCCTTCCATTTTTAAATATGTATATAAATATGTTAGGAATTGTCATAACTATCAGGTTTTTGCAGGAAAAAAGCATCTGGCAGCCATGCCCCTCAAGCCAGTAATCATTGAAGCACCTTTTTCTCAATGGGGTATTGACCTGATTGGAGAGATCAAGCCTAATTCATCTAGCCAACACAAGTGGATCATAACTGCAACAGATTACTTCACAAAGTGGGTGGAAGCTGCACCTTTGAGAACATCTACAACTACCACAGTCATCAAATTCTTAGAAGAAAACATCTTGACCAGGTTTGGAGTTCCTAAAAAACTTGTAACAGATAATGCTCAATATTTTGTGTCATATGAAATTGTAGAATTTTGTGCTGAATATGGAATTGAATTATCTCATTCTGCTAATTATTACCCCCAAGGAAATGGTTTAGTTGAGTCATCAAATAAGAATGTAATAACAAGAATAAAAAGGTCATTAGGCAAGAACAAAAGGGGATGGGATAGTGAACTTAAATTTACTTTATGGGATGATAGGTTGTCTATTAAAAGAAACACAGGAAGAACCCCCTATGAGATGGTTTATGGAGAGAAAGCCCTACTACCTTCAAGAATGGAAAAAATGGCACTTTCCCTCTTATTGCAAGACCATGAAAACCCCAATCCCATTCAGAGAAGGCTTGACCAAATTGTCTTGTTAGAAGAGCAAAGAAGAGAGACCCTTAATAGAATGATGGAACAAACCCAGAAAACCATAAAATTGTTTAATAAGAAAGCCAAAGGTACTCCTTTTTCTCTAGGAGATACAATCATCTATTGGGATCCTAAAAATGATAAGCATGGTGAAAAGGGTAAATTTGAACCTAAATGGATTGGACCATATCAGATAGCTCATGTTATAGGGAAGAATACTTACAAGTTGCAGACTTTGCAGGGAGAAATAATGGCTATCCCTATTAATGGCCAACACCTCAAAATGTATAATCCCTGTTGAAGGTAGAAAATAAATAAATAAAAAAATTATATATGAGAAAATAAAAAAAATAGAAAAGCAAAAACCCCAAAAATAGAGTGATGCATCTTTTCTTTTGTTTGCTTTATTAGATAAGTTTTTCTTTTTCTTGTCTGTTAATTTTTGAAAATTTGTTGTTTCACATGGTATTCTTAGTTTGATGAGTATACATTACTATTGATTCCAATAAAAGCAATAATAGAAAAGAAGTTTCATTTTTAAGCTCAAATGAGATTTACATTTTCTCAAATATGGATGATCAGGCAACAGTCATATGATATGATACAAAACATAATGGAATCAGTGTTAATTGGTACATTATGTTAAGGCCTCACATTACAAATAAAGCTTAAAGGGATTTTAAGGTCCAAGGAGCAGAGCTATATTTGAGAAGGTAGTTGAGCTAAAAATCAGTACACTCATCCTTTTTAGCCAAAAACTAATCCTCAACTCAGGCATACTCATTGCACAATTTACTTATATCATTATAATTCTCAAATGAGAAAGAAAATCAAAATAAAGTGAATAGAGTCACTGCTTGAGATATCTTGGAAAACCTCTATCGAGGCTATAGACGCATGACTAGCAGTAGGGAAAAATATGATGGGATTAGAAGCAACTCCATCAGGGCTATAGATGCATGAATGGTAGTGGAGCCCTGTAGAATGGTGAAAATATTTAAAGAGTGAAATCATACATTAGGCTTAACTGTTATCTCAAATATGGTAAAGTTTTGGAAGATCTAAGAATCAAAATGAATGCACAAAACACACACTTGGCTGAAACATAATGGAACTGGTAGCTTTGGCAAATAAAGTTTAAACATATCATATGACCTTGCCAAAACAGACATTACAATTTACCAAAAATCTCATCTGATCTTAAAAATATGACTCTTGGTATTAAATTGAATAAAAGGAATCATAATTTTTTATACTCTGTTACTTTGATATCCTGTTGCATGTACAATTTTTCAATTTAAAAATTATCATGTTTTTATTTTTCAAGCTTTGATCATCAGTCTTGATGATGTAAATTTTTGTTCAAAATTGAAATAAAACCAGGAGATTCTGTGGTTCTCAAGTGCTTCATGTTTTCAACACATTGTCCCAGTCAGAGCCTATGTTGGAGCCAAATTTGACTCAAACTTTGAAACCCCTAAATTTAAATTTTTGGTTTCATCAAAGTAAGCAAGCATTGTTGGTCCTTTTTGCATCTAATTAAGAGAGTTTAATTTCTTATGGGTTTGTTTGATAAAATCTAAACGTGGTTGTTAATAATGTGTGCCCCTTTCAATAAAGTTCCATTATCTTCAATAAGGGATAGGGCAAAGTTATTAATCAGATCTCTAAAGCCAAAATCCGACCCTCATAGAATAAAGTTTCCCTTGGGCCTAAATCAAATGATAAATCTTTAAGTCCTAAGGTATTCTAAAAGTGATTTAATTAAACATGATGGGATTAGGTCCAAAAAAAATCTTAATTAAGGCTTGAGGGTATGCACCCCATTTAATTAAAATATGAGCACCTTAGATCTAATCCGAGGACCATGCTCGATTCAGGTTTAATCGGATGGTTGCGCTTCGATAAATCAAGTAAAGGTTAAGTAAAAGTCAATGTTCCATAAAGATTATAACCTAAGGTCAAAAGTGATTAAAATTGGTGCAACTTTGCCAATCTGGATGAACACGCTTGAGTCTAAGCCGATCCAATGAGTTGTGCACTCTCCAAAGAGTCAAAACATTTAAACGAGTCAACATAGGTCAAAACTTCAAATTAAACAACGAGCAAATCCGACAGATCGGACGATAGCGCTCAAGCGAACTCAAGATCAATGGTTGCGCTTGTTTTAATTAAATCACATGTTAAAGTGCTATGGTAAAAAGATACTAAGGGTACATGCCCCCTTTGAAATAACCATCGAGCTAATTGGGAAGATCGGATGGTAGCGCTCGATCTAGATCCAATCCAATGGTAGCGCTCCCATAAAAGATGCATTAAAAAGGTAAAAACCCCATGTGATTAATTAAAATTATTAAACAAGGTTAACAAGGGTCTAAACACATTGCTAATCATTCCCCTTTCTAGCTTAATCAAGGTTTAAAATTATATGCCCCTAGGTAACTAACCCCGCAGGTTGAAGAAAATCAACGATCACGCCGACATCAATCGAGATCCGATGGTCACGCTAAAATCGAAATCCGAATGGTGATATATCGAAAAACGAAGGTAAAGAAAAAATTAATTATGCATTAGTAAGGGTATAACACATTGGCTAATCATCCCCCTTTCGACTTAAACCAAGATTAATCAAATATAATGATACATCCATTTTGACTAATGAATATGCAACTTTCAGAAGATCTAACGTAGTGCAAAAAGATCAACAGTGGTGAAAAATTCAAAGCTAGACAAAGAGGATTAAATAAAATAAATATATGATGTTAGCACTCATCTCCACTCAAATCCAATGGTGCACATGGGTAAAAGTGATCGGAGGTTAATCTAAAAGTTTCCTTCATCAAATGATTAATTAAATATGCATTATAATATTCCCCTTTCCTTTGCTAAACCTTGTTTAATCACATAGCGCTCACATCATGACATAATCTAACGGTGATCGCTTAGAGAAGTGAACAGGTTATATAATGCCTATGTTTAATATAACAAGGTTAAGGTTGTAATCATTAGGTTAACCTTGGTAAATCATGATTAGATGAGGACTAATACACCACATTATTACAAATTTTGTATACGAACAGGTAGACTAACCATCATGCAGGTCCCTAGACATCGACAGTTGCGCTAATCCCCCCTAGGATCCGATGGTAGCACACAAATCAAAGATTTAAGTAAAGTAATCACCCAAGAATCCGATGACAACACTTCATTGAGATTAAAGGAATCCAACGGCAGCGAGCAAGTCAAATTCAAAAACGAGCGAAGGTAAACTAACGAGCATCTTCTGATAGATCCGATGGATGCGCTCTATCTCGAAGTAATCCAACGGTGGCGCACATTTCAAAGGTAAATCAATGGTAAGCTTAAATTGATGCTTGATTAATTAAATTTTAAACATATTTAACAAGGGTCTTAACACGATATTAATCACCACCTTCTTATTGGTCAATATTAAAAGGTTTGAAGCATGTTTTCTTTCGGCTATCTAACCTACAGGTTATAAAAAATCAAAGGTAGCCATGATTCGATTACAATGACTATACTTCAAAGCCAATATGCCAATGAATCGCATCAAAAAGAAAATCACCATACCCACTACAAAGATCAAGGGATACGGTTGATCATTTGTACACATATAATTACAATGGATTGATCTAGGCCATACATAGGGATCAAATAAAGAGAGCCAAATCATGTTCCAAAAAGAAAATTTGATAGTCTAAACTCCTAGATAAAGACAATCACTTCACAAAAATACCCTAAACATATACCGAGGTAGAAAGCAAAAAGGTGACTCATTCACAGCAAGGTACACCGAAAGATGCTATGAAGATCAAGAGTGGAGACGAAGTCAAAATAGTATACATAAACATTATGAATCCAGAAGGATACCGAAGGAAGGAAAGATTCAAGCAAATCAGAGTAAATCCCATGTATAGTACCTTGATTAGGATAAAGTAGACCAACCAAAAGATAAATCCTGATGCTCAAGCATGCAACTAGATCATGTATATCTCTAGAGAATAATAATGTACCACAAAATAAGACTGCAAGGCATAGTCATAACTTATAAATAGAGACAGTAAGGGAGAGCTAAAAGGCATCAATAAACAAAAAATGGAGTACAAAGAATATAAAAGTATTCAATTTCTGTTCTGCAAATACTTAAGATGAAGAAAGCGTGTGAAGAATAAAATATGGTTTTGACTTGCAGAAAGTCATTCAATCCATGCTTCGATGGAATATAGTTATAAGGGGAACACTTCGACGGAGTATAGTTATGGAAGCAACTTATAGATGTTTCCAGATCTTGTTGTCCATTCCCACCTTCTTCCTACTTATCATTGCCTCCCTCCTTCTAGGCATTCTTCCTTAACCATCCTGACATTTTTCCTAACATTGCACCATCTCACCACCTTCCATTGTGTGAAGCCACCCCCTTTCCTCTTTTCTCCCTTCACTCTATCACGTGATCAGTGCAATTCCATTTGATTGCCACTGGCACGTCACCCCTTGTCTTCACTATCACGTCGGGTCCCCCTCCGTCCTTCATTTAAATTTCATGATAACAGCCTGGTCAATCCTTAACAACAGATCACAGTGACCAGGACAAGCAGAACAAAAGAAAAAAATAGAATAATGAATCCTTAGTTTCTAGGGCCAACAAAGAGAGCAAAGCGGCCAAATTGATCAATGGAAGAGCTCCCTTCAGTCCAAACAAACCATGACAGTCAGTTCAAAGCCGCACCAGTTGGACAACATACAAAATAAGTTCAATCAGATGCTGACAAGTGTAAGGCCAGAAATAAACCAAAAATAACAGAATCAAGAACCAACAACTATAAAAGGAAGTAGCTATGGTCAGATTCTGCATCAAGCAATTAGAGAATAGCATTTTTGCTAAGAGGTATACTTGAGTGCCCTATTAGTTGTGTTGTTGTATCCCCTTTTGTGTCTATTTTTCTCTCTCATTTCTTATTCTTCCCTTTGTTGTGCAGGATTTTAATAGGAAAGTGCTCAAGAAGCTGAGATTATTTCCTGTCCTATTGAGCCTGAGATTCAGAGACTCTGTTGTTACCAGATTGGAACAAGGAGAGTAGGAGAGACCTGTTACATTATTTGAACAGGATATTTTCATTGTATTGATATATTTCTTGAGAAAAATAGAGTTAAAAGGCATTCTGCCCACTCTGCATGTAAAATTTTATGAAATCAATACAATTTTGAGTCTCATTTTTATTATATCTTTGTCTTGGTACTGTGTGTCACTATATAATGGGTTACATTATTTGAATGCATTATATACATTTCTTTCATTGGTTAACTTTTGGTTTTATTACGATATTCGAATAAAACTTTGAGCGCCAATTTTCTTTTCCCCATTCTCTCTGTTCATGATTAAAATTGTTGTTAAAATTGCTATAACAGCCCAATGAATCTAGGCACCGGTCTACATAAGGCATAACAAATGGTTATTTTCTTGCTTGGTCATTTCAATATATATAGTATTATATTAATCTGGAGCGTGTAATTATAGTTTTAATCATAGAATTACCGCTGGGGTTTCCTTACCCATTCTGTAGTTTTCTTTAGCAATATTTGTGTTTAACAGAACAATGAGGCAGGTTGACCAGAGCCTGTAATAGCTCGTTGGTTTCAAACGGATTCTTGTAGCGTGACAATCGAAATCCTATGGATGCAAGAATCGGTTCCAACAAGAACCCAAACATCTTAACCCAGATTGATACTAGGGATAGATTTACATTTTTAGTTGAAAATCCTTCATACCATTGGGTAAGGAAGAGACCTGCTCTTCCCATAAACCAAGGACCCCATTTTAGGATTTTTTTATGTTTCTTCCTTAGAAAAAAAAAATGGATACGAAGAAACCTTTGGGAAGAAATGATGGAATCATTCTATTAGGATCCTCAATCCTAACATTATTAGTTAGTATTAGTTAGTATTATTAATCATTTAATTATTATATTATTAACTTATAAAATGAACCATCACAACCCTTCATAACGTGAACCATCACGTCTCTTCATAAGTGAACCATCATGTCTCTTCACAATGTATCTTTAGGGTAGATATATATATTAGGTTGGCCATCCATATAAAATCATCAAAGAAGAAGAATAATAAGCATAGATTCTAATGAGGGAGCCCCCTATAGTGGCAAAGCGATTACAAGGAAGCCCCCTTTGAGTGGCCTACGATTACATTTACATTAATTTGTTAATAATTTTATAGTAAGTCCTTGGGGTCTTACCATTTAGTATCAGAGCCATGTGGGACCCAATCATGTGGGAATTTCTCAAAGATCTTCATCAAATCACTTCTGTGTGTGAGTATCAAACTCGGTTTGAGGATATCACCAAATACAACACAATATTGGATGAATCAATTCTCATCAATGGCTTCATTAGGGGATTAAAAGAGGAAATTAGAATGGAGGTGACAAGGTTCAATCCCTATACCATGATGCAAACCTATGGATTAGAAAAATTAGCTGAAGATAAAATTAATGCACAACAACGATTAGGGAAATCACTTATGGAAAAATCATCGACCACTTACATCGCTCCCAAACCTATGCATAATGGAAGGGCACAAAGCACTTACACAACCCCAAATCCAACCAAACTTTAGGAATTAAACATATTAACTTTGAGGAGATGGAGGAACGACGAGCAAAAGGACTCTGTGATAATTATGATGAACAATTTGGACCCCACCATAAATATGTTGCACTAACATTGTATTTATTGAAGGAAGTTGATCCCTGTCTCTCCATAGATCAAGTAGATGAGGTAGTTGTGTCTGAAGCGACCAATGCACTTACTCACCACAATGAAGACAATGAGGTCGATGTGCAAGAATTGATTGATGTACCAATCAAGGATGAGGTAGACATATCCAAAGTGATCAATGCTATCCAAAAATGCACTCTACAAGACCTACACATACCTTCCTCACCAATAGTGAGTTCTTTCCATATGACCAAACCTATTCAAAACCAATGCAGAGTGACTACACACTCCTCCGTTGGCTCTACCAAGGAACCAAAAAAGGATATGAAATCATTACCATCACTTTTTATGCATCATCCTAAAGTATTTGAGGAACCCCAAGGGTTGCCCTCCCATCATCATCATGATTTTCCTAAGGAAGATTCTACTATTGTTCTTGGCAACCCCCCACTAATGCTTCATCCTTCTCGATATCCCTACCTACGAAAGGATGCCATTAAAAGAGTCCAAGAACTTACACAAATCCTTCTTGGAAAACAAAGGACAAAGCTTCTCACTTTGAGCTTTGAGGACAAAGCTCTTTTTAAGGAGGGTGGCATGTTAGGATCCTCAATCCTAACATTATTAGTTAGTATTAGTTAGTATTATTAATAATTTAATTATTATATTATTAACTTATAAAGTGAACCATCACAACCCTTCATAACGTGAACCATCATGTCTCTTCACCAACGTAGCTTTAGGGTAGATATATATATTAGGTTGGCCATCCATATCAAATCATCCAAGAAGAAGAATAATAAGCATAGATTCTAAGGAGGGATCCCCCTATAGTGGCAAAGCAATTACAAGGGAGCCCCTTTTGAGTGGCTTGCGATTACATTTACATTAATTTGTTAATAATTTTATAGTAAGTCCTTGGGGTCTTACCACACTCTTGGAGAATTCCAACTCCTATAAATCCATTTTCTCAAGGCTGAAGTCCCTAGCCAATACCCATTAAATTTACCAAAAAATGCCCTATCTTAGAGCAACTAGGATCTCTTTCAGGTGCACTCACTAAAATCTACCACTATATATGATTCTAAGGATCTAACTATAAATTGGTTAATGGAAAGGAAACTAAAACTCAAAATCTATTGAAATCTATCAGAATATCCTATAGCAAATATGATATTTGATAAAAAAATTATAATATTTTACATGCAAAATTTTTGAGATAGAGAAGGGAAAAAAACTTAGCTAAAAAATTTTGTCCAAGTAGAATGTCTTGCCTAACCGAAGTCCTAGCTCTTCATTGCTCTTTCCATCATCCAAACTCTAGTTGAAAAATATTTACAATTTTGTTTTTCACAACTTGAAAAATTGTCACTACCCTTATTCCAAATTGTTGACTTCATACAGTGGCATATCCCTCAATATTTCCTATATTCCTTAATATGACCACTCATTTTAAATCTATTAAGATTCTGCACAAATTGGTCCAAGAATTAGCTGAATCAGATAACCCTTTGCAAAGATATAGCTCCTAAAAGATGGTATATTTTTAGAAAAAAATACCGTAATCCTTTATGAAACAACCATTTATACTACCATTGTCTTACCTTTGTTACTAGGAGGTAAACCTAGTGTTTAAGGGGAGGGATGAAGTTTGGCTAGGTCCACATGGAAAAGATTAAACTTTGACTATTACTACTTGTGTTTTGATTATTAAGATTTTTAGATATATGTAATTACTTTAATACATCAATGACTAGAGATTCAGAAGCTAGAGGATCAAGAGATAGGTTTGGAGGATTATAAGAGTAGTTTAAAGAGATATTTGTGTTGGTAAGATGGGGAAAAATATTAACTTTATGATTTTAGATTTTTAATCAGTTTGTAATACTTGAAAGGTTTAGGATTCAAAAGGGATTCTATAGGTTTGACCCTTGTATTCATATTTAAGACATTAATGAAGGGTGTATCATATGGCTTGCATTTCATGGATCCAAGGCCTACCCAAAATAATGTTGTAAGATAAAACATAAGGTATGACATAGAATAACATGTTGAGAGTTCAAGGCCCTATATTAAGAGGAAAAACTATAGTTCCACTAGCATCATACTTCCCATTAACAAAGGCTTGAATTACCAAGTAAGATTTTTCAAGATCACTTTTAGTAATACCAACATGGCTATTGAATTTCAATATATATACATTTAGTCCAAAGCCATTTTTAACTAAAATTTATTTAATAAACTTGTTATTAATTTGGATAATGATATACAAAGGAGGACCCCCTATCAAAAAAGCTTGAGGAATATAATCCTTATAAAAGTATATATTGGTATGGTTTATCCTAGTTGATCTAACAATTAAACCAAACTCATTAGGATTCAAGTTTAATATACTTAATGTTCATATTTTGGATAGAAAGGAGTCCTAAAAATAGAGTCTCATTATTTGTTATATTTAGCAAAACTTCATAGGAATAGCAAGTCTATAAGGTGATTTAGAAATAAATTTAGCTCTTGCTAGCTTTTCTCCACCAAGATGCCACATCAACCATCAAGTCCATGTTGTCCACCATAATTCATTTCTACCATCTCTTATAAATTATTGAGAATGGATTTAATTTTCTTTTTGCATGATATTCTTAGACAATTTGGTTTTGATCAAGTTTGGTGTAAATGGATTATATGTTTTTTTTTTTATAGGTAAGAGCGTTTTGAAAGGAAACATTTTACAACTTAGGAGCTAAGAATGTGAAAATCCCACTAAAAATAGAAGAGGAATCCATACTCACAACACAAGACCAAAAGGAAGTCATCTTGACTACAAGCATGCCACATATGACTTCAACAGACAAAATCAGGTGGAAAATCTAGACTAACACTGGTAAATCTGAGAAGAAAAAAAGAAAAATAAAAGGAAAAACAACCCCAATAAACAACTTAGAATATATGAGCCTACATAAACTAGATAAAAAAATAGACAACCCCTAAGAGCCATCACTTTATTCTTCAGAATTATCCTATTCAGATGCTTCAGTTGTAGTGTTGAGATCAACTCCTTGGGTGCTACCATCATTCATGGTGGCAATGATTTTATTGGATTGGATGAGTGTGGAGGAAGCAAAACTCAGAATCTCGGCCATAAAAACCCATGGTTCATTCTTATTTAGGCCTTTTATAGCATCCGTAGAGCGAGTTTGAGCAAAATTCCCTTCTAATTTTATTTTTTCACTTTTACAAGGGTCATCTCAGTAGGAGAGTCTGACAGGTCTAGTTCCATTTGGACCTTGGATCCTGAAGTACCCCTATGGTATGAGCATCTATAGGAACCCAATTTCATAGGAGAGGAGGTGTAGGCTAGAGATGCCTTACCATTAACATCGATGTTAGAATCAGTCTTTGAGTCATCAATAAAAGTTGATGCACCAAGGATACCCACTTCTTGGGTATGAATCACCATGAGGGTAGCTCTATCTTCTTATTTATGCACATAAAATTGGTACAATAGAATATGGATCCCTTGATGCTTAGGATGGGTAGACAAACCATCTCTAACATTATCAATCAAAAGTTCAATTGACCTAAAAATGTATTTAGGTATATTGATGTCCTTCATTAAATGCATGTGGTTCAGGAAGACCATGTGGAAGCTCCTCAGAGGAGCATTGATATCATCCACCATTATGTACTCCATTATGGGGGCCATGATTCTGTTCTAAGGTGTAGGAAGGCACTTTCACATAATGCCACATTTCTCTTTGTCAAGATGTCTTCCCTTGTCCTAGAAATGGATGAGCTCACCAACCAGGGTGTGCTTGTCCCTATGGACATTATCACCATCAATGGGAAGTTTAAAAACTTTAGCAATCAGGTGAACACTCACCTTAAACTTAAGACCCTTGATAATCACCCACCCTCTATCCCAGGAAGTGATGAATTCATAAAATATGGTAGAGTCACTGCCTTGAAATTTTTGAATGAAGGGCATCAATTGGCAAAGAGTTAGAAACTCTTCAACAAGAGCATCAACATGCAAATATGTGGGCTCCAGTAGTGCCATGGTTAAGTTGATTGCATGGTCGAATTCCCACCAATCCCACAACTCAAGTTGAAATCACTTAAGAAAAATGCAATAGGGAACCAACTTAGTAAGTTGAAGAATAGTGGTAGGGTGGTTATTTATGGTCACCTGGGGAGGAAAACTAACACCTACCCCATCACACATGCCATCGATGGAGGGTAACCATTGATCCTAGTGCATGATTCTAATGAGCATAGAAATAATCGAGTTGATCCTGCTAATCTTGAGGTGGCCAATAGGATTCAAACACCACTTGAAGAGAAGTCACAAATTGAAAGAAGGCATACCATAAGAAGACGTGTCCCACCTTGGAAAGTTATTTGTTCCAGGAATGAATACTGGAGAAGAACCTTTCCCATGAGCCTGCATCACTAAGGATGCACTGCACCACCTGGTAGTTTGATGGTCGATGTAGATGCTACTGATAAAATATTTACTACACCACTTATGAGAAAAATTCACATGAAGGATGCCAGTAGGGAAGGTGTCCAATCTAGATGCCCGTAACACGAGGAACACAACATGCCATGTGAAGCCTTGTCCATGGAGGATGCAATATTGAACGTGGATGAAAAAGTATGCAAGCAAATAAGTCAAATTCCATTGAGGATTATGTTGAGAGCCTTTTGGATAATAGGAGTAAAAAATAGTGATTATGAGGAGTGCTTGTCATGGGAGAGCGATGAGTCAGATTTCCATGCCAATGAAGAAGACAATGAGTTGTACCAGTCATGGCCCGATACCTGGCAAAAGCCACCTACTTAGCCCACTCAGATGAAGGTTGATTCATTTTTATTGCGATCAATGAAAATACTTTAGGGAAAGTTGTCAAACCAAACTTGAAGATTTTCTAATGGATCCCCATTGGATACTGTAAATCACTAATATATTCTATTTTGATCAATGGATTCCCATTGGATACTGTAAATCATCTCATGGAATCTTCTAGGGTGACCCAATATCTTTTTCTCTATTTATTATTCTTGTTGAGGCATTCAGAAGAGCTTTATCAAAGACAAAAAAGTATTTAGGTTGTAATAAGTGGTCCCTTTGAATTGCATCTCTAATTTATTGATGTTCTTTTTTGGGATCATACCTCTATCAACAAGGCCATGTAGTTTAAATTAACATTATCCTATTATTAGAAGGTTGTTAAATAATTGGTTGATACTAAAATTCCTAGGACCTTTCAGTTAACAAAAAATTATTATGAATATTTTAGGGTTTAAGGTTGGAAATATGTCATCAACATATTGGAGTATTCCTTTGTCTCATAAAGGAAATAAGAAGCTATTGGACTCAATTTTGGATAAAATAAAATTTTGTTTTATAGGTTAGAAAGGTAAGTTCTTAACCATGGTTAGAAGGCTACAACTCGTAATGACTACATTACAATATATCCTTATATATATGATGTCACATTCAATATTACTATATATAACATCTATATTTGATAAAATTCAAAGATAACTTTCTTTAAAAAGGATGTGGAAAAATGTAGGTTTTCTATTTATGAGTGGGATATAATTTGTAAGAAAAGAATATTAAAGGGACATGTTTGTGAAATTGCAAACTTATGAATTTGACATTAAGGGAAAAAATCGATGGAGATTATTAAAAAATAAAAAGTTGGGCAAAACTATTAGTTAAAAATATAAAGGTTCTATTGATCCAACAATTTTGTTCAAAAAATAAACCCTACCTCAAAGCTTGACAACATGAAAATTCATATTAAATAATTTAAAATTAATTTAAAAAGTACACTAGATGGTTAGTTAATAAGGGCGATTCTATAAATTTTTGGTTTGATGTCTAGTTAGAGTCTTACCTTCTTATTTTTTTATCCAAAATGGTAAACATTAGCTCAAGTATATTTAGCTTGTAAAGGTTTGAAGGTCATAAATTATATTAATGTGAGCAACAAATCTAAATCATAGCATTCTATTAGCAACCTAGTTGAAGGAGAGGACACCAAACAAATAGTAGATGATATTCAAAATTTGTTTGAAGTGTAATCTAGCTTATGTTCAAGGTTGACATTATATGATGCAATCTTGTATAGTCCTATGGTAAACATTGTAGAAATTTATTTAATATATTGTATTATTATATTATGAAATACCTATGGATTGTGGTTAACTTTGTTATGGTTAAACCCACTTTAAAACTTATAATTAATCTAAATACCTCTTGTTATGTCAGCCTAGGTTAAACTTATTTATGTAATTGGGGTTTTAGTATTGGTATAAATACCCTCCCACTCCATCCATTGTATCAGAGTGTTGTGATATTTATCTACACAAACTTGTTGAACACAGTTTTTTTTTATTAGGTAGAAGAAGGGGTTTTGAAAGGGATCCCAAAACTTTTATAAATATACAATCAGGACAAGAGACAATAAACAACAAAGCCTCAAACTAGAAGCAATACAAGAAGAACAATTATCACATAAATCTAAATCGAACAAGGGACAAAGAAATGAGGAAGGTCCTCCAAAAAAAACTACTCTAAAGACACCAAAAAAACCAAGGTGAAAGAGCAACCTTTAAACTAGGGAATCATCCTCTTCTTTCAAGAGTTCTTCCTCCATATTTGAGGAGCTATGATTTTGCTCATGCTCTAGCTTCCAAGTTATCTTGTTTACATAAAATACAGACCTTTTGATTGTCCTTCTAAGGGACTTCACAAGATTCTTAATAGAGTTTACCTCCTTACATGGAGTCTTGTAGCCATCCTAAGACTTTAAAATTTTATTTTTTCCCACAAGGGTTCCTGAAGGCCTCATCTTCCTATTTCTTGTTTGAACTGGAGAGGACTCCTCTAACTCCTAGTTCTGAATAACAAGTGTAGAATTATCTTGAACAAACTTGTTAGTAGAAGGATTGAACATGTTTTTATTTTCTAATATGTGGTTATAAATAGAGTATACAATCTATTTAGGAATTTTACTATAAACAATTTTATATCACACAAATTATATTCACATGTGATCTACTTAGTAATTGTCATCAAAATATCTGACCCTAATTTCTTCTAAATGGTTATATTATTGTTTGATAAAACAAGGTTGAATTGATCATATATGTACATACTTCTTCAAAATATGAAAAATCTAAAATATTAGATGAATATTTAGAATATCAAATCATTTAATAATGTATTTAAAATAAATGGAAAAAGTAAATTCAATCTCAAAAATTTATAAGAGGTAGTAGAATTCAACAAAACAGACCATGATAGTTATATGTAAGAAAAATAATAATTTTTGAATATAATAATGTATTACAAAGTTAGAGTTATATTAGGCCCAAAAATCTAGTGATATGTGGATTAAGAAAGGGGAAAAAAATACCAATATTTTCATTCTATTACCAAAACAAGTTTATGTTTTTGTCACATCAAAATTATTTTAAATCTAGATAAAATAGTTATTGAGGAATAAAAAGAAACTAGGAAGGAAGCAATTCCAAAAATATTTTATCATAAGTTTGAAAAGATAAGGAGTCAAATATCATTATATCAATTATTTAAATTCTTTGACTTTAAAGGAGGAGACCCAAGTTTGAATATTTCCAAGTAATACATGCATAATAGCCAAGTTGTAATACCACTAAATGGTCATGATGTGATATGGGTGGGGCCTACTTCAATTCCATATAACAAATTATTTTTTTTAGAAAATATAAGGAATATTACGATGAGTTTTTGTAAAATATTCCATCAATGATAACGTAGAGATAAAATAAAATATTTATGAGTAGGATCTCAATGGGGGAGCTATAGGATTTCATTTTCTCTTTTTTCCTTAATAAGGTGTCTAGACATCGATGGGTTTCTTGTATTTATTTTCAAAAAACTTGGGATATATTGGAGAGTGATATGTTAGCTATATTCAAAGAGGAAAGGAAATAATAAGTGAGGTTTTTTTGGTTCCTAATAAAATGAGATATAATATTTTAATAATTTTCATCAAATAATCCTTTATAAGATAATCTATAAGATAAGTTCAAAAATGGTAGATAGATTAATAATAATTATATATTTTATTATCTCAGAGGAACAATATGTTTATATTTGTGTTGAAAAAATACTCAATGGTACAATCATTGCACAAAAACCCATACATTCTCCTCACTCCATGGAAAACTAGGTATATTAGGAAAATTAGATATGAACAAAGCATATGATGGAGTTTGGAGAAATTTTCCACATGATATTATTAAAATACTTAGTTATGATCAATATTAATATGATTGAATTATATGTTATATCTCTTAGAATAAATGGATACTTTGAATAATATCATGAAATCCACTATGATGACCTAATATCTTCTAATATTTTTATTATTCTTAATAAGGCATTAGAAACAACTCTCCTAAAGAAAAAAGTGAACCTCAAGCAATAAATAGATGAGCTCCATAATATACTTTGATTTTTTTATTTGCTTATTTTTTGGAAGAATGAGTTGATTTAGAATTTATCAAAAGATTATGGATATTTAGTCAAATTGCTAGATAAGAATTTAGAGCAATTATAATTTACTACTACTAAGGATTTCCCTTGGAAGACTATTTAGTCACTTGAGGCACTTCTAAAGGGCGTCAACATTACTTTGTTTATCAATCCAAAGAAAATTATTATAACTGACATACTACAAGAAGAGGACATCTTGGATATTTTAGATGTGTCTTGTGGAAACAAGGAGCTAAAAAAATAGATAATTTACTTCTTTATTATCATTTTATTTACATAATTTGGGATTAATTTTTAAAAATATATATTGGGTAGCTCTATCAATATTGAAAGAGTTTATGAAATGTTGGTTAAATGTTTTAAATCTAAAACATTGTGTATTTGGTGCAAGATTAGTCTTGTCATTATTAATTATAATCTATGTCTCAAAAGAAATACTAGAATTTTAAAAAATAATTCTCATAATCATATCCAATTTTGGAATGATATTGTTGTCCCTATTGCAAAATATTTATTTTTTTGTAGGTAATGAAATGATTTTAATCAACTTTTAGGTTTAAGGGACCCAATACCTAATACATAAGACAATCAAAATGCCAAAAATACAAAAAATGAAATATCCCAGAGCCAAAGGGATTACACATGAAGACCACCAACAACTTGTGTAATTGTCAAATGAACTAAATCTAGGAACTGGACAAGATAATTAAAACATACATACAGAATTTGATCCATAATGAGGTAGATCAAGCAACAAAATATATTACAAAACTTCATGAAAAACATCCGTCGACTAACCCACTCCTGGAACTACTGGGAGTCAGCTTCATACTCATGTTTTACAACATTGTTTTGGATCTTTGCAAAGAGAGCATTGAGGGCATTCAAGATTTCATGAATATCCTTGATGGTGTGCAATAAAATAATGCATGCCTCCTTGACCATATTGGCTTCTACCATGAGTTTCTCCACAACGCTGGAAATGTGATCGATGGTTTTGGTTCGAAGCGTAGAACCAACATCAAACTTGTTATTTTACTCCTCATCCAATATGACCTTCGATGTGAATTGGTTCCTATAAGAAAATTTCCCTTTTTAATGCATATTGAGATTTTGTGAGGAGTAGGATGAACAACTTTTATTTTTCTCCTCAAGGTTCTGCTTCTGACTTTAACATCAGGTGCATGGGGCTCCACTGGGACTGAATCATTGGGTTTTGATGGGATAACTTTCTCATCCTTGTTGTTGGTCTGATTAAGATTGACTGGAGAAACTCTTAGGAGATCAGCAGAAGGGGTAGTGTACTGGAAGGTATTAGATACTTCAATAGAAGGACCACCCGAAAATGGAACAACACTAGAGGGATCAGCTAGAGGATTGGGATCAAGGGAATCAAGAATAGTGGCCATATTAGGGGTGGACATAGGAATATAAGGAGACATAAGGGGCCCGAATATAGGTTGAGATAGGATAGCATGCTTATAAATAACTTGGAATAACCCCTAGTGCGATGGAAAATTGCATGTTTTCTTATCCTTGTAATTTTCAATGGTAAGACTCATGGATCGAAATAGGAAATCAGGGATGCTAATAGGCTTGATGCCTCACGGGTGGTTAATGAAGGCAAGATGGAAGGATCAGATGGGATGTACATTATCCATAATGATATATTGCATAATGGGGATAATAACCAAGTTCCAATGATGAGGGAGAGAGGAGTAGACAACTCCACCCTTGACCCAGGTCAAATCTTTGCCTTTTTTAGGGAAGTTGTCTATTTTTCTTCAAAGTTCTGGTGGTCTCGCCTCACCGATTGGTCCTTGGAGGAAAACCTAGAAATTTTAGATATAAAATGGATATTTATCTCATTTTAGATCCCATGAACCTAGACCACACCATATTTCCATGAACTGACAAACTCGCTAGTAACTCTATCATCAATACCATTGAAGAGCTTAAAAAAGGGAGTGAGTCTCTTAGCTTCAAGCAAGGCATAAACAATAGGGTCAAGCTACAAAATTGAAGGTTTTATAATGGCCATAATTTCAAACATATGGAAGCACTTAGAGGACCAACAAAGGGAAATAATGGAAAGGATATCAAATAGCAAATGAGCATCGCCAAGAAGGTGGTGGATTTTGAAGAAGTGCCAAAAACCACATAATAAAAGAGGAAAAATAGGAGGAACTTTTTGATGTAGCTTGGAAACCCAACCTTAGGAATTTGATAAAGGAACACATCAAATAGGGCACGAGGAAAGAAAACAATTTGAAAAAGGATAAGAAAATGAGGGATGGTAGGGTTAAAGGGACCGAATAACAAAGTAGCACGAGTAGCGCAAATGGCGAACAGGTGATGGGTTTGGAAAATATGAAAGGTGGACTTAGCATGATGAGAGAGAAATGGGTATATTATGTGGAGGTACGAGGCTATGGGGTGATACCAAGAAGAGTCAGATGCTACTCTATGTTCTAAATGAACCTCTTAGAAAGATATGCAATCAAAATTTTGATAGGTAATGATTAATTGGAAAGGTAAACAATTAACAATGGTGTTAATGGGAACACCTGTGGTGTTGAGAAAAATAATTTTGGTTAGACACTTGTTATCATTGGATATTTCACTCAAAATAATTTTTAGTAGCAAAGATGATGTCTTTAGGGAAGGAGTCTTCCCACACAATGAAGTCATTCTAATTGGATGCCATATTAGCCAACAAATCTGCAACCATGTTGGCCTCCATGAACATGTGCTATATTATGTTGAGCAGAAGATGGCTGATTATATATTGGCTCTCTTGTATAATATTTTGAATATTCCACCCTACCTTGGTGTTATTCTTAACATGATTAATCACATTTAGAGAATCCCCCTCAAATATTATTGGGTTAGGTAGGTCTTTGCTAAGTTCTAGACTCCTCCATAGAGCACGAGCTTCAGCATAGTTATTAGACTGAACTCCCAAGTTTTCAATGAATGCTCTGATGATCTTGCCCTCGTGGTCTCGGATGATTCCTCTAGCTCCAACATCTCCAGGATTACCTTTAGATGACCCATCAAAATTTACCTTGAGCCACGATAGAAGAGGGAGGACCCATTTGGCATTGGCCATGTAGTTGACAAGAATAGGGGGTCTGGAGCACTCAGAATAAATGTTGAGGGATTTGAATATATGGGCTTCCAATTCAGAAGTAGGGGTTTTTGGACAAGGGACCATATTTGCATTCTCAATAGCAAAGCATATAGATTTATTGACCATCACCTATGGATCCCTGGATCGATCATTGAAGATTATGCTATTGTGCTCAAGCCAAATTTACCATAGGGTGTGATGCAGAGAAGCTTACCACAATAATTTAAGTCTGAGATTATGAAACACTTGGGGCCATTGGGTGAAAAAGTCAACAATTTATTGGGGCTAGACCCACTTGACCTGAAACATATTCAACAGTATTGAAAAGGTACGATAGGCAAATGGACACTCAATCAATAGGTGTTGAGTGGATTCCCAGGCTTGTAAACACATATAGCATCTATTAGGCACCATGATGCCCCTCTTGATAAGATTTTTGGTAGTGAGAATTCTATTTTTAATGGCTAACCATGAGAAGCATGAAACTTTAGGAGTGATATGTTTAAACCATATTCTATTGGCAATAGCAAGGGCAAGCTGATTATGTTGTAGGTCCTATGGAGAGTCAAGCAAAACGAAGGTAGACTTGACCAAAAATGTACCATCATCACAGCATTTATAGAAGGGCTTGTATTTTTTATGGGACATAGGGATGAAGCTTGATCTAAAAATTGCTTGCAATGAGATGATAGCTCTGTCAATATTTGCATCATTTATGTTGAAATTTAGTTGCTTCCATTTGGGGTGACCCTGATTTTGCACAATAAAATCAACAACTTTCATTCCAAACCTATGATCAGTGAAGGGTTTGAGAGCAACAATTTCTTGGTCATTGATAAGAGGCTCATCCCTGACCCATGGGTCATGCCAAAAATCAATATATTTTCCCATATCCGAGTTGCCATCTGACTCCTTTTTGAAGTAGGGGTCTGGTTTGAATGATTGAGCACCAAAAGTGAGACCCCATTTGAGGAACTTCATCATCCATAAAAGAATGATGCTACAAATATTTCCTTTTAACAATTGAGATCCATTCCAGGTTTTCATTTGTAAAAACCTTCCAAGCCTGCTTTGCTAAGAGAGCATGATTCATTTTGTTAATCCTTCAAAACTCGAGGCCACCCTTATCCTTCAGAGAACAAACTTTATCCCAAGCCACCAAGTGAAATTTTTTTCGATTGTCAGCTCCAACCCACGAGAAACATTTTTGAATTTTTTCAATCATGGTACCAACTATTGCAAGGATTTTAAACATTGATAAAAAATAAATAGGTATGCTCTATAAAAATGACATGACAAGAGTAGCTTTACCCACCTGAGAGAGAAGGACTCCTTTCCACCTTGCAAGTTTCTTATGAAACCTCTCAATAACATTATTCCACATTGTCTTGGTAGGATTACCCAGAAACATAGGTAGGCCTAGATATGTAGCTGGGAGGGTTGCAATAGAGCATCCCAAGATATTTGCAATTTTGATTTGGTGGGGCACTGGGGTATTTATGAAGTAAATTTTGCTCTTAGTGAAATTGATTTTTTGACCCGTAGCTTCTTCATAGAGGTTGAGGATAGATTTGATAACTCTTGCCTCAAAAATTGATGTTGTAGTCACCAGCAGAGTATCATCCACAAATTGTTGGTGAGTTGAAGGTTGGAGGTTGGATGCAACTTTGATGCCAAAAATCAAACCCATAGAGCAGGCAAATTTTATGGCTCTTCCAAGGCTCTCAGCTAGGATTATGAAGAGGATGGGGGATAAGGGGTCCCCTTGTCTCAATCCTCTGGTACTTGGAAAGTACCCTGCAATAGACCCATTCACTAGCATAGAGAACCAAGAGGTGGAGATGCATTGCATGATCAGATTGACCCAGTCATCATGAAAACCAAACTTTTGAAGAACTTTGGACAGAAACTCCCTATTCACTCTGTCAAAAGCCTTGTTCATGTCAAGTTTTAAAAATAAAGTAGAATTTTTGGAATTATGGATAGAATGAATGAGTTCATGAATGGTTATGACTCCATCCACAATATTTCTACCTTTAATAAAGCTACCTTGATAGGGGTTAATGAAGGATAGAAGAATATATTTTAATCTATTGGCCATGGCTTTTGTTAAGATTTTATAGACAACATTGCAAAGGCTTATGGGATGATAATCATACAAGTCTTTGGAGTTATGGCCCTTAGGGATGAGGGTAAGAAAAGTAGAATTAACATCCCTGGGTATGACTCTAGACCTCTGCATTTATTTTATGGCTTGACATAGGTCAAGGCCAATGATTTCCCAAAATATTTGGAAGAACCTTGGGGAGAATCCATCAAGACTTGGATATTTGTCTGGTTGCATAGAAAAGAGGGCTTGATGGATCTCATTGCTTAAAGGTCTCAACAGATTAGTATTCATGTTATCAATAATAATTCTAGGAATGTGCATAAGGAGGAACTCCATAGCTTGGATAGATTGAGGAAGATATGAACCTAAGAGGGACTAAAAGTGAAGGACAACTTCATCATGTATTTCATGAATATTGGAAGTAAAAGTGCCATTGTTTCTAACCAAACCCTTGATCATGTTTGCTCCTCTGTGTTTGAGCATTGAAATGTGGAAAAACTTCAAGTTTGAATCTCCTTATTTTAGCCACAAGTGCCTTGACTTTTGATGCCATAAAGTCTCTTCCTGCTTCAAGATGTTATGGTATTCTGACAAAAGAAGTTTTTCTTTAGTTCTCAACCTAGCATCCCCTTGACCCTGCTGAAATTGATTCTCAATTATTTGAAGTTTTTCCTTGATGTTCTGCTTGCTTTCGAAGATATTTCCAAAAATATCTTTATTCCATACCTTCAATTTGTTTTTAATGGAACACAACTTCTGAGTAACTTGGCCAGTGAAAGATCCTAGAAAACTCTCTCCCCACCATTTAGCAATGTGTGCTCTTAAGTCAGAATGTTGGGTCCACATTACCTCAAATTGAAAAAGAGTTTTGAAAGGTGGTCTATTGGTAGATTCAAATATTAGGGGACTATGATCAGACCCAATCTTGGGTAGGGCCTACAAACTGGCATCTCCAAATAGTAGTAAAGCATCTTGAGAAAGAAAAAATGGTCAAGCCTTTCCTGAATGAGATCAACCCCTACCCTTCTATTGCTCCAAGTAAATTGGGATCCCCTTAGCTGGACATCCATTAGCTCATTTGTATCCACAAAATTGTTGAAGTCCTTCATGATCCTGGGAGTAATTTCTTTCCCTCCTTTTTTCTCAGAAGGAAAAAGTGGAGCATTAAAGTCTCTTGCAAGGATCCAGGGGATATTAATAAAATATTCTCGCATCTGAGTGAGGGTATTATAGAGGTTTAGTATGTCCTGAGTGTAACAACCCTAGTTGTCACTACTCAACCACTTAATTTTTTTTTTTAAACACTTACATTTCCATGAGGAAAGAGACATAATCAAGACTTATTCCATTTGGATTAAAACTTATCAAGGCAAATAGCATCGAGAGCTATTGAGACTTGATTAGAGTCTCTTTTGAGTAGAAGTGATTAGATTCTATGAAACCCTCATACCCCATTGGTATGAGAATGTTGGCCAAGTGTTAGGTTTCATCCCATATAGAAGGAAAAATCACCAAATGGTCCACCAAGACCAAGTGAATGCCTTGAAGATGGAGATCCACACCAATGGAAAACCCATCATAGATGAAATAACCACACCAATGGTTATTTATATATCTTAGATCTAATCCACATTCTTTTGATGGGATATTTGAGATAATCAGTCGCTATTCGTTACTAAACTCATAGAATCCATGGAATATCATATTAAGCTAGATTATGTAACTTTAAACCTATTAAAACTTATTTGTCCATTCTCTCATTTAAGTATCCATTTTTCTATTCATAAGATTCATTTAATGATAGTACTTATCAACATGGAAGTACCCCTCCTCATGCACACACAACTTCTTAACTTGAGAATATAAGGTTTAATTTGGTTTTCAATTCTAAACCAACTTGTCTTCTTGTGGGTTTCATCCCATTCCAAATTCCAATGTGATCTAATTTAAACCATTGTGAGTGTTTAGGAGGTGAATATAAATCAATGATATTCTTTTATGATAAGATTCATTACATCACAACCTTAGATTGAAATAATACATGAGAGGTTTATTTAAGAAGGAATTACATCCCATTACAATCAGTTTTATAATTCCACACAACCATTGATTAAAGAGTAAAACTAACTAGTTGCATCATTCATGATTATTCAATTCAATCCAGAAAGTAAATGGTATAATCACATATTATTAATTTAGCAACATATTAGAAATTACAAATACATTCTTAGCATCATAAATGAAACTGCTGAATAACAATATTCAATGTAAACCTTGCAGTATTCTAGAAAATATGCATAACTATTCCATCTAATCATTTAACCATCTCATCCACATATATCATTTTCATTTTGAAAGTAAAAGCAACAAGAAATAACACATCAATCCACAAAATAGAATGACACAATTATTTATCCTAGGAACCCTCATGGGGAATAAACCTAGCCTCCAAAATGCATTCTTTCCTCATATTCATAAACTCAAGATGTATCAAATATTACAAGTTTATAAGGGTCACAATGGATCCCTTTAATTATACAAATCAAGGAATGCAATTGTTCTTGATCATTTGGTTGATGCAATTAAGGGATTTATCTAACTCCTTTCTATAAGACATCAAGATATTACTATAGTATATTCCATACCATAAAGGAAACTATTTGATCCATTATAATTTAATATGTAACTTAAGGAACCCATTGATTCCTTTCTCAAAACCATATTAAAGTCTTACAACATCTTGAACAAGTTTATGATAATCATTGGGTTCACATTTTGGAGATGACTCTTTAACATTGGAGGGAATTTTTCATAAATTCCCTCAAGAATGAATTCCTATTTCATTCTTTCAAGTTGATAAATAATCAACTTTCATTTCATAAATTAAAGTCCCATACCCTTAATTTATGATATCCATTAATTTGTAAACATTCCATGATGTTTACCTTTTAAATCCATATTCAATATTTAGCTTCCTTTATCATGTACAAATATTTATATATAAATCTTCCCTAAGGTGAACAAACTTATAGATTCTTAACACAACAACCACCCCATATTACCTTTCTCTATAAATGACACAAAGTCATTACATAAAATAAGATACCTCCTTCATTTCAACTTACTATTTGTTTCTTAGTAACTAAAAGAGTAGTTTATTTGCAAATTCCATCATATTAATGAGGGTAATAATGCCCAATACAAAGCTTTGGAATAGCAACACAAATAGTGAGAATATATAAAAAAGGTATTTAAAATTTCCCATAACCTAAACTTAAAATTTTAATTCCATTCACTCTCCATAGATTACTTGATTTCTCTGTGGACTTTGTTTTTAATACCCAACTCCTAGAGAAGCTATAATCATCTCTATAAGGGCGGCTTCAATTATCCCTTACTCACAAAGTTATGGTCTTGGCATTAACATATTATTCATAAAGTGGTAAGCCTCACTTAAACTACAAACAAATGACTTTGAATACTTAGCCCTTATTCAAAAGTCTTCAAACATGTCATATATCCTCAAATAGCCCAATGATATTTAGGCGTCAATGAACATAATGACTCCCTTTATCATGTCCTATCGGTATTAGTTTTCTTAAACCAACCAATAAATTAACTTCCATGCAATCTATGGTTCATCTAGCATAATCCACATTGTCATATATCTCAAGCCTTCAGCAAAGAGGGGTCTTAGCCTAGTTTGAATGCCTAGGCTAACTAGTGTAGATGACATCATTATCATTAAGTGTATACCCTATGTCCAAGGCAAAATACAATCAAAAGTATTCGAGACTGGGAATCTATTTTTCTTTGGGTATGGTTGGCTTAACTTACGCCTAAAGCATCATCGACTACCATGGTTTAAGTATCGAAGCTCTTGCTAGAACCTGACGGATAGGTGTCAATCACCCCGACTAAACACTTGTGCCAGACTTAGAAGGAAACTCAAGATTTTTTTAGTGTCCCATCTATTTACTACAGAGAATCGATACCCTATATCAACAGAGCAATTATTGGAATTTCATCAAGGATTAGGGTTTGATTCTGAATTGAATAGAGTTTTTTCCTATGGATGAGTGAAGGTACACCGCTATCGAATAGAGAAAAGTCACGACGAACAGGTAAATAACATAACTAATAAGACCAATTGATAGATCTTAACATACTATACAATTTGACCATGATCACAGGTTTCTCTAGATGAAATTATTTGAAATCGCCACCATAAATGGCCTGATCAATCTGATAATAGACGGATAAATCTATCTAGGTACTTTACCCTCAGTCGTAAGCTCATGTAGGAGGCCAAGTAATTTACCTAACAAAGTTTCTATTATAGTAGCAGTGAACAAAGATTTCTCCAAGCTAGTTCTAAAAGTCATGATATCAAACGCTAAGTATTCGTGTAAGTTCTCAGTCCTGATGGAGGAAATACTCATAGAATCCAAGGAAGATACGACACCTAACAATATCTTTCTAGGGTTGTATCCTAATTGTCCTCTTAATATCCATTACAGTTGTAAATCTGGATTGAAGTATGCAAATAATCAAACATCCTTGGTACGTAGGTGTCGAGCTAAACACAATTAATTCCAATAAAGGAAGTACTTCCCACATGGATAACACTACGCGCGTTTAGAGGATTCTAAATTCCATCCATGCTAATGAATAAGGGAAACACCATTGACTAGCGATAGTCATTAATGTACCTAAATTCTATGAATTATATAACCCATACACTATGCACTGGGAAGAAGTGATCGTAGGATTATGTTGGTCTTGCCAGCAAGGAAGCACAACATTTGATTGGTAGCTTCGATGATTAATATGGTTCACATTAACCCATGGTCTAATTAGGTTGACCCCAAAATTTTATCTCTACGATAAAGAAATATTCCTAAAATTAAGGTATTTTAAAGTTAAATAATCCTTTGAATGTCGCCCTTCATAGATCTATTTACCCATTTTTATATGAAGAACTTTATACCCAAATCAATTCCTTCAAATTTTTAGTATAACATAAGATTATAACTTCCAAAGAAAATTTTGTTCCAACATACAACATTAATATAAGCTAATAGTAACTTATGGAGAAGAAAAGAGTGATACAACCTGTTTCTTTTTCTTCTTGAGTCCTCAAAAAGCTTTTTTCCTAGACCATCTCCATTTGCTTCAATCTCTTCTTCTCCTTATGACCACACAAGTCCTTTAATTTTATTTCAGCCAATGCCCCTAGAAATCCCTCAAGGAATTCTAGTTTTTGATCCACCCAAGGTGGAGAGCATACTCCCTAGTCCTCCAAGATTTTCTAGATTGCCCTTTCTTCACAAATTGGCCTCTAATTTATAGGGAAATTTCTCCACTTATGGCCAAATAGTGGCCTTATTATTTTATTATTTTAAATATGCCTTGGTCCCATTAAGGCTTTTCATGTCTTGTGGAGTGTACTCCAAAAGTAGGAAAAAGGGTCCTACTAAGGATAAGGTAAGTGGTCCTTTTTTTTGTTTTGTGTCCCCCTTTGGTCCACATCCCTCCAAAGCATCCCTAATTAAAAATAGAGGAGAGAATCTCACTTTTCTCTCCACCAACCAAATTATGCCATGAGGGAAAATAGGATAGGCTTTTAGTATTAAATAATACTAGTGCCCAATTTGGTCCAATAAGAATTGGACATTTAATTGCATTAAAATTAAATGCAATTAACCTTATTTTTAAACATTAAACATGCTTAATTATTTTTATTATTTTCCCTCCTAAACCCCTTCAAAATTCCTAAATTAGAATTTTGTAGACTTCTTTAGGGTCTATGACCCTTTTTATTGAACATTAATTGATCCCAAGATCAATTAATGTCCTATTGATAGGGTTCAAGGGTGACGGGTCATGACATACACCCCCTTGGATTAAACATAGTCCTCTGTGTTTGTATAATTACCTTAATTGAGTACATTTAACTAACAAAGCTAGTATTCATCCTACTGTTATACAATTTGAATCATCAGATTCCTTTTTCTTCCAGCACTTCAATCTCGATGGCAAGCTTCATCATCCATCCATGAGATCACCTGGACCTGCAAAAATGTAAAATATCAGCAGTATCATGTCCTTTTAACACAATAGAACATCCATTTTGCATAACAAAAAGTATTGAAAGTATCATCAATACATAATCTCATCACAAAGATTATAGTTTTAAACCATCTATTACTGCACAAATACTGAATTGAAGACATAGCAATAATAGAATTTGCAAAATGGTGTTATAGAGATATCATGAAATTATGCATCTGTACTATATTAGACATAAAAAGTCTTATTAATTTTATCAAAACTCCCACCAAGGAGTATCACAACATAATTTGGTTAACCTCTAGCATGAATTAACCTGATAAAATCAAGTGTTAACAAAGACACATCATAATTTCAGGATCTCAATTTAGGATATTCACATATATCCTAATATGCATTTTGGCAATATTTTTGCCACAGAGCATCCACCCAGATGTCTCCTGGTTTATATCATCATGGAGAAGTCCCATACCTTCTCCAAGAATGGACACCAATCCATCCTTCAAATTCATTTAGTGTTCTTTTAATTAAATAAGTTTACTTTACATTCATAAGCTACTCTGATAGAAAACACAATATTTCAAATGATTTCTATTTACAATTGGCCAAACTCATTGGCATACTAATACATATAGTTTCTAGATTAGTGGCTTCGGATCTCAAGGTTGTTCTTCCTTGGATCTTTCACCTGTCGGGTCCATAACTACATTACCAGTTTGAGAGTCTATTGGAGAAATTGCTCTAGAAGTGGCTTGGGTTCTATTTCGACCAGTTGCTTGAGTTGTGTTTCCCTGTTCATGCTACCCTGTAGAAACTGGTTGCGATGGAAGGAGTAACCCATGACTTATAAGTGCATCCATACAAGAAGTCAAGAATGTAGCTTGGTATATATCTCTTCCATCACGTAATTGTGCATTCTCTACTTGCAAGGTTATCCCTACTGTATCTCTCCAGTAGTGCATCTGTGTTAACTCTAATCGAAACCTCTCTCACTTTGATATGGTGACTTCTCTCTCAGTCTCCAACTTAAACCTTTGTTGCGCCCATTTGTCTACTAACTTCAACTATTGAATTTCTAACAGTCAAATTTGTTTCTTCAATGCCTCCACTTTGTGTTGCACTTTTCTCATAGGTTCCTCTTCTCCTATGTTGGATGGTCTAGCTCCTGTGTCCAACCATTGGTGCACACATATTCTAGAAGATTATTCCTCATTTCTCTTCCTAGATGAGTGTTCCTCCTCTATAGCCTTAGCTATTTCTCTATAGTTGCTTTCCTCACTAGAATCTTCCTCTTGGCATTGCCATTGAGTGGTCCACCAAATATCGTAGTTAGGGGTTGTGCCTGCATCATCCTCCTTGGGTGTCCATATAGCCTCATCAAGCTCTGAAGCTAGTGGTTCTATTGGTGGAGGTATCATAGCTGTTCGCCCCTTCCTCGTATAAACCATGGATGGGTCTAGTATCCATTGTGTAATATCAAACTATCATAATACCCGAGTATATTGAAAATACTTGTATTGCATACTAGTACATCTGATCAACCATCTTGCTCATCTCACCCGAGCGAGTTGAACACCATATTCTGCCCAAATTGGGCCCTCTCTCCAAGGTCTCCAAATAACATCACGAGAGTGCAGATTCTCCCAAATAGAGCAGAATCGCTCTTTATTTCCCTCAAGTGGTCTGTAGTTAGACCATTCCTTTTTTATTGCCATCTCAACGCATAGGGCATCTCTAGCCCCATAAATTGGTGTGCATCATAAGGTAGCCCTTGGGGTCTTGCTACCGCTATGTGCTCCCATGCCCAAACTTGTAGCAAAGTGCTATAGTTCAATCTAGTTTTCATCATTGTTCTTAAATCAAACAACTCTCTATAGGTTTGGGCCAATAATGTTGGTGCCCATGCATACACCATGGACTCTTCCACTATATCTTGCATGATTCCCAATAAATTCCAAGGAAATCATGCACTTCTTGATTCGGGAAAAATGACACTCGATAAGAGCTCCATTATAACTGCATGCTTATGTGTCAGTCTACCCTACACATAGTGAAGTTCATGCTCTATACACCCCTATCGGTGTTCACACTTCCTCCAATATGCTTTGAACACTCTTTCCAGAATATGCCCCATTTTAGCTTCATTAGCAACGGTCATTGTGTGACCTTCTACCGATATCCGGTATATCTTGTATACATCTTCCAACGTAACAGTCATTTCTCCAGTGGGTAACTAAAATGTCCCTCTATTGGGATCCCATATTTCTACTAGGGCAGACATATAACATCTGTCTACGTGTATTGGCTCTAATCGAGCTGCTCCCTCAAATCCTACTTCTTTCAACCATTGTCAATCGCTCACATCCAACCTATTCTTGGAATTCTAAAAGATCATCCTCAAAGGATATCTTGCCTTGATGATCTTTAGTGGTCAAATTTTAGATGTTTTCATAGGATTACTACTACTTGTTTTGACATTTTTAAAAGCCATAACTCAAAGAGTATGTACCAACAGATTGGCTAGTAGGAGTAAGATAATTATGAGACACACTATGATGTTCATTTTTGAGACCATCAATACTACCATGAATAGTGCTTAGGTTATTTTTGTATCTAAAACTGAGATAAATTCTACACTATTTACTCCATTATGTGATGTTGGAGTTTTACCTTGATTTTATTTGTTGGATAGTATTTTGAGGTCCATTTATTTTCATAGATTCATAGATCCATCAAATTGAGTTATTGGGTTCTCCTCCAATTCCCAAGGGAGTAATCTTCTTTCGATGTGCATAGAACACATCATCATAACCCACGTGTCCTTCCCTTAATTTGTATCACATCCCATCATCGACCCTTCGATGACTCCAATGGATGATTTCATACCTTATTTCTCTGTTGGAAAAATGCATCTATCACATGGTACTATTGTTGTAAAGTGTACCCTTATTGACTTTATTGCCATATGGTAGAGTTACAATTAATTTTGTATCATCTTACTTCTATCTTCGATATTTGGTTTACACCGGTTTCATATACGTGGTTTTCTATGCTTCAAACAATTGTTGCAAAACTACACTCTAGTTTTCTTATAAGTTTTAATACCACATGCATGGCATAGTGGTCAATTCTCAATTTAAATAGCTTAACACTCATTATTTCTTTCAACCACCACCCAGGTGGTCGGGTGCATACTTTTCTAAGGATTCGGGTTGCTTAGGGATGTTGGCGAAGCTACATGTGGTGGTGATTCTTGGGATTCCAGAGCATACTTGGTGGAGTTCCCTAATTCTCATGTCAGAGATGAGTCTGGTGAGATTTGGAGGATTTATGGACTTAGATGTGAGGTTTCACCATCCTTGTACTCCTCCAACATAGTGAAGTTTTAGGTTCTGGTGTTGTCGGGTGACTTCTTCCGCCATTGCACCATAACCTCTAATTGGAAAATTCCAGAGTGCATTGTAACATTGATAAAAAATGAAAATAAAGAAAATATTGTTTTGTTTGAATTTCCACTAGTTAGTTTTTGACTAACTTAAATGGTTGAATTTATGTCTGCATATCCTAAGGTTTCACTTCCATTCAGTACCATAGTTATTTAAGTTGTCCAAATTGGTTTGACTATCATAGTTCAAGTGAATCCCTTAGTAAATTTGAACATTTGACTCATACACACTTGAAGATAAGGAGTAAGTAAGTCTAAAGATATAGATGCCGAGTAATTTCCCAAAAGAGTCTAAGGTACACCACTTAAAACCCATACAAGAGGGTTCTCTTAGCTCTTCCACTTTCGAACGACTATGGATCTACTCATGGGGGATAGGAACTTAGACATCATAATCTCAAGCACTGACCTTGTCCTTACCAAGTATGCATTGTTTAGAATTATGGAATTTATGTTTTGAGTTTTCTCTCATGTTTTGTTTCATGCCCAAATATTTTGCTAACCTAGATCTAACTAGAATCTATTAGTTAGCCTGGGATCTGATACCAACTGTAACAACCCCAGTTGTCACTACTCAACCACTCAATTTTTTTTTAACACTTACATTTCCATGAGGCAAGAGACATAATCAAGACTCATTCCATTTGGATTAAAACTTATCAAGGTAAATAGCATCAAGAGCTATTGAGACTTGATCAGAGTCTCTTTTGAGTAGAAGTGATCAGCTTCTATGAAACCCTCATACCCCATTGGTATGAGAACGCTGGCCAAGTGTTAGGTTTCATCCCACATAAAAGGGGAATCACCAATAAACATACTGTCCACCAAGATCAGTATGTAGGTGAATGCCTTGAAGATGGAGAACCACACCAATGGAAAACCATCATAGATGAAATAACCACACCAATGGTTATTCATAGATCTTAGATCCGATCCACATCTCTTTGATGGGATCTTTAGGATAACAGATCACTATTCGTGATTAAACTCATAGAATCCATGGAATGTCATCTTAAGCAATATTATGTAACTTTAAACCTCTTAAAACTTATTTGTCCATTCTCTCATTTAGGTATCTAGTTTTCTATTCATAAGAGTCATTTAAAGATAGTACTTTTCAACATGGAAGTACCCCTCCTCATGCACACTCAACTTCTTAGCTTTAGAATATAAGGTTTGTTTTGGTTTTTAATTCTAAACCAACTTGTCTTCTTGTGGGTTTCATCCCATTCCAAATTCCAATGTGTTCTAATTTAAACCATCATGAGTGTTTAGGAGGTGAATATAAATCAATGATGTCCTTTTATGATAAGATTCATTACATCATAACCTTAGATTGAAACAACACATGAGAGGTCTATTTAAGCAAGAATTACATCCCATTATAATCAGTTTTATAATTCCACACAACCATTGATTACAAAGAGTGAAACTAACTAGTTGCATCATTCATAATTATTCAATTTAATCCAGAAAGTAAATGGTACAATCGCATAACATTAAATCATCAACATATTAGAAATTAAGCATACATTCTTAGCATCATAAATGAAATTATTGAATAAATAGTATTCAAGGTAAACATTGCAATAATCTAGAAACATGCATAACTATTCCATCTAATCATTTAACCATCTCATCCACATATATCATTTTAATTTTGAAAGTAAAAGCAACAAGAAATAACACATCAAACCACAAAATAGAATGACACAATGATTTATCCTGGGAACCCTCATGGGGAATAAACCCAGCCTCCAAAATGTATTCTTTCCTCATATTCATAAACTCAAGATGTATCAAATATTACAAGTTTATAAGGGTCACAATGGATCCCTTCAATTATACAAATCAAGGAATGCAATTGTTCCTGATCATATACTTGATGCAATTAAGGAATTATCTGACTCCTTTCTCTAAGACATCAAGATATTACTATAGTATATTCCATACCAGAAAGGAAACTATCTGATCCATTATAATTTAAGATGTAATTTAAGGAACCCATTGATTCCTTTCTCAAAACCTTATTAAAGTCTTACAACATCTTGAACAAGTTTATGATAATCATTGGGTTCACATTTTGGAGATGTCTCTTTAACATTGGAGGGTATTTTTCATAAATTCCCTCAAGAATGAATTCCTATTTCATTCTTTCGAGTTGATAAATAATCAACTTTCATTTCATAAATTAAAGTCCCATACCCTTAATTTATGATATCCATTAATTTGTAAACATTCCATGATGTTTACCTTTTAAACCCATATTCAATATTTAGCTTCCTTCATCATGTACAAATATTTATATATAAATATTCCCTAGGGTGAACAAACTTATATATTCTTAACACAACAACCACCCCATATTACCTTTCTCTATAAATGACACAAAGTCATTAAATAAAATAAGATACCTCCTTTATTTCAACTTACTCTTTGTTTCTTAGTAACTAAAAGAGTAGTTTATTTGCAAAGCCCATCATATTAATGAGGGTAATAATGCCCAATACAAAGCTTTGGAATAGCGACACAAATATCCAGAATCTATAAAAAGATATTTGAAATTTCTCATAACCTAAAATTAAAAACTTATTAACAATGCTTAATTCCATTCACTCTCCATATATTACTTGATTTCTCTGTGGGATTTGTTTTTAATACCCAACTCCTAAAAAAACTATAATTATCTCTATAAGGGCGACTTCAATTATCCCTTACTCACAAAGTTATGGTCTTGGTATTAACGTATTATTCATAAAGTGGTAAGCCTCACTTAAAATACAAATAAATGACTTCAAATACTTAGCCCTTATTCAAAAATCTTCAAACATGTCATATATCCTCAAATAGCCCAATGATCTTTAGGCAGCAATGAACATAATGACTCCCTTTATCATGTCTTATCGACATTAGTTTTCTTAAACCAACTAGGAAATTAATTTCCATGCAATATATGGTTCATCTAGCATAATCCACATTGTCATATATCCCATGCCTTTAGCAAAGAGGGGTCTTAGCCTAGTTTGAATGCCTAGGCTAACTAGCATAGATGAAATCATCATCATTAAGTGTATACCCTATATCCAAGGCAAAAGACACTTGAAAGTCTTTGGGACTCTGTTTGTCTTTTGGGTATGGTTGGATTAACTTGTGCCTAAAGCATCATCGACTACCATGGTTTAAGTATTGAAGCTCTTGCTAGAACCCAACGGATAGGTGTCAATCATCCCGAATGAAAACATGTGCCCGACTTAGAAGGAAACTCAAGACTTGTTTAGTGTCCCCTCTGTTTACCATAGAGAATCGATTCCCTATATCAATAGAGCAATTTTCTTATTGTCCTTTCTTCACAAATTGGCCTCTAATTTATAGAAAAATTTCTCCACTTATGGCCAAATAGTAATCTTATTATTTTATTATTTTAAAGATGCCTTAGTCCCATTAAGGCTTTTCATGTCTTGTGGGGTGTACTCCAAAAGTAGGAAAGAGTGTCCTACTAAGGATAAGGTAAGTAGTCTTTTTTTTTTTTTTTTTGTCCCCCTTTGGTCCACATCCCTCCAAAGCACCCCTAATTAAAAATAGAGGAGATAATCTCACTTTTCTCTTCACCAACCAAATTATGCGATGAGGGGAAAATATGATAGGTTTTTAGTAGTAAATAATACTAGTGCCCAATTTGGTCCAAAAAGAATTGGGTATTTAATTGCATTGAAATTAAATGCAATTAACCTTATTTTTAAACATTAAACATGCTTAATTATTTTTATTATTTTCCCTCCTAAACCCCTTCAAAATTCCTAAATTGGAATTTTGTAAACTTCTTTACGGTTTATGACCCTTTTTTTGAACATTAATTGATCCCAAGATCAATTAATGTCCTATTGATAGGATTCGGAGGTAACAAGTCGTGACACTGAGGGATGTTTGGGGCATAGACATTAGTCAGCACCCAATATTGCCTTGAAATTAAATCATGAAAAAATATATTAGAAATTCACCCTTCACTTGAAATCACTCTTCCTTCCACTTTGGTTGGATCCCAAAGGCAAAGGAGTCCACCAGATGATCCAAAGGTTGGGCTGAAATAGAATTTACATTTTTTCCAGATGATTATGGTAACTTTAGGGGATGACAACATGCCTAATTTGGTCTCTTTCATGATAAAAATAGTGTAGTATTTGACTCCTTTCTCATCGAAGCAACAAGTCTCTATTTTACTGCTCCATTTAACCCTCTCGCATTCTAGGTGAGGATTCTCATTTGGAACTCTTGGAGGGTTTTCTGCCTCCTTTGCCATGTTGTGTAGGAGTTTTGGGTATCTTTGATTATTCTCTAATGGAAGTTACTAGTTCTTGAAAGAGAGTTCTTTGGGTGTCGTTGGCTATGTCTTCTGCTATATCTTTATTCTTTGCTCAGTAGTAGAGGGTCTACCTTTCTTTTTGTCACTTCCAACATTGATTAAGGATTTTTTGAAAAACCTAGTATGCTTAGGACTCCAGGCTTTAGGAGAACCGTGAGACATCCCTGGGCTAGCAACCTCATCTCCATGGGGATCGGGTGGGGGATGATAAGGTCTTGACCTATTGGGGGATGGGGAGTTAGGTGGGGGATTAGAGGGTGGCGATGGGGGGTTGGATAGTGGGGGGTGGAGAAAATCTAAAATGGTAGATGGAAATTTTGGAAGTGGATCAAAGGATGGATGAGGGGGTTGCAGGGGTGGGTCTGCCTTCACAGGTGATTGATTAGGGGGATTTGAGATAGGGAATTCCTCTCTAGGGATTTCCTAACTATAATAATTTGCATTGAGATTTAAATTATTGAATAAACTAAACTAGTTAGAAAAAGAAAAAAGGGAACTTGCTTGATTCTTATCATGATTTGGAGATGGAGGAGTAGGTTTATTTTCTTTGGTATCATAATGAGGACCAAATTTTGACATTAATATCTGTGTCTCTCCTTTAGATGGGTAATGTGAATCCTAATGAGCATTTTGGGTAAGCCTCAGTTTTGAACACTAGTTTTGAAGGTGCCCCTGGATGTGGCACTCAGTACAAAAGGAGGGTTTATTTTGATACTCCACCACTTTGCATCTATAGTATGACCCATAAATCAAGTTCACATGGATCAAAAGCTAGAGCTCTAGATTGGCATTAACACAAATGTAGGCCTACATCATCCTCAATCGAGCACACATAATAGGGTCAATAGTGACAAGCTCCTCAATAACACGAGAAACCCCTTGGAGAACATCCTCATGCCAAAAATGAGAGGGTAAATTTGGTAGGTAGAACCATATGGGAGAAAATTTGATGCTTTAAGTTTCAAGGTCAAAATCCACACCCCATTTACAGAGGAATAGGCTTCTTCTCCTGAAAAACCAGGGGTCACCAGATAGAATGTGGTCAACATCCTCTTGAGTATTGAGTCGAATCATGAAAAACCTCTAGATATATCAACAAGCTCTAGACAACCTATAGTTTTCCATTTCACAACCGTCCCTCACCTGATAGCTTCCATATCAAGTCTACCCCCCACAAATTTCCCAACTAGGGAAAATAAATCTAAGGAAATGTACCCAACCATGACCTCTTTAGGTAATATTACATCACATCCATTAGGAATAAAGGTGCATGATGAAGTTGAGGAGGGTTTAGGACCTCCGCTGATTGTTTTTACAAATGAGATTGCTCGAGTATTCCCATTTTTCGTAAAAATTTTATCCGGGGGTTCTTTCCTCCCAAAATCATCAATGTCGTCTTCCAAAACTACAGAGTTAGACTTACCTGGGACCTCGGTCCCATTTAACTGGTCATCTATCCCATTCTTGGCCCCACTTTGTGAGTGCCTATTTCGTTCCCTACACCCATACTGTAGATTCCCTGGTTTCCACTCAATGAAAATTTAAACTTTAAGGTTTCGCTGGCCATTACTTCCAAATCAGAATAATTTATTTATTTATTTTGAATAATACTTCTTATACACATCCATCGTGGGGATTGAACCTAGGTCACATCATCAATAATGCAAGTGGTATCCTTACCGGTAGACCACACTCACGTGGATCTTGCAAAATATATATAGCATAGTGCTCACGAGGAGAATTCTTAAGTGTAAAAAAAGATATACTAGATTTTTGGTTGTAGGATTTGAATATACATATAGAGGTCATCTATGACAATGGAACTAACACAAATGACTTGTGTCATTATATGGTATAATGGAAATGTTAAAAGGTTTACTGTTGTATCTACGAATAGGTATATGGGGATATGATATTATATTGTATAAGAGTATTATAAATAGTTGGCATGGGCCACACATAACCCAAGGTTGATTATATTATTATATTATATTATAATAATGAGTGGGATGAGGGTTTAGTAGTCAACTCCCTAAAGTAGAATTAGAATATGGGTATATAAAGAAGGGATATTGTCATTGTAATCATCATTCATATTGAGCATTCTCTTATAATTATATTTTTCCATGGAGTGGCCTCTCATCTTGGAAGATCTTATGGAGTTATTCCTTCCTTAAGGAGTATTATTGGTGTTGTCCTAACTTAGGCATACTATCTATCTTTGTTTCATTGTGTGAATTGTTACTATGGATAATTATTTATGGATGGATGATTTTTTATTTTAGTATATGGTGAATAATTTATGTTAATGAGAATAAATTTTTATAACAAGTGGTATCAGAGCAATGATTTTGGCAAAGTTGGATTTTTTGTGGTTTACAAAATTTTGGTAAAATTATTTTTCTAAAAAATATCTCATTTGTGGAAGCCATATCTTTGTGTAAGGTTCACAAATTCAAATTATTCTTGTACCATTTTAATCAAAATTTGAAGAGCTTCAAAATGAGTTATAATATGAAGGAGTTTGAGCAATATTGAGGGAGTTATGACTCTATGAAGTCAATCATGTTGAATAGGATCAATTATAAATTTTTAAACCACCTTTTTTATAGAAAGTAAAATTTGAGATATCTAAGTTGGGGTAAGAAAATAATTTATTATTTTTTGGGTCTATTTATTAATGTAGAATTTTAGCTTCAAATAAATATGGAGATATATATTTTTATAAAACCCTAGTTTGCATTGTATTTTCTTGAAGAGAGAATATTGATTTAAGAGAGTAGTTGAAAGTATTAAATTCCAAATCTAATGAAACCAACTTGATACACTATATTTTTATGGTTTGAAATATTTATAATAGGAAAAATATTTTGCTAGGGTATATCCCATTTGCATTTGAAAAAAATGGAATAAGTATTCTTGAGTAGATGGCAACCTATTTTATATAAGTTACAAGCAAAGTTAGATATTTATATGAGAGAGATTGAGGGAAAGGATAAAATAATAAATAGACTTATGGGTATCATCAAAGACCTTGAAAAGAAACTACAAAGGATTAAAAATGAAAGATAAAATAAAAAGAGTTGGAATTTTCAAGAAATGGAAAGAAGACTATGAAAAATGAATAAAATTACTTAAGGAGGAGAAAGAGAAAAATGTTAAGGAAGATAGTGATAAGAGTAAAGTGGTTTTTAACATCTGTAAAGCCATAGGCCATATGTGACGACCCTTGTTTTACCCAATATATGGTTATCCAAATATACTATAGTTACTAAAGCATGGTGTACAACCCTACCCCCTATAGGATTCAAACCTTGAACCTTTATTTAGAGTTCCAAAATCTCCACTATTAGGCTAGAAGAAAGAAGAAGCCACATCTTTGGATTTATAAAATCAAGAGAAGGATCTAAATTCATCTAAATTTCTTATTTTTTAAGTTCATGGATGCATTAGAAGAAAAATACTATTACTCCATTAATTCTAGTAGTATATTTAATTTTACTAATAACTCTTTGGCTAAAAGGTTGTATATTCAAACAATACAAATTAAGGACATACAACTTGAGGGTGGAAAATTTTAGATTTTTGAAGATTTGAAGATCACCATGGATAAATATTTTTTACATTAGATTTTTTATGATAGTGGGATGGATGATGTGGATATTATTATGGGTTATCCTTGGTTGTATTATTTGGGTATCATTAACATTAATATGCAAAATAATTTTATGAAGTTATGGTATAGGAAAAATAAGATAACATTATAAGCTATTTCTTAATTTAAGGAGAAAGGATACAAGAAGAAGAAAAAAGTTATTATGGAGAGGGAACAAGTTAAGGAATCAACAAAATAATCAAAAGTCAAATCTATAGTAGCAACAACATCAAATTCCATTGAAGAAGCAATAGTAAAATCCAAGGAAGATTTGTTAGAAGCACATAAGGATGCACCAAAAGAAGGACACACAATAGAAGAGCTTGAGGATAAATTTAAAATAGAGGAAAAAAATGCTAAAGAATCAAAGGAAATAAAACATTTGGTTAAGGTTGAAGAATATTTCCATCCACACCACCATGAGTGGAAATAATCTTAGAGGCATGGATTAGGGCATCAGTATTATTATGGATTTGTATGGAGTTATAAATTCATCAAGTATGGTAGAAAAAACATGGTGATTTTGGATTTTAGAGTGGTGCATTAGCATCAAGAAATAATAGAATCAATCATTCAAAATATCTGTGGAGTAGTAGAAGCATAGATTCAACATAGCACTTATGGATATTTAAGTGGCATAATAACAACTCAACATCATCAAAGACCACCACCAATAAAAAAATCACTTTGATGGATGGATTATCAAGATTGGTACTAGTTGTAAGCATTGCTTAGAACATCATATTCTTTAGTTTCTTCTCATAATTCGAGGATGAAAATTTGTGAGGGTAGAACCCTATGGCATAGATGAATAGGTATATGAATATGTGATATTATATTATATAAGGGTATTATGAATAGTTGGCATGGACCATAGATAACCCAATATTGACTATTATAGACAACAAGTTGCACATAGGTTGGTTCCTTGTATCCATTTTGAAATAGGACCTAAATCATGCAATGGGTCTACCTCAATATGTTTTATGTTCAAATCCTAAACTATGTTGTACATGTAAATTGGTAAAACACTTAAATTTTAATATCTATCCCTAAGCCTCTTAAGAAGGGATCTAAAACCATAATTTAAATAATTCAAGAATACAAGTATACATTCAAACAAGACCTTACACTATGTGCCCTTTCAATTTCAATAATTACAAGGAAAGTAAAAAAATATCTTCCATTCAAGGGAAGACAAGAGATTACACAAGCATACCAAATTACCCCAATGCAACTATATGCTCTTATAATTCCCTAGTTAAGACAATTTGAGAAAAAAAAAATTAACTAAACTTGATATTTTTCCTTATGATAAAGTTGTGATAAATAGACAATAGAATACACAAAAAAAAATTAAATAGCAAAACTAAGCTATAAAAACTAAAAAAATGGGATAGGAGAGTTGTGTTACCTAATTATGGAATCTATGTAAAAGCACCGCCTTTTAGTAGTAGCATTACCCTAGCGCTATCATAAATATCCAACACTATAGAAATAGTACATGCAAAACAAACATAAAGCAATTGGGATTGTGTTTAGGGGGCTTGTATGATCATAGAGGCAAAGAACTATTTGGTCAAATGATCAGACACTCTTTTCATATGATAAAAATGAATAAATTCTTAAAAATGAAAGGAATATAAGCCTTATGAAAAAGCATTTGAGTCCATCAAAAGCACTATGCTAGCTCTATCACGGTAGTGTGGTGTTTTTGCTTTGTGATAATTAGAGGGGAAAATGCTAAAAAAATTGTAGTCAATCAATGCTATTGCCCTTGTAACTTGAATATGGAGGTTTACACAACTTAGATGAGAGAAATATTTATCTATATGTAAGAATATAGCCTTAGATGCAAGTAGATCCCATTAACAAGTGTTTTAATGTAAAAATGAGTGCACAATGATTAAATCAAATAGAAAGGTATTGAGCTAGAGGGTGCAAGTAAATGAGGGACAATGTAGGTTTACACTAGAGTTATCTAAAAATATAAAGCCTACGGGGATAACATGGGTAGTATGACTACTAATGAGCATAAAAGCAAAAAAAATACTTGAATGAGATAATCAGTAGGGAAAATATAGAAAAAACTAATGGAAATAATGTGGTATAATAAATATGGATATTAGAACTCTTAGTAACTACAATTTTACCAAATAAGAGGATCAGTATACCATAAAAACATAACAAAATATAAGAGTATGAGTACCTTTAAAACATAGTAGGTGTCATGACCCTCCCAAATGGACCTTTTGACATGAAAAATAATGTATTAATTAATGGTGCTATAATACTTGAATTTTATGCAATTAAGCAGTAATGTGATGTTAGTAGATATTGAAGATTATGATACTGCTAACAAATTGCCAATGTGTAGGATCAGGTACACTCATAAGTGGAAGAAGTTGAGTCATCCATCGAAGGTGAGGGTACTTGAGGTTGGGGAAATTATGATAAGGTAAACTCAAAGGTAACAAGGATGAATAACTTCATATAGGCATGCATTCGGTTAGGGATAATCATAAATAGTCAACCACCTTGAGCCCCATACTGATGGCCTAGTAGCTATCATAAGTCTTTAAGGCTGAGAGAGGTGACAAAATTGATGGAAAGATTTTCCTCTTTCTCTGTTACACATGCTTGATTGTCTTTTACTTCAACACTATTGCCTCAATAATTTGAGAAGTGTGAATGAATAGGTTACCTTCATAACTCCTTGTGTGCTCTGGTAAATGGGATGATAAATAGATTTTATTTTAAATAAATGGTTGATTTATTTTAGAATGATAAATAGATTTCATTTTAAATAAATGGTTGATTTATTTTAATAGATTTCATTCTAAATAAATGGTTGATTTATTTTAGAATGATGAAGGGATTTTATTTTAAACAAAAAGTTGATTTATTTCAGAATTGATAAAGAAACCTCTTTTAAAGAAGAAAGAAATAGTTGTTTCATATTAAGCAATAAAAGAATTTCCATGATAATGATGGTTGCTCCATTTGTAGTAATAAAGGGAATTCATTTAACTCATTAAGAAAGCTATTGTTGTTCTAATTATATGAGGATTTGCTTAATAAAATAATAATCTACTATTAGTTTAAAAAAAATAGAATCAACCTTCAGAATCGGATCGGGCTAGCCAGGGGAAGTTTTTAATTGACATGAAGGGATGAGTTCATTACCATGAAGGGATGGCTTCATCGATGTGGAGGAATGGCTTCAATTCTGGTAGTACCTTGGAAATATGAAAAGGAAGAAAATGTCCCCTCTACCACCTAACAAAAAAATGAGAATTTATGATGGGCAGGTGGTGGACAAAAGCCAAGGGAAGAGATAGGAACTAGGAGAAACAAAGGAGAGGGATGTGTTGGGATAGAGGAGATGAGTGTTAGAGGAGATGAGTGTTGAACAAGATGAGTGTTGAAGGAGAGAGAGAGCAGTTAGAACTGAGATAAGGATGAGAAGCAAGCACCATGAAATAGAAGGTGAGGCATTGGGTGAATAGGAGGAAAAGAAGATGGATGTTCATTAGCACAATCGAGAAAGCCAACCAATACTTAAATAACTAGGTTGAATTCAAGGAATTCTTTAAAATAGTTGTATTTGAGTTTTGTATCGCTAGTTTTTAGTCTGTTGTTGGACTATAGGTTTTTGTTGTGTACGTCATCCCTTTGACCAAGATAGACCTCCTCCTTTATGGAGTTTTAGTGTTGAGCCATTAGAGTGGTTCATGGGTCATTGTCGTTGTAGCCATGCTTGTGAATTTTTTATTTTGTTGTGGTTGTGTTAAGCTTTTGTGACTAGACTCTTGTGTTATCCAAGTATGGGGTTAGTCCATATCTCTATGAGTTGGATAACACTTTGAATAGGTGGCTCTTTTTAGATAGGCCTTCATTATTGGTCAGTTGGCTTGTGTCACTTCTTGTCCCCTTGTTATAGATGTTTACCTCTATTTTTAGATAGTGCTGGGTAGAAGGTAGGCAATGCTTAGAGATAGGCATCCATGAGGTGAGTCATCAGTGGTAGGTTCCCAGGGATATCCTCTCCCTTGGATGTTTTATGGCTATATAGTCTACACCATGGGCTTTAGGTTGAGTGAATCTGTGACGAACCAATAGCCACATCTGGTTGTCATCCAACACTAACTGTGACACTTGAGCACTCCACCCTCACTATAGCTAGTTGTGTGTTGTACATTACCTCAAGCCGTATCCTTGCTACATCTATGGCTTAGTACTCTGTAGTTTTCATCCCTTGTTTTCTAGATTTAGCAACAGGTTATATGTTGAATGGGAGGTCGTAGAGTGCCTGGGTGGGAAACTTTATTATATAGTTTCATTAATTAAAACGATAGATTTTAGATTAATGGAAATAAAAGACTTCCTTTATATAGTTTCATTAATTAAAATGATAGATTTTAGATTAATGGAAATAAAAGGCTTCCTTTATATAGTTTCATTAATTAAAATGATAGATTTTAGATTAATGGAAATAAAAGGCTTCCTTTATATAGTTTCATTAATTAAATGATAGATTTTAGATTAATGGAAATAAAATGCTTCCTTTATATAGTTTCATTAATTAAATGATAGATTTTAGATTAATGGAAATAAAAGGCTTCCTTTATATAGTTTCATTAATTAAAATGATAGATTTTAGATTAATGGAAATGAAAGGCTTATTTTATATAAGTTTCATTATTTAAAATAGTAGATTCTAGATTAATGAAAAGGAAGGCTCTTTATAGAGTTCATTATTTAAAATGGTGAATTTTAGATGGTGGAAAAAGAAACCTTACATGTTTTCATTAGTTAGGAACTACGAAATTTTTACTTTATGAAATGAAAAGAAAAATATTATTTATGGATTAAAGTAGTTGGCTTTAATTGATTAAATAATTATGAATAGGATTTGTTTTGTAAATTAAGGGTATGAGACTTTAATTTATAAAATGAAGAAAAAGGTTTTTTTATGAATTAAAGTAGTTGGCTTTAATGGAATAAATAAATATGAATATGGTTTGTTTTGTAAATTAAGGGTATGAGACTTTAATTTATGAAATGAAAAGAAGAAAATTATTTGTGGATTAAAGTAGTTGGCTTTAATTTGGTAAATAATTGTGAACCTAGATTATTTGGCAATTAAGGGTATGGGACTTTGATTGTTGAATAAAGGTTGAGTCATTTATTACAAGAAAGCATATGATATTGATGCATTATTGAATAACTCTCATAAGAATATGAGAGAGAAAAAAGAGTAGTTTCTATGATATCAACTATGCTTTAGAAAGTTGAATTGCTTGGGTTGTTTGTATAGTTGCAATTTGGCAATGAAATGATTAAATGCATTTAGAAGCATGTCTATCCTGAACTATGAGTGTCTAGATCCCCTACTATCCTCACTTGATCAGTGGAAGAACGGGAGGACCAAATTTACAGACAAATCAATGCACAAATTTGCTCTCTACCTTACATCTTGACTATTTATTCAAATAGATGCGAATGTGGGGAGATTTCCTTGATGAAACTGATGTAATGTATTGTTTAAAGGTATGGAGGTTTTACCATACATGCTTATGTAATAAATGAACAATATAGTTGATGTACCTTTGTACTCTATCGATTGAATGTGAATGTATTTAAATCCTTTCTTATGCATGTTTATTCTTTAATTATTGCTTCATGTTTCTAGCTATTCCTTGCTTGTTTAATGAATTATGTTTTGTTATATTTAGTATCTAGATCTATATTTTCCTTGTTTGAATAACTCTTATGAGAAAATAGTAGTAAGTTCTAGGGTGAACTTAGAGGGTAACCTAAGGGCTTGAGACCCCCTTAGGGAGAATGGTAACTAGGTTTATAGAATATCGTACCTAAGTTAAAATAGCTTGTCAGAGGACAAGATTGATAACTTAACTCGTAGTACACATAGCATACCTACACATAATGGATTGCATAGGATATGGAGATGCGCATACACCTTCTAATAGTTGAAGGTGATAAGTCTATCTCATCAAGGATGATGATATGGATGGACTTATGTGCGTAACATGAGATAGGCCTATGCAGAAGGGACTTGCGTAAGGGGAATCTCATGTGGTATAGTTATTGAGAAACTTAGGGGTTTGTTAAACATTAAGTTAATATAAAGTTGCTTAGGTATTTATGAATCCCTCTCCTTAGTAAAAAAAAATTATTTCTATCTTTGTGTGATTTCTTGTTTCTTGATTTTTGGGTCGTTACAGTAGGGGGTAACTAAATATAAAATGTAAACAAGATATAGGAAATAAGAGATACATGTTAGTAGATATATCAACAAGGTGAGAATTAAATCTTGATAACAACTATAAAATAAAAATAAAATAAGATTGGAGAGTTACTAATAGCTACAAAAAATAAGATATGATAACATACAATGTTATTAAATGTATCAAGAGGAAAACAAACCAATAATTAGCAACAATAAATGTAACAAAGAGGAAAACAAACTAGCTATTAGCAATTGTAAATGCAATAAATATTGTTAGCAAGGCAAGACAAAAGGAATTTCATGGGGTAAAGTAAATTTATAGGAACAAGATCTAATACAACCAAAATCCAATAGATACCTCCTCCATAGCCAATAACTTCTTCAAAATCCTAATGAAGCAACAAGAGGATTGTATTGCTTGGATGCCCCTATGCTTTGATTCATTTTCCCCAAATGCTAATTGAATATGTTTGAAAGTACAACAAATAAATGAATGTAATGAGAGATAGAGAGATAGAGATAGAGAGATATTCGAGAACTTTTGGTAGAGTTTAACACTTGAGAATTGCTTGTTGAATACCCATCCCATGGGATAAATTTATGGTTTTTGGATAGAGATTATTAGATGAAAGAGGGAATTCAAATATAACTTTAATATAAGGAAGCCAATTCAAATAGGCTTAAGGAACACAAGCTAAAATGCACAATCATAGATAAGGGTGGTAGAGGGAATCCACATGCTAGAGGCTAGTGTTGTAGATATGTGCCAACAAAAATACTATGTTCACATAAAAGTGTTGATGTAGTGCTATCGTTCTTGATTAGTATTTTTGAATCTTGACCATTTGGTCAAAATATTTGAAAATGGTCAAAGGTGCAAAAGCACCACCTTTTAGTAGAAATGTTACCCTATTACTTTTGCTCATATTTGGCGCTATTTATTTTGTCTTGCCTAGGTGTTGTTTTCTCATTGTTAGAGGTATTGATCATTATGAAACTATAGGAATATATATAATCATTGGAAAGTGCTTTTTTATCCCATTATAATTCTGGTATTTTTAAAGTTTTGTAATGGTTTACTAAGGGTAATCATGTCCCGAATATGATGTTGCTTTCAGAGCACTATCTATTCCAATTCTGGTTCTAAGAAAGGGGGATTTAGTTTGGTTTACTAGAGGGCTGATGCATGAAGATTAATTGATAAATTCGAGTAGACTTTAAGGCTGGTAAAGTAGGTCAAAATTGGGTGTCTACAATTTTCCCACTTTTGACGTGTTTATTGTATAATGAATGCATAAAAAATTGATGTAGATGCCCCAATTTTGTGTTGGTGTCTAGGGTTGTATTTTAGGCAGCATTAAATACTACCCTACCCCATGATATTCCCCCTCATATTTCAAATGGGAGGCCAAGTTGATCCAAGGGATGTGATTCACATGGGGATGATGGAAATAAATTTGTATAATATGGGTTGGTAAGTTGATTAGGCTTAGGAATGAATGCCAATTATTTACCTATAGATTAGGTTGGCAAAGGAGAAAATCAGGAGTATAAGATAATAGAAATAGTTGAGGAGAGATGAAAAAGGAAGAGTGAATAAGATGAGTGATTAAGAGAAAGGAGAAAATTCATAATGGGAAAATATACCAAACTCTGCCAAGAAATACTTAATCCATTTAAGGACACATTAGAGTGGGCTATTTAAAGACACATGATTTGATTGTAAAATACACATAATTATTTTTCAATTATGATTTATATGATTGTATGGGCCATATTTAAAGGTATACACATGGATTGTTTGGGAATATTTATAGCTTTTAAATTTGATACCCCCAACTAAAAGAAGATTATGTCTTTTTGGTTAGTTTCCACCACACATGGAGGGTAGGTGTTTTAAAATAATATATATATAAGAAATGATACTGATTAATTTTTATGGTGTTGTAAGATATGTAAAAGATATACACAAAATTTGATATTAGTTCACCCCCAAGTGGTGGCCTTTTGAGCCTGATTAGAGGACAAGTTCTTAAGTATTGTTTCAAACATTTATCCTTTAGCAAATAACCTAAAGGGAAATTTTAGCTGAGAGTTACCTAGAGGAATTTGCTAATAGTGCCTAGAGGAATTTATTATTTTTTGATATGATACATCCAAGAAAAAATAAATATGTACAAAGAAATATTGGACTATGTTTAGAGTTTCCAAGAGGACTTAGTTAGCATTGCCCAAAAGACTTATTTGCCTAAAGGACTTAGATAAAATTGCCTAGAGGACTTAATCAGCATTGTCCAAAGGATTTGGTTAGCATTTCCTAGAGTACTTGGCTAGAATTACCCAAAGTACTTGGTTAGCATTGCTCTAAGGACTTGGTTAGCATTGCATGAAGGACTTAGTTAGCTATGAATAGATAACATAGTTAGTATTACCTAGAGGACTTGGTTAGCATTGCCTAGAGGACTTAGTTAGTTGTACCTAGAGGACTTAGTTAACACTGCTTGGAGGACTTGGTTAGCATTGCTTCGAGGACTTAGAATTTTTAGATGTCTCAATTAGAATTGCTTGGAGTTCTTAGTTAGCATTCCCTTGGGATATTAGTTAGCATTTATTGGAGGACTTAGAATTGTCTAAATTACTTAGTTAGTGTTGCTTGAAGGACTTAGTTTTTGACATGATACAAATTATGTACACATAATGTATTCAAGTATAAAAATATGTACAAATTGGTTGACAACACTTGGATGGTGTTTTAAAATAAAGATATGTAAAATGATTCACCCTTAAGTAGATGGCTAAGTGGTGTTTGGGTTCTCACCTATGGGAGGTACTCCAAGTTGTGATATTTTGCTATGATATAAGATATGTATATTTATACAAAATGTGTTTTTTTAAGTAATTACCTAAATAAGGCCTATATTTGAATTACCCCAAAGGGTAATCTCATGTTAGTGTGCCCAAGGGGTACTTTAAATGATTGTTCCCAAGAGGGAATTTAAAATTTCTATGTCCAAGAGGGATTTTTTACATCTATATGATCAAGAATGACTTTTGAATGTCTATGATCAAGGGAAACTTTTAAAATATTTGTTCCCAAGAGAAAATTTTAAATGTATGTTCCCAAGAGGGAATTTTTATTTTCCATTACTAAGGGGTATTTTTAAAATGTTTATGCCCAAGAGTAAATTTTAAATGCCTATGCCCAAGAGGGAAGTTTCATTTTCTATGTCCAAGAGGGAATTTTCATTGATTTCCCTTTTAAGCTAAAGGGTGTTATAAGTCATGATAAAGTATTTTGAAGGATTCCAATTGAGTCATCCTTGGACAAATATCTAAGTGATATTTTAAGATATTTGTTTTATCCCTAGGTGAGGGTCAAAGGATATAATGCATAAGTAGAATAGACATAAAATATGCATGTTTTATGCATCCATTAAAAGGTGATTTATTGATGAACTATAATGATAAGTATAATTACAATATATTTTGATTCATACCCCTATATGTAAAGGGAAATATAGATATTATTGTGGTGGAGATCATGTAGACACATTCTTCTTATGGAAAATATAATTTTGTAGTTCAAAATAATGGATAGGCAAGATATTAAAATAAATTAATTTGATAAAGAGATGATAGAAATTGATGATCTAGAGATAAATTATTAGATTGAAAAAATATAGACATGGCTAAATGGGTAAAGGTATATATATTTATAGACCAATTAAATTGATATTTAATTTATATTGATGAAGGTATGGTTGGACGAACCAATTTGTATTACAAGTATGTTATTGGGAGGATCCACTAGCATCAGTCACCTAGTGCAAGTGCAATGCATGTGAGCTATCCTTATATAGGATCATAATTGTATCCTAGTGGATCTCCTAACTTCGTATGAAATAGGTAATCCATGTAGAACCAAGCACATGCGTGTAAGAAAATTATGATTGCAAGCAACCATGCAAATAAGCAACCAATACAAATAGTCATATGAGCAGGCAGTCAATGCAGACTCATTTGCAAATCCAAATATAATATTTAATTAAGATGCATTATGGAGAAGCTAAATTCAATAAATTCGCTAGGATACATGGATTGAAAGTGGTAATGACCGAGAATAAATAAAGTCTCCTTAAATATTTTAACTCAATTAAATCTATTTGTAGGAGTGGTATGACTATAAGACCCTCAAAAATAAATAATTTGGCTTCTTTGTCATGGTCAAACAAAAGTGAATCAAGATGAGGCATACTACTACTAGGGATATACTCTATTCCATTACATCCTTATTCTATCATATTGATAAAATTGAGTAATCAAGGTTGAAGGATCTAAATACACCATAGATTTGTAAAGGAGCTAATAGGCTAGAGAGAAAATATTTCATGGTAAAGGTTGATTAAAAGATTGACAATATTCTCATTGTAACTTAGTGTGGAGATGGAATATTCCTATATCAAACACGATTTGTTTCCCTTTGGCTATGGGTGGGTTATTAATCTTGGGAATTTCTAATATTTTAACCTAATAAAGGTTTGGAACTAGAAATAGTAAAGATAAAGTAGCCATTATATACCAAGTCTTGAATTATATTCCTAAGGCCTCTATAGTTATTGATTGTATGACTACTAACGCAATGGAAAGCATAATGTTCATCATGATAGAAAAAATGAGACCTCCACTTTGAAAGGTTAATGGGATTGATTGGTGGAAGTTCCACCATATTGGATTCAATAAGTTGTACTACTATAGTTGTGGAAGATTGATCTAATTTAGTGAAACTTAATTTTGGTTTATGTTGTACAACAATCTTTTGAGGGTTTGTAGTAGTATTGGCATTGTTGATTTGGTGAGCATTCATAACTCCATTTATTATAAAATTATTGTTCTTATTTTACCTATTTAAGAAAGGGAAATATTTCTCTACTTCCTTATGAATCTTTATTTTCAATTTCCCCCTTATATAGAGGGTAGTTTCAACCTTCTTGGACATTTCTATGGCATCTTCCAAGGAAGATACATTGGATGCTTCTAGGTGGAAGGATAATTTTTCATTAATGTTTTATACAAAGATGTTTGAAAGGTATTTTAGTGGGGGAATGAATTAGAGTCTCCCCACCAAGGCTTACAACTTTCCAAGAAGTCAACAAGATTATCACCTTACACTTGTTTGAATTCAAGAAGGTTAATAATTGTGGGTCTCTTTTTCTTGTAAATGAAAAATTATTGGATGAATCATTTAGTAAGGTATTTGAAGATTTTGAGGGAATGAATTGGTATTTGGTAATACAATACCAAGTTGGAACCACTAAGTATTTTTGAAAAGGTCTCAATAAGTAGTATTTTATCATGTACAATATCAATATAGGTGATTTAGAAAAGGTTAAGATAATTTATAGGGTCTTTATTTCCTTCATATATTTGGAGCTCAGGTATTTTAAATTTAGGGGGAAATGATGAATAAATATGACAATATCTAGTGGTTGATTGCACAAATACTCATAAGAGTACTTGTGGTTGGAAGATGACCCTTGGATGGAGGCCACTTGTTGCTCTAGTTGCTCCAATTTAAAGTTTTGTCTTTCCAATTGTTCTAGTTTAGAGTTTATATTTTGATATTCAAGAGGAAGTGGGTTCAAAGGTGTATGGGGTAATACCAAAGGTGGCTATATATTAATACATGTATAAGATTAATATATTGGAGGGAATGGTACCAAAGGTGATATCCTATGGTTGATCCTTAAACTATTTGGATAAGTACTAGTGAATGTAGAACAAGTGGTGGAAAGAATAGAGCTTTGAGCAAAACTCAAACTCACACTAATGATATTAGAAGAAATATTGATGAAAGGATGGTGGATTGAAGCACTAGAAGGTACACCCAAATTAGCAGAATATACCATGTTAGATTGTTGAAATAAGGGGAAACTTATGTTGCCTCTTAGTAGTTCATCATGAGGTAATGAATGATGGTGTATTGATGGTTGAATATCTTGGGTTCTAATATTTTTGAAAATATTATTGATAAGAGAAACATGATTAGCTTCCAAAGCATTAATATTTGTCAAAACTCATGAATGATTGGGATTAGAGAGAAAAGGGTAATCCTTAAAGGAATATTTTATTAAGGCAGTGTTTTGTTTATTGTTATCATTTTTGATAGTAATGAGAGTAAAATGAGAGGATAATTGTTCAAAATTAGATTCTAAAGGACAATACTTAAGGGAGCATTCCCTTAGGGGAATATTTTATTCTTTGTTAATATTTTTAAGAAATTCATGGATGATATATTCATGGTCTTGCGAAAGTGTTGCTATATGACAAAGGGATATAAGAGTTGTTCTCTATTTAGCATTATTAAGTATTTCATTACTAATAAATTCTTATATGATATCCTTATGCTCTTGAAAAGAGGATATCATATTATTAAAATCATCATGTGAGAGGATTAGAGGATTCAAAGGGGTATCACCATTATTTTATTCATTAGAACAAGGGTTTTCATGTATGGAAGGTTCTTCATAATATTCCATTTAAGTTTTTGTATGGATAGCTAGTTGACGGGTCACCTTGTGAGTTGCAAGCCATATTTCAACCACTAGAAATATTTTAAAGGGAAAGAGAATTAATTTTCATAAATTTTTAAGTTTTAGGGAGATGAACATTAGATTAGGTTGGGAAAAGAGAATTGATTAATTATTTTGATGTTTATTAGAAAATATAGCAAATGCTATGAATACCAAATCAACTGATATACCTTAGGAGGGTTTCCTGATTTACTTAAATCTATTCAATATACCTACCCTCTTGAAACACCCATAAATATGTGGAAGAGGATCAGTTCCCTTGATATACATGGCCATACATGAGGGAAAAACTTGAGGCACATGAATAAGAAATGATTCAAGAATTAACCACACCTATATATTTGGCTCAATATGTAACATCAATAAAAGGAACACGTTATTAATATTGATTATTGTGACCTAATATAATCAAAAAAATTATGTTGCCTTACTTAGGTTTAAATTAATTTTATCTTTTATTAAGGCTATATTTATGTTTCATTTTGGGTTCACCAAAATGTAGACAATAGGCCACACGTAGGTTGGTTTCCCAGATCTCTTTTCGAATAAGACCTAAATCATGCAACAGGTCTACCTCAATATGTTTTATATTTAAATCCTAAGCTATATATTTTATGCTCAAATTGTAAACAATGTTGTATGTGTAAACTGGAAAAACACCTAGGGTTCAATATATAAACCTAAGCCTCTTAAGGAGGGATATAAAACCATAATTCTAATAATGTAAGTATACAAGTATGTAATCAAACAAAATCTTATGCTATGTACCTTTTCTATTTCAATGATTACAAGGAAAGTAAAAGAGTCTTTTCATTTCAAGGTTAGGCAAGAGATTATAAAAGCATACAAAATTATCCTAAATGCAACTATATGCTCTTATTATTCCTTGCCTAAGACAATTTGAGAAAATGTAAATTCTAAGTAAACTTGATATTTTCCTTATGATAAAATTGTTATGAAACAAACAATATAATACAAATACAAAGATCTAAATGGTAAAACTATGCTACAAAATCCAAAAAATGGGGTACAAGAGTTGTGGTACTCAATTTTATATTTTATGCAAAAGTGCCACTTTTTAGTAGTAGCACTATCATGAATATCCAACACTATTGTGATAGTACTGGCAAAACAAACAAAAAACAACTAGGATTATGTTTAGGGGGATTGTCTGATCATAGACAAGCTAAGAACTATTTAGTCAAACTAACCAGACCCCCTTTTGATATGATAAAAATGAGTAATGCTTAAAAATGGAAGGAATATATACCTTATGAAAAAGCACTAGAGTCCAACAATAGTGTTGGTCTAATGCTATTTAGGCAATGTGGAACTTTTATTTTGTGACAAACAAAGGGCAAAAACATTGAAATTTTGTAGTTGATTAATGCTATTGCCCCTGTAACTTGAAAATAGAGGTTTACATAACTTAGATGAGAAAAATAAATTGTCTAGATGTAACAATATAGTCTTAGATGCAAATAGATCCAATTAACAAGTGTTTTAATGCAAAAATAAGTGCAAAGTAATTGAATCAAATATTAAGGAATTGATCTAAATGGTGCAAGTGAATGAGGTACAATGTAGGATGACATTGGAGTTATCTACAAATGCAAATACTAGGAATATAACATGGGTATTATGACTACAAAAAAGCATAAGAACTAAAAATATGCTTGAATGAGAATCAATAGTAAAAATCAAGAAAAAACTAATGGAAATGATGTGTTGTAGTAAAAATAGATATTAGAAAAGCTTATTAAAAAATATATATATATTAGAACTCTTAGTAACTATAATTTAACCAAATAAGAGGTTCAATAGAATTTAAAAACGTGACAAAATGATATCAAATGTTAAGAGCAAGAGCTATTGCAACTAAATGTAATGTGAACAATATACAATAAATAAGAGATACTTGTTAGTAGATATATCAACAAGGTGAGAATGAAATATTGCTAACAAATATACAAGAAAAAAAAGGAAAATGAAGTGTTACTAACAACTATAATAAATAAGATATGGAAGTATATAATATTGTTAAATTTATCGAGAGGAAAGCAAACCAATCATTAGCAATGGGAAATGTAACAGAAAGTAAAATGAACTAGCTATAAATAGTTGTAAATGCAATAAATATTGATAGTAAGGCAAGAAAAAGGGTATTGCACGGGATAAAGTAGACTGAGAGGAACAAGAGCTATAGATAGAGTAATACAACCAATATCTAGTAGATGCCTCTTTCATATCTAGGAACTTATCCAAAATCCTGATGAAGCAGCAAGATAATTTTGTTGCTTGGATGCTCCTATGTCTTGCTACACTTTTTCCAAACTAAAGGAAGATGCTTGAAAATTAAAAAAGGAAATTAATGAAACAAGAAAGGGGGAGAGCCTAGAATTTTTGGTAGAGTTTGGAAACTTAAAAATTTCTTGTTGAATGCCCATCCCATTGGCTCAATTTATAGATTTTGGAGAGGGATTCTTGGATGGAAGAGAGGAGTCAAAGATAACTTTAGGATAAGGAGGTCAATTTAAATATGTAGGCTTAGGGGATGTGGGATAGAATGCACGAACATACCCAAGAGTGATAGAGGGAATTTGCATGCTAGAGGTTCATGTTGCACTGATTCCTCTTATGCCAACAAAAATACTATGTTCATGTAAAAGCATTAGCGTAATGCTATTGTTCTTGATCAATGTTTTTAGATTTTGACTATTTGATGGTAAAATTATTTGAAAATGGTCAAAGTTGCAAAATTACCACCTTTTAGTAGAGGTGATTCCTTGACACTTTTGCTCATATCTAGCACTATTGCTCTTGTCCTACCTAGGTGTTGTTTGCTCATAGTTAGAGGTATTGATCAATATGTAAGTATAGACATATATGTACTTGGAAATAAAATTTTGATCCCATTATAATGGTAGTATTTTTTAAGGTTTTGTGAAGTTTTACTATGGAAAATCATGTCCTAATATGAAGTTGTTTTTGGAGCACTATATGTTCCGATTTTGGGTCTAAGAAAGGTGGATTTAGTTTGGTTGATTAGAGGGATGATGTATGAAGATTAATTGATAAATTTTAGTAGACTTGTAGATTGGTGAAACATGTCAAAATTGGGTGTCTACAAGTATATTATTATATTTTAGTACAACAAGGAGTAGAATGAGTGTTTAGTAGTTAGCTCTCCAAAGTAAAATTAGAAGATGGGTATATAAAAAAGGGATATTGCCATTGTAATCATTATTAATATCAAGTATTCTCTTGTAATTAACTTTGACTATGGAGTGGCCTCTCAACTTGGGATATCTTTTGGAGTTATTCCTTCATTAAAGAGTATTATTGATGTTGCCTTACCTTAAGGGTATTATCTATCTCTATATCATTGTGTGGATTGTTATCGTGGATAACTATTGAAGACTGGATATTTTTGTATTTCAATACATGGTGAATGATTTAAGTTAGTGGGAATAAATCTACATAACAAAGTTGGGTTCATCAAAATTAAAGTTGATAGTGATTTTGAAATAAATTTAAGAAAATCTAGAATAGTTGGTGTTTTTAGATTAATGAAGGTATAATTCTCATCATCTACTCAAAATCATATGAAACTTCAACTAACAACTTTGCAATAATTAGAGCACTTCTTACAAGTACGAAGATTATCATTATAAAAAGATGAATATTGTGTCAAAAGTGAGGATTGGATAAAAAAATTGTTATTTTTTTATTATCAATTATTTATAGAGGCAATATCTTAAAAATGCTAGCATATCTATAAAAATGATAGCACATAATTGAACCAATTGTGGTGCTGATATTTATCTTGAAAATTTTAAATTTTAGAAGGGAATCAGATGAGGAATATTCTCTTTTAATAAAATTATATAAAGGAATTTATATTGAAAATATAGCAATTTAAGGGAGATGAATAATTTCTCTGATACAAAGGCAAGTTGAATATGAATTGATTAACCTAATGCCAAATGCAATATTTTGATACTTTGATGGGATCAACCCTGATAGAATCCATACATAGCTTATATAAAAATACTAATATATATTTTTTTTAAATATAAAAAGGTTTTGTGTAAAAAATACCCCAAATAAGGAGATGATTTTTTTTAGTAAAATAACATTATGAAATTATAATTGGAAGAGATGGATAAAGTGAAATCCATAAATTTGTAACTATTATGTTTTTATGATTATTTATTTATGCATGAACTATGTAAATTATTATAGAATGTCATGTGTTAATACTATTTCGTGTATTCTATGAATAAAAATAGGAGACTTGGAGAGGGAACAAGGACAAGGACATCTACTAATTTTATCTCTAGATTTAGATAGCAAGTTGAGGTAATACACCACTTAATTATAATTATATGAGCATTTTTTAATTGCAAAGATGATTATTTAGATTGGGTATATCCATGGAGAGTTGGGGTAGTATAGATGCCATAGTTTGCAACCTATCCATCCTAGGCCAATAGTACTATGGGATTTTCCCATGTTCCATAGATATTTTGGTTGAAGTGTCCCACTAGATAAATGCGAATTTATTGTTAGCCTATAAATATGATAAATTAGGTGCTAGTTCTCTTTGATATTTAATAGTGAGTATTGTAGATAATTATTTTGGTACCTCACCAAATAAACATAAATATGTGAGAAAATTAGAGATAGGAGGTTTGGTGGTCATATTCAAACAGACTGCCATATATTCATTATTTAAGTACCCAATACGTACAAATATATAGAATATGTTGGAGATAACAGGTCAAGTGGGGGTCCTCTTAGAGATTGTATAGATTCATATTTTGGATACTTCAATTAATATATATAGAATCTACTAGATATACTAAAGGTAGAATGTTGGGTGGTATTCTTGTTTAAGAGTAATATAGATGTTATGTAGTGATAATTTTATTTAGTGATTTAGTTTTTTTTATTTGGTGATATATATGATGATTATATAATGTTGTATACTAAATACCTTGGCCATTACCATGCAAATAATTTTTTGATATTTTATGATGATGGATGATTCCACATTGGGATGAGATCAAGAACTAAGGATACACCCAAAGCTAACTTCTTTTGCATATAGATGATAGAATAGACAAACCATATGAGATGCATGAAAAGGAAAAATAATATAGGGTTGATCATCCACACTTTTTTTTTTGTTTTCTATTTAAGAAATTTTATTTATTCTATTTAAAATGATCATGCTATTTAGCTTTAGCATTTTAGTGTTCATTAGTAGTGTGAGAAGGACACTATATATTGGTAATAAAGCTGATGGGACCTTGTTTCACTCTTTTTCATAATCACCTTTTGGGATTAACTATTGTTGAATATTATCTTGTATGAAATTTAATCTAATATATAGACAATTGTTTAATGTTTAATGCCCAAGCTAAATTGTAAGTTTATCTCTCATATTTTTGAATGATTTATTATGTTATAGATAGGGATAGATGTTATTTGAATGCTTAGCCATTTTTACATGATTGTATGGTCTACGTGGGTAAGGTAGTCCTACCATATTTTTGTTTTGCAAGGCTAAAGAAAATCCATTGCAACATTATGGTGCTTATTGTAGCTTTAAGCCATCCACTCTAGAAGGCTACTACAACAAATTTCAACTATTGTAGCATTGCTATAGTCACACAGGTTATAGTAGTCTTAGATTTTCATTGCAAGTAGAGCACAAAATATAATAGTTCAACATCTACTAGGGTAGAAGTCATTGACCCATGGATGTGCCTTTGTAACCATGATGATAGAACTTAGCAATATTGATTTAGCACTCATCATTACCATGATAATAAGTGGAGAATAAATTATCCTAGTATTCACTTGTTTGTGGTTGTTGTAGTTGCTTAGCTACATTTGGAAGCACTCAATTGTAGTTATAACAACAAACCAACTATAGTTGTAGCTGAAGTAGTATACCACTAAATCATTACCTAATACTATCCAACTATAATCATAGTAGTTCCTAGATAGTTCACCATCAAGTTGTCACTAGATGATTGTTGTAGGCATCCCTTACTTTTATTATAGTAGTAGGCTATAACACATTCAGATAATTATATATAGTAGAAGGACAAAAGGAAGATGTTTAATCTAGATATAGTATTTATACTTGAAGATAAATTTTAGAGTTTAATCCAACAATGATGATAGCACAAGTTTTTATCCTTTTATATAATTCCATAGATTCAATTATCATAATAGATTCTTAGAATTCTACATAGATATGAAATTTTATCATGATAAATTAAAACTATTCAATTATAGAATATATTTAGATTATGATGATATTCATTATTTTTCTCCATCCTTATTAATGTTCCCTAAATTTTTTAAAAGGTTGGATAGTTAATTTTTGGGGATGTGAGAATAGAGGATAAATTTGAGTAAGAATAGGGGGCTATAAGAGTCTTTATTGTAATCTCTTTCAGGTTACTATAGAAGCTTTTATTTCTAGTGAGCGATTATTGATTAATAATTTGTTAGGGGGATCAACTACAAGTACTAATAAGAGCAAGACCCAACTCTTATAAGCACTACAATTGAGTTGGTTCCTATTATGTAGGATAGATGCATGTTGTAGATGATATCTATTTCTTACAAAAAATAGGTTTTATGTTCAATAAATATTTATTTATTTCTTGAATGGTGTGTTCTAGGAGGACTTAATAGAAGTATCAGTGTGTTACTTTCCTTTAATAGAATACTTTCATTGTAGTTTGAGCAGGTTTATCTTATATGGCGGACTCCATGACAATTATCAAGATTGTCAAGAGGGTCCTAGTGTGTTACTTTCTTACATTAGTAGCTTTCTTTCAAGGTTTAATTTTTATTCCAATATTTTTTTTCTCTCAAATATGATGGACTCCACAATAATTATGTAGATTTTCAAGGAAGTTCTAATGTGTTACTTTTACATTTAAAGGACTTATGTTATGACCTATATGACTATCCTAGATAGGATTGGACCAGGTTGGAATTTTTTATTCTTTTATACACAAAGAAAATGTGGGGCTAGTACTTAGTAGGGAAGTCATCTACTCTAATACTATATGGTTGTAAATATTTTAACAATATTGTTGCATATGTTTTCCTAATTTCTTAGGTATATTACACTTTTGTAATAGAATTTAGGTATCATCAAGTCAAGTGTATCTCATTATTTACACATACAATGCTGACACCTTTAAAACCAAAAAATTCAAAATTGACAAATATATAGTAGACTCATAATTTTTTTATTTATCTATAGGGAATGTGTTAGGTAGTAAATGCCTAAAAAGATTAAATTTTAGGAAACTAAGAATATTTCAAATGGATATACATGGTGAAAATTTAGCATTACATTGTCACTAATTTTGAATAATGTTATTTTATAATTATACTTCATGAATTATGGAAAGGACACTAATAAGATGCTTGCCAAACACCCTAGGATTAATATACTAGGTGATCAAATAAAAATTCAAGATTGTGGGATTAAATACCCCTAGAGCACAAAAGCAATTGCCACCAAAGCTAAGAATAGAATAAGAGAAGATACCATAAAGCAAAAGAATGCAACAAAATTCACTTTAGTAAATGGATTGCTACAATTATGACTAAATAAGCTGAGGTGTTTTAGATGAACCATTATAGGATAAATATGTAGAATTATCTACTGTAATGTTTGCTATAGTAAACATAGAAGACTCTATTCTAGTATTTATAAAGGAAGTTTTTATAGTAGTTCCAAGGTCTAATGAATCCACTCTAGAAGCTACTATAGAATATATAGAGAAAGTTGTTGTAATCACTTTTTACCTACTATACAATATTTTATAGGATACTATATCATACAATATGGAAATAGGGAAAGATAAAAAGGTTGAATTAGACAACTCAAGTCCTCTTATAGGAGCAAGTTTAAGCTTTCCAACAAGGTGATCTCATTTCCTAAATATTTTTGAAGAAAGATCAACTTTATTATAGATTATTCAATATTTACGGTACTAGAATCTATGAGATTACAACATTCTATGAAGGATGGTAAAAGTGAGGTATACACCATAAAATTAGGTTCTACCACATTAAATTTTCCAATCACTACACCTATAGATACATCTTATTTGAAAAACATTCTACTAGTAGCATTAGCAATTTCATGGAATTGATAGAAAAATATGGAAATATTTAAATTAGAATTTGATGTACTATGTAGGAGATGCAACTACCTAGGTGATACATACGGGTTAAAATTATACCCAACATAATCGAAAGAAGCTATTATTTATTGGTTTTTGAACCTTGGAAAATATTGAATATGGACATGAGACCAACTGAAGAAACAAATTCTAATCTTATTTAGGTTTACTACAAGGCATGAAATTCAAGAGATGATTTTTTTGCATGACATAGAAATAAAATGAATTGCTAAAATATTACATGGAAAGGTTTCAATCAACTTATAGAAATTCAAATAGTGTAAGATCAACCCAAAATCTATCAAACTAGTATTTTTGAGGGGAATCCAAGAGAACTAATTTGAGGATCTAAACTTGATGGAAATTGGAGATTTTTTGTAACCATATTATAATGAAGTTTGTGAATTGTATAAAAATAATTATAGATTATTAATAAGGAGAGGCAAGACATAAAGGGTTTCTCTAAAAATGATAATATTTATAGTTGTGATGGAAGTTAAGTTTAAAAATTTATTAAAATATATAAAAATGGAGATACTAAGTTTGATGTCATACCAATGTAACACACTCTAACTAAATAAGAAGCATAAAGAGAATGTAAAAAAAGTCTTGAAGCATCCTATCCCAAATGTGTAAAAGACATTAACTTAAATAATATCCATTAAAGAAGAGGAATTATAGTATATGTAAGAAGAACCATAATACAAATATATCTCCTTCAATCCTAAGACTCAAAGTGGCACTTAAAATATAAGAGGAGGAAAATTAGGTGTTATTCATACAATAGAAACCATGGGGAAAGCGAGTACAATTTCTAAGTATGATCCAATGATATGCTCAATTTCCATAGTAGTTTAATCAAATAAATTTTCATTTTCCTCTTCTAAATTGGTACCCACCCATAGGATGAATAAAATTAGCCACTATAGGCATAGTTGTAGCAATAAAAACAATTGTTGATATCCCCATAAAATGCTAGTAACTAGCACTTGTCAAACCAAAACACCTACTCTCCAAATCTAAACCCAATCCAAATAATAGATAATCTCAACCAGTCTAACAAAGTGGGATGCTGGGATACCCTACTTGCTCTATTGAATATAATGATATGCATTTGAGATAAGGGAGGGCCATATAAGGACTTAAAACCTTGATCATTGAAGAGAAATCACAAAATAAGAAACAAAATCAATCTTTACACCATTGCAAAACTTTGAAAAATAATTCTCTATACAAAATCATAAAATTGTTAAAACATTGTTTAATAACAAAAGTTAAAATTTCCTAAAATGTTAGACCAAAAGAAAGAGTAACTGTAATTGAGTTGACTTTTTAAATAAACTTTAGGAATATGTGTGTGTGATTACCATTGTTTAGGCAGTCAAGGATGTTCCAACATATAAAAAATTAGTATGAGAGTTTTTTATTAAAATCTTGGGAGAAAGATGAAATACCTAAATCTAGTCAATGTTATAGGATAAACATCTAACCTTAGACTATGATTACTTTATTGCATAGGTATACAAACCTAGATAGTATATTAGTTGGTATTATTATAGTTAATACTACTGTAGACACCAAAATCTAGCCACTTGTCATCCATCCAGGTCTCCCTGCTACTTTTACCCATTTATTTACATATATTTAGGTATATTTGTTTAATATATATTAAAATATTAATATTTAATATTATATTTTATATATTTAATAAATGTATATATATGTGTGTGTAAATTAATCCCAGCCATTCATCCACCTTGATCCATGCCACATACCCAGATTTAATCTCTACCCTCTATCATGTTTTAATATTGATCGCACAAATTATGTTGTCGAAACCCTAATGTGCCCTATGTGAGATTATAAATAGGAGCCATTTTGATGGCTCAACCCCTAAGTATTTTGACCCTGGAGTTTCCTAAGAAATTCATGTCCCTGAATTCCCTGAGCCTGAGTACCTTAAGCAATCTATAAACTTCCCATCATCATCCTCACCTTTGCATCTATCATCACATCCATCATCACATCCCTTGTCCAAAGAAGAACTACTTTTGTAGGTATTGCCTCAGTACTAGAACACCCGCCTGCTACTCCTAAGTGCATTTAGGCACTTTCCACCACTCCTGAGTACTACTGGGCATTTTTTGCCATCCCTGAGTGCCCACGGGTATTTTTTTCTATCATCGAGCACCCATAGGTGTTTCAAAGTTTAGCAGCCCTACTAACCCTCAGGTATCGCTAGGGTATCACTGTACCATTTTTCTACAACAACTACTACATATCGAAGAACAACAAGTGAACAAGGTAAATCCAACATTGATTTATTTTATCTCATGTATTTTCAGATTTTGCTCACTTTCTTTATATTGCATAGCTAGGGTTTGTATTAATTCATGAGGGTCTCACATTGTGGAGCCCTCACAGTTGCTACTGACTTGTTTGCTATATTTTTTGTGCAAATCTGGAGATACTACACCTACATTGTGCAACTTCTTAATCTGGAGTGGCCTAGTATTGGATAGCACAAAGCCCACTCACCTTTGTTGGGATCAAAAGTGAATTTGAAGACACCACCAACACTGTTCACTAGGGTTTCGGAGAACCCTAGTATTGTAATATTTTGTATCAAAAGAAATAAATTTTTTTATTGTAACATTGGAGATTTAAGGCTCCCCCATATCAATAAAATCATCTCTTTTGTGCAATATTGTCTCTTGGTTTCATTTTTCTGTTATATTTTGGTGTTTCACTTGTGCATCTACAAATACCATTATAGGGACCTTGATATATCTTAGATCAACTATCAATTAGTTATTACTACAAGAACAATAATATAATTGGGATTGTAAGGCCTTTGATACACACTAATTATGCTCTAAATGGATGATAGATCTACTATCAAACTTGAAGGAGAACTGGATTATGTACTCATTTTGGTAGCCTCATAGGAGTACCATATAGATTTTATGGTCTTGCAACCCAAAACCAAATTAGAAGGATATCTACTAATATTAGATAGACCATGGTTGAAAAATTCAAATGTCTATATCATTTCTAGGTCTTCAGATATGACTATTTCAAATGGAAATAACTCCAAAAATTTGAGGCTTTTTCCACTTTCCCAACCCTTAAAAGTAGAAAAACTAATGTGGGTATATGCTGAATAAAATAATAAAATTATAATTAGGTACATCTTAACAATTGATCTATTTTTGACCTTTAAGAATGAGAATATATTGTTGGCAAATATTTTAAAATGTTTATTTATTTATAGACCTGATTCATCATACTTGTAGTCATGATGTTAAAAGATAATATTGAGTTCCCTCTCAAGTAAATATTTCCAATCTTTCCACCCATTGACTAAACTAGATAATTTATATTTCATAGCTTGTTATTGTAATCATATTAAACTAAGACAATGGATGAAATAGACTGTAATGAAATAAAAAATAAGATAGAAAATATTTTTCCAAAAAATTATTGAACATCAATAGTCAACTTAATCTAAGTATTCTATACTCGTTGATTTACTAGAAACTATAGCAATGCCTTTGCTTGGAATTACATAGACATAAAAGGACTCCAAATCTTATATGCATTCACCATATTTAGATCATAGATAAATACAAGCCTATAAGAAAGCCACAACATAGGATGAATCTAACAATTCATAAGGTTATCAAAATAGACTGAAAAAAACTTCTCAGTGTTGGATTTATATACCCAATTTTTGATAGCTAATGGATATAACAATTGATTTTAGTTTCCAATAAAATATAAAGGGATAATTTGTGTGGATTATCATAAATTAAATAAATCCAAATTAAAGGACCACTTACCCATTTATTTCATTAATCAAATATCATCTATCTTAATGCAAAGAGGTGTTATTTATTTTTTAATGGCTTTAGAAGATATATTTAGATTTAAATAACATCTAAAGACCAAGATAAAATAATATTTACCATCCCTTATAGGAGATATGCATAGTGTATTAACTTTGAGGTTATATAATGCCTTACAAACCTTTCAACATGTTGTTCTTAGCATTTAGACTTGATCCATGAATATATTTAGGTGTACATGCATGATTTTACTGCTTAAGGTAACTCTTTGAAGACACAATGATAAATGTAGAGAAAGTATTAAAATAGTGCCAAGAAACATATATTTTACTCAAAAATGGAAATAATACATACTACTGACTGAAGGGATTATCTAGATCATCATATCTCATTAGAAGACATCAAGGTTGACCTTGCTTAAGTATAATTCAATAGGAATCTCACAACACCCTTAAAAACCAAGGACCTAAGAAGCTTTCTAGGCCATACAAACTATTTTATATGGTTTACTAATAATTTAGTGTGATTGCTTCACCCTTATTCCACTTTTTAACAAAATATGTTGAATTTGAAGGTAAACATTCATTCCATGAAGCCTTTAATACTTTGAAATACAAATTGGATTTCACATCTATATTGTGAGAGACAAACGAGACACTTTATTTTCATATACATATTAATACAATTGATACAAATCATGTGTAGTACTTTTTTTTTTTTTAAGAGAAAAACCCCTTGAGGATCCGCCTTGGTCTGAAAGACCATGAACAGGGGGTTCTACACCGTCAAATTCACCCAAGGCTCGCACCCGACCCTGCTCGCACCAACATTATCATTTGGATTTTAGATACCCAATTCAGCTTTTTGGTAGGGTGGAGATTTGAACTTGGGACCTCCCTTGGGGGATTGCCCTCTCCTCTCCAACTCACCTACAACACCTGGGTAATCATGTGTAGTACTTGACCAAAAATATGTATGTCATTTATTTCATCAATAAAAACTTTGCCAAAGCTAAACTAAATTATATTATAACAAAGAAAGAATTATATTATAAAAAATTAGATACTATATAACAGGTTATCAAGTTTTTATCCATGAAAATAATTCAACCATTTATATATTTAATGAATAATCCACTTTAAATGTTAGAATTATATGTTGGTTGTTGCCTTTTATAGGAATTAAGTACATTTTTTTAAAAATAGCTTGGTAGAGAGAATGTGGTTGAATATTCTCTTTCTAAACTAACCATAGACAAATCAATTAATATTTTTTTGGATGAAAATCTATTTGTTCTTGCTATTGACTCTCTATGATTTGCATATGTATTTAATTATGTTATTGTACAAAATATTTCCACACACTATTTCAACAAAGAGTGAAAAAAACTCATCAAGAAACAAATGAAATGAAAACATTATAAAGCAAGAAAAGACTAAATCATAAATGAGAATAATGCAATACAAAATCTACCCTTATACACCAAATAATATCACTAATGAAAGAAAAAATCACTCAAACCAATAAAGAAATGGTTGGTATTAAGAGTTATAAATGCCCAAATTACAAGTGATCCTAGGTCAAGGCTAAATAACTTAAGGTTTATTATTATAATAATATAATAAACCCTTCTGCCCTTTGGGACGTACTTGGGTCTATCCCAAAGTTTACTTTTTGTGCTTCAGGGATTTTTCTCTTTTGCTCTTTTGGCTGTCCCAAATTTTTACAGGTTTTCTTCGTGGTGTAACTCAGTTCCTAGTTCATTGGTGCTTCCTAGATCCTTCTCTTGGCTGTCTTTGGTTGCAGATGATCTCCTTGGGGTGGGAGGTCACTTATCCACTTGTCTACCCTTTTCTCAACCATTTTGAGGGTGTCCTTCCTATACCTATGTTCTAGGATGCCCCTAGGTCCCTCCTTGGGTTTCCTATGGTGCTTTTGGGATGGCTATTGTTGCAAGCTTCTTCTTGGTGCCAATTTTCTATGGTTATCTAGTTGGGGCTTGAAACTTCTCCAGGTTTCTTATGTTTACTTGATTGCAAGAGGATTTCATGGCCTATGGAGATCCTCAGTTTGTTGTTCCACTTTCCAGGCCTGTGTAGGATGCTATGCTAGTGGTTTTTTGGCATCCCTGATTCTTTCTTGCCCATCCCTAGGTGGTATCTTCCTCTTCTAGTAGATCTTCTACTCCATCCTACTGTTCAAAGTGGTTTTTTGTAAATCAGTTCTAGTTTTTTGGTGTTTTCCTGCCAAATTCTGGTTTTTGTATGCAACTTAATTTTTGGATCTCCTTGGGTGGGATTGCCTTTTTTTCAAGTTTTAAATTTTAAATTTTAGATGTGGGCAAGATGGCCCTGTTTCATCTCTTCTTCCTTATAGGCAGGATTATTTTGTTTAATTTTATTGCTTTAAGTTTTTTCAAATTGTGGTGGGTGGGATGGCCCTATTTCAAAGTTGATTTGGGTGGGTTTACCCTATTTTAAATCCTCTTTGCACATGTTGTTTGGGCGGGATGGCCCTGTTCCTCTTCTCCATCCTTTTCACACGTGTTTTTTGGATGATTTGGGTGGGGTAGCCCTATTTCAATTTAAAAAAAAAATAAAAACAAAAATAAATAATTTATCCTGTAAGGCTATTATTTAGCCTGTCCTATAAGGCTATCCTTAAGCCTATCCTGAAAGGCAATCCTTTTGCCTTTTCTCTGGTCTTTCTGTTGTCATTTCCTACGGTCTTCCTGTGGCCTTGTTTATTTTATCTTTTGACTTGTTGTAATCAAGTTTTGGGTCCCTTGATAAAAACCCACTTTAAATTTAACTGATAAAAAAAATAATATAATAAACCCATATATAAAAGGTGTATAATGGACCATAGGTCTATACATACAAAATTTGGTTGTTTCCTCAAGTGAAATTTAATACAAAATATTCTAATATTTCTTCTTAATCTAAATAGGGAACATGGAGAGAGACCATTATTAGTCATCCCTCTTAAGGGATGCTATCCTAATCCAAGACACTCCCACAACCATATAAAATACATCTTGGGCATAACCTTGGCTATATTATACCTTGTATACTCTACTAATGACACATATATTGGATTAAGCATCCCATGGGGATGATGTCATCAAACATAATACATCCAAAACTTAATTACTTAGTTTGTTGATGAAAGGCTACGTTGTGGACTAACTTGATGGAATTTTTATTATCAAATGAAGGGTCACTAGAAGCTATTGAGGAGGAACCAACCATTGAAATCATGGGCATACATCAAGGATTTGTAGTGGCCTTATTGATAGTACACTATTTAGATTCTATAGAAGACTAGGATACAATGTATCGTCATCTACAATACCAAGAGATTAGTCCAAAACCAATATAAAAGACAAACTTGATGGTAGAGCACATTTGTTCTAAATTTAGTCTAATCTACATAAAAATAAGATATACTCCAATTAAATAGTGAATACCCATCTAATATGTTACTTTGATATACCAAAGTATCTCTTTAGTCCATGTCCAATGACTCTCATGGGGTTATTTCATATATCTAGAACAACAATTGATAAGAAATACAATGTTTGATTATGGATGAGATAGAAAAAGTCCTTGATTCTTCATAAATGTCTTCTCTTAAAAAAGAGGAACAAGCTCCCTTGCTCGATTTTTCATAAATTTCACATGCTTTTCTAACATATAATCCTCCCTCTCTACACAACCCTTAGTCTAAAAGCATGTGATGAAATATCTATAACCATCAACTCTCAAGACTAAGTCCCAAGATAAGGTATTTTAATAATTCTTATAAGAGAGAAAGGATTGAGAATCCTAAAGGAGGGTCTAGGACCACTTGGGAATTAAATAATCCATGGAAGACCATGGCACATCCTACATACAAGCATTATTAGAAGAAGATATTAAAATATCTATTACATGCTCACTACCAATGTTAGAATCTAATACTATCATATAATTTAGATTAGGATTAAGCTCATTAGAAATTGGTTCCAATATAGGAGTGGATTTTAGAGGATAATATAGAATGGTGATATCCATATCATTTAAACCCCTTGGTGGGATTTGACTAATAGGTTGAGGAGCTAAAACAACTAGATTAGAACCAACATGAATACTTAAAGGATCAATAGTTAAATTTTGAAGATATTTGGATGGAAGAGGAGCATTTTACAAGAGGAAAATAAAAGGGGTAAAAGGAGTAGATGGAAGCACCGCATTAAAAATTATGTCCTATCAAACAATGACCTCTTGATTCATTAGATCATAAAGTTGATAAACCTTACAAGTATCAAAATACTTCATATGGATGTAATAATAACTCTTTGTAGTAAAACTATTTTTTGTATATTTAAAAATTTGATCCCATGTGGTGGATCCAAAGATAAAAAACTAGAAAACATATGACTTAAATCCTATCTTGATTTTTCTTTCATGGGTTGTCCATGAATATAATAGAGGAAATTAAACCAAGAAATACAATCTCTAAGATTTAGGTGAGGGTTTTCTCTTTTGGATCAAATTAGGGTGTGGTCACCTCTAAAGCCCTATAATGGCAATGGTGGTAGGAGATATCCCTCCCTCCCCATAATATCTTTTGGAAATGTTACCATGATGACTACCTCCATACTCAAGAACATTGACCATAGCTTATTTTTCCTTGTTATCACTAACTTTTTTCAACCGATCAAAAATAGATATGACCAAAGCTTTGAAGGAAAGGAAGCCACAATAATCCCAACCAAGTACCAAAATCTCCTTTATTCCTAAGTTGGATTATTCTTCAGTGGTGGATATTTCTCTGGACTATATTCAAAGCTTGATCCTCACCCTAACTGAAAGAGCTCTTGCTTGCAAATTTATGGGTATTTAGCCTTACCCCAACTTCCATTCAAATATGGATCACCTCTTCTTTGGGATCTAAAATATCTTGCTATGAATTCATGATGGTAGGGAAAGGATATCTCATAGTTATTTTATCCTCCATAGAGGAAATATATACAATATTTCAAGGAGGTCCTTGGTCCCTTGGATCAAGCCCTCTCTACATGAACCCCTAGTTAGTTAGTTTTGAACCACAAGTGGAAAACCTAGAAGTCTTAATTTAGGTAAGACTACCATTTTTACCCCTACATTTATGGAATAAACCAACTCTTGAGATGATAGGTAACTCTATTGGTACATTTATAGACTGGGATCCTTTGAAGGCCAATAATGCAAATTGTACTACGCTATGTGTTTAAGTTAATCTAAAAAAAGGGCTTCCTATATATATATATATATATATATATATGAAAGCCTTAGACTGGATTCATACCCAACCATTAGATTATGAGCACATTCCCTTAAATTGTATTACCTGTCATCAATATGGTCATTTCTCAAGGAACTGTCCCACTAAGGTACAACAAAAGACAAAGGAGGAAGATCAAGAATTCCAACCAATAAGAAGAAAATAATAGAGAATATCTAGAAGTAGGAGGTCTCAACCATAGCCAAAAATACAAAACAATAATAAATTCTCTATTTTATCACAAAATGAGGAAGAGGAACATATAGGGCTATCTAAAAAAGTGGAGGATCCATCAAATACTGAATCAAAAGATGAAGTAGAGGAAACTTAGGCTACCAAATAAAACCTTAAAAAAGAGGAGATTGAAGAAATAGAACAAAATTAATTAGCAACAATAATGATTCTAAGAGGTATCCCAACCACAAAATATTCTACTAGAGGGAGAAAATATAATCAAGAGGTAATAATAGAATAAGAAAATATAGAGATTCAAAAGAAAGCATAGACAACCTTAGACTTCAGCAAAGCTAATAAGCCAATTAATAATTGAAGGTTCTATCATGGAATGGAAGGGGATTGAGTTATCCCATAAAAAAAAACTATCCAAGTCAATTAATATCCCAATAGAAGCCAATGATTATCTATACTCAAGAAACTAAATTGATAGAGTAATTAGCAAGGAAATAATGAAAAAAATTATGTAGATACTTAGACCTAGAAGCAATAGATTCATCAAGTGCCTTGGGGGGATTCTCCTTGCATAGGATCCACATGCCTTAATATGTATTAATAAAACAAGACACTCAAATAGGATAGCAATGTATATCTCTTCTCCATAGGGATAAAATTGGACCAATGTCAATTTTTATGGACCAAATAACTTATTCTTAAAACAAGAGGCTTGGAAATGTATTCAACACTGGGTTCATTAGGAAAGAACCCCAAATTTAATTATATTAGGGGAATTGAATGTGACTTTATCCCAATGGAAGAAAAAAGGGACATTCACTCAAAATACCATTCTAAGGACCTGGTTATGCAAATTATAACTAAGCAAAAAATTCAAGACATAATCCCCCAAAATGGAAAATTTACATTGACAAATACAAGAGCTAGGGTTAAATTCATTGTAGAAATATTAGATAGATTCTTGATACAAGAATATATACTATTCAAGTATCCACATGTATCAAGTGGCATAATTCAAAGTTTGGTATCATATCATAAGCCTATCTATCTAGATCTGAGCGATAGTGCTCTTGGAAAAAGGAAGATTCCTTTCAAATACAATCTAGAATTTCCTTTCAAATACAATCTAGAATAGATGGAGCATGAGGAGTTTGCACCTTTAGTAGGAAGCATCTGGAAGTAGCATGTTTGTGTTGGTATGGAAAATAAATATTTCCAATATAAAGAAATCCATTAGGGATTGGATTACCAATAAGACTAAATTTCAAAATAGGTCAAGAATATTGCTACAATAGATGGAGAAGCAAAGAAAGATATAGGTGATCAACCTCTAAACCCTCAATAGGAAGAGAGAAGGCTCTGGTTGAATTGAGAAATGTACTAAGCTTTCAAAGAAGAGGCACATTGGAGACTTCAATAAAGAATGATCTAGATCAAGAAAGGAGAAAAAAACACAAATTACTTTCATTTAAAAATAATCCAACACTACTAATGAAATACAATCAGAGAAATTCATAAAACTACAAAAAATTATTCTGACCAGGCAGTCATTAAGGAACTAGAAAGAGATCATTACTCAGTCCTTATCACAAAGAAAATAATAAATTAGTAGGCTAAGGCCACTCTCCTTAGAAAAATTCATCCTTTGTTAAAAATATAGAGATATAGAAAATATCTCTTCAACAGTAACCAAAGAAGAGTTGGAAGAAGTTATACGTTCATTAACCAAGGACAAAGCTCTAAGACCAGATGGCTTCACCAATAATTTTTATCAATATTTTTATGAAATTATAATATATGACCTATTGGTAATGATATAAGAGACAAGGATAAGAGGTAAGCTATCTGGGGCAATCAACTTCACTTTCTTAGATTTAATTCCAAAAGAAAAATGTAGTTTCTTTTGATAGTTTCATACCTATATTTTGTGCAATTGATCTTACAAGATAATGACTAAAATAATAGTAAATAGAATTAAAATAAATATTAATGATTTGAAAGATCTAGAACAAGGGGGTTTTGAAAGGCAATGGTCAAATTGCTCTATTATAAAATACACGATTACAAGTTTATATAGGCTTTGGAAGCCATAATAAGACAAAATAATGCTTAACAAATAATGTCAAAAATAATACTAACTAATCAATATAAAATAGCACTAGATCCTATAGAGTGGCATACCAAACATAGTAGACTTCAATCCTATGAATCAACCAAACATAGACTTTGGTCAAACATTGACCATGACTCAATATGCTAATTTATGCTAATCAAAATACTAAAGCTAAATACTTAAGACTTAATACTTTAGGACTTAGGGGAATGTCAAATATTCCAATAGTCTCCCCATTGATGTTGATGGGACTTCTTCCAAAAGTTTCATCAGCATCACAACATTGGAAGAAACTCAGTCTTTTTCGTCTCCTCCAGTTTTGTAACAAGAAATCAAAAATTGTAAAATTTTGTCTTGGGCACTCCTTCCACTTTTGGTGTGGGATCTCCTCCATTTTAGTTGCTTCTCCTTCCTGCAAGTAATTGAGTGCCTCCTTTTGATGAGCTACTCCCCCTTCATCAAAAACTCCTTCAAATGATGGCATCCTCATAATGCCCAAAGCATTGGTTCTTGCTAACCAATCTAGCACATCTTTTACCTCTCTCATGTGATGGTCTTCAAACCATTCTTCAGCTCCTAATACTCTTTCTGAGTATTTACATTGAATAATCTCATGTAGGTGATTTTTCCATACAACAACCTCACATACCTCTACACATATTTTCAAACAAAATATAGCTATGCAATAGCTAGTTACAAATGCAACAACAAATTGTTGCTCCTCACACAATGTTTCACTCTTTACTATGGCTTTACATGATTCATTCCAAGGAATTTTAAACATAAAATACAACCAACACATATCCATGGCCATGCTATCCATGTTCTTTGCAAATGAAATAACTTCATCCAATGATGTCTCTACAAGACAATCATCACTCAATAATACCTTTTTAAGACATTCTCCTCCTTTTTTCAAATACCTATTCACAAAAAACAAATCATTAATCACAAAAACATTACCTCCAATGTGATTAGATTTGGTGCTCCCCATAAATCTATTTTGTGGCATATCTCTTTCACTATATGTTGCTTCAAAATAAACCATCAACTCTTCACTAAGAGTTCTCCTCCTTTGTTCAATCCATGTTGGTGTGTTGAAACACCATTCATTCAAACAATCATACATTGTTACCTTTTCAAGACAACTCTTTTCCTTCAATGTAGACACTCCAAGTGAGTGATATTCATTCATGAGTGATGTTTCCTTTGCCATTACAACAATAAAATCAGCAATCTCATTTTTATTTTCTATTTCTATCTCATTTGCTCTCTCACTTTCCACCTCCCAAATGAGATAATCATTTGTGCTATTTTCTTCACACAAATCATTTTCTTCTTTGAGATTCACAAAATCTCTCTTCACACAAACTTCTTGGGCTGATGGACAAGAAGCATCTCTATTTGTCACTCTTGATGAGTGATCTCTATTGAGCATGCAAATTATAGTTTGCATCTCCTATTTATCAGCAATATCATGGGGATCAACATACCATACAATTTGTGTCTTGGTAGGACAAACAATATTCACTCCACATGAGTAAGTATCTATCTTTGCATCTTCTTTTGCTTCTTCTTTTGCCTTCACTCCATGTGAGTGTTTTTCAACATGCCAATAATGGTTTGGATCTTCAATGCAATCTTCACAAGTCTCCTCCATGAGAATAGTCTTGGATACATGATATGAATGATATGGATCATATTCATTCATCCATTTCCAACACCCCAATGTGGGTGTTTCCTTTTTATCTTCCTCTTGCATTTTCATTTGCTATTGTAGTGCCTCCTCCTTGAGACATCTTTCATCCACCTCACATTGGTCTTCAAGCAAGGAACACTCCAATGTGAGTGTTTCTCTTCCTTCCTCTTCAATGTAACATTCCTCCATTCTTGAGAAATGGTCATGGTCATCAATGGAACATCCTTCCATATCTTCAATATGCCAACACTCTTGGGTTGGTTCTTCAAGCAAGCCATCATCCACTTTGGAATGATCTTCACAATAAGCATCATTCCCATAGAATGATATTTCCTCCATTGTCTCTTCAATGAGACTTTCAATTTCAATGTCCATGTTTCCCAAACATGTCATTTTCTCAACTGCTTTTTCTTCATTACAAAAAACTTCATTCACACAAATTTTCTTTTCATCATCATATTCTCCCTCTAAAATAAAGAATTGAAAATTTTCATCATATTCTCCTTCTAAAATAGAGAATTGATACTTACAAGTTTCCATATCTTCACAAGACATACCTCCAACAATGATAGTTTCCCATGGTTGCTCACAACAATATTCACATGAGTCTTCATAAGACTCTCCAAAAGGATCTTCAAGGGAACAAGGCTTCCTCTTGAAATAATATTCATAAAAACCCTCTACATATTCCTTTTCAAGAAGGAATTATTCATTTTCACAAGGCTCACAAGGCTCTTCAAAGATGCAAGGCTCCTCCTTGCTTAAACAATCTCCATGATTGTCACACATATTTTTATGGGTGTTCTCATCAAACCCATAAGTATCCTTCAACACTTGCCATGCTATTGTAGCTGATCTACAATTAGCTATGAGAGGGAAAACACTTTTTTCAACTCCTCTTCTCAAATCCATAAGGGCTAAGCAATTTTCATATTGCTTCCCTTTCTTCATATTTTTTTCTTCACCAAGCATGCTCCAATTGATGGGTTTTTCATAGCCTTCAATAACAATGTCCCATAATCCTTTTCCAATCAATGCAGTCTTCATTATTATGCTCCAATAAGCATAATCATCTCCATAAAATTTGGGTAGCACCATATCTTCAAACATGGTTGCCATACTACTTCTCAATCAATATTTAAAACACAAATTCTCAGTTAGACTTCAATTTTGTCTCAAAAATTAAAACCACTCTATTTTAAAACATATATTAAATAATAAAATATCATCAAATAAAAACAAACCCAATCAATATATTGCATCATGCACCACAATGGGTTGATATATTTCATATATTTTCAACTCTTGTTGATTTCACCTTTGCATCGTTCAATCCGTCAATTCCGTCACTTCTCCACCCTATGCTTGTTTATTGACTCTGCTCAGACTTTGAGGTTGCGTACTACCGCTGACCATCAGCCTCCACCTCGATGTGCATGTAGTCCATATTACTTGCTCAAAATGGTGTTGGCCTCCACATCAGCACACTGTTAGAAGACCCCCTCACAAACAACATGATCCAATGTGGGCGATGGTGCTCTCCTTTCTCTAGCAATGATTGACACCTTTTTGGGTGTTCACGGGTTGTTCGTCTGTTGGTAGACTTTATCCAACCAGATCATTGCCTCTTCAGATCATAGTTATTTGCTTTCATAGATGGACATCAACCTTCTATCCCAATGTTATTTGCTTTCATAGATATATGAATGCCTAGGTTATTTGCTTTCATAGATGGACATCAACCTTCTATCCCAATTTCGTTCTTCATCCTACAATGTTTTTTTGCTTTCATTCTTGTTGTATCCAGATCTTATGAATTAGGGATTGAAAAACATGCATCTATGGTGGTGAGACATCAAAATGTTTCTTTCCAAATGGTTGGTAACATGGCTATCAAATCAAAGTTGTATATTACTGGTGGTTTATTGAAAAGTGTGTGTTCCTCCTTAGCAGCACATTTGGATCATTCTCAACCTGTAGCGGTGTATAATCCTACTCCACTGTGTGATTTCTGGCTTCTGTGCATAGATAAAATTGGCCTACTACATCAAGCCTCAGATCACCACGCGTGCTTAGAAATTTTTGAAACCATCATGCTGGTATTTGATGTTTGCTAGCTATCATTTGAAGTTGCAAAAGGAAACAAATGCATGTCTCTCCATGATTGTTTTGCAAATACAACACAAGATGTCTCCTACTAAATGATGCATCACACCTGTGATCCGCGGTCGATATGTTGGTGATAAAAAAAATCTATATAAATTGGTCTTTGAAATGCAAAATAGAATCAACAATGATAGCCTTCGCATCCACAATGATCACCAAACTGGTAATTTTACTCGCTTTATCATTCTTCTGGATTACAATGGGAGATCTATTGGCTGCAAAATTTTAGATGAAGAATCATTGTCTTCTTGTCTTTGCTACTGTGATGTGGGTCTACAAGCTATTTGTCATAAAATCTTGCAATTCTAACCAAAGTACTATACCTTCAATTAATCCAATAGATGGTGAGCCAATCCATGAGATGCACGACAAATCGATGGAGGCAACATTTTTTATTGACCCATAAAATGTCTGCAAAATGGCTATGAATTCACCAGCATGAGATTACCTCCATGAGATGTCTTTTGGTAGAAGTTGCTACCTGTGCGTGATATACAATCAAAATAAAAAACTCATGCATGTAATCCTTAAATGGATGGCTATTTTACTATGTGGACTCCTCTAGCTCCACACAGGTCTGATGCTGACACCTTCACTGCATTCAATCAGGCTGTGTGACTATACTATCAAGTCTTTGGTGGATCCTTCTTTATATCCACCTTTCACATAAATGACGTGCCTAAATAGATTATATTCACATTTGTAGTAATCTTCTCATGCCGTCCAACAACCTTCGTATTCTTTTTCCAGGTGCACTCATCCTCAAAACCTTACCAAATAGCAGTAGGGTTCAATATTTTTCCTGGTGTGCTCAACACATAAGCCAATTTCGATTCCCATGACTAATGGCTTTTCCATGATGATAGGGTAGGCCTATTAAATGCCCTCTACATATACACAATACCCTCTTGACCATGTAGGTTACAAATGGTAGACTCACAGTGGTATTTCACCATGGCACTTTCACCTCTCAATATCACAAATAAAATACTCAGCCATGAGATCACACATGCTTAGATCTGAAGTAATCTCCATAGGTTTTAATTTAACCCATTAAATTGATCTTTAAATATCTGATACCACAATGAGAGACAATGGTCAAATTGCTCTATTATAAAATTTACAATTACAAGTTTATATAGGCTTTGGAAGCCATAATAAGACAAACTAATGCTTAATAATTAATGTCCAAAATAAGACTAACTAATCATCCTAAGATAGCACTAGATCCTATAGAGTAGCATACCAAACATAGTAGACTTCAATCCTACGAATCAACCAAACATAGACTTTGGTCAAACATTGACCATGACTCAATATGCTAATTTATGATAATAAAAAACTAAAGCTAAATACTTAAGACTTAATACTTTAGTACTTAGGGGAATGTCAAATATTCCAATAGGTTTTATTCTAGAGAAAAAAATATATGACAACCTTATAAATATTCATGAATCCCTACACTCAAGTGCCAAGTCCAAAAGAAAGAACAACCATTATACTTGATATGAAGAATGCCTTTGATAGAGTAGACATTGGATTTTTAATACAAGTGTTATCCAAATCTAGATTTCTAGCTCAAATGATAGGCTATATAATAAATTGCATAGAGGGGCCTTGGATAGCCCCTCTAATCAATGGGGAACCTAATAACTTCTTTAAAGCCACTAGAGGATTAAGGCAAGGGTGTCATCTCTCCCCTTACCTTTATATCCTTCTAGCTAAAAATTTAGGGAGGACCTTGACCAAATTGAGAAGGAAAGAAATATTAGAAATTAAAGTAGCTATAGGATGTATATCAATCACTCATGCTCAATTTATAGATGCCACTATTTTATTAGGGGAATCCACAAAACTAAATGTCAGGTTGATCAAAAAAGTTTTAGATTGTTTCTCTTTAGCCATAGGGGTAGAGATAAACACTCAAAAGAGAAAATTTTACACTATAAATAATTCAACAATGGAACATAGAGGTTTGTCTTAAAATTTGGGATTTCACAAATATAGTGATACCTTTAACTACCTAGGTGTTCCTATGGGCTTCCCTAAAAAAAAAAGTAAACTTGGAATATAATTCTAGAAAATATGTCAAGGAGAATACAACAATATAGCAATGGTTGGTTGAGTTTGGTTGGAAGAATTATTTTAATCAAATAAATATTAACAAGTCTTCCCATATATAAATTGTTGGTGTATCATGCATCCTTATATATATTGTAGAAGTTAGATGCAATATTAAGAACTTTTCTATGGCAAGGGGAAGGCAATTAGATAGGAAAAAGATCCATTTGGTCAACTGGAAGATTGTGGAGCCTCATAATCAAACCTCCAAAGATAAAGGTTCCTACACTTTTATTTGGTGGAGCCTCTTAATCAAACCCAAACTATGTAGTAGCTGGTGGTGTAATACTAGTGGCACCACACTATGAAATGCTTTAGTTCAAAATCTACTTGGGGTAAAAAACCAATAATGTTTTAGAATCGATAGGCTATGAAATGGGACAAAAATTGGCTTAGGAACAAGGCATTAAAAAACTCCATGTGTATGGTGATTCGAGACTTGTGATCTCTACCCTATCTAAGGGGAAGGATTTATCATTAGTCCAACTACAAATAGTTTAGAGAAGACTAAGAGAATTGGAGTAGAAGTTTGAATATATATATACTCCCACATTGGAAGGAGGTATAATATGGTGGTTAATCGCCTTGCAAATGAGACCATAAACATATCCTATTTGCATCTTAGAGTAATAATAAAAAAGAAAAGTAGACAACATCAGTGGCATAGATGATAGGAAGCATATGGAAATTTGTGAGCCTTTGGATATTCTAGAGCCTTTGAATATTTCAACACCCTTGGAGATTTTGATTCCTCTAGACAACCTTGGAATATTGTGTGATTTTGGAGCTTTCGATGTTTCAAGTTTTCTCAGTGATACTGGTACCCTTTGCATCTCTGGCACCCTTGGTATACCATTGCACTTTTTGGAGTTTTTGAATTTTCTTTGTTGCTTGTTCCTCCTTTTGGACAAAAATATTGTGACCTCCAAGCTACTTGTTAGATAATTATTCTTTGCAAATTTGAATATCTATATATAACCTCTTTAAATAAAATATATCAATCTGTCACAATAGGGACACCACAATGGAAAAAGACATTGGGATCTCATAGCATAAATTCCCAAGAGAAGTTGCCCTCGATGTGCTCCCAACTTTTCAACCTATTAAATAAAAATATTTTATCAATCTGTCAAGAGGGGTCATACACTAAATTACCTTATTTAGAATTCTATCTATGATATGTGTCATACAAATCACTACTTCATCAAGGTAATTGAGCTTTATTTACTTATCATACAACATAATATAGCCATCACCATAATCACCATATTCTTCTGCATATCTATCCCATTTTACTTCAAGGTATAATTAATATTTTATTGAAATTAAGTACCATGAAGAGAAAAAATACCAAAGGCATGGATGTCATACTCACCTCATCCATCTATTCAAAGACGATTGTTTTTATTTTCAAACTAATTCTCCACAAGATCTTTGAAAGTAACTAAAATATTTATCATTGATGAAAATGATGTAAAGGCCTACATACTTGAAAAAATCATCAATAAATGTAAATAATTACTTATCCGCAAAAATAGAAGCATAACCTATTAGCCCACAAATGTCACTATGAATTAGCTTTGATAGCTATATAGCATGTCTAGCTATCCCTTTTAGGAAAGAATCTCAATATGCTTCCCCAAAATGAATCCCTTATAGATACTGCTAGGGGGATTATTAAGAGGAATATCATCTTCCATCTAAATTTGACTTATGTACCTCAAGGATGCATATTTGATATATTCAATCCTATGGTGCTAATGCTTGTTAATATCATTTACCCAGTCCACCATAGCAACAAAGTCTCTCTTCTTGGAGAAAGAATAAGAGAAAATATGCTCATCAAGATTATACATCTACTTAGACTTATCAAAATATCCTAATACAACTATCTTAAACCCTCACCAATACCATTAATCACACATTTATCAAGTCAAAATTCTACCTTTTTGTTAGTATGAGTGATGCAATAAATAGAAATGAGATCATGGCCTACACCTTGTATATTAGAAACCTATTCAAATAAGAAGGAACACATTTCTACCTCACCATATCTATCTATGTGCAAGGAGGAATCATCACCAATGACCGCATACTCACCATGATGTTGTCCATTATATTCAATAAAAAAATAATAATTCTCTATCATGTGTTGGGTTATCCCTAAATATGTAATCCATTACTCTAAAGAAAAAAATATACAATAGACTAAATGAATAGCAAATTATTTTTATGATGTATCCTTGTCTTGGTCATTCTCACCTTGTGCAATGAAAAGAGAAGCATCACCATACCCCTTCTTGACTACTTCTTCAAGCTTCTTGATTTATTGCCTACAAAATTTTGCCTTAGGTCCTTCCTTTGTACAAAATCCACAGATTAGTTTCTTGAATGGATTCTTATATTTATTCTCTTCCTATTTCTATTTATTTTATTAGACTAAATATAATTTAGATCCTCATGCATATATTTGAGAATTCTCTTCTCATCAAATATTCTATCTTGATCTTCCATATGACATAGTTAGGTCCATTAACCAAGGCCACATTCTAATCTATTTCATCCTTATATAAATATACTATTTTACATGTAGTTATAACAAAAAGGACTACAAATATGAAGATCTCAAAAATTATATAACTTAAAAAATAAATATCCCAAAATTCTTTCATATACAAAATTTATGACCCTTCAAAGTTTATCCCAAAAAACATTAAAAAGGTTCCATCAAAACATTTCAAAACTTATAAAATAAAAATAATTATAGTGAATTGTAAGATGCCATGTGTCATTGATTAGTCAAGGGATTCCAACTCAATATTGATTAAATCACTAACTGGATAAACCATTACCAAGTGTCATTTAATTGGGCAAGGGGTTGCCACTTGGATGCTAGCTATGTAGGCCACTAGGTAGAAAATGTACAAATGGGAAGCTTTCGCATATTAATTATATAGAACAATGTATGTCACTTGTTCTAATGTATGTCACTTGTGTGTTAATCCTACTTCTAACTAGTCAAGTGATTGGACAAATACCAAATTTAGCATCGTAAATTTTCTTTAGCTAATTAGCTCATCTTTAATATATCAATTAAAAAAATTCCCTCCACCAAGACACCATGTTATGACCAAAAAAAACTTTCAAATATCCAATTAAAACAAAGTGCTTTGGTAGGGACTTGAACCCAAGTTGTTGAGGGTGTAAATCCTTTATGCATGTCCAACCAACCAAGTGATATTAAAACTACTTGTACCCACAATCCAAGTAAAAACCTTATGGTCACATGTTCTTGGGCATGTAATGGGAAAATTCTCAAAAGGCTCTCAAGGAACTATTGAGAGTATATTTAGCCATCCATATAACTCCCATGATCCCATCCAAAATTTATGGTGCTATCTATTCTATTAAATCTATTAAGTCCCTACCAAAATAAAATATATAGAAGTCAATCTCATGATCTATTATCACCCAAAGTATTAGGCTCCATGTACTATCCAGACTAGCAAAGTTGTTTAGTCATAGCAAAGTGTACCCAAGGAAAGAGAAGGATTGAGATAAGTGGGTAAGCTTACACTCACAAATACCTAGAAAAAATAGCTATGTCTTCCCATATTATTTCCATATATTCACCATTAAGGAACAAAGCTCATCATATTTTAAACATACAATGTCTTATTATCAAAACACTAATAAGCCATGCACAGGCCATTCCACTAAAGCTCATGGGGGAATATTGTCAATACATCTACTTTCAATCTATTATATGTTGTTCCAATATTCTAAAGCAATACCAATTATATCCACTTTACCATCAAGAGTAGGAATATGTCATTTTAAAATTTAAAATTTTAAAAATTTAAGACAAGAAACAATTTTTTTATATACCAAAAAAAGATCCATGGTGATGAATTAAAAAAAGTGTTGAATTAGAACCCCACTTAAAATTTCACAAAGAATCCAAAATTATTAATGATTCATATTATCTACTATGAATTGTCCTATGCAATAATTTTTGGAACACAACCAATCAAGCCATCCTCTCCTTCCAAAACAACATAAAAGTTGCTAGACCATATTTACAAATTTGTCAAATGTCTTAGATGTCCCTTACATGCATGAAAGTCTTCCCATGACTTTAGCTTCTAGTGGTGGTAAAAAATATTTAACATCTTATTCTCTACTTTAAAAATAATTAAGGATTACCTCTCATATATTCTACTTTGGTGTAAATAAAAATGTAAAGAAGGAAAGATATTTTTTGAAAAAAACATAAAATACAAGGGCAAACAATGTGAAAAAATCAATCCATTATTTTCAGCAAAATTGCTAGGGCATCCATTTTGTCAATGAAAAAGTGGATTGAATGTTAGATGAGGAAAATAAAATGAACCTATAAATAAATATATATATCGAGTCAATAATTATATTGTGGTACATTGAGATCCTCATGATTAAAGCTAAAACTAAGGATTTGGCAAAAAAACCCTAAAAAATATTGATAACACAAAGAGCTTCAACGAACTATTTTTAAAAATCACTACTATAAGTGTCATAGAAGAAAGGATGCCAAAATATTCAAGTTAAGTAAATATTGCAAATGTTTAAAATAAAAAATTGCAAATGTGTTTCTACTCCTATGGTTTGTAGCAAATTTGAAATTAATAAATATTCTAATCTTGTAGATAAAACTTAATATAGCCAACTTATAGGTAGTTTACTCTACCTTACTATTTCTAGGCTTGATATTGTTTATGTTGTTAATGTGATGGCTAGATTTATGCATAAGACTTATGATGTTCATCTTAATGTTGTCTATAGACTACTTAAATATCTAAGTGGAACTACTAACTTAGCTTTGGAATATTTAAGTGATTCTCATGTAAATTAGTTTGGTTATTGTGATAGTGACTATGTTATGGATAATGTTGAAATAAAATCCACAAGTGGATATTGTTTTTCCTTGGGATAAGGTGTGATCTCTTGGTGTAGTAAGAAACAACCAACCTTTTGTGGAAAATTTTGATATCCTTAAAATATTGGATGTCACACTACCAAAACTTCCTAATCACAACAATACATGAGCTCTGGTAAACTCACCTATTTAACTTGAAACACTAAATCCTTAAGAATGCAGGTTGGGTCTAGACACCCCACAATGAGCCTAATTGATAATGAATTTTAGTCTTGCTAGGCTCTACCAGATTTAATGAATTATAATGGATTTTATGATGACCAAGAAAACATAGCATTTATAGTTTTAGTTTCAAGAATGCATACAGGTGCCTTGTCCATTGGGTGACTGTAGCAAAACTTAACCAATTCTATGAAACAGTGAGAAAGAGAAGGAAAGAACTAACATACCCACATTCATTCGAATAACACAATCAAAATAGGTATTAAATAAATGAAAGAAACATTACCTATAGATTCAAATAATGTAATATACAAAAAAGTGACATACACACATTGCACCAAAATATGCCAAAGAGCAGAAGCTAGAATTTATATTACGTTTAATACCAGATGATTACAATATTAGAGTCTGGAAGTATGCTCAAGTCTCTCAAAGAGCACAACACAATTTCCATCCTATTTTAATGTTGTAAGGGTAATGCAATCTATTGTCCTAATTATAGTGACATATAGACTCTAGCTCCTTAAGAAAATCCCAGGAAATGATCTCAGGTGAGCTACTCTACTCTCAATAGTATCTGTACAAAGGTGAGAAGAATCGAGAGATGGAAGACAAATATGACATAGGGGAAATACAACCAACCTGGACAAAACACTCAAAATGCCTTCTATAGAATTTTGCTATTCTGATACCCGATCCTGAATTTTGGCTTGAAAGGTCTCTTTTATAGTCTAGATTCTACAAATTTTGTTTTGAATACTTGGTGCATATGCAACCACTTGGCATCCTCTCTTCCACTAATTTATATGAATGTATTACAGTAAGAACTGGGTTGTCATAGGTTGTATTCAACTGAGATGATCATATCTATGAATATTTGGGGTAGCTAGATCGTTATCTCTCAATTGGTCTAAAATCAGGTCTAAGTTCAATGAATGTAGTTTCTTCGAGATTGTTCAGCTTTTACTATTTTCCATATCCTGGCTCGGTTCGTGGTAAATCCTCATCACCCTTTCGCTTATTTTTTGTTCTACATATAATCCCTACAATTTCTCTAGCTCTAATGGCTTCCAACTATATGAATCAAGGATTCTAGAATGTTATATATTGTTAACATTTCATCTTTAGCTCAGTCGCTTGATCTTCATGGGATGATCTGAATTGTTGATGCTTCTTTCACTCTTTGCCTAGGTCTATCACTGATGAATCATCGACGAACAGTCTTAATCAGCGATGTGAATATGCATGGATACATCATCACTAATTGTATGAGGTTGTCACTATGAATAAATGATAATGCTTTTGCAAGGACGATAGCCAGACTTACTCAGTGATGGATATATGATGTCATTGATGTATGAGCAAAGGCAACTTCCTATCGATGATGATGATTATAAGACTTGGGGCAGACTTAGGCTAATTTTTTATTAAAAATTTCATGTCGAGAGGGGGGATACCTATGACCATGATGACTTGACCCTTTGGATACCTCTAAAAAACTGTCATTAATGAAAACTTGTTGTCGTTGATGGGTCAACGACAAGATTTTCATAAGAGCGATGAAGAAGATTTGCTCAAAATTAGGCCATTTCATGATTGCTGATGAAGATGAGGTTTTGCTGATTGGATCAACGATAAGGCTTCAGATCGATGATAGGATTTCTTGGCCTTGGCATTGTTGCTTATAGCTTGGGCAATCAAAAATCGAACAACAGACTATATGACCTGAGGCTAGTCTTTGCTGATGAAAAATATTGGATCTCTAACTAATTAGAAACTTCTCCATGAAGATTTGGGCAGCTAAATCATCACATTCCATCTAATATGTCATGCACCGGTTGGTCAGGTTTTAGTCCAAGTTCAATGAATATGATTTTTCTCGATAGTTCAACTTTCTTTCTTGACTGTTTGACTTCCCTGTTCACCCCCTATTTTTATCACCTATAGACAGAGAAGAAAAAATCCAATTTAAGACTTTGGCGATGAAATAAATTCAAAATTTGGTATTATAACTATTAATATTGATATTTTTAGATTTATTGAATGTCTGCCTAAGGTTTAACATTAGCCTTATTTTAATTTTTAATTTTTATTACTTTCTAATATTTTGGATTTTAATTTTAATTATTAAATTTTAGGGCTTCCAATATTAAATTTAGATAATTAAAATTCTTCGTTATTTTAACCATAGTCTCATATTTCAGGCTAAAATCATTTCTATAGTTAAGACTTTAAAAAAAATCAAATTTTAAATTTATCGGTGATGCCAAACCCTTGTTGCTCATGCATTCACAATGAATTTGTTCTATCAATGATGATATTAAGTCATTAAATTCCCATCACTCATGCAAAGCCTTTGTCATTGATGGAAGAGAGATGGCTTTGTTATATCAGTTATGAATTCGCATTTATTAGCAAAGACACCCTTGTCGATGATGCACAAGCCCTGTCGGAGATACATCAAAGATGGCCTTCTTCTATTGGCAATAAAATTTAAATCCTTAAACTCATTGTAGACACCTAAAACATGTCATGTTTGGGGGAGCTACTCACATAGGTACATTCATAAGATCATATGACATAATCTTAGACTTTTCAAGCATCATAAGTGGTTCTCACCACTCATATAGGGCATTCTGAGCCCATCCAAGCTTAGCCGCTCAAGACTAGAGTGGCCAGACCTTAGCCGCTCAAGCTTAGAGTGGCCAGACCTTAGTTGTACAGATGATAGCAGATAGATCTTAGTCGCTACAAAAAATAATGGCTAAGCCATAAGAAGCATTTTGTTGATAGATATGCCCAATCATGGGTGGAAGTGGCAGTCTACATGCAATAAAGGTGAGCGGGAGTAACTTTGTATTCCCTTTCATGGCCAGTTCACATAGGAGACTTGAATTTGCATTTAGACTTCAGTTAACTATTATTCAAACATAGAAAAGACAAAAATATTCTCATGCTAACATTCACTATACATGAGGGATTCAATCCTAGGATTTTGAGCATAGACTTTAGGGTTTCACACACTTTAAAAGGTGCAAGCCTAGAGCACCAAAGGATCGAAATAAGTCCAAATTTGAGGAGAGCTTTCGAGACTTGGAGAGATTCCCTTGGAGATCACGTTTACAGTGAAGCCCTGATGAATTGGAGAGCAAAGTAATCACCATTTTAGAACATTAGATACAAGCTTTGATCCATAGCTTTGGAGCAAAGAGAACAAGATTCACTTTAGCGGCCGCTATCATTAGAAAATGGTCTACAGACCTAGCTTAGGGTTTCAGAAATTAGTTTCATTATTCTATTGAGCATATCATTAGCATAGCATCATTTCATTCATTCACATTCATATCATTAGTTTCATTTGCACTTGCTTTCATTTGAGTATATTCATTGCTAACAACCTCATCCAGAGAGGCAATCTCGGACATCTAAGTGTGTGTTTTTGTTTCATTTCTCACAGGGCCACAGGTTCATCAGATGAAAGCTACAACATACGAGAGCAAAAGGATCCCTCTAGGAAATAGATCTAGAGAAGAAGGCATCTGTAACCCCTTATACATTTCTGTGTGCAGAACCAAGAAGCTTGTGATAGTGCACCACCCCTTTGCGATGGGATATTTTACCCACTTGTAACCTTATTGTATCAAAATGGGTATCCCTAAGAGGGACCGACATGTAACCAAGTTTTAATAATAATAAAGAGATCTATCTTTTTTACTTCCATGTTATATGCTTTTTCATGGTCTTTCATTTCATCTTGGGTTTAACACATTGCAAGTAGAGTAAGAGCGGTGTGTGCGCATTGGGGTCACTATAGATGGCGATCACGATAGGACATCCACTAATTTTTCATTTTTTTGCCTATATACTGACTTAGTTTTGTATGCAGGCTTAGCCACCCTAGTCTATAATGACCATAAATTAGTTGCTCTAAGCCACAGCGGCCAATAGAGCCTTAGTCACTCCTACTAATAGTAGCCAGAAACCAACCGCTCTGGTCGACAACAGCCAACACTGGAGTGTATCAGAGGATAGAACCTTGGTTCTATGAGTTGGATTAGAGGTTGGTACAACTTCTCTGATATTTTATAGCTTTTTGTCTGCTTTTGTGTGTCTAAAATAGTGAACTTAAAGCACATTTCTATTTGGGAATTGAAAAAATAAAAGAAGAAAGAATTAGGTGTTTTGCATATCTTAGATCTTTTAGATTTCCACTAGGCATTTCTAGGAATAACGGCTTATGCTTGAAAATTTTTCCCTAGGATCCAACGTGCTAGACATTGTATGTTGTTTTCTTACTTTGAGGCCTTGCAAGAGGCCATATTTGTACGAAATAAAGTGCACCCATACAAATCATAGTATTTTATGCATCTTTCTGAATACTAAAATGTATTTTGCCCTTAGGCATATAGGAAAGAGTCATTTCTACTATATTTTACACTTTACTTCATACAAGCTTAAAATGAACACCACACATGCACGTATCATTTAAACATTGGGGAGTTGGATTTCATCACCAAACCTCAATTCAGTCTAGTGATGTTGGAATTCATCTCCTTCCACCGATTATCCTCCTAGATTCTCCTAGAAATGGATTGAAGAACTTATTCATAGTGGTACTAAGTTACTTGTGTTCAAACTGTCTCCCATTGTTGGAACATTCATTGGTTCAGAGTGGAAGAGCTAGGTGAACCCCCCATTGGGATTTTAGTGGTGTACCCTAGTTTCTTTTTGGAAATCATGTTTGGCATGAGTACTCTTGATTATCACTATGGATGAGTCTCCTCATTACAAATCCATAACAAGAAACAAGAAACAACAAAAAATCAAAATACAACAAACAATTTAGGACACACTTAAAATCGTAATCAAGATAAACATTTGCTTGATATTGTTTGTGCAACACAAAAGCTAAAGTTTACAAAAACAATGGTCAAAACAAGAAGTAAAGAACCTTGGTCTATCATCAAAGAAGAATTTGAGGTAACTCATACCCTTAGGTGAAGCGACAGTAACATTGAAAGACCTACTCAGAAGATCATGAGACGCAGTTCCACGAGTCTAAGAGGTGATAATTCAACCCTTGGGGGATATCCTTGAGAAACCCAAAATAGGGAACCACAACATGAAACTACATATCATAAACACAAAGAGGCCTTACGGCCATCATCATCAAGGAGACATGAGAAAACCTTAAGAGCTTCCTCTAAATGCACAAAAACTTCTCAAAGACATAAGGAAGCTTCAAGAGCTTTCTCCTCACATAGACATAAAGAGGGTTCTAGACCTTGTTCTTCACATAGATATGATGAGGTTTCCCCATATCCATCCTCATGGAGGGTAGAGAGGACCACAAAATCCTCATCACCATAAAGACACACAAGAGTCGAAACATCTCAACATTCACATACAACACTTAGAACAGATCAGCCCACTGAGGGGCAGGAAACTAGAAACACATCCAGTCATAGAACAAATAGGAGATATCCTTCAAATAAGAGGAAGGTTTCCATTATACCATAACCTCATTGGAGTGAATGGCACCCCATGGGATCAACTATGGAAAACAAGATAGTTGGATCAGTTTGATCAGTTGCACCCAAGGCCACCACCCAGAATTATAGCCACAAAAAACCCTGCATTCGAAAGTTAACGAACTATGACTTCTAAGCCCACTTCTCAAATTGGTGGTGCCTTAGGGTGACCCCATAGTAAACATACAAAGTCTAACCATAGATATGCCCAACAATATACTAAAAAATTCACACTAGCTAGACAAAGCAAAGAGACATCAGAAACCTCTTCAAGGAATCTACAAATCAAAACTATAAGAACAGAGTCAGATAAGCATTAGTCTTCTATAACCTTGTAATTAAACCATGTGCGATGGTTATAAAATACCATGCATAAGGGTGAGAGCTTATAGAAGCTCTTGAACATGATAAAAAAATACAACAATTGTTACACAAACATGAGCAACGCTTAAGAGAGCAAGCTGAGCAGCTAGCTCGTAGCAACCAATAGTAAAATAGAGATCAACATGCTGGCTCAAAATAGAATGGGTGCACTAGAAAAGAAAGTTACCCACACCAAAATCACCCTCCAAATCATGAATGGAATCCAACTGGGGGGAAATGGTAGACTTAATAAATTAGGATCACACGTATCTTGGATCCCCTCAGAAGAGGGAAGGAAATAGAGCAAATCAAATGGATAGAGTGCTACCTCCACCATCACCATGGGGGGTTTGCAAGAGGAATAAATCCTTGCTTCAAAGGTATTTCAAGAGCTTACTGAAAATATGAAAGCCTTTGAGAAATAAGAGGTTGTTGGGAACCAACCAACATTGAGCAAAATACACAACCAACCATTGTGTCCATCAGTTCCTAGCCCTCCCTATCCTAAGCATTTTGAGATACCTAGGCTAGAGAAGTTTAAAGGTGAATAAGATGCACAAGAGCATGTCACCAATTTTATCAATGCATGTTTTCATCTCAAATACAATGACACTCTTATGATAAGGACATTCATCATGATATTTTTGGGTGCAGTCGCTCAATGGTTCAACCAATTGCCCAAGCATAGCATATCCAACTTTGAACAACTAGTGAACTCTTTCTAAAGTGTTTCTCCTTTGGTGCTAAGAGGAAATTAAATCTCTCGGACCTGGCCAATTTAAGACATTATGATGATGAGCTAGTAATGGATTATGGGAATATATGGAGAAAAGTCATGGTAAAATTATCATTCTCTGTTCCCACAAAATAAATCGTCTGGATGTTCACCAAGAGTTGTTCCAAACACATTTTCCTCTTGCTACAACTACAAAAATACCCCTCATTTGAGGAAGCTTTGGCATAATACAAACTCATTGAGGATATCAAAGTAGACGAGGGAACCATAAAAATCTGAACCAAGGTGTGGAGCAAGAACAACAAGAATGGCAAATATAAGCAGAAGTAGGTAAACCCTACCCCGACTAATCAAGTGGTATTGGCTATGCCTAAGGACGAGGCTGCATAGTAGCCCTAGAATTATCAAGCACAACCCCCACAAACCAACTATGATCAAAATAATAATCAGGGTCAAAACAAATAATGCAAACCCCCTTGTTATTTTATACCATTGACGAAATCAATGCAATCAATATTCAATCAGTTGAACAAGGTGGGAAAGGTTAGATTCCCTAATATACCTCTTATAGATCCCAACCATCCTAAGCCAAAAGGATATAGGGAAGATCAATTCTACCTATATCACAAGATACCGGGGCATAATATCAAAGTTTGTGTTGGTTTCAAACATCAGGTGCAAAACATGATTGAGGCGGGAGAACTAAAAGTGGACAACCCACTGGACCCTGACAACAGATATATGGGCATCTAAAAAAACCTACTACCAATGAGGTCCCTAGAGAGCAAGGTGCTCAAGTAAATCAGGTCCAAGTTGATATACCTACCCACGGATGTGTTGGTATGGTTGAAATTGTCAATATAGCAACCAAGAGTAGAGATATGGTCAACTGCAACTTCCTGTAGCTCCTATGAATGTCCTAGCTATACCAAGGTAGAGGCAGGGACAAAACAACCTTCCAGGTCCACCAACATGACCTATGGTAACTATTTGGAGTAGACTTGAGCAAAACTTACAAATGACTCTAGCTAAGCTATCCATTTATGAGCTCATACAACAGTCCCCAAAGAATAGGGAGACCTTGATAGATATTTTAAGGTCAATTGATATCCAACCGCAAGATCCAAATGCATTCACCCAATTTGTGGGACAAGTACAAGAATGCTAGGAACCTGTAATTCGATTCTATGATTATGAGATTAAGACAATAGCTACTACCTTACCAGACCCTCCACTGAATAGTGTGGTGTCAATAAACATTTACCTTTTAAGTGGGTCTTGATAGATACAGGTTCATCAATCAACATTATCACAACAACAAAAATAGAACACCTTAAGATCCCCAAGTCCAATATCATTTCGGGAGCCTATACATTAAGAGCTTTCAATGATGCTTTATGCAATACTGTGGGAACAATAGTCCTACCTATCAAGGTGGGGAATAATACCATACCCATGATGTGTCATGTCTTGGAAGGGGATATGCAATACAACATCCTCCTAGGAAGACCTTGTATAAGGGACACGAAATGTGTTCCTTCAATTTTATACCAATGTGTCAAGTATGTGCATGATAACAAAATATACATGGTGTTGGCTGATGAGAAGCCATTCAATTATGTTCATCAAGTGGATTTTCCAGGAGAATTTGTGATTCCTTCTGCCCACTTGTTTGTAGGACCTTCATCTCCAACTGTGCAATCAATACCTCATCTTGCACACAAAGTGGCCAATGCTTCTAATCAACCATCAACGCCTAAACTGAAAAACAATTAGAAGATAAAGGTACCTATGGTTGAGGAAAGAAAACTCAAGGAAATTATAACCATAGCTATTGAAGAGGGTCCAAGTCCCATGGACGAAGAAGATCACCAAGACCAAGTCGAAGATGATGACTACCACCCCATTTCACCAGTGTCATCCATGGGGTCATCCACCTCACATACGACTGTACACTTGGAAAGCACATGGATAGGAGAGTATCTTATACTAAACATAACCTGTACACCTATCATAGATTCTATGCAATATATGGGATGTCTAAAGAATCTAAGGCTACCAGTAAGAACAGTGGTTCCACTTGGAATCCCTCCCAACCAGACAGATTTTATCTACAATGGACTAGACTGTGCCCATAATTCTACGAAAGAAGAAGAGGACAATGATGAATTATTCATTGTTAATTTTCATTACCTCTCTAATCCTGAGTTCACTTTAAGCTACTTTGAATGCTACCATTAGCATGGTTACGGTCTTGGTATATATGAGCAGGGGCGTAGACGGCCACTCGAGTTGTAGTACCAGCTTCCCACTGACATATTTTGGGTAGGCTATCATATCAAAGGTCAAGATGACTCTATAGTAGTAGCCTTAGATAGGTTTAGCTTGGGGTTAGGAGAAGACATCAATTTTATTCCTTATCACCAACTAAGTTCAAGACTTATGTGTAATAGACAAGTGGCCACGGTGAACATCCCGTCGCCTAAGACTTATCATCCAAGACTCACAATTGAGGCCATCCCAATAGGGTACAACTCATGGGATGAAGAGAAAGAAGAAAATGGATATGTGCCAAGTGATTATGAAGAAAAAGAGGGCTTGGCCTATCATGGGCCTCGCTACTTATGAAGACTTACTTGGTCCATCCAGAACGAGAGTGGATACATATCGGATGAAAGTAACTATGAGTTAGATAACTCAATAGAGAGAGCCTACTTAAGGGTAAGGCAATGACCCCATGAATTGGGGAAACATACTAATGCAAATGGATTCTTCATAAGTGATGAAGAATATGAGGATGAAACAGAGATGGCTTACTTAGAGCCAAGACATGAGCCCCTCGTCCTATGGACGCACACTAATGCTAATGTATTTTGGATAAGTGATGATTATTTTGAGGATGAGACTGATATGGCTTATCTTGGACCTCACCATTTATGACAAGTCACTATTTTTGTGGAAAGAGAAGCGACACTTCATGCCATAGACCCTGGCTTGCGATTTTTAAGGAGACCTATTGATTTGAATGTCATTCATTGCATGGTCAATCCCCCTTTGCCAACATTCAAGGAACTCTTAGAACCCAATGATCCTATTGTCAACCTGGCTCATGGGCCAGATCTAGATATTCCCATTCCTCGAGAGCCTCATCATGAGCATGTAAGATAAACCTCAAGGATAAGATTTCACCCATGTGGTCCTGGAGATTTCATCCCATCCATCAATACAATCTCCATTGATTTGACCACTCCACTTCATAACCCAGCCAACCCAAATAAACCTTTATGTATTGACACAGAGATGATTGATTGGGATCACACTATTTCACCAATAGAGCCTAAAGATATTTTATCTAATGAAGAGATGTTACAACTGTTTCATTTCACACCAGGCTATGCCCATGATGTATTCCATGCTGGTTTGTATCTTGATTCAGTAGGACCTATAAATCTCGTCGATGACATTCACTTGATACCCATGCCTCACCAGTTGGAGGATGGGTCACATATGGCTATAGAAGTGACTTTCAAAGTGGACATTAGCGATGATCCTACTCAACCAAAGTAAAACAAGTTTGGAGAAAGTCTATCTCTAGAAGAACAATCCATAATAATTCCTCTCCTAAAAGAGAGGCCAAATCTATTTTCTTAGACTTACAAGGATATGCCTGGGATAGATCCAAAGTTAGTCATTCACAACCTTTCATTTGACCCCATGAAGAAACCAGTCAAATAGAAGTTGAGAAAAATGCATCCCACCATTGCTTTTATGGTAAAGAATGAATTGAAAAAACTATTGGATGCAGTTTTCATAGTTTCTATCGACTACCCTGAGTGGGTATTGAAAATGGTGCTCATGGGGAAACCTGATGGAAGATTCAGTATCTACACAGACTTTAGGGAATTAAATAGGGCAATTCCAAAGGATTCATTCCGATTGCTAAACATATATGCTCTTGTGGATGCAACAAGTCACAAAATGCTCTCCCTAATGGATGATTTTTTTGGATACAACCAGATCCGTATTAAACCCGAGGATCAACATAAAACTACTTTCATTACTCCATGGGGAAAATTTTGTTACAAAGTGATGCCATTCGGTCTCAAGAATGTTGGTGCCACATATCAGTGGGCCATGACATACATATTCCATGACTACATGCATAAGATATTAGAAGATTACATGGATGACTTACTTGCCAAGTCCCTATTGTGGAAAGAGCATGCTGAAGTCCTTAGAAAATTCTTTAATCACTTCATTGAGCACAATGCTAGATTGAATCCTAAGAAGTGCATGTTTGGCATAACTTCTGGCAAGATTTTAGGATTCATAGTTTCTAAGGGGGGCATTGAAGTCGATCCTGCAAAGGTAAAGGCTATACTAGAAATGGCTACCCCTACCAAAATTAGGGAATTAAGAAGCCTACAAGGGAAAATATCATCCATAAAAAGGTTCACTACATAATTATTAGATAAGTGTCGGCCCATGAACCAGTTTCTATGCAAGGATGTTCCATTTTATTGGTATGGAGAGTGCCAAAAAGCATTTGTAGAGATCAAAAATTATTTGGCAATGCCACTAGTGTTGGCTCCACCAAGGCCATACATACCATTCTTATTATATATATCAGCTATTGATTTTGCTTTGGGCACCATGTTGGCCCAAAAGAATGCACAAGACAAAGAGCAAGTCGTATATTACATTAGTCGCACATTGGTGAGTTATGAGCTAGGGTATGTGTATGTCAAAAAGTTGTGTTTAGCAATGGTATTTGTAACTTGAAAGTTGTGACACTACATGTTGAGCCATACGACCTATGTTATATGAAAACAAAATCCTTTGTAGTACATGATGAGCAAGACATATCACAATACATGTGTATCACCCAAATTTTTTGCACCCTTACCTTCAGGCTAAAGGATCCGTACCCGAAATGGGGGTGAGAAAATGATGGAACAATACCTCGGACGGAGAGGCCCTTTGAAGGTTGCACCTCTCGGGGGAGGGGTATAAAGGTGAATTTTTGACGGATGGTGGGGTTCACCAAGAAAATTTGAGTGGCAGTTTCCACGCCTAGGTTGATAATGGGTTTGATTTGTTCGTTTTATGTTCAATCATTCATATTCCTAGGTTGGCCAAAATGAAGCTAAGCTATTCTATATGAAGATTCTGATTTATATGAAGACAACAGACATAAATGAATCCTAATGTGATTGAATACAGAGAATATATAAAATGGAGAAGAGTACACCTGATTTTTGATGTCTGATGAAGATTCTAAAGCTTGTAGGAGTCTAAATCATCCTGGATATGATAGGATCGTCTATAATTGTACAGATCATCCTAAATCATAATAGATCATCTGAGATCACCCAATATCATCAGCGACCTGACGAATTCATCAGGCGAATTCATCAAAAACCTGCAATCAAGAAAACAGACACCAAAAACCAAAAATACAATTGCAATAATGATGCAAAATGATAGAAATAAGAGTATAAATGTTTGAATGATAAATCTAGATATCAAATTAAATGAAATGCACTGTTTTGGAAACTTATTTTGAATTTTATCATGCAATTATGTTAAATGAGGTGAACTCCAAGATGCAAAATAGAAGTAAATTAATCTAATGCACCAATAAATAAGGAAAATGAGATAGAGAATGTAAAATCAAGGCTCTGATTGCCCCCAAACTAAATTGCAGACCGGATCATCTGTAATAATACAATATCATCGCCGATCTTGACAAGATCGTCTAAAATTGTAGTTGAATTGCCTGCAATGATCCGAGCTACCTCTAGCTGAAACACAATGAAATCTTGCAACAAAACTTGAAAACACAAGTGCAAATGATAGGAGATCACAACAAAAACTAAAATTACAGGGAAATAACTAGCCAGGTAGCCAGGAAGGGAGTCAGGGGGATAAACTGGGAAATCCCAGTTTATATAGGATTAGGAGGAGGTTAGTAGGTTGGGGATCATCCCAATCTGGGAGATCCCCAACATGGGAATCTCTAATCATGTAGACACGCTTCTGACTAAATTGGAGAGGTCGTTGGAACAAAAGCTAATTGCAAAAATTTAGTTTTGGGACGAAATCGTTTGGACGTTTTGTTCTAGATGAATTCGTCCGATTTGGGACGATATCGTCAGATCGACGATGATATTGTCAGATCAACGATGATATCGTCCAACGGTCACAACAACCTCTAAAAATGGCATAAAAAATGAGGTAAGCGGTTAACAAGCGGTTTCAGGGTTAAAATTCAAATTTCTACTTTTTACTGATGGTTTACTATGCCAATTTTAGGGTGCTATATTTTACCCCCTCTTTAGTGAATTTTCCAAAAAAAAAAGTGTTAAATACGAGTTCTTCATGCTTTATGAGAGGGCAAAAATTTATTCCATTTTTTAGACGATGATTCTAGGTCGAATCGTACGACTGTTTGCTATGGTGCCCCATCCGAGTTTTACCCAAATCGAACGTTTAAGGTAAAAGCGTGGAAAAGAAAAAATTAAAAAATATCATTTTGAATAAAAATAAGAAAAATAGGGTAAAACCCTAATTCATTTTTACTGTTCACTTTCGTTGTTTCAGAGCTCTGTAGGCGAAATGGTGGAAATGACGCATAGATCGACAGAGATCCGGTGCGGGTTGCGGGTAAGGATCTAAACCTAGTTTACTATGTTTTTAACTTGATTTACTTGATTTTTGACTTGAATTTTAAGTGTTTTTGGTGTCACGGTCATTTTTAGGCCGTCGACAAAATCGCCTCTATATTGTTGATTTCGTCTAGGGACGAAATTAGAGAAATAGGGGCGATCCCGTCCAATAAGGGGTGATCCCTAAATTGAATAACAGAGACCATTTCATACTATTAAGGATGATTTTATCTAAATTTGGTATGATATCATCCAATAATGGACAATATCAACTTTTATGGGATGATTTGATTTTAATTGATTTTTTTTAATGATTATGTACTAATGATTTTTATTGCTTTATTGCTTATTTTGTAGAGGGGATTGCTAAAGAGTCGAGAGTGGAAATACAAAGGTCTAAGAGAAGATTTGACCATGCTCAATCAGGTCGAGCGAGATATATTGGCAAAGGAAGGACTACAACATGTGGCAGAGATGCCACAAATTCCTATAGACATGGGGCTACTGATAGCCTTAGCAGAGAGATGGTATCCGGAGTCATCTTGCTTTCGGATACCGACAGGGGAGATGACTCCCACTCTAGAGGATGTATGGAGGATCTTGAGGATCCCCATACATGGTCGATTCATGACCCCTTCGACAAATTAGGGCTACGCTATGATGAGATTGTGCGAGGACCCGAGCTTCGTCCTGGAGAAGGGTGGAGTGAACATCGAGGCTTTGAGGTGGATGCCTAGGGCATCTCGGTTGACCCGAGTTTTGGTAGGGGTGGTGGGTGGCCTTCTTCTATACCACTAGAGTGGATGCAAATTATCATGGCTACTTTCAGATGTGGTCTATGACATGAGAGACCACAAATACAGGTTTACTTGGGGCAGCTTTGTGTTGTGTCGCTTGTATAGGATCCTTTATGGGGTCGTATACAAGGGGGGTCAATATCTGGTACTAACATCGCTTCTATAGGTTTGGTGTTGGGAGCACATTGCGATGCGGAGGCCGGTAGGGCTTCCACTGATAGGAGTTGATCGAGAGAGACCTCGAGTTTTCTATTGGTGGCTCTAGAGAGGGTCACAATGGTAGATAGATCTGTCGATGTCTCGGAGGTTTTTGGATGAACTCAGCCAAAATTGAATTTCCTAGAGAGCATAGAGAGAGCATCCAGGGTGGGTAGAGGATGGACAAGAGTTGGCTCGCATCAGGTGAGTCATATGGTTGAGGACAGAGCGGGGAGAGGTAGAGCTCCATCGCTACGACCGAGTTTTGAGCAGTTCGGTATACAGCAAGGAATCCCTACTCTTAGGGATTATGAGTACTCTCGAATTGTGCGAGATAGTACCACACTGAGTGGGGCTTTAGACATGCAGTGGTTTTGGAGTTAGGTTTTTGATGATGCCCCCATTTAGCCAGTGGATGGGGATGATGCAGAGATAGAAAATGGATATGATGCTTGGTATGCAGGCATCCGCACTCCTCAGATGACGAGGGCATAGGGTCCAATGCATGCTATAGCACAATGGATGGAGAGATGGCACCAGGTTGCCATCAATGCAGTGAGGGGTCACAGAGGGAGGGATCAGTGACGGCCTCCTCAGGAGAGACCCCAAAGAGTACTACAGGCTCTAGAGAGACAATAGCAATCAAAGAGGAGGGAGGAGACGAGAGAGGAGAGGAGAGAAATACTCCCTCCTTAGTAGAGGGATAGGCCACCATCGCTTGATAGGGGTAAGGGTGTCGAGGTGGGGGAAAGTAGTGATATGGCAGCTCTCTAGGCAGAGAATGCCCACTTACAAGCTCAGGTGCAGACTCTGCAAGATGAGGCTACACAGATCAGGGCTCAAAGCGGAGGGGCAAGAATTATGGAGTTGGCACGATCAGTTTCTAAGATCATATTTTATCAGGGAGTGTACTACCAGCTGGTTCTATAGGGCTAGAGGATACAGTTTCCAACCGGCATTGCAGAGCCGATCAGGATGGTTTCATTGAGGACATCATCACGATTGACATCGAGGACCCACGATACAATACAAGTTTCTATGGGACCACCTCCAAAACCTTAGGGTGGGAGAGGATATGAGGCTGAGAGCTTGAGGTCTTCTCAAGACTAGATGCACATTGTATATAGACTATTTTTAAGATAATTGAGTATGCCAGGGTATATATTGTGGCATACCAATCCGTTTTGATATGATGTATATACTTCTTGATAGATAGATGATGTTTCTTTTGTGATATGACTTGTGCATATGTTTTATGATGCTTTAATATTTTAATTTTTGATTGACTATTCATGTAATTATGTCATTGAAAATATTATAATTTTATTTCATGCTATAAAATTAAATGAAATAATCTGATGTGAACAAACTGGTTGTTGTGGTGTGTTTTGATGAAAATAAAGTGACTTCTAAGACATTGTCGCTGTTACATGACCATTTCATGGAGTCTCCGCTCGCTAGGTCATCAAGCTAATCCTAGTATGAGAGAAATATTGTTAAAATTAAAAGGGTGCTTAAGAGACTTTCTTAAGACTTTGTGTTGTGATGATGAAAAATGATGATAGTGATGATTTGTTTTCAGATTTCCATGAAAATATTATGCATGAAATATTAAAAATATGATTTTTGTTAGGCATAAAATTCCTAAGTATGATACCCAGGTGTTGTAGGTGAGTTGGAGAGGAGAGCGCAATCCTCCAAGGGAGGTCTCAGGTTCGAATCTCCACCCTACCAAAAAGCTGAATTGGGTACCCAAAATCCAATTGATAATGTTGGTGTGGGAAGGGTCGGGTGCGACCCCCGGGTGACTTTGACGGTGTAGAACCCCCTGTTCATGGTCTCTTAGACCAATGCGGCCTGCAAGGGGTTTTTCACTTTAAAAAAAAAAATATTCCTAAGTATGATAGAAATTTGAACAATTCCCTAGGAATTATACCATCATCACAAAAAAATTGAATGTTGACATAATGAAATGAAATAGGAAAGTTTTCATTCTTTTTAAAGCATAATTGTGTAACATAATTATTTAAGCCATATGCTTTTATGGATTAAATAAATGGTAAATAAAATTAGAACGATGGTTTGCGCTAGGCATAGAATTTTAGGTATAGACTTATACCATCATCGCGAAATCCAAAGAAGAAATTGATATAATAGTTTTTTTTTTTTTGATAGTTATAAGTGTTTGTATTTATAGCGGGTTTTAACAAGGATCCCAAAACCTGATTACATAAGCAATGGGCCTAGGGCATCAATCCATTGAAACTAAACACCAAAACAGAAATCATGTCGAGCAGTAACAGTAAGCATGAAACAATCCCTCTTAGCGGGAAACAAACAAATAAGAAAGAAAGTAGTTTTGGAGATCCCGCCCAGCGGGGAGTAGCCAAAAACCACCATCGAGAAGATCCCACCCAGCAGGAAGCACAGAAAAACCATTACAATAAAATCCTGCCTCGCGGGAAGCAGTCAAAACCACCACAAACAGTCCCACCTAGCGGGAAGCAACAGGGAAATCCCGCCATCCGGGAAACCAGCAGAAAAGAAAGGATCCCGCCTCGCAGGAAAACCGATGAATTTTGCGGATCCCGCCTTGTGGAGAAACCATCCCGCCCATCGGTAAAACATTCATTTCAGCGAGAGCCATCCTGTAGGAAGCCGACAGCCAGAACAGAGAGGATCCAGCCCATCAAGAAGTGACCAGAGAGTTGCACCACAAGGAACCCGCCTCGGGAAAACAAAAGAGGATCCCAGCTACAGGGACCAAGAATCTCGTCCAAGCACAGAGCCTGCCGAGGGACCAAGAATCCCGTCCAAGCACAGAGCCCGCCGAGGATTCACAAGAAAAAGGGGGAAGCTGTCCAAACCCTAAATCGTCACCTCCACCGCACCGAGAAACGCAGGGGACCAGATCCACGCGAATAACCTACAAAAAAACCCCAGGGGGAAGCCTGAGGGAAAAATGGAAGGGATCCCCAACCAAAAAGGGATCCCTGGGAAGCACCAGTCCGAAAAAACAACCAAGGAAACCCTAGCCGGCCGGGAGGGGCGTAGATAGTGGAGAAGGATCTCCCCCCAGGAGATCATCTGCAAACAACCACTCTTCGGGAGGGATGACCTGGGTTGAGCTAGGGACTGGGCAGGAACCAGGAGCCATGGGAGGGGGAGCAGGGGAGGGACCAGAGCCCTCCCCTCTCTACTTTCTTCCCTCTCCATCTCAAATTGATATAATAGTTTTATTGCATAGTTGATTTTTGATTTTGAGATAAACAGAAAATATAAAAATGACGACTTGCACTAGGCATAAAATTCCAATTTAGGTTTAGGAACTATACCATCGTTGCGAAAGTCGAAAATATATAAATGTGACTTTATTGCTAGATTTTTGAACATGTTTTGCAAGAAAATTTTGGATTTTTGAAAAAAATGTATTTAATTGATTTTACTCTAAGCAGATATTCTCAAGTAAGAAAGTCAAATTATTCCAAAAGATTTGAATAAATATTTTAAATTATCTCAAAGACAAAATTTATATTTATAAGGAACCCCGTGTGCATACGTGAGTTCATTGCCGATCTTGATCTATCATAATGATACAAAATCTCTCAAACACAAATGTGTGTGCAATTTGTAATGTTCATTTACCAATTTTGAGCAAGATAATTTGATACAAGTAATTTGAATTAACAAAATGAGTGTTTGTTGACCATGATTTATATGCATGTAACCGTACCAGACTACTATGTAAGTCGGGTCATCAAGAGCTAGCTGATCCATAAGTGGACATAGGTATGTACAAAATAAGGTCGCTAATGTGACATACATATCACCATGCTAGGAGTTACCCAATGTCAAGCAAGTTGGGCACAAATCACCTGTTATGGGGTTTACCTCATAGTTTTCTAATAATTGAGAATTCCAGGGATTCAAGGTTCACACTTCCTTCTTTCAAGGGGGGGAGGGATTTATTGCTTTTTGCTTTTTCTTTTCTTTTTTTTTGTATTTTTTTTTTGCTTGACATTGAGATAATGCTGAAATATTGCTGAGATGGTACAAAATGATACTGAAATAATGCTTCTGAATAATTTCTCTTTTTCTCATGATTTTTCTTGATTTTATTTTTCTTTTTCTTTTTCTTCCTATACTAGGGATACTTGCTCGGATTGGCTGTATAGCAAGGGATTTTTATTCTGGGCAGGAGTGAGCTTGTCCTTTTGTCAATTATCAAATATTCTAGACCATGTGCATGATAGGATAGTAGGGGAAACTTTTTTCTCAAGAGACCACTTCTACTGTGTAGCATCATTTTGAATTTGCAATGAAATCATTTTAATGTGAAAAGGTGTACTTGGTTCAAGTAAATAACAAGATCAGTTCTCTATGCTCAAAACTTTATTTAATTCAACTATGGACTTCGATATAAGAGAGATTAATAATCATACCAAATAATATCAAGATATTTATTCATGTGAGTGTGAAAGTGAGAGATTCCAGATAAATGCTAATTTATCCAAAATAACTGAAAATATAACTGCAATACTTCAAGAATTGACAGGTGCAAAATAGAAGATGTTTTTGAGGATTTTGATGATTTTGATTTTTCTATATTTTGATTTTAATTTATGAATTGAGAGAAGACATAATATTATTATTTTTGAAATTTTTATATGAATTACTAATATGAGACAATATGTATAATATATATAGTGACAAAATTACCAGATTTATGCATAATAGCACTTAAGATGCATAATTTTCATAGGTTCTTTAAGATCTTTACCATCTAAGGTAGCTAATATGTATGCTCCCAATCCAAATTTAGCAGTGATAATATATGGACCAAGCCAGTTAGGCTCGAATTTTCCTTTAAGGTCTTTAGTTGCATTAGTATTTTTTTATTTTCTTTTAAGATGAGGTCACCGATCTCAAAGGATCGATTATGAACTTTCTTGAGATATGCTCGTTTGAGCTTTTTTTGGTAGGCACGAAGATGCTCCAAAGCATTAATATGCTTCTCATCTAGGAGTTCCAGCTGACTAAATCTACCAGCATGATATTCATCTCCTACTTCATTATCTTGAAGTAGCAGAGCCAAAGAAGGAACTTCTAGTTCAAAGGGAAAAACAACTTTAGCGCCATAAACCAAAACAAAAGGTGAAGTGCTCATGGGAGTACGAATGCTAGTTCGATAAGCCCACAAAGCAGGATATAATTGAATGTGCCAATCACGGCCAGATTTATTGACTAGTATCTTGAGGATTTTAATTAATGTTTTATTAGATGCTTCTTCTTGGCCATTACCCTGAGTATAATAGGGAGTGGACCAACGATGTTGAATTTTATATTTTTGACATAGTTTATTTACATCTTTGTTTTTGAAACAAGTTCCATTATCCGAGATGAGATTTGCAAGAATTATGAACCTACAAATAATTTGATTAAGAATAAACTTGGAAACTTGTGTTCTAGTGCAATAATCTAAGGGCATAGCTTCAACCCACTTCGTAAAATACTCGGTGGTGGTTATGATGAATTTGTGTCCATCAGATGACATAGGATTGATTTTTTCGATGATGTCTAAGCCCCATTTTGAAAAGGGCCAAGGATATGAAATAGCCCGTAGTTCTTATGCAGGCGCATGGACAAGGTCAGCGTGTTTCTAGAACTTGTCACAATGGTGCACGTAATCATGTGCATCATTCTCCATGGTAGGCCAAAAATATCCTATCCTAAGGAGCTTCTTAGCAATGGCGCTACCACTAAAGTGTCCCCCACAAGATCCATTGTGGGCTTCACTCAAAGCTGATCTAGACTCTTATAGATTCAAACATCTCAATAGGATACCTTAAAAAGATCTCCTATACAATGTATTGTCAATTATTACGAAGTGACTTGCTCGTCTACGTAATAACCGATGCTGGTTTCTATTAAAACCTTCAAGGAAGGTCCCATTTTGAAGAAAATTGAGGATGTCAGTGTACCAAAGTTTAGGAATAGTTTCATTGATTAGAAACACGTCCAAAGTTTCCAAGCATGACTTAGTTGAAGCGGGTTCTTGGAGTCGATGAATAATTATGGTAGCATATTCGTCATCTAACTCCAAGGGTAAAAGAGATGCAACTGTGGCCATAGCGTCAGCCACACGATTGCTAGTTCTAGGAATAGCTTCCAAGGTAACTTGATCAAATAAAGATATTAATTGTAATACATATGCTTTATATGGGTACAATTTTTCATCTTTGGTCTGATAAACATCGTTAATTTGATTTATAGCAAGTTGAGAATCATCGAAAACTAATAGATTTTTAATTTTTAGTTCCAGGGCAGCTCGTAATCCAAGGATTAGAGCCTCATATTCAGCAGTGTTATTAGTATAGACAAATGTTAATTTAAAGGATAGAGGTATGAGATGTTTCTATGGAGATATCAAAATAATACTTGCACTAACCCCACTCATGCATCGGGCTCTGTCAAAGTATAGGGACCATTTCTTTGAATGATTTGCCTCTAGGTCAAGGCATTCGTCAGGAAACTTAATGACGAGGGGATGGGTGGACTCTAAGGGTGTAGTATCTAATTGATCTACTATGATTTGACCCTTAATAGAATTTTGTGCTATAAACATGAGTTCAAACTCACTTAGAGCAAGAACCCAATTCATTGTGCGACCAAATAAATAAGGTTGACTCATGAGATACTGCAAGGGATCAAATTTAGCAATAACGTATGTTTTCTAATTGAGCATATAATGGCGTAGTTTCTGTGTAGAAAATACGACTGCTAGACATAACTTCTCTAATGCTGTGTAGCGGGTTTTATAACTAATTAATGTTTTGATAATGTAATAATTAGCACGCTTTCTTTTCTCATCATAAAATTGAGCTAACATAGCTCCTAAAGCAAAATATGAAGCATAAATATACAAGATAAATGGACGATCAGGTTTAGGTGGTGAAAGTATAGGTGGGTTAAGAAGATATTGTTTGAGGAGTTCAAATGCTTCCTTACATTCGTCATCCAAATGGAAAGAGACATCCTTCTTAAGAAGCTTAAGAAAGGGTCCAGTTTTATCCGCTAGCTTATCGATGAAGCGAAGGATAGCTCGAAGCTTACCTTGTAGACTCCGTAATTTAGATATATTTGTAGGTGCGGGCATATCAGTGATAGCCATAATATTGAGAGGGTTAATTTTGATGCCACGTAAAGAAACTATAACCCCCAATAATTTACCTGACTTAACTTCGAATATACATTTGGCTGGATTCAATCGAATAAGATATTCCATTAACCGATCAAATACTTTTCTCAAGTCATCTAAATGGTCATCTTCTTTAGTAGAACAATCTATAATGTCATCTACATAATCATGTAGTATATCATGCATCATATCATGAAAGATATAAGTCATGGCTCGTTGATAGGTTGCACTTGCATTATTCAAACCGAATGGCATTACTTTCCAATAGAAAGTCCCCCAAGGGGTAATAAAGGTTGTTTTAGCCTAATCTTCAGGAGCTATCCTGATTTGATTATAACCAGAAAATCCATCCATTAAGGATATCATTCCACTCCTAGCAGTAAAATCAATGATCTAATCCATATTGGGAAGGGGAAAATCATCTTTAGGGCATGCAACATTAATATCTCTAAATTCTGTACAAACCCTAATCTTAGTAGCTTCTTTCTTAGTTACTGGAACTACATTCGAGATCCATTCAGCATAATCAATGGCTTGTATAAAAATAACATTCAAGTGTTTTTCTAACTCCCCTTTGACTAGTAAGGCCACTTTAGGATGCATTTTTCTAAGCTTATGCTTAACCGGTTTAGCATCCGGATGCACTACTAGGTGATGCATAACTACAGAAGGGTCTTAACCTGGCATATCTTCATATTTCCAAGCAAAAACATCTTCATACTCTTTAAGAAATGCAATGTATTTATCCTATTTTTCTTGACTCAATTCTGATCCAATGTTGATTATGTGAGGGTTATCATCGGTTCCAATGTTAATTTTTATGATATTTTCTACTTCCATGTGTAGATCTCTCTCAAAATTAGGTGGGGTGGGTGAAACGCCCAATTATTGTAATTCTTCCAAGGTTAGCTTGGATAATTCATCTTGAGGAGTCGTGGCCTCAAGTTGGGCTATACTAGGTATAGAGCCATCAAAATAAAATCCATTATGTAATAATTCATCAATGGAGACATCATGAAAGATATCTCCCTCCAACTCATCATCGGATTCAGCGATCATCTCAGGATAAGCTATAGATAGCATATTACATGTGAATGTCTTATTCATTAAACACAAAGCATCGCATTCATATAAATAATCTTGGTAACATATAAGATGGTCATCATCCTCAAATGGGAATGGTTAATCCTTACTATAAAATAGGCCCACACCACATCGGGCAGGCCACGCTTCTACCTCAAAAGGTTCTTTCATACCATTCTGGAAAGGTCCCAAACCTTTCCCTTTATATCCCAATTTAAGCATTATAGGTTTGGCTTTAATATACTCATTAGTAAAATAACATCGAGCATATCCATCATAATGAGTTCGATGTTTCGGGTATTCTACCCCAGTCATATCCCTTATAAATAAAGGTACAACTCCTGACTTGGTAAATACTTCCCATAGGTTGTGGGAGGCCCAAGGTACGAGGAGATGGTGGTAAATTATTTAAAATAAGGGAATATTGCATAGAAGCATTCATTTCTTCTAATATAAGAATTTTAGATAGATTGGGTAAGAGCTCATCAGTAAGAGCATAAGAGGTAGAAGGAATATTCGCTGTCTTCTGATGTAGAAAATATGAATTTGGTGGATGTAGACAGTGTAGAGGTGTCGATAGATGGGTCTATTACAGGTATGGAAGTTATAGGAGTAGAACAAGAGACATTGGTTGTGGGATTAGGATCTTTCTTAGGTCCTAATGTGATTTGTTCAGAAGATGGTTGAGCTATATGTGGAGGTGCAACTGATGGAGAAGGAGTAGATGACGTTGTGGGTGTGAGTTTCACACGTTTAGATGGATAATGAGAATTAGAATGTGTGGATGATAGAGCGGGGAAAAATTGAACTCTAATAAGTTCTGCCAAAGCACACATATCAAAGGGTCTTGGATCACCATGAATGGTAACCAACTGATTCTTAAATTCAAACTTAACACATTGATGTAAAGTTGAGGGAACAACTCACATAGCGTTGATCCAAGGATGACCCAAGAGTATATTGTACGATGCAGGGCAATGTACAATAAACACAATCGTATCCAAGGTTCTTGGACCAACCTGCAATGGAATGGTAATAAATCCACACATTTATTGTGTTTTGTCATTGAAAGATTTTATGATCATATCAGTTCTTTTCATTTCATCACTTCTTAACCCAAATATTTGGTAGAAGTCAAAAGTGTAGATATTTAAAGATGAACCATTATCAATCAAAACTCGTTTTACTGCTACATCTCCAATTAAGGCAAGTAATATACAAGGGGTTATCTTTATGTAAACTATGTTGCGGTATGTCTCTATCCCAAAAGTCAATACAATCAACTTCACGAGTTATTATAGTATCGGCTATGGCTTCAGGTTGAATGTCTTGTGGTACCATCATATGACTTAATGTGAGCATTAATTCATCTCTATGTGTAGGAGAAGATCTTAAAAGGTCCAAGAGAGAAATTCTAGCTGTAATATTTGATAATTGTTCATTAATATTATAAGGAGGTTTAGGTTGAACATTAGGTGAATGATTCCCTTTATTAGGAACCTTAAAAACAAATGGAGTTGATCCACCATTCTGAATTTGATCTTGTTGAGAATTTTGATCTTGTTTTCTAGTAACAGCTCCGATGGTACCCACAATATTATTTTTGTAGATGATGAATGGGTCTCGGTCTAGCGTTTATAGCTAGCTCATTAGAAAGTAATCGGTGAGACGATGGTCTAGTAGTGACTCTTCTTGGAAATGGCTCTTTTGGAACCATATAACTTGTGATAGGGTGAATAGGATTTGATTCATCTTTAGAACTATTTGATTGATTTGATGTGATTTCCATATCACTCTCAGTCTCATATTCTGTATCACTAAGATCAGGTATTTGAATATTATATAGAGTCCTGGTTGTAACCATGGATAAAGTTGTGTCAAATATTTCTAGATCATGAGCAGGTAAATGCCCACTAATAGTTCCTACATATCGGGCAGGAGGAGGGACATTATGATGTTCAACTTGATTAGCCACCTCCTTACCATGTTTTGGTAAAGGATGTTGAAAGATGTCCAATGACTAATTGGAATTCTGATTCTGGTTATGTGGGGTGTTCTTTTGAACATTATTAGGAGGATTTTGCTTAGGTTGAAAGGCTTACACCTCCATATCATTGTTATCAATCAAGTCCTGTATTTTATGTTTTAATATTTTACAAGAGTTGGTAGTGTGTCCAAGTCCTCTATGGAAGTCATAGTGTAAATTTGCTCTGTATCTGGGTATAGTTGGATCAAGTTCTCGAATATTTGGTAATTGAATCAAACCTAGTTCTAATAATTGTGGTAGAATAGTGATAAAGGTTGATTTAACCTATTAAATTCTTGAGGAGGTCTATCAGGAGGTTTCAGTACAAACTTCTCCGTTGTCTTTGTAGCATTAACATTAGTAGTATTTTTGCTATCGGTGACTCCATCACCCACAACTTGTTTATTCTTATATTGATTTTTGGATGTTTTCTCATCATCTCTCTTTTAAGCTGGCCTCTCCTAATGAGAGCATCTTCCACTCTTCGGGCTAAGTCTATAGCCTGATCGAAGGTGGTCAAGGTAGCAGTTGATAATTCATAAGATAGTTCCTCTTGCAAATTATTAATAAAGATGCCCAACATCTCCCTATAAGGTAACACAAAGTGTAATTTTACTATCAACTGTCTCCACCTAGCTAGGAAATCAGCAAAGCATTCATCTTTGCCCTATTTTAAGTTATACAAATCTTTAATGGTCACATATCTTTCAATGTAGGCACTAAATTGATGAACAAAAGACTCGACAGTTTCTTCAAAATTCCTCAAATAATTAGTAGATAATTGATAATACCACTCTAATGCCATTCCTCCCAAGATTTTCGAGAAAATTTTTAGTAATAACAAGTCATCATGTGATATATCATGACATGCTATCCTAAACATACGAAGATGCTCTATGGGATCTTCGGTTCCTTTATATATGGGAAGAACGGGCATAGGAAAATGTTTAGGATATAGTTGTGCTATGACTATAGGATCTAAAGGCTGACTACACATCTCTCGATAATTGTACGAGGGATGGTAGGGATCTATCTGGTCCATGCAGGAAACTAACTGTTTCACCACGGCTTCAAGATTGCTAGTTTGTCCACCATATTGGTTTGGTGGAACATAGGTATGGTATATATGAGTGTATGATGGTGTGACATAAGGATTAGATGTTATATTGCTATTATGCAAAGTGTTGGTAGGAAGAGTATTATGAAGGGGATTTGTAATAGTATTATGTTGTACCTTAGATTGTTGGTAACTGGTGTTCGGTTTTGTTTTGGGTTTTTGTTGATTTGAGGTATGTTGATCAAGAACTTGGTGAAATAGAGAAGTAAATGATGGTTTCTTTTGTGAGAGAATTACCCTAGGCTTGTTAACAACACTTTAGGTTGTTGGGTAACCTGCTATTGTTGCATGCTCTGGATCATAACTACTATATCCAAATTAGATGGTCCAGCTTGATCACTCTCTTGTTCAATAAAGGACAAGGGATTAGTGCATGTTTTAAATACTTCTTCTAGAGTTGCTTGAGTGTCACTAATTTGATCCTTGTCCATATGGGTTGCTCTATTAAAAACACCAATATTAGTGTTAATTAACTTCCAGAATTGTTCCATGTTCTCAAAAGTGATAGCTCCTCCCAAAGATATTTTAGGGGATGAGGATCCTTCCTCTAATAGTTTCTTCTTGTTCATTTCCTACAACAAGCTCTTCTTCTTGTTGGTCTAAGGTTTCTTCTTCCTGAACTTGGCCTCAGGAGGGACATTTTGGTCAGTTAATGGTCTTCCTAACCAATCTCCATCTTCTTCGGTTTGTTTTCCATTCCTAAGTCTAGGCATTGTGCTAAACTTAGGTTTTAGCAAATATATATACTTATATATATATATATATATATATATATATATATATATATATATATATATATATATATATATATATGCGATAGGGTTGAGAGGTATATATTTTAACTATATACCTACTATAATACTTTAAAAGGAAATGTTTTGTTTTTTTTTTTGTGTGATTTTATTATATTATTATCTTGCGAGAATAAAAATAACAAACAACATGCTAGTTGTAAGAAACAATAGTAGAAAGAATCACTTAGATTTATATGAATAGTTTATGGATATCATTGATAGTTTCAAGTTCATTAGGAGTCATAAAATGCTCCTCTTCAAATTGGAAATTGTTTTTCAAGAACTTGACAAAGTGTGTTATGGTAATATGATCTATTTTAGACTCTGACATGTAAAAATAAAGTTCATGGCAATACTATCGATACAACATAGCTCTAGTAACTCTATTCCATCTCTTTCTATCTGTAAGAACAACTTCTTTATCCTCTACATGAGATAGAAATTTATGTACTACAATTTCATTCTCAAGGTATTACTCAAAGGTGTATAATTCAGAAGGCACAAGTGCTCTTTATCGACTAACCACCTATGGCAAGCTCTCTGAAGTTCATGATACAAAGTCACCTGATCAGGATCCAAGATTCTATCTAGGACAAACCTCTTAATTTGCCTAAGTTCTACAGATCTAGATTCAATAATACCCAATCTCCTATCAAGTTCGTCCCACAAAGGTTGGGCTTTATATGTTTGAGGTACTCTAAGCACAGAAGTAATCTCTATGGCTGTTAATTGATTTTCAAAATTTATGGAGACAACTCATCTTCTATTATAATCTACCATATAAGTATGATATAAAAATTTAACAGTTTTCTAATGATTCTAGATGTTCTTAATAATGTGTTTTTTTTTGGATTGTTTTCAAAAGGTGTTTTTAGTTTCACGTCGGGTTCACCAAAATGTATCACCCAATTTTTTTGCACCCTTACCTTCAGGCTAAAGGATTCATACCCAAAGGGGGGTGAAAAAAGGATGGAACAATACCTCGGACGGAGAGGCCCTTTGAAGGTCACGCCTCTCGGGGGAGGGGTATAAAGGTGAACTTTTTACGGATGGTGGGGTTCACCAAAAAACTTTGAGTGGTAGTTTCCACGCCTAGGTTGAGAATGGGTTTGATTTGTTCGTTTTATGTTCAATCATTCAGATTCCTGGGTTGGCCAAAATGAAGCTAAGCTATTCTATATGAATATTCTGATTTATATGAAGACAACAGACATAAATAAATCCTAATGTGATTGAATACAGAGAATATATAAAATGGAGAAGAGTGCACCTAATTTTTGATGTCTTATGAAGATTCTAAAGCTTGTAGGAGTCCATATCATCCTGGATATGACAAGATCATCTGTAATTGTATAGAATCATCCCAAATCATAGGAGATCATCCGAGATCACCCAAGATCACCAGTGACCTAACGAATTCGTCAGAAACCTACAATCAAGAAAATAGACACCAAAAACCAAAAATATAATTGCAAGAATGATGCAAAATGATAGAAATAAGAGTATAGATGTTTGAATGATAAATCTAGATATCAAATTAAATAATATGCACTATTTTGGAAACTTATTTTGAATTTTATCATGCAATTATGCTAAATGAGGTGAACTCCAAGATGCAAAATATAAGTAAATTAATCTAATGCACCAATAAATAATGAAAATGAGATAGAGAATCCAAACTCAGGGCTCTAATTGCCCCCAAGCTGAATTGTAGACCATATCATCTGTAATCATACAAGATCATCGTCGATCTTAACAAGATCATCTAAAATTGTAGTTGAATCACCTGCGATAATCCGAGCTACCTCCAGCTGAAACATAGTGAAATCCTGCAACAAAACTTGAAAACACAAATGCAAATTATGGGAGATTACAACAAAAACTAAAATTATAGGGAAATAATCAGCCAAGCAGCCAGGTAGGGAGTTAGGGGGATAAACTAGGAAAATCCCAATTTATATAGGATTAGGGGGAGGTTAGGAGGTTGGGGATCATCCCAATCTGGGAGATCCCCAATGTGGGAATCTCCAACCGCACAGACACACTTCTACCCAAGTTGGAGAGGTCATTGGAACAAAAGCTAATTGCAAAAATTTGGTTTTGGGACGAAATTGTCTGGACATTCTGTTCCAAATGAATTCGTTCGATTTGGTACGATATCATCAGATTGACGAAGATATCATCATATTGGAAATGATATCATCCAAAGGACACAAAAAACTCTAAAAATTTAATGAAAAATGAGGTAAGCGGTTAACATGTGGTTTCGGGATTAAAATTCAAATTTCTACTTTTTACTGATGGTTTAACTGTGCCAATTTTAGGGTGCTACAACATGTACCACAAAGTGGATCATGCTATTGACATAATTTTATCTAGATTTCATAAGCCAAAATTCCATCAAGTGATAAGTCATAGCAGATCAATTGGTAGAGGCACCTCTTCAGGATAACAAGACTCTCACCATAGAGTTTCCTGATGATGCAGTCTTTGCACTATCAGATCTGCCAGAACTCAAATAACCTAAGAAGGAAAGAGACATGTCATTGTTATTCGATGGTTAAAAGTGTGATCAAGGGGGTGGATTAGGGATTGTATTTATCACACCATAGGATGCTCCATTACCCTTATCATTCAATCTAGACTTCCCATGCACAAAAAACAACACAAAATATAAGGCATTGATCTTGGGACTTCAAGTAGCCATAGAAATGGGTATCAAAAGATTGAATATCTTTGGTGACTCCTTGCTCATAGTAAACCAAGTTAAAGGTTTGTTCCAATGTAGGTGCCCACCCCTGAAAGCTTACAAGGAGCTTGTTGACACTTACCTACCTTGGATGGAATGGTATGACATCGAGGCAATCCCTCATATGTAAAATAGATTTATAGACACCATGGCATATTTGGGATCCTTAATCCCTCAGAATCCATCTAATGATTTCACAATTATTCATGTGAGAGTGCTCACATTTTTTGCAATACAACATGAGGTTATTAACAACCTAGAGTCAGTCAATATGATACAAATCAAGCCAAATCAGGATTGGTCATTCAAAGTTAGAGCTTTCTTGCAAATGACCCCTTGGGAAACTTTGATCTCTAAAGGTCCTACAGAATGTGGAACAACCATTCATCATAGGGTTGCTTTCCAATCAGTGTTCATAAATGTTGTATCACAATAAGAGCATGTCGTTCTATCCATAGAGGTTGTAGCTTATCGGGATTGGCTTTCCCAACTGTGAGACTTCCTAAAGCTCAAAATAGTGCCTCAAGTCCTGTCGCATACCGAAAGGTGAACATTCAAAAAGAAATATAAAAGATACATATTTCTAGGAGAAATCCTCTACATATGAGGATATTATGGAGTACTACTCTGTTGTCTTGAGCCCCAAGAAGCATCCTGGGCAATTTCACAAGCTCATGACGGTACATGCGAAGGAAATTTCAGTGGCATGGCCATCGTTAAGCACATCTTGAGAGTGGGTTACTATTGGCCCATCATGGAAAATGACTACTATGAATATGTCAAGAAATGTATTAAATGCCAGCATCATACAAATCTCATGCACTTGCCATCACAAGCCTTGCAACCCATCCAGGCAGCATGGTCATTCTTGTAGTGGGGAGTAGAATTAATTGGGAAGATCTCAACCCTGTCCTCGGTTGACACATATTCATCATAATGGCCACTGAGTACTTCACTAAATGGGTTGAAGATATCCACCTAACATCGACAACTAGACCAAGGATTACGGAGTTTATACTTCATAATATCATAAGGTGTTTTGGGGTCCCTTTGAAGATAATATCGGATAATAGACCATATTTCAAGAACAAAAATGTGTGTGCTTTAATGAAAAAATACCATATTCAACACAATTTTTCAATGCCTTATTATCCACAAGCAAATGGGCAAGCAGAAGCCTCAAATAAAATAATAGTCTCCATCTTGAGGAAGACGGTGCAAGAAAATCACAAGGATTAGCACATTCAGTTGCCTCTGGCACTATGGGCATACAGGACTAGTGTATGGACGCCCACTGGGGCAACACCATTTTCACTTGTATATGGTGCTAAGGCCATCATTCCACTAGAGTTGGAAATTCCAAATCTACGCATAGCATTGAAGGACTTCATAGATGATGATACCGCACGGTAAGACCATCTTGATCAGTTGACACTTCTTGATGAACGAAGAGTCAATGCTTTAGAGCATCTTCACGTTTACCAAGATTACCTTGTGTGAGCTTACAATAGTAAATTCCACTTAAGAGATTTAAAAATTGGGGATCTTGTACTCAAATAGAACCAATAGAATTCTAATTTATCGTCGCACCTATGAGACAAATTCATGGAAAATTGGATAGGTCCCTACATGATTACATAAAAGGTTGGGCCTGGAGCATATCACCTTACATCAGTAGATGGTGTTGAAGAGCCTAAACCTCTAAATATCATTCACTTCAAGGCGTTCTACACATAAAAAAAATCAAAAAAATTAAAAAACTCAATTCCAATCAAAAAGCTCCAAGGGTATCCAAGCCGCTTGGTCAAAATTCCAATAAAAAATGTCCAAGGGTATCCAAGCCACTTGGTCAAATTCCAATCAAAATGCTCCAAGGGTATCCAAGCCGCTTGGTCAAAATGCTAATCAAAATGCTCCAAGGATATCCAATCTGCTTGGTCAAATTCCAATCAAAATGCTCCAAGGACGCTTGGTCAACTTCAATCAAGAATTCTCCAAGGGTATCCAAGCCGCTTGGTCAAATTCTAATAAAAAATCTCCAATGGTATCCAAGTTGCTTGGTCAAATCCCAATCAAAATGCTCCAAGGGTATCCAAGCCGCTTGGTCAAATTCAAATCAAAATGCTCCAAGGGTATTCAAATCGCTTGGTCAACTCCAATCAAAAATGCTCCAAGGGTATTTCATGCTACTTGGTCAAAAATCAAAAGCCCCAAAGTCACAATAAGCCCTTTGATCACATTAATCAAAAATACAAAAACAACATAAAATCAAAAATACAAAAACAATTGCATCTCACATCTTGCATCCACATAGTTTCATTACATTATCATTTCCATTACATTCGCATATGGTATGATCATAGTATTACAAGTAATGCCATAGTTTGTATCATAAATCACAACAAAATCCATCATCATCCATGCATTCATGTGTGTAATTGTGTTTCTCAATACAACCATATCAAAGTTGCTATAAGGAATAGACTATTATTTTTCGGTTGTTCAACCATATCTAGTGGTCTTATCAATTTTTGTGAAAAGCCATATTGATTAGTATAGAATAAGGAATAGTCATGAAAACCTCATATTTTCATATCCCATCACTAATTATAAACACTTAAATCCTAGCTAGACAAGGGAAGATGAAAGCTGCATATAGGGTTCTAAGTTACCTTAAGCGAAAAGGGTCATCTTTGCTTATCCCCCTGTGCAACCGGTTCAAAAGGTGATGAGAATTTGCAAAAGGACAAGTTCTACCCTACCCAAAAATGAGTGATTATCATCACTACATATATCCCTTACTTTCATAAAAATAAGCAAAACCCTGGAACAAATCCAAATTCAAATCTCAAAGTTCAAAATATTCAAAATTCAAACATCAATGCCCAAAGTCATAGTTCAAAATATCAAAAGAACAAAAGTAAAATAAAAAGTGATTATCATCACTACAAGAATCCCTTACTAAAACAAAATCAGTAAAATAAACAGTGATTTTCATCACTAGACATGAGCAAGTATCCCGATTCAAAATGAAAAAAGAAGGGAATGGAACTTGAATCCCTGGAATTCTTAGCACAACCAAACCAAAAGCACGATGATATGTCTAATACAAAGGCATTATGCATTTGTGTAGACCAATGTTTGAATGTGGATGAGCTAGCTTTAGGTAACCCAAGGTCACCTAGTGGTATAGTCCAACTAAGTCCAACATAGGATAAGATGAACAATTGAGGATCCCCGATCTTAGCAATGGGCTAAAAGAATATCGCCTGACATCGGAGGAAAATATTGAGTTCTATCTAAATATATTCATTTGCACACACAGGGATGATAAATCAATAGGTCCATGATGAAAGCCTTGCTTCTTCAAAAGTCTAGTATGGTTAGTACACTTTATGGGGTAAATAGAATGTTTGAATCTCAAGAAAAGCCCCAAAAATTCTTATATAGCAACAAATCATCTCATCAATCATACCAACATTTTATTTATAATATTCTATAAATTAGGGGGTATAAACATAGTAGGATAGATTCCGCATATATATTATAAATAATATATAGACGGCCACTGACTACTTTATATCTTTTAATTTACAGAAACTTAACAAGAAAATACATACATTTCACACCATTACATCTCACATATGAATACTTAATAAATTCTTATGATAGGAGTGATTATATAAATTCATGATTATTTTTTTACTTTCTGTGGTATCACCCATTAAGATTGTTAATATCATATGCATTCCTTATGTTTTAAATTATTAAAGCATATAGGTTCATTCATACCATATCATCACATAAGCTAGATGCATACACTTAAAGTAAAATTTTAAATGCATTTAACAATTACATTGCATCCATAAATACAGAGGTCATCAATCATCCATCATCACATCATAAAACATATAAGCAATATCCATTTGCAAATAACCATAAATTCATCATTAGATCAACTCATAATACATCATATCATATCATATGAACACCTACAAATATACACACATTAGAATCTATTTCAAATCCACATCATCATAAATATCATCTATCACCTAACACATACATACATCAATTCATCATCATCCATCGCATCATAAAACAAAATAAAACAAAAACATAAGCAATAAACGATACATATAATGAGTCATAAAGCAAAGATATCATATAAATTTGTGTATCAGGTCCATAAAGGTACAAAAATGCCCGTGGGCTATAGTTAGGTAGGTCAAGCTGACCTTAAAAATGAATCAGAATAACACCATCAATCAAATATAGGGGTTGAGTCCTTGGCATAACCTCCCCCAGTGCCACATCCCCCTATGGCAGTGTCATGGGTTGAATGGTGTGAACCTACTGGTATCTTTGTCAGAGTTTGGGTCCTCTAGCAAGGATGGGTGGAAGATTACCCAGAGGTAGAGCGTCTGTTGACCTGTGAATCACCTGCACCTAGTAACTTCCTAGGGACAAGCCCATGCCTCTTGAGCTACATCTAGAGGGTGGTAATATGACCAACATGCTCCTGAATCTGCCCCTTGTACTCATCCAATAGTAACTATAGGCATAGAACCTCTGCCTCTGAATCTATCTTTGGATCCCCCTATGGTGTAGAAGGAGGGACAACAAACTACATCCTAGTAGTATCGCCCCTGATACTAGCCTGTAGAGCCTGTATCTATGTCGTGATCTACTCTATGGTGGAATCCTATTGTGCAATGGTAGCATCTCGCTGCTGAATCTTGATCTTGGTCGATTGGAGATCAACCTCGACCTCATGCAACTATGCTCTCAGAGGAGAATCTCTCTCCTTGAGATCCAACTCCTCATCCTCAGGAGCCTCTTTCTCTTCTACTACCACCTGCTCTGCTGACTGGCCCCATACCTTAGTCCTGGCTCAAAATTTGTGCCCTATCAAATTTGCACCATCACCCCTGCCATCATCCTCATGACCTAGGTTGCCAGTACCATGCCACATCTGATCCCCCCAACACTGAGTGTATACCTCTATAACGTCCCTATCAACTCCTAGGTCAAATACTAGAGCATCCTCCTTATCTAATATCTCTATAATCTAATGTAGGGATAGGTCCTTCTCTATTGTGAGGCACCTATACAAAAATGGAACAAGAGGCATGTCTTGTATCCCGTACCTATGGAGAACCTGAGAGTAGAAGAAATGCTCTTGGATGACAACCTTGCGGCCAAGTAACCACCACTCATGCTACATATTAGTAGTAAAACTGGCCGGATCAACCCATACTGGGCACTCATGATATGGGCACCATATAATATCCCCAACCTGTAGCCCAATTAAAGTAGTAATATAATGGGGAAGCTCTCTCGCATGAGGATGAATCTTGTGTAGCTCATGCTCTTGAGCCCATATAGTGGCATAGCACTACATCCACTCCTCCATAGCTATGATCATAAGAGGAAGCCCTTTGGGATGATCTACCTTGATGTTCTCCCATCCCCAAACTTGTAGAAGCAAGCTGCAAGCAATGTTGACATGACCTCACCGACGGATATGATACAAATAATCATAGCTCTGAGCCAACAAAGATCTACCCCATGCATATATTATAGGCTACTCACTATCCAAAAAGTCCTGAACCATCACCAAGAGGTTCCACATGAACCTCAAACTTGAGCAATCTAGAATTAAGATATTGTCGATGACCATCAACAACACTGCATGCCTCGCAGAGAAGACACCCTCCTCATACCACTACGAGATGTACACTCCCCTAGATTTGGTGTCCTTGAGATCCTTTGCAAAGCACCCTCTGAAAACTTGAGTGAAAATAACAACCTGATCATTCGTGTCCAAAGAGACAATGGCCACTCCATCAAAGGGGATCCGGAAGATCCTATACACATATTTAGGCATGATGGTCATCTTGCTGGTAGGAAAGTGGAAGGTATTTGTCTGAGGGTCCCATTGATGGACCAAATCCATGAGGTAGGCATAATATGCCATAATGGTGGGTATTTTGGTGACATATTGGGATTTGATCCAAGCCTAATCATCATCATCCAAGAGAAGCAGAAGTGTATTCATGAGCTTTGGGTCCCGAGCCTAAGCAGTAAGAATCTAAGCAAAAGAAAAGAAAATGAATCATAACTACAATGCATCTAAGGCATAACTCACAATAAACATGAAAATAGTGCAAATAATTATGGGCTATCCTAATTCTAGGCAAAGGAACAGAGTTGCACCTAATCAAACAAAGTCAAAATTTCAAAAAAATCAATAAATCAACCCAAAAAATTAAAAAAAAAAAAAAAATTTCACTAAGTTTTCTTGGTCGCTATCGCCTACAGTGGCCAAAAATTGTCCACTGAATCTGACAGCAACCAAGCCCCAACGGTCAATTTTTTGACCGTTGGGATTCAAATTGACCACTGCCAACAACAACGGCCAAGTTGTAGGCCTTCCTGGCCACTCCGATCGATAGATGCCAATGGGTAGTGAGCCAGATGCGTCAACCATAGGCAGAAAAATACTAAAAAAATATAACAAAGACAACAAGACAAAATGGGGACAAGCCCACCACATAAAAACCTAAACTAATCCTAGCTACGGGTTTTGATTCATTGCCAACAAGCTTAATGAGGTTCAATTACCGATTACTTAATGTGGTTTATTTTTACCCAAAACAAATATAAATAAGTAGGGTTAAGGTTTGAGGGAGTACTCGAGAAGCTCTGACTCCTCCACCTGAAGATGCTTCGTCCTGTGCAGCCATGATCTTCCAAGTCCCAGAAACGCTCCAAATTGCAAAAGTCCTCAAAGCTCAAGAAAGCAAATTGACAACTAGCAAAGTGAAGAGACAAAACCCTACGTTGAATTTTATATTTCTTTGGTTGTTGCTAACATCAGCAGCCCACATCACTTGGTTGCTCAGGACTAGAGCGGCCAGGGCTAGGCCTTTGGTGGCCGCTGGACCTAACAGCGACTAAAATCCTAGATAAAAATAGCCAAAACCCCTCTATGAGAAGGAACAAAAGCATTCAAATAAGAATATTTTGAAGACTTCTAGTCATCATAATGACCAAAATAACATAAAAATCACATAAAAACAAATTCTTGAGTAAACCTCGTATCTAGTCACTTACTCTATCAACTTAGCGATTGCAACGACTTGCACTCCATGTAATTTGGTAAGACAAGTAAGTCACCATAAGGCTACTTGGGGAAAAAACATTCATTTTGGAATCACGATGTATCACTTCAAACCTAAAAAAGACCAATATGGTCGGACTGCTCCATGAGTGTGATAAAATCATCTTCATTCCCTTATGAAATAAAAAACACTAAGCCAAAGTGATACAATATGAGCATAAATAGGATCATTCCTCTTAACTCCCTAAGAAGGTTATTGATAGTCAGACCGCTACCCAATATAGGGATGGATGATCATCATAAATAATTGAAATCACACATGGATGGGGGTCTCGCCCATTAGAAGAGAAAATGCTAGAAAGAAACCATATTAGTCATATTGGTCAAGGTAGTTCAAATATTTAAAATAATCATAATCAAAATCAATAAAAGATCACTCTATCATAACAAAATTGTGTTCATCCTATGAATCATTGCATACAAAAATCACATAATTTTCCTTGTTTTCTAGGAATGTAAGTAGATATGGCATCTTCAATTGTAGCTCTCCTATCGGTCATAATTGTTGTAGCAGTTGAAGCTACCCGATTGAGTTTGAGGAATAAGTGCAATTTAACATGTCCAAGCCACTGAGCTAAATCCTCTAAAATTTGAGGCAATGATTCAAGGGGTGTATGCCATATTGCATGATTGGGCCATCCGACGTTGATCAAACCATTGATCACCATACACCCTACAAATAGATCAATCTACATTTTTGCTCAACGTTGTGTTTTCCACATAGTGCATCACAAAAAGGGGCATCTATAGACACCTAAAACATGTCATGTTTAGGGGAGCTACTCACATAGGTACATTCATAAGATCATATGACATAATCTTGGACTTTCCAAGCATAAAAATATGTTCTCACCACTCATCTAGAGAATTATGAGCCCATCCAAGCTTAGCCGCTCAAGACTAGAGCGACCAGACCTTAGCCACTCAATATTAGAGCGGCCAGAACTTAGTCATAGTAGATGAAAATGGCTAGATCTTAGTCACTACAGATGATAGCAGCTAAGCCATAAAAAGTATTTTGTCGATATATATGCCTAATCATGGGCGAAAGTGGTAGCCTACATGCAATGAAGGTGAGTGGGAGTAACTTTGCATTCCCTTTCATGGTCAGTTCACATAGGAGACTTTAGTTTGCATTTAGACTTTAGTTAACTGGTCTTTAAACATAGAAAAGACAAAACACTTCTCGTGCTAACATTCACTATGCATGAGGGATTCAATCCTAGGGTTTTGAGCATAGACTTTAGGGTTTCACACACTTTAAAAGGTGCAAGCCTAGAGCACCAAAGGATCGAAATAAGTCCAAATTTGAGGAGAGCTTTCAATACTTGGAGAGCTTCCCTTGGAGATCATGTTTATAGTGAAGCCTTGACAAATTGGAGAGCAAAGCAATCACCATTTCAGAACATCAGATACAAGCTTTGATCCATAGCTTTGGAGCAAAGAGAACAAGATTCACTTTAGCGGCCGCTGTCATTGGACAGTGGCCCATAGGCCTAACTTAGGGTTTTAGACATTAATTTCTTTATTTTTTTAGCATATCATTAGCATAGCATCATTTCATTCATTTGAATTCATAGCATTAGTTTCATTTACACTTTCTTTCATTTGAGTATATTCATTGCTAACAACCTCATCCGAGGAGGCAATCTCAGAAATCTAAGCGTGTGTTGTTGTTTCATTGCTTACAGGGCCATAGGTTCATCAGACCGAAGCTACAACATATGAGATAAAAAGGATCCCTCTAGGAAACAAATATGGAGAATGAGGCACTTGTAAGCCCTCATACATTTCTATGTGAGAAATTGGGAAGCTTGTGATAGCACATCATCCCTTTGCGAGGGGATATTTTACCCACTTGTAACCTTATTGTATCAAAATGGGTATCCCTAAGAGGGATTGACATGTAACCAAGTTTTAATACTAATAAAGAGATCTATCTTTGTTACTTTCATGTTATATATTTTTTCATGGTCTTTCATTTCATCTTGGGTTAACACATTGCAAGTAGAGTAAGAGCAGTGTGTGCACCCCAGGATCGCTATAGTCGTGTCACTCATGCCAATTATTTTTCACTCATGCATCGGTGATGGTTCCTTTCCATTAGCAATGAGACCTCATTGGATGCCAGCAATGCATGATTGACCAAATTATTTATTAAAACATTTAGATTAGTTTCCATAAATTTTTATTTTAATTAATTAATGCATTCACTCAAAAACCCTTATTGCTGATGTAAAACTATCTTCGCTGATGTAAGAGTGATCATTAATATCTAGAATAGTCTGCTATATTCCTTGTCACTGATATGAGACCATTGTCATTGATTTCATTACCAATGGGATTTCCTGAAAAGCGATGAAGGCTGCCAAAAATACACTATCGCTGATGAGATTGCATTGTCTCCGATTACATTGCCAATAGGATTTCCCAAAAAGTGATAAAGGCTACCAAAATACATTGTTTCTAATCAAATTGCATCATCGTTGATTGCATCAGTGATGAGGCTTTTGCAAGAGCGATTATTAATTTTTTTCAAGCTAAGACTTTATCCGATCTTCGATTGAAATACTCTTTGCTGATGTAAGAGCAATGGATTTGGTTTATCAATGATAGTTACTCGAGTTTATTCATTCCTTTTACTAATGGAAGATATTTTTTGCCAATGTAAGAGTGATGGCTTTGATTTATCAATGATAAGCTTTCTTGAGGTCTGAGTCTGTAAACTTTGGCACCAAATTAAAAATGAATAATTTTGCACAGCCAAATAGGAGGTCAGATATCATGGTAATTTCTATACTCATCCAAGCACTTATTTTAGGCCTAGTTAATGGATATCCATCTGACCCAGAGCTTTGAGTTGTCTCAAGTACCAAAAATAGGGTAAAATTCAAAGTGCTCAGAATCTTACAAAAATTTCCAAGCATTTAAATGGGTCAAATAGGTACTTAGATCCGTTGATATCATCAAAATTTGTAATACGATTCAGGATATATGTCATTTTAAATTTCACATGATGCTATTGTAAATTTCTATTTTTGGAAATACCTGATAGTTAAAATTATAAAAATTTAGTGCCACTGTGAATATGGGATCAAGCTCTTTCAGTTTTCAAATCAGCTCAAATGGATTTTTCTAGCTTGAGTTATGGCCATATCAATTTGTATAAAAATGTAGGGTAAAAGTGACAAAATTGGAGTAGCCCTAAAATGAAATTTAATTAATTAAACCTTTGACAGACATTAGAGCTTTATTTTTCTATAGAATTTAATTTGAAATAATGCGTTTAAGATACAAATGTTAAAAAATGCTCAATTCAAAACATTACCACTAGATCCAAGTCTTCAAGACACATAAATCTCAACACTTTTGCAAGCCAAAAATTTAGATTAAACCCATACTTCAATTCTCTGGAATCATCAAAAATTGAGCCTTGCACCTTAAGATCACCTAGACATATTTCAAAAAATTGGGGTGCAAGCTAAGTTGTAACTATGGGGTACAACACAGGCTCTGATTGGGACAGGTAGTATGAATGACACATGAATGCTTTTGAGAACTCCAAAATATTTGGTTGACAATCAAGAGACCACAAAAATTTAGACTAAAATTCAAAAAGAAAAACAAAGGTAAAAAAGGAAAAATACTAGAGGATTGACCTTGGTTTTGATCAATAAAATCTGATGACTTAGTTTAAAAATAAATGAACTTTGACTTATGGGACAATAGATTTGTTGGTAATGCCTTAAGATAGAGTTGAGGCAAATTTATTTAGAATTTTTTCTGTCATCATGCCTATGTTTGTGTGTGTTTTGTGCATTCATTCTTATTCCTTGATCAGTTAGAATTTTATCATATTTGTAGAAGTTGAGCCTATTAAGTATTTCACTCTGAATGATATTCACTTTTGCATTGCTCCACTACTAGTCAGGCATCTATAGCCCTAGTGGAGATGACCTCAATTTCCTTTGGACCTTGCTCTACTACCATCTAGGCATCCATAGCATCGATAGAGGTTATCCAGATACCCCAAGCACACAGTTGCTTTGTATTTTTTTATTTGAAAGAATGATCTTCACTTTTGCATTGCTCCAATGCCAGCCAGGCGTCTATAGCCCCGATGGAGATGACATCAACTTCATCTGGACCTACTCTACTACTAGCCAGGCATATATAGCCTTGATAGAGGTTATCCAGATAGAATCATGATGAATTACAAAGCACATGTTGGGTTAGAAATTTGTAAGGCTAAAAAGAAGAGTGTATATGTTTTTGGCTCAAAGCATCCTGTCAATGATGACTTCATTCTTCATGACCCTGAAATAACCTTAAAATATATGGAAGATGTGAAGCTTTAGCATGACACACAATACCTTCCATTTAGTCTTTTGTAGCTCTAGACTTGTGGGACAATTACCTAAAATATGGCCCATAAGATATCAATGTCACCTATCCTTACTCTAGGTCCTCTTTCTTTGATATATTAGAATAAGTCTATTAAAGCTAAAATGAAAAACAAAAACCTTTTAAGGAGAAAAATACATAGCCACGGATGGAAATGGATGGTGACGAGGCAAAAATAAAGTATCATGAAAATCAAGAGGAGGTCAATGCTCCTATTTTGCAAAAATAGATTTATAACCTCAGGGTGTAGAGTGAGTATTTCTTTTGTTTTTTTCTAAATGGCCCAGGATACACTCTCAAATCTTGATGATTCTAGAGAAGAACAAACCATAGTTGAGATTTATACATCCTTTTTACCCTTGCTCTTATCATGATGTATTTTCTGTTAGACTGGCCAATTCTTATAGGGTTCCTGATGATGGGTTGGGTATCGAGGATTTTACACTGAAATAAGGTAACGGATGTGATATCACCTGAGATAGAAGATTTGTTAAAGAACATGATGGAGAAGTCATCAAAGATACCAACATAATTTTACATACCTATGAATACTATGAATTTGATGATTTTATCTGATTTGACTTGTTTTAATCTGACTTATTTTACACTTACAACAGAAATAGGGGAACAATTCTTAGTAGAAGAAAGACTTAACAAATTAATTATGATGTTATATGAAGCTCCATTATAAGGTGGATGATTGCATATAGAGTGTTCATTCATTGAATTTGACATAATATTTGGAAAACATGGAGGAGCTTTGTTTTTTACTGATCAATAAGCTTAAAATATCTAGAAAATCCATCTTCCTTTCATGCTATGATTCTCTGACTAGTATAATTTTTATACTTAACTATAATTTTAGGCTTGTGATTAGTAAGTTCTATCTTAGGGTCTTCCTCTACATTAGGCTTCATAAGGAGAACTTCATCTTTGGATAAATCATCCTTGGTTATTGGCATTTCATCTACTTTTTCATATTCAACCTATACAATTTTATTGGATAATGCTTCTCCTCTTAATGTTGTTCTGGCATTTCTAATATATCAAAATCATAGATTTGAAGGTTTTTTGGAACTTCTACTGTTATAGATTGATATTTTTGGATTTCATAAAAACTTTCATCACTGATAAGATTATATGGAGCTTCTCCTTATTATGATGTTCTTCTCTGAAAAAAATAAAATTATTTGCTCATCACTGATAATATAGATATTGATATCTTATTCAACCCATGGCTTATGATCAATACATTTTGTTTGGTGGTTCTCTTTTGTATTAGACTTAAAAAGACCCCCATATTTAGACTCATCATTATTAATTGTTGCCCTTTTATCATTTTCTTCTTCTTTAGTATGTACTATTTTTTTGGATAGTGCCTCTGCATCTGGGTGTTGTTCTTGTATATCTTGTATATTGAAATCATTGGTTAGAAGATTATTTAAAACTTCTACTGTTATAGACTGATCCTATTTGATTTCATCAAATCTATTATTAGGAGCTTGATGATGATTTTATTCTCTGATAAATAAAGTTCTTTGTTCATGGTTGATAATATGGACATTAATATCTTCTTTAGAATTAATTATATTTTCATACTTGTGATCAATCAATTCTATTTTGTGGTCTTCTTCTACACCAAATTTTTCAATAATAACCTCATATTTTGATTCATCATTCTTAGTTGACCTTTTATCAACTTTTTCTTTCATAGCCTACACTATTTTTTTGGACTGTTCCCCTTCTTCTAAATGTTATTCTCTCATCTCATCCATATTAGGAACATTTATCTCATCCGTTGTACTCTCAAAGTCCATGGCATGGATTTCTTGAAAAATATCCACTACTACTATAAGCGGTTCCCATTTGACTTCATCAAGTATGACATTAGAGGTTTCAGGATGATGTTGCTCTCTTTTGGATATTAAAGTTCTTTGTTCTTGATAGACCTTGATATATCCTTTAGATTTAAGGTGTGTATCCTTGCAATCTAAATTGGTCCTGACTTATTTACTAGGTCATTCCTTAAGGTTCATGTTGGGATGTGAAGCTAAATAGATGGCACAACTAGAAGGCTTATGAGGTGAATTACAGGTAGGGCAATAGAAAGAAAATTTACTACCAATCATATTCCTTTCTACGTGAACAACCTTATTCATGCACTCATCAATAGTGTTTACTTGCTCTTTCCCTAGTTCATAATTGAATTCTGCAGAGAAAACATTCTTATAAAAGCAAATGGACTGTTGATCAGTAAGAGCTAACTTATCAAAAAAATTATTTTTAACCTTGATGAATATTTTTTTGAAGTCATTAACTGATTTATTTTTCTTTTTTTTACTGTAGCCAATTTGGTTATGAGTGAACATATATTTCTCTCCTTACCATACCTTTCTAAAAATACTTCTTCCATTTCCTAGAAATCCAATATGCAATGTGGGGGAAGACTATTGAACCAATCTAAAGCATCTTTCTCTAGGGTCTGCAAAAATAGCCTAAGAGCCACATCTTCTTCTTCGACTTCCAATCTATCTAAGGTATACATGAAGCTTTCGATATGTTCTTCTCTAGTGACAACATTGTTACCTAGGAATTTAGGCAAGTATTTAGGGGCTTTAATGGATAACCGATGAAGGTGAGGAGGTAGCTAAAAATGCTTATACCTATTGGCTCTCTAGGTATAAATATATTTATTATTCTTTTCATTCATCATGATCATAGGGGTGATTATAGAATATACACTTATGATTAATTGAAATATTCCTATCAGAACAAATTAAAATGCTAGAACCACTATCTAAAGGAACATTACTTGTTCACAAAACCTTACCACTATGATACGATTCAATTCTATAAACTGGGTCTTTCAGTTTTAGATAAATACCTATAGGTTCTTCAATTATTGAAAGACTTGCTTATTAATCCCTCTTGTATACACCAGGTTAGATTCTTCTTTCTTCTATCTTTTGGGTTCATTCAGAGTCGCCAACACTTGGATGCAATAGAATCTTACTCAATATAATATTGCTCAGTTTTTAAGTTTTCTCAATATCTCAGATATACACAGAGGTAACCATGGATTCAAAAACTATGGCGTTGACAAGTAAGAACTTTGTCATGAGGAGATAGACTATGAGAACATATAAACATCAGATAGTTTATCCCCAGCAATGGTGCTAGAAACTGGCTTCGTGGTTATTGTAAATTAGTTTGGTTATTGTGATAGTGACTATGTTATGGATAATGTTGAAATAAAATCCACAAGTGGATAATGTTTAAATAAAATCCACAAGTGAGTCTAGAAATGCTACTCTAGCATGTCAAGAAGCCATTTGGCTTCAAAGACTACTAACAAAAATTGGGTTTAGCAACTAAAAATCTATTACAATATTTTTTGATAACGAATCTTCAATAGCTTTAGAAAAGTATCTTATTATGTATCAAAGGATAAAATACATCGAGGTTCAAGCACACTTTATTAGGGATAAGGTATTAGATGGGACAATTAAACTCATATTTTTTTTAAAAAGAAAAGATTTATTTACTTAATCAAAAAAGTACAAAAATATTTAATAAGAGTTCAAAGTGAATAGACCATTCTAAAAAATAGAACGTGAAGACAAAAAAAACCTCATTATTGGAGCTTTTGTCATCATTTCATGCCACCCCTGCCCTTCTACTTCTTGATGATTTGGCGACAATAACTAAGGGCTATATTTATTGCCTAATTTGCTAGTGTGTTAGCATCTTTGTTGAATTCCTATATTATGTGTTGATAGGATATTTTGCCAATGATCGTGCCTAATTGTCTAATCCTATCTTGAATAATATTCAATTATAAAGATCTAAAATATTTATTTTTACAAGAGCTATTATTATCAGTTTAGAATCCCTGTAAACTGTGACCTGAGTGATTCCTTGCTTTGCCACCAATTTTAAGATTATTTCATATCCAATAGCCTTTGCCACATTGTTATATGTTATTCCCAAGTTGATCATGTATTTGAGTAGGATCTCATGAGGTCCTGTAAGAATCAGTCCCCCTGCCACTGCTTGACCAGGGTTGGACTTGGAGGCACCATCAAAGAAGAGTATTGAAAAATATATGTCAAGCAAATAATTGTTTGCTCTGCATCATCCCTATGCTCCAGCTTGGATATTAATTTTGTAGATAATTCTTCTTTATGTGGGTGATAGATCTTCTTCATACTACTGTTGACAAAAACTAGATTTGACTAGGATAGACCTTCTTCATACTGGGTTATAGTCCTCTTCATCCCATGATTCCAGATAAAATTATTTAGGGTAGCATCAATAGTGATGGGGAATACTCAGTGCATCTAGGAGTCCAACATCAAAAAATTGGGCCTACCAACAAAAAACTATCAATATTATGGAAAACTAGAGCACCACCTAAACTACAAGTATTCAACTAGCTAGTTTCTCAAAATAAAATCTTAATAGGTGATAATATGCAAAAGAGGAGTATAGCAGGGCCTCATGTTTGTTACAGGTGTAGGCAGAACAATGAAACAATTTTCCATATTTTGTTTGAATGCCCAAATGCAATTTAAATTTGGTTAGGAATAACCAAAATTCTTGGCATTTTCTACTCTAGAAGGTTAACCATAGACACATGTTTTACCAAGTGGAACAAAGAATATAAAGGTAAACTGAAAAGTAAGCCCCTCCTAAAATATCTATGGAGATCTATACCATATTTTATCATCTGACACATCTGGTTGGACAGAAACAAGAGTATTTTTGAAGGAAAAGGTAAGGACAATAAAACTCTAATATGAAGGTTAAACTCATATATTTCCCCACAAATGAGAACATTTCTGATGTTTTCACAAAACCATAAGTAGAATCTAAATTTTCTTATTTTAGAAGTATATTAGGCCTAAAAGAATTTCCCTCAAGGGGATTAATGCATAATATTGTGTGATGTCAATTATTTTAAGTATTTTTTAAGATTTTTTCAATTTGATGTTGATGGATGTTATACTTTTTTCATGTTGATGGAATATGTGTATGCCATTTATTTATCCATGTTGATGGATGTTATTTTTATCAATATTGATGGATGTTATTTTTTCCATGTTGATGGAATATGTGTGTGTGTCATTTATTTATCCATGTTGATGGAATATGTATGTGTACCATTTATTTATCCATGTTGATGGATGTTATTTTTTCCATGTTGATGGAATATGTGTGTGTACCATTTATTTATCCATGTTGATGGATGTTATTTTTCCATGTTGATGGAATATGTATGCCACTTGTTTATCCATGTTGATGGATGCTATTTTTCCATGTTGATGGAATATGTATGCCACTTATTTATCCATGTTGATGGATGTTATGTTTTCCATGTTGATGGATGTTATATTTCTATATATATGCCACTTATTATTTATGTTTTCCATATTTATGGAAACCTTATTTAAATGCCATATTTTATATATATGATATTTATTCATCCATGTTGATTGATATTAATTTTTTGCATGTTGATGGAATATGTATGTCACTTGTTTATCAATGTTGATGGATGCTATTTTTCCATGTTGATGGATGTTATATTTTCCATGTTGATGGAATATATATATATATATGTGTGTGTGTGTGTGTGTGTGTGTGTGTGTGTGTGTGTGTGTGTGTGCGTGCTACCTATTATTGATATTTTCCATGTTGATGGATGGTGCCTTGCCTATTCCCACACAACTTAGAGTCTCTACTATGCCATTATTGAAGAAGTCTTTGCCCAAACATATGCTCTTTGGTAAAATTGGTTCTTTGGAACCTCACCTCTTGTAAAATTGTATCATAACCCCAAAATTAGATTAAGGGGGAGTGTTGGAACAAATAATCTAATTTTGAAAAAGAGTTGAACCAATTTCTTTCTTTACCATGTATTATATGTTGGGGTATATGGTTGGCACAAAATGCAACTATTTTTGAAGGGAAGTTAATTCCTCCATTTCAAGTCATATTTTAGGTGAGTACTTTGGACTCAATCAACAAAGGGCCTGGAAAACATAAGAAAACTTGATAAGTAAAAAATTTATTCATTAAACAGTCTTATCCATGGGGTTTTTTGATGGGGCTAGTTAGATACAGTCATATTTTAGTACCACGAGAGGCATTATGTACTTATTGAATACCCACTATATCAAATTTAAAGTAGGACTTTGACATGTTACAATAATTTTGTTGAGTTTCAGGCATTGAGATTACTAATGAAGTGTGTTGTGGAGAGAAATATGAAAAATTATAATTTTTTTGAAATTCCACTCTAGTCATCAATTGGATGAATAAATATACTCAATTAAAAAATATTTTGCTTAAACCAGTGGGAGATGAACTACTGGAGGTGATTCCCATTTTTGAAAATCTCTTTTACACATGTTTATAGGGAATTAAATAAAGAAGCGGATAGGTTATCAAAATAAGGTCAAAAGGTTCCAAAACATCACGGATCGAGTTTCTTCTTTCACCCACATATCATATCCCTAGTTTCTATGCTAGCTCTAGGTTTTTTACTGTAGGTCTATTTCATTTGATTAGATATTTATGTCAGGTTTTAACTATTTCTTTTCTATTCTGTTGGTTTCTTTTTCACTAATTTCTTTTTTATTAATTTTTTTCTTGTACATCCTTATGGATCAACTCCCACAGGCATTGAGAGTCCCCAGATGGAAGACTCTCCCAATTATCAATACTCCAAGAATCCAGTAGCTCAGAAGCCCTTTTGGCCAGGTAATCAACAACCACATTCCATTCCCTTGGAATGTGCACAAAGGATATAAATTTGAACTCTTCACTCATTCTGAGAATCTGAATGGCTACAGAGGCCAACTACCAATTAACTTCCTCCATCCTTTTACTATTTAAGAGATTAACCACAATTTGAGAGTCATACTCGTAGATAATCCTATGCCAGCCAAGATAAAACCCCCTCCACAAGGCCTCAAGAATTACAAGAGCTTCCATAAAATTGTTGGAGTGAACACCTTTATAAATGGAAAAGAAAAAACTGACACCACTAGTAGAATCTCTCCCAACATCGCCAATGCCAGCATGTCCAGGATTACCCTTGGACGATCCATTAGTATTAATTTTTAAAACTCCTCTAGGGGGTGGCCTCCACCTACCATCTCTCCTAACCTTCTTACTGAGCTGAGGAACCCTACTAGGGATAGAAGATTTCACACCATCCCCAAAGAGACCAAGGGCTTGTTGTACCTTTGCCTCCCTAGAATCCAAAAGAGGGTCCACATCATATTTGCTATGGATAGTTTCCTGAACCATATACAAGATCCTTTGCCAGATCTATTGAACATCCAAATAACTGCCTTGAAATATGCACCAATTCTGTTTGAGCCAAATTTACCAGATGATGCAAGAAGGGCCCAAATTCCAAGCAATCCAAATGAAGGGGGCCTTGGCTAGAGGTCTGCCCAGACTACTCCAAAACTCCACCAAGAATAGCACATGAAAACATGGATGGTTCTAAGCGCTCCACCAATGGTGTCAAATGTCTTTGGAAAAGGAGCATTACAAAAATAAATGAGAAGAGTCATCCTCATTCTTACTATAAGGAAACAAAAAGAGGGACCCTAAAATCCCCTCTTCCTTACATTATCCCAAGTGAGGCATTTATTACGAGCTACCAACCAGAGAGAAAAAGTTACATTTTGGCTAGGAAAATTTTTTCCACACCTTTTTCCACCAAGTGATAGGAAGACTCCCATACTTTTTCTTATCAAGAACCTGATAACCATAGGCTACCGAGTAGGTTCCCTTAGGATCAGGGTTCCAAGCCAAAATATCTTTACCCTTCAATGAAGAACAAGGTCTTCTTGTAAGAATAAGAGCAAGCACCTCTCTGTCCTTGGACAGTCCCCCCTAGGGCTATTCTTGCAGATATTTCCACCTGTACATCTCCATATTTCCAAAAGACTAGATTTTTTTAAAGTCTTCCACACGAGACTAGCCTGCTTCCAAGAAAAAAATTCTTAGGGAACGTAACCTAGGATATTGATTCAAGATAGGAGGGTGGCCATCCTAAGAATCCTCCCAAAAAAGAGTATTTTATCCCTGATTGCAAATCTAGAATAAAACCTATTTGATTAAATTAGCTCCTCTTTTTAGAGTGTCCCAGATAACTGAACCTTTCCCAACCAAGCCGACTCTAGGGATTTCAGCCTCAGAAATACCTCTCAAGTATTTACAAGATAATATTTTATCCCAAATTTGATATTGAGAGGTACACCATCTCCAATAAAGTTTTGCAGTCAAAGCCTACCCAAAAGAGATGTCCCCAAGGCATCGGCCTACATATAGAATCCCACCTAATCAAAATCCATTTAGATTGATCAAGTTTTCTAGACCATAAAAATTGCCTTGACAAAGCATCCATGTCCCTGATGAAGTGAGAGGGAGCTATTTGTATAAAACATCTATAAATTGGTAAAGCTTGAACAACATATTTTAAAAGCAACACTCTACCTACAGTGAATAACCATCTGAAAGTCCAGTGATTCACCTTCCTTCTAAAATTATCAAGCATAGACTACCAAGAATATCTAGGTAGAGGATGAGATGAAATTAGAATACCAATATAAATGAAGGGGGAGTCCCAACCTAGAATATTAGAATGCAAGAAATCCTAGCTTGAATAAGAGGAGGGGTATTGAATAAGAAAATAGAATACTTGTCCTCATTAATCAACTATCCAGAAGCACCAAGATATATGTCAAGATACTGTCTAATATTGCCAGCTTCCTTGATAGTGGCAAATCCCAACAAAGCAGTATCATCAAAAAATTGAAGGTGGGAAAGAGGTGGCAAACTACTATCCCACTTCCACCCCTGAATGAGACCTTGCATGACTTGAGACTTGAGAAATATTCCCAACCCTTTCACCATAATGATAAAAAAATAAGGAGATAAAGGATCTCCTTGCCTCAATCCCCTTGAGGCCTCAAACAACTATGATGGCTCATTATTAACAAGAACAAAGAATGAGGAAGAAGAAACACAGCTCATCACCCATCTAATCCATTCCTCCTCAAATCCAAAAGTAGCAAGAAATTTTTGAAGAAAGGACCATTTGACCCAATCATAGGCTTTGGCCATGTCCAAATTAATGAACATAGTTTTCTCCTTAGAAGTTTCCATCAAGTGAATAGCTTCTATAGAAATAAAAACCCCATACAAGATTTGTCGGCCAACAACAAACCCTCCTTGCTCCTCAGAGATGATTTTGCTCAACCATATATTTAGCCTCTCAGCAATAATTTTTGTGATGATCTTATACACAACATTGTAGAGAGCAATAGGCCTGAAAATATCCAAAGAAATTTCTCCCTCTTTTTTGGGTATAAGCACCACAAAGGTAGCATTTATGGCCCTTAGCATTTATTTTTTCTTTTGGGACTCATGGACCACCTCCAAAAGATCAAATTTGATTAAATCCTAGAACTCCTGATAAAACTCAATCAGAAATCCATATGGACCTAGGGATTTTCATTTTTTCATCTTGAATACAACATTTTCCAACTCCTCAAGGGAAATTGGACCCATCAAGTGCTCATTCATCTCTCTAGAAACAATCATTGGAATATAGTTTATAAAAATATTTTCATTCTCATCATCTGATAAGGAGTCCTCCTTGAAGAGAGAGGAAAAACACCTCTTAGTATTTTTTAAAATATCCCTAAAATAAGAGAGCAGGGCACCCTGAGAATTCACAAGAGAGGTAATCAGGTTACCATTACGGTGAGCCTTAACTAAGTTATAAAAGAAGACTATGTTCCTATCCCCTTCCTGAAGCCAATCTACTCGAGCTTTTTTTTTCCAAAAAATTTCTTCCCTCAGTTCCCATTCAACAAGGTCTTTCACAGCCTCAGATTCCTCAAAAAGAAGCTCCTTCAGGAATCCCTGATCTCTAATATTCCTTGAAGCTTCTTCCATCCTCCTAAGAGCTGTCAGCTTAGCCAAGGAAAGGTTCCCAAAATTTAGTCTATTCCATCTCTTCAATTTATGTTTTACAAATTGTAGTCGCTTCATAAGGGAATACATAGTGGTGCCATGAGGAGGTTTGCCAGTGGTCCACTAGCATCGCATGAAATCATGAAGCTTAGGATCACGGAGCCACATAAGTTGAAACTTAAAGGAGAGATTCTTTTTTAGCCCTAACTCCAAAGCAGAGAGTTTGATAGACCAATGATTAGATCCCCTACCCTCCAAAATCATAGAACTAGCACCTCTGTTATTACCCATCCAATAACTGGATATCAAAAACCTATCCAGTATCTCTGAGATGGAAGCTTCCCCACACCTTCTATTGTGCCAAGTAAATATCCCATTATCTGGCTTGATGTCAACCAAGTTTAGGTCTTGGATATGAGCACTGAAGACAAAATAAAAAGGCTCAAGACGGTCCACCCCACCACGTTTCTCCTCTATAAAAGTGATAGATTTGAAGTCTCCAACCAAAATCCATGGGTACAGGGGAACCAAACTTCTCACAAAGCAAATGTGCTTCCACAAATTCACTTTACCATTGTAATCAATAGGAGCATACACATTTGTAAGTATGATGATTTCACCAGATTCATTATCATGCCCGACCATTGAAATAGACCATATATTGGAAATACAAGTAAGAGGGGATATCTTAATCGGATCCCATAAACAAGCGATGCCACCAGAATATCCACATGCACCAATACACTGGCATTGCCCCCTTCTCAATGACTTGGGAGCAATATTGAACATACTATCAATAGCCAATTTAGTCTCCTAAATAAACACCACATTCGAAGAATGCACATGAACCAAATCACGAACAACTTTTTGTCTGGGGATGCTATTCAACCCCCTTACATTCCATGAGAGGATAATCATTTTTGGGGGTTATAAAAATGGGATTCCAATGTTCTCACCAAGCATGACTCCACCAAAGTCTCCCCAATTAACTTAATTTTATCTTGGTCCTTCTTCCGACCCACCTTCATATTCTTATCTAAAAAACTTTTTTTAATTATTTTTTTCTGTAATCCCAACACCGTAGGAGTTTTGTAGTCCAAGGATGACTGCATCAGTGCCTGAGTAGGAGAGAGCATAACTAAATCTGTACCACTTTCCAAAATATTTTTCCTTATAGGGCTATATCCAACCATGTCCCCTATACTCAGATCCAAAGCCCTTTGTTCTTCATTTAAACCCTCTAGATCTGATTCCTTAAGTTCCCCCTCAAGAAGAGACATCTAATTTGGCCTTGTTATATTTGCATAAGGTAGTGATGTTTCAGGTATCTCCATGCACTAATCAAGATCATCTAATATTTCAAAATAGTTGAGTAGAGCATCTGGATGGCTATCCTTAAGGTCTTTCTTTGCCCTTTGTCCTTTGTTTTATGATTTTACCAGAATAAAACCTTCCTTATCCCATTCCCATTCATTTATTGGGGCTTTTCCTTTATCCAAAATTTGTCCAAATTGAGAGGGCCTAGGATTTGAAGCCACAGGCGAGACAAACTTAGGGCATTTTCTTTGTAGGTGGTCATATTCACAGCAAATCCGACAACGAAATGGAAGAGCTTCATAGTCAAGTTTTTGAACCCATGTAGTTGATCCAAATTATATTTCAATAGAATCTAGAATAGGATTATTTAAGTCAATTTCAACACAAATACGAGCAACAAAGATTACCTTTTTATCCATTATATGTTGTGACGGTCCAACCGGCTTCCCAAGCAGAAGGGCAATCTTATGCAAGATATCAGTTCTCCAAAATTCTAACGGGAGCCATGGAAGGCATACCCATACTGGAACCCACGATGGTCGCTCCTTTGATGGGTTTAAAACCACATGCCAATGTTTAAGAAAGAGTTCCACCTAGTTATAGAAATAAGGACCCCCTTCAAATGCTTTGTTATGATCTGCAATATAAGAGAAAACCACCATAAAATAGTTGTTCACACTCATCATCACCTTCACATCGCCTTCAGGATTCCAAGTCTTCCTAACCCAAGCCTCCATAAAGGGAAGAGAAATTTGGATGCCCAAAAATTTACCAATAAGGATATGTTTGGTTAGATACTCCACATATTCCGCCATCGAGTCTGGTTGAACCACTAGAACTGGCCTGGCTTCACATCATTCCAAACATCCATTGTTCTTTAACAAGCGGTTCCCGACATGCACTGGAAAATCCTATTCCTTCCAGTAATTTTTAGATGAAAAAATATCATGAGCATGCACTCTCTGTGCTGAACCCGATGCCATCATGAAATTCCTCCAATTTTTTAGACCTCCTCCAAAAAATTTTGCTATCCCCGCAGAGTAGTTTTTCTTCATCAAACCCTAGCAGAGTAGTTTTTCCTCATCAAACCCTAGCAGAGCTCTTCAAGACTGCAAATCATGACTAATATATATTAAGGTATATGTAAAAAATAAATATATGACTATATTTATTTTATTCTACACCTTAATATTATTATTCCTACAATTACTAAATTAAAATTGTAGAGGGGAAAAAATGGCACACTGTGTATGATTCTCAGGGTTGGATCCACTGAGAAGCCCCAAGGTGACCACAATGGCTGTTATGAACTCTACACTCGATGGAAAAGGGGGAAAAGTGTTCACCAAGAATGGTTTAAGGACTCGTTCCAAGTCTGGGGGGTGTTGGGTGATGTTTAATATGTTATTTTTATACAAACACTTAAAGTTATGGTCTCTCTAAAAGATTTAAAGTATAAAATAAAATACTATGTAATATACACAAAATGTAGGAAAACAAAAGCTATGCCTAATATGATTCTCAATTTTGATTATTACTAATTATAGGATTACAATAAATAAATTCTTTTATGTTATTAACAAGAATATGAGAGAATGAAAAAAATACATTAAAATACTAGGTGCAAACTATATGCCTTATATCTTTCAGATGCCTAAGAATTTAATTAAAATTTATCCTTTATCTATGATCTGAAATATGAAATAAAAATGGGCATGAAACACATAAAATAAGGAAAACAACCTGATAGACTATTAAGGACACTTTCTTGCACCAATATTTGATCCTTGCTTTAAACTTACATCTAGTATACCCAAACAACTTCAAAACCTACAAGATAACTTCACAAGATACTAAAAATGTTGATCAGTGGTAGGGAACCTGCTTAGGCCACTATAGAGTTGTGCTCGAAGGCACAACAGTCAAGACCCCTAGGTCATTTTAGCTAACATCTAAAATTAAAAGAAGATATTGACCTTTGGAAATAATGTAATAACATAAACAAGTAGGGAAAAAGTGAATGTAAATAATATGATATTAATGTAAAACTTGAAGGAAACATGCAATCTTAAAAACTAGGGTTTTGGAGGTGACTATTTACCTCCAATATAATATGATCACAATAACAAAACAAAATATTAGAGTACAGATCCAAACAAAATAGGAGTACACCAATTGTAACAAAAATATAGAGTAGATCCTAGGGTTTTGGAGGTAAACACTTGCCCCCAATATAATGCAATCAAAGTGAACAAAATAGAGAGTTAACAAACAGAACAAAAAAAATATAGATGTGAAACAACTAATAACATGAACATAACACAAATGTATATTTAAATCTAAAAACTAAGGTTTTGGGGAACAAAATGTTACCCCCAATTTAATGCAATCAAACTGAAAAAAATAAAAAATTAACAAACAAAACAAATATAGATGTGTAAAAACTAATAATATGAACATAACATAGATGTATATTTAATCTAAAAACTAGGGTTTTGGGGAACAAATGGTTTCCCCTAATTTAATGCGATCAAAGTGAAAAAAATAAAAAATTAACAAACAAAATAAAACAAATACAGATGTATAGCAACTAATAACATGAACATAACACAAATGTATAGTTAAATATGAAAATTAGGGTTTTGGAGAACAAACAGTTATCTCCAATTTAATGCAACCAAAGTGAACAAAATAAAAAGTTAACAAAATAAATACATGTGTAACAACTAATAACATGAACATAACACATATGTATATCTAAATCTAAAAACTAGGAACAAATGGTTGCCCCCAATTTAATGCAATCAAAGTGAACAAAATAAAAAGTTAACAGAACAAAAAAAAATATAGATGTGTAACAGCTAATAACATGAACATAACACAAATGTGTATTTAAATCTGAACATGGTTTTTGGGGAATAAATGATTACCCCCAATTAAATGTAATGAAAGTGAACAAAATAAAAAAACATAATAAAACAAATACAAATGTGTAACGACTAACAACATGAACATAACATATGTATATTTAAATCTAAAAACTAGTGTTTTAGGGAACAAACAGTTGCCTCCAATTTAATGCAATCAAAGTGAACAAAATAAAAATTAATAAATAAAATAAAAACATACAGTTGTGTAACAACTAATAACATAAACATAACACATGCAAATTTAAATTTGAAAACTAGGGTTTTTTTTTTAAGCAAAAAATCCCTTGTGGGGCTGCCTTGGTCTGAGAGACCATGAACAGGGGGTTCTATACCGTCAAAGTCACCCGAGAGTCGCACCCAACCCTGCCCGCACCAACATTATCAATTGGATTTTGGGTACCCAATTCAGATTTTTGGTAGGGTGGAGATTTGAACCTGGGACCTCCCTTGGAGGATTGCCCTCTCCTCTCCAATTCACCTACAACACCTGGGTGAAAACTAGGGTTTTGAGGAACAAACGATTGCATCCAATTTAATGCAATCAAAGTGAATAAAATAAAAAATTAACAAACAAAATAAAACAAATACAAATGTGTAACAACTAACAACATGAACATAACACAGATGTATATTTAAATCTAAAAAACTAGGGTTTTGGGGAACAAACAGTTGCTCCCAATTTAATGCAATCAAAGTGATCAAAAATAATAATAAAAAAATAAAAAAAATACAGATGTGAAATAGTTAATAACTTGAACATAATACATATGTATATTTAAATTTAAAAACTAGGATTTTTGGGAACAAACGGTTGCCCCTAATTTAATGTAATCAAAGTAAACAAAATAAAAAATTTACAAATAAAACAAATATAGATGCAAAATAATAAGAAGAAATAACACAGAGAGATCATCTAACAACCTCGAGGAAGAAGCAAATAGATGACCTTTCACTCCAATAATACAGAGTTGTCATCAAAAGACCTTCTTCACTTATAGATCACAAGTAATTCCTCAATAACATATTGGTCCTGAAGACTTAAGAGATTCGAAAGAATGTGAGAGCTAAAAAAATGAAGTGTAAACAAAAGAGTTATTCCAAAAAACAAATTGAGAAGCAAGGGAACCAAGAGAAAAAAATAGAGGTTTCAATCCTTTTTATAGAGGTTTTGGAAAGGTAAAAAGATAGAATTTTTTTTATAAACTAGGTTTTAGGGCTAGGGAAGCCACTAGGGTTCTAGAACTTTCTAAAATCTTGCAATTACGACAACTAGACCCATGTGCAAATTGTTTGCAGTTTGGGGGACCAAATGATGTTAGAATGGGATAAAAATTATACCATCAGAAAGCTCTTTTCATGCTTGATCCAATGGTATAGGTTTTGGGAGGAATGGAGAAGCTTTGATGGGGTAAGAGTTGGCTCAAATATAACCTTTGATAACTTTATGGGAAAACTAAATGACTCATCTTAATAGGTCAATTTTCCATGTCTAAATTTTACCCCCTATTTCATGCATTTATGGCCAAATAAATGTGTTAAAGAAAGATGTAGACACCTATGGGAAAAATACAAGAATAGAGGGGAAAACTAAGGATCTAAGAAAAATGACTCATCTTAATGGGTCAATTTTCCATGTCTACATTTTGCCCCCTCTTTGATGCATTTATGGCAAAATAAATGCATCAAAGAAAATATGTAGACACCTATGGGCAAACATAAAAAAAAGGGTGGTCGGGTTTGGATAGATGGGTGGTACAAAAAGGTATCATTACGGATACTTTAGAATTTTGTACACAAAGCAATACATTACTATTGTTAATGCCTCTAAGGCTAAGGTGCCCCCTCGAGTTTTAGAAGGAATGTAAAATTCCTTAAGAAACTTGAAAAAGGCAAAGAAAGAAAGCAAAGTGAAAAAAAATAGATCAAGTAGAGAAAAAGCATGACAATGGTAATTGGGTACATAATGAATATAACTAATGCAACTAACTAATGCAGGAAATGCAATCTACCTAAGATGAAATACATGGATGAACAAATGAAAGAGGAAGGGAAAAAATAAGAGGGAAGAGGAGATAAGAAGGAAGAAACAAATCTCCAAAAAGTCAAATAAATAAAGAAAATAAACAGAACTCTATAAGGATATATGCTCATTGTAGACACCAAAACCTAGGCATCCACAAACCTCATTTGCATCCCACATCACAAATCCTGCATAAGAAATTTATATGCTTAATTTTGAATTTAGGCATATAAAATCCTGCACATTAATCTATTTTTCAGATTTCTTAAATCTGGAAAATCAGCCTAGGATACCCTACCTACCCACTAGACATGTGTCCTAGCTACCTCACCAACATACCTTGCCACATCTCACACACCCATGTCCCCTTTGTCCCTTCACATGGGATAACCCTTACACCTCACTCCACTTGCAACCACATCACCCTAGTTAAGTGAGACACCTTGGGTGACTCACTCTAACTACCCCTTCCATTTGGTAACCCTGGATTGCCACTTGGTAATCCTGGCTTGCCACCTCCAATTTCCCTCTAAAACCCTAAGGGGCCTATAAAGGCACCTTTACCCCACCAACAAAAGGAGGCTAAGCACACATACCATCAGGCTACCAAAATAGAACCAAGAGCTTGCATGCATCCTATTGAGAATAAATGTTTGAAGCCCTAGAGCTCCATTTTTGGAGCCTTTTGCCATTCAGCTAAAACCACCCATCCATGGTTACACAGTTGAAACTACCCTCGCATGGTTTCCTCACCATTGTCATTTTGTGGTTTACCAGTCCACACCGTACATCCACTATTTCTCAAAACCAGGAAAACATGATAGATCGGTAAAATTTAATTTCAGCAAGGCATTTAGTTTGATTTACTATATTTTTTGTAACTTTTATTTGAGGGTTTTATGGCATAGTTTCTTGTATACAAGTGCTACTAAACCCCTATTTACTTCTTCATGTGTGTAGGAAACATGTATCTTGGAGAGCTATTGAAGCTGGAGTGGCCCAATTGCTAGATATTAGAAGCCCACTCACCCCTTTGAAGATGTATCTGAGGAGTGAAGAACACACATAGCTTGTTGAAGATTTGGAAGACCCCCTTTGTCAAAACATTATATTTTAGAGAAGATACAAAGCATTGTAACATTACCCCTAACACACTTGAGGTAATTCAAAAATCATTGTAAAACGAAAAGGAGGCCCATGCTCTTCCCTATTTTAATATAAAAGAATAACAATTTTTGCAATGCATCTCTTGTTTTGTCTTCATTGTTATTTGATTTGTGTTTAGTTATTTTGTTTATAAAAATGGTGATCATGGTGGGACCCCCTAAGGGTTCTATTTGTTTTTGCCTTGCTATTTTCTATTATTGATATGTATTTTTTTCTATGGTTGCAGGTTCTTGGAGTTCGAGCGCATAAATATTGGAGATCGAGAATCAATGGATCCAGAGCCTATTTTGGTTTGGCCCTACGCCTAAGAAACCATGAGTGCATGATTATAGATCAGACAAACCACACATTTATGGTTGGAGATATACGAAACCATGCATCGATGGTTGGAGCACTATGGAATTGTGGATCGGTGGTTGAGCGCATTGGAAGGAGCATTGAAAGGATAACAGGTATGTACACATAAAACCGTATTTCATTTGTTTTAGCTTTAGCATTGAATTTAGGTTAATTTAAGAGTCTCTATATTGTTTTATATTATTTGCATCTAGGTCACTAGCTAGGCATATTTAATTTCAAAAAGAAAAGAAATAAGAAAATCTGCATTTTAGA